>CM020038.1:21292236-22535586 GCA_009769605.1 Bucorvus abyssinicus
ACCTGTGTCCATTAAATTGCCACTTCTCCACCCAGAGCGATGATCTGCTGGGACAATTCTCCAGCCTCTGCCGCCTTGCGACAGCAGAGCTCTGCCCAGCTCCCAGCTCTGGGTAGGGTCCTGCTGCATCGCCCACCAGCCATGCCCCGCCCGGGTATGTGCAAGACTGGGGCTGCCAAACCGGCCTGCCAGAGCTCCAAACCGCCTTTCAGAAAGAGGAAAAAAAAAGTTTTTCTAAGACAAGTCCAAGTTGGCTTGGTGCTGGCACTGCCTTTGAACCAAATGTCTCGCTGCAGCCCGTGACAGCTCCGCGACGAGAGTGGTGGCAGCATTCGCGAACTATTAGTGTTAAATTATTCCAACAAAAGCGAGCCTTGGTGTTGTGTTGAAGTTGATAACTCGAGGATGTTTGAAAAGGATAAAAGCTTCGCCTTCAAAGGCTGGCTCCTCTTTTGTACCAGACACTGCCGAGTGCATTAACCATTTTTGTAACGAACGCATCAGTCTAGAGGCTAATTAGCAAGTGTTGGGGCTCGTGATTTGGTAACTGCACGTTAAAAATAATGATAATGAAGGATTATGTCCAGTGGCACATCTCCAATGCCACCCTGCTCCTGCATTTACTCCTGCGTGGGCAGGAGACGCGTTTCCCCGGTGGAGGGGGCACAAGGTCAGGTAAAGCCACTGATGGGAGATTGCGGGTGGCTGAAGCAGGTGGTGCCAGAGGTGCTGGTGCCAGAGGTGCTGGTGCCAGAGGTGCTGGTGCCAGAGGTGCTGGTGCCAGCCTGCATCCAGGGCCAGCAGAGGGGCTGTGATTCTGCCACAGAGGTAACGAGCAGGGGAGACGTGGGAGGAGGGAGGTGAATCATGAAGTCTAAAGCTTCAGCCTCAGAATGGGACCTGGATTCGGAATGAACTCATTTCACGCTGCGGGAGCACTCTGATGGAGGGGTGGATGCCTGATGAGCCAGGCACCCGGCTTTAATCCCCCCAGGAAGAGGGTAGTTCAGCACACACGTACACCCTAGCGCTGTAGCGTGGCTTACGGGGCTGGAACAGGAGAATAAACCCCGCTTTTCTCCCCATAAGGTCTGCTAGGAGCTGAGTGTGGTTGCTGTGGGCTCTTCCCCTCCTCGTGCTCACACAGCCCTACACCCACCCCCCACCTCCACCCCTCCAGGCTCGTCGGGGCAAGAGCCCGACAGCTCGAAACATGGGGAGCAGCAGCCCTGCATCCAGCCCGGTGCCGTGGTGGGAACCTCTTTCTGGAGGACCAACAGCCGCCCCTTGTCATCGCACCGGTCCCTGGCCCCGTGCCACCAGCAGGAAAGCCATCCCGCCAGCAGCAGCGCCAGGGCTGGGCTTGTGCCACCTGACAGCGGAGCGGGGCTAAATTTGTCCGGTTTACACTTGAGCAGAGTGACAGCCGCGAGGAGAGAGAAGTGCCTTCCATTTTCAGCGCAATAAAGATATGACGGGAAAAAAAAGTTCCGTGGTGGATTAGCACCCTTGAGGTACTTGAGGCTGTCGCTTACAATATGCAAGATCCATCACTTGACCTCTGCTGCGCGCAGGGAGGGGGGAGGAAAAACTCGAGAAGAAAAAAAGCCTCTGAGAGGATCCCTTTCGCAAACACGTGACAGTCCACAAATCAAGCCCGTAACACGCAGAACTTACCCAGTAATTAGTTTTATAAACATGCAATTCAGTTGATGTAACAAAAGCTGTAATTTAAAATTTGACACCATCTCCCTTCGCCGGGGGCCGGCGGGAGGGAGGTTATTAATAGCAGGAGTAAGAGTTTGTATTTTTCTTCTCCGTGGCACTTGGGAGGGGGGCAAATGACCTCAGTGTGAAGAAACTTTATTTTCTCCTGCCTCTTGATTTATGTGGGGAATCTGTTGCATGATTAGCGCCTATCATCAATAACCAGGCGGCGCGGGCTGACAGCTGCTGAGTGCTATGAAGAAACCCTGTGAAGCAAATAGCTACAAATTTCCCTGACAGCCCCGGTTCGATTACACGGCGTCAGCTGCCAAAACACCGCTTATTGCAGGCACCGAGCGCCACGAATAGCTGAGCCAGAAAAGAGCGGGGGCAGCGGCAACGCGGGGCGGGATGTTAACACCCCCGGTGCTCCGCTCCCTTGGCGAGGGCATTCGGGGATCGTTTATTTACAGCCGCCCCGGCTCGGGGTGCCAGAGCCTGGATCTGCTGTTTGTGCTGGTGCTGAGGGATGGCTGCTGCCAAGAGGGGCGGACACGTGAGCGGCAGCGGTTTTCCCCCTTCCCTGCCAGAGATATTAACGCTAGAAAGAAGTTTATAACTTGTTATTGCGTCCTGGCTTTCCAGGCGAAGCCTTTCTGAGGATCTGCCGATACACTTATCCCGGGGGATGACTTGGAGGCACTATAATAATATAATAATAACAATAACAATAATAATAACAATAATAATAATAATAACGATGATGATAATAATAGGGGACTTGCTGCTTTGCCCGCAGCATCGATTCCTGCAGTTGAAGTGACGCATAGAGCAGTGCAGGGGGAGGAAGGAGATGCTGCGCATCGCTGGGCTCCACGGCAAGCGCCAGCGTGTCCCTCTGACCACCCTGCCCCATCCAGCCCTGGACCCGGTTCCTTGAGTCTTTGCTTGGAACCAGGCTGCTGGCAAAACGGGCTTGGGAAATAATTCACGGAATCACAGAATCACAGACTGGCTTGGGTTGAAGGGACCATCAAACTGACCCAGTCCAAACCCCCGGCACTGAGCAGGGGGCTCAGAGCCCCAAGGGCCAACCTGACCTGCCATGGTGCCAGCCATGGGGCTTCTCCCACCTCTCGGGGTGACCTGGGCCGGGGTCTCAGCACCCTCAGCAGCAACAATCTCCGCCTTCTCTCCCATCCTTCTAAATTTTAGGGAGATGTTGGAAAACCGTCATGAATAAAGGCAGGAACATGCAAACTGGAGCTCCGCAGGCACAGAACTCGGTTGCAGCATCATGTGCAGCTAACTGGGGGGTTGTAGCGTTCCCCGAGACCGGCACAGCCCATCCAAGCTGAGCAAACACAGCTCCAGTTTAACCTGCTTAATGCTCCTGGGGCACCAAGCGTCATTCCCAGAAATGAGGGAGGCAAGAGATTTGAACTGATACATCTGAGAAACACTCGTCTGCTGCAGCCTTTCCACGCAGGAACGGGGGCGACAGCGAGAGCATCACTTACGGGAAAGGATTCGGCCCGCACCAGCTAATGGATGTGCCCCTGGCAGACTGAGGATCTTCCCTCCCTGCTTTAATAACGAGGGGTTTTCCATCAAGTTAAAAAACGAGGTTTTTCTTCATTGGTGGGGCGGTGCAGAGCCCACCACAGCACTGGCCGCTCGAGTCCCTTCCCCACATTCTGGAGACGACAGCAGCAGGGTGCGGAGAAAGGAACCATTTTGCAAACGAAGGGGAATTTGGCGTTTTTCAGGGGAACGTCTGTCAGCAAATACTGGCCGTGACACGCGATTCACTTCCCAGAAGCGTCTGGGAGGTTCAGCCCAGCCGGCTCTGCAGCAGCTCTCCAGGGTCTGGGGCTGGCAGCCCCCCGCGCCCAGGACTCGCCATTCCCCGGCAAGATTCTGCTGTTTTCCACCTCCGAAGCCGGTCACTCTTTGCTGGCCACCGCGTCTCAGCAGGGAGGGGACGGGACCCACCAGGCAGCCCCCCGGGGTAGGGCTGGCTGGAAGACGCCTCGCCTGAGGTTTCCTATCGGAACAAGAACATTTTCCAGAGCTGGGCGTGTTTTGAATTTAGGCTTTCGTGTCAAGCTGAGTGCCAGCGTTCGTATTTCATTTTGGTTTGATGTTTATTTATTTTACGTGTTTAAGGCCGCGGAGCACGCACTGGCCGGAGCGAGTCTGGTGAAATCTGGTTTACATCTGCCCATGGCTGAAGCAGGGAAATGCCTCTCCTGGGATGACGCTGGGGTTGGAGGAGACGCAGGTTCACCCCGACAGCCTGGAGACGGGGAGCGCTCACAGCTTGGCTTCCCCACATTGACAAGAGAAAATGTTTTAGCTATCTTTCTTAAAAAATTCAGAATTTTGCCTTTCTTCCCCGTTTGGTAGGAAAACACCTCCCAGTGCCGAGGTTATTCGTGGACACAAGCCACCACCTCCTGATCTGATGTGTTCTTCTCTTCCAGGACATCAGTGCTGCCGAGGACCGGTATCGGGGTGAGGGCCAGGCAAGGGGCTCGCGGCGGGCTTTGCTGGAGGCTCTGCGGGTCCATGCTGCGAGGATGGCGGACCTGCAGGATGGATCCGGCGTGATGCTCCAGAGCTGACTCCGATTTGCCTCAGCCGAGGGTAAGCTCCGCTGCCGGCCGCTCTGCCCCGGCACAGGGTTATTGGTCAGGTTTTAGTTTCTCTCAGCTTTGCTTTTAAAATAATGGAAGTGTCAATCCTGGTTCACGGGCTGGTCAATGGCTTAATTCCTCCCTAACTTTATAAGGCAATTTCATGAATTATACAGTGTGGTAACAGAAGGAGCTAAATAAAGATGCAACACTAGCTGTGTTTAATAAATACACCCTCGCTATCCATGGAAGCTATTTGCAAGTCAAAATATGGCACACGATGATCTAGCTGTCGATTGCAAATTTTTTAGATTACTGCCAGGTCAGCACTATTTTATGCTAAATCCCGTCAACTAAAAATAAAAGGAGGCGGCTGCGCACAGGGAGCTGTAAAGCGGAGGCAGCCTCGCCGTGGGCTCCCCGGTGCCGGGGACCTGCCGAGGTAACGGCCAGGCATAAACGGAAAAACTTCTATTTCTTCCCTCGACAGGCGCTAGGGAACCTCTCGGGAATTCAATAGGCCTGTTCAGGTGATGCCAGCAGCCATTAATAATATAGGTGACCCTCAGCTATGGCCTGATGCCGGGGTGAACCGAGCAGCCACCCGGAGAAGGAGCAATAGAGGGTGCACAGGAGCTTCTGCTGAAACCCCCTGGAGGGGACGACTTGGCAGAGGGGTTGGCTGCTCTCCCCATCTGCTCTTGATGGGCAAGAAGAGGGGTTTGAGGAGCACATCCAGTGGCGAGGGAGCACGGAGAGCAGGGTGCCAACGGCTGCATCGCCAAGTCTCTCCTGCAGCAGCTGCCTCTTTCTCCTGCCTGCCCTGCACACCTCTCCGGGGGGCTGGAGAAGGGCGAGCAAGAGGTGAGGATCACTCTCTTGAGGCTTAAAAAGACCTTTGAAAACAGTTGTGCGTTTGTGGCAAGATTGTGTGTCTTAAGGAGCCCCTTTCTCTCCAGTGCTGGGAGAGCAGAGCCTGGCACTGCCACCAAAACCACCACCCCATGCCAAGGCAGGGCAGCGGGATCCAGCCGGGAGCCGGCTGCCAGCCAGAGCAGGGGAGGGTGAGAAGAGGTACTAACACGGGTTCCTCTTCCCTACAGCGATGAGCTGCTCTCCCAGCCCACTGGAGAAGGCCTTCCTGGTGATGCCCTCCTGGAGGTGTGTGGCCAAGGTGACCCCAGCGCAGCAGGACTGGGCTGCATTCAGCACTTGGCCAGCCTTCTTTCTGCGGCAGCGATGGACTGGGCGAGAAGAAAAACTAATATTTGTGCTTGCTCACACAGTAAATTGACCATTAGCTACCAAACTGGCTCTAAAGACAGAGGGGTGGCTCCAGACTTCACAGAAATTAGCTGGATTCAAGTCAGCTTCTCTCGTTGCAACCAAAGCGAAGGTCGAGGGGGTTTGCAGGTGCAGCATGGGGGAACAGCCCCCCCGGGACTCCAGTGACGATGGTTTTGAAGGGTGTTTCCCACGGCTGGAGTGCAAACCCGAGCGTTCCCTCGAAGGACTAGTGGGTGGTTGCAGGTAGACACTGGAGGTCTCCTCCGAAGAACTGCGGCAGCATTTGGGGCTCCCATCAGCGCACACAGACCTTGCACCCAGGGCATGGTCCCCCGCGTCTTGCTCGCCCGAGCCAGGGAGGGAGCTCCATCCTCCCCACAGCAGCCCCTGAGTCCTCACCGCCTGAGCAAGAGCTTCACCTCCCCGTGCGTTACGCGCGCGCTCTCAGGTTGACGACACCAGTCCTGGCTGCAAGCCCAGCAGAGCCAGTTCCCACCGGCCATGCTCGTTCCCATCCCAGCCTCTTTTCCAGTGTGAGAGCACGACTGGAACTGCGTCCCGAGAGGAAACAACCATGAAATAGCCCTCGGTCATAGATTAGGTGCGTGTCATATGTTTCATTACCTGCTGAAAGACAGTTGCCGTGTGCCGGGGAATATTTATAAAGCCAAACTGTTTGCAGCCCTGCAAGCACGCAGCCAGAAAGGCGTTAATAAAGTAGCCTCGATGAGCGGAATGATTTATGGAGCAGCAATTCTGTAAACAGGGTTCAAACTTCTAAAGATTTATTTGTTTTCCAACAAAAAGCCACCCTAGTGGTACGCGCTGTATCCACCGCGTAGGTTAATTACGCTATTTATATCCCAGATAAATGGCTCCGCGGGCAGCGTGCCAACGCACCGGTTTAGCTCGACGCTCGTGTTTTCTAAGGGGTTTTTTTTCCGTCCCCCTGGAAGTTTTGTAACGCGTTCACGCGACTCCGCCGGCTCGAGCCAGACACCCACTGCCCCAGTGCCCCGCGTGCTCGGGCCGTGCTTCTGATTTCTTATCAAAAATTCTCTTTGTTCCCCTCTGCCGGCTGTCAGCCCTTCCCGCGCTGGAGCGCGCGAGCAGCAAGCGCCAGGGCGCGTTTTGAAGTGCAGGCAGCGTTCTTTTCAAACGCTTCCTTTAAAAGCCCCTTCAACATCGCAGCTCTCAGAAGTCCCCCCTTCCTGCCAAGCCTTTCCGTTACTCGTGCCCTTTGTTCCGCTTCCTTTAAGCCTGGTCCCTGCCATTACGCCTGCCAGAGGGATCTCGAGTACAAAGCTTCCCCCAGCGCCTCGCCTGCCTTCCGCCTCCCTCCCTCCATCCCTCCAGCATCCTCCGTGATTACATCCGCTCTGCGCTCCTCCACTGTTCCCACCCAGCATCCAAAGCTGCTGTTCCCGTCAGAGTCCAAAGCTCAAACCACTCCTGCCCCACTCGGGGCTGGACATCGTCCAGCGTCGGAATCCCGGGGGCTGGAAGGCGTTTTCGCCCTGGCTTTGGTGGGTACGGCTGGCTCCCAGGGGCTCGCAGCCCTCGACTCGGCCGGTTCCATCAGGCGGTGGAGTGCAGAAGCACTCTGGCTCTTGGAAATTCCTCCCGTGTACATAAGTAGATTTTTATCCGCTCCTTCCAGATGCTGCCATTACAAGTGCCCGCGAACGTTTGGTTACACTTCCCAGATAACAGCGTTTGGAGTATCGCTCCTTCAGAAAATCCATGCAAAACCATCTGTGATTTTCTGCTCTTGGACGGGTAATTGGATTG
This sequence comes from Bucorvus abyssinicus, assembly GCA_009769605.1. Lineage (NCBI taxonomy): Eukaryota > Metazoa > Chordata > Aves > Bucerotiformes > Bucorvidae > Bucorvus > Bucorvus abyssinicus. The sequence goes on from CM020038.1 coordinate 21,299,661, forward strand.
TAGCGTAGGGTGGGCTTGGCGCTTGGGTTTGTTCCCTTGCCTGAAAACTCAAAGGTACTTACAACCAGGCTCCAAGAGGCTTTCGGACGGGATCGAATCCCTGCATGCCCATCCCTGGCTGGAGGTGAGCGGTTTGCCACCAGCAGCCCCAGTTAACCCTCAGCTGTCCCACTGGACATCTCACGGCTGCTCTCATACCACACTCACCAGGCAGGAGCCTCATTTTTCCTACTCTGGGCTCGGTCCCATATTCTAAAGCTCCCTTTAAAAGGCTGCAGAACTTCTTTGAAACCCTTTTAATATCTGTGAGAAGTTCCTCCAGCTTTCTTTCTTTCCTGTCGATTAATTAAACACTGGGTAACGGTGGCATTTCTAGTTATCTACAGACTGGGCCAAGCAACTGCCAGCAGCGCAGCCTTCCCCACCCCCCCTACCACAAGGCACCTTGAGGAGGTGGCACCGAGGGTCACCACGATTCAGGATGCTGCTACACAGGGCATGGCAGCAGCACACAGTCCCTGATGCTGCGGCACATCCCAGATGGGACCAGCAACGCGGTGGCGGTAAATCACATCATGGAGAAGGGAAACGAGGCATGGGAGGTGCTGGCAAAGGCTGCGGGGTGGATGTGGAGGAAGCAGCCCAAATCACCCCAAGGTTGTGATGCTCGAGACCATCACGGATTTCAAGGCCATCGGCACCACGCCATCACCATTGGTCTCAACTGGAAGGGCATCTAACTGCCGGGCATTGAGCATCTGCTGCTGTGTCGTGGTCCAGCAGCCGTGCTGGAGGAAGGCTGGGCCAAACCAGCAGTGGGAGCATTAGCCAAGCCACCCATGTGTGCTGGTCTGAGCTGGAAGCACCAGCTCCAGCTCCTCGGGGGTCGCAGGAGGCTGATTCTGGGTTTATGCCAGCAGCGAAATCACAACAGCCTCTAGGAGAAATAAAATTAAAAAAACCCAAAACGCAGAAAACAAAAGACAAGCGAGAATTTGGATGGGGAATGAGCTGAAGGACGCCGGGTAACGCCGCAGGCTGGTCCAGTGGCTGGCTGGCTGCGGTTTGGTGACGACCGGCCAGTCCCTGCTGCCCTGACCACACTGGGTGTGGCAGGATGCAGCCAGCGAGCTCCAGGGCTGCACAAGCATCCCAGCAATGTGCTGTGTTGGACCCTCTGCCCTTCCAGGGGCTGCGATGCTTCTAGCTCCTGATCCCCAGCACAGAGACAGCCCCAGTTTGTGACTGGTGTCCCTCAGTGGGAAGCTGTGGCCAAGCTGGTGGCTGTGGCTCTGAGGGAAAACCTTCATCTCGCGCCGAGCCGGCGGTGGTGGAGACACACTTATAACTGCACTTGACATTTGTTGGTTTTGTAGATGTTTTATGAAGAAACAGCATCTCATGCCCATCTGCCAGCTTGAGTGCCACGGAGCCCATCTCCGGCACAGCCAGACGGCTGCACAATAAACCTCCCAGGCTCCTTCCGCTCCGGCCGGAGGAGCCATCGAGAGCGGCTGGCTGTGCTGGCCCCGGGACGGTGCATTCCCGCTCACCTGATTTATTTTCTCTGCTCAGCATACAGAGGATTCTTCCCAGGAAGAAAAGTTGGCAGGTCGAGGCAGTCCCTTGGAAACAGGCAGTGTTTGAGCGTGAGCAGAGGCAGGGAAAAAAACTGCAGCAGAGAAAGAGAAAAAAAAAAAAGGCAAAATCAAGCACTTGCAAAGCTGGACTACAGCAAGGCAGTCGGGATGGAGTCTGGCTGGGACGGAGACCGGCTGGGACGGAGATCTGCTGGGACGGAGACCGGCTGGGACGGAGACCGGCTGGGACGGAGACCGGCTGGGACGGAGATCTGCTGGGACGGAGACCGGCTGGGACGGAGACCGGCTGGGACGGAGACCGGCTGGGACGGAGACCGGCTGGGACGAGCTTCCCATATTCAGAAAAGCCAACAGCAGACTCAGCTCGTGCTGTTGCAGAATTACAAGAAGCAGAGGTGAAAAAGTCCTACTAACTCATCCTTCCATCTCCCTCCAGGGCAGAGCAGGATCGCTCCCTGGACGAGGATCTATTTAGCGCCGAGTTTTCAACGTCTCGTGACATGGGGGTTTCTTTTCCAGGGATTCAGACGTACGGCTGATAAACCAGGTTCTGCTGAAAGAAGGTTTGACCCGAGATGAAACGCAGATCAAAGCAGCGCTGTGAGGTTCAGAAATGTTTGCCTGCGTGTTTCTTCTCTCCTCTAACATGTTTTCTGCATCTCTCTACGCGAGACTTGCCTGGGAAGGAGCAGAGGCAACAAGCCCCAGTTCTCCAGGGATTTTGGTTCTTACAGAAAAGAACTGTGACAGATTGCTCGGGACGAAGCTTCACGTGAGCATCCCGGGGAAACGTGGGACACACGTTTATGGGAGCAAAAGGCACACCACTGCCAGAGAGCAGCTCAAGCACCTCGGTGTCCACAGGCTCAGCAGAAGGGGTAACGGTGCCAGCAGGTGACTGCTGGCAGGGGTGTGGGGTGACCGTGGCTCCCGCACGGGCTCTCCAGGAGCCCTGGTGATCCCGCAGGACCTGCGAAACCTCCTGCGTGTGGCTCGGGCGAGCTTTGGGCACCCCCACAGATTTTAACGCCGCAGCATTGGTCCTCCTTGGTGGGGTCGCGCGCTCCTCCACGGGGTCTGGCGCTGCTCAGCTCCTGTAGCTGGCGCTGCAGCTCCTTAAAAAGGAGAGACACACACTCTGGGTGCTCTCCTGGACGCGTCTTTCCCTCCTTCCCGCAGCTCTCTTTGATCTCAAAATTAAAATTGTTTTCAGCCTGAGAGCGTGTCTTTGCTCCATGTGAGCGGAGTGACTCAGGGAGCGGCTGCAGGACCTGACGGAACCTTGTGTTTGCGCCCAGAGCAATTGCAAACAGTTTGCAAATGGTTTCAGTGGCCGTTTTGGGATGAGGGGGCGGGGAGAAAAGGGGGAGGAACTGGACTTGGATGCTGCCTCTGCCATGATTGTTTGCAAGCCAGTAATTCAGGTTGCAGACAAGGCCCCATTGACTCCCTGGCGAAGAGGCAGCGGTTCAGTCATTAACCCTGGAGAACCGGCTGCTGCCCGGGAGCTGGGGGGCTGCCGAGCCGAACGTGCCAGGGCTGGGACATCATGGCCAGGACGTGGCTCTGGGCTGCCTGAGGAGCTGGTCTGGGGGTTTGGGTACCCCTGCAGCCTGGCTGCAGGCACCCGCTCACGAGGCCACCACGCAGGGAGGTTGGGAGCGTGTGGCACTGCATGAGAGCTGCCCTTCCCAGCACCCCTGGCTTTAGCAACAGCACCAGGAGGTGGGCGAGCAGGAAGGGACCCAGGGCAGCAACACGCCCCATCCCAGGTGCATGGGAGCACTGCCACGGGATGTGACAATGGCCAAAGTCCCCAGCTGGGTTGGGGTCACGGTGCCAAAGGGTCTTGGCACGACGCTGCATCCCTACGGGACCCGGGGCGTTCCTCCCGTGTTCCCCTCAACCTTTTTCCCTCGCAGCACAGAGAAGGAGGAAATGTTCGCTGCAAGAAGCAGGTCTCTGGCTCATTCCCCCCCTGTGGGGAAACCTGCGTTAGGGAGAGGTTGAATTCTATTCTGCTGCGCTTTGCGCAGAAACATTAGCTTAACATTATCAACAACTGTGGAAAAATCTAGCAGGGTTACGTTCTACCCACTTTCCGTGCACCTTTGGAGATGAAACTCAAGCTGTGCTGCTAAGTTACAGCGATTTATTAGTGGGCTGAGAAGCTGGGGTTTAAATACTGCATCTCTGGGATGCTGCATCATTGCTTCCTATAAATCTTAACTAGGATTTCTAAGCCCTTTTATGCCAGCTGCTTTCATGTATTCAGAACCTTTTCCGTGCAGTAGCCTGTGCAAATATTGAACGAAGCCCAGAGCAACACCAGGATATGAAGGGGAAAACTTTAAGATGTTTTTTGTAACTCGTTTTTTTTGCAGAACCTGCCAATCTTAATTTTTCCAGTTTACAAGTAAGAGCCTCTAACCATCTGTTTGCTGTCAACCGATGTTTGTTTGGAAAGGAGTTTATGATTTTTTTCCATCTCGCACTCCTGTTCTTACAACTAGTTTACTGAACTTCATAAACGTCGGCTTTCACAGTTGTTTTGTAAGCCATTATGATTTAGGATTTAATCAAAATTGAGCAGGTCAGTGTCTTTAATCAATCTGAACGGAGATCAAAACAAAGAACGGAGACTGAAAAATGAAACATTTAATGTATCCCAACAGTCCTTGAAAGAGCCTCGATTCCAACCTATCGCTACCAGGAATCATTATAGCAAACTTTAAAACAAAAAAATACCCTCCAAAACTGCCTGTCGTGTTTTTTCTTGAAGATAAAAGGGCTGAGGCAATTTGAGGCTTAAAAGCAATTCCAACCTTTATCTCATTAAGTATTAAAAACAAGCCAGCACCGGCCACGCTGCGGCTGCAGGGAGCTCTCGGCACTAAGGACGGAGCTGTTGGTCCCCAAACAGCCCTTTGCTCACCCCATTTTGCCCATCCCGGATGTGATGCACACCTGGAACCGCGCCGTGCTCTCCACGGGGATTTCGGCACCGTGGTCCGGCACTGGCCAGATATGTCTGAGATAGATACGCCCCGATTTACGGCGTGGAAATGGAAAGCAGGGAGGTGGGAAGCACAGCCACCGTTCCCCTGGCAACCCTCCATCCCACTCCCTGCCTGTGCGTGGGACGTGAATGCGGGCGCTGAGATGATCATCGTGTGATGCTGCACCTGGTGTTTTCACCTCCTCCTGAAGCATCTCACCCCCACGTCCTGGCGCATGAGGTTGATTGGGTGTTTTGGGCTCCGACAGACGACCAGCCGTGGTAAAAACAAGTCATCCCAATAGGAATGAAATGATCCAAGATCTCCTCCGTGGTGGATGAGCCCCTCATTAGCTGGTGGTTAATGATGCTCGGGGCTCAGCAAGCCAGGAAAAACCAGATTAACTAGGGGGGGCAAGAGGAGCATACCCCGATGACTAATGAAGGAGCAGAACCAAACCTGGAGGGGCTTGTGGTGCATCGGAGCCATGGCCCACATCAGGGTCTGCACCGGCTCCCCAGCAACCCCCGGCACCGCAGGGTGTAAGGTCAGACACAGCAAGTGGGATGTGGGGATGGAGCAGGGCAGCATAACCTACACCCGCCTGGGCTCAGCCTGGCTCAGCTGGGCTCGGCTCAGCTCAGCTCAGCCTGGCTTGGCTCAGCTTAGCCTGGTGCTCTTGGACACCCTGGGCCAGCGTGTCCCAGCTGCGAGCCTGTAAGGGACCTGGCACCTCCCGGGCTCAGACAATCCTCATCGCTGCTCAGTCCTCTCCAGAAGTGCTGCGCTGCTTCTGAGCCCTTTAACCTTTAATGGGCTGCTGGGCTTTTAACAAGCCACTAACTGGTGGGAGTACGGGGCAGACGGCTCAGTCCGGGGTACCCCAGCCAGCAGGGATGTGGTTCTTCAATTTGGCTGCATTGAGCCACTGCTCGGCACAAAGACAAACCCAAACCGTCTGCTCAGCTTGTGTGATGGTCTGGTGGGATAGGAAGGGAGCCCCGGAAGAGGACACTGTCCTGGCATGAATGTCTCCTCTCCCATTCAGAGCATCCCTCTTCTGCTGTGGTGTCAACATCCGATAAATGTTCTGCTTTCCACGGCAGGAAAGCCTCATCCCGGGGTGCTGTCGTGTCCTGTTGGAAAGCAGCTCTTGGTTGAGGCACAGGAAGTAGCTGTAAACAAAAATCCGTTCACCTCCTTACAGGGGCTTGTCCACGCGGCGGGCTCCTGCAAGGCTGCGGGATGCAGGCGTGCCCGCGCATGAGCAGGGCCCCTCTAATTACATCATTGACAAGGGACAAGGGACGTCCACACCGTTGGCCTGGATCCTGCCTGTGGTAGAGGTGGCGGCTGCTGGCGATCTCTGTCTGATGAGGTTGCTTTGTGGGTTCCTGCTCTCCTGTAATTCTCATCCCAGTTACAGCCAGGATTAATTTTATTTCCACTTGCAGGCAGTTGCGCTGGGGGCTCGGTGGCTCAGGGAAGGTGCAAAGCACTTCGACGGAGCCGGGTTTGCAGAGATACCACGACGTGAGAGCTGCCACCTCCAGCACGAGAGCCGGCGCACTGCGTGATGGCCAGCTGTGAGGATCCATGTCCCACTGGGCTTCGGGAAATGCCCCCACTCCAGCGACTGTGCCCGTGGGGTACCTGCTTCCCACGGAGGAGGAGAGGCTTTGCACCTCCGCAGACAGGGACAGAGCAAGGAGGAGAAAACCCGTCTCGTGCAAAAGCTGCTCCAAGCATCAGGCAGGTGAGGAGTTCCCACCCTGCTGCTTGCTCAGCATCCCTCTGCTTTGAGAGCAGGCGTCACCGAATCCCCGAACCCCAGACTGGTGGGGCTGGCAGGGACCTCTGGGCATCAGCCAGTCCAACCCCTTGCTAGAGGAGGGTCCCTACAGCAGGGTGCCCAGGAGGGCGTCCAGGAGGGTTGGAGATCTCTCCAGAGCAGGAGACTCCACAGCCTCTCTGGCCACGCTCCTCTTCCTGCACCCCAGGAGACCATCGGCCTCCTTGGCCACGAGGTGCCATTGCTGGCTCGTGGGGAACTTGTTGCCCACCAGCACCCCCAGGTCCTTCTCTGTGGAGCTGCTTCCCAGCAGGTCACCCCTGGCCCATCCTGGTGCAGGGGGTTGTTCCTCCCTGGGGGCAGGACCCTACCCTTGTCCTGGCTGAACGTCATTTGGTTCCTCCCCGCCCAGCTCTCCAGCCTGTCCAGGTCTCACCAAACAGCAGCCAGGGACCATCTGATGTCCGTGGTATTGCCCGTTTGCCCCTCCGGTGGGTGCTGGGTGCTGGCTGCTGCCCACCCAGGAGCCTGGGTGCTGGGAAATGTCACCCACATCAGGAAATCGGGGGGTTTATTCCTTCCTGAAACCCAGGCTCCGTGTCGCCTGGCCTTGCCACAAACAGCCAGCGCTGTGCTGGTGCTACTCTATAAAATTCCCTCTGAATCGAGGGAAATGGGTTTTTTAAATCAGTTTTAAAGGCCTCCAGGGGCTCCACGTATCCTTGCAGGCCTTCCTCTTTAGTTGTCCCCTTATTGTAATCCCCCCCACTTAGGATGTACGGGCAGAGCCGAACATCTGCTCTCATCACACCTTCTGTTGACTCATGGCTCAGCTGAGATGGCTCCCAGATGTTGCGGCGTGTCGTGTCCCACCAGCCGCTTGCTTTTACGGCAGGGGATAAACAGAGTTGGGTTCAAAGGAGCTGGGAGTGGGGGGGGGACTGACTAAGTGTTACCTGCAGGTTAGGGGCATGCGGGGGCTGATGCATGCTTCATGCGCCAGCCTTGGAGAGGTCTCAGTTTTGGGGGAAAATCTGCACAAGTCATCCAGGGCTTCAGAGGGTTTCCCTGTGGAACAGGCATTGGCTGGGCTGGCCGCGAAGGCAGTGGATGGTCTTTACCTCCCTCCTCACCAACCTCATCCTGAGGGTCTCATTGGGGTGCTTTGCTTTATTTTTAATTCAAGGTGTGGTGGGTTTTGCATCTCCATGTGCTATGAGAGGAGGTGAGCAGGGCAAGCAACGAAGCCACCGTGGTGCTGGGTTGTCTCACAGCCTCTTCCAGAGCCTGGAGAAGACCTGGTCCCACAGCACCTCTGCACACCCACCCACATGTGTTGCCTGTCCTTCTTGGTCCAGAGCTGTTCAAATGCATTTGAGTCTAAAGCATCAAGTCCCACTGAGCAGGATACGTCCTTGGGGCTTTTGGTGTCTTGGTTGTCTCCAGTGCTGGTAGCCGTGTGCTGGGGGAGCTGGCAGTCCTCAGCAGAAGACATCTCTTGGAGTCTGCTGTGCTCAGTCATGCTGGAGCTGGATGCTCCAGCATCCATCTGAGCCGGATGCTTGTGTCTGGATGCTCCCAAGCTCCTCAGAGCCTTCACCAGGGTTGGCATCTCATCTATGGGTGGGACTTCCTGTGATGTCCACAGAGCAAGCTGTGGTGTCCCTCAGTGTCCTGTAACCTTGCAAGGGTGACAACCACACAGGTATTTGCTTGCAGAGGAGTCCTCAAGGTGTCCCAGCAGGGCCATTCTTTGCCCATCCCGTTGAGGTGCCGCAGGCGGTGGATGACTCTTGTTTGCAGGTCTGAAGCTTCATCTTGAGCTCTTTGACGCTCTGAGCATTGATGCGGCTTTGGTTCATCTCTTTGTCATTGATATAGCGTGTTTATCTAAAAAGGAATCTAGTTTTCATTATTGTGGATTCAGGAGCTTTTTGCTCTGCATGCCAATGAGGGGGAAGGGAGCGGTGGTGATGCTCCTCAGGAGAGGCTGCTCGTTAAAATGCCCTCTGCAAATACACGCCTCAGACAAAACAGCTCTGCTGCCGGAAGGCATTTCAATCCCCTGAACCTTCTGTGGAGGGAGGCAGCATATCAGAGAGCCAGGATTTCTCCAAGGCAAATGAATCTGTTCTCATCTGCTTTTCCTCTTTGATGCATTTTATGTTAAGGGCTCTAAGTGCTCTTTTAATAGTCCCGGCCCTGCCAGAGAAGCTGAGGTTTATCTGCTTTCTTGTCTCTTCCAAACTTCCCTCTACAACGCTCCTGACAGCTCCTGCTTGGTGATGGAGGTTGCCAAGCCCCTGTGCTCCTCCAGCCCTGAGCTGGGAATATCTGTAGCTTCCAACAGCGATGCTCAAAATGCATCGTGTCAAATTATTTGCCTCAACGACCGGCGGCTCCCAGGAGAAGCTCAGGCTCTTAATGACAACGGCAACAGTGAAAATTAAGTCTGTCTGGTGTTGGTTGTGGGGGTGCTGGGATCCACGGGCTTGTGCCCGACTCCAGGACGCTGCCAAGCTGAGCACAGAGTCCTCCTCAAGTCCCTCCTGCCCCGAGCTGCTGTGCCAGATGTTCTCTGGTACACCTCGCTGCTCGTGAGCTGGAGAAAGGCAGAACTCGAGGCTGACGGGTGTTTATGGTGCACCCGCATCCCCCGCTCCTGCTGTTCTGGGCTGATGCTGGCTGGACCAGCTCCGGACAGGGGTTTTGCAGCGTTTGAGATGCTTCTTGTCCCTTCTTCTGCATACACCTTGGTCCAGGGGCACGAGATGGGCAGTATCAAGTTGTACAACAATGAGGTTTGAAGCTCAGCATCTTGCTGGGACTCAGAGGTCCTCACGTGATGTCCTGCCATGGCTGTAGCTCTGCAGGTAGAGACCCCCTTGTGCTCCTGCAGTCTTGAGGAAGCCAAACAGAGGAGCAGGACAAGCAGATGGTAACTGGTGACATACCCAGAGCACGCAGGAGGGCTGTTGCAGGCACCTTGTGGCAATAACCTTGGCCAGGTGCCTTATTTATCACCCTGGGAAGGGTCCTTACCTCCACCAGCCCGTGCTGCCCTGTGGAGCTGGTGGAGGTGGCGGGAGGTCTCCTGCCTTGCCCCATGCTCCTAGAAGCACTTCCTGGAGGTCTCTGCAGGAGTGCAGCCTGCTTGGCTCTGGGATTTCTCCGCTCTCACACGGTAACCAAGGATGATGGGACTTCGATCAAAACCAGCTGGAGGAGAGGCAGGTTCCCACCCAGTACCTGCCTGGTGCTGAGCTCGGTGCAAGCCTGATGTCCCCTGGATGTCACCAAATGACCTGGGGGCTATCTCAGAACATCTCCTGGGGTACAGCCAGTCTGGGGGTCCCTACACCAAGGTATCTCCAGCTTCGCCTTCCTCTGTGCGCCCGCGGGGAGCTGGCAGGAGGGCAGCCCGCCGACATCCCTCTGCTCTCTTCTCACAGATGGATCAGGGCGATAGGGAAACCTGTGGCTTCGCTTGCTTTAAAGAACAGTTTCCTGGCCTCTTTCTTGCTCGGGGGCTGCGTTTTTAATTAGCTTTTTAAAATATAATTTTAAACCTCTTTCTTCTGCTCTCGTTTTTATCTCAGCTTAGGATGCACAAAGCTTGACTATTTTGTTCTCGGAGTCAGCCGGATGATCAAGGTTTTTGCAGTCTACTAAATTATTAAAGAAAACGCAGTTACTCACTAAATATTATTGCTTCCACACTGTCAGGGAGAAGATCACAGTAATATTTTGTTAATTCAAACATCCTTCTCTTTCTCTGAGGCTGTTGATGACAGGCAAAGCGCTTGCATAATATACAAAGGTGCTCGTTACAGAAGGAGGACATAATTAATTTTAGCAGAAGCAATAAGTCTTCGCTACATGCAAAGCACCATCAAGGATGTGGGGCTGGCTCGGAGAGTCTTCTCCATGGCTCGGTTCAAATTTCTGATGAATCGTGGGGGTAATGTGTTTTGTGCAGCTGATGGAGCAGTTGGAATGTGATGGTGGGGTGGTGGGAGGCTGCCCCGCACAACCTGACCTCTGGACTGGTTGAAGATGGGCCGGTGGACAGGGGATGCGGCATTGTGACCCCTCTCAGTTCGGAAGGTGCTGGTGTCTGAGTGGTGCGTGCCCAACGTGGAGAGGTTTGTAGCGAGGCTGTGTCACCTTGGGTTGGGGTCTCTCAGCTGAGTGGTGCTTGATTCCTGCAAGAGCCCCATGTGATGATGGGGAAGGTGGATGTGCAGATCCCTCTGCCTCTGCCCCATGGTGATTCTAGAATCACAGACCAGTTTGGGTTGAAGGGACCTTCCGAGCTCCCCCAGCCCACCCCCCTGCAGGGAGCAGGGACATCTGCACCCAGAGCAGGGGGCTCAGAGCCCCAAGGGCCAACCTGACCTGCCATGGTGCCAGCCATGCGGCTTCTCCCACCTCTCGGGGCACCCTGGGCCGGGGTCTCCGCACCCTCAGCAGCAACAATCTCTGCCTTCTCTCTGCTCTCAATCTCCCTCTCCCAGTTGAACCCATCAGCCCTTGTCCTGCCCCAACAGCCCCTGCTGAACAGCCCCTCCCCAGCTCTCGGTCAGGTCCCACATACATAGGTGATGGGGCAGTGCCCGCCGTGGGTGCCTGGCCCCCCTTGGGGTCTGCGGGCTGCAATCCTTCCTGCATCCCTTGATCCAGAATCCCCCAGCCGCTTTTGTCCCCCCAGGACTTCGGTGGGGACAGAGGGGTGTGTCGTCCCCGTGGCTGCCCGCGATGTTGGGAGCCATGTGTGGGGCTGCAGCGTGGGCTATCAGAGCTCCGGCACCATCGGCATCACTGGGGGGTTTGGCCTGTGCCCCGCCTGCACTGCAGATGTCCCCAGTGGGATGGTGGCACACCCCTGGCATGGGGACGGCTGGGACCCTGCCAGGCACAGCCGGGATTCGTGTGGCTGTGTGGCAAGTTGTATTTTCACACCAATGTTTTTGGGGTTTGGTTTTTTTTTTTTTTTTGTTCAAGTCATTACAAGCTAAACAGCTCAAACAGTCTTCAAGGTGAAATCTGCTTTTCATTACTCCGCAAGGGCACCGTGGCTTCATTTTCATAAGTTACATTACCATATGCAGCATTATAGTGCTTTGCTCTGCTACATATTGTCAACATTAAATAACCCCTTTTTGTGGTTACATCATAAAAATTCTTTAGATCTTGGAAGCTGACTGCGAATATTTGCATATGTATATCTTTAATTTTCGCAGCACAGGCTGGCTACCAGATGGGTAAACCAAATAAGCCTCCAACATTTATCTGAAAGTTAGACGTTTTCCTGTGTTGTTAACCGCAGAGGAAACTAGGTGGTTTTCAGCCACGCTGAGCCGCTGCCAGCCCCTAACCTTCGAATATTTTCGCAGGGAGGGGGGGAGAGGGAGGGAGCCTTCTCCTTCAAACCAGATGGCCGTATGGAATCAATAAAAGGCAGTTTTCAAAAGTTTGTTTACTTAACATTGGGTATAATATGCCTTTGTGGTCCCTTTGCGTGGCGGAAAAATGTGATCCAGCAGCCGAGCTAATGAGCACGGGGAAGGCGGCGCGAACCAGGGGATGAGCCCGCTCTGCTTTTTGCCTTTTATTCCTTTTTTTTCACCCCAGCAGCCAGCCAGCACCCGGGCTGGGTGCTCCGCCGAAACCCCGAGCCAGGGTCACGGGGGTTGTGCCCAAGGACCTGCTTGTTTTGGGGTGAAAACGCTCTCCCTGGAACAGGGATTACGGTTTTATTCCTATTTACGACCCAAGATCTCAGCGTTTGGGGAGGTTTGGGGGGTATAAGTGTTGCCCCTGCTCCCACCCTAAAATGTGCACCAAAGGCGGGCTCGGCGTGCGAGAAACGTCTGAAAACACGTAAGGTATTAATCTTCTGCCATAATTGTTTTTAAACATCCCGATTAGACGAGCAGTTCTGCGCAAAACAACGTCGCCTTGTCTGCCGAGCGGAGCCTCGTTAGGGCAATCTGTCATCTGCCCGTTCATTAGAGCCCCGGCAGGGAGAGCTCGGATCAAAACACTCCTAAATGATTCCTGATGACACACAACGGCCAATTTCAGCCATTCTGCCGGAAATGTAACGCCGTTCCTTCTGCTGCCTTCAACAAGGGCCCTTCCGCCGCTCTTAATTGACTCCTAAGTGGTTGCATGTGCCGCGTTCGCGCCGTGCCCAGGTCTGGGGGTTGGAGCGCCGCTGGAGCGAGAGATCTTGGGCCTGCCGAAGGGACCGGTGCGGCTCCGACGGGCAGAGCGCGGTGCCGGGGTTGCGGCACAGTGCGGCCCCTCAGAGAAGCGCTGGGATCACCAAAACCGTGAGAAAAACAAAAGTTTAAAATATCCTTTGTTAAAAAAAAAGTGCTTTTTTTTCCCTTAAAGATCCAAACTGGATTTTAAAGCAAGTTCCAAATTTATTTGCTTTTCTTAATTTTTGTTTTGGGTTTTTTTTTTTTTTTTCATTTTTAGGCTATTTCGTGGCATCTCTGCGGTTGTCCACACGGCCAGGGAAGCCATCCAAGAGACATTGTCTGCGAACCCAGAAGCACGAGGGTTTCCGCTGGCAGAAACATGAGGGCGGGTGAGGTGCTGGGCAGGTTCTGGGTAGCAATGGGTGTTACTGACGTTATTTGTGAAAAAATGTCGTTGTTCGAAGCAAGATGCAGAAACTGCAGAACATTTTAGACATTTTTCCTCCTACATTTCAACACACCTTCCTGCAGATCTGCTTTCCTGAACCCCCGGCACGGCTCTGCTGCTTCCAGGTTCTCCTCTGCCCGTGACTGCTTGACTTCCTCCTCATGGGGAAACTGAGTCACAAGCCTGCAGCTCTCTCAGACTTTGCTGTCGGCGGTCGCTGAAGGGCACAAGCCCCTTTTACTGTCTGAGGTGGGGTGCTGGGACTCAGTTGGGACACACCCAGCCTTGCTTTGCCCACATGGAGCAACACGGGTTTTGGAAAGCTGCAAAAGACAGTGGGAAACCCAAACGCCGTTGTTGACACAGCCTGGTTCCTTGTGGCTCCTGCCCCAAAGCCAGAGCCTCTGCAGCTGAATAATGTGCAATGTCTGCACATGCTTTTCCCACGATGGAGATATGGTCCCCAGGGCCATCAGGTCTCAAGGGAGACCTTCTGGCTCTGACAACTCCCTGATGGGAGGTCGGAGTGAGGGGGGGGTCGGTCTCTGCTCCCCAGGAACAAGCGACAGGATGAGAGGAACCGGCCTCCAGTTGTTCCAGGGAGGTTGAGGTTGTCCCTGAGGACCCATTTCTGTCCCGTTGGGGTTGTGCAGGCGTGTCCCAGGCTGCCCAGGGCAGTGGTGGAGTCCCCATCCCTGGAGGGGTTTCCCAGCCGTGTGGAGGTGGTGCTGCGGGACAGGGGTCAGTGGGGACCTGGCAGTGCTGGGGGAACGGGGGGACTCGAGGGGCTGAAAGGGCTTTTCCAGCCCAAACAGTTCTGGGATTCCATGATTCCATCACCGTGAACGAGAAGCAAAAGCTCTTTGTGAGGCTGGACATTCCCCGTGACCTCCCACCCATCACAGCTGGGTGTTCCTGCCCCAAGCGTGCCTGTCCCCGGCTGCAGCCCCTATGTGCTGCCCTGCACCGCCGCCCTGTATCCCCGCACAGGGGACCTTTCGGGTGACGTGGTCCATCCCGAGAGCTGAGCCTGTCACCAAGCAACCTGAAGCTCAAGACATGGGCTATGCTGGCAGCCACTGCTGTTGGAGGAGAGGCAAAACTGAGGTTTGGGTCCAAAACTCGATAATCCCAACTGTTCCACAGATTTCCATGTTGTGACACAGAATCTCTTTATTGCCGCTGAGTGACGAAGGGCAGAGCAGTGGTGAAGGGTTTTCCAGCTGCTGGGGATGTGCCTGGGTGGGTGTTGGGTTTGCCTCTGCACTTTTCCCAAGTGAAGCGTATGAAAATCCTGCTCAAACGACGCGTGAGTTTCTCATGAATCGGGCTGAGAGCGGGCAAATTGCTACGTTTAATTAAATCCCCTGATTTACTGGACTTGGAGGTGAAGCCAAGTATAGCGACAGGCCGTTTTTATAAATTATGAGAAGATGAGGAAACCAACGATGATCCATAAAGTACTGTAGGACCAATAAAGAAAGAAGAGGAAGGGATCTGAATGTGCTTTTTGTGCAGCAAAGCCCCAGCCATCGCTGGGCGCATCCCAAGGGGCTGTCGGGAATGTGGCCGCGGATCGGCTTTGGGCAAATCCCATCCTGTTGAAAAAGGTCATGTTTGCTTTCAGCCGTGCCCTCCCCGTGCCCAGTGCCTGCCAGGGGAAGGGGGCTGAGGACAAAACCTGCACGGGGGCAGATGGACAGGTCGTGGAGAGAAACAGCCTCCAGGCTGAACAGGGGTGCATGGAGGTGGCTCGTGACACATCGGGGGGGCATTTGCCCGCCCTGAAGAGCTCTCTGAGCGAGGCTGGGTGCTTGCTGAGAGCTGCAGCCCAGTTCCCCAGGAGCAGCTTGGTCCGGAGCGGGAAGTGGGAGGGAAGGATGCTGGCTTGGGTCTTGGCTGGAGGAGCGATGCTCACGCCCGGTCTCGCCCAGCCCGTTTCGCTGCAGTTGGGTCCTTTCTTGGAAACGGGCTGAGCTGAACGATGAACATGGTCAGGGCTTGGCTTGGCACTAAAGGTGTCTGCAGGGGCAGGAGCAGCCCCGCCCTGGCATGACCCTGCAGCACCAGAGACACCGGGAGCCCATCCCCGTGCCACGGAGTGGGGTACGGCGATGCCCTCCCTCCCTTAGGACCGTCTGTGCTGCAGGGGTGGGAGTGCTCCCAGGGACGGGGCTATTTTGGGTGTTAAAAGCCTTCGGGGGGGGGGGTCAAACAAAGTCACTGAGGAGATGGGGTCAGGCCCAGGAGCACTTGCATGCACTTTATTTATCTGCGGTGGCTGTTACCTTGCTGGGCGCAAGCAGAACCCTCCTGCACATAATTCAGCATCTTTGTACTTCACCGTACTTTAAATAACACAGTGGAGCAGAGAAATAATTATTCTTTTTGGTTGGCTGGGGTTGAGTCTAAATCTGCACGAGCAGCGGCTGCTCGGGGACTGTCAGTGCTTGAGTCAGCGATCTTCTGACTTTGGCACTTCAGAAGGGGACAAGCACTTTTCCTTTCCCCTTTTTTTTTTTTTTTTAACAGTCTATAACGACAAAGATATAAATCTGTGGCAGCCCTGGAGCATAAATAGCAGCAGCGTGGCCAGCTCGCTCTGCCGCCCGTGACCCGCGCAAGGTCCTCACCGCTTTCTTTCCAACTGTAAAATTGCTTCAGTCAGCTGTGACCGGCTCCGGCAAAGCGCAAAGGAGCCCAGCGCCACCTCCCCGCCACCTCCCCGTCCCTCGCAGGGGGACCAGGAGCAGAGATGGGCAGTCAGCACCTTGCGAGCCCCCCGAAGCAGGAGGGGATGCGTCCGGCCGGCTGTGACGGGTTGAAGGGAAGGAAGGCGGGCGTTTGCTAACGGGTTAATTTGGGGGGGCTGCCGCAGGCTTTGCTCGCTGCGGTGCCAGCAGAAAGAGCTGGGAAAATGTCAACTGGAGTGTTTACAGATTTGTTTTCTCTTTTTTCTTCAACCCCTCCTTTAATAAGCTTTGGAATATTTTGCAAATCATTCCCTCGCTCAGACAGCAGCCTTCCTGTGAGGGCAGCTGCTGGCACTGGAGCAAGGGGACGAGCCGGGCACCACGGGCACCCTTCTCCCTCCGAAGCCCGCGGTGAAGAGGAGCAGCCACCTCCCCCCTGCCCTTCTGTTTGCTTCGCCCCTTTTCCCCTTTAAATCTGGAGTGTTTGCGTTTGCTGCTTGGCCTGGGGAGAGCTGGCAGTAAACACTGGTCCCCCAGCAGAGGGGGGGGCTTGAAGCGGAGTAAACTTGGGGAGTTAGTGAGACAAAACAGTCCTGCCAGGTGGAGACTGCTTTGGTGTCGAAGGGTGTGCTGCTCCCCCTCCTGCGAGCTCATTCCTCCTGCAACACTACAGACCAAATCTACTGGAGCCACCTCCGTGGGCTCTACTCCCCGCCAAATAAAATCAGTAACACAAGGCGCAGTGGTGAGCTGGGATGGGATGGGCTATGGGGTGCTGGGCGCCCTGGGCGGGCTGGCAGCGATGCCGAGCTGTCCCGGGAGGGCAGCGGGTGCTGGGTGCCCCCCGCCAGTAACGCTGGCATAGGCGAGATGCGGGATCGCCGCCCTCTCCAACAGCCCCCTGCGTGTCCAAGGAGCTGGAATACAGCAGCCCAGTGCCAGTGCAAGATCGTAGAGGGGCAGCCCAGCACCAAGGGCATATTTTTCCAGGAATGTGAAATATTCCACATGCCAGGAACTGGTTTATCCAGTGTCGGGCTGTCCTGATGCCTGGTCCAATAATAGTGTATCTTCCCTGTAATTCAGACACTCTTTTTCCACCATTCCGAAAGTAATGACACTGTGCTGAGCAGTAATTAAAACAATGGCTTTAGCTCGGGTGGTTTCCCTGGGACAGCCCCGTGTTCACCCGCGTCTCTACCTCACCTCAGTGAAGGTAGCACCTGGGCTCCAAAGAAAACACCGAAAAGCAACCGGGGGAGCCTGGCTTTCCTGGGGAGGTTGAGAACGGAGACAGCTTCCTCATGGGGTCTAATTACCATCTGAACGTGCACTCAGTCATTCTCTGTGCAGAGTCGATGCCTTTTCGTTTGCAAAGCCGAGGGAGCAGGATGTAGCGGAGCAGGATGCAGCGGAGCAGGATGCAGCGTGGCCGCAGAAGCAGCAGCCCTGGTTCCGTGCCTTGGCGAGGCGTTTCCCAGGCAGCATGTGAGCAGCAGGGAGGTGGATCAGCGTGGAGAGGTTGGTGTGCTTTAGTTTCATAAATAATTTCTAACCTGAGCTGCTGGTTTTGCATAGGAAATTCCACAGCTGGACTGTCAATCTAGGGCAGTGAATAACGCAGCCCTGTAAAACAGCTTCTGGAAGCGCGTTCTATTTTTGAAGACAGCTGATGTATTTGGGAATGGCACTTAGAGGGGTTTTCCCAGCACTTTCCTGTGCAGGACGGTAGGGTCCTTCCTGCACCAAA
Source organism: Bucorvus abyssinicus (assembly GCA_009769605.1). NCBI lineage: Eukaryota > Metazoa > Chordata > Aves > Bucerotiformes > Bucorvidae > Bucorvus > Bucorvus abyssinicus. The sequence goes on from CM020038.1 coordinate 21,317,156, forward strand.
GCAGGAGACTTGGTCCCATGGGTCCCCTGGGTTTTGCTTCTGGGCTCCTCCACTGCTGCCTCGTCTTTGCAGGCTGGCAGCGTCATCCCAAACTTCCTGACATCCCTTGGAAATTTTTGCCCTGGCTGTAATTTGTCTTAATTTGGGCAAAGCAAATAAGTTGAGCTGCTGAGTCAGTGCAGACGCTCCTGAGCTCCGAGGAGGGGTGATGAGGAAGCAGCAACACCGAGCTGGTGCCTGCAAAGCCGGAGACCCGGGGCCAGGCTCATCATCTGTATTTACAGCCCATGCAAAATCGCTCCTCGCCATTTCCAGGCTCTGCAGCCAATTAAACCTCTTGCTCCCTCTCCATTCCCGGGCAATTACCACCTTCCGCCCTGTAACTTGCAGCTCTGAGTAAGCCAAATTCAATTTTATCTGGAGTGTGCAACGTGAACTGTAACTGGGGAGCAGTTTCTTGCCTGCTGCCCCTCCCCAGCCTGACAACCAGTTTTACTACCCAGCAGGGAATAGACTGATCGCTCATTTACGGCTGCAATCATCTCCCTGTTACGGCAGTAGGAAGGAATGAGCACCAAAAGCCATTATAATTAAGATCTCTCTGGAGCTGACAGTAGAAATAGATGGCATGTGGAGCTGGAGCTCTGTGGCTCAGCTGTTTCTTTTCGAGCTGTCACTGGAAAATTACAGAGGCTGACAATCATATTTTTAACGCAGCAGCGCTAAGTAATATATATCCACGTCGTGCTGGGGAGCGAAGAGCTGATGGGGCTGGTGCTCTTGGAGCCCTGCCCCAGGGCACCGGACTGGGCAGAGAGGGCTGAGCCGTCCCCGCCGCGTCCCTCTGCCTCCCAAACCCCGGCTCGTCGGGGAGCTGAAGGTCTTGAGCATCTTCCTGCGGTTCAAATGAGCATCTGCTGATGAGGATGACCTGGCAGCAGGGACCACAGACGTGGGACAGAGGGACTGGCATGACAGTTTTCCCCAGGGCTCTCAAGCCCTGCTAAACTTCGGGGATGTCTTTGCAGCGAGGGCGGCTGTGGCAAGTTCCTAGAGACATCTGGGAGGTAAAACAGAATAAAAAAGTTCCCATTTCTTGGGAGGCTGCACTGGGGCTGCCGAGCTGGCCTGGTGTGTGGAGACCTGCAGGTCTTCACACCTGAGAAGCTGTTGCTCCACAGAGATGCGGGACTGGAAGCAGCAGACAAAGGTCCCCCCATTATTTCATCCTAGCGGGAGCCGCCTCCCCTGCCCCTGGACAGCAAATACCACGCAGTGACTCTGTCATTGAGGGCTGAGCTGGGTCTGCTGCCTGTACAGAGAGCGCTCTGCCTGCTGCCCGCGCTGCCTGCGCTGCCTACTGCAGGCTGGGCTTTTCAGAGGGATCCTTCTCGCCTCCCGCAGCCAGCTTTGCGGCTGGCAGGGCTGTGCCACCATGCACCACCTCCCCACTCCCCACCGGCACGTTACGACCCGGCGAGACCTCGTCCTCCCCGTTTAAATCAGGCGTGCCGCATGTCCAGGCTGGCAGCGTCCAAGAGGTGACGAGGTGCAGCGGCCAATTAACGAGGGGATGTGGCCATGCCAGCTCTGCCCGTGCCACGGGGCTCTGGTGGGAAACTGCTGAGCGTGGGCACTTTGGAGAGTCCTCCCGGAGGGTTCCTGGCCAGGGAACCTGTCCCAGCGCCCCGTGGCGGGCACTGACGAGAGGCCCACAACATCCTCCCTGTCTTCCCAGTATGAACCAGGCTGGGAAAAGCCCCACCGCCCCAACAGCTCTGCAGTTCATGTTGTCTTTGCCTGTTGCCAAAGGCCGTTCACGCTCCCCTGCGAGCTGGACGTGGAGCAACCCGAGTCACGCGTCCGCTCTCCACATTTTTCACTGGCAGAGCTGTTTCTTTGACATGCCTGGCGCCGCCTCTCAGCGCCTTGGGTTACCTCTTGCCACATCCCCCATGAGCGCAGCCGCTGTTTGAAGAACCAGCGCGCGGGATGTGGCACTTCCTCGCCCCGTAACGCAATACGCCGTGAGCACCGCAGCCTTCCCTTTTGTAACGTCTGCCTCTTTGAGCCAAATTAAAGTACAGTGTGTCGAAGGGGATTGCACCGGTTTCTGACTCTGACTCTGGTTCCCAGCAGCGGGTCCTGCTGACGGTGCTTGCGGTGCCACCCTGATGCACAGGGTATTTACGGCCGAGCCTGGTGTAACGCGACGCTGGGGTGAGAGCGGAGAGGAGGAGGACACACGTTATCAGCTGATGTGTCAGGACAAGGATCGGTTTCTAATCACCTTCCAGATAACCCGTGTGAGGCGGGGGGTTGCTGGGGGAAGGACAGGGGTGACACCGTTCCTCGTGCTCCGAAACAGCTGACGGACAGAAGCTGTCCCCGGGTGAGGCCACCTCGCCAGCCCCGTGTGCTCTGCCGGACACGGGCTGGGCAGCTCGCTCCGGTTTCTGTGCCCTTGCAGATACAGGCTCGGGCATGTCTGGGGCCACGTATAGAGGAATCCCAGATCCCAGACTGGTGGGGCTGGCAGGGACCTCTGGGCATCACCCCGTCCAACCGCCTGCTAGAGCAGGGTCCCCACAGCAGGGTGCCCAGGAGGGCGTCCAGGAGGGTTGGAGATCTCTCCAGAGCAGGAGACTCCACAGCCTCTCTGGGCAGCCTGGGCCAGGGCTCCTCACCCTCACACCAAAGAAGGTTCTGCTTGTGGTCAGGCACATTTTCCTCATGCTCAGAGTATTTTGAGTCATGCCAACATGCCACCCTGAGCAGCCGGCCAGTGTCATACCCGGCAGAGTGCAGCCCCAGGAGCACCTACAGGCGGTGGGGAGGGATCAGGGTGTGGGTTTGTGATCAGACATAAGTCTCGGGGCTGCTTTTAAAAGTATTTTAGAGACTTTTCCATCACAGTATTAAAAGACTTCAGAGCCAACCGTTCTCTTCCTACAGCCAACACTGCATGGAAGTTTCTTTTTAAGCCGCAAATGAATTATTGATGCAATTATTCATTCTCATTTAAATATCTGTTTAATGGCATTTAAATAACAGTGCTCAGAATGTGTCAACAGTTTACACAATAATTTGGATTCTGAACTTTATACCTCTGTTTTCTCCCCACACAAATAATTGAGGCTCATCCATTCTGAGTGACAATTGCAGATAAGTATCACTTTTTTCCTGTTGCACACGTGCATTATCTAAATGCGTTAAATCACTTACTCAGTTTTAATTTCATTTGAATGATTAATCAGTTACTTGGCTATAATTATTTGTGTTAAGATATCTCCAATTCGAAAACAGAGCAGAGAGACAATTAGGAAAACAAGCCTGTGGAAAACCCGCCTGATCATCTGGCGGCTGGGGACGCGGGAAGGCGTTGCCGCTGCCAGCCGCCCCGACGGCGGGGTGAGAGGCACGGCCTGCCGGGATCACTCGGGACACGTGTGGTGGGTGGGGTAGAGGTTCTGTGTGATTTCCTCTGGTTCTTGGATTCGGTGTGAGCTCTAAGGGCAAATTTCGGGGCAGGACGTGGGGGCAGCCCAGCAGGGCATGGGTTGGTGCCCCGTGCGCGTCACTGGGACCTCACTGGTTTTGGGGGGTTTTAGCTGCTTTGCAGGAGATTGAGGTCCAGAGTATCATTCCCAGATGGAAATGAAAACCTTGGCCTTACAAACACGCTCCTGCCTTTGATCTGGTTTCCACACACGTGTAACTTTACGGTCTTGGCAGATCTGACTCCTGATGTGCATGTCTCCTCCCTTAAGGTGGAGAGATGGTCCCACGGCAGCTGCCGAGCTTTTCTTTGGGGGTTGGTGGGGATTTTGCAGATTTTGATGAGTGCTTTAATTCCCGCGTGGTTTGCTGTTTCTCGCCGTGCCATCCCACTAAACTGCAGGAGATGGGGGCAGAGGGGAGGACCTCGAAGGCCATGCTGTTCCTGGCAAACAGGTGATGGGTTTGCTGGGATCACGGCAGAGCCGGGAAGGGAGCAGGGTGCTGGCAGTGGAGCCTGAGGTAATTTGCTGAATTTTAGTCACCGAACCACAGACTGGTTTGGGTGGGAAGGGATCTTCCAAGCTCCCCCAGCCCACCCCCCTGCAGGGAGCAGGGACATCTGCACCCAGAGCAGGGGGCTCAGAGCCCCAAGGGCCAACCTGACCTGCCATGGTGCCAGCCACGGGGCTTCTCCCACCTCTCGGGGCACCCTGGGCCGGGGTCTCCGCACCCTCAGCAGCAACAATCTCTGCCTTCTCTCTGCTCTCAATCTCCCTCTCCCAGTTGAACCCATCAGCCCTTGTCCTGCCCCAACAGCCCCTGCTGAACAGCCCCTCCCCAGCTTTCTTGTAGCCTCCTTTGAACATTGAGAGGCCACACTAAGGTCTCCCCAGAATTTTCTTTTCCCCAGGTTGAACAACCTCAACTCTCCATTTTAGGGCCATTTCCCTCTGAACAGGTCTTTGTGGGCGAGTGACCCGTGGCCAGCCATTCACCAGCCCATTCCCGCCTTTCTGGAACTAATTTACCCCCAGTCTAGAGCCCTGTGGAGAAGCCCGGGAAGGGCAGAGCCAGGCAAACCCCTGGAGCTGACCTGGGGGCACCCCTTCTCCACAGCACTGAGGGGGTCCTAATCGACCCTCCGCTTCAGGCGCATTGTGGTGAACCCATGGCCATCTTTACTGGCCCCGGGGCTACGGAAAACTGATTTAGCACAGGCACAAAGCCACAGGAGAGCAGCATTATGCTCCTAATCCCTGTTTCTTCAGCCCCTCTTTGCCCCGGTCACCCTCTGCCACACGCCACTCTCAGGCTGTGGCATTCAGGGATGCCGCCGTTAGAACACCGTCTGTTTTTTTAGTTTCTGGAGGGCTGTGTGGCCAGGAAGGCACCGAGCACATGAGCGTTAAAGCACAGCTGGTGCAGGAATTGCATGTTTTATATTTATATTTATATATCTATCTCTGTGCTGGAGCGTTGAGCAGAGCCAGATGTTTCTCCCCTCCCGCGGCTTGTCAGCGTGCGGCGGCTGTTGTGTGCAGTGGTAGTCGTGTCGGTGGTAGGAGGAAGCAGACACACATTGGGGTCACGGGGAGCTCCAGCAGATCCCCACAAGATTTATGGCTAAGCCTTCCAGCTGGAATGTGTTTGGAGGCTGGGATGTGCTGCCGGGGATGGATGCGAGAGCAGGGATACGCGGGCCATGCCTTAACCTGGGCTGTGGTAGGGACTGACAGGGGACCACGAGAACTGGGGGAGCTGCAAAACGGGAAAATGCTGGAGAACCCCCCCGGGAGAGGAGAATAAAGGGGCCCCCTTCCCAGAGAGCTGGGATGCTGCTTGATGCTGCTTTGCCAGTGCCTTTCCCCATGCCCATGGCATCAGGACTGGAGCAGGATGCTCCCCTCTCATGGGACATGTGCTGAGGCGAGCAGCCTGCATCCCTCCCTGCCGCGGTTTTCCCATGAGGATCCTGTGCCATTATCTACCCCCAAGGGATTCCCCATGTACCCCGAGCAGCCCATCCTGGAGGTTTTTGGTCTGGTTTGCATTCTTGGTAGAGGCAGGAGGGGTAATTGGGCTCCTCCAAGGTTACAGCTCATCAGAAGAGCCCCACGCAGAAACCACACTGGCAGCATCCCCGTGCACAGTGGCAGTGATGACAAATGTCACTGACCAGGGCTTGCATCGCCCTGGCCCCCCCCAGCCTGGCTGAACCCCTCCAAGCCTGCAAAGGCTCCCAGTTTCCCATCCCGGAGGAGTGGCTTAGCACTGCCTTGGGTGAAAATGCAGCGTAATGAGCCAAAAAGCACAGGCATTGGCACCCGCTGACCCGCAGCCGGGTGTCAGCCAAGGGTTTGGCCCCATCTCCATCAGCAAAGGTCTTCCCTTCACACGTCATCAAAGGAGAAGTTCTCCCGGGCTGCCCACCGCAGAGCTGCCAGGCCCCGCTCGCCCTTCGCCCCCCACGGATGGAGGCACTGGGTTAAATCACTGTCCCACTATGCTGCTGTAGCAGAAGCCCGTGGGGCAGGCAGGGTGTGCTGCATGGCACCTCACCTGCAGCCTCGGACACACATCCCTGCCTTTTTTTTAATACAAAAAAAGATTTTTTGGCTACTAGGAGGAGTGCTGGAGCTGCCCCAGTACTTCTTGTTGTTAAAGTGCCTCAGCATCTTCTGGAGTCCTCTGGCTCGGTAGGAAAATCAGGTTTTTGTTTTGCTGATCATTACCAGAAGCAAAGAAATGGGTGTTTCTGTTGTCGGAGCAAAGTGACTGCTGGGTGCTCAGGAGCTTGCGCAGCTGCTCATGCCAGCGCAGTGTCTGTACCGGGGGCTGCACCGGGGCAGGTACCACAGCAGAGACCGGTGGTGGGGAGGAGGGTGTGTGGTTTGCAGCCAGCATCACCCACACCAAGAGGAAGCACTTTTTATACTCATGCCAAACATGCGGTGACCTTCAGGAGCCCTTAAAGAGCCTGGAAAATTGCTCTGGGATTTGTTTCATCTCTGAATTTTAGGGGTTCCTGTTCCTTGCCTCGTCTGCAGGGCTGTGAAGTCCGTGGGGCTGTTCAAGTGCAATTGACAGTGGGCTTAGGCCACGTTCTAGTCCTGGTGTTCACGTTGCCCGGGGTGGCTGCTCCCAAGATGACAATGTGCACTGGACCTCACCCATGGCACAGGGTCATGTGGCCGGACAAGAGCACGATACCTGGAGCTTGTTTCCCGAATACCAGGAGTTTGAATGCAATAAACCCCCAGTATTGCCCACAATTCCTTCCCTAATGACTTTAGCACATTGATGAGATCAGCCCAGTGTGGCTTCCCCCCTGCTCTGGAAGAAGGGTGTCCGGCGGGGCAGGGCTGCACGGAGAAGGTGCAGCGAGCTCCAGCAGCAGCACTCACGGCATCATCCTCCACCAGCGGGTCGTGAAATTGCGGGGTCTCTGCAAGAAGACAAAAGTTTGGTGTTTGAACCCACATCCGCGGGTCTGGGAGCTGCTCGGGCTGAGACGCCTGCGCTTGCAGAGGAGCTGGCAGCCCCATTCCTCATCCTCCACCTTCCTCCCCAAATTCATCTGTCTGCTAATAGAGGTTTCAGCAGAACAAGCGATAGGCCAGTCTGGCAAATCAGGTTTCTTGCAGTCCCACGGCATCTTTCATTAGCACAATGTAAGCAGCCGACACCATCCATCACCGAGTTCAGGACACAGGAGCAACCTGCTGTAGGCTGTGGAAGCAAATTCGCCCCGTTTTCAGCATCATTTCCCAATGGGCTGCAGGAGACGGCCAGAGCAGCGGGTGGAAAGAGGCAGCTTTCGTTTCGCTTTGGACAGTCCCTCCAGCCCCACCAAGGCACTTGTTCACTATTGGTTTTCTTAAGGGGAAAAATATCTTCCATTTATTCTAATGGCTGGGTGTCACAAACCATCAGCACCACGCGAGGGTCGGCACCGCGGACCCAGCGTTTTTGGAGCGGGCACTGCGGCAGCAGCAGAGCGTTGTACCAGCTCTGTGTTTACTCGGTTTTCATTTTCTTTCTTATTTCCACGGCTCTGCTTCATGAACCTTCTCCATGGCCTCAGTTTCCCGACGCCTCGGTGCGTACTGGTTCGGCAGGGCTCTGTGATTGCTTTTTATTTCTTCTTGCTGAAGGGGACAGCCGAGAGGGAGTTGGTGGCAACTAAGTTCGTGCGTTTGGCTCTTCTCATGGTATCTTTCAGTCTGTGATTTCAAGACTCTCTCCTCTTCATCACTTTAAGAAGCAAATTAAGTATAATCCCCAGCAGTAACCAGCTTTGATGCCCAAATCCAGAGCCAGGAGGCTTGAGGCTGGGGCCGTAGGTGGTGCTGGTACGAGTTCCTGCAGCGATTGCTGTGTCTTCTGGTCCACGGACGCTGTAGGGATCAGTCCAGCCTGATCCAGATGCTCTTGGAGCCCAGGCAGTTGGGACAAATCTCCTTAACTCCAGCTCATTTTAATTAACACTTACGTGGAACAGCAGCTGCCAAGGTGCAGCTTCCTGGCACCAGCGATGCTATTGCCAGCCCGGGTACCAGCTTTGTCCTGGCAGCAGACACCAAAGCAGGGTTCTATGTCCCGAACAAGAGCCTTTCATGTCCCTCCAGGTCTCAAGGGGTTTGTTGGGCAGCGAGGGCTGTCTTGGAGTGCCAGAGGGAAGCTCCAAGGCTTTCTCCAGACCCATCTCGGTGTGCGGGAGCGGAGGCTGCATGGAGCAGTCAGTCTGGGCCTCACCTTTTCTGGGTACCATCCATCCCAGTATCAGCCCAGAGGTGAGCAGGAGACGATCCCGGAGCGTTAATTACCCCTTGCAGGACACATCACAGCGCTGCCGTTCCCAGCTCATCTCGTTTAGGTAGGGACTTGTGCACTGCGAGGGCAGGCGGTGGGGCTGGACCAGCCCGGCAGCACCCAGCGCTGCTGCCTCCGCTGCCTCTCTCCATGCGATAACTGGCAGCGGGTGCTCCTGGCCGGGGGGTGCCATGTGAAATGTCAGCAAAAATAAATCTGGCTAATCCCGAGGAACAACCGGGTGCAGCAGCAGCCCCGCAATTCCAGGGAGATTAAAATAAAGTCTTGCATTACACCACTTGGAAGGGCTGAGATTTACTTGGAAACCAAATCACATTAATTAGCATTCTGCTAATGGCTGTTTTGTATAAATATAGCGTGCCTTAATACCAACACGAGTCGCAGGTTGACATATTTAGATCGTTGATATCAAAGTCATTAACGCCTCTCCGTGGTAAACCTATTCTCAGTTGGGGTTGCAAATGGGATTCTCCTGAGCCAATCAATCTTGCTAAAGCCTGAGCAGAGCCTGTTGATCTTTAGCCACCGAACGGATTCGGCTTCCCAGAAATGTGCTTGCATCTGTCAAAATTATAAGCAGCTGGCAGCCGAGACAAAGGTCACATCGGCTGCGAGTGTGAAAATAGGATCTCAGGACGAGAAATGCTATTTAGCAGCGTATCAGTTTGGGACGTGCTATTAATGATGCAGCACAATAAAAAACACGTGTGTGTGTGCGTGTGAGTGTGTGTGTGAGTGTGTGTGTGTGTGTGTCCACTCCTGCAGGCACTTGTACCCGCATCAATTATGGATTTAGATGTAAAATTTCCCGCCTATCCCCTGTGGCCCTGGAACTTATCCAGGGCTTATTAAAACTTAGTCACATCAAAGGATGGGAAAGGTCTGCCTGAATTTAGGAACTTGGGGAGCTTAACGATCATTTTGCACTAATTCACTCCTATTTATTGTTCGTTATTGCCCCGATTAAAAGCCACTCCCCTGCCCGCTTGACAGCAGGGGGGAAGGTAACGGGTTCCTTGACAAAGGGATTTGGGGAAATTTCAGCATGGCAGGAGCAGGGGGCTGCTCCCGTTCCTGAGACCCACTGCACAGACTGGTCATGCAATTACCACAACTATTGCCCCTGGCACAGCCGGAAACCCTCCGCCGAGCTGTCGTTTGGGCCATGGGGCAGCTCCCCAGGGGCTGTAGCCATGGCGGGGTACAGAGCCAGCAGGACTGGGCTACGCCCCAATGCCGGTGACGGAGCCCTGCAGTGGCTCTGGCCCAGCAGCACTGATTTCTGCCTTGGCTGCCCATGTGGGGCAGACCCAAGCAAAGGGCATCCCCCAGCACCATCGCGCAGGGCTGGGAGCGATGGCTGGGTGGGAGCGATGGGCATGCCCAGGGCAGCATCGCCGGGGACCGAGCAGATCCTGGATTAGGTGGCCTCAGGAAAGTACAACTCTCCTCATCCGCAGTGAAGCCCCTGGCCAGGAGGACTTGACCCAGCACTCACGCTTTGAAGCCGGGAGGGCGGTTTCATCTGGGGTTATTATGAGATTGCAGCAACAGGGATGAAACTGCGTTAGCCCGACTTCTGAAGGATGCAAATACCTCCCTCGACCAGCAGACCTGGCTCACTGGTGTAATTTAAGGCCAAGCGTTTTAGCTTGGGAGTTTTAATTTGAAATTGTAATCACCTTGGTACCAAAATCAGGGCGCCGAGGTAGTCGCTGCCTGCAGGTCCCATGCTGGGGATGGGGAGCGGATGCCGCTGGCTCCCGAAACTCGGATGCTTTAGGGCAGCAAGTGGTCTGAAAGGGCATCCCTGGGCGGGAAGAGGCCATGGAAAGCCACCCCCTTTCCCTGGTGCCGTTGCTGCATCGTAACAGGGGTTATTCCCAAGACAAGCCCTGACACAGGAGCATCCTTTGACTTGCCTGAGAAGCTGCACACACGCTTTGTTCGCACGTGGGAGGTCTGAGTCCAGCCTTGTCCCAAGGGAGGCTGGACCGAGCATCGCCTCCCCAGAGCAGCCTGTGACTTAGTGCTGCTCGGGGGGAATATCCCCCCCTTCCACGTGTGGAGAGCTCAAAAACCACAGAATAAACTCCATTAAGCTGGCGAGGAGGAAGAAATTCTAGGCAACAAGTTGAGACGACCTAACAATAGCGAGGGCTTATTTTGACAGCGGGGTTTTCTTGCAGTTGGGAGGCTGTGCTTGTAATAAAACCCGCACTTGGCTGGTGGATTTTAAATAACACTTATCTCATGGATGGAGCCAGACGGTATGTAACGCCGAGGTCTGTGTGCGGCGTGTCTTCCCTTTAATTATCCCTACCTCCTATTTTGGGTATTTGTCAGCGAGCCCTGAAGCGGCTGCACTTTGCAAACGAAGGCTTTTAGTATTTTAACCATCTATAAAGCCCCGGAAGCTGCATGAAAAGTCACTAGGGTGGACAGCACGTGGGAAATACATTCAACGTCTACAAACATAAATATCTACTGATTTTTTTATTCAAAATGGGTGGGAAAACTACCTGTCAGTATAAAATGAGCTGGCAAGATTTGTTTCGTCAGAGAGCAGGCAGCTGGAGAGAGCTTTAGATACAACCCACCTCCAAAGGAAATGCAAGCAGAGGAAAAGATTATCGAAAGAGGAAAGGCTTTAATAGACTGTGAAGCCCTGATCGCCCACTGAGAAGTGAAGCTTAATTAGAAGATTAAGCAGTTGCTCTGGTTGTGTGCGCGGGCTCCCGGTGCACTGCCGGGAGCAGCTCTCGACTCGCTCCTTTGGCTTTGCCGGGGTGTAAAACACGCTGTGCCTGCCACCGAAACGGGGCACCAGCTCCTCCGGCTGCACCCGCGTCCCGCCGGCATCACCGGGAGGTCAGGAATTGGGCTGGGAATGGGGAAACCCTTTGGAGGGAGAGCCTGCGCCTTGACTTCCCGCTCCGTTTCCACATTTCAGGCATCTTCAGGGACTCTCCGCTACTCCCAGCTCTGTCCCTTCCCGCTCTGCTCATCCCAGCTCCCTCTGCGTTGTCTGCATCAGCAGCTGCTCTTGGGCCTGTTACTTATTTTACCCAAGTGCCCACCAAATGGAAAAGCTCTTTCGAAAGCTATAAATCGGGACAATTCATACACGGTCATTGCTCAGGCTCTGCTGGCTGCTGGAAGGAGACGACGGCGCGTCCCTGGGAAGGACGCCTGGGTGCGCGGCTCTATCTGCAAAGGCTTTTTGGTGTTGCTGTCATGTGAAAATAAAGTACGTTTGCGGAGCGTGGTGTGTCCCAGCAGTGCGAATCCGTGCTGCTGGGCAGGGAAGATCTCGGCAACACCCCTCACTGTCCTCTCCCCGGGATGGCCACGCCGTGACGATGCTCAGAAGGTGCCCGAGTGCCCTCACAGCCTTTTCCTGATGCTGCTGCGTGTTTGACGTGAAAGCCCTGCTGTTCCCACACCGGGACGAGCGTGGGTGCTTTTCGCACCAAACATTTCCCATGTTGCAGCATCGGTCCGTGACTCATTTGCTCCCTCCGTGCCAAGGCTGTGGGGCTGCTCCTGCTGCTCTTAGGCTGCCCCAACTCCCAGCCTCGCTGCTGCTCGCTTCTCTCCAGATCATCCCTCTCCACGCCCTGGGAAGGTCGCACCTCCTGACACCCCTCTCTGCAATATGAGAAGGAAAAGCCGTGCTCTGGATGTGCAGCAACTCCATAGGGAGAGTCCGCTATGATGTTGGATCGCAGCTCCCGCTACCCAGCATTCACCCAGGGCTCTGGCACCCATCACCAGTGCCCCCTGTGCTGATGAGGGACTGGTGTCCTGGGTGCACCCCCTGCGTTCGGTGCTGCCGCAGCCGCATCTCTGGCACGGCCCGAGGTTGTTCCCCCAGCGGTGAGGAGGTGGGATGGGTTTGTGGTGAGGGGACCTCGGGGGTCAGGGTAGGAGATCTCCAGGAAGGGTCAGACCACCTTCATATCCGACTTTCTGCCACAGCGAGGATGTTTCAGGATGCTTTAAAAAGCATCTCCTCCCCTCTCCCAACTCACACACATGCTGCTTGTGAAATCTAATAACAACCGCTTGAAAAACATACTAAAAACAGAAAATTTATGTAGCATGACCCAAATTGAATTATACATTACAGCACTATAATTGATTTTTTAGAAGAGAGATTAAATTTATTTTATGCCTCACTAACTAACAGCTAGATTTACCTAATTGCTTGGAGTGCAGAGTTAGTATGATTCATTAAGCCCCATACATGCCTGGGTACATTACACTGTGACTAAAGCTTCCCTGCTTCGAGCAATTAAAGTGGAGAAACTTGGGGCCTCGTAAGTAATTGAATATAACAATACGGCTTGGAGTTGCTGCCGATGCCTTATTAAGTTCTTCAAGCAAAAAAAACCCCACCAGTTCCCTCCGTTCTCCAGTGAATCATTCGGTGGAGTTCTCGATGACTGGCGTTGTTTGCTGCTGCTGCCAAAAAAAAAAAAAAAAAAAAAAAAAAGAAATTAAAAAAATGGTGTCTACGAGACAGATTTCATGCCTTGCTTCACAGTTTAATTTTATCAATCATAACATTTAAAAAAAAAATGACAGCAGCGAGTAGACATCCCCGCTATTCCAAGGAGAGGAATTTTGGGTAGACTCTCGTAACATTTGGTAATTATATACACATTGCAAAAAATAAAGGTAGCGATTCAGGAAAACAGGAGTGGAGAGAAATTCTCATTTTAGCTGGCAGGAATAAATTAGAATTGTTTGGCTCATTTTAATAAAATCCCACGTAGGCACAAATGACTCGCGGAAAATGCAGCAGCGGCTGCGGCAGGTGCTGGGGACGGGTGTAGGGGAGGCGCCAGCCCCGTCCCTCTTGTGCAGCCGTTGGAAGAGTCATCCTCGGCATCGTCTCACGTGGGGTTTACGTGGATTTTTCCCCCATATGGGGCCCAGAAATGCTGGTGAGTTGTTCTCAGCGCTCGGCCCTTCCTCTGCGCACGCCACGGGCAGGGCGTGGGTTTGCGCTCACAGCCCGGCCCCCGTCTCTCTCCCATGTACAGGTTGTGTTTTATTTTGCCAGGAGGATGAACAGGGAGAAGATCCTGATTTATTCTACTCTCTCATCAAAAACCCGACCCACGGAGACGCAGCCCGTGCTCCAGCTGCCTTTTCCCAGCAAGGCTTTGAGGATGCTTCCAGGGTGCGAGACGCCCTCAGCTCCGGGCAGGGCCAACCCCAGGGTGACGAAAGGAGATGTTTTAACCATTAAAGGTTAGATGCACCTTTCCTACAACCCTGGTTCCTGCAGACCCGCGCGGGTTCGAGCTCCTCAGCGGCCGAGCTACTCGCCTGCAGGATACTCAAGAAGTGAAGGAAGTTTCTAGCCTTTCCTTACGCGGCAGTGGAGGTCCCCACGGGGCTGTGCCGTGGTGGCTCTCGTCAAGTGATTTCGGGGCAGGATGTGGGGTGAGCAGACGCCCGTACAATTGTCAGGGAGATGATGAGCAGCGTCCCAAACGCGGGGCTGGCAACGCACGCAGCGTTACGGTTTAATGAGCGTTGCACAACCCAGGAGCAGCAGTTTACTCACTTCACGGAGCCCACAGGTCATAAAATTCAGGCTGGATGGTGTGAAACATCTTACACAAAGGGCTTCCCGTAACAAAATAAGCCTTTAATTAGCAGAACATCATGCGAGGCTGAGGTGCGACTTTCCCAGCCGTATCGCCGGCGACGACAGGCAGCGGTAATTACCGAAAGGCTTTGCGCATGCATGATTGATGCCTATTTTTCCCTGTGTCGTGTTTCTTCACGGGGCTTTGCCGGGGGAGGGCTGGCACCGCCACAGGCAGAGGGTACCCCCGGGGTTGGGGTGAGGGCACAGCCACTTCTCCCTCCCCGCTCCGGTTTGCATCTCGTCACGGCTGCACCCCTCTGCCTGCCGCTGGTCCTGGCTCTGTACGAACCGTGTCATTAATGGGTTCCTTGTCCGTGTCCAGTGATGCGTTGTAAATTTATAATCTTTTTTTGCTGACTTACCTTCAGAGCTTGGAGGCGTCGGACGGCAAGCTGGAAGGAGGAAAAACGTGCGATAGGTACAAGTAGGTGATGTTAATGTATTAGATTCATCATTAGATTCAGCCAAACCGGGGAGTGTGGGAAGAACCCACCAGCATCCTCCATGCCGCAGCACGGGCTGGGGCCCGCGGTGCCGACCAGCTGCCGAGGGATGAGCAGAGAGACACGGGGGGTTAAACCACTGGCTGAATAATTGTGGGTTTTTCATTACAGCCAAAGCTATATCCTAGGAAACCTTTCAGCGAAGCAGTGTGCAGCGCTGATGGGAACCGAAGCCTGAAAATGGGGTTGTTTTTTCTCTCAGCGCTGGTATCGTCGAGGTCTGTCACACTGCGCTTCCCTTCGCCGTCGTAAAGAGGCTGCAAAAGCGCCTGGGAGGGTTCCAGCTCCGAGAGAGATTAAACCGCTCATGGAGGAGATGCGGCGTGATGAGGACGATCCCTGCGCGACGCGGATCCCAGGCTTTTCTGCCTGTTTGAAAAAGGAAAGATCAAGGGATGCGTTTAACGAAATGAGATGCCCTTTATGTCTGTACACACAGCATCCCTCGTAGGTTACCGCGGAGGGAGAGCATCATTAGGAGATAACGAATGGCCCTGCATGGTCTCCACCCCGCTCTCGGAGCTGGGAAGCCTAATTAGAGTGCAGAGATAACGATGGAGTGCTCAGACGAATTTGCATGGGACTCCAGCCGATATAGGGTATGAAAGTAATTTATTATGCTTATTAGAGGGAAGCTTTTGTCGCTGCAGACAGAGCCCTGTTAAGACTCGTGGAGCTCCTGCCCCAACTCCTGCAGCTCGGGGTGGGCTCACCCTGCAAATTCCCTCCCCAGCCCGACAGCTTCTCTCTCCAGCTGTTTGCTCTGGGGGGGTTTCCGAGGCTTCTCTAAGGTGTCAAGCGAGCAGCCGGGGGTAGTTGCGGGGAGAAGCTGGTGCTGCAGAGCATCGCTACGAGCAGCGTGCGGCTGGGTGGGCTCAGGGGTGTTTGCCCTTGGAGGGGGCTTTGCTCTGACCCTTCGGAACACAGTGTGGGGCACCCCGAGGAGAGCAGGCGGCCGGTTTAAATCCTCTTGAGGCAACTAGAACCTGAACCACCTCCAGCTGCTCGCAGGGCAGCTCTGAGTTAGAGTCGCTGCCTTTACGTTTTCCAGAAAGCGGCTTGCTCCTCCGTTCTGCTCCTTCGAAGCATTTTGCTCGTCTTTAGTGTCCCGCCTCTTGTTTCTCCGTTCCACAAATAAGTGGTCGCTCCGGGCTTGGCAGCCTTTCCGCACTTCCAGATGCCAAGAGCTGCGGTTGGCGCAAAGCTGGGGGAACCTGTCACTTGCCCACCCCTCTTTGATTAAAGTTCCTGACACGGGATCGTCATTAACGCTTCTCGCCTAATGACCGCGGCTGGTGAACGATGGTAAATAGGATTCATCAGGCAAACTCTTTCTGATTAGAACTGTGGTTGGGGTTAATTAGGCGGAATTGTCTTGGTTTGCTTTCACTTTTCACAATTTTTGACACTCTGCACAGAGAAAAAAGAACTATTGCGAGAGTTCGGGAGCTTTTCGAGACGTTTGTTTCCAGGAACAACAGGATGTCATTGTGTTTTGGTGGAAAGCCGCCCCAGTGCAGTCCTTCCCATGGGGTGGGGAGCAGCAGGGCGTTCGCTGCCGGCAAACCAGCCATGGGCTGCGCCGACGGAGAGGTGCCCGACCGAGCTTGGGGCTCCGGCAGAGCTGCAGCTGAAGAACGAAGGTTCAACACGCAACTGTTCTGCTTGCTTATAGCTGCTTCTGTGGCTCTTCCAGCTTCATTCACGTTCCCGTAACCCAAGGAACCTTCTCAAGCAAAAGCTTCCAGGGAAGTCACCAGGACAGGGGAGAAACTGGGGGAGATAATCCCTTAGGTCCAAGTGGCCCATGGAATGTATCTTAACCCCCTGCCCCAAGCATCTTATTCCCGAGTTTTGGGCAGGACCGCTGGCCCTTCCCAGCGCTCCGACTCCCAGCGAGCTCAAGCGTTGATGGTGCCGCGAGCTGTAGACCCAGCTCTGGCTCAGCTCCGGCTGCGAAGACGAACACGCCTGGTAGGGTGGCTGGGTTAATGGATGGACTTGATGATCTTAAAGGTCTCTTCCAACCAAAAGGATTCTGTGACTCTATGATCCTCTACGGTTTGTGGCACATTCAAAAGGGGCAGTTCCTGGGGGTAAAAACGGCCTGAGATAGCGCCAGTGAAACCCAAAGCCAGCGAGCCAATGTCTGGTTGCAAAGAGCAACTCAGAGGTACGAACCCACCCATTCAGCTCTTGCAGATCCTCCTGCTCCGTGGTTGCCATAAGCCTCACTCCGGGAGGAATGCGGCACCAATAATCGGTGTTAATTGGCACTGTCCGTACCCGCCAATACCAGGGCTGCCACTGGGGCTGGCGCAGCTTTGCTGTCTGCAGATGGTTTGACCCGGGTGCGTGTCACGCTCTAGATAACCATGTGCGGCCCATCCAGCAACCTCTTGTAAAGGGCTTCTAACCCAGCCGAGACTCACAGCAATGCAAATAAAACGCAGACCGAGAGCGTGGGGTAAGAGCTCGGGCTTTCTGCAGCGATTGCTCAGAGGGAGACGTGAAACCGCCCCATTAAACACCCCGGCTCTATCTGCGGGACATCAGGAGAGGTCAGGGGTCTACTCGTTCTGGTGGCGTTGATATTTTGGACTGAGCCACGCTTTGTGATGTAGAGGTTTGGTCTACATCGTGTCTGCCTTAATGAACTAGAGCAGCACAGAAGGCAATTACGTTTTTGTCTAGACCTGTCTGAGACCATCAACAGCACCTCATTACTTTACAGACTGTTAATGCTGCTGGCACAAGTTGAAGATCCTCTTCGAAAAAACAAAAATAAATATCAAATTTATTCTCCGTTGCAACATACTTTAGCTGATGATAAACGATAAACAGGGGCTTGTGGTTAATTAGCCCTGGCTTTGTCCAGAGGCAGAGACACAACCGTAAACCACAGCCAGGATTAAGGGGAGAGGGGGAAATGGCAGAGAACTCGCATGAGGTTTCGTTTAAAGATCGTTAGAAGCTTTAGGAAAATTAGGATACAAAACTGCTGCTGTTGCGTCAGTGCGTCTTCCCTGCCTATAAGGGCTCACGGTCAATGATTAATCACCTCGCCCTCCAGACCTGGGTAAGGATTCGTTATGCAGGTCTATTTTTTTGCGTTTTTCCGTACATATCACATCTGATACGGAGATGACCCCCGGTGGGGCCTCCTGTCTGCGTTTGTCATAGAACCATGGAATCGGTGAATGGTTTGGGACGGAGGGGACCTTAAAGCTCATCTAGTTCCAACCCCCTGCCATGGGCAGGGACACCTTCCACTAGACCAGGTTGCTCAAAGCTCCGTCCAACCTGACCTTGAACACTGCCAGGGATGGGGCATCTACCACCTCTCTGGGCAATTTTTCAAATTTTCCTTTGACATTTTCCTATTTTAAAATGCATGCTGCAATTACTCATTTTTCCCAACATTTCCATCCCTGTTCCTATTCCTGTCCCCCATGGACAGGGGAGAGCCCCGGCTGTAGATGAGGCCCAAGCACGGGGGCAGGCTCAGCCCTGCAGCATAGCCAGGGCAAGGACCATCCCCAGGGCAGGGACCATCCCCAGGGCAGGGACCATCCCTGGGCCAACGCTGACCGGCATGGGGACCACCCGGGCCAGGCGTTGCAAGTCGAGGCAGAAGCACCCCGGGAGCGGGATGTTGCAAATAATTGAGGCTCTGTCAGCACAAACATTGCGAGTGCAGAGATGCGTGTTGTGAGCTGTCAGCTGACAGTAATGGACTTGTTAGGCTCCTGATTGATAGCGATGGCCTTGGAAATTGCCAGAAGCCATTTCAATCTCTGTCTGGCTCTGACACAGCCGTGCGTGGGGATGGAGGAGTGCTGACAGACCACTTTGGGCAGCCTTATGGCTGCCTGCTCTGCCCTTGGCACTGCTCTTAGCTGCTACAAGGCGCCCTCCAGACATCAGCCATCATGCCCAGCTGCTCGGTACTACAGATATTAGCAGTTTGGTGTCCCACAGGCCTCCTCTGTCTCTGTCTGTGGAACAGCCCCAGAGGGAAGGGCACAAGGATGCACCGCAGCAGTCAGGGGTGAGTAAGGCTCAGTGAGAAATGTGCAATAGGAGGGATGAGTGGATCATCCTCATCTCAGAATTGCAAAGTTCTGTGTGTTCTGACTTTCTAGAGGTGCTCACAAGACTAAAAAGCCGTTCGCCATCCTAGGGAGATCAAAGGGAAGGATCAAAGGCAATGTCCCTGTGGCCACCTCCATCACCTTTCAGCTCACAGCTAGGTTGAGTGAACTGTCGCCTTTCTGCAAACCAGGGCCAGGAGCCCACAGGCTGGTGTTAGCAAGGGAGAGGTGTGTAGGGAAGGGAAAGGAAGAGGTGGCAGGGCTCATCTCAGAGCCTCTTCTTTGGCAAATAAGCCCATGTCACAGATGTGACCCGACTTCACAGTCTCGGAGTTGGCACAAGCAATGGGGTGAGCTGAGCAGACCTCAATGTCCACCGATGAAATTGCTCATATCTGTTACAATGGTGCTAAACCGGCACGGTGCAAAGGGCAGCGGAAGGCTTGGTTTACCTGGTCCTTTCCCTTAGCCCAGGCTGTGATCCATCAGACCTATAATGAAAGAAGCAAAATCCTACATGAGAAACTACGGAGGTATCTGCAGTGCCTTGGTCAGGTTTGAAGGCCAGGCACCTCATGGAAGTGGTTATCCTACTGCAGATGCCATCTCAGCTCTCCTCATCTCTGGACTTCAGGGGTGAAAATCCACAGTTCTTCTCATAACCTCCACTGTAGACCTCACAATTGGTTTTTTCTGGTTTTCATAGGATCTGGTGACTCTCAGGAAGTGGCTGGAGGACATGCCCAGGTGGAAACAGAGGCAGAGCAGGTAGTCCGGCATATGAGGTCCTGGACACGGGCACTAGTGGGCTGAGCAGGTAAGGGTGTGCGCATCCGTGTTTACCCGAGGTGCCCATCGCTTGTGTGTGTTGCCTGTGGATAACATCGCTTCAGCCCTCGCTGCACCCAGCTGCAAAGCAAACAGGGCGGTTATCCTCTCAAAAAGGAGCATTTTGATGGGCTGATTAACGATGCGGAACACGCCTTCGCTTAGGAAAGTCTCCTCTTGTTCTGGTGGGTCGGTGCCAGAGAGGAGGGGCTGCTGTTAATTGCTCATATGGAGGAATGACCCAAACCAGGCTGATGCTGCCCCAAGGTATGGAACGGTGCAAATGTCTGTCCTGGAGATCTCTCCAGCTGGGCAGACGGGGTTGGGAACTGTGAGCCTGGCAGATGTGTGACTGTGCAGATGTTTATCTCAGAAGCTGAAGCCTGGCAAATAACAAATGTCTTCATGTGGCCATGGATGGGGAAAGGGGGTTTCCTTGTTTTCGCTAAGGAACTAGTCTCCTCCCTGCCATGTCACCGTGCGGGAATGAGTAAAGGAGCAGACGTGTCATCTCATCTCCTCTTTCGCAGCAGCTCTTGCCCCGTGTTTGGCCTCTGTCTATTGCTTCATCGTTTGCTCTTTTCGTCAAGGCAGGCTGAAGGAAGAGCAGCTCATGGAGGTCCCTTCCCTTGCCCACAGCCCAGCACCAAACCATGCCCCATCACCTTTAATCTGAGCTCTCCAATGGCCACCAGCATTGGAGCCCGGAGCTCCTTTCTCTTGTACGTCCCATAGCCCTTGGGTGTGACTCAGCCTGCAAAAAGGGGAGACAATTGCTGTTCTCTGGAGCAGCCCTTCATTTGGGGTGGGATAAAATTAATGGCCCAAGGCAGCAGTAAAATGCTGCGTCCTGTGTGCTCCTGGGGTTTTATCCATGAGAGATCTGCTCGAAGCGGAGCTGGTCCTGAGCATGGTTATTATGATGGTGTGGAGGATGGAGAGTTCAC
Organism: Bucorvus abyssinicus; assembly: GCA_009769605.1. NCBI lineage: Eukaryota > Metazoa > Chordata > Aves > Bucerotiformes > Bucorvidae > Bucorvus > Bucorvus abyssinicus. The sequence goes on from CM020038.1 coordinate 21,337,530, forward strand.
TTTACCAGGGTAGTCAGAAATTTCCTTGCTTGTGGAGGAAGTTATGGTTGTGATTAATAGATATACTGGGGACAGAAGCATGAACAAAGATGAAACCATGTAATGCAGATGTGAATAAAGAGAGACTTGACTTCAGAAGGTGGCTTGCAGCCTGCTGAGAGGGGCAACAGTGGAATCCCCTCAGAGAAGCATCAAGGTGAAGGCTGGTAATGGGATTTGATGGTGTGGCTGGCTGGGCTCTGTGGTCTTTCCAATCCTAGGTGAAGAAAATTGCACTGCATCCAACTGCTAAATATAGACAGAGCTTGTTTCTGTCTGTGCCACGTGCTGCGTGGAGCCCCGGGGGCAGGAGGCTGTGCCGTGGGGTGGGTAATGGCTGGGCAGAGGTGGGCAGCGAGGGAGCACCAGCCCCTGGGAGAGCAGGCAGCTCAAACCAGGCGGGTAACTGCGATCCAGGAGGCACCAAGTTAATCTAAAGGTGCTGTTAACGTCAGTGGTGTGGATGAGGGGGAGGCACCTTTGGGTGACATCCCGGTGGCGAGTTCCCACCCAAGGCATCAGGGCAGGAGCGGTTCTGGGACCCGTGCCTTCCTCCAGCACTGCCTCTGTGCAGAAAACCCCGCTCAAAGAGGAGCACACCCGGGCACAGCCCGGCCCCGGGCTGGGGGTTCACCACCCAGCCCCGTCGCATACCGAGGGGGTCCCCACCCGCCCTCCCTGGCATGATGCCTCGCTCTGCCAGCAGCCTCTCCGAGTCTGAGGCAGCCCAAACCGCTCATCCCTGCGACCTCGATCTAATTTAAGTTGTTTATCTTAACTGCAGGGAGAAAATCAGGGGAAAAAAAACCAATAAACATCAAATCATAGTTGTGGAATTCATTGTGGTGTTTATTACCCTCTATTGTGTTGTCCCCAGCCCTGATCCCCACCCTGCAGCCACGCGGCGCTGCCTGCGCCGGGCTCTGCCGCTGCTCTTGGCTTTGACCTGAAGGGTTCACTATGTCTTAGGTATAAATTGTTATTTCGTTCCCTCTTCTTCAATCTCGGGGCTCATTTTAGCCAATGCGATGGGTTTGAATTGTTCTCAGCAGTGAGGTATTTTTTTTAATGGACTATTGAGCTCAGATAACAAATTTTAAATTATAACACACATGGCCTGAGCCAATTTAAACTTAATCTAAAATGCCGAAGAGCCATTCCCCCAAATGGCTGCGCGAACACACACACACGGACTTGTTGTTGAAAGAAAGTCATCGCAGCGAAGCGCGCGAGGAAACTGAAACCTCCATCAAGTACATCGCTGGGCTCTGGTGATTTAAAGTGATTTAAAGCAGATTGGTGTGGATGAAAGCCTGAATTAAAATAAATATTTTTGCATCTCTTCAGGCTGCTTCAATGTGATTTTTTTTTTTTTTTTAAATGCTCGTTTTTTCTAGGCTGTCATTCCATTACCGCAGCCTCAGGCTCGCTTGTGCTGAGCTTGTAGGAGACGGACGCTGGTGCTGCAGGCAGATGCTCACAGCCGGGGCACGGGAAGGCAGGGACCTCCGGGGAGATGCTCAGCCCCAGCGATGGATGCGCATCATCAACATCCAAGGCCTTTCTGTAACCACCAATCAGCAACCTGAGTTCAAACCTGTCACACGTCCCGTGTGCTGCCCTTTGCCAAGGAGGATTGTTCATGCTTTGTGCCTTGGTTTGAACTATTCTGTGCGCAGGCACAGCATCCCACCAGGTCCGGGGTAGCCAGGGCCGAACGCCGAGTCTTGTGCTTTGGGTCCTGGGGATCACCTCCTGGGATCTGGCTGGTGAAAACCCAAGGTCTCTGTACGGGCTGGTGCAGAGCAGGATGAGTCCATCACCCTGGCTGCATCCAGGGGCACTGCTTGGAAGTGAATGGCGCAGCACAAAACCACGGCGAGTGCAGTCGGGTCCAGGACCACACCGTGCTAACGGGCTGCTCTGGCATCAACCACGGACAGGCTTAGGCATCACCTTTGCAATTATTAATGAAGATTTTACCAGCTGCTCTTTGACTCCTCTTGCCCCTTCCAGAATCCCCTCCTCGGCCAAGTGGCTGGGGCAGAGCTCCTGGGGGACAGCTTGGGGATAACCCCACGGCTTCGGAAGCATCTGTGGCTTGGCTCAAGGGAAAACCACACTGAAGGCAGCTGGAGAGCTCAGAGGGTCCCTTGTGGGGAACAGCCCCTAAAAGCCTGGCAGACCCCCGGCGGCAGGCACAGCCATGCGGTCAGCTCTGCAGACAGGGTTTGGAGCTCATGGAGCAGAAAAGCCACACGAGGGGCTGTGGCAGTGCAGCCATGCCGGGGAAGCCGTGCCATGCCCGCGGCGAGACGTGCCGTGCCGTGCCGCGGGAGCAGCCGCGCCAAGCCGCGACCGTAAAGCCTGTGCGCGAGAAATCATCCGTGCTGAATGGAATGACAACGGAGCTGTAATGCTTTGTGGAGTGTGTTTAATGAAAATATCAGCCCGGGCTCGCGACACGAGGCATCCATGTATAATAAAATGAGGTTCCTGAAACACTTCAGAGCATAAACCATCTGGTCTGCTGTGATGTACTAACAGCTTTGACTAATTTTTAATGCAGGTTTTATGACGGATATGCACATCACGCTACCCATGCATAAGGAAGATACAGCCTGGCTGCACTTTGAACTGAACTGACTGATGATGAATTTGTCTCCCATTTTAATTACTTTCTGTACATTAAAGGTGTAGTGGACCATGTGAAGTGCTTTGTCTGGCTGATCCCCTCCGTGTCCCCACATCTCCTTAAAGTGCCGGCGCTGCCTCCGCTCCCTTATCTGCAGCCAGGCGCGCGGGCGGCGGGGAAGGAGATGGAGGGAGAACCGCCTCGGTCAATAAAAACGCTGGGCCACCAGCGACAAGCGCATTTCATGAGGTTAATTAGTTCTTATTAATTATGTCCCTTGAAATTTTCTCCGGCCCATATGGCAGGGATCGGTGCTGCTCGGTGGGGTTTGCAAGGAGAGCTCTCGGTTCTCCGCTGCCCACATCAGAGCGGTAACTCGCGCTGGCCAGGGCTTTCAGGCCGCAATCTCTGCTCTCCGCTGCCTCTCGCCAGGATCCTTCTCTTTCATGAATTTTTAAAATACTTTATCAGCTTCAAAACATATTTATTTAACGCAACCCAAAAGCGGAACCATTTATCTGCGCAAGCCCCAGACGTTTGGGATGGGGCAGAAATAGGGTTGGCTTTAGCTGGACCAAAGCCTTGGCAGGACTTTTGCCCGCCGGGCTTGGCTCTGCCCCTCTCCTGACCCCCAGGAGAGCGGGTTCCCTGAGGAGAGACCGCTTTGGAAAGGGGAGCGGATCCTTATGTTGATTATTCTGGCAAAATCCAAATGACCGTCCAATGCGCTCGTCTGGGAGGACTGTGCCCCCGTTTCTGCAACTTTCCCCGTCTTTTGGAAAAAAGGGAGAAGATCGAGCGAAGTCCAGCCAGGGCTGGCACGGCCGTGAAGTCATCTCATTCCTCCTCCCTTCGTCGTGTCATTCCTCTCCCCTTCCACCACATCAGAGCTGCAAGTGATTTTCTTTCTGGGTTAGCGACAATACCAGGATTTAATTTGTCAATTAAAATGTGTGACAGGACTTCGGTCAACAAGAGTGCGGCTCTTCCCAGTCCCCCCTTCTCTCTCCTTCCACTGGCCCTGGAGCTGGAGAGACCATTAATTGCAAATACGTTATCTAATGTCTTTAGTCCTTTGTTTATTCTGAAAGTCATTTGTGAACCGATCACGATTCCTCTCCCTGCCGTCATCCGTCGGGGATGAATGAGCTTTACTGTAGTCTGGGAATTCGGCCTTGGCTGCGGTTGTGATGCTCGCAGCGTTGTCCTGGTTTTACTCATCGATTGGCCAGCTGAAGCCTTTTCAATGGGACAGGGCTAAATAATGACTAACCTGTCTCCCTAAGCGACTCTCCAGACATGCTGCATTTCCCAAACCTTTTGGGATTCACCAGTATTTGAATAAAGAAGCCAACAGTCGTCCCGTCGCTGGAGACAAGCTGAGGCAATGGCCGTGCTGCGAGCGACCGCAGACAAAATGTGTTTATTAATGGGAATATCCACAAATCACTGCTTACGTTCTCCAAGTGGAAAGTTAAATACCAGCCTCGTTGTAAAAAAAAAAAAAAAATCCAAAATTAAAAACTCAATAATGAGCCCGGGCTTGGTGAGTGAGCAGAAGGGAAAGTACCTACAAGCAGCAAATCGATTGCCAAGGACGGAAACCCTTCCAAGTGCGATGTGTTAAAAAGCAAAATGTCAGTTTATTGGATGTTCTCTCCGTCTTGCTAACAAGCACTCTGCTTCATCCCCTTTTCCTGGAGGATTTTAATTTCAGCTTTCCTGCTGCACCCTCCCTCTTGTCGTTTCTGCGGATCTCCAAGCCAGCGTCTTGCACAGCCTTTGCAAGTCAGTGGTAATGGGGCTGTTCTCCCATTAGCAGCAATAAACGGCGAGTTCAGCACTTAAAATCACGCGCTAACTGGTTTAAGCGGTTTGGCCTCGGCCGTACTCGATCATCGGGCGCGGATATTAAATGCATCGCCGTCGCTGCATGCCGCTTCAGCCAGCTGCTGCATTTGCATAGCTCGTTCCTCCCTACAAACGAGCTGCTGCATTTGAAAGTTTCTGTGGGGAATACCTCACAGCCGGCCCTGTTTGTTTAGGAAAATATTTATACAAGTTGCTCTTTGAAGAGAAAGCCTCGCTGAGAGGCTTCCTGAGGAGCTGGGCAGTGGGCAGGGAGCGGGAGAGCCGGTCCAGGCTGCCGGGCTGCCATCGCCGGGGCACCCACCGAGCTTGCTGCGGGTACACCAGTTTGCAGGCTGCATCCACTCCTGCTCGAGCTCCTTTCTGCTCCCCTAGTTTGGCATCCCACTGGGACCACAGCATCCTCCCAGCCCTGAGACCTGCGAGAGAAGCTGCCTGAGCATCCTCCACTGGGCACGGGCGAGGCTGCTGCCAGCCTGGGGTCGCTGCAGTGTGGAGAGGTTTTCCTGAGCAGAAGGAAATCCGGGTGCACGTGGGGTGTGTGAGCGCTGTCCGGGGTGTTGGACAGAGCTGACAGACCTCCCCAAAACAGTGGGATCCACCAACTCCAGATAGCTGGTGCCGTCTTTCTCAGCAGAGTTGCCCAGGTCAGGTCCCAGCACACTGGTTGAGGTCAGCCAGGACGCCGGGGGCCAAGCACAGACCTGGGCAAATTCTCTGGTTCCCAGGGGAGTGTCCTGAGCACTGACCGTCTCTGCAAGGGCCAGCCTGGGAACCTATGGGGGGCCTCCACCCCCCTGAAATTGGGCCCACAAAATTCCACGGTGCCTGGCGTGATGCTGCTCTCAGGTTGGGAGCACAACATTGAGAGTGACCGTGTTGTTCCAGCGGGGATTGTCCTGGGGTCCAAGCTGAGGGAAGTGGTAAGTGATGATGAGCCAAGGAATACATCCAGGTTTGGTTTTTTTCTTTGAAAAAGTCTCAGTTGGGCGACAGCGACAGGTCTGGTGCTGCTCAAACAAGTCCTGAGTAACTGTCCCCTCTGCTCTAAGCTCTGGGCCTGATGGGCAGCCACGAGCTCCTTCCAGCACAACCAGCTCCACTTGCAGGAAAAACTATGTGCGAGTTGGAGCTGCATGTAAATGAGCATCGTTATTCAAACGAGTCACTTTGCATCCGTGGGTGCAAGGCTGTGGCTCTGGAACCATGCTCTCCTTGAGCCCAGGGTTTGGGCTGGCAATGGGACATCGCCCTGGCCACCCTTATGGGAGCGTGGGTGGGTACCAGCCATGCCCAGCACCCTGCATCCAGGGCTGCGCGCCACGTCCGACCCGCCACAGGCTCGTGTGAGGGGAGCGAGGGCAGCGTGACTGGCTGCCGGGCAGATGGACAGTGTTTCAGGACAAACCACAGACATCCCTGCGAGCGACAAGCGCGGGAGCTGCAGCAACCTGGCGGCCCCTCTCTTCCAGTCTGAATTTTGGGGTGACGTTGGTCATTTTTAAGTGTTTTGTCCCATTCCCTGCACTGTGGTGGCGGGTGCTGCAGGGTCTGTACGGCCAAGAGGGGGTGGGATAAGGGCAAACTCCAGATCGTTTTCCTGGCCGTTGAATAGGACCTTTTTATTAGGTCAAAAATGTGGCTGACTCCTGCCCACCGAACTCCACATTTCCTGTTTTCTTCAGGGACCGGGAATGAAAAACACTGAACCGCCACAGGAAAAGTCGTTCTCGCTCGTCCACTGACATTCAGGACAGGCAGAAGCTTTCACCCGGGTTCCCCTGGGATTCCCCAGCCCGGTTTTGTACACACAAGTGGTTTAAATCAACCAGGCACTTAGTTGAACCAAACTTAACGTCCAACTCTCTTGAGACCTCTCTTTACTGCTCCGAATTTTTAATTTTATTGTTATGTAAGGATAATGCTGCTTTGCACACCCAGATTAATCTTCTCCTGAAGGGACCTAAATGAACGTATTTCTATGTATAAAATGTGCATCCTCTGCCATTAGAACACAAAGCGCTGCAGCCGCCTGTCCGAACGTTGCAGGGCTGGAACCTCTCAGCAGGAAGAGAGACGCTCTGAGGTACCCTGCTTGGGGTTGCCTAGAGAAGACTCAGGGAGACCTTATTGTGGCCTTCCAGTGCTTGAAGGAAAGCTGGGTAGGGACCTTAATCAGGGAGCACAGCGACAGGGTGAAGGGTGACGGCTTTAAACTGAAAGAGGGGAGATTTAGATTACAGGGAAGGAAAATATTCTTCACTGTGGGGGTGTTGAGACACTGGAACAGGCTGTCCAGGGAAGCTGTGGCGGCTCCGTCCTTGGCAGTGTTCAAGGTCAGGTTGGACGGGGCTTTGAGCAAGCTGCGCTAGTGGAAGGTGTCCCTGCCCATGGCAGGGGGTGGGAACTAGATGAGCTTTAAAGTCTCTTCCAACCCAAACCATCCCATGATTCTCTGATTCTATGCCCAGGCTTGTGGGCATTTTTACACCAGTGCGTGCGACCCCTCAGACTTCACCAGGGGACGGAGGGCCTGGGGAAGGGGCTGCTCTGGGGTAGCTGGTGTCAAAGCATGGACGATACCTAGCAGTGCTTACAAGCAAGCGCTTGTCATGCCGTTCGTGTCTTGAGTTGATATTGGCCCCAAATGGCTCAGGATTGGAATGAATTGCAAAGAAATGTATGTGCAGGGAGAGTAGTGGGGTCAGAAAAAGGAACTCAGGATCACAGTGATTCAGCTGGTCAGGGGCTGGGCCATCTTATCTAGGCTGGGCTTTTCCCAAGAAAGATTGGACCAGGTGATCCTTGATGTCCTTCCAGCCTGGTGTTCTGTGAGTCTATGACACATGAGTATGAGGGCAAGTTACTCATATCAGCCGGGCCATGGGAGAGGAGCTACGGTGTGAAAATAAGCAGATTATATACGAGCTTTGGATACGGAGAGCTCAGTTTCCATGGCTGTAAGTCCAAGAAAAATTCACCCCAAAGCAAACCAGAAATGTGTGTTTGTGTTTCGGATGGATTATGCACACCCTGGGGGAGCGGTTTGTTTGGGCTTTGTAGCTTTGGGCTTTTTGATGGAGTGTTTTGGGAATCACAGCTTGGCAAGAGAAGTCTGACCATCATAAATTAGAAAAAGAGGGGAAAAAAAAGCTCTCACCCCACCAGGTACCCCTTGCTCCCCCGGCAGAAGGAAGCCTGGCACAGAGATTCACCTGTGGAGCAGAGATGGGTGCAAGCTAGGGCTCCGGGCACGGCGGCGCAGGGCTGCAGCCCTGCCTGCTGCTCTTCAAGGACCGCTCTGCGCCGGGAAAGCCCTCCTCGGCCAAGGCAGCTCAGTTCAAAACAAAACACCTGGAAGCGGCTGGTGCTCACGCACCGCTCCATCAACGTCCTTACAGCTTCTCGTCCGCTCCACCAGCGCCAGCCCCGGTGCTGTTGCCAAGCCAGGAAAGTCTGACAACGCACGGAGTCCATCATCACTCCTGCGCACATTTCCTAATGCCTGGTTTAATGCCTCCACATCTGGGAGAGGTGCACGTTACGCTCCCAGAGTCATTTGCTTTGGCTGCGCGGAGACGTTTCCAGCGGCGGGGGGAAGCAGAGCCTGTGTGGGCCAGGGCTCTGCGGAGGCTGGAAGAGGGGAGAATTATTTTAGGAGTTCATGGCAAGTCATTAACAGCTTCCTGCGGACTAGAACCAGTCGAAAATTTTACTGAAGTTTTTTTTTCCAAAGAAAAATGGCTTTGTAAGACAATAATTCCTTTTCAAGTCTTTCTTCTAGTGAGAATTTGGGAGGTTTTCTTAGAAGAATGATGCTGTGATATTTTTGGTAGCTGGAAAAACCCTTTCTCAGTCCAATGTTTTTTGCTTTTCGGGAAATGATAGACAATAAATGGAAAGGTGATGCTGACAGAACGGCAGGGCAAGGCGAGCTGTCGATGCGTGAGGACGCGGGCAGCACTGCGCACCCCTGCCAGTCCACGGCCACCGGTGTCCTGATGCGCTGCGAGAGCCCGGACAAATAACGACAGGGGTAGTTCTATTAAATTCAATTATATTTGAAACAATTAGATTAGATTACATAGCTAATTAACAGCAACCTGAGTGGTGAGAGCTTCATTAGGGTCATTGTCGGGGGGGGGGGGGGGGAGTGGGGTGTGTGTTGTGGGGTGGAGGGTCCTTGCCCTGCCCTCCATTGTCGGTGCAGCTGGGGGACACCGGAGGTGGACCCGCGGGATGGCACTTCCAGCTCAGGCTGTAACGATGCTAATACGCTGCTTTCTGGTAATTTTCTATTAATTGTTTGCCCTCCCTATGTGTCTTCAATCCATTAGTTACACTTCCAAGGGTCGTAGCAGGCAATAAATCCTCTGCTCCGCCAAGGGCTCCTGCACCGTCTTCCCTCCGATCATCCCCCAAGCTGATGTTTATAATGCAATTGAAGCAATCCCACCCCGTCCCCCCGCTCCCCCCGCCGCCAGCTGCAGCCGGAACCGCTGCCGGATCCCCCCCGGGGCCGCGCCTGCGGAGGGATGATAAGGGAATCGGATTGGAGTGGCGACACGAGAGGTGAAATCCAAAGATCCAGAATATTTAGTGGTGTTTACCCACAGTAATCAGCTTCTCAAATAGATGTCACCGGGAACGCTCGCGCTACATTGATTGCGCCGTTCCCCGCTCCCTGCCCAGGGGCAAACAGCTCTGATTAATATTTCACAACACTTTCCTTTTTTTTTTCCCCTCCGTTTTTTTTTTTTTTTGTGCTCAGAGAGCCTTGATAGAGAGAGACAGAATATTTTACCATCTCTTGTGTTTGCCTGCTCCAGTAATCATTGGATTCAATCACTCTTGCAATGTTTTTATGAATTAATAACAGGCACTTTGGAGGGCTAGCGGGGAGATGGGAAACGCAATCTGTACAACCTTAATGAGCACCGTGGGGACCCGGTGCCATGGTTTCCGAAATCCTCTCTGTGCTGCGCTCTAAATCATTGTCTCTAAAATTACCTGCTTGCAGTCGGCTTTAGATGGCGGGTAAGTACACCTGCCTCCCCGCTGCGCCCGCGCTTTCATCACCAGCGCTCGTTTGGAAGCTGTCCCAATTAATTTTTTTTCTTTTTTTTTTTTTTTTCCCTTTTTTTGCTTTAATAAAAGCCCACCTTTGTCAGCGCTGACAAAATGTTTGTCTTCGCTGCCTCATTAGTGTTTGCTCTGCCCCAAGCCGCCGCCACCACCAGAACAAGCGGGATGGATCGGAGCGGAGCCGTGATGGCAAATTAGCTCCTGCTCTCCACCGCTGGCCCTGGGAATAAAGAGGTTTGGGCGTTCTGCTCTGCAGTTCGATGGGGTGGATGGAACTGGGGAAGGGGGTGTTGGCTCTGGATGCCACTGCTGCTGCAAAACAGAGGAAAGCAAGGCAGAGCATGGAGGGCACGGGCACCTTTCCATCCCCCAGCGGTGCAGAGGGACGGGGCTCTGCTCTTCACGCTGGCCTTGGGGCAGGTGGGTGAAGGTGGCCCCAAAATGGAGCTTTAACGGTTCCTTCATCTAGAGCACCGCCTCACCTTTGGCCAGGCCTTCCCCGGCCTCCCCTGCTCTCAGAGAACTTCCCACCATGAGACAGTTCTTCCACTGTGGGGTTTCCTCCACTCCACCCAAGCAGAAACCGGTCGCGTGAGCTGATGGCATCCCTCAGCCCCGGCAGCACGTGCAGGTCTCAGTAGGGAGGGCCAGCACTGTGGTCCAGGCTTTGTCTGCGATACTGCTGCTCTTGCCACTGTCGGCATGTCAGGTCACCATGGCACCATGGTGGATGCTCAGGCTGCTGTGCCCTGGTGCAGCATCTGCAGAGCACCCAGCTGCGGTGGGTGCTGGGACCTCTCGAGTGACCCTGCCGAGCCCACTGTCCTGTGCCCGTGGAGGGGGCTGAGCCCCAGCTCCCAGGTTCACCTCGTCACCCACCTCCTGGGGATGAGCAGGGTAGTGCAGACGTCTTGAGCATGCGGGGTGCTGGCTGCCAGCTCCCACGGGGACTTTGAGGACGAGCATCCAGACACCCGTAAGCCCAGATGAGCGACTGCACTTCTAAAAATCGCCGGAGTGGAAATTTGGCCCCAGGCAGCACAATTGTGTTTCAGGCTTTAAAGCCAACTGGAGTCATTACACCACATTCTATATTCCTCTGGAGGAAGCAGAGTTGTTGATAGGGCATAATTTTACAGCACAAGTGCTGGGTCTCGATCCAACGTTAGTGTTCGTGCGAGTTCACATTTGAGGAGTCCAGAAATATCAACCAGCGAGATCTGCACGGAGAGACCTTGCTGCATCCCTGGGCAGAGGAAGCCTTGGGAAGCGGTTGGGGGCTGCGGGGAGAGCTCGGTGCCCACCCATGGGGCACACTGCGGATGTGGCACTGCTGCTTGGGGCACGGTGACATCTCTGGGAGCCCAGATACTCCTCAGGTCTTTGGGAAGTGATGCTTCCTCCTTTGGATCACCAGCTGGTGGGTCACCTGCAAGAGGGGCCTCTGGGACGTCCTGGTGAGGGTCTCGCGTGAGGTCTCCATTGAGGTTGGTGGGTTTGTAGGGCTGGGGACTGGAGTGTCCCCAAACCCCCAGCAGATCCGCAGCCCCGCCAGCAGCGTGCAGCTCTGGATGCTCCCCCATACGAGCACTTGTCCTGAACGCAGCTCTCGTGGTACTTTTAATTGAGGACTAAACAAATGGAAGCAGCAAACAAAGCCCTGGAGAGCTGCAGCCCCATCTCCTCCTCCCGCTGCTCACCAGCTCTGGCCGTGGTGGCTCCGAGACCCGGCTCTGGGAGGGGATGGAGGCACTCCTGCCCGCTCCTCTGGCCCCGGCGGATAGCCCAGGAGCGTCCAGCAGGACAAACGCACCTCGTCGAGCTCTTCACGAGTTTCCTGAGTCGTCTCCAACCCCCTCAATAGGAAATCACACAGCGTTTACGAGCAGACCGAGCCGAGCTCTGACTTCAGAGACTTCTTGGTTTTCACCCTCCCCTGTTTACTTTCTGGGCCTTTTTAATTGCTTTTTAGAAGTCTGTTCTCAGCCTACAGCTATTTTTGAGATGTGGCATGGAGATCTTAGTCTGGGTGACTAATAAGTAATTTATAGAGACTTGGCCAGCGCTGCTCAAACATTTCTGCTGGCCAGACAGGCGTTACGGCACGGCAGACGTGTCGGGACACGTGTGGCAAGTGCATTTGAGCAGCACCTACCGATCTCTAATCGGCTTAAAGCGGCGTGAAGCGGGGAGTGCTCACAGCACGGAGAATAAACAGGTCGGCTCTACCGCAAGCAGCCGTCGAGGGGAGCGGGCAGCACGGCCGGGCCCCCCGTGCCAGGATGCTCAGCTCCAGCTCCGTCGGGGCTGGAGGGGTGGTTGTGCCTGGCCATGTATGGGCAAAGCCCGGGCGGTTGGTGCAGATGCGCTGCTGGGAAAGCTCATGTTAGAAGAATTTCCCCCAAATCAAGGTCTGACTGTTAACCTCTCCCAGCGAGCAGCGAGCCGGGCGCTGTTGTCCCACCCTGACATATAACCAGGGTAGTTGGTGCTCCCCGGCTCTGGAGAACAGCCAGCTCCCCGCAGAGGTGCCGGCTGGCGAGGGGTCTGGCCGCTGAGCATCCCTGTTCCCGCCCTCACCTCTGCGCTGCCAGCTGGGGGTGGGTTTTTTTATTATTTTTTATTATTTTTTTCCTTCCCTCTTTGCTTGACGGTGCTGTTGTAAAAGCCCTGAACAATAGCCTGCATTTATCCGGAGCTGGCCGGGCTGCCAGCTGGCGGCAGATCAGCCTTCTCATCCACTTCCAGCGCTCTTAAAGACAACTGTCCCCAAAACCGGGGGGTGGCTGCTCTGAGCAGTCCCTGCTCTCTTAAACGCCCGGGCACCGATACAATTAATGTTTAGTGCGGCATTCTTGTTTCCTGGTTGCCATTCTCCGCGAAACAATGGGGTGTTTTGCCCATGAAATTACTGTTCTGATTAGGAGGAATATGTCCGGCATTAGACTTTCAAATGCAATCCTTCTGCAGCGCGGCGCTGGCAAGCCCGGCCGAGATTGCTTCGGCGATATTTCTGTTCCTGAAGGAAATAGCAAGTGCAAATAGGGCAATTTTAGACACTTACCAGGGAAGGGGATTTGCATTGATGGATGCTGGTGTGTTCGCAGCAACGGCAGCTGAGGCCAGGGCACGCACAGCCTCCGCCACACGGCCAGGGCTGCGGCTGCAGCTCTTGATCGCTCGCTCTGTAGATGTCTCCTATGTGTAATAATCCACATTTTAACGGGGGCCCGAGCCAGCCCAGCCAGGACAGGCAGCTCCGCCAGAGCTTCAGCCTTGACCTTGAAAACCCAGGGCCGTCTAACGCAGAGCAGATGTTCCAGGCTTCTCCAACAGCAAAAAGTCACATCAAAAATCGCCACCAAGAGGGAGAGGACCAGAGGTGTGGGTCTCAGGGCTGGTCTGTGCATGGCTGTGGGGGGCATAGGATGGAGCCACTCGGCACGGGGTGGGGGGGTCTGAAGCACAACAGTACCCTGAGGGGTTTCGGGGTTCCCACTCCAGAGAGGTGGGTCTGTCTGCAAAGGGAAGGTGCCAGGGATGGGGCAGTGGTGCAGCACCATTCACATCTGCTGGGGGGTTTCAGAGGGGCTGGTTTTCCTGGGGGAAGGGGCTCGGGGTGAGCCTGGGCTGGTAGGGATGCAGCAGGGCTGCGTTGCTGCCTTGGGGCTGCTCCTGTTGGCAAGTTTCCTCCCAAAAGACCTTGAGAGTAGAGGTTAGATAAGGCAGATAAAAGATACAGCCAGGCATCAGCATCTCTGAACTCGGCACCTCTGCAGGGAGTGTCATCCCTTCCTCCCCATACCCAAGCAGGTGAGAAAGGCTTCGAGCAGGTCCAGAGGTTGCTTTTACTCCTGCCTTCCCCAAACCTGCCAAGTTCAGTAACAGGGCTGGAACAGGGAGGTCCTGGTCCCCACCTTGCAGATCCTCCCCTGGCTGAGCCTCCCTTGCCGATAAAAAGTCCCTTCCTGAGCCTGGAGAGGTTGGGTTTTTTTTTTTCTCCAGCCGATACAAATTCCCACCGGAGAGCTCAAGGCTGGCAATCAGCTTACTCATTCTTGGCTTATCATCACAAACCTCTGACCTTCAAACATGGCTGGTGCGGTGCCTGACCGAGCAAACCAAAATCCAAACAGACGAGGAGTCGCCAGCGCTTCCTTACTGCTGCCCGGAAACTCCCTGCAGATTCACGTCCCACCCTGAGGACCCCCCCGGGGATGCCAACACCTCTGTCTGATGCTGGCCTGGGGCTGGTCCCACCGGTGGCTGGAGCCCACGTGTCACCTCTCGTGGGGTCGGTGTCCGATTGTCCTCTGCGTTGCAGGGTTGGGGTTCTGGGGATGCTGGTGAGTGGGTTTGGGCTCTGTCACCCCTCGAAAGAGCTGCCTGGGCACAGCGGGAGCCCGACTGAAGGCAGCTCGTGGACATCAGAGCCACCCTGAGCCAGTGGTGACGGGCAGCAGCCAGCCTGCACCCGCTTGGTGACATTTCCCCAGGCAGATCGAGGGCAAAGAGGGGAAAGCTCCAGGGCTGGGCTGGTGCTCCTCTCCCTGCCCCAGTAGAGACCTGGGTGAGGCAACTGGTGTGACACTGGGAATGGAGGAATGCGGTAAAATGGGAGGGGGGAGGGGAGAGAAATTAATAATTATCTAAACCGCACCCCTATCACTGTTCATCAAAATTTGCCCATACTTCATTCCAGCCTCCTTTCTTCTTCTTGCCTCCAGTAAGTACTTTACATCCTTTTTAAAAATTAAAGGGGGAGGGTTATGGAACAGATAAGAGATAATTGCCTGGCTTTGACTCTTCTATTGATGTGAAAATAGGATTGGAATTACTCACTCTGGTTGAAAGGTTAGTTGAAGGTTATTACAGGAAAATTGTTATTCATACATTTTTTCTGTGCTGCTGGATAGCCTAAAAGATTAAATTCACAGAGTGCATAATGACCCATCACAATGGACAATGGTGGGAATAATCTCCAGAGACTCCAGATAACAGAACAGAGACTTCTTTGAATAATTCATGGTTCAACAGACATCCCTCACTAACAGATTACATGTGAGTTTTCATTAGAAAGGAGATAATTTAAAGTAGCTTTAAAAATAACCGGTATTTTTAACGGAAGTAGAATTAGCATAAGCATTTATGCAGTTTGTTTATGCTTTAATAAATCTACTTTCCTCCTGACCTTCATGCCATGGGAACAAAACGCAGAGGGATAAAGGAAGTCATTGTTTGTGACAGTCCCCTCTCCTCCGCACGCTGCCGATGGAGCATCAGTTTCACATTCTGCCTCACACTCCGGTGCCTCTAACGCACGGCACGTCGAGGGCTCCCGGCCCAGGAAGATGCTCAGGATGCTCCGGACCACCCGGCGCTGGCTGGAGATGCCGACGGAGATGCCAGGGTGTTGTTTCCCGGCCCCCTCCGCTGCTCAGCTCCCTCGGCCAGCATCAAAACTGCGCGCCGGCTCTGGCTAATCTTTTAATTTCATCTCGGGGAACAGCTATTACGCTTTAAAAGCTGATTGTTTGCTAAAAGCACGGATTTATTAAGGTTTAACGGAGGCCTGATACACATCGACGGCATTGTTGTGAGCCGCGACAAACGTATCGTAAATAATTAATTGATATTTAGTAAACATAACGGTTATCAGCTCCAATCTAAATTAAATACTAATTAAAGCTATACAATTTGCTGCTACAGGCTGCTTAGATTACAACTTTTCCAACAAGGAGGATGAGGAGGGTTGTTGTCGCTGCAGAAGGTGAGTAGTTGTCCCCTGGATGTGGGCTCAGGGGTTTAATCACTGACTGGTTTGGGAGGGGAGGGACCTTTAAAGGTCACCTAGTCCAACCCTCTGCCATGGAAGGTTTTGGGATGCCGGTGGGTGCTGTGGCTCGAGCAAGGCTGGGGCTGCAGGTCCTGGGGGAAAAGTGCTGGATGGAAAGCACGGTCCAGGCACCGCCTTCCCGCAGCATCCCCAGCGCTTCATCACTTTCAGGCTTCGCTGCCTCGGCCGTGGGTTTAAAGCCAACTCTTCAACCGCTCTCCCAATTGGTGGGGGAGTCGGGCTCGTAATTATACGGTAAGGTAAGATAAAGCAAATATTTGAAAGGTGATTCATTTCCAGCATAGCTGAGTGATGCGTCAGCATTCCTCTGGGAGAGCATCGGCTCGGGAAATATTTACCTTCTCCCATCAGGTGGATTTGTTGGCACCGTGTAGAGTAAATGTTGAGAAAAGTAACGCGGAGCTGCTCAGCAGCAGGCCATCACGTGCCATCTCTCACTCTTGCATCGCCGCTGTTGACAGAGCGTATTTGGAGCACACAAGGAAAGATTTTGACCTAAAACAACTGTTAGAAAGGAAAAAGGAGTCACTTTGCTGCGATCAGCAGCATTTCCCTGGATTTCTTACGGCCTTGCCCAGAGCAGACTCCATGGTGAACGCTACAGGAAGCATCTTCCTTATCGTGCGGAAGATGTTTGGTCTAATTGTCATCTTCCTGCGGCCGAGGGGCTGTTGCTGGGGGACAGCCAGAGCTGAGGGTCAGGGCTGGCCAGAGGAAAATGCTTTTCTTGGAGGCCCTCCTCCTCAGGACAGCTTCTCCTGCTGCTGCTGGTGCCCACCTCAGCGTGGCCCAGGAGGATAAATACTTTGCTCACGGCTATAGGTATTCCGCAAATGAAGGCTTCACCTTCGTTTTGATGCGACATTTTCCAGCATTGCGAGAGTGGGAAGAGTTGCCCTCCTCCGTGGTCCTCCATCAGCACCAGCTCTTCTCCATCTCCACCAGCTTTGTGTCACGCTGGTGCCCATGGAAAGCCCTGGGCAGGCTGGCTGACTCCCTGAAGTCCCCTCCCAGCCTTGCACCTCCTGGAGATGAAAAGTTGAGGTTTTAACCACCATAAAGTCCTGCACTGCTCAGCTGCCCTGCCAGAGGGTTCTGAGCTGGCTGCTCTGAAGGATGGGCAAGCCCCCCTTCCTGGTGGCATGTTATTTTTCATCAGGTCCCTCCCCACCTCTTTTTGTCCCCTTTTGCTCCGGCTGATCCAATTCCCGCCCTGAGCTGGTTCAGTTGGGTTGTGTGACAGCCTGCATGACGCACAGGTGAGAATCCTGGGTTCTCCATCTCTGGCAAAGTGATTAAGAGCTCATATGATGAGGTGTGAAACTGAAGGTCCTCGGGTCCTATCCCACCAGAGAAGGCTTTATCCCCATGGGGGAAATGGAGCACATACAGAGATTTTATCCTCACCCCGCCCCTCTAGGTATAAGGGCTCGTTATAAATAATCCTCGAGTCTAAAGGATGTGAACGAGGACTTGTAGAGATTTAACATGAAACGCCAACATCTTCTTCCACTAAAGCTTATGTCAATAAATCATTTTTTAATTATAAGCTTAAATTATCAGCTAAGCACGTCTAAATGCTCTCTGGAGTGATTTCTGCCTTCAGAACACCGTTAAGGAGGACTAAAAAGAAAGTTGTTCTCTTTCCTTTTTAAAAAGCTTCCTCTTTCTTCCCACCTCCTGGAAAACCAACCACCCAACGCACGTGTGTCAGACAGGAGATGGATGAAATTCAACCCACCCCTAAGTGAAGGACTCTACAAATCCACACCCAACGTCACGGCTCAGTTCCACCTCTGACAGATAACGGGAGCAGCGGGGTTGATGTCGCCCTGCCTTCCGTGATGAGCTCGCAATCCAGAACTTCTCTCGCTGCAGCTCAGCAGTGCTCAGGTGCCCTGGAAATTATTTCAAGGGTGGCAAAATCCATCAGTGCTGGGGGAGTCCAAGGAGAGAAGGACTGTCTGGGGTACAGCTTGGGTCACAGAGCCCGTCTGAATCCCAGCATGCTAATTTTACCTGCAGGATCCTTCCGATTCGCCAGGGAAGCATCAAAGCCCAGAGAAGGCAGCGTGGAAAACAGATGTGCAAGATGCTGCTGCATTACGTTGGCTGGTGCTTTGGTGGTGATGGAGCTGGAGAAGCGCCTGCAGCGCATTATATGCTCTTCTGGCCCCAGGTAAAGACAAATCGATGCCGTTTCGTTAGCTGGAAGGGAAGAGCTTCTCGCAGTGCCCCTCGTTTCAGACAGCCGTCAGAGCAGGGCCCTTTGCTCCACAGATTGCTCCCCGGCCACTCAAAATCAATTCCAGAATTATTTTCTTCCTCGCAGGAGGAGATTTGCAGCGTTTCTCATCCCTGCGTTTCCCACGTTCCCCTAATTAACGCAGTTAATCAAGGCCGTATGGCCCATTGACCGGGCGAGGAGCCGGCAGCCCATCGCTCGCGCTGCACCCAGGTTCCCCGCGGGCCGGCACGGAATGGAAATAATTCAGACCATTTTCTAGTACCTTTTCTGTTCCTGGAGAAGCGCCTGACCTGTGCATTGTCGCTGGAGACCCTGTGCGGGCTCTCTCCGTGTTGTTAAGAGGTCTGGAGATCCTCAGATGCGCGCGCGCGCTATTGGTATTCGATGGCCATCCTCCTCGGCTCCTCTTATCCTCCCCAACTAGGCTCTGATTTCGCACTTTCTTCTGGCCCGATTAATCTTATTTCATGGATTCCATGACAACATAAGCATCTGAGGATCTCGCTCTTCAAACTGTTATTGAATTACGTGCAGGGAGATGGGGCTTGCTCAGCCCCCGAACTGCATTAACCTGAGTGTGCTCTGAAGGTCGAATGCAGGAATTAACTGGGGTTTTAGCAGCACATCATTTTGCGGGGGGTGGAGAGGCTCTTTGTCACACAGTATAACCACCGGCTCTCCCGACTGCCCTGGGAAGAAGGGTTTAACCTCTCCTTCCCCCTTCCTTCCACCCAGAAGGAGGAAGGAAGGCAGGAGCCCACCTGAGCCCCATTGTGGGGGTCTGGGCTGGTGAGCCGGCTCCAGCCCCGGCTACGCTGCCCCGCTGGAAGGAAACCCCATTTTTGTCACTGCTAAAGAAATCGCCAGTTTATTCCATCTGGCAAGTGCTCCTCAATCACTGCTGGCAGAAATGAGAAACCACCCTTCCGAAGAACCGGCAGCATCCCGGCACCTCCTTCCCCACCCAGGAACCTTTGATTTCCATGGAAGGGAGTGGGGCTGGGGAGGGATGCCCAGTACGGGTCATGAAAGGATGGACTCAGCGAGAGCGGGGAGGATGGTGGAGCCAGGGGGAGGGATGTCGGTTTTTCTGGGCCTCCTCCCTTTTCTGCCAGCCAGGCACTTAATAGGTTTCTGTGTCAACAGCGGTGACGGGGTCAGCTCAGCCCCGCGTGGCTCCCGGGGACGAGGCCGCTCCGGGATGCTCCGTTCTTCGCCCCTTCTCCAGCACTGGGGATTGCGGCCGCCCCAGGTTTGCATTCATGGGGAGCTTCTGTCCCCCGCCCCAGCCCAGCTCCATCCTGCCCAGCTTGGTTAAAGGCTTTTGTCTGTGCTTAATGATGTGGCTGCAAATTTACCCTTGTGGAGGCAGGAGCTGTAAATAATGTTGTTTTTTAGAAAAAAAAGCCATTTGAATGGGATGCTGTTAACCCTGAGCTTTCCGGAGGGGCTGTTCCTGCAAGGTGCTGGGAGCCCTTGGCTGGCACAGGCAGGTCTGGGGGTGCGGGGGTATTGCGGGCAGCTCAGCACCCGCAGGATGGTGCCTGTGTGGGACTGACGCCTGGGAAAGCTCCCGCACCCTGCACATCCCTCTGCACCCCCTGACACTGGGCCGGGCCAGGCCTGGAGCTGTGGCCCTGTCACCTGCCTGGTGGCTTTGCAGCTACAGTCCCCTTGGTGGAAAACAAGCTTGTGCGCCCAGCTTGGCTGCCAGACTGGAGACAGTGGGGGAGGGAGGGTGCACAGAGCTGGGGGAGGGATGCACAGAGCTGGGGGTGGTGCACAGAGCTGGGGGAGGTGCACAGAGCTGGGGGATGGACAGAGCTGGAGGGGTGCACAGAGCTGGGGGATGCACAGGGCTGGAGGGGTGCACAGAGCTGGAGGGGTGCACAGGGCTGGGGGATGTCCAGGGCTGGAGGGATGCACAGGGCTGGGGGATGCACAGGGCTGGGGGGTGCACTGAGCTGGAGGGGTGCACAGGGCTGGGGGATGCACAGGGCTGGGGGATGCACAGGGCTGGAGGGATGCACAGGGCTGGGGAGGTGCACAGGGCTGGGGAGTGCACTGAGCTGGAGGGGTGCACAGGGCTGGGGGGTACACAGGGCTGGGGAGTGCACTGAGCTGGAGGGGTGCACAGGGCTGGGGGTTGCACAGGGCTGGGGCATGCACACGGCTGGAGGGATGCCCAGGGCTGCGGGGGGTGCACAGGGCTGGAGGGATGCACAGGGCTGGGGGATGCACAGGGCTGGGGGGCGATGCACAGAGCTGGGGGGGCATGCACAGAGCTGGGGGGGCATGCACAGGGCTGGGGGGGAGGATGCACAGAGTTGTGGGGGCATGCACAGAGCTGTGGGGGCATGCACAGGGCTGGGGGCTTGCACAAAGCCAAGGGGATGCACAGAGCTTGGGGGATGCACAGAGCCAAGAGGACGCACTGGTCCAGGAGCTGCTCCTGGTGTCCCCAGGAGCCCCGCGGGTGGGAGCCGGTCCGACCCCGTGTTTGCACTCCCCGACTCACTCGTCGAGGCCACGGGAATCGCATCATCCGAACTCCGCCCCCCCGCAGCAGCGGGGCTGTCGCGGCGGCACCAGCCGCGGGGGCTCCAGGCAGAGCCGGCCGGACCGCCCTGCTCCAACTCGGGCAGACCAGCGCTTGTGAGCACCAAACCATCTACACAGCTGCGATTCGAGGGAAAGCGATCCCCCCCGGGGCGGGGCGGCTCCCCCGACGAGGCCGGGGCTCCTGCTCCCTTCCCGGGTGATGCTTTCGAAATGGGCTGTGAATTCGGCAGCGCCCGCGCCCCGGCTCTGGCGGCAGCATGAGCCGTTTGCCGGGGCCGGAGGGGTTTGCTCCTTGCGATGGCCCCGTGCAGAGCCTTTGCCATCGCTGCCCCAAGCCCCCATGACCCGGGGAGGCTGCGCTTCCCCCTCCTTCTGCTTCCGCTGAAGAGCAGCATCCTTCCCCAGGCTGCTGGGTGACCCCCTGCGGGTGGGAAGGGCCACCCCCTCTACCTGCGGAGCCTTCCCCATGGCAAACAGTGAGTCCTGGCTGCCGGTTGGTTTTCGAAATTGAAAAGATTTGGTAAAATAAGGGTTTTGCTGTTGTTCGAATAAGTGTTTCACCCACTGGAACGGTGACATTTGCTCTTGGACCACCAGAGGACTTGCTGCCTCCTGCCCAGGGTGTCTTGGCTCCTGCAGGATGCTGCTCCCCTACCCTCGTTATGAGGTTTGGCATTTAAAAATCCCCACTCTCGGTTTTCAGAGTGTATCCCCCCAAAAACCTTCTTTTTTTGCTGCAGCATCACAGACCACTGGGGCTCCTGCACCTTGAGGGGCTGCAGCCCCCTGTGAGGTCTCAGCGTTAGGCTGTGGGGTGGGTTTAGGTGGGTTTTTCTCAAGCCGTGTCCAGCGTTAGCTGTGAGGAATGGGGACTGAGCCAGCGTGCCTGGGGCTGCTGTCCCCCATAATAAACAGTCACTGAATTGTCTTTTCTCCTTCGTATATTAATCCAGGAAAGCTATGGACAAGTTCAAGGTTCATCTTTCTCTTTGCCCGGGATCTTTCTAGCAGGAACAGGAATAAGGCAGCGGAGTGCCCAGTGCCAGCGAGGCAATCCAGAGCATCCCAGGAAATCTTCTTGCGTGTTCACTTGCATCTTTTCTGGCCGAGAGTCTAAACATCCTGCAGCCTGGAGGTAGAAGCCTTTCCCACAGCCAGCCCTCCAAAATACCCACAAGGTCCTTCAGAAATGAAGGAGCAGATGATGAACGACCCCCTTGCAGGCTGTTTGTGCTTCATGTGTTTAGCCAAGAGGCCAAGTCACCATCCAGCTCTGCCCGTTATCGTTAGCTTTTATTGCCCCGTGATGGTGCACGTACTGGTGTGAGCTGGGTCACTGTGCCTTGGATGGAAGATGGACCTCCAGCAAAGGGGAAGTTCTGCTAAAATCCTCTAATTATCCCCATTTCTGGATTTTCAGCCTCTCTCTCCTGACTAGTCTCCTGCATCCTTGAGTCCGCATCCTTGAGCCTGTTGCTGGAGGAGGAACGGCCAGGTGGGTTTTGTGGGCATGGGGAGCTGAGGTGGGTCAGTGTTGAATGTGCTGAAAAACCCCTGAGGAGCCTTTTTTTCCCTGCGCTGAGCTCAGTGTGTAAGCACTGTCTCACACGCTGAGCACCGCGACTGCGTGTAGTTGCTGGCATGGCTTTGGGGCTGCATGTGTGTGGGCGTACTCGTGGTTTACTCAGGGCTCAGAGCTCTGGTGGCAGCATGTTGGGGTGTGAGACAGCTCCCACTCGCCTTTCTGGGGATCCACAGCCAAAGCGGTTGGTGGAGCGGGTGCCCTTCACCTTGCTGCAGTACTCTGGGGTTTATTATCCTGAAGGATGCTGGCATGTCCACACAGCACTGGGCTGGGGTGGCTGCAGTGCTACTCCACCTCTGGTATTAACGTAGTGCACCCCAGTTAACCCCGGTATACCCCAGTGCACTGCAGTAATGGTGTCCCCCAAATCCCGTCCGGGAGGCACAGGGGGAGCGGAGGGGACAGCTGGTGCCTGTGGGTTAACTGGTGAGTAACGCAGGCAGGGTAAGGGGCTGACGGGGGTTTGGGGATCACTGGTGGCGTGTGTGGGGCGAGCATGGAGCAAAGGGGCTGTGCAGGGGCTGCAGGAGGGTTTGACTGCTCCTGCGGCCCTGGTCCTCCCTTTCCAGGAAAGATGCTGTGTCCTCACCTCGAAAAGCAATGTTCTGTTCACTGACCTCGAGCTGGCTGGACTCGGAACCAAACTGGTATTTCATTAAGAAATGCTAAGTTTTCCACTCCAGCCTGCGTTTGCCATCTGGTACAACAGGGAGAACGGTGTTTTTTCACTGTTTACTATTCTCCTTGTTGCTACCAGGCCAGACCTGGACTTGGGGAGTCTTCAGTGTCAGCATCCAAGTGTGTGCTTTTATGCACAGTCTATGCAAATGCAAGGTAATTTGTTTTATAAAACTATTTTTATTGCCATTCCCAGCGCTCCTAGTACCAGCTGCGATGAGAATCACTTGGATGTTAAAGTGCTGTTGACAAAATTGTTCCCAGCGGCACGTATGCGCAGATGCACATCTCCCCTCCTGCCAAAATCCAAGGTGTTGGGAGGATGAAGGCATCATCGATGCAGCCGAGCCCTCTGGAGACGCGCAGGGGTCGTTTGGGGACAGAAAGGCTTTGACGAGCGACTGCCTCCGCGCAGGGTCTGTGGGAGACGTGCTCAGACTGCGGGAGCCAGCGCTGGTGGCTCGCTGTGTGACATGGGATGGGGCAGCGCCGGGCTCTGCCTTGCCCAGCTCATGGGGTGTGGGTGGACCTGGGGAATAGCTAAACCCAGCCTTGGGAAGAAAGGCTGAGTTAGGAAGAGCTTTCCTCTTAATTTAGTACTCTGGAGGGCAGGCCAGGAGAGATCGTGGGCATCAGAGCACCCACAGCCCTCGGAGCTGGTGGGTGGGGTGGCCAGGCAGGACTGCAGGGTGAAGGGAGAGGGGATGGAGACCAGGGGGGATTTGGCTCATCTGCAGAAGGCACCTGGCACAAAAAAGGCTGGGGGAGCTGCTTCAAGGAGGCAGCTCTTGGAGCTGGTGTTCGGAGGTTTGGCTCAGCCTTTTGCAGGGAAATGAGCCATCGGCTCTTCCCGAGCCCTGGAGAAATGGCAGGAGGAGGTGCTGTGCTGCCAGCCAGCAGCCGGCACCCAGAGGAAGCAGCCGTCAAAGCCCTCGCAGGTGGAAGGTCAGGGGTGGCTCCAAGCATGCAGATGGAGGTGCAGGAGCAGAGGAGGACTTCCTGGGACACCCCTCTGGGGACCTGCTTGGGTTGAAGGCAGAGGAGTGAGCGACTGCAGGGTCTCAAGTGCAGGTGGTCCTGCGTGGCTGGAGATGCCCCTTCTGGAAGTGTGGGCAGCATGGGGTCCCCAGCCCTGCGTGCTCTGGCAGCAGCCCCTCTGCCATCCCGCAGCTCTGCAGCGGCTCAGGACAGCTGTCGGCCCAGCTCTTGCCATCCCAGCGTGGCTGTCCCCAACCCAGTGTGGCTCTCCCCATCCCAGCATGGCTACTTGGTGGATCAGGGGTGGGAATGTGTGACAGCTGAGTTTGGGGAGGAGGAGTTAACAAGCAAGCGAAATAGGAGATAAATGGCAGAAGAATGCTCCAGCCCATTCATCCTGGAGCCCTACTAAATGTACCATGAATGATTCCTCACAAAATTGAGCTGTATGCACACTTGCTTGATGGCACTGCAGTGAATTGCTTCTTTAGTAAATCTGTCATGTGTGTGGAGATTTTATGGCTTTTTTTTTTCTAATATAAGAGCTGTTGCATCTCCTCAGGTTGGTGTCTCTTGCCAGGAACAAGCAATTCCAGCACGTCATCCTGAGTTGCTGGTGTTCATGCTTGGGGCTGGGGCGGGGGTGCCTCTGCTCTGGGATGTGTCCACGCTTGCCTGGGGTGCCCTGACTGACAGTGCCCACGTTGCCCCTGTTGCACACTGTGGCAACATGGCTGTGCTGCATCCGGTCCTGTGGCCAACCAGGCATCTCTGCGGGGCCACGGACCAGTCACAGCGTGTGCATGAGTGCCCCGCAATCCTGGCACAGCTGTGGGCATCCAGCGTGTGTGCAACTTGTGTGCAATGCGTGTGTCCAACATGGGAATCCAACGTGGCCAGCGTGGGGTCCAGCACATGTGCAGTCAACACATGCGTCCAGTGCATGTGCCCAATGCATGTGTCCAACACGTGTCCAACATGTACATCTAACACATGCATCCAACATATGTGTCCAACACATGGCCAACATGTTCATCCAACAGATGCATCCAAAGCGTGCACCCAGCACATGCACCTAAAATTTTTTGACCCTGAGGGTGGGGAGACCCCGGCCCAGGTTGCCGCGAGAGGTGGGAGAAGCCCCATGGCTGGCACCATGGCAGGTCAGGTTGGCCCTTGGGGCTCTGAGCCCCCTGCTCTGGGTGCAGATGTCCCTGCTCCCTGCAGGGGGTTGCACTGGGTGAGCTTGGAAGGTCCCTTCCCACCCAAACCACTCTGTGGTTCTCTGTGTGTCCAACATGTGCATCCATCACGTATGTCCTGCACCTGCATCCCACGCAGGGTCCAGTGCAAGGTCCAACACATGCACCCAACACGGAGCGCCAGCCAGCGAAGCTCTGCAGCCATTTCCACACCCTCGGTGGGGTCACTGCACGGGTGCCAGTCACAAACTGCACCCCCAACCTTTCCATGCGCCGATTTCCTCCTTGGCTGCTTCAGGAGGAACATTTCTTATTTCTTCTCGCAGGGTCACTGAGAGGGTAAGCGCATTAGTGCGCCTCCCGGATGGATGGTGCTGTTGAAACTGCTCTTACTGCTATTTGTATGCTGGGTTTTCCTTCGGGGGCTGGCTAGCCCTTGGCCCCGTGTTGACACGCCACGCTCCCTGTCCATGGGACAGGAGAAATAAATTTTCTAAGATACTTTCTTTTTCATAAAAAATATTTGATTGCGGTATCGACAGAACCACTGCTGTAAAAGGGCGAGGAAATATTTCCAAATGGCTTATCTGGCAGCTGTAAACTTCATCTCATGTTGCTTATTGACCTCTAATTGTTTCCAGGAGCAGCGCGAGACGGGAAGATCAATAGTGCCGGGGAGATAGTTAATATCCTCCTGGTGCACTTAACTGTAGTTAGGAAATACTGGAATTCATCTTCCCGTGATTTTTAGCAGGTTTGTAACGGAAACGTTGGGCGCCCGTATCTTGGATGTCTCCATGCTCTGGGTTCTGTATAAAGAATTAATTTCCCTCTCACTCCTTCTCCTCGCCCGGTCCTGGAGGCTCTGAGCAGCCTCGTGGCTCTCCAGCTGCTCTTCCCTGGACAGAGGAGCTTTAGAAATTCAGGAGACCCTAATCTAGGGGGAAGATGCAAATCAAACCCTTCTCCCAAAGAGCCTGACCACCTCATTTGCTCCGCCACAGCGGGGCTTGTGTTTGCGGAGCGGTGAGGAAATGATGTGCCACCAGCTGCAAAGCAAACACTCGGGCTGCGCATACTTCCAACAGCTCGCTCGGGTCGGCTGCCAAGAGCTTTCCAAGGTCTCCAGAGCCTCATCACTCGTCAGCCTTTCTCCTCGGGCTAACCCAAGCAAACCACCTCTCCCCACGCCTGGTGAGCTCAGCAGCCCTTCGGCCAGCGTTTGGCCCCACCAGTGTCCTGTGCTACAGACAGAGGGTTTTTGCAATTTTCATCTTTCGGTGCCAAGGTTAGTGGAGTATTCTCCACTGCTCTATGAGCCAAAAGGCGCGTGTGTCCCTCGGCTGCACATAGTCTGCCCGGGGAGGTCCCAGGTTGGGTTGGCCCAGGGCATGCCCAGGCTCAGGGGCCATCAGCAAACCGTGCTGGGCTGATGCACCAAAACCTGCTGCCCACGTCCATGCCGAGAGCGTGACAAGAGTCAGGAGTCACCCCAGGTCTACCTCCACGCCAGACGTGCTCCCCGTGCTGTCCTCAGCTCTGCTGGATCTCTCACCCATCCGCACCACCTTTCCCTTGGCTCCTTGGGGTTCCTCCTTGGCTCGCTTTGCATCCCGGCCACCGCAGGCGCCCAAAGGGCACATTTACAATGCAAAGGTAAGGCTTGCTCAGGAAAATGGCCCTGTGTTTGCAGGGTGCTCCTATCTGGGACCCCCCACCCAGGCTGTGGGGAGTGGGCACCACGGGCACCGCCCGCAGCCTCTCGTTAGTGCTGCTTCCAGTGAGAGCCAGACAAAGCCGAGGCATTTTTACAGACCTTCAATCATTCCTGCTGCTCCACAGCAGATATATTTGGGTCTGGGTGGTAGCTTGGCATGACCCAGACTGACGCGTTCTGGTGCATTTGCGGGCAGGGAATGTGCCCTGCTGGGGCAGGACAAGGGCTGATGGGTTCAACTGGGAGAGGGAGGCTGAGAGCAGAGAATTATTGCTGCTGAGGGTGCTGAGACCCCGGCCCAGGTCACCCCAAGAGGTGGGAGAAGCCCCATGGCTGGCACCATGGCAGGTGAGGTTGGCCCTTGGGGCTCTGAGCCCCCTGCTCTGGGTGCAGATGTCCCTGCTCCCTGCAGGGGGGTGGGCTGGGGGAGCTCGGAAGGTGCCTTCAACCCAAAGCAGCCTGTGATTCAGTGACTCTATGATGAAAGGCCCTGGAGAGGCAGGGAGAGGGGGACAGCTGGGGCTTTGGGATGGGGAAGGATTCTCCTGTGGAGGGAGGGGCAGAGGGACCAGCCTGCAGAAGCAACCAGTGACACCTTCACCCCTGGGAAGGAGCAGAATGCTTTGGGTGACCCCACAGCCTGCCTTGCGGTGGGGAGCGGGTGGCCATCAACCAGCCGGTCCCTCCCCAGGCCACCTGCAAGGCCACCAGCTGTCCCCCTCTGGATGCCACTCTCCAGGGGAGCCGCAATGCCACCATCTCCGGTCCAAACCCATTGCAATGGCAGGGCTGCAGGTGACGGTGACAGGGTTATTGTCTGCCCGGTGAAACACCAGCAGCTCCCTGGCTCTGCCTGTCACCATGAATCACGGCAGAGCCGTAATCTTTCATTAGAGCATTCAGCACTAATTGCTGGCAAAATGCCACGTGCCTATTTTCTCATTTTAACAAAACATTTATGCATGAAAGATTTAATGCCAGGTATCAAGCATATCATTGTAAATTTACCACTAATTAAGCCTAATTAAAATAATTAAATGGCTGCGGAGTCACAATGTGAATTAAAATCACATTTCCTCCCGTGCGCGCGCCGCTCTTCGCGCTGCCCTCGCTTCGAATCCCAGCTACAGATATTTTGCTATTCAGATGCAGGCGAAGCGTCTGCGTGGCGGAGGGGATTTAATCATTAAGATGATGCTGTGATTTGGTGGTAAGTTTTTCAATTTCGGGACCTCTCGAGATTTTTGTTTATCTGGATGAAGTACGGACAATTTGACAAATCTGTTCCTCGGAGCAGTCACTTGCTTTGCATATTCATTACTCATTGGATTTTTAATCAAAGTCGCTGATGGACCCTTTGCACCACAAATAAACTCGGTCATGAATAATGGATGGTGTTTAGCCGGGGGTTGGGGGTGCGGGGGGGCTGGCCTGCTGCACGCACCACATGGCGCTGCAGATGTTCGGGTTTCACATGTGCACAGCTCATCAAACCCAGAACCGCGCCGGACCCCTGGGCGGGCGCCGTCCCTCGACACGCCATCTGCTTCCCACCCCGCGCGGCGAAAACAAACCTCGGTGAATTCTGGGAGCCGCGGTTGTTTTCCGGCTGCCGGCGTGCGAGGAGCTCTGCCTCTGCTTTCTCCGGTCTTCTCCCTCGGCCTGGATGGGCTCTAACTGGAGTTTCTGCCCCGTTTTCGCAGCTAGGGGTGAGCGGGGGCTGGGGAGCTCCAGGTGATGCCCTAGCTCCAGTTCACCAGTTCACCCGCCTCTCCTGATACTGGGGTTTCTCAGACAAACACCCATCCCAGTGCCACGACCGCTTTCCCCAGCCTCCACAGGTGCCCGCTCCCCCACCCACGTTAGGTTCTGGGGACCCCCGAGGTTGTGGGGAGCTGTGCGTGCCAGGGACCAGCCTCCTCTGCCCCCTGTGCCCATCTCCGCAGCCCCTCCATCACTGCCCATGCCAGTGCTGGGGACAGTATGGGGCTGTCTGTCCCACACGTGCCTCCCTCGTGCCCCTCATGGGGGAAGAGCCTTCCCCCACCCCAGGAAACCGCTGGTTGTAAGATTGCTGAGTGACCTTTTTTTTGCATTTAAAGACTTACTCCCACCACCGAAACAATTAAAGGTGAAATAGTTGTGATTTCGTCCGAAAAGGACATGAGAAAAGGAATCGTCGGTGAGCAACCGAGGACATCCCCAGCATCCCCGAATCGCTGGGAAGGCTCCATGGGGAGAAGGAGCTGCTCAGGAGAAAGTCTCAGCTCCAAAGGGGTTTGGTTTCTCCCAGAATCGTTATGAATTTTGGAGGCCTGATCAAACAGCTGGCGACCTGCTCCCAGTAACAGGCTGGGCTACGAGGAGGGTTATGAGGAACCCCCAAAACAACCCTCTTTGCCCCTAGAAGGAGTTTTTGTTACCATTTTGTCTGGATGAACTTGGTGCTGCTGCCCTGACCTGTGCGGTTGGACCGCGCTGGACCAATCCTTCGCTGGACAGCAGGGATGTCGGGAGCAGCTCAGCTCATCGCTTTGCTACTGGGTGAAGTGACCTGGAGCCTGGATCTGTGGGGACGAATCCATGGTGCCCCTTGGGGCATCGCCCAGCTGCTGCCTGACTTGTGTGGGCAGTGGCGGTTGTTTGACTCCGGTCCGAGCCCTCCTCGGGGAGCTCAAGGGCTGTGGGTGCTAACACTGCTCGCCGAGGCTTTGCTACTAGAAACCCTTGTCGCTGTCCTGCTGCCAGCAGGGGAAACAGACCTGCGAAGGACTCTCTGCTAGAAAAAGACATGGCTAACAAGTCTCTTTGCTTCGTTGTATGGGCCATGGGTGGGAGGAGGTGTGTGGTCCCCACGGGGTGTCACGGACCTGCTGCCAGCATCGCTGCAGGGTGCCGAATGCATGTTCAACGTGCTCGGATGCAGTTCAGGTACCAACGAGGCTCTGACGTTTTGGGAAGCATCACTTGACTGTGCCAGCAAGGCTTGGCAGGTCCTGGAAGTCCAGCCCCTGAATTTAGAGAGTATATGGGACGGTCACAGCTTCCCTTCAGAGCCAAGGGACATCCCTGACCCCTCTGCACTCAGACAACCCGACCCACGGCCTGAGAATCACCGAATCCCAGATGGGTTTGGGTGGGAAGAGACCTTCCAAGCTCCCCCAGCCCACCCCCCTGCCGGGAGCAGGGACATCTGCACCCAGAGCAGGGGGCTCAGAGCCCCAAGGGCCAACCTGACCTGCCATGGTGCCAGCCATGGGGCTTCTCCCACCTCTTGAGGCAACCCGTGGGAACCCCAGAGGCGATAAAACACCCACTGGCTGGGTGTGGGTGTGCCACGTGGGCTGCTGGTGTGTGGGGAGAGCTTCACCCTGTGGCCCTTCTCCTCCTTCGAGGAGTGGGGCAGGACCCTGTGTTCCGCAGCGACACTGGTCTCTTGTCTCTTTTTTTTTTTTTGCAGAAGGGGTTTGATATTTGTCACCCCGCAGTGCTGATTCAAAGGGGCAGCCTGGCACCGGGGTGACAGGGAGGCTGACGGGGACGAGGAGAGGGAGAAGGAGGGAGGCTGGCTGGGGTGGCCATGCATTATTTACTGCTGCTCTCCCATGTGTGGTCTCAGCCAGGTCTCCGATGCGGCATAATGGATTGCAAAGCCCCTTTGTATGCTCAGTGTGGTCGCCGCTATATTCCAGGCTGGAGTCATTCAAGTAAACCCTGGGCAATGCTCGGCGCGGGCCGATTAACCTTTTCTTTCCCGGAACTCATTTCGGGAGTCATTTCGGGGCTCATTTCCCCTCGCAGCGCGGTGTCCCTTGCCCCGCACCCTCAGCCTGCCCTGGCTGATGGGCTTTGGTTACCCAGAGGGGGTTTGGTTACCCAGCGCGGGGGTCCCTGCAGCAGAGGAGCAGCAGACTGGCCGCATCGCTCCACCGGCTGATCCCAAATAAAGTCCCCGAAGCTCCTTGGCAATTCTGCCGGCTGCAGGCAGGGGCACGGCGGTGGCAGTGGAGGTGGCAGTGGCGGTGGCAGGGTTGGTGGTAGTGGAACCAAGTCGGGGGACAGCAGGTCCTGGGAGCAGATCCAGACACATACAATACCCCGCTCTGGCAGGACGGAGATCTCCCAGGCTACGGCGTGGGAGGTTGGTCTTAAACTGGAAAGAAGAGCCACCCATTTAACCCTTCTCCCACCTCGGGCTGCCGAGAAAAGCGAGGGAGGTGGAGGTTACGGGAGGTGTGCGGGAACAGGCAGCCCGCTGGGGTTCAGGGACGGGCACAAGCCTCTGTCGCACGTGCACCCCAAATGTGGGTGACCCCTCTTCAGCCCCGGAGCTTTCCTGTACCCACTGAGCTTGCGGCAACACACGGCTGCAAAGCGCTGCCCGTTTATCTCCTTCCTCAGTGGTTTGCAAGATGAGGTGGTATTTCTCTCTTTATAGCCCAGGGAAGTAGGTGGGTTTTAAAAAAAATGAAAAAGAGTGGAAAGAGGTGTTGGTTTTCTGACGAGAGCTCTGCCTGTAATTGTGCCTGTGAGGGTAGATGCTCTGCGAGCCTACAGGGAAAAAGCCCCTCCAGGCCCATAAATAATTCAGCTGCTCTGACACAGGCTGCGAGCACGTCGGCGGAGTTCCTCTGCTGCAGAGAAATCTATTGATCCTTGTTTGGTTTGAGTCATGGAGACGGAGCTTCCTGCGAGGACTCTGCCATCACCTTCCTGCAGAAGCAGAGGAGCGTCTCGGCATCCTCCACCTCCCAGCAACGGAGGGTTCACAGCAGCTTTACACCACCATCCCAGGGGGGCCTGAGAACAACCCACGCCGCCCGCTGCCCTCCGCTCCTAAGGGGTGTGTCGCTGACATCCTTTATCACCCCTCCTCTTAGCTCTAGGATGAATAATTAACTCTTCTGGCTAATCACTCTGCAGTTTTACATGCTGAAAGGTGCATTATCCCCTTGGCCCAACGGGACCAGCGGCGCACAGAGCTGTGTGCCTTTCCAGCGGCCACGGCAACCTCCTGCCACGACAGCAGCTTCCTCCTGCCACGACAACATCCTCCCACCATGGCAGCATCCTCCTGCCACAGCAGCATCCTCCCACCATGGCAGCATCCTCCTGCCACAGCAGCATCCTCCCACCATGGCAGCATCCTCCTGCCACAGCAGCATCCTCCTTCATCAGCAGCATCCTCCCACCATGGCAGCATCCTCCTGCCACAGCAGCATCCTCCTTCATCAGCAGCATCCTCCTTCATCAGCAGCATCCTCCTTCATCAGCAGCATCCTCCCAGCACCTGGGCCATCTGTGCCGGGCAAATACTGTGCTGTAGAGCCCTGAGAGGAGGGAGAGCTCCTGCTGCCCTGGGCAGCTTGTTTTCTTGCTGCGGTCCGACCCGCAGAGCATCAGCATCCCTTAGCAGAGCGAGTAACGGCCCCGCCGCACCCGCAGCCGCACAGAAACCGCTTGTGAGCCCCCGAAGGGTTTTGCTGGCCATGCTTCGTGGGTGCCATTTATAGTTCCAGCTTGGGTTTTAAATTCAAAACTTCCAAAAGGGAGAAAGATGGTGAAAAACATCTTTTCTTGTGTCCTGAAGCGTAATGGTTGCACAATTCTCCGCAAGGGTCCATTTTCCCAGTGGTTTGCCAGGCGTCACGTCCTTCCCCGCATGATAAAACTAACAGGAGCCCTTGTACAGACTCAGGCGGGTTATTAGAAAGGTGTTCCAAGACACCTCTTCTGGCACCGTGATCCTCCCCCTTGTTGAACGCACTGAAGAGATTCAAATGCTTCGAATGGATTAAGCAGTTGGTTTTACTCGGATTAATTTTTTTTTTCCATGAATATAAACCATTTTGCATTTCAAAGTCCTTCAGCAAACAGAACAGTTTGTCTTTGTGTTTGCTAATTTAAAAACAAATATTTGCCTGCCAAGCAAATATAGTCTCTTAGGATGTGCTATTAATAGGATAATTAGGCAGCCGGTAATGAAAAGGATTGCTGGTAATTATGGCAAGATTTGTTTTGGCATTTGAAGGCAGAAAGGGAGGCTGAAGTGCTAAAATCTACCTTAGAGTTAATTAGTGCTATTAGAATATACCTGAAAAAATAGGCCAACTAATGAACACTTGAGTCGATGTTTAAAAAGCCGTGCAAGGCTTTTTTTCCATGAGATATTTAGAAAGAAAGCAAAATCCTTTCTGTCAGGTTTCCACAAAGTGTTTCAGGTGGGACGAAGCGTTGCTCCATGGCGGATCGGAATCGCCGGGAAACACCCGGAGCAGCGCGGCTCAGTCCCCACTGATTGAGGGAGTCCCTTCCCGGTCCATCAAGGTTTATCCGTGCACTCTTCGCTGGATGAAAAACTGGCTGGATGGCTGAGCCCAAAGGGTGGTGGGGAATGGAGGTGAAGCCAGCTGGTGGCCAGTCACAAGTGGCGTTCCCCAGTGTTGGTGGCTGTTCTCTTCAACAACTTTATCCATGATCTGGATGAGGGGACCAAGGGCACCTTCAGGCTGGAGCGATGGGCCAAGGCCAGTGGTCTGAGGTTCAACCAGGCCAAGTGCTGGGTCCTGCCCGTGGCTCACACCAACCCCCAGCAACGCTCCAGGCTGGGGGCAGAGCGGCTGGAAACTGCCCGGGGAAAAGGACCTGGGGGGGGTTGGTGACAGCGGCTGGAGAGGAGCCAGCGGTGTGCCCAGGGGGCCAAGAGAGCCAACGGCATCCTGGCTTGTCCCAGCACTGGTGTGGGCAGCAGGAGCAGCGCAGGGATCATCCCCTGGACTGGGGGCACTGGTCAGGCCACACCTCGAATCCTGGGGTCAGTTTTGTCCCCTCACTCAAGAAGGACATTGAGGGGCTGGAGCGTGTCCAGAGAAGGGCAACGGAGCTGGGGCAGGGGCTGGAGCACAATGCGCTGAGGAGCGGCTGAGGGACCTGCGGGGGTTGAGCCTGGAGACAAGGAGGCTCAGGGGAGACCTTCTGGCTCTGACAACTCCCTGACAGGAGGTTGGAGTGAGGGGCGGTCGGTCTCTGCTCCCCAGGAACAAGCGACAGGACGAGAGGAACCGGCCTCCAGTTGCTCCAAGGGAGGTTGAGGTTGTCCCTGAGGACCCATTTCTGTCCCGTTGGGGTTGTGCAGGCGTGTCCCAGGCTGCCCAGGGCAGTGGTGGAGTCCCCATCCCTGGAGGGGTTTCCCAGCCGTGTGGAGGTGGTGCTGAGGGACAGGGGTCAGTGGGGACCTGGCAGTGCTGGGGGAGCGGGGGGACTCGAGGGGCTGAAAGGGCTTTTCCAACCCAAACGGTTCTGTGGTTCAGCGGGAAGGGGCAGTTTATTTTCCAGATATGAAGCAGAAATCTTCCTGTTACGTAAAGCCTCCCCTCGCTCACAGTTGAACTTTATGTGCATTTGTTGGTATACAAAAAATGCGGCGGTTGGCCCTGAAATGATTAATTAGAAAATTACATTTATATAACCCTCTAATCTGCATTTGTGTGTTGCCAAGGGCAGAGGCAGAGGTAGGGAATTACATCCAGATTAGCTCTGAGCCAAAGGAAACCCAGATCTGAGATTATTTTGAGGGCAGAAATAGTAAAATTGTACTGATTCAGGGAAAAAGAGCCAAAATTAGGGTTTTTGTCCTTAATTCCCCCCTCCCACGATTGAAAAAGGAGAGAAACCGAAGGGAGCGAGGCGGTGCCTCTCCGGGGTTACTGGGTGACAGCCCCGGAGCTGGCTCTGTAAAGCAAGAGGTGAGATTATAGAAAAAGCTTATTTCCAGCTGAACACGGCCTTCAGTTTCCCAAACAAAATTGCTTTTATTCTTCTCAACATGTGTTCAAAAAGATTAAAGAGCTGTAAGCTCGCCTGGCTTAATAAGAGTGTGCATTAGAAGAGCGGCCGGGAACGGCAGTGCCGAACAAGTCCACCCCAGTTTGGGGAGGATTTGAAATCCTGTTTATTGAATTATAAAGAACCTTAAAGGATAAAGGATATTGAAGTAGGGATTTTAATACTTTGTGGTATTTGGGGGGAGTTATTCGATCACAACAAATCATTTAAAAAGTATTTTGTTTGGGGGGTTTGGGTCGGTTGGTTGGTTTTTGGGGAGCAGGGCTCGATGGTGAGGAGTTAATTGAAAAATAGGACGTGGCTCTGATGGCTGGATGGATGCAGAGTCCAATGGCTATAAACGCGTTTTCTCTGTAATTATATGGACAAATTAAAGACGAAGCCTAAAGGCTTCGGTAGATGCTCTGTGAACTGACAAAGTGGAGCGGCGGCAGAGCCCTGCGTGGCTTTCCTGCCAGGAGGAAACTGGGGGTGAAGTTGATTCTGGAAGGCAGAGGTAGCCCAGCGCGTGGCTTTGGTGTGTCCGTCAGGATGGTGTGTAGATCCTAATGAGGTCTGGGGACAGACAAACCGCCCGAAAGCAAAGTGACTCAGAGCCCCGAAATTTCCCTCCAGCTCGGGGGAGGCTGGAGGTTGACCCAGCGCTGCCTCGCGTCCTCTCCATCCTCCGGGTGATGTGCCCTGGCAGGAGCAGGATTAGCGACGGAGTTCAGGGTTTGCTGGGTGGGTGGATTTGCAGTTTCTAAGCAGCCCCGTTGTCTGTGATAACTTATGCTGTTCTGCTCCGTAAGAGGATTGGGCAGATTAAATGAAATCATGAGACATGCTATGCAAATTACATCCCAAATCTGATTTTCTGTCGGGGATTAGGGTTAAATTATTGGGAACTGTAAACTTTTTCCTTGCCTGGTCTAGAGCGTGCATTTTCCAAACGAGCCGGCGAGTGTCAGCTCCAGAGTCCCAGCCGGTTCCTCGGTGTTCTCAAGCCCAGAGCTTAACAATAATAAACATAAACCCCCTCCCTGACGCTTTGTACGGAGCCTGGCAGCCCTTGCGCCATCTCCCGTGTCCCACCGACGGGATAATCTTCCTGCGGTGTCCCAGGAGAGCAGCTCACCCCCAGGGACCATGCGGTCATGCTCTGGGAAAGGATGGGGATGGTCCCAGCAGCAGCGGGTCCCCAGGTCTGTGTCACGGGCCACTGGGCTCCCCACCGCCCCGCTCCCCTGCCAGCTCGGCCAGATGCTGCCTGTCCCCCTCAGGCACCGGGCTCTGGGAAGCTGCTTTTTGGTGCATATGCCAGGAAAGGACCATCACCAGGTCTCTCCTCCTGCGTCCCAGGTTTAGGAGCTCTTCTGGGAGCCTGGAGGGCTCGCAGCACCCCCAAACACTTCCCTGCCTGGTCCTCCAGACCCCCGCTGCTCCCCTCGTCCCCCGCGGAGCAGAGCAGAGGCTCTGCAGAGCTGCATCCCCAGGGCAGCTTCAAGTCAGCCGCATTTCAGGGGTCCATTTGACGGAAAAGAAGGGGCCTGGCAGGCCAAAAGTGATAAAAATAAACACCAGCCTCCCCACGTGCGCTTTGATGGGTGCGGGAGCACAGGGGGGACTTCGCCAGCTCCGTGTGACGTCCCAAGCTCTGGGGTGAAACGGTGCTGCATGAGGCACGGGACACGCCGGGCTGTGCTTTTTGGCTGCCGTGCGCTGTGTGTTTCCTTTTAAACATCTCCAGCCTGGTTCAATTTGTTTTCCATTACCATCGGCGCTGGTGCCTGTGCAGTTTGGTTGATCAAAGCAGAACACGTTGGCTGACATCGAAGCACTTCCAAAAAACCGGGGGACGGGGAGGGGGGGAACACGGCCTCTCCGTGAACTCTGGAAAAACAACGTACCTCGGGGCTGCCTGGCTGCTAACAGGGACTTTTGGACGGCGCTGGCCCTCAGTGGGACCCGATGCCATCACTTCATCATGAGCAATTAAAATTGAAGCCAAAGCGGGTGCACACTTGGAGGTTTTCCGCTCAGCGCGGCACAGCCACGTGCCCTGCACCTCCTTGCAATGGCCTTCAGTGGAGAGAGGAGGATTCCCGTGGAGGCAGCCTGGTGATTTCTCCCCATGGTGTGCCCAGGAGCTGTCGCTGCCCGCGGGCAGGCTCCCCATCCCACCGCTGCCGCATTTCTCAGCTGCACTGTCTGGCTGGGAATAGGTAGCATTAACGGCCGCAGCTGAAGGTTTCCAAAGGCAGATGTAGGAGCTGGCATCACCTTGCCGTTTTTATTTGGTTTTTTGATCCATTTCTGGAATGTAAATTAAAGCAGAGGAGAAACATATGGGGCCAAATCCTGCTGCTAGATACACGGGCACCCGTCCTGCTGGCTCCCACATCAAGGGGGGCTGCACTCGATGCTCTGCCGGCCCCGGCAGCAGCTGCTCACAGCGGGGAGATCATGAAGGGTTTGGGGTCCCAAGGAGTGTATCCCAAAGAGCCTGAAACCAGAGGCAGGGCTCCCCCCTCCCCTTGAAACTGGGATCCCCCCATGACCCATTTGCAGGGATCCTGGATTGACGGGGAACCCCTGCCCAGAGGGAGGGGATGTGGTACCCAGGCATGCAGGAAGGAGGGAATGTGGTACCCAGGGATGCAGGGAGCATATGTGGTGTCTGGGAATGTGGGAGAGAGGGGATGTAGTACCCAGGGATGTGAGGGGATGCGGTACCCAGGGATGCGGGAAGAGGGGGATGTGGCACCCATCAGCTCCCTGCTGACCTCAGGTTTCCTCTGGATGAGGATGCCATCAGGCCATCACCATGATGAAAGCCAGGTTGTATAAATCCTCTTCTCAACTGGTTCTTCTTGCTTCTCAAGCTGCTTTGGGCTCCAGGTCCTCCTCTCCCCTCAAAAAGGTTTACTAGATTTCTGTGTGAAGAAACTAGCCTTGGCAGCGGGTTTCCCAGGCTGATCCACTACACAGCAGCACCACTGCAGTGTTGGGATTCATTTATTCAGTGTCTCTTCCAGCTGGCGTGACTTAAGCATCCCTAATACTTGCTACAGGAGATGGAGGCTGTCAGGGAGAACAGCCCTGTGGGCTGTACACCTTCAGCATCCTCCAGAGCGTGGTTAAGAAGCTGCCACTAAATAAATAATACTGGATGAAGATGCAGAAGGGCTGTTTTCGAGTACCAATGTGTGGTGTTCAGCAGTCGCCTGGCATTTCTCCTGAAGTTTCCATAATGCCTGTGATCTGATCGTCCCAAATGCGCTTCGTGAGCAGAAAAGGCACGGGGTACTAATGTCTGGGATGAGAAAAGCTTTTTTCCCCCAAATGATGTGTAGGTGCAAGCTGAAGCCCTGCGTTGCTGTTTCATCTCTGTTGTCCTGGACCAGGGCATTTGCAGCCCAGCCGAGAAGGGAGAGAGCAGCATCATGGCATGGGCTGTGGGACGGGGGGTGGCTCAGCACCCGTAATCCCACCAGCTCCAGCAGCAGCAGCTGGGGAAGGGGCAGCGGGAGCGGGTGCTTCTCCAGCGCCAGGTGATGCATGTGGCTGTGGTGCCGTGGAACTGTGCATGGCCTCAGCACTGACTGGGCCGATGGCTTTCTGGGGTGCTGGGACTGTGGCATTACCCACTGGGGATAAATCAGTGCCCTGGTGCCACGCTGCTGGTTGTTCCTTTGCTTCCACAAAAGCCTCCACCCCCATATCTTTCACCCCCCCATAGCTTTGACCCCCCCATATCTTTCACCCCTTTCCAAACATCAGGGCTGTGACATCGGGGTTGTGTCTGGGTCAGGCTGGTTTGAAGTCGACCAGCGCTTTCAGATTTGGGTGGCTGGAAGCGATGTCCTCAGACCTACCGTGCTCCTTCCCATGGCCAACAACCACTTATCCAGCCTGGGATTTCTCCAGAAAATGGGCTTTTTTCTGGCATGGGGAGCTGCAGGAGCTTGGGGTCCCACTCCCTTTGGCTCCCATCGGTGCGAGCTCTCCGTGGACCCCTGCACTGCATTGGCCGCCTCCCCACCAGCTCCTGCTGCGCTTTGGTGGTTTGTTGCTCCCTATTTTTTTAGCAGAAAAGACCTTTTGGTTTCATTATTCAAATACGGGATTAAAATGTAACTGCCTGAATTCAAAGGTTGCCACAAGCCACGATCCCCCCGTGCACCTCTGATCCTCCCCAGCACTCGAGCAAAGTCTCTCTCCAAACCCACTTGAAATTATTCCAGAAAATGGCTTATTGCTTCTTTTGTGTCTTGCAAATTTACGGGGGGAGAGACTTTATTTTCACGGATTAATCGTCGCAAGGGGACCATAAAGGGTAAGTCATAATAATGGGGGTTTCAATTAAACTTCTAAATTTCCAGCCCCTAAGCCTAATAAGATTTGAGCGCCCAGACCTCCGGACCACATTAAAAAGTGCTGTTTGCTGCCCGCACCGTTCGGGAGCGACCCCCACCAGCCTCCTCTTGCACCGTATTGAACGGGACCTTAATGAAACCTTCCAAGGGGAGTTTGTATTAATTCCAGGGGAAAAACTCGCCACAAAGGACACACGGAGCTGATGCTCTGCTTTGGGGTGAAGCTCAGCATGACCAGGGGCTGTGTTCGTGGTTCAGCCTTGGGTTTTCCCAGCATGGCTTTGACACCAAGGTGGGTGGCTGGAGATGGAGAAAGCACCGTTATGCCCAAACATCTTCCTTTTGAGTCCATATTGGCTCTAAGTCCTTAGATATTAAGGGGTGCCTCTTCTTTCAGAAAAAGGACTTCTTTGTCTTGTCGAGTCATTTAGAATCACCGAACCGTTTGGAAAAGCCCTTTCAGCCCCTCGAGTCCCCCCGCTCCCCCAGCACTGCCAGGTCCCCACTGACCCCTGTCCCGCAGCACCACCTCCACACGGCTGGGAAACCCCTCCAGGGATGGGGACTCCACCACTGCCCTGGGCAGCCTGGGACACGCCTGCACAACCCCAACGGGACAGAAATGGGTCCTCAGGGACGACCTCAACCTCCCCTGGAACAACTGGAGGCCGGTTCCTCTCGTCCTGTCGCTTGTTCCTGGGGAGCAGAGACCGACCCCTCCTCGCTCCACCCTCCTGTCAGGGATTTGGTGATGTGGTGATGTCCATGATGGGAGCTCCCTGCCCTGGGGGTCTCATGCCCAGCTAGGGCAGGCATGTGCCTTCTGGAAAGCCCTGAGGAAGAGACTCAGCCGTTTGTTTCCCTCTCAGAGGCAGGAGTTAAAATCCCATCAGCATCCCGCTACCAGGAGAGCTGCGGGTCCTGCCGGTCTGTTTAATCTCCAGGTTTTTCCCCTGAAAAATGTTTTTCTTTTAACCCATATTCCAAGGCACTGAAGGAGTTTATGCACTGTGGTTTTTCTTCCCATCAAACAGACTAAGGAGATTATGACACTGCAAATCTGATATAAAAGATTTCTTTTAAAGTCACTGATAAAGCTCAATAAATAATGAGCTCAGTGTCTGCGACTGCTTCACAGAGATACTAGACTCTGAAAAAATTTAAATGGCAGTGACTTAAAGTGAAAAAACCCCCCACCAAACCCCAAACTGGGGTGTATGGCGACAATACCGGTGGGAGAAGACACGAGGTTCTGTCTGTAGGAAACATCTCCAATTGCTCCCCATTCACACCGGAATGCATAACGGCTGTGCGCTGCGAGTTTCCATCCATTTGCAGGAACAAGAGTGGATTTGGAAGAGAAAGCCAAGAATTCGTGTCTCCATTCCAGGAGACAAGAAGAAGGCAGCAGAGGTGGTTTTGTGCATGGCCTGTGCCTCGCCAGCGGCTCCGGTGGAAGGGGACGGGACAGAGCTCCGCTTGTTACGGAGCTGTGTGAGTGCGGCAGGTTCAGCGGGGTGTTTCACGGGGTGTGTAGTGAGAGCGGGACTCTTTCTTCGAGAAAAGGAGGAATGGCTTTTCCCCGGAGCTTCGAGGTTGGGCTGGGGCACTGGGGAGCGAGGGCTGGAGGAGCCTTGGGCTGGGGAAACCTCCGGCGCATCCTCCCGGCTGGGAGCAGACGAGTATGAACCCCCTTCTCCTTCCTTCGCTGTGCAGCGGGACTCTCAGCCCTGGAGCACAGGCTCTAGGGGGGAAATGCTTTATTTATGGCTGGGAAGTGCCCTTCAAACACTTCTCTATCCTGAACTGCAGCCCTCGAACAGGACCCCCAGTGCAGGAACAGCACTGAGGTGACCAGGGAAGGTTTTTGCTTGAGCTGAAACTCTTTCCATCCCATGAATGCCAGAGCCGTGCCCGTCATCTCTCCATGCCCTGCGTGCAGGAGCTGTGCCGGGCAGCCCTCCATCCCAGGCACCGTGCTGACATGCCAGGTGTCCCTTGCCATCACCCCGAGGGACACTGAACCACAGCACCCACAGCTTGGTGGGAGCTGCATCCTACAAACCTGCCAGCACCCCACGCCGTGATGCCGGCCAGCGGGTCGGGGCCGTTTTGGGGTGGGAAGCCAGGGGCCGTCCGGGCTTTGGGGAGACGAAGGAGGCTGCGGCGGGAGCGAGGATCAAAGCCTCCCTCCCCTTCGCCCGGCGAGCACATGGGCTGGCTGAGCCTTTGTGTTGGGAACCGGCTGCCAAATGGCGGGGCCGCGGGGGTCGGGGAGGCAGGACGGCCGCGGAAGGTCCCCATATGCCGGGGGGCTGGGGGAGCCGGGGGCGCGGGGCTGCCCGAGCCCCTCTGGCCAGCCGGTGGGCCGTGCCGGGCAGCTGCGGGCTGTAACTCCTTACTGTCGCCGCCAATCGGATTGGCTTTGTGTCGCTGCGAAGTCGATTAGTCCAGCAGCATCCAGCCTTAGCGGGGAAATAGCTGGAAGTGTAATTAAATGTTTAGAAGAAATGAAACAACACAGAAGGATAAGCATCTGCAGGGGGAAAGCCTGGCGACCGCCTCGCCCCGGCGCTTTATTAAATGCCGCTTGGTGCTCAGCCAGATCCAGCTGCAGCGGCACCATGGGCTCGTCTGCGAGACCGCAGACGCCGGGCCGTGCTTTTGGGGCCGTTCCTCTGGTTTTGTGCCACGTCCAGGGCTGGCACAGCCCCGGGGCACCGGCTGCAGATGCAGGGAGTGCTCCTGCACCTCGGGTGTTGCAGCCCTGGGAGGCAAAACGATGCTCCGGGTCCGCAGCCCCGGTGCCGTGTCTGTTAGCCCAAAAAGAAGGACTTTTTTTTTGGTTTTAAACAATAGTTTTGCATCTTTGTGTCAGCCACAACGATGCTGGTGTTTGCCCTAACACGAAGTTACAAAACTGCTGCTATAAACCAGCGCTCAGAGCAAAAAGTTCTTTTTTCTCTCTGTTTCAGGGCAGTTGCTCAGTGACTGGGCGGGTTTGTCCCCTTCTCTTGTTTGAGGGCAAACAAATGAGCGTGTTTCAGGGAACACCTTGTCCCCTGGCCGTGGGTGTCTG
Organism: Bucorvus abyssinicus; assembly: GCA_009769605.1. NCBI lineage: Eukaryota > Metazoa > Chordata > Aves > Bucerotiformes > Bucorvidae > Bucorvus > Bucorvus abyssinicus. The sequence continues at coordinate 21,379,267 of CM020038.1, forward strand.
CCCGAGGGGTGCTGCGAGCCCCAGACCTGGGGTCCTGCAGGGTGGAGGGGAGGAGGAGGAGGAAGAGGAGGGGTGGCAAGGGCACAGGGCATGCAGCAGAGGTGGGACAGAGCCCAGCGCCTCCCGTGGGCACGGTGGCAGGGGCAAAGGGGCTGCAGGATCGGGGCCACCCAGTTTGGGGTTGGTTGCCCAGATAATCAGCGTCCTCCTTCCTCCTGATGTACAGGAAATGTGGGGAGTTGCTTTTTCTCCCTCTTTGTTTTTGCTTTTTCTTTTCGAGGCTGCCTGCATTGCATATCCTCTTTAACCCAGCGTGCCCCGGGGGATTTATAGCCTCTATCCAGTTTTATTGTTGATACAGATCTTTATCTGCCCCGGGCTTATAACTGACATTTAAATTACACTGCAAACAATGAATCAATATTTATGGATTACTGGTCCAATACATTCGCCGAACGAGTTGTTATGGGATTCTGTCTCCCGGCAAACAGGACAATGAGGTCAAGGTCAAGGCTTTGTCTAATGAGAAATAGCCCAGACAGGGGCTGCCAGCCCAATATTGACTGCCTAATAGGAGCGCATTTATGTTGGTCATTTAGCCCAATGTATTGAGCTCTTTGTTAATTTTCTCATTCTTGTCATTTTCCCCGCTGATAATTGTGGATAATTTAAAGCCCCGGCGTGTTTCCCCCCAGCCCGTAGCAACCCGGCGGCGCGGGGGGACGAGGGCCGGATGCCAGCGCGGGAGCGACGCCGGCGCCCACTCACGTGCACGCACGCTCGCGCCCTCCGCACGCACGTGCGCACTCCTCTCGGGGTTCTTTTTTTCTCCAGCCCTGAATCCAGGAGCCAGACTCATTTCTGGGGTTCAGCCTGCGATGGGAGCTCGCTCACTTTTCCTCAGCTGGAATCGGGAGTTCTGGCAAAAAAAGAACAAGGCTTTTTTAATTATTATTTTGGGCTTTTTTTTTTTGGTTTTTTTTTTTTTTTTTGCCCCTGTTCTTATATAATTCTGGTGCATATTGCGCTCAGGTATCTGCTGTCTTACAGCAGCTGTTTGCACTTCTGTGCCGCTCGGCGTTTTATAAATACTGATTTATTATGCTTCCCATGGCCCTTGGAAAACAGGGTAAAACTCTGTTTTATTGATGAGCCGGCTAAAATTTGTTAAAATTCAGCTTCTGCTTCCCAGAAGCAGCGAGGTGCTGCCGGCCGGGTACAAACCCAAGGTCAGCCGCTGGCTTGATTTCCCCACGCGGCTCCTCCAGGCATGTGCACGAGTGGGGTGAGTGGCCAAGGGCACAGGGCGAGAAAGAAACCTGGCCAGAGCTGCCTCTGCACTCCACGGGGCTCGTCCCTCATCCCGCTTGATACCGTGATGCTCGTCCTTGATACCGTGATGCTCATCACTCTTGATACCGTGATGCTCATCCCTCCTTCCACCACGGGGCTGGTCCCTCCTGCCACCACGGGGCCATGGCCATGTTGGGTGGGTGAAGTGGCTGCGGGCAAGGAGCTCCCCGGGGAATTCAAGCATCGCAGAGGCACGGGGCAGCTCTTCCCTTCTCTTCTTCGCCCCCGTCCCAGGTCAGCCGCAGGCCCCCTGGGAGCTGCTCCCCGGGTGCGAGTGGGTGACTGGTGGGGCAGAAGGGAAAGGGGAAGGAGGGGTTGGGTTGGGGTTTTTTTTTGGCGACATTTCCACTGGAAGCCTGTTTATCCCCCTCGTTAAACGCCAGATGAAAAGTTTCAGGCCTAAATTAGTTTTGTCCTCTTCCCTCCGTTTATTTACATTATAATAATCCCACGCCGGCGAATTGTGTCAATTATTCTTTCCTCTGGGCGAGCCAAGAATTCTTTGTTCCTCGCTAGTTTACAAAAGTGAAATATAGGTGAGGTGTAGGACCTTTTAATCCTCCTATGTAATTACTGTTCCCCGCAGACACCGCAGCATTTTACAATCGCGGCGTGTAGCTGCCGGGCTCAGATTAGACACACAAAGTCCCTTCGCTTCATCAAAGGTTTCCTTATCTGCCCAAGACAGCGAAACAACAAACGACCCACAAATCTCGCTGGACCTGGTGTTTATTTGACCACCGCCGAAATAAATAAATTTGCCGTAGCCAAACCGGCCGGGGCCGGCGGTTTCCCTGAGAACGGGGGGCTCGGCAGGCGCCTGGGTGGGAATTTTCAAGAGCGTGAAGGGCCGGGGACTACAGTGGGGCTTTTGAAGTGCTTTTTCCACATTTTATGAGCCCAAATGAGGATGAAACTAAAATGACACGAAGAAATAATCCCCCATTCAGCCCTGAAAGGATTATTCTAATTACTTTGATTATTAAAGATCAGACAGATTTTTTTTTTTCCCTTCCCCCTTTTTTTTTCCAGGAGTAAACCAACCCCGAAATACAAATCCTGGCTGGGAATTGAGGAACGTCTTAAGTAAACAGCGGGAACAAACGGGCTGTGTGACGGATACCCAGGGTCCGGCAGCCGGGCCGGGGGGGCCCCTTTGTGCCGCCCTCAATAGGGGCTAAACGCCCCCCGAGACCCCGCTCGGCTCCCGAGCGAGGGGCCGCGTCTCGCCCCTTTCAGATGCAAATGCCGGTGGGTTTCGCCTTTATCTCGGCGGAGAGATGGTGGTGTCAAGCTGGGCCTGGATGAATAAACCGGAGAATTTATGCTTTATTGAGAGCTGGGGTGGGTTTTCCCCCCGCCCCGGAGCCTGTGCCAGGGAGGGATGCGCAGATGGTCCCTCCCGACCCCCCTATTTGTCACCCCGCAAAGGCTCGCCGGGCGCGATGCGTTTACGGGCTCTGTTTGTTTCTGCCGCCGAGGACGGTTAATTTGCACAGCGGTCTCATTAGGCCTAAACCACCAATTAATTTCTTTTGTTCTCATTAAACGGCTGATTCCTAAACATTTCTGCAACCACAGTGGATGGCTCAAAGCCGCAGCCCCGGCATCCTCGCCGGCCGCAGCGGGCACCGTGCCGCCGATGCACTTGATGCTCTCGGGACCGAGCCCAGCCTGCAAACCCGGGCGTTAAATCCCTCCACCCTGCCAGCAGCCCCGTCGCCCAGCTGGAAAAGGAGCGCGCACCAGTCCTGGGGCTGGGGGACGCGCCTGCCGAGCGGGCGAGCCAAAGCACAGGCCCTTTCCCGTCACTCCATCCCGTTTGGGTTGGAGAGGACCCTAAAGACCGGCTAGTTCCAAACCCCATGTCAAAACACGTTGGAAAGGAGGGTTGGGTTTTATTTTCTTCTGCGCTCCGTTATGGTTTTATCTGATTACGGGTGCGTTCAGGCCAAGAGGAGCTTGTGGCTTGTGTTTTCCAGCTTGGCCACACAATTTGCAGCTGCATTGAAGAGTCCTTGACTGTCTCTTAGCGATTTAATGCCAGAAAGTGTCAGCTTTTGTCTGGTGGTGCCGCTAGGGCAAGTGCTCAGCCTTGCTTGACATTCCTGCAGTTCAGCCTTGCTGTGGAGAATTAAACACCCAAGGTGAGGTTACAAAACAGCGCGTCTTTTACCCGAGGATTCAAAAATAAAAAGCCCACAGAGTCGAGACAACCCGTTTGCCGTGGCCTTACACCAAACCCTGCTGCGATCGAAGTGCTGTGGGAGCGCTGGGCTGGCTCGCAGCCTTGCCGGGGTTTGTTTTCCTGCGCCGTGGCTCTGGCTCAGGCACCTTTAAAGCTACTGCTGGGAGGGTGGGTGGGAGCACGGGGGGCTGCGAGCCCCTCCTGGCAGCGGCCGCGGTGCCGTTGGTGCTGGAGCGCATGGGTCCCACATGGATCCATCCTCTTCTTTCACCTGGTAGCGGTGCCTCCGCGCTTCCCTGCGTCAATATTCCCTTTGCCTCGTGCACTTTGTTCTTTCCCCGGCAGTTCCAGGAGCTGCTGCAGGGAGGTAAAACAGAAGAGGAACAAACACACCCCTTCTGTGTCAGCTCCCCAGCCCGCCGCGTCACCCCTTGCCTCGCCCTGCGTGCAAACACTGATTTTGTCCATCGGTCTTGCAGTCACATCTGCATTTTCTAGATGATTTTTTGATAGTTGCTCGGCAGCAGTGGACGAGCTCCCGCCAGTGGCTCAGCTGACATCAGGGTCACGGGGGCTGTCGCCCTTTGGAGACCTCTGGGCTGGGGAAAGCGAGCTGCCACGGCAGCACCGGAGGCTGTGAGGTGCCTCTTGAAGCATCCGCTGGCCAGAGCTGGGTGTTCCTCATGCTAACCGGCTGTTGGAGCAGCCCAGGGCTGGCCCTGTCACGTCCCCATGGCTGCAGTGACGAGGAGGTGCATGGGGTTGCTGGGCATCCCCAGGCGTCTGGGAGGTGCAGCTGATGCGGTTGGTGCTGGGTGCTGCCGCGGCATGGTGCCCTACAACCGCTCCGGGCCAAGGCGGGTCAGGATGGACCAGGGACACTGCATCCTGCTGTCACGTCTCCAGCCTGCTGTCCCCTGGGGTGCAGCCAGCGTTGTCTCCATTTCCAGCTCTCCCTGCAGCTCCTGGGGTTGCAGATGGGCAGAAAGGGCCACGTGGGCTCCTGCTCGGTGCAGCATGGGCTGTGCCCCTTCTCCGTCTGCTCCCGAAAGGCAGAGGAGCCAGAAGCTGTCCCTGCTCCCTGCAGAACCTCCAACCTGCCTCACAGCCTGCCTGTCTGTGGTGCCATCAGTGGAGAGCTGTGGGCACCTGCTGCGCCCTGGGGACACCGATGCCACGGCTCAGCTGTCAGAGGAGCCTCTCTGGTTGAACTCCATCAGGCTGATGGAAACTGGCACCTGCTCATCTTCCAAAACCAACCTGGGGAGGGCGGGTGGGGAAGGAACCTGTAGAAACAAGATGAGCAGAGGGCGGGTGAGTCGGATGCCGGCAGCGGGTGGGCTTGGTGAGAGGGGGACCCGCAGCCGAGACCCCCGCCGGTGCTGTGCCGAGATGCCACGTTCTCTGGGTGCTGTCCAAAGGCGTGCCCGGCCCAAACCAATTAACCTTTCTAATATAACCGTGTACTCACGTGGCTCCCCGTGACAGGCAATTAAGAAGCGCTGCGGCTAGGTATAATTACTGCCAGGCCTCAAACCGAGCTGCGAGCTGGTGGTCTCCTTGGAAGGGGATGGGGCGGAGGGTGGCTGCCAGGGACATGGCGTGTGGGGTGGTTACAGCCCCGACTTCCCACCGCGGGAGGTTGCGTGGCGGTTCAAAAGCAGCTGATGCTCTCAAACAACAATCGCTTATTGTGTTTGCTGGGTTTGCCTGGATTTATGGTGTCGTCGTGGCCCGACGGCGTAAGCAAACAGCTGCTGGGGAGAGGTTTGCGGAGGAGGGAGCAGAAACCCTGTCCTCATCCCACCGGGGACCGAGCCAGGGGACGCCAGCAGGGTGATGCCACCTCCACGCGGGGGATGATGCTCAGCAGCCGCGTCCCGGGCACGTCCTCTCTTCTCTCCCTGCTGTTATTGATGTCAATAGAACTCTGTTGTGGAAACAGCCTCTCCTGAGCGGGTCTCCCTGGTGCCCCGCTGCCGCCTGCGGGTTTTCTGCGGGCAGACAGAGCCTGCGCCCGGGATGACTTACACCCAGCACCGGTCCCATTTGTCTCCATTACCTGGAAGAAAGGCACAATGATCCTTGAAAAGGGCCCCTTGTTGGGCTGCACCACCGCTCCTTCCCGCGTTTCCTGCGCCTAATGAAGACAAATGAACATTATCTTAACCTGCTCCAGCAATTCCCGGTTCCAACCAGCACTGGGAGGACGGGCAGTAACCCTTTCCTTGCTGCGCTGCCTGCACTGGTGCATCAGAAGCGAGCTGGATGCCCCTGCAAGGGTTCCCGCAGGACTCCTGGCTGGCTGCTGATTGCACCATGACCAGGGCTTTGCTTTGTTGCTTCTGAGCTGATTTCTCTTGTTCCCGTTGCTGGCTTTGCTGACAGGCTGGAGCGTCAGCTCAGCTCGAGTTCCTGCTGCAAATGGTGCTTAGAAGAAGCAAGAAGAGCAATTCAGTCCTTGCCAGGAGGACAGCAAACACCCCTCAACATAGTATCAGGAGAGATGTGAAGGGACTGAACCCAAACCTGCAAGTTGATCAAAACCAGTGGATTAAAAGAAAAATTAACACCAGCAGAGATAAACCTGAGAAGACCTTTTGGAGCAGGACACGCAGACAATGTGATCCTGAGCTGCAGGAGGAGGATGCAGAAAGGTCACCCGTAGCTGTTGGTCGGGTGCTTGGGAGGAAGCCAAGGGCTGGGATCGGTGGTTGGTGATGAAAGACTTCCCGGCCCCACAGTAACTCGCAGGAACGTTAAGCAGTTGCTAAAACCCAGGCGTGTGGAAATGGGCAGGTCCGGTTCAGCTGCAGCCAAGGAGCTTTAAAAACCCTTGGCCAAGGGGAACGGTTGGGCCATTAATGTTGATTTTCAATAAGTCTTTGAAGATCGGGGTAGTTCCAGAGGGCTGGGAGAAAGCTAATGTTGTGCTGGCATTTTAAAAGGGCAAACAGGATGACCCAGGTAATTACAGGCCTGTCAGGCTGCCATCGATCCCGGGAAAAATAATGGAACGGCTGATACGGGACTCAATTAATAGAGAGTCAGAGGAGGACAGTGCAATTAATGCCAATCAGCGCCGATTTATGGGAAACAGCCCTCGTCAAGCGTTTGTCATACCTCCTTCATGAGATTATGACTTTGGTGAATAATAACTGTCCAAGCGATGGGTTTTGACCTGTCCCCAAGCACTCGCGTGCCAGGAACCCGGATAACAGGTGGCCGGGAGTCCCAGGGTGCTGGTGACCGCTGGACGTGCCCACCAGTGACCAGGAGGAAGGGCAGACCTGGTTCCTGGGGGGGGAAACACGGCAGGTGAGGGGGTGGGAGCTCGCTGAGCGGGGTGCAAGTGGACCACGTGTTATGTTAACCCAGCTAAAAGTGAAGCCCCTCTACGTAGGAATGGGAGCCGGTGGCTGGAGGAAGGATGGGGTGGGTCAAACCACCCCGGAGCAGGTTGAACTGCTTCAAAAGCATGTCTGGGGCCACCGAAGACTTGTTGCCTGACCTAGGAGGAAACGTGGTGCTTCCAGGTTATTTGAACTGTTGCAGGAAGGGCAGAGCTGCTCTGGTGGCCCCTGGAATGTGGGTCTCTGTGTGTGTGTCCCCCCAGAACTGGTCAGGTTGGGGGTATGGTGGTAGGTGGGCTCCACAGCTATTCCTGCCCCTGCTCAGTGATGGAGATGCTGCCATGCTCAGCTCCCAACAGGCATTGCTGGGGAACCTTTTATTTAAGGCATTCGGCAGGTTATAAAAATGTCACCGACGATTTGCTCGTGTTTTCTAAACTGTCGTTAAAAATTTATAGTCAGGACAAAATGTAAAAAGGGGGAGGGGAGAAAAAACCCCAACCCTGCATGTTTTAAGCTGAGCCTCTCCATAAATTAAAGTGATTTGCTTTTGCGGGTGGTCCGCAGAGCTGCGTGCCAAAATTGTGTGTGTGTGTCTGTGTGTGTGTGTGTGTGTCTGTGTGTGTGGGTCTGTGTTCAGAGAGCGAGGATCAGGAGGTTAAGTGTTAGGAAAGGGGAGGGGGAAAGCAACTTACTTAAGGAAGCGGTGCATAAAGCAGGCAGAGGTCCTGGCATCTGCGCGGGGTCTGAGCCGAGGAGCTGCTCCAGGGGTGGGACAGCGGCTAATCCCTGCTGCCCTCCCATCAGCCTGCAAAGCTGTGGGCTGGCTTTGAGGAATTTTCGAGCTGCTTTTGGGGGATTACTGGGACGTCGGCCGGCATCGAGCTGTGGAGGGACGCGCGGCGTAGACCTGCGGAGCAGCGCCGGGGCCCTTCCCACCCCATCCTCTGCGCCTGGGACTCAGCAGGCAGCGCAGCCAGGGGGGATGAAGAAGTTTCTAGAGAAAACCGTCCCTGTTTCTGCTGCAAGAAGCCAGCCAGCTGTGAGGGGCTGCGGTTTCCATTGCGAGACGGGGCTCAGACCGCTGTTGTCTCCCCAGGGATGAGCTTTCATGGCTTTGCACAAGCTGGGCCGGCTCTGCTCCTGCGCAGCCCTGGAGCAGCCCTTGCAGAGAGCAGCAGGGGCGGTTTGATGGCTCAGGAGAGCTCCTGGGCGGTGGATTAGCTGGGACACCCGCTTTGCCGCTCACATGGCTCCTGTTCCTTGGAAAGGATTTATCAGAAGAGAGATAAATCCCGTTAAGGCTGGGCAGGGGGCTGTAAGCACTGTGTCTGAGTGGTGGCTGTTTCAAAAGAGCATCGGGGTTTCAGGACCTCCAGCACGGCCGAACCGAAGCTCGCCAGGAGCCCCGTGGCCGGCAGCACAGCCTCTGCCCCGTTAGAGATGTCTCCCCATAATGCTTGTGATGTTACTAGAAAAAAACCAGAAAAGGAGCCCAAAGCCACCCGAGAGCCACAAGTTTGCGGCGTGCGGGAGCCTGCGAGGGAAGACATGGCCAGAACTGCCCCAGATGTTGCTTCCACAGATGTTTTGAGCCCTGGGATCCTGCTCAGAGCCAAGCAGCTGGGGGTGGGAGTGAGGGCTTTGCTGCCTACGAGCCCCCAGCGCCACCCCTGGGCAGGGTGTCTGCCTGGCGGGCACAACCCGGGGCAGCACCCCCCCAGCCCTCCGTGGCAGCCGTGGGATGGCCACCCGCCACGGCAAGGGCCACCCAGGAGCTGGAGTGCTGGTGGGCCCACGCGGCTGTCCGGGCGGTGATGCGGCAGTTTGACCTCGCTGGCTCTGATCTTTATCTTTCCCTGAAACTCTGTGTTTTCAGAAACACACCGACCTTTACAGTTTTGCCTCCTATGGAGGAGCGAGCTGAAGGCAGCCAGTGGCTTTGTGGTTTGTCCAGCTGTGATCAGGAGGGCTCAGCTGATGCCTGCATGCCGTGCCGTGCCATGCCGTGCCGTGCCGTGCCGTGCCTATTGGCCTTGCAGACCTGCTCTTGGTGCATCTGATGGAGCACCATCCTGCTCACATGGTCCCTTCTCCTGCTGACCTCGTGACCAAGGTGGACTCATCCCTGCTTTGAAATGTTGCACCTTTGCCTTCATTTCTAACAGCCAAAGTATGACAGAACTGAGCAGTGGGGGGGGGGAGACTGCCCCAGCCCATCAACTCCCCCTTCACCCCGCTTGGCAGGAGGGCTGAGGGATTAAAGATGCTGTTTCATAAAAATAAGTCATAGAATCACAGAACCACAGAACTGTTTGGGGTGGAAAAGCCCTCTCAGCCGTTCGAGTCCCCCCACTCCCCCAGCACTGCCAGGTCCCCACTGACCCCTGTCCCTCAGCACCACCTCCACACGGCTGGGAAACCCCTCCAGGGATGGGGACTCCACCACTGCCCTGGGCAGCCTGGGACACGCCTGCACAACCCCAACGGGACAGAAATGGGTCCTCAGGGACAGCCTCAACCTCCCCTGGTGCAACTGGAGGCCGGTTCCTCTCGTCCTGTCACTTGTTCCTGGGGAGCAGAGACCGACGTCCCCTCGCTCCACCCTCCTGTCAGGGAGTTGTGGAGAGCCAGAAGGTCTCCCCTGAGCCTCCTTGTCTCCAGGCTCAACCCCGCCAGGTCCCTCAGCCGCTCCTCAGCGCATTGTGCTCCAGACCCTGCCCCAGCTCCGTTGCCCTTCTCTGGACACGCTGCAGCCCCTCAGTGTCCTTCTGGAGTGAGGGGCCCAAACTGACCCCAGGATTCGAGGTGCAGAATTAAGCAAAGGAGAGAGACCCATCGCATGTGCTAGCTGTGGGACCAGCAGCCCCACAGGGAGGACAATGCCACCAGGAGCAGCACTGGCTGCTCCCCCTGTGCCTGTGTCCAGCTCCCTTGGCTCCCCATGGTTCCCAAGACTGAGTGACCCTGCTCCGAGGGTGGCTGGGACAGCGAGGATGTGTCCTTACCATGCTGGGCTCAGAGTAACGAGCGTTCATAAATACTGCATCGCTGTGGGCTCGCTGGCTCCCTCAGATAGGCTGTGCCGGGGGATAATATATTTATCTGCAAGTAAGGTGTAAGGCCACAAGTCCAAAGCTACAAATCCTCACAAGTGAGTATTAATGGATTATGCCTCCGCAATCCATTGCGTGTTCTAGTTATACAACAAAAATTGGGATAATAAACCAGCTCTTAGTGTCAAAATGTAATTAAACCGCTCCAGCCCGCCTGGAGAGTGGCACAGCTGCTGCGCGCGGCCATAAAGCATCTTAGAACTGCAGGGCCGTTTCCTTGGGTGCCTAAACGAGAGCTCCCGGGTTGAGCCAGGACCCGTGAGGAGGTGAACCTCTCCTCCCGTAAATCAGCCCTGATGTGCACACACCTGGAACATGGGTCCTGACGGCCCTGCCAAGCCCCAGCCCCGCTGCCGCTCCTGCCGCCGGCAAAGCTTCGGTCGCTGCCGTGGGGCGGTGGTGTCTGTGCTGGAGGGGGACCCCCGCACCCCGGTGTCTGCTCGGGGAGGGGATGCTGCTGTTTATCCCTCTGCTGCTGCTTGGAAGGTAAATGCCGAGTGAACAAGACCTGTCAATAGACTCTTGTTTAGTGCTTCGAGGGGATAAATGAACCGTTAATTAACCTCCCAGCAGAAGCCATCAAACCTGCACGCATGAAATACCAATGATCAGTCACAGCCTGGATTCTCCTCAGCCTTGTCAGCATCCCGGGTGGGTCGGGGCCCATGGTGCAGCTCCCGGGGGTGGCACGAGGTGCTGCCCATGCTGCCTGGTGTCCCCGGGGTCCTGCCGGTCCCATCGTGGTCACCGAGCAGTCCCACCTCTGTGGGTGAGCTGGGTTGTTCCGTCAACAGAGCGATGCCAGACCTTGCACAGGACGCTTGGTTCTACCTGTGGGGGCTGCAGGCAAAGGGGTCGGGCACATGCAGCTACCAAGAATCCCACAGGCTCCCTGGAGACCTATGCCTGCTGACCTTGGGGGTCCCCAAGGCTGCTCCACAGCACCCACTGATGCTGCAGGGTCCAGTCCCGCTGCCAAATATGCTCTGGGGGTCTGTGTTCATTGTAAATGTTGACCTCTGTAACACAATCACCCTCCCCAGCTCCCAGACCATCAGGTAAGGGACGCCCAGACCACCAGGTAAGGGATGCCCAGGCTGAGCCGCCCAATGCTCCTGCATCCTGCTGAGCCTGGGGCATCCCTGAGCGCTGCTGGGGAGAAAAGGGCTTTTCCCCATGGCACAGCCCATCCAGGGGTCAGGAATGATGGGAAAATGATACCAGGCTGGGCATACAGAGCATAAATATATATATGTGTGTGTGTGTGCACGTGCACAGAGTTACCTTTATCATCTCACCCATCTTCTCCCCAGGGGTGCCAGGGGGGTGTGGAAGGGGGGCGTGTTGACTTATATGTGTAACAATAAAAACTTGCGTTGTAGCAAAACATCGGCTGGTCAAAATTAGCCTAGTTAATTCCAGAGAATTGTTTCATCTCGGCTCAACAGTAATAATGAATCTTTTTTACAAGATGAATTGGTGAACAGCCAACTTCCTCCGGGGCAATTCCTGTGTAGTGTTGATCCCGCAGGAATTCACCTTGGGAAAAAAAAAAAAAAGAAAAAAAGGAATAAAAGAACAGGTTTAAAACTATCAAATGCTACTATTCATAACAACATGTTATTTAGCTCAGCCGTTTACTGACAGCGCGCAGATGGAGCCAGGGCTTTCACAAAAAACGCTCACACAACACTTTTCTCCTAAGCCAGCCACAGCCTAAAAGAAATATTAGGTGCACACAAGCATGTTATTATCCTCGCCGAAGCCAGGCAGCACGACGCGGCAGAGCTGCCTTTAAAAATTAATGTGAGCTTGGCCTCTTCCTCAAAAATAAAAGGGCTGCGTTGCCACTGGCACGCCGTGTTTCCAGTGGGCTCGCTGCTCCCCGCCGGACTGGGACCCTCAGCCGTGGCTCGAGAGCCCCAAATTCACAGGGTTCGTCCCCGGGGGTGGGCTCGTCCGAGGGGCTGAGGATATAAATACCTCGGAAGGGGTTTCTCAGAAAAGAGATAAACCGCAATAAAGCGCTGCTTTAATGGGGGCTGGGGGTGCAGCGGGGCTTCAGTGAGCTTTAGGGAGCTTTCCAGGCTTTAATAAGACTTTTCCTGCATTTTGGGGCCGGGAGAGCAGGCAGTGGCCACCTCGCTCGAGCTGTTTGGGTGGCGTTGGCTGGCACCACATCCCCTTTCGTTTCCCACCAGGTTGCCTTGCAGGGACGCTCACGCTACGTGCCAGCACTTGCAGCAAAGCGCTGTGACCAGGGCTGGCAGCTCCCATCTGCCGGCTCTGGGTGAAGAAGAGCAGAGCTTCCTCCTCGGGTGCTGGCACCAACACCTCACTAGCACCCATATCATCTTGCCCCACCCACGGGAAGGAAATGGACCTGTGTGAACCTCAGGAGGTTCAACAGGGCCAGGGGCAAGGTGCTGCCCCTGAGTCAGGGCAATCCCCGGTATCAGCCCAGGCTGGGAGATGGAGGAATGGAGCAGCCCTGTGGGGGAGGACCTGGGGGTGCTGGGGGTGAAAAGCTGGACAGGAGCCGGCAATGTGCGCTCGCAGCCCAGCAGACCCCCGTGTGCTGGGCTCATCCCCAGCAGCGTGGGCAGCAGGTGGAGGGAGGGGATCCTGCCCCCCTGCCCCACTCTGGGGAGACCCCCCTGCAGGGCTGGGTCCAGCCCTGGGCTCCTCAGCCCAGCAGAGACCTGGAGCTGCTGGAGCGGGGCCAGAGGAGCCCCAGGAGTGACCCGAGGGTGGAACCCCTCTGCTGGGAGGAGAGGGGAGAGAGTTGGGGGTGTTCAGCCGGGAGCAGAGAAGGCTCCAGGAGACCTTAGTGCAGCCTTTGAGTGCTTCAAGGGGGCTGTCCGAGAGCTGGGGAGGGGCTGTTCAGCAGGGGCTGTTGGGGCAGGACAAGGGCTGATGGGTTCAACTGGGAGAGGGAGACTGAGAGCAGAGAGAAGGCAGAGATTGCTGCTGCTGAGGGTGCTGAGACCCCGGCCCAGGTCACCCCGAGAGGTGGGAGAAGCCCCATGGCTGGCACCATGGCAGGTCAGGTTGGCCCTTGGGGCTCTGAGCGCCCTGCTCTGGGTGCAGATGTCCCTGCTCCCTGCAGGGGGGTGGGCTGGGGGAGCTCGGAAGGTCCCTTCAACCCAAACCGGTCTGTGATCTGATGACTCTACGACAGGCTGAAGTGCCCCACGTGAACGTTGTCCCTCTCCTGGAGCAGCAGAGGCCCTTGAAGCTGTGGAGAGTCTCCAGGCTGAAGCCCTCAGGTGCTGCGTACGGAGGACTCCGGCTGGTCGCGGTGGGGTTTAGCTCTGCCAGGGGCTTTGCAAATATCCCGGGTCAGCACCGAGACGTCACCATCAGAGAGAGCCCCATGGGCCATCCCAGGCTGGGGCCCCGGTGCATTTTCGTGCCGCTGTGCCCCAGCCTCTCCCCAGCAGCGAAGGCGAGGGCGGCTGCCAGCGCTGCGCACGCTGGGCACGGGCAGAGCAGGGCCAGGTGCCTGGCACAGGGCTCCCGGTGCCCGTGTCACCTGCAGAAGGGATGGGCTGGCAGTGACTGGGGGCTGGCAGGGGCCCCCTGCTCCGGGAGGGGCTCTCAGCGATGCCGTGCCCTGCTAATGATTTTTTCAGCGGGTGAGGGCTCTGCAGGGTTTTTTTGCTGTTGTGGTGTTTTGGGTTTTTTTGTGTTGGGTTTGATTTTTTTTTAATTTTTTTTTTTTCAAGAGGGATTAAGCCAAATTAGTTTTTATCTGTTTCTGCAGTTTTCTGCTGGGATTCAGTGAAGCGCCAGCGCCTGAGAACAGAAAAACGATAAACATCTAAAGGCAGACACTCTGAGTACTGTTTTATCTCTGCCATTTGAAGTGATGACACCCTTCAACCAGATAAACAAAGCAACGAGGAGGGGCATGTTGTTAGATGGAGTGTGTAACGAACAGAATCCTCCCTGCCACATTACAGACAATGGGAATGCACAATCATTCATTATAACTCAATTACAGTAATTAAAACTGGTGGGATGCAGAGGCAGAACAGACGAAGGGAGCAGTGCCAACAGAATTTACACTCCGTGTCATCAGCAAGCGATAACAACAGCTGATGGTGTCCCAGAGCCTCCTCCCGCCATCTGTTCCTGGAGCCGCCACCAGGGATGGCAGCCGAGCGGGTGCTGGGTGGAAAGGGGGTGGCAAAGGGCTCTCGGCCCTCCCCAGCACCGTGCCCGGTCATGGGTGCTGCGCTGCGGGGAGGGGGTGCCCCTTGCGCCCCAAAGGGTGAGCCGGGCGCTGAACTGGGCACAGAGCCCAGGAAAACCAAGGGGGCACCTCGGTGTCCCGGCAGCCCACGGTGTCAATGGCATGGCACAGCACGGCATGGTACAACACGACATGGCGTGGCACGGAGTGGCAATGTGCAGCTTGGCATGGAGGTGCATGGCATGGCATGGCACAGCTTGGCATGGAGGTGCATGGCATGGCATGGCACAGCATGGCATAGCAAAGTATGGCAGGGCACAGCATGGCATGTCAACACATCATGGCACAACATGGCATGGAATGGCATGGCACAGCATGGCACAACACAGCATGACATGGCATGGCACGGCATGGCACAGCATGGCACGTCACCTCCATCAGCTCCGTCAGTTGTTTCCCCTCTCCTCAGCACCCGGCCCCGTGGGCTCTGGTTGGGTTGTTACCGGTTCTTTGGGCCGAGGGTCGCCCTGGAGAGCTGGGCTGGGAAGGGTGAGTGGTGCCCAGCACTGGGTAGCTGCCAGAGCAGTGACCTGCACCCAACCACCGCACTCTCCCGGTGCAACCTCCATCCTCCCCGCCATGGGCTGCAGGAATGGCACCGCTGTGGGAAACCGGCTGGGAGCAACGTCGGGGAGCACCCAAAGGGTGGAGGCTATAGGGGCACCCAAAGAGGGGACAGTTATAGGGTGCACTCAAAACAGTAACGGCTCTAAGAGTGCACCCAAAAGGGCAATGGCTATAGAGTGCACCCAAAGGCATAATGGCTATAGGGGGCACCCATAGGGTAATGGTTACAGGGTGCACCCAAAAGGGTAACGGCTCAGTCTGATGCTCACCAGCTGCTGGGATCAAACATCTCACGCACCCCCACGGGAGCCCTCCCTTGCAGGAGCGTGATGCTCACGGAAGGAAATCGCTGATGAAAAGTGAGTAACTCAACCCAAAAGGTGCCATTTGCCAGGCTGTGGCCTCACCGCCGTGGGCGCGGGTCCGTCCTGGTGCCCGATGTAGCAGCTGATGCGTGAGGTCTCCGTCTTCACGCCCTGGTGTGTCCCGGCAGCACCGGCCGAGGCTGAACTAAAAGCACGTTAAAAAAAACCAACCCGTATGAATATATAATAAATAATTTAAGAAAATCAGGGTATGGGGCTGGGAGTTCTTTAATTACAAGGGACGAGCGCTCGGCGCCCGGCTGACAGCGCCAACGGGAATCGGGGCGGCTGCGCGCAGCGCTAACACCTCCTCCGTCAGCGCTTCCCGAAAGGTTGGAGTCAAACCCAATTAATTGCAAAGGGCAACAGTTTGCTGGGAACTGTTGAAAGGCGAAGCCGCGGCGGATCAGGTGCCCAAAGGGGCAGCGCCGGGGCTGGATGCTGGACCCCGCCGAACCCTTCCGCTCCCCTGCGCCGGGCTCTCCGAAACCTTACAACAAAGGATTTCTTGCCATTTTTATCTTTTAATGGTCCCCTGTGTAAGCCCCTCATTCCATCCAGCTTAAAATCAGATTTAAATGCACTCATAACCATTTACCGCTGTACATTATCGGGAAACCAAGCAGTTAGAGTGCTGCTCCGGCTTTTTATTTCTCCCTCGCAGCAGGCTCTGTCATGTTCAATACATCACGGGGAAGCCCCCGTAGGACGGTACATATGTCCTAGTTCAAGGAAAGTGCTTTGTCTCTGTCAGGGGCGCCCGGGCGGGGAGCGCAGGAACGTGGGTGCTCGCGTCCCATGGTTCTGGAGACACCCAACGCCATCCCTGAGCCAGGGCGAGCACCGCACCCGCAGCCACGGGCACCCCGCGGGCTGGCACCTGCCCTGGCATCCCCCGCGGTGCAGGGCTGAGGGTCCCAGCCCTCTCCCCACACCCTGCAGTCCTGGCTGCAGGCTCGACGCAGCGGGAACAAAGCGGCGGGGTGATGTTTTGGGAATGCAAAGAGCAACGACGGGGTCTGGGGTGCCCAGGGGGCTCGCTCGCCCCCGACGGTGACGTCCACGGAGGGAGGAGCACGTCCCTTGGCACGGCCAGCCCCACGGCAGCAAGCGCAGAACCCTGGAACGGGGAGAAGCCGAGGGCTGCTCCCGCCAGTCCTGCGCTGGGGTCGTTCCTGGGGGGAAGGGGGTCCCTGGGCGAGGGGTCCGGTGCCCCCGGCCCCGCCGCACAGGAACACGCGTCCCTCCCTTGGGGTCCTTAACAACTCGGTGCCGGTGTTCAGAGAGCAAAGGGTTTATAGACACTTGGCTTTCGTTTGAGCTTCGTTACATTTAATTTTTTATTCTTTTTTTTTTTTTTTTGCCTTTTTTCTCCCTTTTTTACAAAAACCAGTCGCAGTTATCAACAGCTGTACATATTCTGCTACATACTTTGGTGTAAAGTTGAGAAGTCTGGCTCCAGAACCCCCCCAGCTCCAGTACATGCAGTTCCTTCATTTTTTTCCTTTTTTCTCTTTTTTTTCGGAGGAAAACGAAGCACCGACTCACAAACCACTGACCACGGGGGTGTTGGTGGAGCTCGCCATGGGGCAGCTCAACGCCCCCGGCCCTTTCCAACACCCCCCTCAGCAGCCCGAGGAGGAGGGATGCTCCAAGTGCGGCGGGGCCGGAGGCTGCGCCCAGCTCTGGGGGTGCCGAGGGACGGGCGGAGCTGTCGTCCGCCGCTCCAGATCGACGCCAGCCCCACGGATGAGCCCCAAAACACTCGGGGAAGAGCTGAGCCCCTCGGCAGGGGTCCAGGGGCATTTCCAGAGACGTTTTTCTGAGGCAAGCGGCCCCCAGGAACCCTCTCCCTCACACGGTCATGTTTTCCTGCGCCGGGTAATTAGTGCGCGACATCGATCCCGTCTCCTCCCCGGGCAGCGAGCACTAACGAGGGGCACAGAGCGGCCCCGCTGCCTGGGCCAGCCGCCTGAGCAGAAAAGGGTGAAAATCTGAAAAACCTCTTAATCTGACGGGGAAAAATACCATTTCCCGTGAGATCTCCTCCCGAGGCCGACTCGCCTCTCCCCGCAGCGGCTGCTCGGCGGGACGCGATGCCGAGCGGGTACCAACCGCCTCCGCTTCGCCCTCCTCTCCGCGGCTCGTACAACGCCCGTCCGTGAACCCAGGCAGCTCTCGCCTGACCCCGAAGCGTTATTATTCGTTTCGACCAATTAAAATCCAAAATTAAAAAATAATCCATAAAAATGCCGTATAAAAATTCTCTGCCATATGCTATAATACAGGGCGAGCGCTTCTGCTACACAAATACTTTTATTTCCCGTTAGGTCTTTTTTTTTTTTTTTGGTGCCTTTAGTACAAAACGCTGAAACGCCGGCCTGTGCGGGGAGGGGGTTTGCTTCATCGGAACCTCTATACCAGAAGACACAAGACCATATAAAGCCCACAGGACCCTACCAACGCCAGCCCCTGCCCCCACCACACACAAACCCTACTGGTTAGTAAACTTTGCTTTTAAAAAAACTGTATTTTTTTTTTTTAAAGGTTATCAATTCTAATTCTTTACTTTCATTTGAATACAAAACACATAAGGTTGCTATTATCTTTCGTGGCTCCCTGAGCTGAATTTACTAAGCTTTCTTTGAAATCACTCCTCATTGCTTCTGTCCGAAGACCAAGAAGGGCTTGCGCAGACGATCCCGCAGCGTGGGCTTCCCCTTTTCTTCAAACATACGAGCACACACAAAAAAAAAAAAAACCAGAAATAATCCATATATAAAAAAAAACCAACCCAAAGGTGATTGTGTTGCTGATGTCCCGTCAGTAGCCGAGGAGCCGAGCGAGTCCCCCGCGGTCCCAGCAGCGTCCCACCATCACTAACACACCGAACAACGCACGGGTACGACAGTAGGAACAACTTTTCACCAGTGGAACAGCTTTGCTCAGCCTGGTCACGGCAAAGTCACGTCCCGATGGACGCTTCGGGGTGGGGGGGGAGTAAAGGAGGAGAAAAAAACCCCAAAAAAACCAAAAAAAAAAATTGCCACCACCAAAACCATCAGTGGAATACAATTACAGCAGACGAAAAATACACAACTAGTGTACCGGGAGGGGTCCCCCACCCTTCCAACGCTATTTACTAGTCCGTTATTTACATTTTTCACAAGTCTTATGCAGGATGCACAAAAAAAAAGTCACAATAAAAAATAAGTCCTTTATAGTGCCACCAAAGCGCAGATGGAAAGAACCAGAAAAACCAACAAAAAAAAAAAAATCGTCAAAATAAACCCCCAAAACCCTAAAACCAAACAAAAATCCGTTTAGGGCTTCAATGTGTGCCATATTTGCAGACCTCCAAATAAATCCGGGTGTGTTGTAGGGCCCCGCCGGAGCGTGCCGGTCCATGGCCGAGCCCCGGGGGCCACCCCGCGGTGGCTCCCCCGAGCCCCCGGCCGCTCGCGTCCTGCTGCTGCCGCCGGTGCCGGGACGTGCCAGCCCCGCTCTAAAATCCGCCGTTAGTAGATGACCTCGTAGACTGTGGCCTTCTTGTCACCAGAGCCCGTGACGATGTACTTGTCATCTGCTGAAATGTCACAACTTAAGACGGACGAGGACTCCTTGGACTGGGAAAAGGAGGAGAAAGGAAACAAACCCCATCAGTGTGGTTTCACCAGACCAGCATCCGTGCTGGTGGCATCACCACATCCCACAGGCTGGTAACGATCCAGCCACCCCAAGTGGATTTTCCCCCCTCCCCAGGATGATACTGAGAGGGGGGTGCAGGAGTTGCCCACCCGTTGCCCGGGAAGCAGCCTCCTACCTGGAAGATGCTCGCTCCGTAGGGCGTCCTCCAGGCGTTGAGCAGGTTGTCTTTTCCAGTACTCACGAACCATTTACCTGCGCCCAGGGAACACAGTGTCAGCAGCCGAAAGCTGCCGCTGCCAGACCCCCGCCCCACCGAAGCCGCCGGCTGGACCCTGTGACCAGCCTCTCCCTGTCCCCGGCAGCTCCTGGCTGTTTATACCCTCAGAAACTGGAGATTTTGAAGAAACTGGGAAATGAGGAGATGCTCGCCCCAGCCCCTCCCCTGGTGGGACGCGTCCCACCGCTGCCCAGCGTTGCTTCGCCCCCCCACAATGCGGCTATTTGCAACGACCAGGACTGTTTCACAGGGATAATCCTCATCTGCACCATCATGGGATGGATCCTGCCGGAAGCTTCTGTGCTCAGCCCCCCGCCACCGCATCCTGCGCATCGTCCCTTCCTGCCACAGTCCTCGCACGTGTCCCCAACTGTCACCGAAGGAGTTCAGGGCTGGAGCCGCTTACCGCAGTAGGCGAACTTGAGGGAGAGGACGCAGCTCTCATGGAGGTGCAGCTGGTACTTGTCAGGTTTCGTGTGGTGCAGCACTTCCACGTTGCTGCTCTCCATGCCCACCGCCAGCCACTCGCCCGTCGGGCAGTACCCCAGCGAGAAGATCTGCGGGGTACGGGGGACAGAGGGGTGCTCAGGGAGGGGGTTCACAGCAGCACCACCTCAGTGTCCCCAGCAGTTCCTCAGTGGGGGGAGATGCTGATCGCCCAGGTACGAGCTGAGCCGGAGGTGATCCCCTTGGTGACGTTAATAGTGGGTGGCTTTGCCCGCAGCAGTGAGACCAGCAACTCAGTAGAGGAACAGACTGACAGATGGGGAAGGACACGACCTGGTTCTCTTCAACCACCAAGTGTCCCCAGATGGGGAGGGCCTTTGACAAGGGCATGTAGTGACAGGACAAGGGCTGATGGGTTCAACTGACAGAGGGAGATTGAGACCAGAGAGAAGGCAGAGATTGTTGCTGCTGAGGGTGCTGAGACCCTGGCCCAGGTCACCCCGAGAGGTGGGAGAAGCCCCATGGCTGGCACCATGGCAGGTCAGGTTGGCCCTTGGGGCTCTGAGCCCCCTGCTCTGGGTGCAGATGACCCTGCTCCCTGCAGGGGGGTGGGCTGGGGGAGCTCGGAAGGTCCCTTCCAACCCAAACCGGTCTGTGATCTGACGATTCTAAAGTCCTGATGGCCAGTGCTGTGGGGTCAGCAGCTGGGATGCAGTGGAGACCATGGCCGCGCTGCTGCCTTTCCAGCCCCTCATCACGCCACTCCAGTTTCACCAGCTGTATGGTGGTGGTGGAGGTTAATGGCCAGCCCTGAAGAGTTGTGAATGCCACAACTGTGACCTGCAAACGTTGGGACGGCTCCAGCCCTACAGAAACTGCTGCACTTGCCAAGAGGACACAAGGTCCCAGCTTTGCTCCTCCAGATAAGGGCTCTGGGAGGATCTGCAGGATCCATCCCACCTTCAGGGCACCCAGAGCCAGCCTGTAGCACTCATGGGCGTCCCTAGGCAAGCACTTCATGGCAACCTAGTCTTGCAGCAGATGAAAAGGCGATGAAAGAGGAGCTGAAACTAGAACCAGGGGAGCCCCGCAGCTCTCCCTGCCTTGAACACTCTTGGCTTACAGCTAAGGCAGCAGGGACAGCCATGCACAGAGCTAACAGGGGTCTGCGCAGGAAAAGCCCCCTCCCACGGCCACGCATGAGCTGGAGGGATAAACCCCTTCACAGGGTCTCCCCGGGGAGCTGCACAGTGAGGCCAGGACGTTCCCCCGTCCCGGAGCAGCCCGTGCTTACCTGGGAGGTAAAGTCGTGCTGCTGGAGCTGTCGCCCTTCCCGCAGGTCCCAGGAGCGCACAGTGTTATCCAGACCCCCTGTCCACAACTTCGTACCGTCGTGCGAGATATCTATGCAGCTGGCACCGTCTGTGTGCCCTTGGAATTGCCTTTAAAGAACAAAAACCCCCAAATCTTCAAGGGGAACACTGGCAGAAGTAGGTTGCTTCAAGGGAGCCGGAGCTTGGGCTCTCCAAAGTTTCCCTGCACCGATCGTGCCTGGAAGCCCACCCTGGGAGCATCGTTTGCCGAGGGGCACCAGCCCGGCCAAGCCTGCTGGGCTCACCTACATCATGAGAGTGTTCTTGTCATCCTTCCCACGGTCCTCACACCAAAACGTGGCCAGAAAGACCCAAAATAGGGAGAAGAGCAACCCCTCAGTGCACCAGCCCTCCGGCCTCACCTGACGAGCGTCTGGTTGTGCAGGTCCCACACGGCGATGTTGCCATCGCTGCAGCAAGAGAAGCAGACTTTGGCATCGGGGCTGATGGCCAGGGCGTAGCAGGCAGGGGCGGAGGAGGTCAGCTCGGCCTTGATGCGGGGCGTGGGGGAAGCCAGGTCCCAGATGGTAAGTGTGCTCGCCTCCCCCCCCACGATCAGCGTGCGGCCGTCAGGGAGGAGTTTGCAGGAACGGATGTAGTTATCTCTGTTCTGGAGGGAGAAGAGATGTTAGCGGGAGGACAGAGAGCGATTCACAGACTGGTGGGGCTGGCAGGGACCTCTGGGCATCACCCCGTCCAACCCCTGCTACAGCAGGGTCTCCACAGCGGGGTGCCCAGGAGGGCGTCCAGGCGGGTTGGGGATCTCTCCAGAGCAGGAGACTCCACAGCCTCTCTGGGCAGCCTGGGCCAGGGCTCCTCACCCTCACACCAAAGAAGTTTCTCCTCCTGCTCAGCTGGAACTGCCCACGTTCCAGTTTGGGCCCGTTGCCCCTTGTCCTGTCGCTGGGCACCACTGGGCAGAGTCTGGCCCCTCCTCCTGACCCCCCTTTAGCTCTTGATCCCATTGAGGAGGTCCCCTCTCCGGCTGCTCTTCTCCAGCTGAACAGCCCCAGGGCTCTCAGCCTGTCCTCGGCACAGAGATGCTCCAGCCCCTCCTCATCCTCACAGCCTCCCCTGGACTCTCTCCAGTAGCTCCTTGTCTCTCTTGAACTGGGGAGCCCAGCACTGGAGCCAGCACTCCCGATGCCCAGCCCCGAGCCCCCTTACCAGGCAGTCCAGCTGGGAGATGGGGCTCTTGCTGCCAGGCTGGCTGATGTCCCAGATCTTCACGCAGCCCTTGCCCCCCGTGTAGACGTGCCTGGTGGGGTTGCTGATGGTGACGGCGCACACCACCTCGCCGTGGCTCAGCGTGTTGATCTGCCGGGCGTGCCGCGGGATGCCGGGACCGGCCAGGGCGTCGTGGGGAAAGGGCACGGGCTGCATCTGCCCGTCGGCACTCACGTGGAAGGAGTAGGCTCTGCCGGGGGAGGGCAAAGGGGGGGTCAGCTCTGGAGACAGGGGTTTGCTGCTAACCTGGCGTCAAGGGAGGGTGGGTGACATCACAGCCCAGCTGCCGGGTCGTGCAGCTACTGCTGCTCTCCAGGGGCTTGGCTGGCCCCAGCCCAGGGTGAAGCCCCACGCTCAGCCCCCTCCCAGGCCCGCTCAGCCCCACCCAGTGTGCAAAAAAGAACCGAGAAAAGGCTTACGGCTTCCCCCCGGGGATGGATGCCAGGCTGGAGGGCAGGCCGGGGGCTCGCATGGGCGGGTGCGGGTCAAAACCAACCTGTCGAGAGACGCACAGCCACGGGTGAGGCCGGGCACGAGCAAACAGCTTCTCAACCCCAGCCCGGCCAGATGCGGGGACACTCGGTTGCTCCCTCTTTTCCCTTGCTACTCAACAGCTAATCTTTATTTTTTTTCCCCAGCAGAAAGGGGAAATCAGTCAAAGGTTTCAGGTCTGCAAGGACCAGCATGGCACATGCTCACCCTCCCTGAGTCCCCGGGGAGAGGAGCAGCCATGCCGTGCTCAGCACGCCAGCTGCAGAAACCCCCATCTCTGCACTAACAGGGGCATTTTAATTCTTGTTTCGACTGTGTTTTGCCTTAAAGTGCGTGATTGAGTGTTTAGCAAGAGTAAGGGGATGGGGGCCGAGCAATGGGTACTTTCCCCACGCAGGGGGAAGAATAAACCCCAGTATTGTGGCACATGCCCATCACCCCACGGGAAGATATTACCTCACACCCAGCACCCTTCAACAGCAGCCAATTCAAACCACAGCCAGTGAAGAGCCCCACTTCCACAGTCGACACAGGGGAGAACCCCACACGCACCCCCCTGGACCCTCCCCACACCCACCACCCCACCGGCAGCGCAAAAAAGGAGCTAAAAGTGCTACGTACAGCTCCAAAGCTCACCATTGGCGACCGGCCGTAGGCAGCGGCGGCGGCAGCGGCGGCGCTCATCTGCGGGGGGATGTTGTGCAGCCCCGCGTAGGCGCCGGGGCTGGTGAGCGAGCCGTTCATCTCGTGGTGCCCCATCATGGCGAAGGGAGCTGCGTAGGAGCCCGCGATGGAGATGGGTGTCCGCAGGGCCGAGGCTGCGGAAGGGTTGGGGATGCGGTCAGAGGACAGAGACCACCAGCATCCAGCTCGCCCCAGGGGAGAAGATGCAACGGCTGGACCTCCCTCCTCACCCCGTCTCTTGCACAAGGACCACTGAGCTGCTGGTACCCTTGTCCTGAGCGGTTTTCGGTTCCCAAAAAACCTGAACCACCCACCCAGAGCTGCCGTGCCCCCAGCGGGATGAAGTCATGCTGGGGACAGCAGCAGAGAGGTGGCATTGGGGGTCCAGTACCCACCCAGGGGGTCCATGCCGGTCGGCTTGCCAGGCATCGGCCGCAGCCCTGGCGTGCTGCTCGTCCCCGGGGTCGGAGCGTCATTCCTCGGTGTCGGAGTGTTCGATTTGAGCCCGGGCGTCGACGATTTGTCATTCTGGATGGAGAAGAGATGAGAAACAGAAAGGATGAGGCTCAGCCTCTGGCCTCTGCTCGAGCTCCCAGACCCGGCAAGCACCCGTGGCTGGCGGGGCCTGACCCCCACCCCAGCAGAGCGAAGGACGTACGTGGCCCAGGTCTTTAGTCTTGGAGGAGGGAGTGCTGCTGGAGGAGGCCACCGAGGCCGGGCTGTTGGGTGCGTCCCCCTTCTTCAGCCCGCGGGCTTTGTCTAGGCCATTCTCTGGGGGGGAGTGGGCTGGGCTGACCCGGGGGGTGGCAGGGTCCTGCGAGACAGAAGCAAGCATTGGCACCCCCCGAAGCAGGGAGAGCTCCCACCGGCTCCTCCTTCAGGCTGGTGCTGGGGGGTCCATAAGGAGGCATCACCCCCCAGACCCCCACCGTGCTGCAGGGAGAGGGGCAGGCCGAACCCCCCCCCGACTCACCTCGTTGGAGACGTCGACCACCAGGTCATCGCTCTTGTCACCATCGCTGTCCTGAAACACAGAGCGAGTTACAGCCCGCAGAGAGCTGCCAAACCCCGGGGCGGGGGCAGCCCCCCGGGGGACCCCAGCCCACCCCCAGCAGCCGGACACAGGTCACCCACACCGCGTTTGGGGTCATAGTACCCAAAGCCCACTTTCTCACACCCAAAGCCTTGCCCGAACACACGCCGTGTTCCCCCGCAGCTCTGAGCGCCCCCAGCCACCGGACCGGCCGCAGACCGTCCCCGTCCCTTACATAGCGGCTCATGTTGTCCTTCTCCTCCGCTTTCCGCTTCTTGGAGTCGATGCTGTAGTCCGTGGAGCTCCGGTGCTTCTCGCTGGTTCTCAGGCTCTCCGAGGGCGAAACGGAGTTATTCTGCAGTAACACAAGACGCTTTTAAGTTGGCAACAGCAGGAAACGGGACTTCATGAGCGGTGGACTAGAAGGTGACGCAAACAGCCCTCCAGCCAGCGCCGAGCCTGAAATCCAGCCCTGCACCAGACAGCAAAACCCCGAGGAAGGGGTGAGACCCCAGGGCCCGCCGTGGTGGGACAGGGTCCAGCCTGGGCTGGAGGACGGTCACCGCCAAACCGAGCATCGCTTGGAGCTGCGGGGATGCTGTCAGGGCGGCTCGGTGCCAGCAAGGCTGCGGAGTCGATTCACCGCGAAAGCTCAGCAGAAAAAGAGGGAGGAGCTGGGGGTTGTGTCAAAGGCAAACCCTGCGCGGAGGCTGCGTGCAATGACAGCAGCTCCCAGCAGCCACTGGGATCCACCCCAGTGGGTGCTGGTGAACGCAGGGAGGGGAAAAAGCACTCCTAAACCAGCCCCATCTCCATCATCTGGCCCTCACGGGGAGGACCAGAGCTTTGCCCCAGCCCTGGGCAGGGGAAGGGCTTCGTGCAAGGGCTGGCACCCACGAGAGCCCGTGGGTGCTTCCTCCAGACATCAGCAGAGCGTGGGGGGGAGCTGGGGGGGACTCGTCCCCACCGTTCGTCAGGGGAGCAAAGGAACCGCTTCACCCCAGTGCTGGCCAAGCCACAGCCGAGCTTCGCCGAGCCAAAGGGCTTCCACAAAACCAAATGTTTGGAAAAATCCACGGCACGCAGCTCTGCTCTGGGGGGGTCTTCCTGAGCCCAGGAGACGCCGGCGTTCCCAGGGAGCGCGCAACCAGCAGCGCAAACGCCACCTCGAGCCCGGCCCCGCAGCACAGCCCCACGCAGATGCCCCTTCAATTAGTTTCTGGGAGCAGCAGGAGAAATTACCCTCGTTTCGTGTCTCGGAGCGGAGCCTCCCACCCCTGCTAAGCAGAAACGTTCCTAAGCTCCTCTGCCTGCCTTTCTTTCCTGGCTGAAAGGGAGAACTAAAGCAGTTCATGTTTCTCCTCGGTACCCAATAAGCAGCTTTGGATAACACCGGGGTCTTTCTTCTCAGGCAGTCATGCTGAAAAACCTCGCAGCTACCAGAGAATCATGTCAAGCATTTAGAGGCATCGATCCATTCAGCCCGCCGCTGGCCCGCCGCCAAGAAACTAAATATTTTTTATTGCGCAGGCAAGGCTAGGAAAATATGAATGACTAACCCCGATTACCGCGCGCATTAAACCTCCGCGGGGAATACCCCGCGTTTTATTTTATAGATCGGGAACCTTCCCATCTCCGACGGCTCCCTCCCCGCCCAAGGAGCAGGTTAATGATGCCCAATTCCCTTCTCCCCCCCGCTTAAATAGCACTTTTCTTCCCATCCGCCCCCGGCTCTCAAAAGGCCCATTTGTGGGCTCAGCGATGGCAGGAAATTGCTGCAAAGCCGCGGCTCAGCCGGGCTTTGTCCTGCCAGTTTTACCCCGACACGACAGCTTTGTGTGCCCCAGGGGTGGGGGGTGCGAGCGGAGCCCCCCGCCATGAGGAGGGGCAGCCCCCCGCGAGGCTTCTACCCCCTTAAAAATACATTCCCCGCCCTCACTCGGGTGCTGAAGGCAGCCAAAACCGAGGACCAAGCCGAGGTGTGAGGGCCACCACGACAAGCCGGTTGCCCTCCACCACGGCTGTCTGGCTGGTTAGTTAACGGCTTGACCTCCCAAGTCCTACTTAACACAGCGTAATAGCCAACCCCCCACCCCGACGGATTAGATGACCCAAGATAATAGAGGAGCGATCAGGAATAAAACGGCTGCCCTAATCGCCGAAGGGTTCTTCAGCCGCGCGGACTTGACTGCGCCTCATTCACCGGGCTTAGTCAATCGAGACCGAAATCTCGAAGCTCTGCGGCCATCAAAAAGATTTAAACCAAATCTCACGCCGGCCCCGAGGAGCCGACAGCCCAGCAGCTCTTCCAGCCAGGGTGAGGGGTGGGGTTTTTCTTTTTTTTCTTGCTTTTTTATTAAATAGGAGCTGTGCAAAAGGCATCCCTGGAGCTCACGCCCAGAAGTTTTTAAAAACAGTAATACAACAAAACCACGCAGCCACCAGAAACAGAGAGAAAAGGAGGTTAAGGGCACTTACCGCGCTGGAGTCTCGCTCTTTGAGAAGAAGCCGGTGTCAGAGGCGAGGTCGCAGCCAAAATAGAAGACAGGAAAATAAAGCACGTTAGAGTAAGTCTTAACCCAGAAGAACCAACCTAGCAGCTCCTTGCACGCTCTCCTGCCTTAACTCAAAACCCATCTGGGCTCTCCGTGGCTTCGCTGTAACACTCCCGGCCCCGTCCATCCGGTTCCCGCCGCCTCCTGCCCCTTTCTTTTTGTCAAGGGGATTTATTTGGCAAAGAGAAAAGGGGAAATGCCCTGAAACGCAAAACCCGGCACCAGCCGGAGGCTCCTGTACCCCAAGTCGCAAACCCAGGAGAGCGTCCCAACCGCCGCACCGGAGCGATGGGGTTCAGCCGTCAATCTGTTCAAAACAGCCCCGGTTTCCCCGGGATCTCCCGGCAATTTGAATCCACACAGAAAAATGAATCTAAGTGGATAATTGACACGAATATTTTTTTCTCACTGGCTTTCGCGGGGAGGAAAACTCCCCCAAATCCACCTGCAGAGGAACCCCCCAGCCTCATGGGGCTGCGGCTAAGTGCCGTGGGAACGGGTGTGTTCAGGGGAAGGATCTCGGATCCTTGTGGTCATGAAAGTCTTCAATGCTGCTGGTTTGCAACTGAACTCAGCCATCGTTTTATCTTCCAAAAAGACCAGTCTTATCACTAATAACAGGAACAAACAGCAAGTTTGCTGGTTTCCAACTGGGGGGGGCGCACAAGCAACTCAACCCAGCCCAGGTCAACGCGTTGCTGTCATTTCTTGGGGCAATTTGTGTTCCCTGCCCTAAAGGAAGGAGCAGTCTGGAGGCAGGTCCCCTCCTCCCCGAGGGGAGGACCCCCACATCCCTGCCCTGCTCCCCAGGAGCATCCCCATCTCAGCAAAGCCGAGCAGGGAAGGCTTTAGGATTGCCTGGAAGGTGCCGCTGGAATATCCCACAAGAGCGGCCACTGAGGCCGATTTAAGGAGCTTGAGCATCATTTAGGGAAAGCTCCATCCCTAAAAGCCCCAGCTCAGGCCCTGGAGGGATCCGCTCCCCCCAGGACGAGGTGGTGGGAGCAGAGCCATGCCTGGCCCAGGGCAGGGGCCGCACAGACCCAGCCCCTCGCTCTCACCTCGGTGGTCCAGGTCGTGATGGTTTTTCTCGTCCTTGACGGCGAGGTGTGCCTGGCTCCCCAGGGCGCCGAGCGCCAGCAGCCCCGAGCTGCTGCCGGTGACCGGCGGGATGCCCGGCGGCTGGAGGCCCGAGGGATGCGGTGGCAGCTGGACCGGGGGCCCGTGGGCGGCGTGGGAGAGGTGCTGGGCCTGGAGCTGCTGCTGCTGCAATGAAAGCACCAGTGAGCCAGGGAGGGGGCAGCGGGACCGGGGTGGGGGGGAACATCGAGGCACCAGGAGCAGTGCTGGGAAGGGGCAATGCCCGGCATCATGCCGAGGTGATGCTCCAGGGAGCTGCCCTGCTCGGCTGCCTGGAAGGAGAAGCCCCATTAGCAGGAGGGACAGGGGGTGCCCCGTGGACAGCCCTGGGGATGATCCCCACGCCAGCCACCCACGACACGGCCGGGTGGCACAGGGCACGCATGGCACGCACAGCCCGGGCCAGGCTGCGGAGTCATCGTAATTCAGGGAAATTCCCATCATCGCCGCAGACGTGGCTGGTTTTGCTTTTCAGAAGGTATTAAGCAACAAAAAAATAAAGAGATACCACCCAGGACGCAGAGAGGGGCTCTGGCTGGAGGGCCAGCTGCTAAACCAGATCACAGCGAGAAATGAGAGCAGTCAGGATCCTCCCAAGCTGCTTCAGAAAGGAGAAGTTCAGCTTATTTGCTCAGAACCAGCTTTAAAGCACTTGACGGCGAGAAGAAAATTGCCTGCACAGCACCTCGGCCCCATCCTGCCGCCCTGCTGCGCCCGACCCCCTCCGATAGACCCAGCCAGGAGGGTGGGGGGTGTCCCGGCTGCTCTCCACCTCCCCAGAGCCCCGGCCATCCCAGTGCATGCTCATCCAGCCTTGGGAATTGCTGGGAAAAGCTGAACTGCAGCTTTGGGAAGAGGAAGGGGAAAAAAAAAAAGCGACATCTCATCTGTTTCTATTTCAAATACGAACTTGAGAACAAGCTGAAATCAGAGTTGCTATCAGTCAGGGGTGTGTCCTTGGTGGTGGCACTTCCAAGAGCCCCAAGGCCACCACTCCTGCGGCTCCTCTACCCCAAGGACAGCAGGGATCCAGCCAGGAGGGTCCTGGAGCTGGTGCTCACGCTTCCAACCCTCCTGCCTGCACCCATGGCCACCTCCAGCAGCACCCCTGGCTCCCCCCACACCTGCCCAGGGTCCCCACAACTAGCTCGGATCAGGTTTTCTCCCAAGGTGATGCACCTGAGTGTCCCCAGACTGGCTCACACTCTAGGGTGACCCCAGCAGAGCCCAATGCGGGGGTGTGACACCCCAGTACAGCCCGACGGGGCAGCACCAGTGGCTGCGACCCAGCCTACGGCTCACCAACACACACCAGCAAAGCAGGAGAAATGGGTTTAACCGGGGGGTCCTGCACTCAGCTTCATCCAGGGCACAGCTCAACCCTGAGCACTGAAGTTTTCCTCCCACCCTCCAAGCAAGGCTGGTGCCCTCCAGCCTGCAGCCCCCCACGTACCCACAGTGCAGCAAGGCTGTGCAGACAGACCCACAGCTCCAGCAAGGCTGAGGGCACCCTGCATCCCCCCTGCATCCCACAAACACCCCCTTGCACCCTGCAAACCCCCCGCCAGCCCCCGCAGCAGGAGCCAGGATGCAGCTTTTCGGAAACAAACCACCCTGAGGCCACATCTTCAGGGGAAACACAGGTTCCACCCACCTCCCGGGACCTATTTTAGGGGGTAGCAGGAAGGGTGACGACTCGCTGTCACACGCTGATGGCACAGCGGGACCCAACAGCCTCTTGCTGGGTGCAGGGAAAAGCGGGTGGGCGACCCACACCTGCCAGGCTCTGGGTTTTCAGCCTTGAGCGAAGCGAGAGGGAAATCCCCGCCCCGGGCCACGAGCTGGGGTCAGGGCTGAGAGGCAGGAGCTGCAGTTTCAAGGCAGAGGAGATGCATTATCTTAAAAGGCAGCTTCCTCTGGGCAGCGTAGAGGTCTCGGATGTGGCAGAAGCCAAATCGAGAAGGCAATTAGGCCTCTGCAGTGCTGTTATAGGCAAACCATAAATCACCGCGTCCTCAAAAGAAGGAGCTCTTTGGCTTCAGCTGGGCTGCTCCATCCACAGGGCAGAAGAGGGGGGAGCATCCTCAGGACCTCCATTTGAGGAGGTATCCTCAAACCGGTGCTGGCAGGGTGAGGAGAGCACCAGGAGGGGGATCCCCAGCCCTACGGGGGGTCCTCAGCCCCAGGGTCTCTGCCAGTTGGTGCCAGCACCACGCTGGTGTGTCCATCCGCAGCACAGAGCACAGTCCCCACCTCCTCGCTGAGATCAATCCCTCCGGCACCAAAGCGAGAGGAGCAGAGCCCCGGCTCTTGCTGAGCTCAATGAAGCTCTTTACAGTCCCAATCTCACGTGATTTCCACCCATTTAAACAAGAGGCAGGGCTGGTCGTTGTATCAAACCATCATCCGGGAGACCAGCCCCCAGTGCTCATCTCCTGCAAGCTCTCCAGCAATGCCCATCCCCACCAGGCTGGAACACACCAGGATCCGATGCATTATCCTCAGCAGTCTCCAGCTTCCACGGTGGGCAGAAATATCTGCACTGGGTAATGCTCCTCGCCAGGCTGACAAACCCCTGCAGCAGCAGGAGCCCCAGAAGAGGGACATGGTCTCATGGGCACCTTGGTCCATGCAGCAATGCTCCAGCCCGCCATCGTTGATGGGGGTCACACCCTTGGCACAACCCCAGGAGACAACGTAGCTCCACCACGAGCAACTGCAGCAGCACCCGGCTGGGGCAGAGCGGGGGAAGGAAGGAAGGATCACCACCAGAGCAGGAAACTGCTCGTTTCTTCTCTTTTTTGAAGCTGCCAGCAAATACATCCATCCAACGGCTCGGTGAGCTGTGGGCGACTGGCCCCATGGGCTCTGAGTCGCCCTGCAGCAGCCCCACATCTCCAGCGCAGGGGGTGGAAATGAGTGTCAAGGCACAATATCCCACAGAGCCCAAGATCTCCTTTAAAGGTGTTTTCCTCCCCTTTGACAGGCAGGATCCGGTGAGCAGAATCCATTTAGGAAGTCTCCTTGCCAGGTAGGTCTGGTTTGAAGGCTCGTCCCTCCGTCCGGCGTTGGGTTACCAGCAGCTCCATGGGGCAGTGAAGATCCCACCTCAGGGCTGCAGACCTCCATGCTGGCACCGCTGCAAGGAGCCGTGCCCCAGCCTGGTAGCTCCCATGGCAAGAAGATGATGAGCTGATGAGCCCAGTGCACATCCCTGCTGCGGGCGAGGGTGCTGGATGTTCCCCAGGCTCTGCTCGCAGCTCCCCACGGCTGCCTCTGCCATCCTTCCCAGCTGCATCACTCCATCATGTTTGCGTGTGTCAGCCCGGGGAGAGGTCGATGCTCGTCCCTCCTGTGCAGCTCTCGGGAATTACGTCCTGGAGACTCCATGGAGTGGAGTTAAACCCGCCTGGGACTCCATGGTGCAGAGGGATGCAGCAATGCTGCTCGGTCACCGTCTTCTCTGCTGAAAACCCCACCCCCTCCCCAGCCCCTTATTCCCTTCCCTGAAAAATGGTGTTTTTAACAAACACCTCGGGGGGGGCTTGTTGCTCACAGCCTGGGGCAGAGGAGGCTGCAGGAGCTCTTTGGCCACCCAAAACCCACCTCTGCACCTGCAGCCAGCCACCTGGGTGGGCGCCCCACGCCTCAGCCAGCGGCAGGGACAAGACGGGGTGCCCTCCTCTGAGCGGGGTCAGGGTCCTGCCCCACAAAGCCATGCACACGTTGAGGACCTGGGGCAGCCATCCAGAGCCAGGGACCCTCCTGACACCTCCCCAGGCTGAAGGGCAAGCTCAGACCCGCCCAGGATGCTGCACTGGGGCTTCTTGACTGCTGGGCAGGACCCCAAACTGGACTGACCTCCCTGCAGCGCCCAGAGCATCAGCCTGCAGCAAGAGGTGCAGGTAAAAGCGCTGCAAACCCAGCCCTGGGTGACAGTGGGGACATCGGCATCGCCTGGGCCAGGCCAGAGGAGCCGGTTGGAGATGCGCAGACAGGGAGATGTTTCCCTTCTGGGGTCTCTCGGCAGTTGCCAGACAAATATGGTGAAGATAGGAAGGAGGTTACAATTTATGAGAAAGGCTGGCAAGGAATATCTCATATGCAGAGTGTTTTTAATTGGATTATGTACATCATGCTTCATGCCTTTGTTAACCGATTTAATGGTTCACCACTTAAGTTCACCACTTGCGTTAAATTTAGTAAAGTAGTCTAATCATTTCCAGAGCTATAACCAAATCAAGGGCTCAATTTCACAGCAGCCTGAAGCAGAGGAACTGTGAGACAATGGCCTAGATGCATAAAATTAACAGTTCTTGACCTCAAAAGGGGCAAAAAAAAAAAAAAAAAGAGGTTTTAATAATTTGGTGCGTTTGTCTGTGGGGGTTGATTTTGTCTGCAGCACCTGCACCACGATGCTGGTGCAGGTTATGAGCAGAGTCACCTTCTCTCACTTCAAGGCATGGCAGGGGACGCCAGAGCCACCCATGTCCCCACCATGCCGGTGGCCCGTCCCCGTGGGACACACGGGACGCAGGTCTGTGCACGCCCCAGCGCGCTGCCCGCTTCCCCTCGAGAAGAGCAAACGCACACCAGCGATCTGAGCAACCCTACAACAACCACCGCTGTGTGCCCCAAGGGGAGGAATCTGATTGCTGGGAAAAAAACCCAAATTTCTCAGTTTCTTGTCTCGGGGGGCACCGGGGCAGCCACCAAGCAGCACGGACCCGCGACCCAGACCAGCTCCGCACCACCCGGAGCGTGCGGCATGTCCCAGAGACGAGCTCTACCCTCCTCTTCATCTGTCAAAGCACAGGGCATCGCTCGCTCGGCACCCTCCTGCCAGCAGCCACCCGGGTCCCTCCCCGGACAGATGCTCCCCGGCGCTCGCCCAGCTCAGCCCGGCACTCCCATAACTCTCCTGAAAGAGTTCATCAGGCAAAGCGATTAAACGCCTGGCTGCTTAATGACGGGACGACACTCGCTCTGATCCGAGGAAGCAATTACCTTGGAAATGGGGGTCACGGGCCCCGCTCCTTTACCTTAATTGAATTCCAATATCTGCCTCCAGCTGCCTGCAGCTCCTGGCTGCCACAAAGCACCTCATCAAAGCCGAGCATCTTGCTGGCTCTGCCACCAGTTCACCTGCCAGCCTGCTGGGAAGGGGCGAGGTGCAGGCAGAAGCAGGCAGGAGAGCAGGCAGTCACGTCACTGCCTGCCACCCCAGTACGGACCCAGCGGGACAGCCCAGAGCCCTTCCCCAGCCCCACCAGGAGGCATCGGCTGCTTTCCTCAGCCCCAAGGGCTGCAGAGCCCGGAGCACATTTCTACACTTACAACCAGAAAAACGTACATAAAAGTAAGTTAAATGCAGAGAATCACAAAGATCTTTGTAGCTTAAGCAAGCAGAAATCGTTACATAAAAAAATAAATTCTTAAAAATCAGTACTTTTTGGAAAACAAGCACCAAAACCCTGAGGAGCTCTGGAGCCACCTCCCCAGGACACTGGTTGGGGACGCTGATGTCCCAGGGTTAAGAGAGCGGGTTTGCTGCAGGACTGAGACCGTCACATCAATTAAAGAGACAATTAAAATTGTTAGTCTTAAAAAAACCACCCGAGATCTGCGAGAGAGAGAGAAAGAGAGAGAGAGAAAGAGCCCGGTAAGACGGGAGCGGGTAAGTCAATGCATGGAACAACAACTCCGTCAAGTTTACAGCACATTTCACATCAACAGCACACGCAGAGACATGCCTGGGCTCAGGGGGCTCTGGAGGGTGCTGGGCACCCGGCTCCCCAGACGCTCCCCAGTCTCACGGATAAGATCCAATGTGGGTGGTGGAGGCTCCCGGTGCTGCATTAGCACCCAGGGAGGGGTCTGGGCTGCCTGGGCAGTGGCTGACGCCGGATTCAGGGAGTTTTGGTGGTTTGGGGCGGGGGGCAGGGGGGGCTGCGGGATGGCCGGGGGTGCTGCGAGCCGCCCTTAACCCGTCCTGAGCGCAGGATTGCCTCTGGTTATGGTAAATGATAGGAATAAAAGGGGTATACACACGGTGAGAGGCAGATTGGGAAGTCCACGTACCCCGATGATAGCATTCAACTCCGTCATCGTCACTTGCTTGGCACGCTCAACAGCCTGTGCCACTTGCTGTTGGTGCTGCGGGGACAGAGGCGCACAGACGGGTCAGAGCCGGGCACGGGGACACCAAGCCGAGGCGTGAGCTCCCCACCCCCAGAGCTAGTCACCCCTTCGTTGTCTATATTTTGCTCCTGGGAGCAACAGTCTGGGTGCATCTCCCTGCTCCACAGACCACGGGGTGCAGGGGGAGGCAGAGCAGCCCCTCGCAGCCTTTTCTTCTCCACAGACTGGTTTGGGTTAGAAGGGACCTTAAAGACCCTCTAGTTCCAAACCCCCACCATGGGCAGGGACACCTTCCACTAGACCAGGCTGCTCAAAGCCCCGTGTCAAGCAGAGCCCAGCTCTCCCCCACCCACAGGGTTTTGTAATACGCACGTGGGACCCAAGCCCCGTTTGTCATGGGGCACCCCAGAGCACCCCCCAAAAGACAGGTTTGGTGGGAGCAGATTCATACTCTCGTGGGGAAACCCCGCAGGAGAAGCAGCATCTGCCAGCCGGGGTGTAAAAACGTCCTTACCTCTTGTGACAGAAAAGGCATGATCTGGGCTAAAATTGTATTCAGTCTTTTAGCAATTTCTGTCTGAAAAAAAGGAAGAAGAAAAAGCAACTGTCAGTACCGAGCAACCTCCCGTGGAGGGCATGAGGCTTCCTGGCAACCGTGCATCCCCATCCCCTCCTGTGCATCCCACCTCTGCCCCACCCGGGGCATCCCATTCCTGTCCCCACAAGACAAAGCGGCAACTCCCAAATGAGGCAACAAAAGTGCCTTCATGAGCACCAGGACACAGCCCCGCTCCCTTGGGACACTGGGATCCCCTGCCCATCACGGGACCGAGCATCACAGCCCAGCCCAGGAGCTTCACGCCAGCCTGGACTGCCCCGCCTTCAAGAGAACGCCCATCCTTAGAGCAGCCGCTGCTCTCCAGCGCGTCCGGATCATGTAAAACCCATTTGGCTCATCCAGCCGGGACCACGCGCGGGGACAGCCCCTCGCCATCGCCTTCCGCTCCCGGTGCTTATTCGCAGGTGTTGAGTTTCTTCAGAAGAAACCTCGGCAAACACACCCTGCCCCGGGCAGCGAGTGTTTAGTCAACAGCGAGGGCTGGTGGGTGCTTGCTCTGATCTCGGCACCCTCAAGGTCTTTCCCCACCCCAAACTGAAGCCGTTCGGGTTCCTTTCGCCACCCTCTCGCTGCACTCAGGAAATTTAACCCGTCACCGTTTACACCCATCAGCTCAACCACAAACCTAAGCTGTCAATCTGTGGTTTCTGCCACATCTCCATTAACTGGGAATAACGTTCTCCTCGAGAGATAACCACGGCACGTTTGGAGCCGGCAACTCAGCACTGGGAGGTGCCATCCTTGCCCCACACCACGCACCCCACGGACACTCCCGCTCAGCACACGGAGCCTCCCGGCTCCCAAGAGTTAACGGTGGCTGCTCCGCTGGCCCAGGCAGCTGTTAAAACAGCTTCTGGTCCAACTCAAACACTGCCCGAGCGGCCGCGAGGGTTCAGCGCTGCAACAATGGCCGGAGCCGAGCCCTGGCACGGAATCAAACGCCCAGAAATTCCTTCCGACAGCCCTGAGCAGCTCGTTATCAATAACACCAGTGATTAACCGGGGCTCGCTCCAGCCTACCCGTCAGCAAGGTGCCTCCTCCCCCTCTCAGAGAGTCCCTCTGTGCTCCCCAAACCACCCCCAGCACGCTGAGACTTTGCCCACCCCGATCCCCACTGCTCGCCCCAAAGCGTCCCCACGACGTGCCCTACAGTGGCTCTGGTTTTTAATCCCAGCCCCAGTGGGGTGCTGACCCAGAAAGGGGCCCTCAGCTCCATCCGCTCTCAAGAACCGCAAGAAAAAAAAAATCCAAGTATTATAGTTTGGAGGAAAAAACCCAACAGACACTCAGCCCTTGCTCTGAGGAGCTGGGCAGTGCCTGGGGCACAGAGGTGCTACCACAAGACAAACCTAACAAGAACAACCAACATGCTCCAGGATGACCATTATGAAGGAGGCGCCAGAAGAACCTCCATCTCCCCCGGCCCAGACTCACCCCCACAGAGGGAACCACGCACAGAGCCCTCAGGACCAGCAGCACCTGGGGACCTGCTGCAAGGAGTCCCCACGAACCACCCGCTCGCTGCTCCCGCAGCGCCTTCGAGCAGGCATCACCCCTTTTGGCTTCACCCAACGGGGATACTGGTGGCCGTCGTCTTTTCCGAAAGCGTTCCCGGTGCTCACGTTACACCTCATGCTTTTATTAGCCCTTCCAGAGGTCAGGGGGACATGCTGGCACACGGTGTCGAGGCAGAGGCATCTGGAAGCGACAACGGATCGGACTCGGCTACAGCTATGTGAGCGCTGCAGCCGCCAAGATCATCACGGACCTGAAGGT
Organism: Bucorvus abyssinicus; assembly: GCA_009769605.1. Lineage (NCBI taxonomy): Eukaryota > Metazoa > Chordata > Aves > Bucerotiformes > Bucorvidae > Bucorvus > Bucorvus abyssinicus. The sequence goes on from CM020038.1 coordinate 21,415,880, forward strand.
GAGGGTGCCGGGACAGATCATCGCGGACCCGATGGTGAGGATCATCATGGGTGAGGAAGCCAGGATGGATCATCACGAATCGGAAGGTGAGGATGCTGGGCTGCACCGCTGCATACCCAAAGGCAAGGATGCCGGGATGGATCACCACGGACCCAAAGGCGAGGATGCCAGGCTCATCAGGCACGATACTGCCTGCCCGGAGGCAAGGGCTCTGCCCAGCGCAGGCTTTTAAACACCCAACACACGGGCATCACCCACCGACCGCTCTGCGCCCGTAGAGTTGGGCTGCAAGCTCCAACTGCAAAACAGAGTCCAGCCCAGTCCCGGTGCCATGCCCAGGAGCGCAGGCTGGCCCCGGGCGTGCCGCCGGCTGCCCTGGCAAAGCACTGACGGCCACCCCGGCGCTCCCAGCACGCATTGCTCAGCGATAGGTAAACCTCTTTAAAAGGCCTTTTTGGCACAGACGCCATCGATTAGATTATATATAAACAGCAGCTCCATTAAATATTTATTCCTTCAGATGAAGCCTATCGGATTCTGGACACAACAACCTCCTCCAGCATGGCTGCTTCTCCTCCGAGCTCGCCCAACAAATTCCAGAACAAATTCAGTCCTTCCTGGAGGTGAAAACAGCGGTGCCACGCTGGCGGTCCCTCCAGCCGCGCATTGTTTGGGTGTAAAGGGAAAAAAAAAAGCAGCATCCCAATGGACCACCTCGGTGGTGGAGGGAGGAACGTGCTGGGTTTCCCCGGGCACCATCAAGCACTCACACAGTCCAGATAAACAAGACACAGCCTCCACGTTTAAATCCAATTCTGCCCAAACTTCCACCAAAGATTTGAAGAAAAACTTTGCACTCTGCAAAAAGAGAGACTTCCCACGCGGGACTCGGCGAGCAAGAAGATATTAGGTGTCCAAAATATTATGTTTACAAGCGCGAGGTTTCCTGTTAACAGGAGGGTCAATAATCTTTAAATATTTGTTCACTTTAACTTTTCCCATGCTCTGGCATATTAAACTCTCGATGTCCACATTAAAAGTGGAATCGGGAGCAAAAGGGGATCCTCTGGCACGCCGGGAACAGGAGAGGGTTTCATGCCCAACGCCTTCCCCATAACAGTGCTCATTCATCACCTCACCCCAGAGCGGTGGAGCCCCCTGAGCCCGCCCCGAGCTGCTCCTGCCAAGGAAAACCTCCATTCCCTTCCCCACCTCCCTGCTGCGGGTTGCCATGGCAATCCCAGCCTCCGCATCCCCTCTCTGGACCACATCCCCAAGCCTGGGGCTGCACAGAGTGGTGGGTAAACGGCCGAGGAGCTGCATGGGGCACCCCTGGAGAGTCACCCACCCACCCACCCGCCCAGCCCAGCACCAGCACCCATGGGAGCACCCCCTGGGACGCTCGCCCCGGGCAGCAGCTTGTTAAAAAGGGCGAGGAGTCAGGAGAACCTGAAATGCCGATTAATCCCCCACCGCCCCCTGCCCCTGCCAAGAATCTGACCTGCTGCAAGACAAGAAACACTTCTGGGGTGGTGTTTCACACGCAAGGGGGAAAAAAAAATATCAGAAAAAACATTTGGACTGGTTGTAAATCAAGAGCCAGGCTGCTTGGCCACGGGCTGCAAGTCCTGTCACCCGCTCTTAAAATGGCCAGAGCTGCTACCAGCACCCGAAGCGCTGCAGGGCACCCGGGGCGGCTGCTGGAGCCGAGTCAAGAGGCGGGCAGGAGCTCCGGCCGCAGCAGTGGCATGGTGTAAAATCGCTGTGGGGTTGGCTCTCCCCAGCAGCCCCCAGCTCCCCGTCCTCTCGTCTTTACACCCGGATGCAGCAGAGGGAAGTTTAAGAATTACTCTGTTGGTGGTGGGATATGGGGAGTGGGGTTGAAGGCAGCAACCTGAAAAATCACCCGAAGGCTGCGAGTGCGAGGAGAGCCCTGGCCGTGAAACGGGAGTGTGGGGAGCCCCCGGCACAACACCCTGCAGACGATGCTCTGGGTAACGGAGATGCGGCTGTGCCAAAATCCACCAGCCTTGGCCTTCGCTGAGCAAGCAAAGGGGAGCTGTAGGGTTGTCCCAGCCCCATCGTGGCCCTGGGGGGGCCGCACCCCCAGGCTGATCCCAGCACTCTCAGGCAGGACCCCACGGCACAGGGCTGGATGCGAACCCTTCCTGGGTTGCCAGCGCTCAGGCAGGCTCTGGGGATGGAGAGGCTTGTAGAAAGAGACCCCACAGCCGCTGCCCTGCAGCGAGCACCCTCAGCCTGCCCAGACACCCCGCACAAAGCACCCGCACCCCGAGCATGACAGATCCCCCACGAACGTAGGTGGTTTTGAAGCGAATCACGCCAGCGCACCAGACGAGGCCACCTCAGGTGCAGTCTCAGAACAGACTTCGGGCCACGCCAGACCACACTCCAACCTGCCCTTGCGTGATTTGAACAGCGGATGGAGGCTGGAGACATGGGGCTGAACGCGTGTCATCGCCCAGCTGACCCTTCCTCCTCTTGGAAAACACACGAAAACAGCGCAAAGACCTTCCACCACCCCCGGAGCGACGGGGTTGGCAGGGCTGCTGAAGGCGACGGTCCACGGGATGCAGGAACCACCATCATCCCACGGTTCACACAGTCTCCCAGGGAGAAACAAACACCCACGAGCCCCCAGCTTCCTCCTCGGCTCCGAAACCACAGGTCCCTCCACACACACACACACACAACCCAACGATGTGCCTGGACCAGCACAACCCTCCTTCCGCCCCCCCAGATTCCCCCACCACCACCACCTCCGCCCTGGAGGAGGGTGGCAGGGGCGGTGGCAGGAAGGCAAGGAGTAAATCACACCACCCGTGAAGCACCAGCAGCATTTGTTGAAACCAGGATATTGTCTCTTTAAGCACATGAAAATAAGGCCCTTGAGCAGTGTGGTTCTCACTCCGGCGCACAATTACGGGTACTTTCAGCTGTCTACCACTATTTCAAGTGCTCTCTCCAGCCGGGCTGTCAATGGCATGTTGAAAGCTATTTGTGGCTGCTATCGTTATTAGCAAAGTGGAGAGCTCCGCTGATGAGAATTAAATTCAGGGAGGGGGTGTGGAGGGGCGGGCCACAACCCCTCATTACAGCATTACCATCGGCACCGGGGCTGTGGCGGGGCAGAGCTCACTCGGGACCCCCAGAACCCACCTGGGACCCCCAAATCTCCGCCAGGGCTCATGGAACCTCCCGCAAAGCCGAGGGGAGGGGGAGGCTAAGCTGCTGACAGCTATTCCCTTCTACCTTAGGAGACCTGAGAGTATCACGCTAACAAATTACTTGGCTTCTGAAGTATTTAGCAAATTATTACCTGGCACTCCTTGCTAACGAGCGTGACAGAGAGTATATTGTGTTCCTGGAATATTCTAGAAAGAGGGGAGAAAAAAAAAAAGCATGCCTCTTCCCCTGGAAGTGTCAGGAGGGGTTAGGTTTGTTCCAAGCGTTAAGTGTTTAAGCACGAAAACAAGAAGTGCTTATGTGGAGAGTTCTCAGCCATAAAAAAAAAAACAACCCAGCACAAAGGTTCGCCCCTCCGAGGTGTCCCGCTTCCCCTTGCAAAATTAGTTTTTCTTTCCAAATCGTTATTCCCTCTCAACGCGTTTGGCGATTATCTGCAGAGAGCTGAACAAAAACAATGCAAAACCCAACGGGGGAACGCCAGTTTCTTTGGCAAAAATCAATTAACCTTAGAAAACAAAAAAAAAAAGGAGTTTTGCTCGGGTTTAAGAAGAAAACACCAAAGGTTTAAGCAAGCTGAGCCCAGCTAAGAGCGTGCTTCGTTCCGGCTGATGTGAGGAGCCACTCACTGCGTTATATTCAACAAAGCGGGTAGTCACTTCCCAAATATTTCCTTGCATATGGAGTTGTTTATGAAACTACATTTTTTTTTTTCCCTTAACGAGAAACAAAACGAGAAGGAAGGGGAAAAAAAACCACCCCCCCACCCCTCACACGCAGCCGTACAGCGCACACTTAATATTCAGCGTAGAAGAGATAATCTGTTATATAAGCCCGCAGACAGACAATCCCCTTTTGCTTAAAGATGAAGTATCCATCAATGTTTGTCTCGAGCAGATGTAATCACAAGCAGTCAAGTCTGGAGGGCAGGACACTGCATGAATAATTCAGGCACTTCAGTCTACTCGATTGTGTGCAGATAAACACAAGTCAACCGCTAAACAGGTCACCTGATAAACTTGTTTGTTCAGGACCAGCCACCCTGGACCAGCTGCGGGCAGGACCACGAGATGCCTTTTTTTTTTTTTTTTTGGGGGGGGATGCTGCAGCCCCAAAGAGGGGTGAACCCTCCGCCAGCCCTCCCGTCCCTGCGCTCTCATTTTCGCCTGGAAGCGCGCTCGGAGCAGCTCGGGCGGCTTTGTTTGTCCTCCAGCACCACGCACATCGCTGTCAATTAAATAAGGAGACAGCTTCACCTCCCCAAACTTCCCCAGCAGCCCGGCACCAGGCACGCAGCATATGTCACCAGCAGCAACTTCAGGCGGGCGGAGGATGCTGGGCGCCGGCTGGAATCACCCGGCCAAGATTTCTCCGCTGACTTGCGAGGTGCCGAAGCTCCTGGCAAGGCACATCGATGCGCGGGGCCGCGGCGCGGCCACGGCCACCCTGCAAGATCCAGGTCGAGAAGGGCAGCGGTGGCTCTGCCGACCCCAGCCCCGTGGCATCAGGAGGATCCTCCTCAGATATTCCCCAAAACCACCGCCGACACTTCGCCTCTCCGAACGCCACAAGGAAGACACGCTACGTGGTCACGCCGCCAGAGAGAGCAGATGTGGAGGGCTCCAGCCACGTGCCGATGGGCTCCTGCCCCCGGCCCTGATGGCCATCCCATGGCGCAGAACCTCTCGGACCACTTTTTTGGTGGCACTGGTAGAAACCACGCCACACATCTCAGGAAACAGCAACTGCTTCCAAAGCTTCGACCAAAAGAAGAATCTCAATGTCTCACTGTATCTGTTCAGCATCTCCCAGCGTTTGCACGGAGCGAAGCCGTTCCACACCGAGTGCCCAGGGGGGGCGCAAGGCACCCCCTGCCCTCGCGGTACTCCAGTCCCTTGAGCGTTCCCGAAGAGCCCACCGGGTCCGGGTCCCTCTGGACACACACAAAACAAGACGGGCTCCCCGCTGGGGGCCACCCCAGGCCTAAGCACCGCTTTTGCGTTCGGGGCATTTCTGAACCACCAACCCACGGCTGAGGTTCCCCCGAGCCACACAGCACCCCCCTGGGCATGGGGGGCTCCTGCGCAGCCCCTCCACGCTCCCCGCAAGGACACTTGTGTCCACGCAGAAGCGATGAAGAGAAAGAAGTGAGGATTATCCGCGCGGAAGAAGATATTTTTAAAAAACTGAAGACTAAGCAGTAATTATTTTCGTTACCCTGTGACTACGTAGCCGAAAGCTAAAAGGAAGCGTGCGGGGAGAAGAAGAGAGGCAGATTCGCAGCCACGCTGCTCTGCTCGGGATTTCATCAGCCGGCTAACGCCAGCCTCTCACTTAGGAGGACGATGCTGCTATTAAGCAAAACCACTTTGGAGTTGAATGGGGCTGATTTGCGAATAGCAAAGTTGATGTCAACTTCTATCTGCCTTAAGTTCTTAATTAGAACTACTTCTAAAACCAGTAAGCAGCAGCAGCACAAATAATCAGGTCTAATCTCAATAATAACTTTATTCCTTTAAGTTTTACCATCATGTGCCCAGCCTTTAGGCTCTTTAACGATAATCTTATCAAGGTGGCACACCACATTCTGCCCCGGCCTTCTATATTTTTCCTTCAGGCGAATAACATATCAGAGGAGACCAAAAAAAAAAAAAAGTGCCAAACATTGCTTCATTTTCCAGATGCAAAGACAAATCCGTGGCATTGAGCAAGACGCCGCAAGATACGGGTATCCCTGAAGATAATTCCCCCCTCAGTCTCACGCTACAGCGCGGCGACTGTCAGGGCTACGACCTTAGAAACAGCCGCGTCGGACCAACACCACCACCAGAGGAAAAGGCAGCAGGTAACAGTATTTTCCCAGCGCGGGGAACGCGCTATTCCAGGTGCCGAAGGCAGGGAAGGTTATTTTCACCTCTTCTCGGAAACACTCTATCCAAAACCAGCAGTTTTTTTCTCAATACAGGCAAAACCCCCCCCCCCCAGTTCCCAGTACAACTGGAGTCACCTCCCTGACTTCAGCACTTATCCCCCATTTAGTGCAATCGCGGCCTGTTTTACCGCAGGTTGAGGAAAAGGAGATCAATCAACGCCCATTCCCCCCCTCCCGCCCCCTGTACATTACTCACCTGTTTGTGCATTTCAATATTCAAACCATAGGACATTTCGTAGTACTGGGGAATAGAGAGAGCCAAGAAGAATTTGAATTAATTCCACGGGAGGTGTTTGCATAAGGTCATTACCAGAAAGCATCCCCGGTCAAAACTGCGCTTCAAGCGTTGGTAGCCAAGGAAATTATACCTTCGCCCAGCAGATGTTTACGGGGTTTAACTGGCATGCACTTAACAAGAGGACACTCCTTTTTACTCCTGTTTTCTCCTCCTAAGCTACTTAGAAAAACAAAGAGGCGCAGAGCTGTGTGACAGGCGTCTGCACAGCCCTGGCAGAACAGGTACAGCCCGTAGTCTGGCCAAAAACCCAGTTTCTCACTGGGCGGGGGGGGGGAAGTGGATTTATTCCATGGTCCAGCCCTGCTGCTGGGAGCCAGGGAGCCCCCCAGCCTCTTCCCCCGCCACCGGGAAAGGGGGTGCTGGGTCCCCCATAACCCATCACAGACACAAGCCAGCCCACCTCAGCGACCCTGCGCTGCCAATTTTGCCAAAAAAGAGGCATCTGTGCCAACAAAAGAGCCCGTCTTCCCCGGGAAGCGGGGGGATGCTCTGGGAAGGCACCGGGGTGGCCTCACCGAGCGCCCCGGGGCAGCGGCGGGGGCAGCGCCCGGCACCCCCAGGGCGCCCCCTCCGGAGCCCGGGGCGCTGCTCCTGCCCCCCTCCCGCCCCCCCGGGGCTGCGGGCACCGGCACAAAGGGGTTAACAGGAAACTTGGCATGGCGCTTCCAGCCGGGGACTGGCACCAGGCGAGGGCAGGGCAGGGCAGGCAGCCCCCTCCCTCCCTGCCTGCCCCAACGGGGAGCACCGCGGGCCCGGGGCAGGCAGCTGCCCGTCCCGCGGGGGTGTCCCCATGTGTCCCCCCCTCCCTTTTTCCCAGCTGGGCGGCCCGCTAATGACATTTACAGCCTGATCCGAAATCTGATTAAAGTCTCTTACCATAACGTAATGGCGCTGCATTTCGGTCTTCTCGTTGGCCAGTTTGTCATACTCCACTTTCAGGCTGCGGGAGGGGAGGGGGGGCAGAGCAGAGCGCTGAGACCCGCGGGCAGGGCAGGGGCAGCGGCGCTGCCCGCAGCCGCGCCCGGTGTCCCGTCCCCCCCCCCCGCCGCGCCGCCCCGGGGCTCACCTGTGGTACTGGGCTTGCAGGAACTGGAACTCGTCCTTGATCCGGTCGCAGGACTCGGCTACGGTGAATTTGAAGCCCGGTTGGCCCGGCTGGTGCGGAGCCTGCGGGGAGAAGCGCTCAGCACCGGGGACCGGGGGGCTGGTGTCCGAGATGGGGGTGGGGGGGGTGGTACACCGGGACTCACCGGGTGCCGGCCCTGGGGGTACATGGCAGGGCTGGGGCGCGGTCACTGGAGCCAACCGCGCCGTGCCTCGCTACGGCGATCGCGACGTGCGCTGCTGCTGCTGCTGCCCGCCGGCCACGGAGCGTTCCCGGAGAGGCCGAGAACTGGAACAAAGAGACGAGAGGAAAGTCCGTGCGGGGGGCGGAGGAGGGAGGGCTTGGAGGGGGGGTAGGGGGAGGTGGGGGGGGGGGGAGAGGGCCCGGCTGGCTCGCTGTGAGCCCCCCCACCCCGCGCAAAGCACCGCACCGCGCCCGCGGAGCCCGGCCGAGCCGCCCGCAACCGCCGGGGCCAGGTGCCGACCCCCCCCCGCCCCGCTCCGCTCCGCTCCGGCCGCCTGTTGGCTCCGCGGTGCTCCGCTTCCGCACCCCCCCTTTCCGCTCACGGCGGGGGGGGGGGGGGGGGGGGCGGGGGGGGAGGAAAAAAGAAAAAAAATTTTAAAATATTCAAAAAAGCAACAACAACAACAACCGAACCCAACCAAAAGCGCCCCGGAGGAAGGAGGATCCCGCGGTTATTCCTGCGGCGAGAAGAAGGGGGAAGCAAAGCCAGGAACTAACGCCGGAGCACGACGGCCATGGAGGAGAGGAGGAGGGGGGGAGAAGGCCGTACACATCCGACTGCCCGGGCGCGCCGCGGACATGCGAAGTGCGAGCGGTTCCTCCGCGCTGCTGCCGCCGCCGCCGCCGCCGCTCTTCCCCCCCCGCCCCGCGCCCGCTCGGGGGCGGCCGTTCAGCGCCGTCCAGCCGGTATCGCCGTAACTCCACGAGCCATGGTGCTGCTCCGGGGTGGGGGGGGGGACGCGCAGGGAGCCGGGGGGAGGCGGAGGCCGGTGCCCCGAGTGAAGCAGCCCCGGAGCACGCGGTGCGGTGCGGTCCGGTCCGCGCCGCTGCCGCCGCCGGAGCGATCGGGAGAGGCGGCGGTGGGGGGGGGGCGGAACAAAACCCGGGCGGCCTCTCCGCCTCGCCGGCCAATAGCGAGGCGGGGAACCCACGTGGGGGCGGGAGGAGGAGGGCGCTGATTGGTGCGCGGCCGGCGGCGACGTCACAATGCCAGCTTGTGTCTGGAAACGGCGGCGGCGGGGCTGCCCCGCCACGCCCACCCTCTTAACCACGCCCCTCTCCACGAAGCCCCGCCCACCCGGTCCCGTCCCCCCCCCCCCCCCGCCGGGTCTCGCCGTGGGAAGGGCGGGAGCCCCCGGCCCCGCAGCTCCCGGCGGTCCCCCAGGGTTCCTCCCGCGGCCGGGGAAGGGTGGCCCGGCCCCGCGGTCTCCTTAGATCTCCCGAGCGGCCCGATGAGGGGCTATAAACCGCACCGAACCGAACCGCTCCGCCGCTTTTCGCTCCGCGGTACCGACACAACGCTCGGTACGGCGGGAGGGGAGCACACCCTCGTACCGGGGGACAGCACCGCGGCTGCCCTTCCTCCGCCGCGCCCGACCCGCTCCCAGGCGAGCGCACGGTCCCTTTGATGCGCGGGGCCCGGCGGAGGCCGCGGCCCTGCCCGGTGCTGGCGGCGCGGGGCGGGGAACCGGCCCTTTCTCCCCCCGCTCGGCGCCTCCTTTCAAGTCTGAGCGGCTTTAATGAGGAACACGGGTAATGTCATTAACGTTACACGCTCCCGCCAAGCGCCCCGCCTGGGGAGGGGGCAACGCCGGGAAGAAGCTGCGGGGACCGGGGGGACCAGCGGCAAAGGGGCGTGGGGGGACCGCGGACAGCGGGAAAAAGGCGGCTGGGGACGGAGGAGGACACCGAGAAGGCGGAGTGCGGGGACCGGGGCGGAGGGACCTCCGAGAGCGGAGAGAGCCGCGACCCCCGGGCGGACCCGGCCGCGCGCGTCTCCGCGCCACAAAATGGCTCCTCTACCTGACGTCACAAGGAGCCTCCCCGCCCCACGTGGGGATCCCCCGCCCACCCTTCCAGCAAACCCCGCCCTCTCCAACCAATCCAAACGCGCCGATCCGCCGCTTCCTCCGACGCTATTGGCTGAGCCGCGCTGCGGGGCGGGGCGCTGTCAATCAAACCCCACGCGGGGCCGGAGCTGCTGACAAATGCCGCTGCCGTTCACCTCCCCCGCTCCCCGTGCCCCCCCCCCGCCCGGCCATGGCGGCTTAATTAGCTCGGAATGGCTTTTCCTCCCAGCTCAAACAATCTGTCACTGCCGCGGCGGAGGCGGCGGCGCAGAAAGGAGCGAGCAGAGGCTAAATATCAATTTGATTGGGGGGATCAAAGGGACGTTCGAGGGGGTTTCTCCCCTTTCGGTAATAAAAAATAAACCCGCACCCCCCCCCCCCCCCCCCCGCACAAAACCACCCCCGGCCGGTCCCGGTGCGGGTCCCCCCGGCCCCTCGCTGGGGTGAGGGGGGGAGCGGAGCCCCCCGGGGTGCGGGGTCGGAAGGGGAGGGGTGCCTCAGCCCGGCCCCCCCCCCCGCCCCGGCCCCGCCGCTAATTGGGTGCGTTCGAGCTGTTGACGTGACGAGCAGTGTCAGGGCCCGGCGCTGCCCATTGGTGGCCGCGGTTGGCCACGCCCTGTCCCCACGTGGGGATCGGACAGAGGAGGCGGGAGCGATGTAAAACCCGGCGTGGAATTAAAACAATGCGCGGAGCCGCAGCCTCTGCGCTGGCCCCGCCGCCCCTTCGGCCCCTTTGGCCCCTTTATCGTCGAATCACCGAATCTCAGACTGGTTTGGGTTCAAGGGACCTTCCGAGCTCCCCCAGCCCACCCCCCTGCAGGGAGCAGGGACATCTGCACCCAGAGCAGGGGGCTCAGAGCCCCAAGGGCCAACCTGACCTGCCATGGTGCCAGCCATGGGGCTTCTCCCACCTCTTGCAGCAACCTGGGACGGGGTCTCAGCACCCTCAGCAGCAGCAATCTCTGCCTTCTCTCTGCTCTCAGTCTCCCTCTCCCAGTTGAACCCATCAGCCCTTGTCCTGTCCCAACAGCCCCTGCTGAACAGCCCCTCCCCAGCTCTCGGACAGCCCCCTTGAAGCACTCAAAGGCTGCACTAAGGTCTCCTGGAGCCTTCTCTGCTCCCAGCTGAGAGAACAGACCCTGGGAGAACAGACCCTGGGAGAACGCCTGTGCGAGGCAGCGTGGGAGAACATGGGCCCGCGGTGCTTCAAACCACGCAGGGAGGGCTCCTGGGATCGCCTGTGCCCAGAGAAACAGCAGAAATGAATGACAACCAGTAACCCTGGCAATATGAGCAGTGGAACCAGTACAAAGTGCTCTCTCTGGCCGCTCGTTCTGCCCAGCACATCCAAGGAGACATCTCTGCAGCGGAGAAATGTGACCGGTGCTCCCAGTGTCACACACTCGCCTTGGTCCCAAGAGGATCATAAAGCAAAGGCAGCAGCACCTGAAAATCCTCCGCTTCGCGAGGCCCTCAAGGATGGGACACGCACTGTCCTTCCTCCCCATCGCTGTCCTCCTCAGTGCCATTCCTCACATCGCTGCCCTCCTCGCTGTCCTTCCTCCCCATCGCTCTCCTCCTCGCCACCCGGCACAGCCGGAGCCTGCGGGACCCGCCGAGGTTTCCCACCGGCTGCTGTAGGGTGGAGTGGTCTGCGATAAGTCTCCACAGAAGGGGGCGATTCCAGCGGTGGGGCTAGACCAGAATCTCTGCCCGAGGGGCTTTCAGTGGACACGGTGACGGGGGGAGAGGAACGGAAAGCCGCAATTTTGCACTGAAAATTCATTTCGTTGCTCAAAATAGAACCCATTAGCTGAGCCGCTTCCCTCCCCCAGCGGTACTTACGGACAAATTCTGATTTTTATTTAATGGCTTCCCCGAAAAGGTTGTAATTTTCTTCACATTCCCACCCAGCGCTGCTCCAGCGCTGCTGTGGCGAACTCACACGCCCGAGAACGCCTCGTGTTAATTGATATTCCTCACTCTAGCACTGCACTGAAATAGCAGATGGTTTATTTTACCTTATTAAAACTCACCTGGTTGGAAAAAAAAAACCCAAACAGAACTATGAGGGGTGAAAGGAAACGTTCTCGTTCTTATTGATTTAAAATCTACTTAAATTGGTATTTGCGCATCCCAATTATCAACCGTTATCTTTTCCCATAAGTTATTTTTCTTCTTCTGAGGGTTTATTTTTTTTGTCTTAATGATCTTAGACAAAGCCTTGGTGGGAGAAGCCGCCGTCTCCTCTTCCAGCGAGCCCCGGCTGCTTGGAGACGCCTTTGTCACCGCGAACCGGGAACGTCGCATCCCTCCCCCATGGGCGATGCGGCGCTAAGAGGGGGGCAACCAGCTTCCCTGAGCCAACATCACCAGGTGAGGATGAGGATGAGGATGGGGCTCTGGGGATGCTCAGCGAAGACCAGGCACATAGTTTGGGTGCTGCAAAAGGCAGCTCCCCACGTGGGGCACCCCAGGGTGAGCAGAGCACAGAGGGTGATGGCGCCCTTCAGAAGTCGCTGGTCCCAGGAGAGGTTTTGGCCACCATGTGCCCTGTGCCACGGTGCTGGGGTGCCTGGGCATGCTGTGGGCTGGCAGCCCCAGCAGCCTGTGAGGTCACATGGCTGGGAGAAGGAAGCAGGAGATGTCCTCATCCACCCTGTCTGGGGAGAAACTTTGGGCTTGGCTTCTGGGCACGGGCTGTTGTGACACCGTCCCGTCCCTGCCGCGATGCTTCCCTTTGGGGAAACCATCTGAGCTGCCCTTCCCCTTCCCAAACGGCCTCTGTGGGGGAAGAGCTGCTGAGCCCTGTCCTTCTGTGGCCACTGGTCCCGTGCCGGCCACCCTGGCCGGCACCAGTGGCCCCCGCAATCCCAGCTCCTGGTCCCCGGCCCCTCCGCAGCTCCGCTCCCAGGGGCTAAGCCATGCTGGGGGCCGTGGGACAGCTGTAAGAAATAGGGGAGAAAGAAACACACGGGATAAAGTTTGTGACAGCTGAGTGGGTCCAAACTTCTGCACAGCCACAGTCACCGCACAACCACAGTCACCGCCACCCCCAGCTCCCTGCAGCCAAACGGGTCCAAACCACCGCTGATTCGAAATGCAATTATTTTCCCCCAATACTTTTGTCTCCTCTGGACTCCCCGTGAATCCTGGATGAGGCCAGCGATGAGGCCAGCGACGGCCTTATAGTGTCGTCGGACCACGTGGGTTTGCTGCTGGGGTGGAAGAAACCCACCTCCCCACTCGCGGATGCACACACACACGTGTACGCACACGCGGACCCGCCGGGCACCGGGTCGCCTCCGTTCCCACCTCCGCGACCAGCGGAACTCGCCCGAGCGCCAGCGGAGCTGCCGGTGCGCGGCTGCGTGACGGCAGCCGCCCCAGAGGTGGCTTTATCGTTGACAAGGCGGTCCCGGCCCCAGTCAATAGCGTGTGTTTACATTTCGGGTGACACTATCTGCCCTCCGCGCAGGGCAGGACCCTGCCTGCCAAATTTCCTTTAGCTTTCAAGTTTATCTAAACAAGGATTTCAGAGCTGGGAAGGCAGCGAAACGCATACTAATGACCGGCCAGGGAGAGCCAGGAGAGCTGTCAGCAAGTTTATTTTGCTTTGTGGGGAAGCTCGGCCTTATCTGCTCTTGGCAGTAAGGTTTTACAGCCCCCCTGGCAAGGGAGGGGTCAGTCCTGCCACCGCGGCTCCCACCAGCATCCCCTGCAGGGCTGGGGGCACCAAAAGCCTCTTCTAGTTCTGGGTGTTCCTGCTGGGGATGCTCTGGGCACCCGAAGCCAGCCCGAGCGAACGCCTGCACCGCAGACCGTGCGCTGCCTTCGGGCTGCTCCAGTTTCTCCTTTTTTACCTCTTCAGAGAAGATCTTGGGGCTCCAGGAGGAAAAATGCACCTGAAAAGCGAACCTGAAAACCGGCAGAGGACGGCGGGTCCCTCCTGCAGGAATGGGCCTGAATTCCGGGTACGGGTCAGACCTCGACCCGGGGCTGCAAACGCAGCGCTGCTCCTCAAACGCCCCGGCAGAACGTTCGAGCTTTGACTTCCCTCTCATTCGAGGAAAACAAAAGCACCGTGCCGGGGTCTCTCGGGCCGGCGGCAGGAGCAGGGCAGTGGGAATCGCCGCTGCCCTCCGTGGCCACGTGCCCCGGCTCTGCGCATCCACCGAGAAGCTGCCGGGAGCTTCCCGAGCAGGGAAGAGCGTCGGTTGCTGGAGTTGCCCCAACAGGCCCCGATTACCCCGTCCTTTCACAAGCGAAGCTCCCACTGACCTCACCCTCAGCCGCGGGATTCGCTTGAGCAATCCCGGCGCCCGCCCAGCCCAGCGCCTGCGGGCTGCAGCACGGGGGCCCGGCAGGCAGCGAACCTGCTCCAGACCTGCCACAAACTCCTCTGAAAAGGGTCCCCAGCCTCGAAAGCAAAATTTTTCGCCCCCGTCCCCCTGCAGCTGGGATGGCAGGTGGGTGAGGTGTACAGATGGGTGCAAATGGTGCCGGAGGGAGGGAGAGCCCCAGGACCCCCCTGCAGAGCCAGACCCAGGCGTCCCACCTGCCAGGAAAACTTGGCCCGTCCTCTCATTTGCAAAGTTTTGGCCGAGAAGGTGGGACCCACAGGGGAAGCTGGTGGAAGAATCAGGCCTGGGACTTGCTGACGGGACGGGGCTGCAGCTCAGGTCCAAACCCAGCAGCTCCGGCACTGCCGGCTCCATCAACCAACTGGGGAGGACGTCAGAGCTTTTTGTGGTCGGGGAAGGGATGTTCCTGCCCCTGCCTCCCTGACCCCAGCCCCATCCGTCACCAGCACCACCTCGGTTCCCCAGCACGTGGGGTGAGCACAGCCAGGAGGAGGCTGGGTGCCAGGCGCTCCACCAGCACTGGTTGCACTGGTGCTCCCTCACCGCATCGGCTCCCGGGGTAGTGACACCGTGCACTTATTTCTATTTCACACCAGGCTGGACCCCATGTGGAGGGAGGACGGAGAGCGGAGCAGGTCTGGCTCTGCCTGCGGAGCCTCCCCAGGCACCGGGATCAGGGTGCTCGTGGGTGCTCGCGGGTGCTTGCCGCCTCCGGAGCCTGAGCCTTGGGCACTCTGCTCACCTGCCCTCCCTTCCCAGGGCGAGCAGCTCAGCCCAGGCTTTTGCTGTCTACTGTCTAATTATAGATATTATATTGCAAATGGCTTTTGGGCCGGCTAATGGTATTACTGGTGTTATTCTTCTACTTGTTAATTATAACCAATTTGTTTGGGATGCCTTCCCAGTTTTCGGCTGTAATTGCTCTCCCCGTTCCCTGATGACTGTGACTCAGCAGAAACTCTGCAGTTTCGCTCAGGGATGATATTACTCTGTCTCTCCTGCCAAGCGCGGCTGCAGACACGCAGCACGGCTACCGTTCCCACCCCGCCAGCGGCCACGCTCCAGCCCGGAGCGAGCGGCCGGGGAGCAGGAGGGATGCGGGACGGCGGTGGCATGGGGCTGGCGGCCGTGCTGGGTTGGAAGCGGGGCGATGCCCCCAGCTCCGTGTCCCCAGATGATGGGCTCAGGCCTGGTGATGCTCACAGGCAACTTGCTGAATCCGGCTGCGGCCCATAAACCAGCCCAGGATTCCGCCTGCAAAAACCCAGTAAGGCTGGGTATGACGAAAGGCTTAGCCAAGGAAAGAGGAAAATATTGAAGGGATTGTTTTCTTTGTATTATTGCTGGATTCTAAAGAAGTTTGCTCTTCTCCTCTCCCCAGCATTAACTGCAGATAAGTTATTTGGAAAGCCAGTATTTCACCAGAACAGCCATTCAAGTAGCCTAATACACACATTAGAGTCTATTTGCACTTAAAAGAAGTGGGAGGTATTAAATCAGCCTCTGGCCAGATAGTCATTGTATAAACAAGGGCTGTTAACTCCTACTTGATAGCAGCGATAGCAAGGGAAAGGAAAACAGCCCCGCGGAGTCATGACCGACCTGACACGACAGGTTTTAGGTCTGGGGAAAAAAAACCAGCAAACCCCTGGGAGTTCATGACTGGAGGAGGGTGGCTGCCAGCACCGGGCTCTGCGGGCACGGGTGGGTGCTCCTGCTGCCCATCCAGCACCCCAACCCCTGCCCTTCGTCTGCCAGCACCTTCTCCCTGTGCCTTTGACCCTGGAGCAGATCTCACAGCTGGCACTCCGGCGGCAGCAGCATGGTGGCATCAACAGGACAAGGGTGGTGGCACTTTTCCCTGCTCATGGACCTGCTGAAACCACTGGCAGCAAGGGACAAGGGGTTATTTGCAGCCAAAACACTCGCCGATGGTGGGTCTCCATCCCTGTGGGTCCCCCACAGCCGAAGCCTGCTGCAGGGAGATGGAGAGTGCTGAGACCCCGGCCCAGGGTGCCCCGAGAGGTGGGAGAAGCCCCGTGGCTGGCACCATGGCAGGTCAGGTTGGCCCTTGGGGCTCTGAGCCCCCTGCTCTGGGTGCAGATGTCCCTGCTCCCTGCAGGGGGGTGGGCTGGGGGAGCTCGGAAGGTCCCTTGAACCCAAACCGGTCTGAGATTCTGATTCAATGATTCTAGGTCTGCACAGCTCCGCTCGCTCCCAAGCGAACCCGGGTATTAATGAAATTTATGAGTCAGAGCGAGCAAAAGAAACTGTTTTCAGCTGACTTCACTCACCACTTCCTCTCCTCACGTCCGTCTCTCCCAGCAGCCCACTTATCTTGCCCCTGGAGCGGTGCCCACCCTCCCTGGCCGATCCGCCTCTATCGCTAACAGGCCGGAGTGCTCAGCACCAGCATCGCTTCTGAGTTTGCTCACTCACTCACTCAAGCACTCTCGAGTTGTTCTCTGTGGCTAATCAAATGTCAAAACAAGCTGCCCCTGTGATTTTGAGAGCTTTTAAACAGGAAGACATTTACCACTGATACATGAGAGTGGCTGGGGCTCAGCCTGGAGCGGGCTGCAGCGATAGCTCAGCACTGCTTTCCACCCGTCTGCTGGGTACGAGCTATTCCGTGGTCTCTCTTTGGAGGAACACTGACAATACGAGCCCGTGGCAGCGGTCCCACCGCTCGCCCAAAGCCAGCACCGCTGTGTCCCGTGGGGACGGGGCTCCTTCCCTGCTGCCGCTGGGCCGGGGCCAGCTGCCAGCGCAGGCGGGCAGCACCCCTCTGTCCCAGCGCGCCCCGCTCCTCGGCTAACGAACCCGTGGTTTATAGCCCGGCTCTGAATCACGTGCCTGGGGACAAAAGCAGAGCTTTTGGCGTTGAGGAGTGGTAACTCGGGAGCCAGCCAGAAGCCCAGGGGTCCCCAAGAGAGGTGTAGGGGACCTTTCGGTTCCCACACAGCCCGCAGCGAGGTGCAGCATCTACAGAGCCCCTCGACCCACCAGGCCGGGTCGAGCTGAGGGCTGCAGAAAAGCAAGACCCTGCAAAAAGGACAGTTTTGATTTCAGAGGCGCTTGGCTGGTCTCTGCAGCTCTGAAATCAAAACTCTCCTTTATGCGTGTACGTGCGCTTCCCCAGCCAGCGCTGGCCAAGACCTGGTGTGTAGGTCTCCAAAGGGCCCGGCACAGCCCGAATACCCCCCGCCTCCCACCCTGGAGCATCCCCTGTCCAGGGGAAGGGGTCAGAGCCCCCGGCCTCAGGCTGGGGGCTGTTGGCAGGGCCCCCCCATTCCCAGCACCCCCCTGCTCAGTGTGGAGGGATCCTGTCTCCCTGTACCACCCACATGGGGTGAAAGGCGCAGCGTGGGGTTTGGGATGCCCCAACGCGCTGGCGGGGCTCCAGCATTGTGCAGCCCGGCTGCCTCGTGCTCTCCAGCCCCGGGAAGGAGCCGACTGGGAGCCGGAGGGTCCACAAAGGGCTTGTTTTGTCCCAGCAAGTCACAGCGTTGGGCTTTCAGCAAAGGGGACAACAAGTACATGCTGCCTGCGAGGACATGTGAGATGTTTGATTGAAGCAAGAAGCAGATGGAAGAGGGCGAAGATGAAAAGGTCCCCCATCATCCCCAGAAAACCCACGGCATTTCTTTGCAGAGGGTTTGTCCCCAAAGCTGCCTGGGTTGAGGGGTGCTCCTGCCCCCGGGAGCCCAGCGGCTCTGCTGCGGGCAGCCGGCAATTTCCCTCTTGGAGGGTTAGCCCTTCCTTTAGAGGTGCCCGAGGTGACAGGGCAGCAGCACCTACCCCAGGGGCTGTGCCCCAGCCCTGGCCCGGGGCACCCGGCTCCAAGCGGCTCTGGGAGCAGCAGCGCTCACACCCAGCCTTCAAACCTGTCACTCAGCCCAGCCGAACGCCGAGCACAAGCTGCTCACGGGAGCTGCCAGGTTTGCACGTCGCTCACCCTGTGTTTTCCGCTTTCCTCCCAGCACCATCTCCAACGTCTTTAACAAAAAAAAAAATACCCACAGCTTCCTGAATGCTGCACAACACAGAGAGATGCTTCTGTTGCTCAATCTGTTGCTGGTCTGGAAATGAAGCATCTCCCCCCTCAGAAGCATTTAATCAAACGCGAGGAGCACGCGCACACGTCAATCCGAGCAGCGAGCCCTCGATGCTGCCGTCAGCCAGAAACGCAGCGGTCCACGCAGAGCCGGCTCGCTGCCACGCGCCGTGGCCAGGGACAAAGGAGCCTCCTGGGGTCCATGGGGGCAGAGGTGGGTCCTGGGGATGGGAACATCATTCTGGGCCTGCGCCGCCGGCAGATGGAGGGGACCAGATCGGCTGTGGCCGAGCCCAGATAGAGCATCGCCGCCTCCCGCCTCAAGAAACTCCCAAGCTTTAGGGTTCCTGCTTTGCTAAGGGTCTTAAACATCCCCCACCAAGCACCATGGTGGGGGGCCAGACCTGTGTCACCCCACAGAGCCCAACCTCCCGCCAGCTACGGGGTTAGGAGGGGGCGATGCCCGCTGCCATCATGGGCAGGGCGTTGGGAGCAGACAGGCACAGACTTTGTCCCAGCCCGAGACAAGGAGAACGCTGTGGGTTTGTTTTGAGACAAATGAATGGATTTTACTGTTTGACCAACACTCATGAGAATGCCAGTCAGTGCGGATTTGGCAGGAGGTCTGACACTTGTCAGCTTTGGTTTATAACAGGAGAAAAGCAGCCAGCTCTCCGGAGGAGAATGACGTGCGCGCGTTGCTGTGCGGGTTTGTTCTCGGAAGAATGTGTGGCAACAGAAGATCAAGCAAATACTTGGGGCCGCTACATCACGGAGGACTTTGTCAGCTAGCCGGAAAGTTTTAGAAGGGCTTCACACTCGTTAGAGACAGCCAAGGCCACTGCCTGGAGCCGGGGCGAAAACACAACAGCGTGGGGTTTGTGAATAACAGAGGCTTTACTGTGGCATCCCGGAGGAGCGTGAGCCATCAGCGGTGGCTGTCAGCGGCCCTGCAGCCCCACGCAGAGCTGCCCGGCCGCAGAGGAGTGGGAGCCGGGGGACAGGAGCCCATTCCCCCCCTCCCTTGCCCAAGCAGAGCGGCTCAGCTGAGATCTGGGGGGAAGCCGGTGTCCTCCCCACTCGGCTCTAGGCTCAGCTCGGGAATCCCAGCCTGGCTGGCATCGGTGTGGCGTTCTGAGCCGCAGGGTGCCCTCCCGCTGCCGGGGACAGCATCTCTTCTTCTTTAAAGCCATCGTCTCAGCCACGTTTCCCATGAAAAAGCCAGAAGCTGGTGCAAAAGCCCCGTGGGCGATTTACTTTGGTTTGGTTTTTAAAGGCTCTCCTGCAAAAGGCCAAGGGCTTCTCCGCCTCCACCAGAACAGCTTATTCTGCAACATCTACCCCAGGCAGCTTCTCCGAGCTGACGAAGCCTTTGGACAGGGAAGATCAAACATCTGGTGGGATCATTCCCTCTTCTCTCACTTGCCCAGGGATGCCCGAGGGTCTCCAACACAGCAGATGGACGGTCCCTCTGGCACCCACCGCACACCCACAGCGAGTAAACCCAGAGCCGCCGTGTCCGGGGCCCTCAAGGTGATGCTGCACCAGGAACTGAGTGCCCAGCCTGTAAAACGGCCCTGACCAAACAGGCCAGACTGGGAATGAATCATTACAGGCAGTGGAGTAAATCATCCACCTCTAAAAGGGCAGCAACTGCCCTTCCCTGGGTTGCTTTGCAGCAGGTCTTCAAGAGACGGGACTTTCTAGTGAGCACTAGGACTTGCTGCGGTGGGAAGGGCATGTCGCAGGCATGGCTGCAGGGAAGGTGGTGGCTTTTCTCCCGGGGAGAGATTTTTTCCCAAGGCACGACAAAGCTCTGGCTTCGACCTGTGGTAATGCAGCTCCTTGTGCTCCGTGCTGACGGCTCAGGCTGATGCTGCAGCCCGGCTTTGCTGTGGTCAAGGTGGCCCTTGAGTGTGGGTTTGGTAGGCTCCACCCTAATGAGTGTTTGCCTGCTTCGCTGTGCAGTTTGGCACGATGGGCAGCCTTTGCTCAGGAGCTGCCCCAGTCTGGGAAAGATAAGGGTGTTGCAGGCCAGCTCCGAGGCGGGATGACAGAGCTGTTTGCAGGCAGCTCCTCTGATCTGCCCAGCTCTGCTATTACTCCCCGAGCAACCATTAATAACCCGAGTCATTATGGGGTGCTTTTCCATTCAGAGACTTAACAGCTCTCTAAAGTCAAACGAGCGAGGCGGGAGGTTACGTGCTTCACCCCAGTTGTGCAATGAGTCCACAGCCGAGCCAGAAACCAAACCCACACCTAATCGCCGGCCGCAGCTCGCCCAGTGCTCGCGCTCAGAGCCTGGCCCCGGGCCGGGCTGGGACTCCTCTGCGAGACCACAGCAGCTCGGTACTTGCAGGCTCAGGCTGGGGCACGCTCGTCCCCGAGCCGGTGGGGTGTTCCCTGCTCAGGGACTCTGTCCTCAGAGGTCTCTCTCTCCTTTGGACATCTTTGATCTCGGCCTTGTGGTCTGCCTGGCTTCATGCGGTGGATGCATGGAGGAGAAGGAGGAGGAGGATCCAGCGCTGTCTGCCCGGTCCTGATCCAAACTGCTCCAAAGGCTCGTTTGACCCTCAGTACTGCAGCATCCCCAGACATCTGCTCAGGCTCCCGTGGAAAAGGAGGTCCCAGTTTCTCGTACATACCTCCCTCTCCCATCGCCATCACGACCTCGTCCACCTGCAACCCCCATCATATTGTCATGGACACCCAGGACAAAGCCCATGGGCCATTGCTCTTCTTTGGCCCATGCTCCAGAGCCCTCCCTTGCCCAGGTAGCTGTGAGGCAGACATGGTCCAGGATGTTCCCACAACGTCTGCATTACAAATAACCTTTGAGGTGAAGGGATCACTGGGATGAGGAACATCAACCTGGCACTTACAAGCTGGTTCTTGAGGGAAACGAGGGTCTTGGGTACTGAGCAAACTTCTCCCAGGTTTGCCTGCACAAGCCCACCGACAGCCTGGGATGGAGGAAGGGGGGAATTCATGGGCTCTGGGGGGAATTTCTGATTTCCTGTGTGGGGCGAGACCCCTGGGCCATGTAAGGTTGCAGCCGGGGAGGCTGGTGGTGGCTTGTCCTCCAGCAAGGGAGGTCTGATCATCCCCCTGCTCCCAACCCGCTCCGAGGGCTCTGTCGGTGGCAGCAACCTCCTGCTCTAAGGGATCATCGGTGCTTAAAATAGCGCTATATCATTAGTTACATCTAATTGAAGGTGTTTTGAATGCAACCTCCACAACACACAAACCAAATGGGAAATGACATACCATCAAATTAATGCCCCCAAACCATGATAAATGGCTGGTTAGATGATTAATGTTTCTATTTCTTGGGTTAAGAGAGAACAATGTTGCCCAGCCCAGCATTTATCTGTGTTGCCTGCAAAAGGTCACCAGGCAGCCTCAAATTAAACAGGCCCTTCGCCCTGCCGTTCCGCCTTCGGATGCACCGCGGTCTCTCGTCTCGACACAGGCTGCAGCTCAGGGGATGGAGCAGAGCGAGCTCTGACCATCACTGGGACAGGCGGCTGCCCCCGCCGGAGCCATCGGGCTGCCACGCCCCTTCTCATGGTCCATCACTATGGACATCCCAGGCTGCCTCGGAAAGTCATTCCCTGACGATGCATCTGAGGAAGCCGTTCGTCAGAGCGATGGTTTATTGCACTGGGGTTTTGACATCTGAGAGGGCTCCTTGCTACGCTGGCTGGTTTATTAAATCATTAAAAGACACTTCGTGAATAGTTCCAGAAATACCAACTTTTCATGTGGCCGGGGCGGCTTTGCTGCTCTGCACCTGGAAACGGCACCAATCCTCTTCCAGGTTCAAAGCAGTCGGGCTTCTGATACACCGCGTGTAATTAGAGATAATTGAAGCGAGAGCTTTCAAAGGAGCCCGAGGAGCTGGCTGCGCAGTCCCCTGGCACCGTCTGCACCGCGCCGTCCCACCCGCCAGCGGGGCTGTGCCAAGATCCACCAGCCCCTCGACAGCGGCACCAGCTGAACCCAGGCGCGTGGGGCTGGCGCTGTGGGTCTCGGTGATGCAGGAGGATGAAACCCCGCCGAGGCACAGCAAGCCAGGGCGAGGACGTCTCCACCACGGCCCCGAGATACCGCAGCGTGTCCCGACAAGACGCTGTTTGTGTGCCGAGATTAAAGTCTCCTGTGCAGTAGCAGGAAAATGCAAATGCTCTTTAAACAAGCTGTTAATTGTTAAACCACATTATTTAGGGGTAATAATCACTGGAACACCTTGTACTGCTAAAAAGAGGCCAAGAGCTCGCCAAGCATGGGCTCCACAAGAGGAGGATATGTCTTGTTTATGGGCTGAGTCTGATGAAAACGAGCAGGCAGAGACGTGGGAGGGGAGATTGGGAGAGGAAAGTGGGAAAGGAGAAGGTCCAGGGGAGCATCTCTGGTGGCTGTGGCTCAAGTCCCTCGAGGATCCCACGGAAAGAGAGTCCCTGGATGGAGAGGGAGACAGTGGGGATGGAGAGGGAGATCCTGCAGATGAAAAGGCTGATCCCACCGATGGAAAAGGCTGATCCCGCTGGCTCAGCCACAGCCTGGCAGCTGCCCCAGCTGACAGCATTGAGGCTGTGGCAGGCGTCGGCACCTCTTGGTGAGGCCAGTGGTGTTCTCAGCTGGTTGCCACCGTGGGAGCAAGAGACCTGCCCTTGCTTTGCACCGAGACCCCTCTGGTCCCGCAGTATTTTTAGTTTGTTTGCCATGGCCCCGGGCCTGGAGGCACTTGTCATCAGGAGGGTTTGCCGGCAGGATGGGTCCTGTTGGGAACCCCAGGTGAGCTGGTCTCCTTCACACCCTGGTGATAGCATCAAGGCTGGCAAGGCTTGAAGCCCCAGGAAATCCCAGTGTGAAGGCTGGGGAGCAAAGCTGGCTCTCCCCTGCGCAGGGAGGGGAGATGTTTGGAGGCTCCCAGCAGAGAAGCTTGTGACTCCTCCTGGCAGGTCCATGGGTTCAGCTGCAAGCAGACACTTTGGGCATCCCCTCATAGATGCTGCTGGTCCCACCTCACCCTGCCAGGATATCCCTGAGAGGGGTCCCGCCAAGCGCAGACCCCTCCTGAGCTGGGTGATGGAGCAGTGCTGCAGGAGCCTGTCCCCAGAGACCAGCACCCAGTGCCCACCCTCTTTGCTGGAGATGGAGAGCGGGTACGTCCAGCCGTTTGGCTCTCGGTGCTCCAGGACACACAGAGCAGTCTTCAAGATCCTCCACAGCAGAGCCGAGCTGTGCCAGGCCCCTATCTCCTCACCTCCCTTCCTGGAGGAGGTTTTGGCCGGGGGTGCTCTCTCTCCACCCCACCCGCCCAGGGGCTGAGCTGAGGATGGTGTTTCCTACCCAGCCATGGTGGGAGGGAGCTGTTGCCCAACCCAGCCGAAAAAGGGACCTCCAGTTCCTTTACACCAGGGCAGAAATGGTGCAAAACACCCCAAAGGGCAGCCGTGACCCTCGCACCCCGTGCTGTGGGGCAGCCATGAGCACCAGAGCATCCATGGGCACCTGGAGGTCCCTGCATGGGGAACCCATCCCAGAGCGCTGGATTTTTTTCCCCTGGGTTTGGGGAAGACAGAGGAACCCCTGGGTGGAAAGCAGCTCACTTCAGCACCCGGCTTCGACAACCGGGAACTCTTGTGTGTTTTGGATTTTAATCTAGCGCGGCTGGGGCCATGTGCAAGATGTAATTTAAGCTCCAGGTCAGGGTCCAAATGTTCTCCAAGTGCGGAGGTTTTGGCACTGAAGTTTTGGTTTGGTCCCAGCTTTCATGGCAAATTGAATAATCATATGAGGGAGAGGAAAGGAGAAAGAGCAAGAGAGAGAGAAAAAAAAACCCCAAACCTATCAACAGTTCTTCCAAAAGTGGAAAGAACCAAAACACATTTTGGCTTCATCAGCTCTGAAACGGAGTTATTTCCCTCTAGAGCTGGAACAGCCTCTCGAACAACATTTTTCAATTTAGCTTTTTATTAAAATAAAGCCGTGCCCCGGCAAATCCGCGCAGAGCTGCCGCCCGCGACCGCCGAGGTTCCCCGCCACCATACCGGGGTTTATGGCTTCTGCTCGTGCTGCTGGCATCCAAACAAACATTTCCTTCACCGGTTCAGGGGCCTCTGGGAGCGGCTGGCTGGGAAGTATGGGGAGAGATCCCTGTGCACATATTTAAATCACCTACTGTTGTGCTAACTTTCTGGCCTTGTATATCTTTTAATTATTCCCATGTTTATAGTTTTCTGTGGCTTAAAGGATTTTTTCCCCTTAAATGCGTGTTTTCCTGACAATTAGTCCTGCTGGCTGTAAAAGCACAGACGAAGAGACGGAGACAAGCCCAGCCTCGAAATCCAAACCTCCCTCCTCGCTGCAGTGCCGGCGGCCAGCCCAGGCTCAGCACCATCCTGGCTCAGCACTGGGACCAGCCCCGGCTCAGCACCAAACCCCTCCCAGGGCATGCCCTGGAGTGGGAGCCCCCAGCCAAGCGTGCCAGGATCCGGCCAGCCCAGCCCAGCCCAGCAGCGTGGTGCAGCCAGAGGTTGGGAGCTCCAGGGTTTGCCGGGGAGCGAAGGATGGGCGGCCATGGGGTGGCCGTGGGGCATGGACCCCATGGGCTCATGCAAGCCCAGAGCCTCCTGTGCCAGCTCAGCCTCGACGCTTGCATGCAAGCGAGCAAATTAAAACCACGGCTCTCCGTGCCACAGCCAAGGCTCTCAAGGAGCTGCTCGGTGGTGGCCACGTCCTCGCCCTCCCCAGGCGCCCTGCTTGTGTCCCCCAGCTGGTCCCAGTAGCAGCCAGGCGCTGATCTCTGGGGATGCCCGGGGGGGGCCATGCGTGCTCGCCACGCTCTCCACCGCTTCGCTCGTCTGCATATAACAGAAGCAAACGGCAGCACCGCCGCCACCCCTCGCCGACCTTTCTGGCGTGCGATGGCTCCAGGAGGGTGCCAGTGCCCGAGGGGACCCCCCAGCCCAGCTGGGTTTTCCCCAGGCGCACAGGAGGGTTCTGGCAAGGTTCATGCACACAAGCAATGCTCAATACCCTCAGCCTCCCGGTGTGGAGCAGGATCCGTCCCCAAGGCCTCAGAGCCTGGCTGGAAGCCTGGGGAGTTCGCTCAAGCACAGCTCGGCTGCGAGCGCGCACCCCATGCACCAGCCCGCGGCAAACCGGGCCAGGGAGGGCGGCTCCAGGCATGTCCCACAGCTCTCGCCTGGGTTTTATTTTCCTCGCAGTGAGAGGGGAACCCCGGGCCACCTCCCGTGCCAGCCCCACTGTTTCTGGCTCTGACACATCCTGCGTCCTGCCCCGTGCCCGGCTGTGTGGATGGAAACTCCGGCTGCACACGTGTGCGGGCTCTGGGCAGAAAGGTCCTGCGCCGGGGGCAGAGGTGAGGGCAGACTGCCAGCCCCAGTCCCACCGCACCCCCGGCCATGGGTCCCAGCCCCAGCGGGCAGGTGTCCTCTGCCCTTTGGCACCTGAGGAAACCCCAAAACACATCCCTGAGCCTGGCTGGGTCAGTGGGGATTTACACACATGGAAACAACCCAGGACCCGGCTGCTGGCCAGGGCGAGGGCACACGGAAGGTGACCTGGAGGGTGCCAGACATACACAGGGCACCGGGAGCAGGGACACATGGTGGGTTGCAGACCCTGCAAGCATCCACCCCCTGCCTCAGTGCCATGGGACCTGGGCTGGGAGCATTGTCCGGAATGCTCATCGCCTCCTCTGGGGCACCAAGCTCCTGGGGAGCCTTTGGCTCTGCACCAGCCACTGCGCACCGCTGCCGTGATAACCACCGAAGGCACCAGGGAGGTATGATCTCGTGATTATCAGGATACAGAATGTGCAGCCGCTCTCTGGTAATCCTGCCTGGTGCTCAGTCCACCAGCCCTGCTCCGAGGCAGAGCCAGGGCATTCCCAGGGGGCTGCAAGAATCTCTCTGCCTGATTTCACCCCAGGCTAAAACACAGCAAGAGCAACCTCTTGGGCAGGAGGGATGTGATGACAGGCTCTGTGACCATCGCCCACCAGGCCAGGGGTCCTCCTGCAAGTGTGAGGTCTTGCACCAGGGAAAACATAATCCAGGCGTGCAGGACAGGCTGGATCTACCCATCTGGAGAGGGACATGGGGGTGCTGGTGGAAGCTCCATAAGAGTGACCAGTGCACTGCGGTGGCACAGAAAGCCAGTGGGATGCTGGGTCACATCACCAAGGGCATCACCAGCAGAGATAAGGAGTCGTTATCCAACCCTACTCAGCGCTGGTCAGACCACCCCTGGAATACAGTACCCCAGGATTTAAAGGGTGGCTACAAAGAAGATGAAGACTCCCTGTTTTGCAAGAAGTCCCATGGAAAAGATGAGGGGTGATGGGTACAAGTCACGCCTGGGGAGATGCTGATTGTACACAAGAGGAAAATTGATCACAATGAGAACCATCAGCCACTAGAATGATCTCCCCAGAGCAGTGCTGGAGTCTTCAACGTGAGACACTGTTAAGATTCATCTGGGCCAGCTTGACTAGACCAGGCTTTGCCAAGAGAGGTGGGACCAGATGATCCTTGAGGTCCCTTCAGAGCTGGAGTTCCATGATTTGACCATTTTCTCACCAGGAAGATGCGCGTCTGCAGAGGGATCCCCGTGGAGAAGAGACAGGCTGCTGTCACCACCGGTGCTCGTCCTCAGGCTGCAGGCTTGTCTCCTTCCCCAGCACAGCCCCGAAGACACCCGGGGGCAGAGACACCCTGGGTTTAGACACCCCCCTTGTGAAGCTGCACCTGAGCCCCTGCACCACCAGCATCGGGGTGCGGCGGGGTGTTGGGGCGGGGTGCCAGCCCCCTCTGCATCCCCCCCAAATTAGCTGGGAGGTTTCTGTGATTCAGCTACAAAGGATTAAGTCTTTGGCCAAACTCTCCTGCTCCTTTCGCGAGGAATTAGGCCTCTATAAAATCAAACAGCATGAATCTTAAAGATTTACACGGTGCTTTTTTAACAGTGTTCAGTATATTTCAATAGTTAATAAAACTAAACGCTGCTTTGTGTAAAAGGTAATAGATTACAATCGCGTGTATTTTACTACCACTCAGTGTGTTCATCTAACACCTAATACGTTAAAGTTGGAATCTATGAAAAGCACTTTGTGGAGATTAAAAGCAGATTTATCACAGATGTGCCTCAACATTATGCTTGGCTTGAACCATTAGACTCCTGGAGTTTAAAGGTTAGACTTTAATGACTTCAAGGAAGTCGGTTACTTTTTAAAGCTCTAAATAAGCAGCTGAGATACTAATGGCATGTACAAAACAGGGAAGACTGGTTAAGAGCTGCTGGGAGGATGCAGGAGTTACCACTTCAACGTCTGCTCTTTGAATCCCTTTGAAGCAGATACAGGAGTTTAACCCTCATGCAAATTAATAATATGTTATTTACTAGATGAAAGTGTTTTCCTTGAAAACTTTGGTGGCGGAGCTCTGCCTCCACGGCTGCGCTCCCCGGAGCTCCGAAGGATGGGAGCGATTAGCTGCAAATCGCGCTGCCGGATTGCAGAGGGCAGGAGGAGGAGGAGGCTGAGCTGCGTGGCCGCGTTGCATGTTCACGCAGAGAAAATGCCACGTACGGAGGAGACTCAGCTTTAGCCCCTGCATGCTGCTGTGGTGTTCCCATCCGCTGGCAGAGGAGCTCCAAACCTCAGCCCTGGTGTTGCCAGCGGAGGAATCTGCTGCCTCTCCGACGGCGGTTGAAGCTGCCGTGGCTGGTAATTGTGGTTCTGCTGCCTGCTAATGGCCCAGGTCGCCACAGGCAGGTCCCCGGCATGGCTGGTGGCTTTCTGTGCCCACATCCCTGCCCTCACAGGCATGATGGCAGAGCTCAGAGCAGGAGCACAGCACGTGGAATGGGACAACTCTCTGCAGCCAGCTCTCCACTGGCCAACTCTGTATGTCCAACTCTACACAGGGACGACTCCACATGGGTGTCTCCATGCACAGCTTGGGTGGCACCCACAGCAGGGACACTCTTCTGCTCCTGTCCCTAAACATTCCTCCAAGAGGCACCATTTTACGGGTGGTGGGTCCTGGAAGGTTCCTCTTCACACATCCATGGGCTGATGACCTCCAGATGCACTTGGATGTGTCTGCTCCTCCACTGGGCCATCAATCAGGCTGAAATACATCTCGCAGAGCTGGGATGATTAACAGCAAAGAGGCTGTGGGTCCGAGCCCTGTGTGGGGTAACTCAGGCCGGATGCTATGGACGGAGAGACGGTCCTTTCTATGGTGTTGCAAGTTCTCCTGCCCCAAGCTCAGCTGTGTTACAGTACTGGCAGCACGTCATCCGCATTGGGGACATATTTTCCACCAGCAGAAAAATGAACCCTTGTCCTTGTGCTCCACAGAATGACTCAACTCGTCCTTTGACTGGCTCAGACGATGCTGGTGAGCATTTCCCACAGCTTTCGTGTATTCCCAGTTCCGTGTCTAGTGCAGGCGCTCAGGATGAGGCCCCAGCTCACAGCCCCCCCGCCTCGCTGCTTCCGCTTTTGCCCGGCTGCAGCTCGCACGTACAAGCGTCCTGCTGAAATCCTTCACGGAGATTTTCCCAGCCAAACTGATGGAATCAGAAGGTGACCGCAGAAAACGATCCCGATAATGCCTTATAAACCAACTATTGATCCTCGTGACCACTTTACATACATACAACACACTTAGATACAATAAATACTTTACAACAAGGTGTGTATTGTAATTTCTTCTGACCTGAGGGCAATTACTCCAATTAAACACTTACAGATATGATTAAAATTTAACCCCAGTGGCGCTAAGTAAACACTCAAGGACATACTTAGCATATTTAGGGAAGTACCTGTGCGCATGGTGATGGGAGGATCAATGACTTTATACCCCTGACTTAGAACTCTCTCGTTGCCAGCTCCGTGCTCAGACAAAGAGGGTGCCATTGGTTCCCTCCAAGGCTTGTGGCTCAGTGTGTTACACACACGGGGCTTCAGACCTCCTGTGTTTCTTTTTTCACGATGTTTTTTGATGTTTGAGTCAGCACAAGTTTCTGTCGATGTTTAAATAAATAAATAAATACATTGTCATCCAAATTCCCTTTTTTTAAAAAATTAAAATAAACCCAAACCCACACACCCTTCCTCCTGGACTGGGGGCACTGGCCAGACCACACCTCGAATCCTGGGGTCAGTTTTGTCCCCTCACTCCAGAAGGACATTGAGGGGCTGGAGCGTGTCCAGAGAAGGACAATGGAGCTGGAGCAGGGGCTGGAGCACAATGTGCTGAGGAGCGGCTGAGGGACCCGGGGGGGTTGAGCCTGGAGAAAAGGAGGCTCAGGGGAGACCTTCTGGCTCTGACAACTCCCTGACAGGAGCTTGGAGCGAGGGGGTTCGGTCTCTGCTCCCCAGGGACAAGCGACAGGACAAGAGGAACCGGCCTCCAGTTGTTCCAGGGGAGGTTGAGGCTGTCCCTGAGGACCCATTTCTGTCCCGTTGGGGTTGTGCAGGCGTGTCCCAGGCTGCCCAGGGCAGTGGTGGAGTCCCCATCCCTGGAGGGGTTTCCCAGCCATGTGGAGGTGGTGCTGCGGGACAGGGGTCAGTGGGGACCTGGCAGTGCTGGGGGAGCGGGGGGACTCCATGAGGTCTCTTCCAACCCAAACAGCTCTGTGATTCCCTGCTTTAATTTGGATGTCACTGTTTAGGACGCAGCTCCTGATGGCGATGGTGTTTGATACCACGCTGGGCAGGGGCTGTACGCTGGGGGCCGGTTCTTGCTGTGCCATGCTGGCTATGGCAGGGAAGAGGAGCAGCAGCTTGGAAGCCTGTGGGCTTGGACTGTGTCAGGGTGAATTTTGCCACTGAGATGTTTGAGGGTTTTTTTTAATCTAAAAAGATAAAAATTATTTCATAGTTAATAATTCACAAGGTAGTAACAAGACCAGTCGCTCCCAGGTGGGATCAGGGCACTTGGGTGCTCCTTCTTGGACACTTTCAGAGGTCTTGCCTTGCCAGAGGGGCAGAGCAGGAGAGACAGAGCCCCCCAATTCAGCCGCAAGCAGCTTTTCATGATCAAAAACCCAAAACGAACCAGCAGCCTGTTCTTCAAACGGCTGCTGACGCGTTATTTTTGGACGATTGCAGTAGTTTGTCCTTTTTCATCTGCCTCGTTTTCACAGCGATGTTCCAGAAGTATGAGGAGAGAAGTGATGGTTCTGGCGTGCCGGTGGCAGCGTGGCCCGCGCCCAGCCCCGCTCGGCCGGGAGGTTAGTGGGTGCTTTGCAAGCGCAAACAGCCTGACCCACTGTTGCAGCCTGTACGAAACCTTCTGCTCTTTGATGGGGATCTTTGAAGTCACCCCGAGATGCTGCAATTAGTGAGAAACAACACGCGGTGAACAAACTCCACCTTTGAACCTCTTCCCAGCCAGCATTAACCAGTTGCTAAAGGTTTTCCATTTTGCAATGGCTTCGCCTGGATTGCAGCTGCCAGACGTTTATCTGCGGTAACAGCTGATTTCAGAAAATGAAGGAAATCGTAAGATTTCTTCAGAACCTGTATAAAAAGTAGCACCCTCTGAAAAGGAGACAGTGCCAACGTGAGCGGATTATTGGATTGCCGCGTCGATAACAGCTGGGTGTCTTGAGCTGGAAGAGGCTGCACACCTCTTCCCACGAGCTGCCTCTCCGTAGATGCCGGTGGCATTGTGGGCCACCAGGAAGGCTCGTCCCTGACGGGGTCATTCTCAGCAATGTGCAGAAGCAGGACTTTAAAAATTCACCTGGGCAGCCCCTGCCTGTGCGCAGCCCTCAAACAGCATCTCGAGAGCATCCGCAGCTGGGGCGGGTCCTCTGGGTTTCACTGCCGGGATCCTGGTGTGGGGCCATGCTGGGGTTTGAGGGAGATGCTGGTGTTTGGGAGAGATACTGGTGTTTGAGATTGATGCTGGAGTTCGAGAGCAATGCTGGTGTTTGGGGGTGATGTTGGTTTTTGGGGATGATGCTGGTATTTTGTGGTGGTGCTGGTGTTTGAGGATGATGCTGGTGTCTGGGGGTGATGCTGGTGTCTGGGGATGATGCTGATGTCTGGGGCTGACACCAGTGTGGGCAGAGTGTGCTGGGAGTGTCAGCAGCAGAGGCTCTCCGCGGGGTGAGGTGTGAGCCATCCGAGCTGGTAAAAGCTCAGGGAAGGACCAGGCTGGGAGTCCGTCCCTTGCGCCCGATGCTCGCCAGCAGCATCTCCCTGCTGAGTGCGGTGGGAACGAGCCCCGTGGCTCAGGTATGCAGATGGAGATTTGCATTGGTCCGTCTTTGGCGGCAGCTCTCATTTAAGGCAATAAAGGTGCTTAATTTCATAGGGAAAACTTAATGGAGCACTTAGTTCCCATGCGCTGCTTCCCTGACATTTTATAGCCTTTGAAAGTGTAACTTAATCACGGCCAGAAGCTGAATCCCCCGGTTCTCCTGACCCCCTCAGGAAACAAAATAAATAAAGCTGTTTGCTAAAAAAAAAACAGAGCAGGTGTTGTGGAAAAGTCAGAAGATGCAAATTCTTCCTCCTCATTAATTATTGTATTTATTCCACGACTCCACCTGTTCGTATGACATCTCTCCCTCACGGAGACTTCTCACAGCAGATTAAAGTGCGCTTTTATCATCGCTCTGAAAGGTATTTCATAAGGGAACATTAGTTCTCCTACATTATTCTCACATGTTATAAAAAGTGTCTTTTTAAAATATTAGACAGCAATCGAGATTAATTTAAACCACATCAAACATGCACGGCTGGTTTGCTGGAATATTCACCCCCACCAACACATGCTCGTGGGTGCACTGGCCGCAGGCAGAGCTCAGCTCGGCTCTCCAGCATGGGGAGCAGCCCGACCTCCAGGCTCTTCTCCCCAGCAATGACAGAGCTGCAGGGAGATGCTGACGGTCTGGGCTCTGCTCTGCAGGCTCCAGCCAGAGAAACACGGAGAGATGTTGACCATCAGAGCAAGGCTGCACACCCTGGAGAGGAGATGGACCTCAACCAGGCTTCTTCTCCAAGCACCACAACACCACTGGACACTGGGATCCCAACACCAACACTAAGGCAGAGCCAAGGGTAGGATTGGGGCAGTGTGAGGGGATCCATCACTCATCGCTAGGAAAGCCAAATCATTTTGCTGGCATGACTTCCATCACTACTGCTCTTTCTGCAGCCCAGGCCTGGGTCCCACCACAGGAGATGCTTGGACCTCACAGAATCACACAGAGCCACAGAATGGTAGGGGTTGGAAGGGATGGTGTTCATCTAGACGGTGTTCATCTACCAGTGGCCAGATACTCACAGCCCAGCAGGACCGAACTCGGGCAGGGCCATTGCTCCCCGGGAACCAGGACCATGGAAAACCTGGAATCACAACCGTTTCCCCAGAGAAATTGCAACTATTAATCCTCATTCATTTTTGGCCAAAATCATTTCTCTAGGAGCAAAAACTTTATAGTGCTTTTAAATATAAGTTGTGCCTTCAGTATCAATCCAGTGAACTCCGTGCTCAGATCCTGTGGTCATTTTGAGCCGCAGCATCTTATCACTGCACATCGGAGCAGAGCAATCTCCCCTCCTTGCTGCCCGAGGGGCTGGATCCAGCTCTGCTTCACTTAACATTCAAGCCACATCCTCCTCGTGGAGGACCTATCAGCCAGATACCTGAAAACACATTTTCAACTCCAGTGAGCAATTGACTTTCAAAGCTTGTGATGCTTGTCAGCGTGTCTCCTAGGGCAACAAACAAACTCCGGAGAGCAGCGAGCCGGGCTTCCTGCAGAAGAAAAAGAGCACGAAGGTACAAGAAGATTCTGCTTGTATTTTAACACTATTTATGGACTGCGCAGTACTGAGAGGAGAAAAAAAAAACAGCAGAAACTTTGGTCTGTTTTGCATGGTGGTGCCTTGTCAGAGGAGCATCTTCCTGGCTCTGCACCTGCAGGTACCAGGGAGGTGCTGGTCCCCACGCCTGGGCGGTCCTGGCACTGCAGCCCCACAAAACAGCTGGAAGGAAAGCTGACCCGAGCCGGAGGGACAGGGACCCACGAGGGATGCTTTGGGTCTGTCTTCAGCTTTGTGCAGCTCGTGCGAAGCACCCCGGGGATGCTGGACTGAGGCAGAGGGACGTGCTCATGCAAAGGGCCAGGTAAAAGGCCACGGCAGCCCATGTCTCCGGGGCAGCGATGCAGGATTGCTGCCGCAGCAGGAGCCAGCAGTCACTCAAACATCTGCCCCGCACGTAGCAGCGAAGCCAAGGGGCCCAAACCCTTGAAAATCCCACCCTGAGTTTACTTGTTTGAGGAGCAAAAGACAAGTGGGCTGCGATATGATGCATTTATTCCTGCAGCCAAAACCTCCCCGCTCGGGTGGGCTGTGCCGAAAGCAGTGCCTCCATCCCCAGTTCATGGGTGTGCTCTGGTCTCACCAACCCAGGAACCCGCTCTCCTGGGCTGGGGGTCTGCAGAGCTCCCCAGGGTGCTTGGGGGTGTGGTGGGGGCTGGGGGGAAGGTGGCGGTGAAGGTGACACCGGTCTCAGCTGCCAGAGAAGCGCTGCCAACACTCCTGATCCCTCGTGTGAGTCTTCCCCCCTTACACGCTCAATTTATAGGGAGTATGAGAAGTGTCTCATTCCCAGCGTCAGGCGCAGGATGAACACTCCTGTTTGCCACATGTTTTGTTAGATCGTTAAGACATCAAACAGGCACCTAAAGGAGCTGCAGTTCGGCACCCGCCTCCCTGGCGCAGGGTGCGGAGTGCTGGGGTGAGGCGCAGCGGGAACTGGGAGCAGCGGGAGGGCTGGATCTGGGGGGAACTCCCCTTCCCACCACCTGGCCCTGCCTGCAGCGAGCCCACGCACTTCCCCATTGGGTGTGAGCTCCCGTGGCTCATGAGGCCCGTGTATATGTCGACGTTATTCCCTGATTCATCACCAAGCGCCACAGGTTCCCCGTGAAGCTCCTGTGATTATTCAGATCTCTATTACCAGACTATTCAGGCATGAACCTGCCTGGAACCCCTGAGCTCGGGGTGAGGACCAACACCCACAGCTCTCTCACTGTGCAGGACAGCCTGCGGTGCTGCCCTCCCTCCCGCGCCTCCACGAGCTCTCCCAACCACGTGCTTTCCTTTTTCCTAGTTTTTGCCTAGGAGCCACCCATGCAGTAAGAGGACACTTGCCATGGGGGCTGCCACGTCTGCAGCCTCAAAAGCATCCGTAGGTGCCCCTTTCTGTGGTGCGAAGGTGGAGTAAAGAGAGCAGGGGGACGGCAAGAGACGCAGCCAGTCCCATGGGTCTGGTAGGAGAGGAGAGGATGGTGCCAAGGAGCAAGGGGAAGGGGACAGGAGAGGGGACAAAGCTGGGCATCAGCAAGGCAAGTGGCTGTGGGTTGGTGTCTGCTTTCCCACCAGGACACAGAGCGAGCAGGAAGGGACCAGGGTGGTGATGAGACCTTTTACAGGCTTAGGATGAGCATCCCCAGTCTGAGGGTCTCACCTCTGCCCTCGAGCCCCTGCCAGGCGGTGGGTCCTCCCAGCAGGACAGAGGGCTGTGGGACCCGGGATGATGCTGGCTGCAGGATGGAGGGAGACGGAGGGGGCCCAGGTCCTGAGCAGGGGTCCCAGCGTGGCTTTCCCAGCGCACGGGAGACCATGGACAGCATAAACCAGCATGGAGAAAAGACCAGCGTGGCCCGGAGCGGTGCGGGCCAGCCAGCGGGGTCAGCTGACACTCGCTAAACGTTTCGTTGACTCACCGGCTTATAAAAAAAACAGGAGAAAAACTGAACAATAAAAAAAGCGGCAGTTCGCCTTGGCGAAGCTGCTGGGAAGTGCTGACAAAGCTGCTCCTGACAAAGCCCCAGCAGGAGGGGGGGAACTGTCTCTTTGCTCTGCCTGTCTCCCGCTGAACAAGGATCACTTTTAATGGGCTGAATACATACAACATACAGCTGACAACAAAGATGTTAGACTAACCTAACAAGAGAGTGAAACAGAAACAGCACACAGTGAGTAATTAGAATCTAATTAATTTGCATTTCACAGGAGAGTCAGAGATGTCAGAGGGAAAAAAAAAAATATATTCCCCAAGATGAAAGGGCTGGCGGAGGAGAGCGAGGGGGTGAGTGGAAACACTCGGCGCAGCCAGGACCGACACGCAGCCACCCGTGGAGCCGGTCGGGATGGGCAGGATTAAACGGTAGCAGGTGGGAAGATGACAGGTCTGGGAGCAGCGGCCAACAAAGGTGTCAGCAGGTCAGCAAAATTACGCCGAAAATATCCAAACAGCAACTTTTTCTGTTGAGCAGCATCCCTTGCTTGGCGGCGTTCTTCCTCCTGCTGCTCGGCGGCTCTGCTGGAGGAAATGAAGAGGTGGGGAGTGGAAAACCAGGCGATGGTGTGGTAAGAGCATCCAGCTCTCGGAGCGGTGGGAAGGCGGCGGCAGATGCAGTGCAGAGCTCGGCAGAGCCGCTAACAGCGTTACCGGCCGCGGCTCTCCTGGCGAAGGCAGTCCCTGCCCAAAATTAGTGCTCGCAATATGTTAATCTTTATGTTCAACACCCGATTTCTCCACGCTGGCTGTTCCCGTGAGGCAAGCCGTCCCGGATCTACATAACATCAAGGGAAGATTTACAGCTTGTTTCCATAATGATGACACCAGGCAGAAGATTATGCTGTCAGAGACGCCGGCGCATCCACACAAGCCCTAGGGAAGAAAAACAACCGTCACTCCCCATAGTGCGACGTGATTATTGTCCCTGCCTATCGACAGCTGCCAGGCCCTGCCTGCATCCCTGCCTGCATCCCTGCCTGCATCCCTGCCTGCATCCCTGCCTGCAAAAGGCACCAACCCGGGCTGCAGCAGCTGCCTGCCCAGTGAAGAGGACGAGGGCTTGGAGACGAGGGTCTGCTGAGCCCCTGCGTTTGAAGTCCCTTTGGATGTTCATAGAACCACAGACCGGTTCGGGTGGGAAGGGACCTTCCGAGCTCCCCCAGCCCACCCCCCTGCAGGGAGCAGGGACATCTGCACCCAGAGCAGGGGGCTCAGAGCCCCAAGGGCCAACCTGACCTGCCATGGTGCCAGCCATGGGGCTTCTCCCACCTCTCACGGCACCCTGGGCCGGGGTCTCAGCACCCTCAGCAGCAACAATCTCTGCCTTCTCTCTGCTCTCAATCTCCCTCTCCCAGTTGAACCCATCAGCCCTTGTCCTGCCCCAACAGCCCCTGCTGAACAGCCCCTCCCCAGCTCTCGGACAGCCCCTTGAAGCACTCAAAGGCCACACTAAGGTCTCCTGGAGCCTTCTCTGCTCCAGGTTGGACACCCCCAACCCTCTCACATTTGGGGGATTTCTGGGAGCTGCTCCCAGTTTCCCGTCTGTGGGATGGGGATGTCCATCCTGCTGGGGAGGAACATCTGGCACATCTGCATTGCAGGGACAGCTGGTGGCATGGGGCTGGCTCTCGGCTCCTTAAACCTGCGGCTGCAGCCAGGGCACTGAGGAGGCGGCAGCAGGAGCTGCAAACAGAAATCAGAGGCAAATAAGATGCAAATCTTAAACCTTGCTGCGGGCGGATGGGGCTGAGGGCAGCCCGGGAGGGGAGACATGGGGCAGAGGGAGGAGCAGGGTCCCCCCAGCCCAGTTCTGCACCCAGAGCAGTGGTGCTGGGGCCCAAGGAAAGGGTGAGGGGCGTTTCAGCTCGAGCGGAGCCAGCTGCAGCGTGCGAATGGGGGAAATCACCCAGGGCAGAGCTGCCGTGGGAGTCACGATGCCCCTGAGTGAGGGGAAGCCCTGGGAAGGGTCAGGGGTGCAGAGGTGGGAGAGGGGCTGGGGGAGCTCAGCCTCCTCTCAGCCAGAGGTTTCCTTCCTGCCGAACGGGGGATCAGCTCCCCGGCCCCTCCTGTCCCGCTGCGGGGGCACTCCAGCATGGAGAGTCAGCTTCCAAAGTTGCCTTCATTTCTCTTCTTGAAATGCCTTGCCCTCCAGTTTAGGCTGCTGTTTGCAGAACCAAACCGGCACTGTAAACAGGCCCAGGGGTATTTATTATTCTTGAAAGCAAAACAACCAAACACATCAGAAGGGAGGCATTTAACTCCGCCGGCTCCTTTCTTCTGTTGGGAATCAAAGTGATGATTGCTTGAGCAGGTTTCTTCCAGGCAACCCACCTCAGCAGTGCAAAGTGTGCTGCAAACTTTGCCCAAGTTGGGCCAGCTCGCGGCGCGGTCGGGCAGCGGCTCTGGGGACGTGCAGGCAGGCGGGGGTAAGGCTCTGCTGGCGCTGCCGTCGCCACAGCCCGCTGGCGAGAGCCATGCGGAGGCACCGCAGGCGGCAGGGCTGACATAATGAAGTGGAGATGCACGACCTCCGCAAAGGCTCCTTTTGGAAGGATCCCGAGTCCAGCACAGCCCAGGGACAGCGGAGCATCTCCAGCAGCACCATCCCCTCCGTTTTTAAGGCCTCAGCCTGTCTTTCTTCCTCAGGCAAAAACCCCAACAAACCCCAAACCCCAAAGCCTCCCACTGCAGTCAAAGCTTTTCAGCTAACAAACACACACTTTGCTATATCTGAAGTCACCAGCCGCTGTTGGGGCGGCAGGATCCAGCCCATAATTTGCAATGCGAGTGCTCTAGCAGCGCTGCCACAATATGATGAGGTCGTGAGTCATCTAACCACTGAAACCATCTAACCAGTCCCGGTACAACTCAGAGGCTGGGAAGGGAACACACATGCACTTGGGGTTTGGGGTGACTTTTCCCCATACAGGAGAGCAGGTGGCTCACGGAGCCCCGACTTGGCAAAACCAGCTGCCAGCACAAAGCCTCCTGCCCCCGGGAGGTGCCTGGTGCCTCCTGCCCTGGAGAGAGCAGGGGAACTGGGCAGCTCTCCCTGCGCAGCCCCTGCCAGTAGAAAATGCATCCCCTGCCCAGGGGCGAAGGGGAAGGTGCATCCCTGGGAAGCGGTGCGTTCGGCAGGGGAGAAGCGTGGGCTCAGCGAGGTTTGCAGCGATGCTTTGCTGGATCCTGCCGAAGGAAGGCTGCGTGGGGCTGGGGTTGAGCCGTGCAAACCCCGCTGCTGCCAGCCCTGACACGGGCACAGCCCTGGGCACCGTGTCCTGGGGAGCTGGGCACGGGTGAGCTGGGCAGGCATCACCTCCAGCTTGTGCCACGCTCAGAACGAGTTCCCCAGAAAGTTGTTGGGGTGGAAAACACGCTGGAGAAATGCCGGTGCCAGTTCTGCCACTGGCCCAATTACAGCCCCATCCTTCGGGGACATTTACAAACAAAACAGAGAAGATGAAAAATTAATGCCGGGCTCTCCTGACAGCCAGGAGTTGGGCTCTGATACATCCCCACCTCTGGGATAGGTGGCGGATATTATTCATTGCTCCCATCTCGCTTGTCACCGTTCAGCTCTCGAGCAATCAGGGCTGAGAACGAGTGGAAGTTCACAGCTCTCGGCTGCGGCTCGCCTGCAGATTTGTCAGTTCACTAAAGACCCAAATTACGCACGTTTACGAAGCCCGATCCACTGTTAAAAGCTGAGGGCGTCACTGCCGAGATTAGAGATTCACGGCGGTAATTATGTTAATGTTGATGTGTAGACGGATAACTGGCAGCAAGGAGTTGTTCTGAAATGTCTATTTATAGTTCAGGGGAAAAAAAAAATAAACCTTCTCCAGACAAACATATGGGCTACTGAGGCAGGCAAATGAAGTGGGAGCTAAACGGGAAGAGGAAAAAGACATGGGAGTTGGGCAAGCCCCGGGGCTGGTGCCTGCTTGGCTGGTTCCCATGGTCTGATGCTTGCAGGGAGGGTGGTTTTGGGGATTGGCACCTCAGTGGCACCCTGTGCCCCCCCGTGCCACCACCTCCGTGCCCTGAGGGAGGCCAGACCACGTGCCTTGAGCCCAGCTCACGGTGCCAACTAGCCTTGTTCTGCCCCAAAACCAGCCCCTGGGCTGCAGGGAGGCACTGTGGCTGCGGCTGGGGAGCTCACGGCGAGCTCACGGGGAGCTCGCTGGGCTGTCCTGGAGCTCTGGGGCACCCCAACCCCACACTGCCAGGTGTGTCACACCTTGATTGTCCCTTGTGTAAGGGGAGATGGCAGCACAGCCACTGCAGTGCTGGGGGGAGGGTGCCATGGCCATGTGTCCCACGCTGAGCATCGCCAGTCTCGGTCCCAACACCCCTCGTGCCCGGCAATGCCTCCATCCCACGGGGAAAACCAGCGCAAGTCATGTCAGTGTGGGGGTTAGTGGTGCCCCAGCTATGGGCACCTCCCGAAATACACCCCCGGCACCTCCTTCCCGCAGCGTGGCACCGAGCACGGCACCGACGGTGTGGGATTCTCCGGTGCTCAGCAGGATGCGAGATTTAAATTTTGAGCTGTGTGCTAAATTACATGGGCCGTCAGTCAACTCTTTGAGATGTTTTGAGTAGACAGATTTATACAAACACTCAAAGCTCAGTAGACCCAGCGCAGTATCTTTTATACCAAGCAAGGAGGAAATAAATCACCGCTCCCCTTCCACCGCGCTGAAATTTCTCCCAGACATCTTTCAAGCGGGATCACAGAAAATTTTATTTACCGTGGAAACAAACCAAAAGCCCCAAAGCACCAGGGGATTGTGCCTGCCCTTGACTGATGGGCCACCCAGCCCCGGCAGGCTCTGCCGCCAGCACCCCTCGCCTGGCATGGCTGCGCACCCCCTGCCCAGCCCCGCAGCACCAGACCCAGGAACCCTCAGGCCTCCCCAGTGCCCCCAGTCCAGGGGATGATCCCTGCCCTGCTCCTGCTGCCCACACCAGTGCTGGGACAAGCCAGGATGCCGCTGGCCGTCTTGGCCCCCTGGGCACACCGCTGGCTCCTCTCCAGCCGCTGTCACCAACCCCCCCCAGGTCCTTTTCCCCGGGCAGTTTCCAGCCGCTCTGCCCCCAGCCTGGAGCGTTGCTGGGGATTGGTGTGAGCCACGGGCAGGACCCGGCGCTTGGCCTGGTTGAACCTCAGACCACTGGCCTTGGCCCATCGCTCCAGCCTGAAGGTGCCCTTGGTCCCCTCATCCAGATCATGGATAAAGTTGTTGAAGAGAACAGCCCCCATCACTGAGCCCTGGGGAACACCAGCAAGGTGGGGATGGGAGCAGAGCTCAGAGTGGTGATGGGGGTGGCAGCAAAAGGGTCGCTGCAGAGACTCTTAACACACCTGAAAATGCTGCTTGGTTTTTTTATTTTGGTTTTTTTTTTTTTTGAACTGGTGCTCTGAAATTGCTGCAGGCTGCCTGGCCCCGCGCTCTTCCAGACGCAGCACAGTAACATGCCATTAGGGAAACAAAGCGCTTTCTCCACTTGAGAGCTGCCCTTTCATTTTTGGATCTGATACGTGCAATCACGGTAGCGTGGCCCCAGCAATTAGGAAGAAAAGTGCTTTTCTTCTCCAGGCCCAATTACCCATCCTGTAATTGACATAATTATTATCTTTCAGTTTTCTAATAATATTTATTGAACGCTACAAATTCTCATTCTCGGTGAAGCTGCTCTTGGAGCACAGCAATTTTTGAGTCCTAACAGGGTGGAAAGAGGGATCAATATGATCTTTAGCGGAGCCTTCGCCTCGGGGGGAGAGGGGCAGAAAGCCGAGCTGGAGGGCACAGGGCTCGGCTGGCACGGAGCTCCCCGTGCCCTCCAGTCCAGCCCAGTTTGGGACCAGACACCGGGTCAGCAAAGGAGCCCCTGGGGAGGGGGGAACAGCATCCCCCCTCCTGCACTCAGCCCCTCCTGAAGCTCTACCAGGAGCTTCTTGGGGACTTGGAACAGCAAATCTCATCCCCCTCCTGCCAACAGCCTCTTTCTCAATAGCCAAGTAAGCACCAAAACACGTATTTTAGATTTAGCATATTCCCATACACTGGAAGTGTATAATGGGGAACAGGCCAGTTACAAGCCCCGAAGGTCTTGAGGGCAGGAGGGAGGGGAAAGAATAGCTAGTCCTAGTTGTGAGGAAAACATGCATATTAAATTAAAACAGGAGTTAAAAAAAAATATTAATTTTAATTTTATTTTGGCTGCCTCAGGGCTGCTGTACCATATGCACAGACCAGCCATGCAGAATTCCTGCATGGCAATGCGCTCGCTGGCTCCTCCGTGTTTATCATCGCAACCAGAAAGATCTGTCAAGCTCTTCCCTTCCTCCCGGGCTGTCCGGGAGCGATGGCTCGACCCAGC
Organism: Bucorvus abyssinicus; assembly: GCA_009769605.1. NCBI lineage: Eukaryota > Metazoa > Chordata > Aves > Bucerotiformes > Bucorvidae > Bucorvus > Bucorvus abyssinicus. The sequence goes on from CM020038.1 coordinate 21,457,194, forward strand.
CCCCTAGGGAAGGCATGGTTCTGCAGGACCTCCCCGACTTCTCCTGCGCTTCCCCCAGCGGGACCGCGGGGGGTTGACCGGGGTTCAGAGCCTTGTTTACCCCCCGGATTGAACCGAGCCTCGCAGCTCGGGTTCAGCAGGTAGGGAAGGGTTGAGCTGAACCGCAGAGCATCCTCCCTCGTCCGCTGCTGGGCTGGTTCCTCCGCCAGCGCTCCCTGACAGCCTCTGCGGCGTGGGGATGTTGTCCCGACTTGTACCGCTGGAGCCAAGCGCTTCTCCTCAGGGTTGGTTCTCCTTCCACTCAGGAATCCCAGAGAGCATTCCAGCCTGCATCCCATGTTCCCGGATCAAAAGCTTCACAATGAAGACAGCAATAAAAGCAGAAGTTGGGGCCTTGCCCGGTGCCCAGAGCCCTGGTTCTGTGCTCGCAGCGGGGATGGGTCACCCCCAGCTCTCCCCCCCGGTGTTCAGCTTGCTGGGAATTGCCTTCTGGCACCTCCAACCCCAAGTACCGCAAGGGCCATGGGTGAGAAGGTCTGGGGATGGGCACGCAGTCTGGGCTGCTGCAGAAGACCCCACAGCCAGATATCCTAACTGGTGGTTTTCTACCCATTGTGATAAATAGTTCCCGAAATCAAGCCCTGAAGAGACTCAACCCCAATCACACCAGGAAACCAGAGACAAAGCAAAGCCCACAGCACCCGTGTCCTTGGCTGGTGCTTTATCCTTGGAACCATCCGTCTCCTCCAAACCCGCCGGGTTGAGCCACATCCAGAAGCCAAAGGTCTCTCCCAGGCTTTTGAATCCGACACATCAGGACGTGTTATCCCAACCACAGTTTTTTCTTGCATAATCTAGATTATTTATGGTCATCATCTCCTAATTGTCCCCGTTATCTGATAAGTGGCTGAGGGGAAAGGGTGGGTCAGAATAATTCTTGGCAGAGGACAGCTGCGTCGGGCATCAGATGCTGCTTTTTGAGAGCTGGGTCCTGCCCTCAGTCCCTGAGCAGGCTCACAGGGACGGGGAACACCCTGGAACTCAGTGCAAGGAGAATTCCTCAGGCAGAGGTTGTGAAGGATTCATGAATCGGGTTCTCCCACTATCCCCTCTGTAGACTATCACCATGTAGAATTGAACAACCACGGAGAAAATACAGCCCTAATCTTTTCCTAAACTTCTTTTTAGTACTGACATGACTGCTCATGCCGATGTCATCCTGGCATCATCACAGTAGCTCCAGCAACCCGCCCCGATAGAAAGACCAGGGCTATTTTGAGGAGCAATCTCACGTTTCCTGCTCCGCTGCGGTTCGGGGCGTTCGTGGGCAGGAAAAGCACGGGGAGCATCTGCCATCAGGTGCCCCGCATCTGGGAGGGCACCAGCTCGCTGGAGGCCAGGGTGGGTTTGGTCCTCGGGAGACGGATTGGAATGACATTGTGTTGAGAGCGGGCACAGCCGACCGTCAGGCCGGAGGAGACTTTGCTCGCGCCGCTGCGCCACCCAGGGCAGACAATGCCCTCATTGTATTTAAATCTGATTCATTTCTTCTAGAGGATAAAATTAGAAAATCAACGTAATCCCCAGGAGCCTTGTTAAATCAATACAACATCCAACAAGCAGGCAAGGCACACGGCAAGGCTGTGCGAAAGCGAGCCTGAGTCCCCCCGGGTGGGTTGCTATCAGCTCGACGTTTCAGAATCGGCAGGCGCTTTTGCATAATTTATCAATTACAAACAATTTAATTCATCCAGAATAATGAGTTGCAGGGCAGTTTTTGACGAGTTAAGTGACACGGAGGCGGATGGCCGCAGCGGACTTCAAGGAACAACCCACTCACTTGTGCGAGGCGAGAAAACCAAGTTCTCCCAGGGGCAGGGGAGGGCAGGGCGCGATGGGGGCAGCTGGGCTGCTCCCCGGGGCACAGCGTCCCACGCAGCATCTCAAAAGATGGGGATGCTACCGCAGAGATGGCTCTGCTGTAGGTGACGAGGCAAAGGGGAAAAGGGACGCGAGGCTTCCCCACCAGCAGCCTGGAGCCAAGAGTTACGAGCGCTCCCAGCACTATCTCGCTGTCCCAGAAAGGGAAACATGGAAAGGTTAAGGGTAGGTTATTTGAAAGAACAAAAGTGATAAAAATCAAAAGCATTTCTTCTGCTGAGAGGGCCCTTTAGAAGGTTATGAAGCATTTCCTTCCCGCAGCCCTCTTTTGTTCCTCTGCCTATTGGCCCGGCAGGGCCGGGGGCCGAGGGCTCGCTCCGTCCCAGAGCCGCGCTGGGTTCTCACCGAGAACAATAGCGATTGCTCTGGGAGAGGGCAGGTTCGGGAACCACCCCCCCTTGGAAATGCCTCTTCCCTCTCTATTTCCCCCCACCAGCGAGCACCGGGATCCTGCTGGCTCACTTTAATGCTGGCTCACACCAATATTAAAGCCAAGAAGTTAAGTGCTGCATAATTATGGCATTGTAGTTGCTAATTATAATCCCACAATGAAATCAGCGCTTTGCAGCGAAGGCCACAAAGACCTGATGGTTTGGAGCAAGCTCCTTCCTAACCCCTCGGAATTTCTCGTTAAAAGCGATGGGAACTTGCAAGGAGGATTCGGAGAAAGGGAGAGGCTCATAAAACCACCCCTCCAACCCCATTAACCTCCTCCCAGGAACTCGCTCCGCCGAGCCTTTTATGAAGTAAATGTTCTAGAGCCGGCGCACGGCCCATCGAGCATCCCGGCGCGGCCAAGCCCATCCTGGCGTGCGCGGCTCCGGGTGCGGAGCGGAGACGCACGGCCTCCTCTCCCCGCCGGTTCAGCCTGGATCCATCGCTCTCTGTAGCAGCCTAATAACGCTGTCCGCTTTATACCCCGGGGGCTTGATTTATTAGGTAATTTGTTGCTTCTCGGTGGTGCTGGCCCGCTTGTCATCCGTGTAATGGGATGATGGAAGCGCAGGCTGGAGACACCAGGCTTTAAAAGCCAGGCAAATACGACCCATCTAAACTTGATGTCCAAAAATCGATTTGCAGCAATTTTTGTGCTTTTTTGGCTTGCCTGAGGAAAGAAATATATATATATTAAAAAAAAAAACTGCACCAAAAATGAGGGGGATTCACTGGGGCCAGGCTTTTGTGTGAAGTGGGGATGGCGGAGGGTGCCGGGATGCAGTGGAGCTGGTCCTCTGCCAGCCACGAGCCCTAACGCAGAGGGAGCTCAGCCCAGCGTCTACCCCAGCCTATTCAGCCGCTCCCCAGTTTAAACCACCCCAGGAACTGTGTGTGCATGTGGTCCAGGCCTCATGTTAATTAAACCCAAATGCCTAATGGCTTTTCTATCGATGCTCTTTGATTTGCAGCAGGAGCTTGGTGCCAGCACCTCCAGGAGAGGGGAGGGCTGGGGAGGGCTGGGCAGCCGGGACAGGGCGCAGGGGGGTCTGCGGCTGCTCCCCAAGGATGTCCCCCCGTGCTCAGAGTCAAGCCATGGCAACCTCAGCCATCTCCCGGAGCATCTGCAGCGGGTTACTCAGGGTCGACAAACCACACCGTGCTCAAATTCCCACTGTAATTTATATTTATTAAGGTAATTAACCAGCTCAGGTAGCTGTGCTGGCGAGCAGCATGAATCACCGGACCGGGAGCAACACCAGGGCCGGGTGCCTGCAGTGGGCTGGGGCCAGGAGCGCTGCAGCCCAGGAGCCCCCCGAGGCTCCCGTCTCCAGTCTCCTCTTACAACCTCCCAGCTCGCCCCAGTGTCTCTGCTGCTGGACTGGGGCGTCCAACCGGAGCAACGGCGGAGCAGGAGAGGCTGAGGTCCGCCGCCTCTCCCTCAGCCATTGCAGCAGCCTTGGCCGGAGCAATAGAGACGCAAGACAGATCCGGAAGCTCCGGCATGGCCGGGGCGTCGAGCTGCGCCCAGGATCTCCCACACTGATAACCATCGGCTGTCAGGGCGTGTTCGACGTTAGCAGCTCAAAGGGGATTAGGAGGGATGTGCCGCTGGATGCCGGGACTGGGGTTTGCGCAGAGCTCGCCCGCCGCTCGCCCAGTGGCTGGCGGGCTGGGTCTGTTTTCGGAAGGTTTGGATGGACTCCTGGCGATAAGGATCTGCCGCAGCCCTTGGTGAGGCAGCCGGCACACCCTCTCCGGGAAGGGCCCCGCACTTCCATTCTCAGCTCCCCCAGCCGAGGCACTGCCGGCTGCTGGAGCAGCCCGGGGATCGCTCTGGCTGCCCATCCATCCTTCCAGACCCGCTGCCAGAGGAACCCCAAAGGAGGCTGGTTTGGGGTCCTGGCTCCGCCCAGAGCTGGGGGGTCTCCAAGCACCAGCAGAAGGGCAGGATGAACATGGCATGCATGGAAAAAAGAATTAATGAAGCCAACCAGCAGAACGCACAGTTAATGAGCAGGCTGGAAATCATCAGCCAAAACTTGTTTTGGCTGGGGGTTGCCGCCCCGACGTGCCAGACGAGCCGGGAGCTCCGGGGGAGGCTGCTGCTGCCCTGCGGGCGCTTTGGAGATGAAACGGGGTTTTGTAAATACGCGTCTGTACCCAGGGCTGGTGAAGGGCTGGTTGGGGCCGGGATGGGAGGGAGCACCCAGCTCCAGCCCGGCTCTCCCTGACTCATGCTGCTCCTCTCCCCCAGCGCTCACCCGCCGAAGGGTGCCCAAAACCCTCCCCCTGCTCTTTTCTGCCCGGCCTGAAAAACACTGGGGGAGCAACAGGGAAAGTAAAATCGTAAAATCTGATTTCAGCACTTTCTGACTTTTTTTTTTTTTCTTCCTTGTTATTATTTTTATTAGCCTCCCTGCTTTGGCTACAGGGCCTCTTGGAGAGAATGGAGTGTCGCGTGGGTGTTACCGGCTGCTGGCGCTTACTTGGCTTCAGAAAGAAACGCCAATTACTAATTTCATGGAGATAAGCCATTCTGAAGGAGGAGAGAGAAAAAAATATATATTAAAAAAAAAAGTCCCCCGGCTTTGAGACGCAAAAGGCACCTTCATTTATTTATTTATTTATTTCCGCGACGGCTCGCGGGGGTGCGGGGATTGCTTAGCTGGGTCCCCAGCCGTGGGACCGGAGCAGCGCCCCAGGGGCATCGCCGGAGGATGGAGTTCAGATGAATATGTCTGTATGTTCACACACACATGTCACCCTGCGCCGACGCGGGTCCTGCAGTGAGCTGGATGCGCTCCCCAGCCCTGCCAGCCCCGGGGCCAGCAGAGGGGCCACGGCCGCAGCATCCCACCGGCTCCCAGCCATACCCTCCCCGCCAGCACAAGGCGATGCCCGTCCGGGCTCCTGCCTGCCATCCGGCTCCCACAGCCCCGTAAACACCGAGGGCAGGGGCCGGGGAGGGAAAATAATGGTGCGCGGAATTAATCTGGGTGTAGTTTGCATTTTTATTGCTCTAGCCTCAGATTCCAGCCTACAGAAAGGTTTCAAAAAGGATTAGATGCCATAAAACCTTTAATAATCCTCCCACATCTTACGTTTAATTATTGTTTTTACACATGCGGAGCCAACATGCCTGTAGCGAGCAATCAAGTATCACATGCCACTCCTCCTGCATTTCTTCTCTCCCGGGTGTCTCTGGTATTAAGCCAGCACCCAGTTTTCCACAGCTCATCCCTGCCATGACTGGGAGCTCTCCTCCTCCTCCCCAACCCACTCCTCCCCCCAGTACAGCCCTATATAAGCACATCCCGGCTGCACTTGGGGTGAATGTGTCAGCCAGAGGAAGCAGCGGGCACGGGCGGGGACACAGATGCCACCACCATGCAACCGCTGCCCACCATGGGAGCTGGGACCAGAGCCGGATGGGTGCCCGGCCCCCAGTGGGCTCCAGCGCCGGGTGTGGGGGGGGCACACACGCTCACCATCCTCACCAGAGCCGCTGAAATCAGACTTGGCTGGGAATTAAAAAAAAAATCTTCATCTCCAATTGTAAACCGCCTGTTTGGTAGGAACATTTTGTCGCGAATTTGGTGCCATCAAAATGGTTGCTGTTTCTTCAGGGGGGAAAAAAATCAGATGTTTTAATCATTTTTCTGATCCCAACAGCTTTCCTGCAAGCCAAACAGCCGTGGCAAGGTTTCATCTGTAAGAAAAGGTTAAGAATATAACACATCACCTTTCTGTAGGATTCCAGAGGCTCCATTATTCACAAAAAATGATTTAAAAGCATCCCCAGAGCACCGGCCGCCCTGCCGAGAGCTCGCCGTGGCACCCCGAGCAGCAGCTGCGGGGACGGCACCAGTGCCTGAGCCATGGGGACATGGTGACGGCGTGTGGCCGGTGCTGCTCAGGGCCATGGGGAAACGCTCCTGCGTGGCCCCGGCTCTGCCCCGGGGACAGGACACACAGAAAAAAACTCCATCGCTGCAGACTCTGCTCCATGAGGCTCCCAGTGTACTGGTTGGTGGTTATTATTATCATTATCATCGTTACTAATAATAATGATTGTAATTGCTATTGCCATTATTGTTGTTATTACCATAACGCTGGTGCCCCCGATGGCCTGCAGTGAGGCTCAGTGGGGGAATGGTTTTGCGCAGTTGTTGCTGGGTTGGCGGGACCAGCTGAGGCCAGAGCGACTCTTCCACTCCTGAGCCTGCTGCTGCTCTCCTGGGACAAGTTAGGGTTGTCCAGTAAAACCCTGTTTCTTTAGGAATTTTCCCCATTTTGACCCTGGACCAGTGATGAGATGGGATGGTCCCAGAGTGGGTTCCCCTCGTCCCCTCCCAGGGCTGGGAGGATGCTCAGGAGCCAATACCCAAAAGCATCTGCAAGCAGAGCCCTATGCTGTCCCCGAGGCTGGGCTTGCTGTCCCAGCCACCAAGACCAAGAGAGCCGAGCTCAGCTTTAGGGCCAGCGATAGTCCCCTGCTTCTGGGCTGGTTCCCACATTATCCCTCTCTAAAGCCCTTCCCCAGCCCCGCAGCAGGCAGAAGGTCCAGTGCTGTCAGCCTCCAGGCCAGGGCAGGCAGGAGCCTCTCTGGGATGCAGGCAGCGCTCTGGGTGAGCAGCTTTGAACCCTTTATCCTCGGAAACATCAGAAGTTTCAATTATTCTGCCTGTGACTCATTTCTGATGAAGACTTTTCTCAGAAGAAACTCAGTAGGTGGGACAGGTGGGCACCCAGAGCCGCTGCCTCTACCTCTGGAGACAAAGCTCTGCTGCATCAGCAGAGCCATCATCAGAGCATCTCCTGGGAGGTGGCTCCAGCCTTGTTTGGGTGGAAGAAGGTTCTGACCCCACCGACAGGAGTTACGGGGAAGCCCCCCCGGGCTGGGGAAAGGCAGACAAAACAATCGGCCGTTTAGTTTGGTCAGAGGCAGCATCCCAGTCAAATATTGCCCTCCCAGTTGCGCACACATGGCAAAAGCAGAGCCCAGGCTGCCGGCCAGACAAAGGCAGCCTGTGCTCCCCAGATGTTTTATTCATGCAGAGCCCTGCCGAGCAAACAAGCCGGGCTGTTCTGCGCCCGCCGCTGCAGCCCTGCCTTTGTGCTCCGTGGCTGTGGAGGTGGGAATGGCAGAGCGGGGCTGCAGCCCTCCCCGCGGCCTGGGACTTGTTGCTCCATCACCACAGCGATTGCTCCCCCTCTCCAGGCTTGCTTGGAGTGGGCACCAGAAATTGCAATTGCTTTTCCAGTTTCCCTAGTTTCTTGCGCTCAATCACCTGGCTGCTTCCAACAGAGCCGCAGGCTCCGCTCAGGACCAGCGCTTGGTCCCTCCATCACTGGTGCTGAGCCGAGCCTGGAGCAGATGTCCCCGGTGAGGCCAGGGGGATGGTCCTCCTGCTCCCAACCTGGCGAGAAAAGGCCACCTGCAAACAAAGCAATAATGGAAGAGTCAGCCTTAGTCTCACCCCGATCATTTCTAATTAAATATTAATACCTTCTTGATCTTCCTTTAATGTTCCATTTAATCTGAATGTTTGTCTTATTTTCGTTCCGGGCAGAGGATTAACCATCCTGGGCACAAGCGGCATCAGGCCATGGCTGCTGGAGCAGAGCTGGAAAACTACTTCCATACGGAAAGCACTGCAAATTCAGCTGTTGGGATCCTTAGAAATGAAATTAATTCCCAAGCACCGGAGATTCAGGGTGCTCAGGGCAGGGTGTCCTGTGCCTGTCCACCCCCGTGCTGGGGGGTGGCATCACCCCAGCCCCACTCAGTGGGATGGAGCAGAGCTGTCCTGCGGTGGAGGCATGGGTGTCTTGAGGTGGGGAACATGGGCACCTCAGGGTGGGCTGGGTGGGCTGGCAAAACTGGGGATGTCTCATCCTACGGGTAAACCCAGCGTGAGGGCAGTGGGGCAGCAGGGAAGGGGCACACTGGGGAGGTCAGCGGGGTGGATTCACCTGTGAGAGGCAAAGTGGGCAACGGCTCAGAGATGCCACCAACCTCCATCCCCATCTCCACCTGACCCCGGGCTCCCAGTGCTGCATGGTGTCTCACGGTGAGGAAGACCCCGTCAGCCATACCAAAGCCAGATCAAACCCAGTCGATGCTCCTGTCTTGACTTCATTTTCCTGCTCAGAATTCACAACACGGCTTGGGGCATGGGGCAATCAGGCACCAGATGACTACAGGAAGGTGAAAAAAACCATTTTAAAAATACCTGTGATGCGAATGGGTGGCCCAGTGCACCTCTGCTCTCCTCTGCAGAGCAGGGATCAGCCACCCCCACGTCCCAGGCAGCGTGATCCTCCCAGGCTCCCTGACCCACACTGTCCTCCCCAGCTTTTCCAGGAGCTCGCGCAGCTCCGCAGACACTGAAGCATGTTTGGTAACACATGAGTAATGGCCCGGTTTAATCCCTTCCAAAATCATGATAACCCCGAAGGATGTACAGGTTGAGGAAGATGTTAGCGTGGAAGGCGTGCAGCAAGCAGCGCCGCTGCCAGAAATACCAGAGGAATTAGCAAATTGGGTTGCAGCTCTCAAGTGAAACCTTGTATGGAGGATGGACTGTTCCTTCTTGTAATCCTCTGTCATCAGCACTCGCTGCGAAAACTTAACTGTGTCAGACTAAGGCGGCGTGGTGAGCCCCGGGGCCAGTTCTGTGGGTAGAAGGACTCATGCGTTGCCCAACGCTATTTGCAAGTCAAGTGTATTTCTTTCTTCGTGTTGTAATTGCTGAGGACTGGGAATGCCTTACGAAGCAGCCGGCGGCAGCGGGGCTGTCTGGTGCTGAGGTGTGCCGAGCCCACAGCGATCCCATCCCGCTGGTTTATCTCCTCCCGCTGGACACCCGATGGAGGGCCAGGGCCAGGGCTGCAGCAAGGCTTGAGCAAATTTGGGGGATGCACCTTTCCCCATGTCGTGGTGACAGTGGTAGCACATGGCCCTGCTCCATCACCTCCATCGTGGTGGCCCAGGGAACACCTCTGCTGAGGGGCGACGGACCTCACGTGTGCCTGGATGCCCTCAGGAAGGGGACATGATAAATATTGTGTAACTCGATGTCATCTCAGTATCATTAGGGCTAACAGGACAGAAAGCTCGACCAAGCCTGCTGCTGGCCCCGGCTCCTGGCAGGGACAGCTGGGCCGAGGAGAGCTGGCACAGGGGGGTTTAACACCCCTAATATTTATCTGAGGGGCATTAACGTGGGCAATGCTTGAGTATATAAAGCACTCGTGACTCAGAAAGCAGAGAGAGAAATGACCTTCCCAAGGTGCTGCCAAGGTAACAGGAAAACCATCCCGAAAAAAAGGGACAGAAAAAAAAGATGTGCTGTAACTGCCCCCAGTGAGCAAGCCGGTATTTACTGGGGGGGAAAAACACCCAAACTGGTGAAGAAGGAAGCTTAGAAAGAAGATGTAGCAACTCCCAGGTGAGGGAAGCTTTGGCCTCCAAAGCCAGGAGCACGGGGAGTTCATCTGGGGTTATGCCAGACCTGGTGACACACCAAGCTTTTCAGCACTCAAGCTTGTGTGCCAGCCTATCGCCTTGGCCGCCGCACGGCATCGCACCCCAGCCGCCTCTGCAGGCCATCGCGCGTCTCGTCCTCCGACCGCCTCTAGATGTGCAGCTCTTTGGAAATGAGTCGCCCTCCTCGTTGGGCTTTCGATGTGCCCAGGAGGAGGGTGCGTGGTAGGCATTGCTTCACCGCTGTTTGTGCAACCTCGCTGCACAGCCCTTATTATTCGCGATGGTATCTTGCCGCTTGATACGCATAATAGCTCAAAGGTACCGTTGACTACATTTTTCCAGCTCTTTGATGTGCCAGCGATAACTTGTTTCTGTTTCGCAGCCATTAAGCTTAGGTGGAAATCATTACACTCGTTAAATGTGGGGTTTGTTCTTTAATCAGTGTTGTTCTGGTTCCAGGCTTGGTGTTGCAATCTGTCATACGTGGAAAATATCCTCTTAACCCCGATGAACAATTCTGGAGGAAGTCAGCACAGCTTTAGCAGAGTTTCTTCAAGGTCAGAGATGGAGGACCGCATGCATCCTCCTCGGAGGCTCCAGCATCCCGGGCAGGTTGCAGCAGCTCGCCGGCTCTTTGCACCACAGCATGGGTTGTACCCAGAGCATGGACCAACGCCTCCGCAAGGCAGACACACGGGTACGTGCTAAAGCCACCTGGAGCAGACCTTACCTATCCACTTGGCAACATCCCCTTGACGTTTTAACGTCATAGACTCCACAGGCCACTCCTTGGGTCGGGCTGGGACTGGTAGGGTGCATATTTTTGATGGCAGTTCTGCAGCCCCCAGCCACGGCCAGGCCATTCCTGCCCTGTCAAAGACTTTTGCTGCTCAAGAAGGGGATGCTCCACCCTGGCAGCTCTTCGCCTCCAGCACCCTTCATGCAGGTCATGGTGTCTCACCATCCTATAACCACCTGTAACCACCCAGCACTGGAAAATCCCCTGAAGGCAGGAGGGAGAGAGGGAATGCCCACCCATCGAGCTCTTCCCAGCAGTACCAACCACGTATAACTCCTGGTTATCATTTTCTCTGGGAAGGCTGATCAGCAGGGGTCTGACCCTGGGGATGGAGGGGGGTTCTCAGGTCTGCTCTGCCCTGCAGATGCTGGGGAGTTCAGCCAGCCACATGCACATCAAACCATCAGCACACAACGGTTGGGTTAAACCTGGACTACACAGGCTGGGGATGCCGGCGACTAACAGCACGTTGGATCAGCTACACGCTGCCGTGAGCACAACCAGCTCATTAGGAAGCGGCTCCTGCCAGCGAGACGAAGCAGCTGCTTCGGTCCAAATCCTGCAGCCTGTTCCCTCTGCAGCCGTGGGAGCCGGGCACACCCACCCGCTCCAGCTGGGCACATCCACCCATGGGCTGGAGGGGTGTGCAGGTGCTCACACGGCTGTGGGAGAGCTGCCAGTGTCCTCAGGAGCCACCCAGAACTTATCAGTACATGGCTTCTGGGCGTTTTGGACTTTCTCTTGGGGGTCCTGCCCACAAAACGAGGCTGCAAAGGGTGCAAGGGTCCTGGCTGCTGCATGAGGAAACCTCCGGAACAAGGAAGGGCCATGGTGAGAAGGTGCTTTGGGGCAGGGAGCACCGTGCCATCAGGAGGCAGAGCAAAGCAGCGGGGAGGTAGCCCACGTGTCGGCTGTGAAGTGGACGGTGAGTCTCCCCAGGTGAGGCCCTGGGGACAGCCTGGGAACAGGCTCACACCTCAGGAGCCCTGGAGAGGAGAGTAGAGCCCCGAGGAGAGGAGCTGCTGTCTGCAGAACCAGCAGTGCCAGAGCTGGCCTCAAACCGGCTCCGTGTGCCACAGCCTGAGCACAAAGACCCTCTGCAATGTGCTGTCCCCAAACAGGGCCATCTGGGTGATGCGCTTGCTGTCCCCAAACGGGGCCATCTGGGTGACGTGCTTGCTGCCGGTAAAGGTTGAGGATGCACCGAGAGCTGCAGGAGCACGGGGCGGGGGAATGCTCCCTCCCGCCGCGTGGGGCAGGGACAGAGCTGCCGGGCACAGGAGCACGGCAAAGGCGTCTCACCCAAGCGAGGAGCATGTGGAAGGAGGGGAAGCAGAGCATGGGAGACGTTCCCCAGAAAGCAGAAACCCGGCAGCTGGCAGGAGAGAACCTGGCAAGGGCTGGGCGCTGCGCAGAGCCCCTCGAAAGCCAGCGTGGTTTTCAAATGAAGGCTATATTTGTTTTGCAAAACCTCAAACCACCCCTCCCAAGAGTGTGTGACAGAGACAAGTGAAAACGGGAAAATCTTCGCCTGTTAACCCCTCCGTGCAGGAGCTGGAGAGGGAACAGGCTGCCCGTGCCCGTGCCAGCAAAGCCCATCTCAGCTGCCCACACCACGAGGCAGCCGACGGCGGCTGCTCTGCTCACGTTTGTCTTTCACGCTCGTTCGAGGGCTTTGGCAAGCGATGCTTTGGTTTCGTTTCCTGCTTTCTTGCAGTCTCGGCATGTTTAGTTTGGCCTCCTGTGTTCTGTGACATGAAAGCCTCGGCTATAAATACCTCACCCCTTCTCTCCAAAGGCCTTGTGGCGTTTTCCTGCCTGCGCTCTTCGACCCTTTGGGAAGGTCAGGAGGCGGGAGGAGCGCATGGAGCCGGCTCCGGGGATGCTGGTGGAGCAGCTCCCTGCTGGGACAGCCCTGGGCACATGGCTTGCAGCACAAGGCTGAGCCTTGCTCCACTCACAGATGTTTATCGCGGCTGATAAGTCTGTGCTGGCTCTTTGCACAAGAGGAAGGGGAGGCTGCTGCAGCGGTGAGCGGGTGACAAGCCCCGGGAGCTGAGCTCAGGGTCGTGGTGGCGCTGGACCCCTGGGTTCGCCCGCAGCAGGGCTGCACCCCAGAGGGCTTTGGCATCACTCATTCCTGGAGGTCCCAAACGCCACCAGCACTTGCCAGCTGCAGACATCCTCCCGGGGCCAGCATGCCCAGCTTGCCCCGCCGGTGCAGCCAGGCCGGGGAAGCCAGCCGTGCAAAGGGTGAACGTGTACAGGGCAGCAGCCCCACGATCGCGGCCCTAGTCGGGCAAAGCATCACCACTCACAGGCACTAAGCGGTGCTTAAAGTTAATTACTCGCTTAACGACCTCTCCTGAAGGAGCACGGGTCTGAGGCTGTGTTTGGCATCTCCTGTACTTCACTGCGATGCAGCCGAACACGCACCCCACCGCTCCAGTGCCCCAGTGCCCCAGCGCCAGCCCTTCCGCTCCGGCGCTGCAGCCCCAGCCTGGGTGCGCTGCTCCCCGCAGCCTCGCTTTGCGGATGGGAAAACAGATACCCTTCGGGTTCTTAGAGCTCTGCTTTCCCGAGAGCGCTGCCCCCCGGCCGGCGGCGCCTGCCAGGCTGGGGAGCTGGCTCTGCAGGGACCCGGCTCTGCAGGGACCCGGCTCTGCAGGGACCGGGCTCTGCAAAGACCCGGCTCTGCAGAAACCCGGCTCTGCAGGGACCGGGCTCTGCAGGGACCGGGCTCTGCAGAGACCCGGCTCTGCAGGGACCCGGCTCTGCAGAGACCCGGCTCTGCAGGGACCCGGCTCTGCAGGGACCCGGCTCTGCAGGGACCTGGCGAAGGGGCCCCGCTGACAGAACCCGATACCTGGCGGGGAAAGAGAGAGGCAGAAAACGCCTCGGTAGAAACTGCCCCGCTGCAAGAGAGCGAAGCCGAACCGGCCCCTTTGCAGTCAGTTTTTCCACCGCATTTGCATATCGCGGCTGTTTCTCGCAGCCCGCAGCCGGCTGCCTTTTCCTCCCGGCAGTTTCTGCTCAACAGTCGCGTGTGAACCGGGGCGCCGGTGCCGGCGGTGCGCTCCCCGCCGGGGCTGCCCCGCTGCGGCCGGGGGCGGCGGCTGCGGGAGCCCTCCTCCCGCCACCCCCACCCCCCTCCTCCTCCTCCTCGCCGTGCCAAGGCCAGACCTGCGGCAGGACCCCGCACCCGCGGCCGGCTCGGGGGGTCGAGCCGCGCCGGCGGCAGAAGGAACCGCGGGTGCAGCTGGCAAACGCTCGGCGGGGCTGGCTGGAACAAGCTGCCCCTGGGGTGGCTTCCGCTGTTAGCATCATTTCTTTAACAAATCAGAGCGAGCGTTTTCAAGAGAAGAGGATTTCGGAGCAAGTGGTTTGGGGGTTTTGCTGCTGAAGTTCCTCAGGGAAACGTTCCCGGACCCAGAAAAGCCAGCAGAGCCAGCCCCTGCTCCGTGATGGGGGCAGGCAGGGCCCTCGCCCAGCAGAGCCCGGAGACATGCCTGGAGCCTCGCCATCGCAGTCAGCGTTGGGAAGTCTTTGAGGTTTTGTCCAGCCAAGTTTCTGGTACAGATTACACGCTGTGGCGTGTGTGGCTCTAAAACAGGGCTTCCAAACGGGATGCACCTCACCAGAAGGGCTGGTTCTCCAGGAGACGTTCCTGTGCAGCCCCAGATGTGGCCATGCCTGCTATAAGGGTGCTGGATGCAGGTCCATCCCCATGCAGCTCCGTGCTTTAGCCACCCCATTACCTCGGCTCGGGCTCTTCCCACCCTCTCGCTGGCCACAGATTTTATCAGCGGAGCCACCCATCCTGTATCTGATGGCGATTCCTCCCCCAGACCAGCTGTTAACCAGCACCCCCAATGGGAGCAGGTTGCCCAGGACCATGTGCTGCTGGGCTTCGAGTGCCTCCAAGGATGGATGGAGCTCCACAGCCTCCCCGGGCAGCCTCTCCCAGTGCTCAACCACCCTCACCATCAGAAAGTGCTCTTCCACAGTGCCTTCCTGCTCACTCAGCACGTGGGAGCAGAGCTAATCCCTGAGAGAGAGGCCCAGGTCTTCTCCAGGCTCCTTATCCCACCCAAGGGACAGCCACAGAGCCCGCCCTTTGGTGGGTCAGCTTGGGGGGGCGGGTGGGGGAACAGCAGCCCTGAACAGCACCGACCCCTCGGCACCATGTTTTGGATGCTGCTGCTCACCCTGCGCCTGCCTGTGACAGGGACCTTCCCAGCGGTGCCAGCCAGGAGCCTCTCAGCGCTGCAGATAAAGTTATCATTAGCATCTATTAACAATAACAAACAATATCAGCTTCGTTCATTGTTGTAGGCTGGGTTATTAGTGCTGGAAAAACAGCTCCCCTAACACCCTGGGAGCCAGCCGAGATTCGTCTGTGTCTCATTAGCAGAGCTTTCCTTCCCTGTCTGTTCCCTTCAAATTAACTCTCCTTCTGGAGGAAAAAAGGAGCGAAGAATTACCCGCCCAGCCTGGCCCAGCCCTTCCGGCTGCTGGCCCCAGCCCAGAGGGCTCCTGGCAGACAGGAGGGACCCAAACCCGGGGCAGCCCCGTGTGCTCGCAGCTGGATGCAGCCCCTGCTCCCATGAGCTGCGAGGAGCTCTGCCAGACCTGCAGCCAGAGGGGCAGAAATGCCCCAGAGCAGGGGGGTGGGGGGCTGCAGCCCCTCTCTGCTGCTCTCCACTTCCATCACCTCCCACCGCGAGCTCCCCCAAAGGTCGCCGAGTCGCCTCCCCATCCTCAGCACCCTGCCCCTGTCCCCATCCTGACATGGACATCTACTCGCTGGGCATTTCTGCGCTCTGCCCCTTGCATCCCACAGCACCCCAGCACCTGGGCAAGATGCCTGGGAGCATCCCCAAGCAGCACCAGGACCTGCAGCAGCACCCTGCCTGCACCTCCTGCCTGCACCTCCTGCCTGCACCTCCTGCCTGCACCTCCTGCCTGCACCCGCTGCCTGCCTCTGGCAGCCAGCATCCTCCATCACAGTGAGGGCAATGCACGGCTAGGCTGGGTGCCAGGGTAGTTTCCCACCTGGGTGACCCCAATGTCCCCTCAAGATTATGCCCCCGGAGCCTGGCCCTGCAGAGGTGGCTCCGCCACGGATGTGCGAGAGCAGGGCTGGCCCAGAGATGTACCGGCAATGGGGCAGGACATGAGTAATTGAGGTAGGATGGGGCTTTCCCAGGCAGAGCGCGCAAACCCAGGGATTTTTGTGTTTGCATTCACGTCTACTTAACCCCACGGATCAGTTAATGCTTTTGTAAAATTACATCTGTTACTCGTCAGGCTCGGCATTTTCCTTTGGTTGCCAAAGCAGCTTGGATATTTATAAAACAAACCAAAAAGAACCCAACCCCCAGGGCCCCAACATGTCAGGTTTGTCAATCACAAAGAGTCAAAAATAAATTGAATCTGCAGTCACGGACCTGCACAGCACCCTGCACCCCCAGGACTGGGGTGGATCCGTGGCTGGGGGGGGGGGTCGGGGCTCTGCTAGAGCGGAAAACCCAAGCCTAGATCCAAACCGGCACCCGGCCAACACGAGGCGAGGTCTTCCTAAGGGCTGGAGACGCGAGGGGTGCCCCGGGTTCCCCATCCCCAGCTGAGCTGCACGGGGTGATGGGGTGGGAAGGACACAAAAGGCACCGGGGGGTGAGGTGCAGGATCCGGGCTCCCTGTGCCGGGCTCAGCAGCAGCACCCAGCCCTTCCCCAAGCGCTGTGCTTGCCCCGCGTCCTGGCATGCTGCGAGCACCCATGGTTTGGGTTTGGGGGCATCTCCCAGCTCTCCCCTGTGCAGCATCGAGCATCTCCCACTGCCCAGACAGCCGCTGTGCTCTGGGGTCTGGGCACACCTCCCGGTGCCACCTTCCCTCCCTCACCCCCCAACCCAGCAGGTAGCACTGCGATCCGGCACAGGGACTTCGTGGGTGCCGAGAGACTTCGTGGGCGCCGAGAGACTTCGTGGGCGCTGAGGGACAGGACAGCGGCGTGGGACAGGCCTGGTGAGGAGGAACCAAAGGCAGGGCAGAAATGCACAGATGTGTTTCAAAAGCCACCGGAGAGGGAAACCTCCGAGCACCATGAACACGGCACCAATGTCCCAATGCTGGGCAACCTCTGCTGGAAATGCTCTATCTCTTTGAGCCCATCAGCAGCACCCAGTGAAAAACAGTAACAAATAAAGCCCAAAGCAGCAGGTGAAGGACAGAGCTCCTGCGCCCAACACGGCCACCCTGTGGGCCAGATCCCTGCATAGGGGGGGCTGAAGAGCCACCGGCAGCCCAGGGATGTCCTTCTGAGGGTTACAGGCCAGCAAGGATTTGTTTTGTTTTAAAATTTGTTTATCAAAGGACTAAGTGGCTTTTTTCAGGGCTAGATGATTGTTACAGGATGGGTTAGTGCTCCTGAGAGCTGGGCTCTGGTCTCCTGTGGCAGCCTGGGAATTGCTGCTTGACCTGGAGCAAGTTACGTGCCCAGCCTCTGCCCCGGCTCCCACCTGTGCCTCCGAGACCGCCCTCAGCTGCTCCAGCTTGGTAGTAAGAAAGTTAAAATAAAATAAAAGCTCCACAGGCTTGACGCAGGATTTGGACACCAGCATCACCAGGGCTGCATGAGGCAGAGACTGGAGTGCACTGGTCAGCAACTGGGAGGCAACATCACTGGCTTGCTGCAAGAATACGAAGCTCTTCAACGCAACAAGGCTGTTGAACCGACCCCAGGCCAGCGAGTTCGGCGCTGTTTAGCCTTCCAGCTGAGTGACAATGGCAATTGATCCTGCTGGGAGGTTAAAAAATAAAATAAACCCATCAGTCTGGAGCGCCGTGCTCCAGCCGGAGCAGCCCCTGCCCGCCAGCGGTAATTGAGCGGCGCGGGGCTGTGCTGCGGGAGGGCTGATTACCCCGCACAGCCACGGCGTGATCAGGGACGGCTTCGGCTCTGCTCAGCCTCATTGAGAGAGAAGCGCCGGGGTCCGGGCAGAGGGACAGGCCACTGGCACCTCCGTGAAAGGGGAGAGCAGAGACGCGTGAGCGCAGGCTTTGGGAGGGGTCGGCACGGCACGGCGCGGCACGGCACAGCACAGCATGGCACGGTGTGTGCTTCTTACACACCGTAAGAACCTCTTGAAAGCCTCACTTTGAACAGGGGGTTGTAGAGCTCCAGAGAAAGCTGAGATAAAATATTCTCCCTCTTGCACGTGTCGGGGAAGCAGAAGTCCTGGGCTAAACAGGACGGGCTGTGCTGTTTTGCCGTATTATTTAGCCGTGGTGGAAATGAAGGATGAAGGTGATAAAGGGTTTATTTTAGCAGGCTGCAGCCACTCGCTGCTCGGTAATGCACCGAGGACGAGCTCAGCTCCGCCGTCCCCTTTCCCATTCCAGTCACGTGCCCCCAAAATTGCAAATGGAGATTTGTTACATTTCATTTGCTCCCATCCCTGGGAAGCCATTTGTGATGAGTTCACGTCTCCCAGGAGGCTCTATTCCAATCACAGCGAAAAGAGAGGCGACGGGGAAAAAAAAGCCACACTGCGCCGGGTGACAATGGTATCTCCATGCCAATTGCTGGGTGCGGACTGGAGCTACACGTTTTAATAACAGCTAGCCCATGTGCAGCCAGAAGGCTGAGGCACTGTGCCCGGCCTGATGGGTGCTGAGGTCCCCTCCCAGGCTGGGGGGTGCTGAGGGATCTCTCCCAGGTTGAGGGATGCTGAGGCACCACTCCCAGGTTGAGGGAAGCTGGGGGATGCTGAGGGACCTCTCGTAGGCTGGGGGATGCTGAGGCACTGCTCTCAACCCAACAGATGCTGAGGCACCCCTTCCAGCCCGATGGATGCTGAGGTCCCTCTCTGAGGCTGGGGGATGCTGAGTGACCTCTTCCAGGCTGGGGCATGCTGAGGTACCTCTGCCAGGCTGGGGGATGCTGAGGGATGCTGAGGCACCACTCCCAGCCCCATGGATGCTGATGAGGGTGGCTCAGCCCCGGTCTCTCCCCTGTGCTGGCCCTAGCTGCTCCAGAATGGACACCCACCACCCTGAGTTTCCAGCTTTCCTTCCTCTCTGCGAGCAGCAGCTTGAGCCGGGCAAGTAAAACCAGGGCGTTGGTAAACTCAGGGAGGACAGGCTGAGCATCTGCTTCAACTTTAGCGTTTTCCGCCTCATCTTGGCTCGTGCTTTACAAACTCCCGTTAACTGAGTGTGCACACGCACAGAAACTGAAAGCAGAGAGGGTTGGGGCTTGGTGGCTGCTTTTTTCTTTTTCAGTTCCCCCTTTTTTAGAAAAAATTCTTGCTTTCACTTCAGCGCAGTGTTGTGGCTGTGGTCTGGTGTTATTGATTAGGACATGTTATTCTGGAGCAGGAAGCTGCCTGACGTACCGCCCGCCTGCTGCTAAATGGAAATCTCCTAATCTTCCGAATCCTTTTAAGCACTGACAAATGAAAAGGCACCACATTGTGGAAAATCTCTGCTCAAGGCAAGACCTGCCAGAGCGAGAGTACGAGGGGCTGTGGGTCCGGTGGGGACCCGCTGCCTCCACTGCTCCCGTGTTAGGGAGGTCAATGTGTTCACAAAGGGCCGAGCTGCATCGCACCAGTCTTGGGAGAACAATGTGTCCCAACTTCAGGAGAAATCAAGGATGCCACGAAGGTCAAACCTCAGGAACGCTCTAGTTCATCTCTAAATAATGTTCTCAGCCTGTAGGAGGCCTTCCCTGTATCCGGGGAAGGGATGCTCAAACCAGGGTGAATTTCTGGCTATTGGGCAGCATCTCTTCTTCCACTCCTGCACACTTGGCTTCTCCTTCCTGCCCCAAGTCCCCTCCTGTGTCTGGGCCACCCCGGGGCCACGAGGCTGGAGGGGAACAGGAGCTGCTGGGCACGACTTGGCCTGCTTGTATTTTTAGCGTGTGATGCTGCGAAAAAGAGAGCGTGTTCATTAACCTGCACAGCCAGGAATAACAATTGCCTTCCATCAGGACCTCATGAATAAGTCGCACCATCTGATTTAGTTATTTATATCCTTCCTGCTGGTAAATTAATTAATTTTTCATTTGCAGCACAGGCAGCCCGTTAGACTGCTTCTCCCTGCTCTGAAAGTGGGCACGTTACAATGTCATCTGCTTTAAAAGGCGCTTTTCCTCGGAAGACGGTTGGTAAATATGAACCGCTCGCCTGTCGGTGATGCTGGGCCAGCTCTTGCTGTGCCCTGCACCATACTGGCAGCGGTACAAGCTTGTTCCCCAGGAACAAGCGACAGGACGAGAGGAACCGGCCTCCAGTTGTTCCAGGGAGGTTGAGGTTGTCCCTGAGGACCCATTTCTGTCCCGTTGGGGTTGTGCAGGCGTGTCCCAGGCTGCCCAGGGCAGTGGTGGAGTCCCCATCCCTGGAGGGGTTTCCCAGCCGTGTGGAGGTGGTGCTGCGGGACAGGGGTCAGTGGGGACCTGGCAGTGCTGGGGGAGCGGGGGGACTCGAGGGGCTGAAAGGGCTTTTCCAACCCAAACAGTTCTGTGAGTCTGTGATTAATCAACATTTGGGGGAAAATCGAGATCCTGTTGCTGGAATGGGTTTCTGGTCTGTCCATCCAGGGAGAGGATGAGGACCCTGGGGCAGCCGGCAGTGCCAGGAATTCCCAGGGGCCACGAGACCTCAGGGTGCAAATGAAAATGCTTAAAGGAGAAATACTTCTATACACACCGTCAGGAAAATGGACCAAAGAGAAGGGGAATCATCATTTCATGGTGGCAAACAACGAGGCTCTGCAGGAGGAGCGCGGAGGGGCAGAGCGCTGCTGGGCTGGGTGAAGGTCTCTGCCCCATCATCCCTCCCTGATTGGGTCTCTTCCAGCTGCCGTGTGCGTGTCCCCGCGGGCAGCGAGCGGGCGGGGCTGCCAGCGACGGCAGCGTGCTACTGTTGAGATTATTTGCTTATGACATCCTAATACACCCAATTACTTTTCAGTGCAGACAGTGGTGGTTCATTTGCTTCGCCATCAGGCAGGGGCTTGCAGGAGATATTCTATGCCAGCCATGATTTAATTTCCTCAAACAGCATGTTTTATGAGTGCTACATACAGATAAGCTTGAACCCAGCTATGGGATCACAGAGCTCCATCATCACGAGAGAAGTTGCCCCAAAGCTGGTTGCATGGCAGTGACCCACAACTTAGAGATCCTCATATAGCGGACTTCAAGTTCAATGTGCTTCTGAAGATGGAGCCGCAACATGTTGATGTGGGTGGGGTGAGTTTTTTTCCAAGGCTTATCCTTGTTTTTTCCATGCCTTATCCCTGCCATTCCCATCCCCTGAAGCGTCGCAGCAGGGAGCTGTGGGCTTCAACCGGGGCGGGTTTGCTATGAGAAACCCCTCGGCAGAGTAAGCCCGGTGTGGGCACTGATGGTTTTTGAGAGCAGGGATCCTGCTGTAACCCTGCGGGCAGCGTTAACCCTGCGCAGAGAGGGGAACTCCCCAGGACCTCTCACAAACTCTCCAGCCCCTCCTCATCCTACATCCATGAAACCAGCAGCAAACTCAGAAATGAAGAACATAGTTGAGAACCAGAATGGCAAACCCCGATTTGGGGTTCCTTTAGCTCGAACCTCTGTCATTTGGCACATCTGATTCATGGTGATTGCCCATGCCAGGAGCTGGAGCTGCGCTCTCCGTGGCAGCCGTGTCACACCGGGGTGGGCTTTGCTTTGGCTCCTCACTTTTTGGGTTCTTTAAAGAAGGCGATCGGCGACCTCAATACCTCCTTCTAACCATCGCAAAGATCATGAAGCCATTCCTCTCTAGGCCCTTTCCCATCCCAGCCCTGGGAATGCCCCATTTCAAGCCCTGTTTTCAATTATTTCTCTTTTTGGACGATGTCGTCCGTGGGTCCGTCTGTGCAGGGTGCTCACACCGCTCTTAGCCCCCGTAAACTGTAGCGATAAAGCACGTGCTAGAGAAGATGTCACTGGTGGGATTGTTAATGCGTGAGCCTAATGAATATGAATGGTCTCTTCATAAACGTAGCTTTGTGTCATTAAATCCCTTCACACCTCACTGAGCATGGAAAGGTTACTCAGAATTAAATGTAAATCACATATTTACTGGTACGAAACAGATCAGCGTGTCGTTTTTTTAAAAAACATATAATTTAATAAGGGTGCAATCTTCCCCCGGCAAGGCTGGGGTGATGGATTCGCGGCCGTCGCTCACTCGGGGTTGCGGTGGAAGGCGATGTGGATCTCAGGCAATGGGCAATTTACACCGTTTGCTTTCCAAAAGAGTAGACTTCAGTTCTTAATCGTGTCAGTGGCCCAGAAATGAAAGGA
Source organism: Bucorvus abyssinicus (assembly GCA_009769605.1). Taxonomy (NCBI): domain Eukaryota; kingdom Metazoa; phylum Chordata; class Aves; order Bucerotiformes; family Bucorvidae; genus Bucorvus; species Bucorvus abyssinicus. Next base: position 21,479,202 of record CM020038.1, read on the forward strand.
GTTATTTCACCATGTCAGTCCACGCAATTAACAGATTAAGGCATGGCTGCTGCCGGGGTGTGAATGAAGGGGATGGGGCTGGCTGGGGCGGGGAGCACCGGGGCTGGGAACACCGCTCCCTGCAGCCGCTGGAGGGCTGAGCACCCCCTGCACCCCCAGTGACACCCACCATCACACCCAGACACCCCTCGGGACGTTCCGCACGGACCATTGCGCACACACACACCCAGTAACAGGGCAAAACTCCTTGAATTTCTAATTGTAAATAAAATACCGATTTTCCACGCCGAGCCCGCGCAGCGCTTGACCCCACAGCCCACGGTGGGATGTTTTACGTGGTGCAGCTCCACCTCTGCCCCCCAGCCCCTGCGCCCGCAGCGGCGCTCGTGGGCACAGGACGGGGCATCTTTAAGAGGCTCCGAGGAGCTGTCCCAGCTGCCCGCCGGTAAAGCCCCCTCCCAGACTGCTTTAAACAGCACCAGCACGTCTTAGCTTGTAAGGGAGAGCTGATTAGTAATTAAATGGCTTTTAAAAATAAAACCATTAAGACTAATCCCATCAAAATTGGCGCTTCAGCCAGGCGACTCTTATTAATTACGGTCCCGCCCCGCAGGTTCCGATGGCTGGGTTGCCGTCAGCTCTCTAAATGAACACCCCGATTTTATGAAATTCTCTCTGCTAGGGGCGTGCTCCCCCCAGCCCCCAGGTTGCAGGTGGGGAACGTCCCAGGTCCTCGTCCCCGCCATGGGGCTGCTGCCGGCCGGGGACGCAGCCACAGCGGCAGCCCTGGGGCTTAGGCGGGAGCCCGGGGCGGCTTCCCCCAGCCCATAAACCAGGGGCTGAGCCCCCGCTAATCCCCCCGAAGCATCTGGCCGCGCTCTGCCGCAAAGGCGGGCGCAGGTTTCAGCTGCGGCGCGTTGTGATTTCCCTCAAAGTATCAATAATTTCAGGGTTAAAGAAACAAAAGCCGGTTTTTTCGCTTGTTTGTATTTTTCCCCTCATCAATACTGGGGCCAGGCAGGCCACTTCCAGACAGTCCCCGGGGCCTACTCAGCTATTAAAGATAGAAATTATATCTTCATAACCCAGGATATTGCTGCTCGCTTATTTATGACTTGCTCCATTTCAAGAATATTTATTCTAGACAGGGAGCCTGATAATTTTCATCCAATCTACTTCTCATAGCTCAGGGCAAAAGAATGGAACAGCTCAATTGAAAGAGCACTTTCCCATTATTGCCAGGTAAGGGCAGAGAAGCTGAGCTCACTTCTGCCCTCGCCTCACCAGCGCCATTGCATTCGGCTCCTTACATTTTTTTTTCCCCTTTTTCTTTTCCATTTTTTTTTTCTTTTTTAATTCATCGAGGAATGGCAGCCCACACAACCACTTAAAGGAAGTACTGCATAAATCCCAGCGCGGTAATTACCCATTTGGAAACATGACGCTTTATAGGAGAAAAGGCATCGTGCCAGGATGCTCAGCACGCTACTCCTCCTCCAGCTGAAATCCTCCCAGGGCTCGTAGGCAGCGGTTAGCCTCTGCGCTCACAGCCTAATAAAACCAAGTCATTACAGCCAGGGCAGGAGAGCTGCAGCCCACAAAGCAGAGAGCTCCGAGGTGGGAAGAAGCTGTTCGGGGTTGTGGAGCAGAGGGGGGAACCAAAGGACCTGCAGCCACATGGGGAACTGGTGGGGGTTGTATCCAGGCTGGCGTGGGCTGGGGCTGCCTGGGGTCCTGGGGTGCTGTGGGGTGCTGCAGAGACCCACAGCCACCCCTGAGCGATGCCCCATAAGATGGAGTGATGCTCCATAAGATGGGGTGATGCCCCATAAGATGGAGTGATGCCCTGTAAGACAGCAGCACCCACCTCCCTCCACCTTGCTCCGGCCGGGAGCACCCTCCTCCCCCTGCGCTCCTCCTGCCTGCTGCGCTCCTTAAATGTCAAAGCCAATGAAGTGTTGAAAAGGCTTTATTGCTTTTTGGGAAGCCGATTAGGAATATCTTCTACTAGGTAAAGCGTAATATTGCAATATGAAGGATGGGGGAAGTTGAAGGCAGCCCTGTGTGAATTCCCCAGGAAACCTCTGTTCTTGCAGCCAGAACAGTTATCAAAAAGACAATTTAAGCAGGATTGCGCTCTAACTAGCTGGAGGACAGGGGAGCCGGCCCTGTACAGTAATCTTTCAGCCTGCAGTAAATGAAATTGCAAAAAAAAAAAATCAGCTTCCCTTCCTGATCTGCAGGGGGTGAAGATGCCAGAAGGAATCTAGGTTTTTTGTTTATAACCATTAGCTCAACCCAGCACTCCCTGCCAATGGCACGAGCTGACACGGGGCCGGTGGCCGCCGTGCAAGGATGAAGGCAGCTCAGCATCCTCTCTTCCCATCATCTGCAGCTCTTCCAAGCACCAGAGCACCCTAGGAGAGGTGCTGACCCCACCAGTCCAAAAACCCAACTGGGTGTAAAACGGAGGCTCTTGCTGCTGTTAGAAAGAAGGTTTATGTGACCGTGAGATACCAGGTTCAATGACCAAAGGGGTTTCTCGTGTGAGTGATGCCAGGTGAGACAGGACTGTGGGTTGGGGTGTTTCTGGAAACCGCAGTTTTGCAAAGCCACCAGGCACCGTGGGCTGAAAGTCACCTTTGAAAATCTTCATTGCTGGGGGGAGAAAAGCTTCTGCTTCTGCAGGGCCATCCCTACCTTGCCAGCACGAAGCATCGTGTGCCTGCAATCGTCTCTCGGATCACTCGCCCGGTCGCCTCGGGTGCCATCCTGTCTCCAGAACGATGCTGGAAAACCAAGGCAGGTTAATGACTCTGGCAGCCAGGGAGGACCTAAGGAAGCGTGTGCCAGTCCTCGCTGTTAATGAGGATTATTTATGGAGCACCCTGAATTCACCCCCTGTTTTGGAACAGCAGCACGATGGCCAGATCCAGCCCCTGGTGAGGCCTGTGGGAAGCAGAAAGCCACTTCCACCGGCTTTGATGGGAGCTGGACCGAGTCCTGCGGCTCTGATGACATCCCCGTGAATTTACAGCAGACGTTGCCATTAGAAAAATGATAGCTTCCCAACTTGAAATTACTTACAGACGCATCGAGGGGAAAGTTCCCTCTAGCTGTTCCTCAGTCAGGCAAAACTGGAAAAAACCTTCAGCTAAAATCCCCAGCCCACCCATGGGACCCGCCGCCCCACAGCAGTCGCTTTGATGGCTCTGTCATTTACCACTGAAGTAAATATCTGGGCTCAGAGCAGGAACCGCTGCCTGCGGACGGGGAGGTCTCGCAGGTCACCTTGAGCCCTGGGTCCGTGTTCTGCCTCGCTGGCTGGCAGCCCCGGTCCAGCCCTGGCACTCCCTGAACCCTTAGGGCTGAGCACAGAGGTGGGGGGGAATGGGGCGATGTGGGTGCTGGCCGCCCATGTGTCCATCCCAGGGCTGCGACCAGCCCATTTGTATAACCAGAAGAATGTTAACAGCAGTTACTCCACTGGAGCAATTAATCAGAGTGAGCCGGAGCACGATGAGTGAGTCCTGGTGTCTCTGCAGCGGCCGGGCACACCCCGCTCGCCTCTCCCCAGCTCCCGGCCATCCCTCCAGGCACCCCGCTTTTCTGCACGGAGAAACCCAAGGGAATCACAAACTGGAGAAGGTGGGGACTTCGCAGCTTCTACAGACCTCTGGCCAGCTAGAGACCACCGCTGTCCCAGCCCTTGCCTTGCTGCTGGTGAAGTCGAGGGACGTGGTTTGCAGGGTTTGCCTGAATTTGCAGGTCCACAGTCCCTCCTCGGGCCCAGCCCCACCGTCCCCGCTGCGTCCTCTAAAATGAAGAGTTTGGCTTCGAAGGACGATGTCTCTGGATGTGAACAAACTCCCTCTGTCTGAGGCAGCTCTGCAATTTGGGGTATGAACTGCTCCCCAGACCACTGCGCTCTGGAACGACACATGGCTTGTGCTTCGCTTTTTGCCTGCCCGGAGACCCGGAGCCATCAATTACTCCTCCGGCAGCCCGGGGGAAAGGCTTCGGCAGCGAGGTTGTGCCTCACCTGTTTCCTCCCTGCTCACCACGCTGCCTGCGCTGGTGATTTGCTCACGAGGATGATTGTTACGGGCAGGCACGGATGTGCCGTTTACCCTCAGACTGCTGCTGCGGCTGTGCGGACCCGCTGCTCAGACCCTGGAGATCCCCCAGCCCAGCTAATTCTTGATCAAAACACCTCGTGCATCGCTGGGGATGCACCCAAGCAGTGGTCCCTCTGCTGCTCCCACCACCTGGGTGTCAGCAGCTCCCAGTAATGCCCCAGGCTCTGGCTGTGGGCAGGGAACCCTGCTCAGCCTGTCCCTTCTCACCTCCCCTTCCTCGAAACAGTAACATCCAGCCTGACAGAGAGCAGAGGGGAACGAGTCTTTAATGACCCCCGTGCTGCACGCACTGGGTGTGACAGCACCTCGGACCATCTGCGCTCCAGAAAGGTCCCTCTGGTTTTCCAGGAGGTTTTCTCCAGCCCGTGGAAGCTGTCAGAGAGCAGGTTGGAAGCATCTCTCACAAGCGATGGAGACTGTTTTGGTTTGTGCTTCTTTAGGGAAAGCACTGGAAAAAGGTGTTTGTTTTTCCACCAGCGAGCAGAAACCTTTGTCTCTGCTTGCTCTCTGCTCCTGGAGCTTTCCCAGGCCAGCCAAGCCCACGCTGACGCTGCTGGGAAGATTCAGAGGGTTCTGAGCTCGCTCACACCTCCTCCGAAGGGAAAGCTCATTAAATTGTTGATCCAGTATCCTTTATCCAGAATCTCACATTCTTATTAGAGGCGTTAATTAAAACAATAGCAGATCAAAGGGCTCCGAAGCATCTCATTTGGGATGATGCCTCCTCCCCTCCACATCCTGGGTTTTGTTCTCATCCCTTTGAGGTCATCAGCATCGTTATTGCACCAGCACCATCCCGGGGCAAGGCGAGGAGCGTCTTCCTCCAGCTGAAGGAGCCTGACACAAGGGTGACCTGTACACACTCTGGGAAAAGTGTTCCCTTCCTCTGGGCAGGTGGATTTTCCCCAGGGGCTGCCTGGATGGAGCCATCTCTTCCCCAACAGGAGGTGCTCGCACAGAGCCGTGCTGTTCCCGCTCCTCTCCCCAGCTCCGAGCACGGCGAAGCGCCTGGTCCCGCACGGCCAGTTGAACAGCCGCCCGATCCACTCGGTGCTCGCCCTTGAGCAGCAATTAGCAAGTGCTTGGTGTGATGGGCATCTCCTCCCAACTCCTCTTCAGGCTCTTCCAGCTGCTGATTACCGCTGGTGAGCGCGGCTAAAGCAAAGGGCAGCCTGACCCGGGGAAATCTGTGAGCTTTTATTAGCGCTGCAGATAATTACACTTAATAAGGACACCAGCTTTTCCCACAGCGGATAGCTGAACCATCAATCTTCCCTTTAATAATAAAACCCTCTCCAACTCATTTACATTCATTGTTCCTTTTGCAACACAACATTACACACGTTCTATCACCCCGGGATCTAACGCAGCACCTCGCAGGCCAAGTTGGCGCGGCAGCACGGCCACGGTCCTTGTGCCACGGGCAGGGGGGGCTGCTGTCCCTCTGCCCATACCCGGGGGGCTGACAGACATTTGCCCAGGGAGCCACAACCACCTGAGCGCACGGATCTTGCAAAACTTCACAATAATTCTGTGGCTTCGTGAACTCCGGAGCAATTATTCACCAGGAGTGACTCGGCACCGCAAGGATTGTGTCTTCGTGGATGTGTCCTCGCAGGAGGGTGCGGAGGAAGAGCTGATGGGCATGTACTTCTAAGGCAGAACTGATCTGATTTTTCGAAATGGAAGTAAATGCATTTTGTGTGTGTGTGTTGGGAAGCACAGGGTCTCTCAGGAGATAGGGAAAATAATGTATAAATGAATAACAGTGCAGCAAACATTCATCTTCAAAGCTGAAATTGGAGAGCAAAGCTGAGGGTATTATAAATCCTATTTTGCTGCTGCTTTGCTGTTATTTGGGTTCGCCAGCTCGCACCAGGACCGATATTTCAGTGCAGTTTTCCCTCCCTGACGCTCCTCGCACCACCGGTGCTTCCCAGTGCTGCGGGTGGGTGGCAGCTCCAGCCATGGGCTGTGGTGGTAGCAGAGGGCTCTGCTCTCACTAGATTTTAGATATCTCCTGGCCTGGAGTGCTTAAAACCACCCATTTTGTGGGTGCAGGGTGGCTGCTGGGCAGGCGTGGGGTCGGGGGGCTTCTCCCGCCCTTCCCACAGAATGATGGAGAGGGACTTGCATCACCCCAAGACTTTCCAGGGCTTGCTGCAAAGCTTGGTGGAGACTTCAAGGGGTAGTTGCTGTCCCTGTGCAGCTCCAGCCCAGGAGGGTCTAGAAAGGTGCTGTAGCAGAAAAGGGGAATAAAAGAGATTTGGAAGCTACAGCTTTCCTCCCACCCTGTGATCCCATCTGGTCATCCCCGTGTGCCCAGACCGCCTTCTCTCTGTCCCTAGGCCAGCAGCCGTGGCCAAGCGGCCAGTGCCAAAGCCAGCATGGGAATGACATCATTCCCGATGGGACAGCAGCACCAGGCAGGGCCAAGGGGGGACTGTCACCCAGTGAGAGGAGCCCGGGATGCCTGGAATGCACCAGGATGCTGCTCGGGACCATCCGTGCTGGCCAAGCAGATCCCCCGCCAAATGCTGCCTGGTCAGGCCCATCATCTCTGCACCGGCACGTGCCGACGTGCCAACGCGCCCAGGCTCAGCAGCGATCCCCGTGGCACGCCCGGCATCACCTCCACCGGGAGGGGACCCGCAGCCCCCCGTCGTGTTTAGTCTGGGCTCAGGGCTTATTATCAGCTCAGCCCCATCCCCGGCGGCTCGGCACGCCGCTCCCCACGCACCTCCTCTAATCTTCCTGTGTTTGGCATCCCTGGGATGAAGCAAGAGCCCATCCATCAAGTGCCAGTGTTTAGAGTGAGAGGGGATCTGCGGGGCTCGGGGTTTCATTAGGAGCCTGAAGCCCGGGGTGGCAATGGGCAGCTCCTCCTCTTCACACGCGCAGAGGAGCGATAGTCTGCTGTTATCAGCTTCGGGTGTGCTGGCATTTCAAAAATTCCCCGCACTGTACATTTATTGCCTGGTTGTGCTGCAGGGAAGTCACCAACCCCCTCCTAAAACATCTCAGCTTCATTTTAAACCGGGACACCCAGCCCTCCCTCACCCAGCGCACCCTGCAGCTCTCATGGATCCCACGCCTCTCCCAGCAGGATCCATCCCGGCTGCCTGGGCTGGGAGACCTAAGGACGGGGCTGCAGACCCCAAACCCACGTCCCCGTGTCCGAGGTGCAGGAGCTCTCACCTGCCTGCTGCTTCCCCCCTGTGCACAGCAGAGCGGTTCCCAGCTCGGCTGCGCAGCCCCGGCCCGTGGCCCTCGGCCATGGCAGGCACCAAGCAAAGCCTCTAGCACATTATTCTTTTTTTCCCCAAACACTTCTTCACTAATTTAAACCATCATCTTTCATCTCAGAAGATTTTTTTCAACAATGCCTGAATCCCAGGAGCAGAAAGGTCTCTTGATTGAGAGTAATTCTTGGCACGTCTGGAAAAAAAGCAGGACCCCCCCCCCCCCGCCACGCTGCAACTCCTGCTCTGACAGACAGATAAAAATGCCAATGCCTCCGAGTGCCACTCAGAAACCAGCAGGACCCACTGGCGGCCAAAAAATACAGCAAAACAAGTCAACAAAGCTCATTCCCAGCCAGTGCAGGGGAGGCTGCAGACTTGGCAGCATAAGGGAGAGGGTCAGAGCTGGCACCCAGAGTCCCCTGCACGTCCCAGCATGACGCTGGGCTGGAAGCACGCACCCCCCTGAGGCTGCTTTTGCTGGCTCTGCTGCCCATCTCCTACACCAAACGCTGCCATTTTGCAACCCAAAGCCACAGATTTCCTCTGTTTTCATTGCAGCAGGGATGTCCGTCGTCTCCCAGGCGGGTTGTGACCACGACCTGCGCTGCAGTCCCTGGGGAGCAGGTGCTTGCCTGAGCCCCATCCCAGCCACGCTCCTGCAGCCAGCATCCCTTCCCAACCACTCGACCTGGCTGTTCCTGAATGGGGGACACCTGCCCTGAGAGCAGGAGGAGTTTTAATGCAGCGTGAGCTGCGAAGAGGCGGCTACCAAGGTGAGCAGGTCCCTTCTGTGCCCGGCTGGTGTGACCAGAGTGGTGAGAAAGTGGCAATGGTGTGAAAACAGAGCGATGAAGAGGTGAGAGACGAGGCGGCTGCAGAGCAGGCAGCGTGTGCTGCATCAGCCTGGCAGCGGGCTCCTTGTGTAACTGTTATTTATTTCACAAGTCTGAAGATCAGCCCAGAAAGCCCGGTGGAAGCTGGGCAGAGCGATGCTTGGCCACTCCAGCTCCATGGGCATGAGGGCTGGGGTGGCTGGTGACACGGGTCCCTGCTCTGGGCATAGAGGTTGGAGAGAGGGGGGGGTCGATCTCTTCTCCCCAGGAACAAGCGACAGGACAAGAGGAACCGGCCTCCAGCTGTTGCAGGGGAGGTTGAGGCTGTCCCTGAGGACCCATTTCTGTCCCGTTGGGGTTGTGCAGGCGTGTCCCAGGCTGCCCAGGGTAGTGGTGGAGTCCCCATCCCTGGAGGGGTTTCCCAGCCGTGTGGAGGTGGTGCTGCGGGACAGCACAACAAACGCTGTCGGAGGTGTAAGTCCTCCAGACTGGAAGCTGCGGCAGGCAGAGCCCTCCCCGCGTCATGTTTGCAGCCAGGGTTTACATATGGGTATCCACGGCTCTTTCCCCCCACCTCCTCATAAGACAAGTCCCAAAGCAAGTGATTTGCACTATATGTCTCTGAGGCTCCCGTCGAATCCCATCCTCTGATGAGAATGAGCGCAGAGGGAGAGGAGTCACTGCTTGCTACCTCGCAGGACGGGGAAAGCAGCAGAAATCACCTTGCGACAGCGACTGGGCAGAGACCCCGCAGAAGTCAGGACTGATCCATTCCTTTTCCTCTGCTGGGATCGCTCCCGTCGCATGGGAGCTGGCAGACGTCACCTCTGACTCGTGTTGTCTCTAGAATATCCCGACCCCGTAATCCCCGCCTCAGCTTTGTGCTTCACACCGCAGCGGAGGAGCTCTGCTCCAGCCCGCCCCACCACCGGGGGCCGTAGGGTTTCTCCTCTGTCACGTAGCCCTTTAGCCACCCGTCCATAAATATTTGTGTAAGAGCCTCTCGCCCCCAAACCCCGCTGACGTTACATTTTTCTCCAGTGTAGCAGGCAACTTTTTTCAAACTTTTAAATTCCGTTCATTAATCATTTAGAGAAATGTGCAATTACTCGAGTCCAATTACCGAAAATGTGCAACTACTCGAGTCCCATTATAAGCCTGTACGAAATGCCAAGAACTTGATTAGAGTAGAACCACCGCCAGCCCCGTAGACTTCAAAAGAAAATATTGTGTGTTATCCTGGCGGGGGAAAAGAAATCACCATTTATTTACGCACAAATGTGTCTAACCCTCGCTGACAATACGGGAAATCTTTCCTATCGCCCGTAACGTGATTTCGGCGTTCCCTGAAGGAAGAGATGTCTCTCCCTTAATTAAAACAATGCCTGAACTCGCCGTAACCTCCTGATTTCAGAGCGAGGAGCTGCTCTCGTTTTTCCGGAGGGTTTATATTTACCCCATGAGCCCGTGGCTGGCCCGGCGCTGGGATGGCCATGAGGAGGGAGGACTCGTCCTTTCCGCTCCCCAGCCCAGGCTTTCCGCCCCGAAGAGGCAACCATCACGGCGCGGTTCTCCGACGGCTCCTGCGGGACGTGGCCTCTCTAATCTTTGCAACCGATTGGCTTCATTCGGTAAGCCGTAATTACACGAACTGTCTCCTATGCAAATCATAAACGTCTCCATCAATCAGCGGGAGCGGCCGTCGAGGGCAGAGCGAGCTCGCAGGAGGATTTCAGCCACATGTGGCTTCTAAACGCCCGTTATTTAGGTCAGCATCTTCCGCGGGCTGTCTGGGGGAGCGATAGGTATTACTGCTTATTAGGGATTAAGCCGAGATTTACGGGTCTTTCTGAGCGTGTAGCTGTGGGTACGTGGACGTTTGTCCGAGCCCGGCTACCAAAGTCTGAGGTTTTCAAGGAGAATCTTGAGCTAAGGGGCTTAGGGAGGCGAATTAATTTGCTGGGACTCCGCAGCTCAACCAGAATAAAAATCTCTTATAAAAGTATAATTTTCTTCTTGTTATTCATGATTACAAAATAACGAGATTGTTTAAAAATCCAATAGAAGGGATGTCAATATTGGCAGGGGATGTCGTTGCCAACCATGTGCCAGCCTTCCGCGGCTTTTCTTAATTTTAATTAGGATAAAATTCACTAATCTTACCGGGCTTGCAGAAGTAGGTTTGCCAAGAGGCCATCAATTGATCGGGATGATATTGGCTTCCCTTGAAGAGCCCCTCGCTCAGCGCTCTGTAAAGCCCGGGCTTTTAGCTCTGTTCTCAGATCGTCTCCGCAGTTTTTTTGGCATGTCAAAAGGCCAGATGTTTTCTATTTGAGAGCAAATTGACACGTTAAATTACATTGTGCAAACAGTAAAGCCAGCCATGAGTAAACAGGCGACGAGGATTCATTGAATTTTATGGGTCGCAATAATGTTTATGTAATTTAACAAATTTATGCTTCGTGTCAGCTTCACCGCAAGAGTTATTCATTCCAAAAGGAAAAACAACTTACATTACAGCCCCCATATTATTCTGCCTTGGAGCCAATCAAAAACAAAACAAGCTTTAACATGACAATCGCACCGGGGCATGCGTGTGCCCGCACGTGAGAACATAGATCATGTAAGTGAAACATAGGCTGCGGATACGGCTCGATTCGGGGTTTTTTTAATCCTAATTTGATTACTTTTCTATCATCCAGCCAGAATGCAAACAATGGGGGAGGCTTCTGCCGCGCCAAGCGTCGCTCCGGCGTTAGCCACACAGAGCCAGGCTCCGCGCGGGGCTCTCAGAAGGTCATGTTGATTTTTACCGTAATGCGTTTTCCAGGTCCCTGGGAACCTACAGCAGATTTCGCAGGACTCCTCCATGAATCAGGCTGTCTTCGCTCTCCAGTGAAGTGTGTACCTAGCCCGAATTTCGCTGGCAATGAACCATGCGTTAATATTACAGACTCTTCTGGCTATTTAAATGCAAAATCACATCAGACTTCAGGGCAAGCAAGTGGAGTCGAGCGGCCTTGCTTGGCGCTGGCAGGGTTTATCACGTCACTCTCATTAATGCAGTTTAACACCTTCTGTGCTCCCGGACACGCGGAGCGGCTCAGCGAAAGGTCACACCGCGGCGGAGCAGCGGGCGGTGGTCCCATGGGAGAGAGCTGCCAGGACGGCGTGTCGGGCTGCCAGCCCGGTAGGGGTTAAAGGAGGGAAGTTCTCTTTTTTTGGAGCAATGAGGCATGCTAAGCTAATAAGACCTCTAAACTGGCATCAATAACAAATGGCTTTCCACCAACACACAGCAATTATCAATAGCAACCGCCGCTGGAGGGGCCGGATCCCACCAGGCTCTCGCTCAGATGGGAGAGCACGTGGCAATATTTACTGGCAGCTGCAGGAAAAACCCTGGAGAACAGAGTCGAGGCATCTTCCCACACTCAGCCGTGGCCTTGCTGGAACCCTCCCAGCAGTGATGGTCTCCAGGGATGGTCAGCGGTCCACAGGCCTGCCCACCCATGGCACGGCGAGCCAGGGGCTCTGCTTCCTTGGGCGTCCCCTGCAATCGAGCTCCTCTGGGGATGGGGAGTGCTCAGGGATGCTGGGGCCAGCTGGGAGGTCCTGGGCCTCAAGCCAAGTCAACAGAGAGATGTCCAGCTCACTGTGCTTACAACACTGCCTTAAACAGAGTGCAATTGGAGCACACCAATTGGAGCTCTGGGCTGGGAGTGGGACCCACCAGACAAGCAGGAAAAACCTTCTTAGAGGATATTTCACCCTACAGAGTAGTAACACACTTTTGAACAGAAATGGTGGGAAGCCACTGGCTGGGTGAAAGTGCTCCTGGGCTGACAAGTGCCATCTTTCCCGGTGTCCTTCCACATGGGAAGGGCTTGCTTTGACTTCACGTAGATCTGACTGGCTGCAGGATGCTGCTGCAGAAAGATGCTGTGAGAGGCGTCAACAGGAGCCAGGAGCCTGGACCAGTCCAGATCCCCAAGAGAGCCCCCGGGGGAAGCTCAGATCTCATTGGCTTAAGAAAAGGAAGCACCAATGTCTGGTCTGTCTCCTGTCTGTTGATGGCACTGCCTGCAGGACGGGCCCTCCTTAGCAGGGAACTGGGCTGCAGCTAATTTCTGTGTCTAAATGGCGTTTAATGCAGTCTTGAAGGAGATCGGTACACAGGACGTGAAGAGGGAGCGAAGGGTTATTGCTGTCAATATAATTAATTTCAAGCTAATTTAAGCATCTGATTAAGTTTAGCATTACCATAAAAACTAAAGTGCTATTTAAAACTGGAGAGGGGTTTATTAAATAAGTGCTGGAATGCAACAGAAAGCAAAATGAAGGTAATAAAGTCACTTAAAGTAATAAAATTAAGTGAACGCTACAGATAATCCTTTGATGGATCTTTCCTTTACCTTTCCCTGGGATGGAGATCTTCCTTCCCCAGCTGTATTTTCTATGCAGACTTCTGATATTCTTACGGGTCTTTCTAAACCTTCACAGAAACAAAAACACATGGGAAAAAATGGTGACTACAATAATTTTTCTTTGGAAAAGGAGGATAAAAAGCCAAGGAGGAGAGGTGGCCGTGAGCCGAGAACATCACCTTGTTGGAGCTGCTTGCTTGCACAAGGTCACGGGCAGCTGGGAACGCTGCCTGGGGCAGGAGCATCTTTGGGAAAGGGGAAGCGGGATCTTCCCGCAGGGCACTGGTTTGGGGCCCTTCCTTCATCACCTTCCTGCATATAATAAAACATTAGTCCAGTTAGACAACTGGTGGTGAAAACCCTGCGGGGTTTCTCCTGCTGTGCCAGAGCCAGCCAAGACAACTTACCCTTCTCCTCTAGGTTCATGTGTCATCTGGAGAAAACACTTATTTACTCTGAAGGCCACAGAAGCCTTAAAATACGAAGCCTGAGATAACACTGATAGGATCACACAGACATCCAGATTAATTTATACTGCTGTCCTAAGCAGAAGTGACTCACTGATAGCAGGGGAGCACCGTCCCTCGGTTAAACAAGGACCTCCGCAGGCATGCTGTGGTGGTGGGTCACGGCGGAGGATGAGCTGGTCTCGCTGTCCCCTCTCTATCCTCTGCTCCCGGAGCCCCGGGCACTGCCTCGGGACAAAGGGATGGCGAAGGAAAACGGAGAAGGCGTGTGCCAAGGTGCTGCCCTGCTTGTGCTGGGCTCAGGATTAATCAAGAGTGGAGACATGAGTAGTCGTGGTCCTTGGCGCTGAGCACTTCGTCCACGCGCTCACCGTTTTGCAGCACAGCTCGTTCAGCCGGCTCTGCTGCTTCTGGGTCAAAACCAGCCCAGACGTGTGGCCATGAAGCAGGTTGGTTAAAACCCCAAAGACCTCCAAGGGGAGGGTGGTCAGCTGAAATTTCCAAACCTCCTTCACGCCTGGCAAAGGCGGACCCAAGGAATAGGGATGGTCTGAGACAGAGCTCAGGGAGAAGGAGGGTGAGAACAGCCCTGGAAACACAGCAAGCAGTGACCAGGTTGGTCTTGCAGCTCTCCAGAGCACGGTCTGGAGTCTGGAGAGCAGGGCAAGGGGAGCTGGTGTTTCCTTCTTCACCTGGAAAGGGACCTGGAGCCATGACATTGCCCTGACTGGCAAATGGCAGCTCAACAGCTCAATGGAGATGGCTCTTGGACACCCTGCTTCAACCGCAAAGACATCAGGACACGGCAAAGAGTGAAACTGTGCAGAGCTGCAAGTGCCCAGAAATGGCCTCGCACACAAGACGCCCCCTGGATTGTGTGAAGACATCTTGTATGAGGCTTCACACAGAGCCCACCAAGTCCGTGAAGGCTTTTCCCCACTTGCCCTCGGGAGGTTGCCCACAGGTGAGCTGGTGACCAGACCTGGAGGAGACGCGCACCGACACTCATCACACCTTTAGGTAGTTTCAGCAAATACTGAATTCCATCCTGAGCCCCCGGTTCCCCTCCTAAGATCTCCGTCCAGCACCAGGGTTTGCTGGTAGCTGCTGTTGCAAGGCTGAGCACAATTTAGATTGTAAAATATAACCGCGGGCTGTTTCCTTAATTGATTTCTTTTGTTTCATTCTATTCCTCAAAGATTTGTCAACATTAATTTTTATATGCTTAACACTTTGCAAATACTGGCCAACTTTTTAAAATTAATGAGTTGAGATGAGATTGAACACCTTCCCTCCCCTACCACTGCAGCGGGGAACTAACAGAGGCTGAGAGTGAAACATGTTATCAGCATTTAATTTGTAAAATCGGAGTTATTAAAACGTGGATCTGCCAGCAGCCATTGGCAGTTGCCTTAGCACCGCTGAACCTTGCTCTCGCTGTTATTCCAGATGAGGTCTTCCCGTCTGCGCTTCGCAGACAAAAAATCCCCACCACATTTCCCACAACAACGTGATTTCAGCTGAAGTTAGAAGATCCGTGGGTTTCCCAGGGTTCAAGTCAACAAATCAGCAACAAATTGCATTTGCAGTAAATTCCGGGGAAGAAGTAGGTGTTTTACTACAGCAAACTCCTACGGGCTCTGCCCTTTAATGACGTACAACGTGTCAGCCCGTGATAAAGCACCAGCACCTACAACCAACGGAACCGGTGCCAAAGCCTCCGAAGATCCGACTCCTGGAGAACACGGCGGGTCCATGTCGGGAGCGAAGCGTGTGTTTATAAGCCTCACTCCGAAAATACATTTTTGAGATAACTTATATTAAAGTGCAATTACAGGTTAAGTAACAAATTGGCTTCTTGCCTGATATAGAGAAACACCCTCCGACAATCAGATAATGCAGGAGTTCAACAAGATGGCAACAGCTACTGGGAAAGGAGTGGGAGCAAGGAGCCCGCTGCCTTCATCCGGGCGGCTGGAGCGGCTCCGCCGCCACCCAGGTGCTCAGACACGAAACCACCAGGACCTCTGAAACCCTACACCAAGGAATACAGCGTAATACCCAGAAAAAAGGCTCCTCTCCACCCGCCAAGCCCAAGCTCTTGTGCAGCGCAGAGATCCCGGCTGTCACCAAGGAAACCGGAGATTGCTGGAGAGATCTCCAGCCCCGTCTGCCTGCCGTTCCCTCCAGGGACGGGTGTCTTAGCAGTCGAGTGGCACTCCACCGCCTCCGATGGCTGCTGCTCGAGACAGGGACACCACTCCATCCCCAGCCAGCGCAGTAGGACACTTGTGAGAGGCTCCACAGCAGCTTCTCACCATGAGCTCACCGTGACTTAGTCCCAACACTTCACCCGCTGACTTGCACACGCAGCGATGGGTTTGAAGGAGCTATTGCCGCTTGGGAAGGAGCTCCAAGAGCCATCGTGGAGACTTCGGTGCAGAGACTTCTGCCCAGCGATGTGCATGCAGCGCTGGAGAGGGACAGAGGAACATCTTGATGCCACAGTGTAGACTTCAGGTTGCTCAAACCTTGAGTTCTGCATCTGCTCTGGTTCCTCCTGCACCGAAGGGAACTGGAAAAGGTGCAGGGAAAGGTGTCAGCAGCTGCCCTGCCTGGCTTGCACTGGGGTGCAGGCAGGGATGGCAGATCCATAGGGGTGGTCGAGAGAGCCAACAGGATGGGGCAGGACTTCCCAGCCCGGAAAAGAGGTGAGAGGGGTTTTATGAGGGAGCTCTGCAAGCACTGGATGCATGGAGATGGCGGGGGTGGGCAATGATGGTGAACAGGGACATCTCTCATCCTGCAAAATTTAACTCTACTTCACCCTTAAGGTGGACCCTCGTAATGGCTGGTGCAGCATGGACACAGTTCTCCTCCATGGTGCTTCACCTCCTCTTCCCGGAGAAAGATCAGCAAGGCCACCCACCCTCAAACACTGACTCTTACGGGTCTTGCAGTCGCTTCAGCATCACTGAGGTCCAGTGGTACCACCTCATCCAGCTCCTGCATCGCACAGGATTCCCCTTTACCCAGGATTCACCCTTGTGGCAGGGAAACTCTCCCGTTTCTCGCTGCAAAAGGCAATTTGAAAAGCTGATGAGGGCAGAGGGTCATGGAGCCTCCATGGGCTTGGTTGGCTCTGGAGATTTCCCCAGTGTTCAGTCCCCATCTCGCTCCAACTCTGTGCAAACCCTCTCCTACGAGGGCGAGCAGGGGCTGGGGGTGAGGAGCAGATGATGGGGTCTGCTCGCTCCTTCCACCACCAGCGAACCCATTCAGAACGTGCCGCTCTCGCCCGCGCTGTAATTGCCGTTATCCGTGCCCGTTTTGGAGACAACGGGCAAGTTAGCAGAAGCAGAATACTTAAGCACAGCTAGTTCTCAGCGATATAATTCTCTTTAATCTTTTAAGCATTTGACAGTATTTGCTTGAAAGAAGGAGCAACAAGTACATAATTATTGCACTAATTAAGCTGCCAAAACACAAGCATGCTGCAAGAGCACCTTTGAAACAGTGAGCTCTCGATTCATTAGCATCTGCTGTAAGCTTATTAATCACCTAACAGGCAATTAGCAAGCTGTTACTGTTTGAGACTAGTATGTAAATAAATTCTTGGGTTAATTTCTTCCTCTGATAATAAAGAAAACATTATGAAAATTAGCTAAGCGACAATGTAAATGATCTTGACTGTTAATTATATGATGGTGTTACATATGCGGCCGCCGTACACCAGATAAGGGATGCACCTCTCACTCTGCGCGCTGTTTTAAAAATAAAATTGTTGACATAGGTAATAGGGAGCCTTTCTGCAGCAGAGCCACAGATGTTTGCCTTTAGCTAACCAAACCCAACGGCTGCCGCTGCGAAATTAGCAGCCCGCTTTCTCTGCGGCCATCGCCAGCCCTGCGGTGCCTCGCACGGGGCCCTGGCTGCGGCTCTCCGGCGCTGCTGGGGGCTCAGCCCTCCGCCCTTCGTCTGCGAGGCCATGGATCCCCCCCAAAATCACTGGTGTGGGCCCTGATGGTGTGGGCGGGCAGAGGTGGGGGCAGGCAGAGACATGGGCAGGCAGCACGTCGTCGGAGCAGGGATGCTCACGGCAGGGCGGCACCGCTCACAGCTTGCCCTGGGGCTGGGCATCCAGCTCTCCATGCGCATGAAAATTAATAAAATTAAGCAGAACAGCACCCTGCCCGCACAGCGCGGGAGAACAGACGCTTATTCACCCTCTTTCCTTGCGGAAGGACGTTGTTTTATGGCCCAAACAAGACGATTTGCCTGTGAAGCCATTGATTATCTCCGCAAACCCACGCTGATGGCATTGAGCCGTCATTCGTTATTTACTTGGGCAATAAATCTCAGCCTTTCCCTCCGTGTGGCACCTCCCTCCGCAGAGTGCTCTGCTGGTGGTCACCCATGGAAAAAAAATAATCCTGTGGCGGGGATCTGGCAAAACAGGGCGATTAGTGGGGTGCTGCTGGGCCGCGCCAGGAGTGAGCAGAGGCACTGAGCAGAGAGCCCACGGGACGGCGGGCAGCCAGCAGTGCCCCGCGCCAATGCCCCAGAGCCGCCCCCTCGCTCCGTGCCACCGCACAGACCGAGCCCCCCAACCACGCCGGGAAGGACGTTCCCCTGACTGTCACCTTCCAGTGACAACCCCCTGTTCTGCTGTGAGCTCGGCTTTACAGCTTTCTCTCCCCTCAAAAAACCTCCCAGCTCCTTTAAGCATGCTCCAGCGAAGCAGAAAACTAATTACGGGGAGCTGGGTGCCTGTTCGAGTGAGGAATTACCAGCAGCAGAGGTTACTTAATAATCTTATTAATTTAAACTATTTTATCACCATCTTTTGCCCCATAATTATGCGTGCAAAACGCACACAGAATATTTCACAATTAAAAGCATGAAGCAAAAGATGAAGATTAAGGGAGAGAAGAAACGTTTTCATGTGGCTCCAGTTTCACACCCTGGTCCATGGGCAGCTCCTGCCTGCTCCCTGCCTGCTCTCTGGGCACCCACCGCTGGGCTCGCCGGGTGCCATCACCTACCCGTGAGCAATGCATCGACCCCGAAACAGCCTCCCACCTCTGCAGAGAGCGTGTTCGGCTCCCGCACCTTGCTGGCTAACGTGGGTACACCCAGGGCAGAGAGCAGCATCCTGGCAAGGGCACTGAGCCTCGCTGGTGGCACATGCTGAGCCACCACCACTGGCCCACCATCAGCTCGTTGCAATTAGCACCTGCCAAAAGGGCGATGCTGAGCTGCTGCGTGGCCACTCTGACCCAGCTCAGCAGTGAGGGGCATGACGAAAAGGGTGCAGTCCTCTGGGGGAGGAGGAATTGAGAGCATGGCCATGCGTAACTGAGTGTAACCGCACATAAGGAGCTGGTGAGGACAACCGGGGATTGTTTAGTGAAGAGATGAGGGAGAGGGAGAGGGAGAGGGAGAGGGAGAGGGAGAGGGAGAGGGAGAGGGAGAGGGAGAGGGAGAGGGAGAGGGAGAGGGAGAGGGAGAGGGAGAGGGAGAGGGAGAGGGAGAGGGAGAGGGAGAGCAGAGCAAAGCAGGAGAGGAGAGGAGAGGAGAGGAGAGGAGAGGAGAGGAGAGGAGAGAGGAGAGGAGAGGAGAGGAGAGGAGAGGAGAGGAGAGGAGAGGAGAGGAGAGGAGAGGAGAGGAGAGGAGAGGAGAGGAGAGGAGAGGAGAGGAGAGGAGGAGGAGAGGAGAGGAGAGGAGAGGAGAGGAGAGGAGAGGAGAGGAGAGGAGAGGAGAGGAGAGGAGAGGAGAGGAGAGGAGAGGAGAGGAGAGGAGAGGAGAGGAGAGGAGAGGAGAGGAGAGGAGAGGAGAGGAGAGGAGAGGAGAGGAGAGGAGAGGAGAGGAGAGGAGAGGAGAGGAGAGAGGAGAGGAGAGAACAAGAGAAAGGAAGGTTCTGGGAAGACCTTATTGTGGCCCTCCAGTACTGAAAGGGGGTCTACAGGAAAGCTGGGGAGGGACCTTAATCAGGGAGTGTAGTGACAGCAATGGTGTTAAGCTGAAAGAGGAGAGATTTAGATTAGATATAGGCAAGAAATTCTTCACTGTGAGGGAGGTGAGACACTGGCCCAGGTTGCCCAGAGAGGCTGTGGATGCCCCATCCCTGGAAGCGTTCAAAGCCGGGTTGGACAGGGCTTGGAGCACCCTCATCTCGTGGAATTGTCCCTGCCCATGGCAGAGGGGCTGGAATAGATGATCTTTAAGGTCCCTCCCCACCCAAACCATTCGGTCATTCGGCCATTCTGTGAAATGGGCAGAGCCGCTGTACAAGTCTCCTGGGGCTAGTTTACGTGGCCAAGCTGGGCTGTTGCACAGGACACAGGTCCCCGCCCCTGACACCAGCCCTTCACCTCCTGCACAGGCTGTGGTGCCCAGGCATGAGCTGCAGCTCTGCCAAAAATCCGAGCAATGTAAGACCCGTGTCCCGCTGGCACAGCAGGGACATGCTGCTCCCGCTGGCTTCACCCTGCGCTCCCCCAGCAGCACCCACCTCACTCCTGGCCATCGGCCTTGCCCCCACATGGGGCAGCACCCACTTTACCCTGCATTTCCCCATCGGTTACCGTGGGCCACGAGTCTCCTCTTGGCCAGCCATTGGTGTTTCCTCTGCTGTTGGATCCTGGAGGAGAAAAAAAAATCCAAATGTATTGATTCCTGAGCTTGCTTTAACTCGAAAACCAAAGCCACGAGCAGTGTGGTTCCAAAACATCATTTTCCATTTCCAGAAGCAAGCACTGGAGCTTTGCAACAACTGCACGAAAACAAGAAGACAAGGAGGGAATGGCTTGTAAATGGCATTTTAGTACAAACTGTTTCAGTTTTATGGGCGATGGCTAGAGATCCCTTTAGAGTGATGTGCTAAGAGGTTATTTTGGATCCAGCTTAGAGGCTGCAGCAGTTTGGCCCATTAAAAAGTAAATTTTTCATGTCAAGAAACAATCTCTTGCAGATGGAGTGCTCATCTGTGAAAGAGAGGAAAAAACCAAAACTAGGTCAGGAAAGCAGCGTGCGGCTCGGCGCGCTCGCAGCGCAGGGCTCCTCAGAAGGCCGCGTGGGTCGTGTCCGGGTCCCTTCCCCAGGTCTGAGGGAAGCCGGTTCGCGGTCGCCTTTCCCGTGTTTCTGAGCCGGGGATCCGCAGCAGCCGCCGGACCCCACTGGCAGCCGCCCCGTCCGCGGATCCCAGCCCGTCGCAAGTGCAAACCATTTGTGGTTATTCTGCCTGAAGCACATCAAGGTCTTGGTCTCCCACTAGCAATTTAGCTGGCTGGATGCTGCCGCCGCGTTATCCACCAGATGTTTGTGGAAGAGCCTGGGGACAGATGTGCCTTCAGCCTCGACGAAACCGAAAAAAGTGGCTGTTTCCCTCCATGAATCCCAGCTCTCCTTGGTTTGATTTGATCCCAGACAGCTCCTCGCCGGCCGTTTGTTGGCTTTGCTTGAATTTTCCCTCTGTTCAAACACAGATAAGGGCTGTGGGTGCTGAGCAGGGGCGAGCAGGATGCCGCCAGCAGCCCCACACATCACCTGCATTAGAGAGATAGAGCGGGTGGCAGCACACGCTGCTTCTTTTGAATGCACCTGAACTGAAATCACACATTTAAATAAAAAAGCCCTCACCAACCTGGCACTGTTTTTTGCAGCCCCTGCTACTGACATTTTAATTCTGGACACCAGCGAAGAGCCGTGGGGGTTCTAATCAAAAGCAATCGATGGCTGGAATCAAAAGCGAGACTCAAGACCTGAATCCATCCACTGAAAATGTGCTAATTACTTTATTTAATGTCAGTTCTAGACCTTTTTTCCCCAAAAGCAAAAGCTTTCCTTTTGGAAAACTTCTCTCCCTCTGCAGATGAGCCACTGCAGACCCAGCTTGCCCTGTCACACGCAAGAAAAACCCTTCATTGCCCTTTCATGGCCTGTGCACCCCTTAATATCATGGTCAAAGGCACCCAGAAAAATCAGAGGGTACCCGAGACAGCCCAGCCAAGGATGGGGCAGCCCGGCCACAGCTTGCTGCAAACCAGCATTTTTTAATTAGATTTATATTTCTGGGGCAGAGGTGGGAGTCCTGGCCAGGAGGTGTCAGAGCTGAGGGTTAGATGCTAAACCCTGGGCTCCAAACCAGGAGGGACTAACGGTGTCTGCATGCTCAACCCTGCTCATCCACGGAGGCAGGATGAGGCTGCTCCCACTCCTCCGACCTGCTTCAGCTTTCGGGAGGAAAAGCAGGAACCCATCCGCCACGAGGTTTCACCTGCCGCGGTGGGGAGGAGAAGCGGGGGGTCGGTGCGTGGGTTCACCAGCCCACGCCGGGTGGGTTGTTCCAGCACAGAACCCTTTTGGTACATAGAACCTCTGTGGGCAGGGATGTGACAAGCTGACCCGCTGCTTCCTGGGACCACGGTGCACCCCTGGGCAAATGAAACGTCCTCATCTTCCCAGGGTCCCCCTTGTCACTGTGGCTGGATGACACGGGGAAGCACTGGGGAGCGGCTGGGACACTGGTGGGGAGGCAGCAGCCTGGAGCACAGGGAAAAACGGGTTTAACAAATGGGTCCGCCGTCATTTCCAGAACCACTGAAGCGTCGAGAACTGGGATAGAGCTGTTAGGCAGCACCAGGAATGTCCTGGAAGTGCCGGTGCTGGGGTTTCCTCCAGGAGCCCCGCAGCCCCTGGGGACAGGGACACAGACAGCGGCTGCTGGCGAGCTGGGTCTCCTGCTGCTTGGGAAAGAAATGGGCTTTTCAGAAGGAAGTTTTTTTTTTTTTTCAAGTTTTTGCCAAAGCCACCGCGCAGCCTGGGTGTGACCGTGCTGCTAATGAAGCCTGGAGCAAAGCCCAGCGGAACGGCTGAGCCCTTCCCCGGTCCGGTCCCGCCTCACACATCCGTCGCACAAGGGAACGTTCCCCACCTGACACAATTTGAAGTTCCCCATGAGCAGAACTTGGAGTCCAGAAGCTTTGGGGTTCAGCAAATATAAACCCTGGGCTGAGATGTAGTGTCTTGGGAGCCCCGCTCCAATGCTGACCGGCTCCTCAGCATTCCAGACACGCAGGTTTTTTGCTATCCACTGTGGCTGTAATTCCAAAGGAGTTTACCTGGCCCCACCGCAGCCTGTCACAAGGCTAACGCGAGCCCCCTGCTCCCCATGCGCTTGAGTGCCAGCAAGGACACCGGGGCTGTGGCTGCTGTGGTGGCTCCTGGGAGAGGGAAGAGTCCGTGGAAGAGCACGGGGAGCTTGAGCTGCTACAGCCCTGTTCTGCTGCTTCATGAGCCCCCCTGAAGCTGAAATAATGCTTTGTAGATCTCGCTGCATTGCACAAGTCATTTCAGAAATGAAGAGAAATTTTCCAGCAGAGACAGCTGTTAGAAAAAGTTGGGGTTTAATCTTCTGAGGTGTTGTCATTACCTATTATTACTATTATCTCTCATAAGTGTAATTAAATGCGAAGTCCAATTTGCAGTGAAATGTTTTCATTAACCTGAAATGAACTTGAGGGCATTTTCCTTCGCAGAGAAGGAAAAGTTTGGGTTTATGACATTCGGAACGGGGTTGCTCCACTGCGATGCAGCCCTTCACCTCCAGCCCGCTCTAAGATTGCTGATGCTCGGCTCCGTAACGATGCCTCCGACACCCAGAGCTCTCGGCCGGGAAAACGCTGCGTCACCCATCCATCCTCCTCCTGGAGTTAGTCTCGTCTTGGAAACCTCCTTATAGAAAAATAGATCTTGCACACCCTGCAGTCCCTGAACAACCCATTGTGACCAGTGCAAGAGGGTATCAGGGTTACACGGTTCACCCCGAATTAAATTGCTGCGTCTCGATGGCCCCGTGAGCACAGAGCCCCGCTGGGAGCAGGAAGGGCTCAGCCACGGGGCTATCGATCCATTAAATATTCTGCTGATTAGTCAGGGGAGTGCGGCCAAGCCAAACTGTTTGCCCAGTTTGGGGATTAGTTTGGACCGAATCAACAAGTGAGGAAAATTCCTTTGCTGGCAGCAATAAAACTTCCATCCACTCGGCGTTTGGAGCCTGTGTGTCTCCAACGTCATCTCTGCTGGTGACGCCGTCTGACGGAGGGGCCGCGATGTGCAGACGGTGCAAAAGGGAGCCGTGCCCGCATCGATCGCAGGAAGGCAGCCTTGTTATTATTAAAGCTGACCTTGTCTGCAGCCTCTTCCACAGGAACAAAGGTCATAGCAGAGCAAACAGCTCCCTAATGACTGGAGATACTCCCAGCGCAACCGGGACGCGATGCAAATATCCCGAGTGAACAAATAAACGCCCAGTGACCCAGCGGTGCGGGGCTCCTGCCGGGGCCGCGCAAGGGCAGCCAAGACCCACGGGCGGGCAGGGATGAAGGCGGGCAGAAGGTCTGAGGAGGAGGAGGAGGAAGGGTTAGCTGGAGGCATGAACCGGATCTGGGGATGCGAGGAGAAGGGCGGGATACAGGGAAGAGGGTGGGATGCAGAGGGAAGAGTGGGATGCAGAAGGGTGGGATGAGGGGAGGAGGGTGGGATGTAGGGGGGAGGGTGGGACGCGGGGAGGGATGCTGCACGGCGCTGCCGGGATGACCCCGGGGCTGGGGTGGGTGGCGGCCGGCTCGGGCAGCCCCGTCCCGCCGCTCTCCGCCGAGGGACTCTCCTACCACCGTGTGGCTGTGCCCGGCCGTGCACCCACCGCCTGCACCCACCCGAGAGCCACCCACGGGGGGCACGGGGCACCGCCCACCCGTGGCCCCTCCAGCCCCGCTGGGTGGGAACTAAAACCCCCGGAGGACACAGCGTTCCCCTCGAACTCCCGGTCCCGGCCCCAGCCCGGCTCCGGGCGCGCTGCCGGGGGGTCGGTTTTCCCGCGGGATGAAGCGCAGGTGCCCGCGGTGCCCGCAGCAGGTCCCGGGTGGAGCGGCTGCGCTCTGCCCCGCTGCCCCGTGCACGCACGGCGGCTCCTGCGGACAAGGGGGTGGCAGCCCGGGCCGGGTCACCGCCCTGCTGGGCTTCACCGACTTCCTTCTGCAAAGCCAAGAGGCACCGAGCGGAGGGACCTCCTGCCCAGGCTGCCTCAGACCCTTATCTGGCGCTGCCCTGCGGTGGGGGCCAGACCACGCTCCTGACTCCCCTCCCAAAAGATAAGCACCACGCAGGTCGTGGTCACAGCCGGTCGCTGCTGAGGTTCCTCACCCAGGCGATGACAGGCGCATTTTTCCTCTGCACCGGCCTGATGCCGATGGAGCCAGAGTCACCCCCCTCCACAGCAGCATCCAAGGCGCCTCCCAGAGAAGGCCCAATCCAGTCCCGCTCTGCTGGGACGGATGGGGAAACCTCGGCAGTTTTCTCCCCGCCTTAACCCCAGCCAAAGGACTGGCCAAAATCTACAGTGTGTCTGGTCTGGGTGGGTTTTTTCTGCAGGACTGACTGGCTTTCTTCCAGCTCTGGGGAAATGCTGGTGATTTCAGGTTAGCGAGATGTTACGTGCCGTTATACATACACGAGCTCACCTTGTCGCCTTTAGAAACCCATCAGCCCTTGGCGAGATAACGAGGCCCTGTCTCTGACATCCCTTCCAAGATCTAGTGATGTTCCAAGCTGCTCTCAGCTCCAGTTTTGATTTTTCGGGCAGGCAGCTGACGACTTCAAAGGCACCAGTCCTCATGTTAGAAAATTGCCCTGGCTGCCTGAAAGCATCTGCCCTCGAGCGAGGGTGCTGCCCACCCACCTGCCCCGGCTCGGCAGGTTGTTCCCGTCCCAGCTGAGCATCACCCGGGGAGCACAAGGGGCAGCTCTGGGGTTGTCAAGGGGCTGCCTTGGGGATGAGAGGTCAGGTCAAGGTTTTAACCACCTTTCCAGGGCTGTTAAACTTCCAGGTCTCTCAGCAGCGGAGGAGGAGGGGTTGCTTTCATTTCCCTGTCCCTGTGGGTTTGTGCGCAGGAGATGCAGGAACAAAGGTTTTGGGGGTGAATCTCGCTCTGACTGCTGCAGAAACAAACATTTCACCCTGAAACAGGACAACTGGAGCTATTGCAAACCTTCCCTGCAGCTGGGAAGCAGAGCATGAGGTCCCACGTGGCCGGGGCTCCCTGGCAGGTCTCTCCGTGCAACCCCTGATCTCCGTGTGTGCCTCAGCACAATGCAGAGGAGGGAGAAACGCTCCACCGCGGTGACTCCTTGGGGACTTTATGCCCCAACGGGAGCCCGGTTTGATGGTTGAAGCGCAGCATGGAGATGGAGCGCAGGAGCACAGATGATGGTACATAACCGGAGAGGGACTGCATGTTTTCCGCAAATTACCTCCATTACGAGCCCGGCCATAAAAATCACCTCGCAAGTGAATTTAGCTTTTCTCCTCTCCATGCCCAATCAATTAGCACATGAGTAATACCAGGCCCATTAGGGCAAACTGATGCCGGGGGAGTTATGTCATCTGCTATAGAAATGATTGCTTAATATACCGGTTGGCTCCAAGGAACCCTCACCCCTCGCCCAGCCCCCTCCGATCGATAGCCGCAGTCAAAGCGCTCTCTTTCGAAGAAGAATACTGCTGGGTAGCTCAATATCAGCCCTTGTGATCTCAGACACTTACTGCGCTATAAATAACACGGAGGAACAACAGCCGCGGAGGACGTTTCTAACCAGGAGAAAGGGTCGGTCCAACTCCTTACAGGAGGGAGCAAGTGCCGTGCGCAGGGCGCAGGAGAGGAGCAGCTTGGAGCAAAGCTCCCCACGTTATGCCGCATCCTCTGCAGCTTTGTCCTGGCAAAACAAGCCCGGCTGCTTGTTTTGGGCTGAAGGCACCTTCCGAGCTCCCCCAGCCCACCCCGCTGCAGGGAGCAGGGACATCTGCACCCAGAGCAGGGGGCTCAGAGCCCCAAGGGCCAACCTCACCTGCCATGGTGCCAGCCATGGGGCTTCTCCCACCTCTCGCGGCACCGTGGGCCGGGGTCTCAGCACCCTCAGCAGCAACAATCTCTGCCTTCTCTCTGCTCTCAATCTCCCTCTCCCAGTTGAACCCATCAGCCCTTGTCCTGCCCCAACAGCCCCTGCTGAACAGCCCCTCCCCAGCTCTCGGACAGGCCATGGAGCTCTTGGGAAGTAACCTCGGTCACACCAAGATCCTGCCTGATTTCCCTCTGCCGTTGCAGCCCTTACGCTGGAAGAGGAAGACACCAGTTCCACTGCTTCAAAAGGCGCTTAGTAAAGTAGAAGCAGCAAACAGCGATTCCTAAATCTGAACTCGAGGACCTCAGCACGGTTTGGTCTTGGCACTCCATAGCCAAGCTCTAGCAAAACGCCCCAGCTCCCATTTCCACTCCCTCTTCCCTCCCCAGCACGGATATTCACCCTCTCACTGGATGCAGGAGGAACACAGGAGAGCCCAGAGGAAAGGCTGGGAGCTGGGAGAGATGAGACCTAAAGCTGGTGCCCACCTGGCCACACGCACAGGGCATCCCCCACCAACCGTCCCGGGGTGGCAGAGAGATGTTCCGCCACGTGTAGAGAAAGATCGAAAAGCCAAGGAGAAAAAGCTCCTCCACCTTGTCCTGGGGATGGGGCTTCCCATCGTAAGTGCAGGACAAAGCACTCTTGATATGAGGTCTGCAGAAGATTTGAATGGGATTGGCTGGGGCTAACAAACTGTGATCAAAGCTAATCTCTGATTAGCCACACTGAGGAGATTTAATTTAGTTTAAAGCCTTACCTGAAATGCAGAACTGGGTATTACTGCGTATCTGACCGAGGCTGCTGTTGTAAAGCTGAAGTATTTATAGTGGAATTAAAACCTCTCTGAAAGCAATCAGCCAAGGAAGCAGCGAAATTGATTGCAGCGTTCCTGCTTCCAAACATTCAAAAATCATGAGTCAGTCCCCAAAATGTCACAAGATTTTAAATTGTAATATATTTTGTCTTATTTTTATTTCGTTTGAGAGACGAGCGTTCATATTTCCAAGCCATGAAGGTTGAAATCTGACTCTTCTCTAAGGAAGCGGAGGTTTCCACCTGACAGAATTCCAGGAGCTGGAGGTTTCACAAAAGCCACTAATCGTTTTGCTGCTCCTGTGAGAGGGGCCGGGGCCAGCCCCAGCCCTTGAACCCTGCAGGAAAACCCAGGCGGAGGCCCATGCCCTGTAACGCTCAGAGCCTTGCGCATGGCCCCAGGTTTGATGCCTTTCTGGGCGGTTCCAGGGATGCCTCTGGAGAACCACACTCAGGAGAACATTTTCCCACCCCTCGGAAAGCCTGTCCCAGCAGCCAGGGCTGGTGCAGAGCTCAGGGCAGGTCCTGCTCCAGAGCAGGCACGGATTCTGCCCATCTGCTCTGCCTCCTGCCAGCAGCCTCTCATCCCAGGGAGCCCTTCCCGGGACTGGCCCAGCCCCGAGCTGCCCTCTCGCTCCCTCCGTGCCAGGGCAGGGATGCTGGAGGGATGCACGTGGCACTATGGCAAGTGGATGTGGATCTGGCCTCCCTCCCGTGTGCAGGCTGGGCTGCAGCCAGGGCCAGGGAGGGCTGTCTCCCCCAGCAGACCTCTCCTGGTCCTCCAGCTCCCCGCAGACACTCGATCCCTCCTGCCTCCACCCGCTCGGGCTCCTCAGCTCCTGACAACGACAAACTCTCCCATTTCTCCCTCTCTCTTCCAGCCTGTGACATCTTTGTCTGCAGGGCATGAAGAGGCGATGCTGACACGGTGGTGAAGAACCCCAGATGGGAGCGCGCTGGAGCCCTAGGCTTGACCTTGGCAGGGCGCTGCGGAGTGCCGATGGCTTCCTGTGCCAGCACCCCTCTGAGACGTGATTTCCCAAAGGTGACAAGGCTGGGCGACCAGGACGATCTCAACATCCACTCCTGGCCTCCTTTCGCTGTGTACATCAGCTGGAGAGCGCACAAAAGCCGTGTACAGCCGCGGCAGCGCGTTCGCTGCTCAGCAGCATCGACAGCTGCAGATTTGCCTTGGCTTGTAAACGCGTGTCTCCCTGACAGGGCTGGCGGTGCCATCGCTCTGCCCCGTGCTGCAAGCTCCTGCCTCGCCAGCTGCAATTCGAAGAGGTTCCTGCTGGGTAGAATGGTATCACAACCGAGCAGGAGCCAATCCAGGTTGGCACGTGCCCGACTGCCGGCAGCGGTGCCAGAACAGCTTTCCCATCGCCCGCAGCTTTGGGGGTTAGCTCATCACACCACGCTGTGTTTGCGGGGAGAGCCGGGCATCCCCGGGGCTTCCTGCAGTGGCCGCAGCAGCCCCTTCGTGCCAGCCAGGGCAGGACCCCTGTGCTGGCAATAGCTGAGATCCCATCTGAAGGAGGCCAGTACCCCCTGCTTGGCTTTCATGCTGCTCTGCACCATGTATTTCAGGCACCGAGCGGTTTTCTGGGTCAGCCCGGCCAGGCTGTGAGGGGGTCCTGGGGTGCTGGAAAGCGGGGAGGGGTGACTGCTGGAAAGGCAGACCTCCACAAGCATCATTTCCTTGGGAGATCAGAGTAAAGGGAAAAAATAACCATAAGCTAACTAATTCCTATTAGAAACGAGCTTCTCTCTCTCTGCTCATCTCCTGCGAGCGTTCTTGATTAGCTAATAAATGATTAATCGTGCCAAGAAAAGCCGGCTCCTTCATCTCCTGCTTTCATCCACCAGCTGCCTCCGGGGGATTTCAAATGTCACGGGCAGATGAAACGGCCTCTCCAGGACCCCACGAGTCCCTCACCCCGGAGGAGAGGCTGCACCCCAGCCCTGGTCCAGGAGCGTGACGCCCATCCCTCCCTCTGCACCTTCATCCCCTGCCTTCACGCCTGCGAGTGCCTCTTCTGCCTCCTCTAAACGCCCTGTAATTTACCTGAGAGGAAACCAGAGGCATTGATGCCCCAGAAACCAGCAGGCAGGTCCCCGGAACCCATCGCTCCTCACAAGGACTCTATTTTAATGCTCCTAACAGCAATTTCTATTCTAACCCTCTGTGAAGGCACTTAGATTTCTATGCAGTTTTTACTTTTTAATCTCATATACGTCTTGCTGGTGTCAGAGTGTCACCATTTAATAGTCTTACTGGAAAAAGGAGTGTTTCAGATCTTGTTCTATAGTCCACATTGTGAATACATTAGAGAACTAGTGAATGATTTAAGAGGAATTTTTATGCCTCTGAACATGGAGGGAAGGCGAACGTGGGAGTGCACAAGGGGCCCAGCTCATCGCCGGCTGCTAAAAAGCTGGGCAGTATTTTCTGCTCCAGACTCCTCCAAGGCAGCAGGGCTTTGGGTGGGGAGAAGCGCTGCTGGCACCTCTTCCTCCCTCAGAAGCACCCAGAGATGCTGCCTCATGTGGGTCACTCCAACTTAACCCTCCCGAGCAATTTGTCCCCTGACGAGTGTTTCATTTCATCGGCACTTAACAGCAGGAAAGCTGGTCCCGGGTGCCGGCGGTGCCGGTGCGGCAGGGGAACCATGCTCTGCCTGCGGAGCGAGGCCGGTCGCTATCCCAGTTTCCCCAGAGCCATTCCGGTGGCTAACAGCACATCCCCTGGCGCAGGGACGGGATGCCGAGTTTCACCCGTTTCTGGCTGGTGTTGGTTGCACCGTTGCCGGAGCAGGGTCCGGTGATGATGCTTTTGGTCCCTGCGCCGTTCCACCCCGCAGCCTTCCTGCCCCAGCAGCCTCCTCCACCTCCCAGCTCCCGGGGGCGGCCGTCTCAGGGTGCTTTAACAGCGGCTCCCAAAGCACCTCTGGTAATGAGAACAGGACGCAGCAACGTGGTCGCGGTGAGATCAAAGCGCTCCCTCCCCAGCCGCGGGTGCCCTCAGCAATATCATCATCCTGACAACCCCATCAATATGTATGCCAGCTCCGCCGATTCCACCCAATTAGTTCACTAATCTCTCCCCGCCCAGGCACCCTGCAGTGGCTGGGCGTAAAACACAGACCGCAGCCTCCACCGCTCCGGCAGAGCCGGCAGCAGCCCCATGCTGGGACCCGGCATCCACCACCACGGAGACCGGGCTGGGGCTGCAGCGAAGCCAGGCATCTATTCTATTTTATTACATCATCATCATCATCATCAGTATCACTGTGGCTGTTGTGGGTCACTGTACGATGGTTTGCAGCCTGTTCATTCACCTGGCAGGATGCTGTGTGACACCCGCCGAGGGCTGGCGAGCTCGGGGGGCTCTGCCTTTGGGGACCCTCACCTTCATTCAGGCCTTACCCAGCCTCTTGCCTCCTCTCCCTCCCCACACGTCCCTCAGCTTCGCAGACGCTGCCCAGAGCAGAGGCTGGCCCAGGCAGCACCCAGGGCTGCTCCAGACCAGTGCAGCACCCAGCCGGGGCGTCCCGGAGAGAATTCCCCATTTTCCACGGTCTCCACATAGGATGTGGGGCTGAACCCCCAGCACGGGGCAGATGCTGGGGAGTGGGGAGCCCCTGAACCCCCGGTACCTGCCTGACGGCTGAGCGGGGCTGCCAGCGCATCCCCCAGCATTCTGCTGCCAGCAAGGGCCATGCTTGGGGGAAACGCAGCCCAGACCCCGCGTCCCCTCACCGGCACCCCAGGGTGGCTCCGCGGCAGTGGTGGGCAATGGCCCCTTCATCTGCTTCTCACCCAGAGCCCTGGGGACCACATGCCCATCTCACTCCCCACCCAAGGCACCAGCAGCCCCCCGAGCTTTCGCTGGGCTCCGGCCCCCTCCTGCGGCAGGGTGAGGACTGTCCCCCAAGGGTCTGCAGCACCGAGAGGAGGGAGGGAGGCAGGAAAGAACCCACCTCTTGAGCCAGGGGATTCACAGGGCATCCTTTGCTACAGGTTAACTTTGGCTGCCCCAGCGCCTGAGATCACCTGTCGAGGCTGCGTGAATTTTAAATAAAAGGTAAAAGGGTTTAACTGGAACACGACACCTCTGTGCACACTGAAACAGCTCAGCTCCCGCTTTCAGACAGGGGCAGGGGCGCTCCAGACCCTGGATCAGCACTGAGCGAAGCTACAAGTCAAGGGCCAGACGTGACGACGAACGCACTCTTCGCTCTCTCCTTTCTTCTGCTGCAGAGGAGGTGGGAGGCACGCAGGGGCTCTGCGTACATCTCATTCCAAACACAATATACACACATAAATAATGCTGCCTGACAGCTCGCGGGTGCCTGATCACGCTGCGGAGCAGGACGCCTCGGCAGCAGCACTTCTGCAGCCGGGGGGGTGACACCCCCCTGGCCAGGGGACGGTGCTTCCGTCACCTCCGTCCCCAGAGCAGCCCCTGATTTTGTTCTTTGCTAAAGGAGGGGTCAGACCAGCTCGCACATTTCAAAGCATCTCCCACCTCGAATCCCACCGGAAAACGCGGGGTCTGTGTCTAACACACAGAACCCTGCACCCATCGAACCTGCACCCCAGGATGGGTGCGAGAAATGTAGTTTAAAGATGCGAAATACCTCCTGGGTGCAGCGAGGGCTGCACGGTTTGGTGCCCACACCCGCCTCCCTCGTACAACGTGGCATTTTAAAAAAAGAAAGCCCCACAGGCAGAATATTTTATAGTGCCGTCACAGAAAATAACTGTGAGAACAATTTCTCCCATCCCAAAGCGGAGTCTGCACCGCGCAGAGAAGGACGTGCCGGTGGCGAAGCGGCCGTGGGGCTCACGGCCGGCTCTGCCTTGCAGCTGTGCTGGCTTCAGGGCAGAATGTCACCCTTTTCCAGAAGCTGTTGTAACCCCCAGCAAAGCGGTGATCACTGCTGGGGACACAAGGAACACAGCTCTGGATTTAATTATCTTTAGAACTGATCTCTTCTTAGAATGATAGAACTGAGTGGTGGAATTATTTAGGCTGGAAAAGACCTTTAAGATCATCAAGTCCAACCGTAGATGAATGATTTAATTTTCTTTTTAGAATTATTTATTTATTTATCGAATAATTATTTCTTTTTAGAATACTTTTCAGAATCATTCTTTTTCAGACTCATTCGAATGATTTTATTTTATTTTTCTGATGATGTGTGTGCGTTGAGGCGTTGCCCCTCTAAAGGACACAGGTCCCATCAATGCACCAGGGCTGCTGAGGTGGGAAAGACCCAGGACCATGGGAACACCCCGTGACCAGAGCTGCTCCCCTTTAGGGAGGGTTTTCTAGATGGAAATTACCCCAGGGCTCCGAACTCTGCCAGACGTGGCTGGTTCCCAGTGAATCCAGCAAGGTCCATCCCTTATGGGGACAGCTGTGGGGTCTGGAGCGGCTCTGGAGCAATCAAAGCCGCTGCTGGGGATGAGCAGAGGTGAAGTGAAGGGTTTTTTTCTTCTAAACACACTCCAGGAAACAGATATGTTATTTCAGCTGCAGTCGCCCCCAAACGCTAATGATTTCAGCCCAAGGCGAGTGCCCTCATGCTGATCGGGGAGCCCCGGTCCTCGGGGTAACAGGTCCCGGGCAGGGGTTTGCCACAGGAGTGACCGATGTTTGGTGTCTGCACCACCGGCTCCAGCAAAGCAGGTTGTGGAGCGCGATGGAGCCGGGGGAAGGCGCTGCCAGGCGCGGGCAGACGCCCAGCCCAGGGTGGAGAAGAGCATTTGCATTTCCTCGCGTTATGCCGGCACCCAGCTGGAAGATGAAGATGTCTTTCTAATGCGCCGGCGGGTGCAGCCTGACTCCCTCACCTCTCCGTTCCACAGACCCTTTACAGGCGCAGGAGCGGTGATTTATGCAGCCGCGTTACCAGTGCGGAGGCGTGGGATCCCGCTGCACAGTGGGCACTGATTTCGGGCTTCCAGAGCTATCTATTTGCGTAGCAGCGGCTGCGGATGATTAATCGCCAGCGCTGTGGTCAGGGCGAGCCCACCGCTGAAATACAGCCCCGCTTCCAGAAGCCGCCGCGGCATTAATTATTAACTCCGTACAGGAGATTTGCCGCTCTCCCAGCACCAAGCGCTAAAATAGGTTCCCACATAAAAGAGCATGAAGTGAAAGCTGGGATAAAGCCGATCGCTCGGCAAAGTGACGTCCCCGCTTCTGCTCGGCAGGAAAATCTACAATCCTTTAATTCCATTTACAAGGCGGCAACACAAAAGGGAGCTGGAGACGGGGGCTGGAAGCCGAGAGACCGAAGGGGAAGAATAAAACAAACAGGAGTCTGAGGGAGCCGGGATCGGGCCCCGCTCTGAAATCCTGCCGCTCGTTAAATTCCAGCCGGGATTAGCGGCAGGAGAGCGCCGGGTGAGGATGTCGCCGCTGTACAATGGGAGCTGTATTAAGTTATAGCGGTTCCACCTTGTCCCTATTCACGACTAACTGTGTCGCGTACATCCGAGCGGCTCCGCGTAATTTGCTTATAAATAATTGACTTCTTGGCGATTAAAACCTCCGGAGGGTCTCGCGGTTTATTCACAACAAGCCGCCTCGGTCTGCCGTGCAAATTAGGCCTTTCAAACCTGCCTCATCTCCAACAGAAATGTTATGAAGAGTGATTTTTTTATCCCCTGTAATAACCTTCAACTAACCTTTAAACTGAAGTGAATAATTTAAATCTTATTTTCATATCAATGGGGGAGTCAAGCCAAGCAATTATCTTTTATCTGTATACTCTGTCGTCAGAGCAAGGCATAATAAAGTTTTCCCAAGTGGGACGAGCGGAGCAGCGAGAGGAGGAGAGAGCAGGAGCGCGATGGGATCTGAAGGCATTAATGTGACGATGAATTATTCAGTAATGAGTACAAGATCTGCCATAAAAGATCCGCCAGCGCCCGGTGCACGCCACAAATTGCCGGATGGTCGGGGCAATTAGTGCCGGCACGGGTGAGACCTGCCCGGTGGGTGGCCGGGACCTCCCTGCCCGGGGGGGAGGCTGGACCATGTGCCCCCACGGGGATGCTGGAGAAAAAAAAGGGGAGAAAGGAATGAAAAATGTCCCCACCCCAGCAAAGCCATTGGGGGTGGCGGGGCTGGAATTCCCCGCCGTGCTCATTAGGATTCTGCCGCGCACGTGTTTCCCTGGGTCCCGATGGACTGTCCATGATCTTTTGTTATTAATTCATAAATATCGTGCCCGTGATGGAGGCCGGTGATTACACGAGGGCCGGTGAAATGCTGCGTGTTTCCCACCCAGCTTCCGCGGGTGAAAACGCGGCCGTCGCATGGGGTGTGAACCCCTTCCCTTGGCCGGGGGCAGAGGAGCAGGAGGGCGGCCGGTGCCGGCAGAGCGGGGCCAGGAGCTGGCCGAGGGCAGCCAGAATCCTGGGAAAGAAGAAAATTGATATTAGACTACAGCACTGCGTGTCCGCACTGGACTGCCTGGAGACACATTCCTCTGTTCAGCCTTAAAGGTGGCTTTAACCTGCAAGTGCTGCTGCAGCCACAAGCGCCCGTTTCTGCCCCCAGAAACTGAAGGTCTCCAAATTCCCCTGGTATCACCCATCTCCAGCTGTGCCGCTGCCTCCCTTCTGTGACTTGGTGTCACCAAAGCCAGTGGCAGACACAGGGATGCTCCAGGATGGACCCTCCATCCCGGCACCCAGCGCGTCATCCCGGGTGCCCCCTAGATATTTGCAATACAGCGGGACAGCGGGTCCAGGGGGTTTTCTCCTTTGGTATTGCCACCCGTCACAGGTGGAGGGCTGGGAAACGCCAGAGAAGTCGGGACAACCCCGGTGGGCGGGAGCACGGGTGTTCACTGCACAAAACAAAGACCTAGGGGGTAAAATAAAAATCAAATAAAAATAATAAGGGATCTAAGAGAGGGCTGGGTGAGGTGTCAGGGCAGCTCTGGCACTGAGCATTAAATATCTCCATGTAATCTTCTCACTTAAACCAATGATTAAACAGATTTAGCAGATGATTAAACAAATAAAGATTAATGAAACAAGCCAAGTAATCAAATCTTTAGGGGGGGATAAATGCATGATTCAAAACAATATTAGGACAAATTGTCTCAAACTAATAGTGAATGTGTTGCTTTTGTCTAAACAGCATTTGTTATGCTCTCACTTAGTCGCAATCAAAATATTTGCTCAAACCAGGATGGATCTGAAAAGCTGAAACACTGTCGAGGATGGAAAAAACCAAGAGGAATGTTCTGCAGGATCCTGAGCCCCCCGGGGCCGAGCTGCCAGGGTCACCCCTGGGTGCCCGAGGGGCTGCGGGACAGGACCCCAGGGAGGGGCTGAGGGCAGGAGCGGCTCTGATGGACCCAGAGGATGGCGAGGGATGGGACAGCGCATGGCCAAAGGGACTCAGGGTGGCTCCAGCCCCCTCTAGTTAGTCTGATGGGAACCCAAGGCTTTCGTGTATCCGCAGCAGCGGCGGGGTTGAGAGCTGTAAGTCTTTTTTTTCATCAATTTTGCATACAGAAAGATCGTGTTTGCTCTAAACTCTTCTGGTTTTAAAGACTCTTGAATTTTTGAAATGAAAATAACGAGGAGTGGGGCAGGGGGTAGAAAAAACTTTTCCAGACAAACTGTCCGGAGGCTGCAGCGGCCACAAACACAACACAACCAGCTCCACCACCAAGCCCTTAATGAAGAGGGGAAGCAAACGAGGTGCTTAACGGAGGGATAATTGTGCACCATGGAGCCATGGGTTCTCCCCGTCGGTGGTCCCGGGTGGGACACTGCCAGGACGGGGGGCACGGGGCAGCCCTGCAGGGATGTCCAGAGTTTGTGTCTCCCCTCCCTTGACCTCTGCCAGGCTTCTGGGCTGGGCTGAGCCTGTGCCTCCACCAGCACCCTCTGCAACAGCCCGATGGGCAGCGACGGCAGCCGGGAAGCCAGGACTGGAGCAGCAGCGAAGCAGTGGGGCATCCTCCCCTCCCACCCGGGCTGGCCAATGCAACGTGCCCGGCTCGTGCAGGTTCGTTAGTGCTGCTGCTGTTAACAGCAGTGCCTCGCCGGGAGGGCATTTTCTGCTGCAAAGAGCCTGGGACTATCACAGCCGTCGCGCACACTCTCGGGACAGCGCTGGAAATGCCGCTGCAATAACAGAGTTTATGATTGCTCTTAACTTGGAAAATGAACATCTCATGCTACTCGCAACAACTCCCTTCTCACGCCTGACATTAACGGCAACAGGAAAATCACCCGCCATGAATTCAGCCTCCGGTACGAGGGCGCAGGGCATGGTGATTGGCCTGTCCTCTCTTTGGGGTGCTTTCAGCATCTGAAGAGATGCAGCCGAGCAGGGATGAGAAGGGACCCAGGGCTCTTCCAGGCTCCAGGCAAGGTGGCCATCCGCTACGCATAGGCATCGTGCCGTCAGGCCAACAGCTCCCGGGGCTTCAGCCAAAAACAAAGTCAAGAGGAGCCCAGTGGAGTGGAGAGCTCTCACTCTATGGACACCTCCTCTCCATCACACCCTGCCCCACTGCGAGGTTTCTGTGGCTGAGCCACGAGCTCCTTCTGCAACGAGATGCCAGAAAACCCCCAGGGGCGGATGGTGGCCACAATGTTCAGCTTCTGCAGATGGAGTAAACCCCTTCATCAGTCAGCTGGAGATCTGCACTTGAACTGCAAACCCCTGCAGGGCCCTGTGCAGAAGACGCCAGTGCGGGTGGTTGCACTTCAACCTGGCGGCTGCCAGGCTGTGCCTCGGATGGACTGTGCCTCAGATGGACTGTGCCTCCGATGGACTGTGCCTCGGATGGGCTGTGCCTCGGATGGGCTGTGCCTCGGATGGACTGTGCCTCCAGTGGACTGTGCCTCCGATGGACTGTGCCTCCAATGGGCTGTGCCTCCGATGGACTGTGCCTCGGATGGACTGTGCCTCCAGTGGACTGTGCCTCCGATGGACTGTGCCTCCAATGGACTGTGCCTCCGATGGGCTGTGCCTCCAATGGGCTGTGCCTCCGATGGACTGTGCCTCCGATGGACTGTGCCTCTGATGGACTGTGCCTCAGATGGGCTGTGCCTCCGATGGGCTGTGCCTCTGATGGACTGTGCTTCCAATGAGCTGTGCCTCCGATGGACTGTGCCTCGGATGGGCTGTGCCTCGGATGGACTGTGCCTCCGATGGACTGTGCCTCGGATGGGCTGTGCCTCCGATGGGCTGTGCCTCCGATGGACTGTGCCTCCGATGGACTGTGCCTCTGATGGACTGTGCCTCCGATGGACTGTGCCTCTGATGGACTGTGCCTCGGATGGACTGTGCCTCGGATGGGCTGTGCCTCGGATGGACTGTGCCTCCGATGGACTGTGCCTCCGATGGACTGTGCCTCCAATGGACTGTGCCTCGGATGGGCTGTGCCTCCGATGGACTGTGCCTCCGATGGGCTGTGCCTCCGATGGGCTGTGCCTCGATGAGGCAGCAGCCCTGACCTTGCCAAGCCGGGAACGAAGGGCTGGAGCCAAAGGGCTGGAGGGGAGGACAAGGAGGTTGCAGCGCCTCTTGCTCCCGATGCCAGGGACTCTCCGTCCATTGCCGTGAACAAGCTCAGGCTCTGCCTGTCCCGCTGGAGACAGCCCTGAGTCATGGCAGCGGGGACATGGTGCTCTCCTGCACCAGGCAAAGGAGCTCACAGTGTGGGGCAGAAGCGCAGTAGAGCCCCCCATGCCCACCCGGCCCCACTGCCGGACCCCATTGCCCTGTCCTTCTGTCTCCAGCCGGGATGGGGAAATCCCAGAACCATCTGCTGCAGGGCACAAGCAGCAGCTCCCACAGGACTTGCCTGCCCCAGCCCCTCGCCCTCCCCAGGACTGGGTGCTGGGCGGTTCATTACAGGAGGGAAGAAAATGAGCGTGGCCTCTGTGCTGCTGCCTGCAGCCCCCGGCCGAGCCCCATTGCTGACCCTCGGGCTGGGCAGTCCCCGCAGCCCCTGGTGCACCCGGTGTCCCTTCAAACCCCGCGGTGCCCCGTCCTCGGCCGATGCCACCGCTCTGCTTCGGCAGCGAGTGGAGATTTACATTCAGCAGCAGCAGCAAGAGAATCCAGCGAGTCCATGACGTGAATTACAAGTCTCCCTCCCCCAAGGAAAGGCTGGAGCCAGCTCAGCATCCCTCCTCCCTCCCTCCCCTCTTTCCTTTTTTTTTGGAGACTCATTACTATATTGTGGATATTCTCCACTAAAGGGCATCTCTTTGAATGCATTTGCTTTTTTATTAATGTGTGCTAAGACAAGTCAAGCCTGATTATCATGAAGACAATTGCTGAATTCCCTCCTGGAGAAATCTCATCTAGACTGTGTAGGCGTTTTAATTTCAGAGACCCATTAATTGGCACAATTGCTTAAGCAGCTGCTTTCCGTGTCATTTTAGGACCACTTTATGAAAAACAGAGCTAAAAAAAAAAAAAAAGTATATGACAGGCCAGAGCTTTCTGCCTGGTAACATAATTAATGCAAGGAGCTTCCTTTGAGCAGCAAAGCAACAAAAAGCCACCCTGCTACCAAAATATGGGCGCCCTGCTCTGGGTGCATGCGGGGAGCGCTCGGCTCCAGAGTGTCTGTACCGAGCACCCACTGCCCGCTGGAAATGGGGCTGGACGAGGTGCTCAGCACCTTGCT
This sequence comes from Bucorvus abyssinicus, assembly GCA_009769605.1. Lineage (NCBI taxonomy): Eukaryota > Metazoa > Chordata > Aves > Bucerotiformes > Bucorvidae > Bucorvus > Bucorvus abyssinicus. Next base: position 21,517,779 of record CM020038.1, read on the forward strand.
GGTACCGCCACAAACACCTCCTTATCCCAGCGCTTTCTGGAAAAGAAAAGACTGGGAAAAGGGGAAGGAAAAGGCATCCGGCAGGAAGCAGCCCGATGCACCTCCGTGGTGGGCTGCGAACTGAGGGGCTCCGAGCAGCTGCTGGCCCGCACTGTGAGGGGGTGCCTCGGGGGTCCCTCCCTGCAGGCTGGCTTCTTCTGTACCTGGGGGGTGATGGGGAGGGGTTAGGTGGGGTGGGGGAGAGCACCCGCAACACAAGCGTGGGGGAAGCGAGGGGTCTGGAGGGCTTCAATGGCCCAGAGCCAGCTCCATGAGCATCGATGCTCGCATGGGCCCTCCCCGGCAAATCCATCTGCCCTCAGCCTCGGGGTCTCTCCCAGCAGCCCCACAAGCGTCCCGAGGGGTCGGGGTGTCACGGGGGCTGGTGGTCGGGCAGTGGGGAGGGTCCTGAGCTGGTGGAGAGCTCAGGCGCAGCGCCGAGCACCCGTGGGGATCTCAGCATCCCTGGGTGCCATCCCGTTATCCCGTGCGCGTGGCCACACGGCTGCTGGCGTCGCAGCCGGCACACTTGGTCAGAGCTGAGCGCCCAGAATTAGGTTAATTATTGAATTAATAAAGAACAAATCCTTCACTCCACGAGAAGTGGCCAGACAGAGTTCTGTGCTAGTCTTTGCTGCAGGCAAAAATATACATTCCCATTTATTAATAAATAAAGCCATATCAATTCCCTAAATTATCAGCGGAATATATTTGCTAACCCAAAGCAATAGTAGGAACAATTACTTATTAATAAAGCAATAGCTAAATCTAATTACATCCCCATCAGATCCTGCAAGTAATAAAACCACAGTTGCCTTCCAGAGCCGAGGGACCTCCTGACCCCAAATCAAAGTTTAAACCATCCATCAGCTCCCAATACATTCACAGCACATCCAGCAATTACCATCACCTCCGCTCCGCTCCCCGGCAGGGGCAGGGGTCACCCCATGCACTGCATGGCTGTAAGCTAGAACAGAGCCTCAGAAATCTCATTATCCTGTTAACCATACATTTATCTGACAAGATAAAAGAGACTAGGTGACCAAGCTATCATTAAAGATTAATAGAAAGTATAAAAAATTCAGCTGCAACCAGCATTACTGTTTAGTGCCTGTGATAGGCCTGACAGGATTATTAATCAGGCAGCCAAAAAGATTTAGGTCTTTGCTCCTGGTTTTCCGTTTTAAGTCTCTAGTTCCCCCCGCTCCGCCACAGACAGCCCAGGTCAGGGAGGACGATGGCTAATTGGTTCTGGGGGGTTTGGACGGCAACGACTCGCACCAATTACAGAATCAGCGGGTGTCGAGGTGACAACGCCGGCAACCCGCGGCCGGTGCCGGGATGCTCAGGCGAGGGCCGGGGCTGTTTGCGGCGGCCGCTCCTCTCCCCGTGCCGGGCTGTTAATAAATTGTACAGATCAATGCCTGGATTAATTTTAATAGAGGGCTACAAGGATGACGCGAGTCCCAGCGTGACGCTCCCCTCATTCTTAATTCCATTTAAGTTTAACATGAAAGATTCCCAGGTAACACCTACGCAGGGAGAAACGAGATTTCCCTGTTTTTAAGCCTTAAGTATTCTTTTTATTCTGCCTTGCTTTTCCCCTTTTGATCATAAATCAGAGTCCTCCCACCGCCTCCCCGGGAAGCCGGGCGTGCGGGCGGGCTGCCCAGCACTGCCCTCCCCTGCTCCACCTGCGAGGAAGAAAAACCAATAAATTAGGAGAGGCGCTTTCCCAGAGGGTGTGTGGAGAGGAGGAGCCCGGCCGGCTCGGGGGTCCCAGGCTGCCGGCGGCTCTGCCAGCTCTCCTCCTCCCTCTCCTGCAGCCTGCGTTGGTTTTCCTCCAAACGCACATTTTAAAACAAGAAGTATTACCAAAAACATTATCAGCCTCTGTTGGTACATCTCCAGAAACCATTTGGATCCTTTTAAAAACTGCTTTGATTTTCTCACATGGAAATACTCCAGCGGGAGCTGGCGGTGGCTCAGAGCAGCGCGAGAGGGTCCAACCTTCTCCGCAAAAACGGAATGAATATACCGCGAACATCAGCCTCCCAGGAGAATCACCAAAATAATGATTTTCCCTTGAAAACAGTGCAAACCAACCCGCGGAGGCCCTGGCTGAGGCTCCGCCTGTGCCTGGCTTCTCACCTCTGCTCCCCTGGGCAAAGCCCCGGCCAGCCCCAGCCTCTGCCCCCTACGCCGGCTGCGCTCCCCCCGTGCTCCGCACCCCAGGAAAGGACGGGAGCAGGAGGCAAAAGCAGCAGGTGAACACGGAGGTGGGTGAGACAGAGCCCAGAGCCCGGCTGGGAAAGCGATCTGCATAACCGCGGTGGTTTACATCCCCGGCACCTCGTGTAATCCTTTCTGAGGAGCGTTATCTGCGGCAGAATCACGTTTTCAAGCATTTCCCCCCAGGAATTACCACGCTTCCCATCAATTCGGTCCATTGTTTGAGATCCTGCACTTGGGCAATTAATCATCAAACATAATTGGAATTATGCAAAGAACAAACTGGTCCCGTCGAGCTGCTCGGGGAGGTTTGCTGACGACGAACGGGGGTGACAGTGACCGGGATGTACCGGAGGGACCTTCCACTCTCACGGCATGACAGCGCCGGAGCGTGACGCATGCCGGCTCCTTCAGCTGAGGACCCTTCCTGAGCACTCGCCACAGCACCAGAGCAAGCTGCCACTTTTCCAGCGACGCAGGAACTCCGCAGATCTTCTTCCAGCTCTATAGACCGGCAGGAAGGGCGCGAGGCTTCAGCTCCTGCTGAACTGGCTTTGCAGAGCTGCTGGTGATGCTCCTCAGCAAACCCTCCACCCCATGCTTTCGCACCCTTTGGAAGAAGTGAAGGAAATCCCTGCCCAGGGGAATGCCGGGTGTTGCACCGTGCAAGAAGCTCCCCCCCAGCCCCACCCTGCCCCCCAGGTGCCTGTCGGAGGCTGTCCCGGCTCAGCGGTCCGGTGGAGGACAGCAGGGAGCCGAGACGCTGGAGGAGCCGTACCCTGTACCTTACAGCCGTTCCCGCTGTCAGCGAGACACCAGATGGCTGTGGTTAAACACACCTTTGGCCCGACCCAAACCGCTGGGAACGCTGTTCAAAACTGCACACGGGGACAGCCATAACCCAGGGGAAGCCAAGCAGCGCGTCCTGCAGCGCTGCCACAACGTGAGCGGCCACGTGCCTCGGTTTGTGTGGTTTAAAATACATTTAATAGATGCTTCACCACTTCACAGCTGCTATTCTGGGGACGGCGTTTGGAGTCGATGCTCCGTCTGCTCATTGACAGATCAGCCTTGTGATCCAAGAACCCCGAGCGCTGTCATCCCGTGAAGCTGTGGCTTTCTCTCGCTTATCTGCGGCAGCACAACTGTCACCGCGCCACTGCGTGTGGCTGCAGTATCCCCTCTGAGCAGCCGCTGCGCTGGCCCCGCTCCCAGCTCCCTGTGATGGGTGCTGGGGGGTTTCTCTCCCCCCGTCCCGGGCGGGACCGACCTCCTCCGGGAGGGAGCCGACTCGCTGAGCAAGAGGCTGGTGGGACCGCTTGTGGCAGGCAGACAACCTTCACCTCCTTCCAGCCACCTCCCCTGACCCTGGCTCCCACCACTGGTGCTGGAGAAGCTCCTCTGAGAAGCGTTGGCCGCACACCGGGGCTGGCACAAGGACATTTTCAGAGTTTTCTGGCAGAACGGCTCCTGCAAACTTCCTGCCGCTTCCTGCCCGCAGGAACAGGCCATGCAGGCGAACAGGGAGGGGGGCTTTGATTCGCATCAACTTCTGCAGTCCAAAGCCAAAGATGGTGGCATTGGCCTTCGAGCCAGGATGCTAAAGAGCCTCTGAGGAGCCTGGTTTTGCATTCGTCCAGGAACTGCTGTGTAGTTGCTGCTGAAACCAAAATAAATCCATTCCAGTTCTGCAGGACGAGTGTGGGAAGCACGAGCTGGTTAATCCCCATCTGCAGGAAGGTAGAACTTGGCTTCACGGTGTCTTTGAAGCTCACAAGAGTGAGATAAAAGAGAAATGCTAAAGCTTAGCAGAAGCGAGCAGAAGGGGGCTGGCAGGGAAGCCGGCCACGCAGCCGAGCCGGCGCTTTGCCGGTGTCGTGGTACGGCAGAGCTCGCATCTTCTGTGCCTCTGGCAAGCCGGGGATGAAAGGGAAACCTCGGTGCACATTCCCTGTGCCTCAGCGAGCAAAAACCAGGAGCTTCTCCTGACTCTGAGGCCACGTGTCGATGCGACCAGGTTTGCTCGACAGTTTCGGGCAAAAACCGGTGAGCTTTGAGCTAGCCTTGCAGGCTTGTAAGGTAGCACGCAGCCAGGCGAGGCTCACGCGGCTCTGAAGGGCTCGGCTGAGGGACTTCATCTCACGGAAGAAGAAAAGCAAATCCAGACTGATTGAAAGTTCAGTTCATCTCAGAGGGGTCCAAACCACAAGGAAACGGATCTAAATTTCGAACATTCCCGGGGTTTTGTGGTATCCCTACCCCGAGGGCTGGGCGCACCCATTACACAGATGAAAACCAGGTGCACAAAGCTGTCAGGAGGTGGGCTGGGGCTTGTGGGTTTTTAGATGGAGGGTTTCATTTCAGGGACATCTAATTCTAAGTAAATACACATGACTCTCGCTTAAAATATTCCACCACATCCCACAGAGCCGGCTTCGCCGTTTATCCCGATCGGGAGAGGATTACGATGCTGTGGCTGCCCGTAACACGTCGGCGTTTGCCATACGCGCTCCCCCAGCCTCGCCGTGGGGTTTTGTAGCTGCCGCCGCTCTCCTCAGAGGCTCGATGCATCTGGCAGAAGCTCTTCATACGGCGGGCACTGGAAGCATTGGGAAGGAAAATCCCCCCCTTTTCTGGGGTGGAAATGTCCGAAGTAGCGAGAAGATAATGTCGAATTAATTATTTACTGACATCAGTTCATGGAAAGCTTCCCTGGGAGCCCGCCGGGCCCAGCGGGCTCTGATCTTGTGTCTGTTTAGCAGGCTGAGATGGGAGAAGAGGATGGTGGGGAAAAAAAAAAGAGCTTAATGACGGTGTCTGTTGATCATCAACGCGAGAAAAATGAATTGCTTCCCTGAACCTGAAAAATATCAAACTGCATAAATAAACCTATTTAAATTATTAATAAATGAATTTACATTTGGACCCTGAGCATGAGAATTAATTTCATTTCTTATGCTAAACTGGCCAGTACGGCTGATGACTCAAGAATTAGAAGATGCAGAAACGCAGGAAAAATGAAAGTAGGGTGAGTTTTGTAAGGAAAAAATGCAAAGCGGAAATTCTTGGTCCTAAACACAGCCAGTTTCCACAGTCAAAGCCCCAGGAACCAAAAGCATCTTTGAGTCTGTAGGTCTTTCAGGAACAATGGTCCCTCTCCATCCCCGCTGCCGGCGCCCGCCCAGCGCATCCACCAGTATCTCCAGTGGCGGCAGCTCCACGGAGGACACCCAGACCCGGACGTTCAGCAACAGCTCCTTCACGCTCACAGTTATTAAAAATCAAATCTAAGTCAAACCTGGACTGGAACATCGGTCCCCAAAAACACTGGCCGTTCCCTCCACCCCTCCGCCCTGGGGCTGCCGGTTGCTGCCGCCCTCCTGCGCCGAAGGGCCCTTGGCCGCAGCCCTCATGCCCGCCCACCACACCAGCACCTCGGCTGGCTGCTCCCGGGGCAATTCACCAGGAAGGGCTGATTTTAGGCAAACCACTGAACCGCAGTGGAGAGGGGCAGAAATCCGCCCTGGATTTTGCCCTCTGTGAGGACTTACACCAGAAACGATGTCAAGAAGCGAGCAGTCCCTTGGTGGCTGCCACAGGTGGGAAACTTTGGGCAGAAACCGCGGGTTTTGGTGCGGTTCCCCATCGTCCCAGTGCTTGTCAGACCGACGGGACTTCGATGGTGGCAGTTTTGCAGCCTCCTGGGTCAGCCCCTTCCCCTGTACCACAGTCCCCAAAGGGCCTGAAAATGCTCCCCTCTCCTGCCATCTCCTCTTCGCCAGATGAAACAACATCCTTTCTTTCCTCCTTGGCCATCCTGCTCGCTCTCCTTCCCCCTGGACCAGCTCCAAGCTGTGCGCATCCTTCCTGGCAAGCAGGACCTAGGTCCGGAGCGGTACCCAAGGGGTGCCCACGCCCCAGCCCCTCAGCTGCACACCATCCCCCGTGTCAGCTGGGGACGCAGGGACGTGGGCAACATGCCCGTGTTTGCAGCAGCACGACTGCAGACACACATCCCAGATAGCGCAGCCCTTTTTGTCGCGGTTTATCCCACTCTGCTGGGAACTGGCGCTGCTGATGGATGGCACATAAAACCTACTTATAAAGCAATCTTCTCCTGAGCCACCCTCTCCCCGGAGCCGGTCTGCAGCCTCCTCGCCGGGATGCATTGTTATTTCATGTGATGAGACATTCCAGAAAACGAAATAAAATAAAAATAGACATTTGGAGGGGCTTTTGTTTTGCTTTTTCACAGCTCCCCCCCGGTTCGACTCCTGCGAACACACTTGTCAAGTTGATTTGCTCGCGCTGCCTCCTAAGCATGTCCTTGCACCGGAGACACTGCTCTTTTAAATGCAGCTTCTCAGAATTAGAAGAAAAAACTTGGCAAAGCAACAATAGGGGGAAAAAAACCCATGAATAATCTCAGAACAGAAGTTGCATTATGTGATGTGGTTGCCATGTGGTTACGTCTGAGAGAGGATCGGGCGAGCGCATTGTGGGAGAAACGACAACAGGCAAAACAATCCGGAGAAAGGCGGAGGGGTTTGTAGTATGAGGGTGTGACACAGCCCCAGCGATACCGTGCCACGGCCTGACACCAGGTGATCGTGAGAGTCCAGAGGAGCCGGGTGGGTGAGCTGGGATGGGGACAAAGGGGGTTGTCATCGTCCCCTGCGCTAGGCAGGCTCCATTCGGGTGCCATCGCTTCACGGGGCGGGGGTTCCGACTGTGCAGCGGTGCTGGCGGTGCGTTCGCTTTGGGTACCAGTCCCAAACCTCACCAGGGGGAAAAACATCACACAAAGTTACGGCTTAAAGTGCAAGCCAGACCCACAGGGAAACCCTGAGCTGTCGGAGGCAGCGATGGCTCTGGTACCTCCGAGGCAGCAGCCAGCAGAGCCCCGACAGCCGCTGTCGGCACCGACCAAAACACGCTCGTTGGTGCTGACTGCAGCAGTCCTGAAAAGCCTGAACGTGCCCCAGAATGTCACTTCACATCATCAAACAGGCTTCCCCGCCACCGGCAATGTGGCGGCGTGAGATGGTGCACACCGAAACAGCAGTGATCAGCAAAGGGTGCTGACACCCACCCCTGCCCCAGCCAAGCTCCCATCGTGCCGGCGCCAGCCCCTTCCCAGGGTTTGCTCTGTACAAGAAGATTCACCACCTCCACCAGAAAGGCCTTGGCCACCACGGGTCCCTGGCCAAGCTACAGGAGTTGTCTCCGAAGCATCACCTCGGGGCGACGGGATGTGGAGAAAAGTCAGATTTCAGATAAGTCGACATTCAGATGGTTTGGGGGAAGTACCTAGAGCTCAAACCTCTCACATTTTGTTCCCCACGCTGTGTAAACTGCGCTGGGGAACCATTATCAGGGCAAAACCGACCCGTCCTCCTCTCGCTTGCGTTGTCTTGGTGTGAACGTGTGAGTGGGAGGAAAGTCAGCACAGTCAGCTGAGCTGCAGGAAATTCAGAAAGCATGGGGAAACGCATGCACTGACAAAAAAGAAAAGGGTAAATTCGGTGGAAAATTAGATCAGCAACACAAATTCTGCTTTTTTATTGCAACAGAACTACGCGGGTCGCTTTTAGCCCCGATGGCGTAACGCTGGCCGGTGCCCTTTGGGGTGGCAAGTCACCGGCGCTGTGATTCAGGCGGGTCCCACCCGGTCGAGGTCCTGCCCACAGCAATATGCAAACAAAAGCGAAGCGTGGGGCAAGGGGAGAAGGCGGACGGTGCTGTGGCTTCCCCGGCCGTTTCATCCCCAAGGCAAGGGAGGGTTTGGGGTTCCCACTCCCAACGCAGGCAGCTCCAGCCACAGCCGGGGTGAAGCTCCGGGCTGCTGCAGGCAGGAGGGTGCTGCCATCCCGTCCCCACCGCCGTGCCAGCCAGGGGCTGAGCAGCACCCTCCTATATCTGGAAGGCACGGTAAATTAAACGTGCCATGAAGAATTGGCAAAGCCGCCCGCACGCTGGCGCCTGGCTTTGTCTCGGAGTAATTTAGTAGGCTTTAATGAGAATTCATTCACATTATATTGTGAATAGCTGCTTTTATGGCAGACAAGAGGTGATGAACTAGTCGGAGCGGAGACGACTGGCACAGATGCCACCATGCATCACTGCTCCCCGCTCTCCCTCGTGCCAGGGCTGCCACACAAGCACCCAAGGAAGGCTGGTGGCGAGCAGAGATGGGGCAGAGGGGAGGGAAAGAGGGGGCTCAGCTTCTACAGGGACAAACCCAACCTCTCGACTCCCTCAGGGTTGAAGAAAAGGTTGTTTGGGATGTGCCACCGCACCGGTGACCCTGGCACTGCCACGATGCTCTTCTGGGGGTGTGGGGCCAGGCAGGGGCCCCCCGGAGCAGCCCCGGGACCCCCCGTCACTAGGGTGACCCTGTCTGTGGCAGGGACAAGCTCATAGCAGCGAGAGCTGCTGCCGGAGCCGTGGGGTCCCGGGGTGGGGGATGCCGATGGCACCGTGCCCGCTGCTCTGCAGCCGGGCAGGATAGAGCCCCAGGACAGCTTTGCTACAAGAGCGACTGAGCTCATAGAAGCAGAGAGCGATGCGAGGCAGCGGGATGCAAAACCCTAATTTGGCCTGATTAAAGCTTAATGATTCCAGCTTAATGAGTAACGAAATGCCCCAATTTCCTCGTTCCAAACAGCCCTGGCTGCCAAAACTCAGGTGGAGCGGACGCGCATGGGGCTGCAGCTTGTAGAGACGACAGGAAAGAACCCGGGATTTCACTGGCTGGGGCACGGCGCGGAGGATCCCTGGAACAGCGGAGCCAGTTGGCCAACGAGAGGGAGGGATTCAAGAGCTTTAATGAGGATTTCAGGATGAATAACAACCTGGCGGCCTCTCAAGCAGAAGCGAATCGCTGTGAGCAATAATTTGAAGGGCAGCAGAGGCCAAGCTGGCGAGGGTGGGCTGCAGCCCCCCGGCCCCCGCAGCCCCCATCTCCCCCTGCCGGGGCCACGCAACCCGGGAAAAGGCTCCCCAAAGCGCTGAGCACCGGCGAGGCAGCTCCCCGGAGAAACCCTGGCAGAAAAGGCAGCTCCCCGTCTGCGCTCGAGCTCTGGACCCCATTAAAGCGGCGGTCGGCGGGGGGAGAAGGGGCGGCCTCAATCCACACAAGGTGCTCTCTTCATGAAAGCATCTTTTGATTATGTTATTGCAGCTATCAAAATATTGCCGAGTTCAGAGCATTCCTCAGGGATCCCCGAGCTCTTCAAAGACCGGAGGACCACGGCTGGGGAAAAAGAAGCCTTTAATGATGTCGGCTTCCATGCTTGTTTCTGCCGTGGAGTTCCTTAAAAAAAAACGGGTTTTAATGAGAAGAAACACATACGGCTTCGTTGTTCAAACACGGAAAAATAAAGCCGATTTTCCCCCTCTTTCTTTTTAATAGACGCGCAGGTTTCTTTCAGGCCCTTCAGAATCATCCAGGACTGGCACTGAGGGGCTCTGGGGCACAGAAAACGCGTGTGGTGTAAATCAGAGCCTGGCTGCAGAGCTGCCCTCCCAGCTCCAGCCTGGGCTGAGGCGTTTCCGCTAAAGCCCAGCCCAGCCCCGGCGGATGGTCCATCGCTTTCACGCCCTTCGGCAGCATTCTCCTCCTTCCCAGCTACTCCACACTACCCAAACCGCCCGGCAGGACGAGGAGATGCCAGCAGGCTGATCTACCACCACCCAAGTCACTTGGGTCAGATGTTCACTTGAATTTAAATGAAAGGCTCATCTTCACCCCCAAACGTGAACAGCGAAGAGCAGAGCCCTGCATCGCGCCACAGAAAGCAGGGGCCAACCCAGCATTTTAAAGAACATATTGAGTATATTCTGCTCATAAATTATCTTACCCAGCGAACCTCATTACCGCCTAGCGCGCAGTGCAGCCCGCTGAATACAGCGTCTCTGTCAGAGCTGCACCACGTTCGGAAGCTCCGAGTACTAATGAAGAAGGTTTTGTTCAAGAACTCACAGGGAACAATCACAAATAATTGCCAAGAAGGGCGTGTGCCTCGTGCGTTAGAAATTATGAAGCAGAGAAAAATAAACTCGTCATTATTAAGGGCAGCAAGAGTGACCAGCTTTGACACCTCCCACCCTGCTGCCAGGGTTTTGAGCGGGCACGTTTCTGTGACTGCCCAAGGCTGGGCGATACATCACAGCCAGAGCCTGGGATGTCCGATGTATGTCCTGGTGTCTGTCCCGATGTCCATCCCGAACCCAGCGCCCAGCCCATGCACCTGGATTCTTTGCTGTGAAACAGCAGGTTGGTGAAGCCCCAACACTGCTCTGCAAAAGGCAAGAGCATCGAATCTTCGAATCATGGAGTCATTGAATCATCAAATCATTGCATCACAGAATCATGGAGCGGTTTGGGCTGAAGGGACCTTCCAAATTCACCCAGTCCCACCCCCTGCAGGGAGCAGGGACATCTGCACCCAGAGCAGGGGGCTCAGAGCCCCAGGGGCCAACCTGACCTGCCATGGTGCCAGCCATGGGGCTTCTCCCACCTCTCGGGGTGACCTGTTCCAGCTCTTTCAGTGTGACCATCCAGCCAATTCCTTACCCACCGAGTGGCCCATCGTCAAATCCACAAGTCTCCAGCTTAGAGACAAGACTGTCGTGCAGGACAGTGTTGAATGCTTTGTACAAGCCCAGGTAGATGACATCAGGGTCTCCGTGCAGAGCCTGAGGTTCACAGAGGGTGACGTTCCCCACCAAAACATGTCACCCGTGTGAACATCCACACTTTAAAAAGCCCAATTGCTTCCCAGACAGCAGTAAAAGCTGCCTGAGCCGCCCGAGTTTTCAGCTTGCCCTGTTCCACACCACCAAACCCAGCCCCAAAGCCCCAGCGCTTTCCAGACAGATACCCAGCCAGGGAAAGGAAAACCTCCGTGCAAACGACTGCTCATGGTAGAGGGACTCAGGAAGAGCCACCTCCTGCAAGGCTATAGCTGCAGCATCGGCATTTGAGCTGCAGTTTCCTTACGCTCCTTCTTTCAGGTGACAACAGGGAGAAAACCTTCCAGCCAGCGCGGTTCCCTTCCCCGGTCAGCAGGACTGCGGCTCTGCAACGCGCCAACAGCAGCCCTGGCAACAGCGAGCAGCGGAGCTGGGGCCGTGGCCACCGATGCCAAAGAAGACACATATAAAACCACTGTAAGGACATAATTTTCCGATGTTTTCACACACAAGTAATAATCCAGGAGCGCAGCAGCGCTGCCACGGGGAGCGCAGCAGCGCTGCCACGGGGAGCACGGGGCTGAGCCAAGGGCATGGCTGATAAAGTTCAGCAAGAGGAAAGCGCGGGCTCAGCACACACGACATCGTGCTCCGGGTCTGGAGCCCAGCCCTTGTGCCTGGGGTGACACCCGGCCCCGTGCTCACCTCCAGGACCCCTCTGTGCGTGCCCCCAGCACCACGGCCCCCGTGCCCACCCGGGGCTGGGCACAGAGGCTGTGTCCCATCTTCCGTGGCAGAGCCACACGTCTTGCCAAACCCCGGAGCCGTGACAGCTCGCAGGTTAGCAGGTGTTTCCAGCTGGACATTTCGGTGTCCATCCCCACCTCTGGAGTGTGCATTCCCCCGGCGCAGGCCAGAGCTGACACGAGCAACAGTCTAGGGGCTGGCGAGTCCGAAAGAAGAGGTAGGTTATAAATCCAGCTTACCGCCCAGCCAAGGCCAGGGCGGGCCATGGGTCGCAGAGAGATTGAACGCCAACAGCGTGGCTGCAGCCTCGACGCCTAGTGAAGGCAGCAGGGAGCTCGCAGCCCCACACGGTGCCCAGCTGGGGATGGAGGTGTGCTTCCAGGGCAGCCTGCAGGGACGGGGAGCAGAGGGTGCAGAGTGGTGAGCATCCTGCCCACGCTTTGGGGACCTCCTCAGTGGGATCAAGAGCTAAAGGGGGGTCAGGAGGAGAGGCCAGACTCTGCCCAGTGGTGCCCAGCAACAGGACAAGGGGCAACGGGCCCAAACTGGAACGTGGGCAGTTCCAGCTGAGCAGGAGGAGAAACTTCTTTGGTGTGAGGGTGAGGAGCCCTGGCCCAGGCTGCCCAGAGAGGCTGGGGAGTCTCCTGCTCTGGAGAGATCCCCAACCCGCCTGGACGCCCTCCTGGGCACCCTGCTGTGGGGACCCTGCTCTAGCAAGGGGTTGGACGGGGTGATGCCCAGAGGTCCCTGCCAGCCCCACCAGTCTGGGATCTGGGATTCTATATGAGAGCAGCCCGCACAGATGCAGGAGCAGCCCACACGTGCTCACCACAGGGAGGTTGCTTTTCAGGAAGGAGCCTCTTCAAACCCACCTGAGCTCTGGGTTTTGTACTGCAAAATGCTTAACAACTCCTGCCCAGGAGAAAAAGCTCAAATTAATGCTGCGGTAAGAGTGGACACGGCATTGGGGCCCACCACGCTGCACCAGCCCGGGAGATGCTCCCAGCAGGCGTGTGGAGCCATGCAGGGATGCAACGCTGGGTCCTGCACGGCCGGATTCACACCAGACTGCTGAGGCACCCCGGACCAAAGACTCCAGCAAGAGGCGCGCGCTGCCCTGTCCTCTTCCTGCCTCTGCCACACGCACGAGGTGTGTCGGCTACAAACACCTCGGCTTGATTTCATTGGGCAGGAAGGTTGGGAACTTTGGGTTAAAGAACAATTCATCTCTTGCCATGTCTTCTCCTGGTAGAAGCGGCTCAATTTTCCAAGACTTGATTATTTCCCAAATAAAATACAAAGTGAACCATGGAAATGAATGGAGACGAGCGTTTCAGAACTTAGATTAAAAATGGAAAGGGGCACCTTTAAAACTTTAATACGTTTTAAATGTTCCAGTCTCACTACCGCACCAGATCGTTCAGTAAAGTAGCTAATTAAAAAATGGCTGCTGTGATGACAGACTAGATTAATAGTTTTTGAAGAGCAGCCAGTGCACCAACTGCTCCTGTAGCCATGATGAAAGCTAATAATGTAGAAAATTCTGCCAATTCTTTTAATTCATGAATATTTAAGCCTGTGAAAAATCTGTCAGATTATAGCACTTTTCTGGTGATTTTCTGCTTAAGTACATTTATGGGCAAATGCCAGTTGCTCAAGAAACTTCGGTGGAATGTGAAGAGTTTTTATTGTTTGCATCACCAGAGCCCTTTTCTCTCTTCTTCGGCTGTTTAACCCCTGCCGAGGCCACGGGAGCCGGGGGAGCCGGCTGCTCCGGGCAGAGGGGCATCCAGGAGGGCATGGAACCGGCGGTCCCCCTTGCCCCCGCTCCCCATGGGAGACTCACCCTCCTGGGAGCTAGGGAACAAGATGAAACTTTTGGGTTACGCACCAAGGTGGGTAAAGACCCACAGATTATTCTTATTTAGGGATGGCTTTGCTGCAAGAAGAAAAAAAATGTTGTTTCTTTTTATAGAAGCACCAGTTGGGTGGTGTTTCCTGGCCGGGCTCTCTCCGAAGAGCAGGGGCCAGGTGAGCCACGGGGTTCTGTGCTCTCCCCATCAGCCCTGTGTAATCAGACAAACCAGGGGCTGGCAGCGGGAGCGGCAGGTCCCGGCGAAGGGGTCGGTGCTGGCACCGGCCGCGGGCTCCTCTCCCAGCTGGCTCCAGCGAGCCCCAAAACAAGAGACTGTCTGAAGCCACGAGTGGTTTTTTGGCAGCAGCTTCGCTGGCGGTTCCCCAGCGCTCTCCTTGCTGGTGGGCTGTGCTCTGCTGCCATGCCAGGGGATTCGTTTGACAGCTATTTAAAAAATAAAAATAAATACGCCTGGTGGAAATGTAACCAGCTTGTCTGCTCCTCGAAGCGCTGGAGGCTGACGCTTCCCGCGGGCGCGTGGCACGGCGAGCGCAGGGCTATCCTTGAGATCGCTGCAGAAGGGATGCGCTTTTCCGTCATTTCCAGCGTTTTTCTCACCAAAAATGCTGAAAATAAGAACACCTCTGTGCCGAGGACAGGCTGAAAGCCCTGGGGCTGTTCAGCTGGAGAAGAGCAGCCGGAGAGGGGACCTCCTCAATGGGATCAAGAGCTAAAGGGGGGTCAGGAGGAGAGGCCAGACTCTGCCCAGTGGTGCCCAGCAACAGGACAAGGGGCAACGGGCCCAAACTGGAACGTGGGCAGTTCCAGCTGAGCAGGAGGAGAAACTTCTTTGGTGTGAGGGTGAGGAGCCCTGGCCCAGGCTGCCCAGAGAGGCTGGGGAGTCTCCTGCTCTGGAGAGATCCCCAACCCGCCTGGACGCCCTCCTGGGCACCCTGCTGTGGGGACCCTGCTCTAGCAGGGGGTTGGACTGGGTGACCCCAGAGGTCCCTGCCAGCCTCCACCAGTCTGGGATTGGGGGATTCTGTGGTTCTCGGTGCTGAACCACAGCCCTTGTTCTGCCAGCTCGAACTGGAGCAGAATAAAGGCGAGCACCAGCGATGGGCTCCTCTCCTGTTTTCCTATCAGGAAAGTCCACCTGAGATGCGACGGGACACGAGCAGAGCCATGAGCACCACAGCATGCAGGGAGATGTGGCCATGGGTTGGTCCTTCACTCTTCAGCCCCGATGCTCCCACGGGAAGGCTGGGTGGGTGGCAGAGCACAGGCAGCTCTCCCTGCCCATGGGCAGCATGAAGGAGGGCAAGGTGGGGCAGCAGGCAGCAAAAAGGGTGAAAAGTAAGTAAGAGCTGCTCAGCTGTACTGAAGTGCTCGATGACCTCGCTTCAGAATATTTCAGAATGTGAAACACACAGCAACTTCAAAACAAAAATGAGGGAACTCCACCGCCAAAATTCGGAGCATGTTAACTACAGCTGGAAACACAGTTCATCATCCCCAGGACAGCTCGCCATGGCACGGCACACCAGGAAGGCTCACGCTTCCCCACCTTGACTCCATGTCTCCTCCGGGCGGCCAGATTACATGAGCCCTTTAAAATGCTCCATAAACATCGCTGGGTATTTAAGTGCTTACAGGATTTCCACGGTGGGGAACAGCTTTAGAGCAACCAGAATTTAGTGGTTCAGCCTAACCCAAAGGTCCTCACCTCCAGGAATCAACGGCCGAGCTGGGCTGTGCGAGTCTGCCAGTGCTCAGGCACCTCTTGTCCCGGGAAGCGAAGCTGCTCTCAGCTCCCTGTCCCGCAGCAGCTGGTAACGCTGCACGTGCCGGGTGCTCTGTCCGGGTGTCACAGTGAAAATGAGCTTTACGGGCTCAGGGGGGACTTTCGACCTCCACCAAGGGCCGGGGTTTCTGCTCGGCTGCCGCAGGGATGCACACATCTGCAGCGGGACGGAGGTGAAGCCGGAGCGCAGCAGAAAAGCCGAGACTCCCCTTCCTGTCGTCGTCACAGACCTTCAGCCACTTACAATGTCACTTCGGCTGAGTAATAAGCAATTATGATTTAATTACTCCAGTGCTCTTCAGCAGAATTTTCTGAATAATAATAGTCACTTTTATGGCACCTCATTTATCCTTCCTCCTTTTCATCTGGATTTATCCTGCACCGCCGCAAGTCTTGGCACCGCTGGACACACTGGAGCCGGTCACCTTCCTCCCGCTCCCACCACGCCGCCGCGCCTTTGCTCTTCCCACCACGAACGACACTCTTTGCCACGGCGCGGCGCGGCATGGCAGCGGAGGGCTCGAAGCCACACGCACGCCCATCCTGCAAACTCGCGGCTCAGAGAGAACGCGACAAGTGCCGCTAATTCATAAATATTTAACACCCAAATCTGCTGCCTCCTGATAGCTTTTTCCAGAGTTTCTATTCTAATACATATTCCACCCCCTTCCCCTCCCCACCGGCCCTCCTTGGGTTTCTTTCCTCCCTTCCTCTTTGCCGGGCACTAATCCAAGTGCTGAGATGACTGTTTCACTTCCCTGCTGTCATCAGTTGTTTTTATCTTATCTGGACCGTGGATGCCAGTCAGCAACCCGCTGCGGTCTTTCCAGTTGAGTCCTGACCTCTGCAATCAGCCTCAAGATGTCCTGTAACAAGCAGATACGGTTACTCAACTTGTCCATCAGCACTTCTGGAGGGGGAAAAAAACAGGAAAAAAAGAAGAGAAAATCCTGGCAGAAGACAGAGCTGACAGCTCGGGGTGGGGAGCTGCCGGGAGCACGGTGGCTCAGCGCCGGGCAGGCTGCTCGGGGAGGCTGGGATGGGAATTCTGGGCTGAATGGGGCTGCTGGTGGTGCTGGTGCTGCACAAGCCCGGTGCATGCAGGGCTTCCAGCGGGTGGCTCCTCTCTGGGACACTCGTCAGCAGGGCAGAGCATCCAAGGCCTCTAAACCAGGGCGAGGGGCATTTTAGAGACTGGGGGGGACTGGGAGCAGCAAGAGGATGCACTGCCAGGGCTGGGGGCTGGCTGGGGGCCCCCTGCCGCTCCCTGCTGCTCCCCGCCCTGCTTCACCTGCTCCAGCACGTCTGCTCCAGGGGGGTCATGCTCAGCCAGACCCTAGCCTACTGCCCCCAGCCCTCCTGGACCTGGGGGGCATCTCTTCCACCATGACTCACTGTCTGTCAGATCCCCTGTTTAGATTCACAGAACCACCGAACCGCTTGGGTTGGACAAGCCCTCTCAGCCCCTCGAGTCCCCCCCGCTCCCCCAGCACTGCCAGGTCCCCACTGACCCCTGTCCCGCAGCACCACCTCCACACGGCTGGGAAACCCCTCCAGGGATGGGGACTCCACCACTGCCCTGGGCAGCCTGGGACACGCCTGCACAACCCCAACGGGACAGAAATGGGTCCTCAGGGACAACCTCAACCTCCCCTGGAGCAACTGGAGGCCGGTTCCTCTCATCCTGTCGCTTGTTCCTGGGGAGCAGAGACCGACCGCCCCTCGCTCCACCCTCCTGTCAGGGAGTTGTCAGAGCCAGAAGGTCTCCCCTGAGCCTCCTTGTCTCCAGGCTCAACCCCCCCAGGTCCCTCAGCCGCTCCTCAGCGCATTGTGCTCCAGACCCTGCTCCAGCTCCGTTGCCCTTCTCTGGACACGCTCCAGCCCCTCAATGTCCTTCTGGCAGTGAAGGGACAAAACTGACCCCAAGATTCGAGTTGTGGCCTGACCAGTGCCCCCAGTCCAGGGGGACAGTCCCTGCCCTGGTCCTGCTGGCCACACCAGTGCTGGGACAAGCCAGGATGCCGTTGGCCTTCCCAAACTGCTGCTTCATCCCTCCTTGGCTGTGCTTTGCTTGCAGGGCACCCACGTACGGTCTGGCAGCCAGGGGGTTAGGGAGGAAAATTCATCTGGGAAAACAGAAGAGCCCTTTTTTCCTAACCTGCAAGATGCCCGAACCACTTGGATCAGTGGGGCCAGGACTGGCAGACCCCAGTGAGCACAGCAGGCAGCACAGGGTGTTCAGCCTCAACTCCAGCCGGGTGCTCAGGAGGGATCGGAGAGCTCTGGAGCAATTCCACACCCTGCTGCTCTCAACCAGCATAGGATCAACGTGCAAAGAGCCACATGCAGCAACTGGCACCGCCAGCCTCCCTGCTGCCGGGCGCTTCTCCTTCTCCTCTCACCAGGAATGCATATTGGCTACATCATTTGTTGGACAGTTCAGTCAGAGAAGGGTTTTGTCCTTCAGAGCAGGAACTTAGATCTGGGGACTAACAGATCTGTTTTCTGGAGCTACCCTGTCTGAACTCTTGGGCAGGTTCAACGCGTGTCCTTCTCCCTCCTCCAGACCCCAGGGCTGAGGCTGCTTATTGCAAGACAAGCCCCCTGGAGCCTCACCGGCACCCAGGAGAGCAGCACAAGGAGCTCACCACTCTGACCTAGAAAAGAGCTCCTGCAGGCAGCACGTCTCCGACTGTCTGGGGACATGTTCTCCTTCGGGTCGGGACGGTACAAGTTGGGTGCCTTGCGGGGCCAGCCCTGAACCTGGAGTTGCAGGTGCACCAAAGCGACGCACACAGCACCACGGAACAGCGACACATCACCAGCAGCACAGATTTAGAGCAGGGGTTGGTTTCCACCGTCTCCCACGGCAGTGAGCCCAAGCAGTGGAGGGAAGCTGGAGGGAGCGGAGGCAGTGGCTGCATCCAGACCATCGTCCTTCCCGACTGCCTCGTCCCCTTCCTGACTCGCCTCCAGCATCTCGTAGCACCGATTTCCACAGTTCATTTATCAGTTTAATAACGGCATCATCGAGAAGGGCGAAGCAAGGCTAGCACCGAGCCAGCTCAACTTTATATACATATCACCCAGAGTAAAAATGTCATGTAAGATTTACTCAACACGTCTTTTATCAAAGTGCTTAAGCACTGAAGTAAAAGGGCTTTTAGTTCCAGCAGATTGAAGGGGGTGGCATGTGGGGAAGGAGGAGAGAACGGATGGGTTTTAGCTCTGCCAGAAGCTCTTGTTGCTTTTGCATCAACATCTTTATTTTCCAAGAGAGGATTTAAGACCTTGTTGTGTATAAACAACCGAGACTAGAGGAACTCGAACGGTGAGGAACTGCGGAGGGTTATTCTGAAAAATGCTCTTAGTCTGCATGAAATAAGATTCTTCCTGGAAACATGACACTGAACATTTAAGGCAGGGGGGGAATAGCTGTAAAATGGCTAGAGAAAAGGGGTTACAAATTAAATATAATAAAAAGAATCCTTTTGAATGAGATCTTAATTTAACCTCAACATCATGACCATATATTTCAGGAAATTAATCCCTCGGCCTCCAATAAATCCAAAGCATAACGCAACCACTTATGGTTCAGCAATGAGCCATTAGTATGGGCTACAGATCCTGCAAAACCACCAGACCCATTATTTAGGAATGTGCTGAATTCCCCAGGTCTAACGCAGCTCGTCGGCAACCAGGGCTGCCCGTGGCATGGGCCACATCAAATACCTGCACCCCGGTCCCAGGGATCCACCGGCTTCCTTGTCTGCCCCATCCCACCCCTCCCAGGACTTGTTTCCTGAGCAAACATCGTGCTCCTTGTCTGCAGGAATAAGCTGGGAGAGGTGCTGGGGAGGGGGTCAGCCTCTGTTGGTGCTGGACCCCAGAGGAAAGTCCCGCAGGGTGGTGGATGCCGTCCCGCCAGCGCCGTGCTGGCTCCCCGCCTCTGCTAAAGCGGCGTTCACGGAGCACTGGGTTTGTGCGGCTTTCAGAACAAAACAACTGAGGACAGAAGTGCAAGAGCAAACTTCCTCCGGAGCCTTCCCGAGGCCTCTCTGCTCCACCACGCGCCTTGCCAGCTTGGCACCAGGTTCTTCTGCGTATGCCCCAAAACGAGGAGAGGAACTTGTAATGAGTCAAGAGTGTAACCCTGCTCTGAGAGCGAACATATGCCAGCGCAGCTCCCTTGGCAAAGGCACTTGGAGGCGGCTGCTGGCGCTTCAGTGCGAGCTCTTCCCATCCAGGCTGCAGACACTTTGGGGCTTTGGTCGGGAACACGTAGACCAGGTGAAGAGCACTGGAGCTTTGCAAGCTGCAGAGGACCTGCTGGCAGAGCCTGCTGCGGCCCCACTCCTGTCAGGAGCAGCCGGCTGTGTGAGCAGCCCGGCTCCTCCTAGAGAAACGTCCCTGCCAACCGTCAGGGACGTTGTGGCCATTTGGGTGGTAAAGGCGAGACAATCAGAGGGGACACGGAGAGCAGCAAAGCCCCCAGCACAAGCTTGAACCGTGAGAGCTTGCACCCCCTCCCCAGCTTTCGTCTCCAGACAGGAGAAAGCGGCAGAAGCAGGAACGTGTCTGACCCGACGGGCAGCCCTGTGACGAGCCAACCCAGAGCTGTTCAAGCTGGAAAATGCCTTTTTGTTGGGGGGAAAAAAAAGTTTGCTGTCTGAAAACTTTTTTGTGAACAGTGTAAGTGTAGGGCAGAAACCCAGCAATGAGCCCAAGAGCATCCCAGGAAGCGTCACAGTAAAAAAGGCAAAGGTGCTGTGATGGGGAATCCCAGACAGATGGGCAGGATCTTCCTCCATCGCCTCTGCACCTCAGCAAACCCCTTTCACACGGTGCAGCCCATGTCTGGGCTGGCTGACCGGCAGTGGAGGTGATGGGAGACGGGTGACCGACCACCTCCGAGCAGAAAGTTTCTCCATTTACGGCCCGACCTCCTATTCATGGCCACCCGAGGGGTTCCCCACCTGCAAAAGCTGCCTGCTGTTGGAGAAGGCGCGAGGTGGGAACGTGGGGTGCTCTGCTTTCCCATCAGCCACCGAAGTTCTTGTTTACTGCACAGCCCCACTCCCAAAGCGCTCGCGTGGGTCTCGCTGAAACGGATGCTGTGGTTTTCCCGTCTGAAATAAATTGCGCAACAACCTCAGAGAAGCATTAGCTGAAGCAAAGCAGCTCTAATAGTGCTGGTCCTGCATGTCCCACTGGGAGACATTCAATTGATGGAGTTACAAGAGATGAAATATTCAGTAGGATTAAGAATTTGGAGGTGGTGGAAATCAAAGTGGAGAAGAAAACAAGTGAAAACAGCTTAACCCACCTTCCAGCACTAATTGTCGTTGGGATTTGGGCTAAAACAAACATGACAAAACGAGCTGCCAATTTGAAAAGGGGAAGGAAGAGGGTGAAGATGATTCCCATCGCATCGAAAGCAACCTTTTTATCTCTGCATCACCACAGACCGCAGCAGGCAGGGACCGCCCCGTCCCTCCTGCCCTCACCGTGGTCCATGTGGGCAACCTGAGCTGGCCGCGTGGGCAGGATCCGTCCTCCTGCACCGGCAGCGATGCCTTAATGAAGGTGCCACCATAAAGGGCCTGTCCGAGAGCTGGGGAGGGGCTGTTCAGCAGGGGCTGTTGGGGCAGGACAAGGGCTGATGGGTTCAACTGGGAGAGGGAGACTGAGAGCAGAGAGAAGGCAGAGATTGTTGCTGCTGAGGGTGCGGAGACCCCGGCCCAGGTCACCCCGAGAGGTGGGAGAAGCCCCATGGCTGGCACCATGGCAGGTCAGGTTGGCCCTTGGGGCTCTGAGCGCCCTGCTCTGGGTGCAGATGTCCCTGCTTCCTGCAGGGGTCTTTAGTACTGTCTTCAACCCAAACCAGTCTGTGATTCTGTGATTTGATGATGCTATAAATGCCCCCTCCGGCAGGCAGGACCCCTCAGGCAGACCCCAGACCCTCTCATCGCATGCAGCCCTTGCGCAGGAGGAGCAGAGCGCTGCCCTCGTGCGGAGTCGCAGCAGAGGCAGATTATCTTACAGCCGAAGCCGAGTTATCCAACACTGCAATTTAAGTTGACAATTACATGGTAACCGAGTTGCACACAAAGAGAGGCTCTGGAAGAATTCCCAGAATACAGAAGTCTGACAGTATCCACCCAATTTGTTGCAACAACAAAGAATACTGGAATATGTCCTTCCCCTTGGCAGAGGAGGACTTTATTTTCTGAGGCTAGGTGGAGAAATTTAGCCTGCTATTTAAGGAGCATGTTGTGCCTTGAGAGTGACAAGCCAAGAGTTTCTCTCGAAAGCCAAACTCAAACGCAAATTGCATCCTGCCACCCAAGAAGCCAAACTGCACCAGGGAAAGCAATTAGTGGGGCCACGTCTGTTATTAGGGCAGTCTGAGTCTGGGGAGGATGTCACTGGGGGCCTCTCAGAGCTCCCCTCTGCGGTCCCTTCCCCGCACTAGCTCCAGAAGAACAGCATCTCAGCGAGCATCTGCCTTTTCGAAAGGTTCTTGTCAGGAGTTTTCCCCAGCCCCGCGACAGCGGCCAAGGGCCAGGGCTGGGCCATGGGCAGCGGGCGCTGGCTGCGGAGGAGCACTCGAGCACCCGGTTTGCTCTGGTACGAGACAAACAGGAGTAAAGACTTTACATCCCCAGCACAGACGTGCCTAAGGGGCTTCTCTGTGTCCCCCAAGCCCGATGCTGGCTGCACGGAGCGGAGCAGAGGTGCTGATGGCTCCGGGGCGCAGCTCCGGGCACTCCCACATCCCCGAGCCCCTCGGCCTCTCTCCAAGGGCTGTGTCAAAAGGTTAGTGGTACCAGCAGTTCTTGGGATGGTTTTTTTTCTTGTGGCCTTCCTTCTGGTGGAAATTAGTCAGCTTTCCAGAGCAGAAACCTCAAGCCATAGCCACAGTTCTGAACCGGCTCATCTGTGCCACTGTTCCACAAACCACTTCCTTCCACGTTACTGGCAGCCGGTCTCAGCGTGCGCTGAAAGGGCAGGCGCACGGCTGGCGGCGAGGAGCTGTGCAACCCCAACCCCTGCTTTGCTGCCAGCAGAAGGCTCAGGCAAAGGGGGGGTTGCAAGGCGAGGTGCACGGAGCAGGGCGGGAGTGGAGACAGTGCAGAGAGGTGTGAGGTGATGACTCCACAGGGCACTGCGGGCACACATGGAGAAGCCCCAATGCAAATTCACAGGTCTCGGCTCACTGGGAGCTTAGTCACATCAGCCCTGGCCCAGCGCTGATATAACCGCAGGTCCCATGGCTGCTCTGTCAGCCCGGGCAGAGCCAGCTCACTCTGCACAGGCAGCTCAGGTCCATGTCGAGGAGGCATTTTTCTCAGGGAAAACGGGCTTTTACAGCCCTGCAGATCCACCTGGGAAGTCTGGAGGAGCTCAGGGACAGCTGAGCCATCGCAGGGGTCTGACACAGCCCTGCCACCTTCTCCTCCATCTCATGGTCCTGGAGACGCTGACGCCCAGCCTGGGGACGGGCGGTGGCCTTGGGGCAGGCAGAGCCTGGCGTGCAGCACACACAGCAGCACCGGCCGCCTGCACCATGCGGAGCGTTTCCAGCAACGAGCTCCGAGCCAGAGCTGCTGACACGAGCCCGGCACCGCCACGCTCACGCTCCTCGCTTTTCCCTGCGGAAACAAACCCTCGGCTCACAAAAACGAGATTTGGGGTGCGGGCGGCGCAGATGAGTCCAGCGGGTGGCACGGCACCGGCAGAGGAGCCGGGAGTCGTGGCCAGCCCAGACACAGCCAGGCAGACACTCAAAAATTAGTGTTTCACGAGAATTCGCTGCGGATGGGAAGTGCAGCATCTGTCAGCTGGTGGCTCAGCAAAGTGCCGCCCCGCTGCTGCTCTCCTCTCTTCCCCTTCCTCCCCGCCCCACTGCCGCCTGCAGAACCTTCTGACCCAGCAGAGGCAAAGCCCAGATGCCAACCACCCCAGCACAGGCACCTTGCAAATGCTGGGGCTGGGAAATTTAGAGCAGAGAAAGGAAAAAGGGGAAGAACCTGAGGGATGCTCAGAGGGAAATGGAGAAACCCCGCGGGTTTGCCCCGCTCGCTGCTGTAGAAAGGACACCAGGCTGAGGGTGTGAACTGCCCGCGATGAGCAGGTCCCCAGAGATGAGGTGGAAGTCACAGAGGAGGGACACGGGAGGTCACGGCAGCCAGGAGGAGGGACACAGCACCGCCATGGTGGCAAAACCCTCCTCTGAGTTTCACCAGTGCCGGTGGAGGCAGAGGCGGGTCCAGCACCCCTGGGCTGGTGGACGGGAGTGGAATGAGGAGATTTCCCTCTATTAAATAAGCACCTTTCCCCTTCTGCCCTGCATTGCCCTGGCACCGCCGGGACACGGGCAGAGCCTGCAGCCACCAGCTGTCCCCGAGCAGCATGGCCAGTGGCTCCTGCCCAGGAAGAAGCCCTGCACGGGACATGCGGGGCCGCAGAGCAGGATTTGTCCATGTCACCCCTGACAGGCAGGACAGAGGACCTGGCTGGGACATGAGGCTGTTTCAGCACCCAGAATTTCTCAAAATTACTCAACAGAAACCAGGTCTGCCCTGGCGAGCCCTTGAGCAGCTGCAGACCAGATCACCTCCCACGCTGCGATCCTGAGGGAGCAAAGCACTGTGTCCCCGTGTCCCCACGTCCCCCAGAGCTCAGTGTCTGGGGTCTGGCAGCAGAAGGGAGAAGCAGGACCTGCTGCTCCCACATGGACCACTTGCACCCCATGTGCACCCAGGGAGCAGGCGGCAGCGAGAGCCCCGCTGGGGCGCTGCCAGCTGCCCGACCACAGAGATTTGTTTTCTTTACGGAGGATCTCAGCATGAAGGGGAAAAAAAGACCCCTAAAAGAAAAAAAAACAGAAAAGAAAAAGAAACCATGGCCACATCCTGCCTTAAACTGTCACTCGTGAGGTGTTGTTTGCCGAGGACATGCGGGGAGCAGCGCCCAGGGCGGGAGCTCTCCTCCGCTTGCCAAGTAACACTTCTGCCATGAGTCAATCGGCTGAAGCCACAAATCCATTTGCTTATGAGTACGAAACCACAGCAACCCAGGCTGCTTCCCAGGACCACGTGTGCCACCTCCTGCCTGCCGCTGTGCCCCGCTGCTGGGGTGCTCCCTGCCTGTGGGACATGCTGCAACAACCCCCGGTGATGGCCCTGATGCTCCCCAGGCTGGGACCCTGTGCCCAGCCCAGGGCCGGCTCCAAGGGGGTTATCCCCCGTTCCCGGCTTATTTGCCCCACAGCATCCCCGATTCGCAGTCTCCTGGCCCGCTGCCGCACAGCGCCATGGAGCGACGGCTCTGCAGAGGATCGGCCATGCCCCGGCCCCAGGGATCGCACCTGCAGCGGGGAGCAGGGCCAGCCCGCGCCCCCGCAGCCCCCGCCCGGGAGGTGCTGCCACCCTCACGGGGCACAGCGGGACCCTTCCCGTTGGTGTGGGGCTGGGTGGGGTGGAGGCAGGGACCAGGTAAGTCTCCTGGTATGCAGCGTTTTGAAAGCCCGGTGCTTTCTCCCCTGTGGGTTAATAAACACTCGACGTGGGTGGCTCGTGACTCAGGAGCTCCATCGCAGAGTGCTGCAGGTGCTGCCAGCGTGGAGAAATCCAGCACCTGAACACTGGAAGAGGGAAAGAAAACCCTGAGCAATGAGAGGCTGCAACCAGGAGCTGGCCGGGACCTGCGCGAGGTGCTGAGCGCCTTGGGAAGGGCACTGGGGGTCCCCATGAAACGCTCAGGCGATGGCAAACGGCTGCAGCATCGCAAGCCCACCCTGGACCACCTCTCGTCACCCACTGGATGATGCTGTGAGGCACCAGCGGTGCAGAGAGCTGCCGGGGCATTGCAAAACGACATCCCCGGGGCTGTTCTCAGGGGAACGAAACCACTTCATCACCACATCCAAACCTCGCCAGCTGCAAACAGCCCTCTGCCGCCGGCAGGTTTGGCAGCTTTGCCCCAAGCTCTCGCTCCCAGGAGATCTCCCTGGAGCCAAGTGGAGCGGGGCAGCCCTGGAGAGGGTCTGGGTGGCTTTGGGCATCACAGACACCCACTCCCTGCCATCACCTGGGCTGGGGCAGCCTCCCTGAAACCGGGCCCTGGGTTCACGTGACGCAGCAGCCGCGAGCCAGGGTTATCCTCTGCAGCGCAATTAGGAGGAGAAAAACAATTACATGGTAGAAAAACATGCAAGAGAAAGAGCAAAGCATGTTTCTGGAGGGAGATGTTATCTGTGAAGCAAAATCATGCTCTCAGGAGCTTCAACAGGTTTTGAAGGTTTCACTGTGGCACTACACCACCAGGAGAAAACCCACACTGCCAGGCACAGCCACATCCCTGCCACCAGAAATACCACCTCTACCCACCTCCTGCGGTAAAACCAGAGCCGTCGAGCACGCTCACCCCCTGCCCCATCCCCTGCTCACCCCAGCCCCATCCCCTGATCACCACCTGCCCCATCTCCTGGGACAAAACAAGGCTCAGCAATGGCAGGTTCCTGGTGGGGAGGGAAGATGTGGAGAACTGCAGCAGGAACAAATGGCTGGAGAAGTCCCAGCACCTGCTGGTGTTACAGTCAAAATCCAGGGGTCTGAAGCTGTTTGCCTGGCCAGGATCAGCCCCCTGCCCACCCTGGGTCCCTCCGCCCCTGCCTGCTCGAGCGAAGGCAAAGGAAGGGCTTGGCCCAGCTGCCTTAGTTCCTCATGAGGCCGTTCCCTAACGAGTGCTCAGGAGTGCCAGAGGTGCCTGACCAGTGTTCACGGGGCTCAGCAGGACCCAGCACCGAGCAGGGTCGGGGACAGCACAGGGAGCTCGCCGTGCCCCAGCATTCCCCACAGCCAGCCCTGCCCCGGCTGCTGATCCACGTGGCCTGAGCCGTGTGGCCAGCCAGCATGGAGGCGCAAACCGAGATGCCGACAGCGGAACAGCCCAGCTAGCAGGGCCAGGGCTCGCTACGCAGCCACACCTTCAGCCAAGGCTGGTGGTCCCAGGGGTCGGCTCCTGCCCTGCTGCACTTGGTGGGTGCAGTGCAGGAACCCACCGCACAGCCCGGCCGGACACTCGCACCCAGCTTTTCCGCCCCAAAGCCCCCGGCAGCAGCAGCAGCAGCGATAGCCGAGATCTCTCTGCGTAGACCAAGAGTGACCAAACCCATTTCGACCAGACCACCAGCACCTCCAGGGCAGGAATACTCACCACCCAGCTCTGGTTTTATTACAGCAGCGCTGCGTGGAGTTCCTGCGAACAGCCACGTGCACGTGGGTTTTGCTCTCGGCTGCAGGTCATAAATAACCTGTGCCCCCAGTTGGCTCTGCAGGAGCAGCACCCGCTTCAGAACCGGGGCTGCGCTGGCATCCATCAACAGCAGCGGTGCCCCGAGGAGCCTCTCCCCTCCCTTCCACCGCCCTTTCTCTCTGTTAACCTTTTTGGCTCCTTTATTAAAGCAACTGAACAGTTTAGACTCCTGTTTTTTTTTTCCTCCCCCCTTCTCCTGTGGTTCTCGGTGTAATCTGCCTTGAATATTTGATGTGGAATCCCTCGTGAGAGTGAGAAGTGTTTTTATGGGCGCTGGAGGAAAACTCTTGCAAAGCAGAAGTGGTAATGAGTACCCCTGAGTACCCTCTCGGTTTCACAACTGCCTCCGTTTAAAAATGAGCAGAAATTGGGCAAGTGGTTCTCATCTGGGAGTGGAGCAGCCTCTCGCTCCCAGCCACGCTCTGCCTTCCAGTAGCTCGGTGCAGTTGAGCAACACTTGTTTATTCCAATTGAAGCTGACACCAGCAGCAGTCCAGACCAACCAGATGAGCTCATGTGTGTCCTGTTTTATTTCCAACTCAGATTAACAGCATCTCTTTAATTTCTAATGGCCCCTTCTGGGACTTGCAGGCGGCGTTCAAACAACACGACGGGCCGCGTCCCCCCACGCCCCTCCGCTCGCGTATCTCCTCTGCGACTAACGTCATGGCTGCGCGTGGTGCAAGAGCTCTCATCCCAATTACACGGCACGGACTCGCAGGAAGCGTTTCATCGCACGCTCTTTTTCACAGCCAGGCCTCTGAGTTTAACACAGCAGACATGATCCCTCTCCTTTTCAAAGGCAAAATATTCCCTTTCATTTCCAGACCCCTCTCCATCACAGCCCAGAGCAGCACAGCGACTGCGGCTGGGGCTCAGAAGAGCGAGCTTTGCCAAGTCCCGGGGGTCTCCCTCGCTCATCTCAAAAGGAAGGAGTTGCCCCCAGCGCCCGCACCAGCAGGGCACCCGGCCAGGCTGGCAGCGGCACAGGGAGCTGCTGCGCATCAGCCAGCCGAGAGCGGGGCTGCAGCAGGGCAGCCGGGCACAGGCGATCGCTGCCAGCTGCTTGTGCCTCCCGCTGCCTCCCGCACCCCACCGCAGCCCGGCTGCCGGGCAGCGGGCTTCATGATCGCGGCACCACGCAGCAAACAGGCACCTGGGTCCTTCCCGCCTCACCGGGGAGCCTGGTGGAAAACAGCTGAGCAGCGGATGCATTTCATGGCTCATTCCCAGGGACAATCGCAAACCAGCCACAAAGCGGGAGGAGAGGCAAACTCGTGGGACAAACGAGGCCTCGCTGATGTCTCGCCAAAGCCCTCTCCATCCCCGTGCTGCCTGCAGGAAGGGCTGGAGCCAGGGCTCGGTGCTCGCAGGGACAAGGCTTTGCCACAGTGTCTGCAGGCACGGCTGGCTGGCCAAGCCCAGCACCCAGCTCCACGAGGTCCATTTAGGAGATAGAGGGTTTGATTATCTTAAGGAGGCTTAACGAGTTGATTAGTGCAGCCTGGGCAGGGCTGGGGGGCTCCCGCAGCTGCTCAGGCTTTGTGTTGGAGTTCCCCAGGCAGCTTGTCCTTCCTGCGCCTCTGCGGGGCCATACACAACCCCTCACCCATGCAAGACCCACGGCCCCATCCCGGCGCTGGCATTATCCGCCGGTTCCTGCACAAGCCACGTCTGCTCCGGGCAAAGGCTGGCGGGAGGAAGCACCCGCAGGGCCACGGGAGCTCACGCCAGATGCCCGCAGCTTGGGCTGCCCCAGCAGCGCAGCTCCTGCAGAGACACTGCGGGGTCAGGATTCGGCCCAGGAGGCTGCAGCACCTCATAGGCTTTTGTGCAAGAGCTCCTGACCCACATCCCATGTCCAGCACCCTCTCTGCCAGCTGCCCCCTCACTCTGTGAACTGGACCAACCTGGGCTCTGGGAGGAGAGACATCAAGGATCATTTGGGCTCTCAGATGAACAAGCACGTTGTGGTGACATGGGAAATGGATTTGGTTTCTCCCGGGCTTGCTCCTGTCCCCACAGCGCTGGGCTGCCGCAGGATCAGAGAACACTATTAAAATAGTGTCATGATACCTATCAATAATAAATGACCAGAATAAATCCACTGCTCTGCTTAATAACCCTGCCGGATTTCCATTTAAATATCGGCAAAGAAATGGGTCCTCGCTCCAGGAGCCTGTCAGGGGAATGTGAGTGCCGCGTTTGCAGAGAGGCAGCTCAGGAGAACCCAGCCCAGCTTTTAATGGGAAAGTGCTTTTCTCCTGCTGCAGGACCAAGCTGCAGCAGAGGGGGGAAGAGGAGCTTGGGATGGATGAAATAAATTCAGTATCAGTGACGTGCTCCTGCTTAGTTGCAGCCCAAACATCTCCACCCTCAACTCCCCATCAGGTATTGGCAGCTGGTAAGTGCTGCCGCTGCTGCTCCCTGGCACCTTTGGCCAGCAGCACCATCAGGGTTTCGGGCAACGGAGCTGGGGCAGGGTCTGGAGCACAATGCGCTGAGGAGCGGCTGAGGGACCTGGAGGGGGTTGAGCCTGGAGAAAAGGAGGCTCAGGGGAGACCTTCTGGCTCTCCACAACTCCCTGACAGGAGGGTGGAGCGAGGGGACGTCGGTCTCTGCTCCCCAGGAACAAGCGACAGGACGAGAGGAACCGGCCTCCAGTTGTTCCAGGGAGGTTGAGGCTGTCCCTGAGGACCCATTTCTGTCCCGTTGGGGTTGTGCAGGCGTGTCCCAGGCTGCCCAGGGCAGTGGTGGAGTCCCCATCCCTGGAGGGGTTTCCCAGCCGTGTGGAGGTGGTGCTGAGGGACGGGGGTCAGTGGGGACCTGGCAGTGCTGGGGGAGCGGGGGGACTCGAGGGGCTGAAAGGGCTTTCCAGCCCAAGTGGTTCTGGGATTCTGCGATTCTATAAAGCAAATTCAAAAGGGAGAACAAAAGGCAGAGGGGATCTGGGGCTACGAGGATCTCACCCAAGGAGCCAAGGAAACGGCACTGGTGCTTTGAACCTCAGTGTCACCCACACACGCCTGAACTGTCGGCTCAAAGGTGCGAGGGGTGCAGCAGGCGACGCATGAGGAGGCTCTTTACCAGCCCCGTCTGGCTGCGGAACGTGAGTGGGGAGAGAGGTTTAGCCCAAACCCTGCAGGAAACCTGGTACATCGGGCTGAGATTAACTGCGAATGATCCAAACAGGTTGGTTATTTGCAGCGCTTGCTTCTATCTGATGTTAACCGAGATTTGGGAGCAACTTTCTCTCCTTGCTACATGCCCGAGCAAAACGAGTATTCCGTTTTCCTCGGGGAGCCCTGCGGTAAGGGAGGAGGAGGAGCTGTGCCACATGCAATCACTGAGAGCAGCAAAGAGCCACATCCCCACTGCGAGGGGACCAAGCCCAGGGCGATGGAGAGCTCAGCTCCCCCTCTGCACCCCGAGCCCAGCACCCACCCCGGCTCGAAGCCGGGCGCCCGCCACGCTGCACCATCCGTGCAGACGAGCATGTCAGCAGTACCGTTGCGTGCGTTTTGTTTTGCTCCTTAAACATGTCAAAGCAGACTGTTTCCCTCCCATGGCTCTCAGATGTGGTCAGATTGTTTTCGCCAAGACTTCCCAAATACACAGTTTCAACCTAAAGCAGACATTGCCCACAGAAAGTTTTCCCCCCGAGCGAACTGCAAAGTTATAAGCAAATAAAACTGGATTTAATAATGGGAAATATTCATCATTCTTGTGCGTACGCCTCTGAAGTAAAACCACCCTGGTAGATGACATCCCTCTCCAGTCAAGCCCAATGCTCCCTGCTTTTTGGACCAAAGCACATGGAAGAGCGGGTTTGTTTCCCCTTCATGTGGGCACGATCTCACGGCAGTATTCAAATCTCCTTCCCTTTAGTCTTAAAAAGTATCAAGGAGCTGCTTTGTTGCAGCCTTTATTCAAGCCTGTCTCTCCCAAAAGCTTCCCAGCACAGCCAAGTCCTCGGGTCAGGTTTTCAAAGACTGGTGGAGGCTGGCAGGGACCTCTGGGCATCACCCCGTCCAACGCCCTGCTAGAGCAGGCTCCCCACTGCAGGGTGCCCAGGAGGGCGTCCAGGCGGGTTGGGGATCTCTCCAGAGCAGGAGACTCCCCAGCCTCTCTGGGCAGCCTGGGCCAGGGCTCCTCACCCTCACACCAAAGAAGTTTCTCCTCCTGCTCAGCTGGAACTTCCCGGGTTCTAGTTTGGGCCCGTTGCCCCTTGTCCTGTTGCTGGGCACCACTGGGCAGAGTCTGGCCTCTCCTCCTGACCCCCCTTTAGCTCTTGATCCCATTGAGGAGGTCCCCTCTCCGGCTGCTCTTCTCCAGCTGAACAGCCCCAGGGCTCTCAGCCTTTCCTCGGCACAGAGATGCTCCAGCCCCTCCTCATCCTCACAGCCTCCCCTGGACTCTCTCCAGTAGCTCCTTGTCTCTCTTGAACTGGGGAGCCCAGCACTGGAGCCAGCACTCCAGAGGTGCCTCACTGGGGCAGCGCAGAAGGGGAGGAGAACCTCCCTTGACCTGCTGCCACATTCTTCTTCCTGCACCCCAGGAGACCATTGGTCTCCTTGGCCACGAGGGCCCGTTGCTGGCTCATGGGGAACTTGTCCACTTGTTTTGGGGAGTGCGAACACGTGTTGCCTCTGTGCAGCAGCATCCTCCACCTGCTCTCATCGCTCCACCAAGCAATCCAGCAGTGTGGAAGACTCCAGAGGTACAGGCAGAGACCATCCTCGGCAGGTCCAGTTTGCCATCTCCTCATCACCGCTTCCAGAGCGAGCAAAGTTTCAATTCGATATGGTCCTCAACACCTCAGAGCGTTTTGTTCTTCAAATCTAGAAACTAATTAAACTCAACCGAGGAAGGTTTTCAGATTCTGTGTCTTTTTTTTTTTTTTAATTGAAAATCCTGAGAGAAATCCACTGAGCTTAAAAACCCAACTCAGCCTCACCAGCAAGGCAGACGCGGTGAGAAAAGCTTCTCAGAGCATGGAGTTGTCAGTCCTTAACACTCATCATGAAATCCCTTGGAATTAGAGGGCCTCCTTAACGCGCAGCTCCCACGAGAGCGGGGCGCAGCACCCGAGCCCCGCGGGCAGGATCAGGCAGCAACATGTGTTTGGAACGGAGACGCCTGGGTCGAGGTTTGGGATCTGCGCTAATTTGTTACGGGACATTGTGCAAGCTACGTCGGGCGTGTTTGGTTTTTTCCAGAGGGGACATAAAGCAGCCCCCGTTGCTCGTACACAGCCCGAGGCACGTACGGCCCCACGGAGCAGGCTGGGCTCAGCGAAGCCAAGGTCTTTCTAACCACCCATTGCCGTGTCTTTCCATGCCACCCAGGCACAGAGTCTGGGGTTTATTTGGGGTTTCAAGGCTGTCATCAGTGCTGATCGAGGGGTTTGGAAACAGGAAAAATGAGCAGGAAGATATAAGTCCACTCAGCCAGGCGCGGTGTACAGACAGATCTCTCCCAGGACATAAGAAGGGAGGAAAACCAACAATGCTCCAGGTTATTTTTCTCTCACAGGGATCTGGAGCAGCAGAGAAGACCATAGCAAGCCAAATCAGCGCTGGACACCAGGGACACTCCACATGTAGGACATTTGCCTCGTCCACATCAACCTCCTCCTCGGCACCCTGCACCCTTGGGCCACGAAGCAGTGAGACTGAGGTCAGCGACTGCCTGATCTGCTGGAGGTGATGCTGGGTGCAGGACCTCATCCCACCCCAGACCTGGCAGGGGACATCATGAGGTACAAGGTCCTCACTGTCTGTCCCAAATAGCCAGCACTTGTCAAGAGCCCTTTGAAGACACTCACATAAGTCACACCCCTGGGCTCCTTTCAGCCCCAAAACACCACAATGGTGAGAAGACCTCAGCCTGACACAAGACCATCTCATAGGGCTTCAACCAAGAGGCCACACTGCTCAGGAGAGCACACACACGTGTGCCCTGAGCATGCACACACGTGCCCAGAGGGAACGCACCCCAGCCATGGCGAGGAGGAGGAGGAGCAGGTCTCTGGCTGAGAAAGGACAGAAAATGCTGTGAGTTCTAGCTCTCAGAAACAGTTAGTCTCGTTCTTTCACAATCACATCCACCACGTGCTTGTCCTCTGCCATGGCAGGGACAGGAGCCTGGGGGAAGGTCGTGCTCGGTAACCTGACATCAAGGAACCTCCCAAGCCAGGGGATTTATTATTGTCCCTGCTAAGCCACAATGCCTTGAAGACATTCCCTTTATCCCTCCATCTCACACGGCTCTCCTCCGCCAGCCTGGGAGGTGCTTTCAGATGCTGCCTCTAGTTTAAATGGAGGATCACACCAAGCGGGTGAAAGCACAGCAATTTGGAAGTGACAAATCTCTCGTTTTCCCAGGAGCATGTGCAAAGCACGAGCCTCCAAGCAAAGCTCCTCTTCCAGCAAAGGAAGAGAAGGAAAAGAGCAATGCTTCAAAAATCAGAGCTTCCTGTGCAGGGATTAAAAAGGCAAAAGAAGCAAAACATCCCCTGAATTCTCCAAGGCGGAGCCATGGAGGCGAGAGCGCGCAGTCGCCTGACAAGGGCAGCACAGTGCAGCACCGTCCTCCACGACCGTAACACCTTCTCCCTGGAGATCCGAGATCGATTCATTTCCATGCTGGAGACAGAACAGAGATCGTTTGTCAGCTGTAAGATGGACAACATCACCGTTCCAAGCCGTGGCGAAGGCAGACGCTTCGACTGAAGAGCAAGCCTCGCTGCAGGCTTGCTGAAAGCACTCGCCGCATCCTCATGCTGCCGGCGGGCAGCAATGGAGGTGTCGAGCCCCGCGGGGAGGTGGGGGGACCAGCACCTTCCCCAGTGCACTGCGAGGAAGGGTTGGGAGGCTGAAGCTACGTCAAGGGCAGTTGCAGGGCTGGGTAACACAGAGGCAACTCATCCAGGCTGGCACTGCCAGAACCTGTCGCCGTGATTCTGCTCCTCGGGCTGGGGGAGGTCGGAAGGAGGATCGCAGACCCATTAATTAATCCTCCATGCTGTGACCCACTGCAAAACAAGACCTAAGCCCTGTTACCCAGCAGCCCATGGAAAGGGGCTTCCCCCTCACCTGAAGGACTGGGCAAATGCTCACAAGGAAAATATTTGCAGGTATCAAGAAATCAAGCCTACGAATAACCTATCAATCACAACAGCTTATTTTGGGCACAACAAGTACTGCTCAGAGTGCTCAGAAAAAAGTGATTCGCCTCTGATGGTAGTGTTAGATTTCCCGGCAGTTTGGTTTTTCACAGCTATCAACTGCTCTGATAAAGAGCATCAGGAATAAAGACTTTAAAAAATTAGTTCTTCTTTCGAAAGAGTAAGCCCATTTATTATTCTTTAATCCTATAAAAAACCCCTATAAAAATCAGAAAGCTTCCTGCGCCTCTGCCAGTGGTGCCTCGGAGCAGGGTCCCCTGCGCCAGGACACCGGGCTCCGCTGGCAGCACATCTGCCAACGCCAGAGCTCTCTGGGGATGGAGCCAGCCGCAGGGCCCCGGGGACTGCGCAGGTCTCTGTAGAGTGAAAGCACGGCGGTAGGCACGAAAAATTCAATCACCTGTCCGTATGTACCCAGAGCATCCACGGCTGGTGTTTAATTTAATTGCAGAGAGAGCAGTAAACCTGCCCGGCCTCGTAACGCAGGCAGGCAGCCCTCAGCGGGCCACCTCGCCAGCCCGACTGCCAGCCAGGGGGAAAACAAGACAGAAAACCAGCAAAACCCAGAGGCGAGTATCAGGAGCCACTCCCCGGGAGCACGGAGCTTGTACTTGACTCACCGGCAGCCATCACCGTGTCCTCCCAGCCCCGACCCGCGCCTGCGCCTCGCCGGAGCTCCCCACATCTGGGTACTCATCGGTGTAAGGAGTGAGAAGGAGAAGGATGCCAGTTTGTGGCAGCCACCAGCCCTGGGTAACACTCACGCTTTGTCGACTGTGCGGTCCCTGCTGAGTGCTGCAGATAGCTGCTTCGCATGGCTCACACCACCGACCCTCACGGGCATTGAGATCCATCCACGTCAGCAAAGGAGTGGGAGATCACCACAGCGTTATCCAGGCCTGGGGCCCAGGGTGAAGTCTGCTCATCAACATCAGAGCGAGCTTGTAATTCAAAGGCCAAATGCTTAGGGGAGAACTGGGGGTGAGGTGATGCCAAGGTGACTTGCAGAAAGGATACCAATGCCTCTATTAAAGGTCTAAGACGTACCTGGACCAAGCACATACCCCCCTGGAGACTGGGGCGGGATGCAGCAATCCTCAGCATGGGGAACGGTTGGCTCTGAAGAGGATCCTCCACCATTCAGAGCCCAGGAGCAGAAATGTGATGAATCCCCAGGCATCAGGGGAATGGCAAAGAAAGGTCCTGGAGCACTAGAACAGGAGCTGCTACCACTTGTTGCCCACCACCACGTGCAGGACTAAAAGACAAGTTAAGATGTTACTCACTGATGAGAAAGGCTGAGGGGGCTGAAGGGCTTCCCAGGTCCTACTCAACAACTTTGCATGGGAGAAGGCAGGGGAGAAGCCAGCACCCTTCGTCACGCTGTTATCTCCAGGTCACTGACTGGTAGACACAAGAACGCTCTCACCTGATGAACGTGCTCCAGCACTTGCCCCTCTGTGCAGGCAAGAGGTGGAGATCCCTGCCAGGTCCTGCAGCTCTGCAAAGGGCAGCGGGGGCCCAGCTGTGCTGTCCATCCCAGCACTCCTGCCCAAACCTTCACCAGCCCCAGGCAGCCCAGAGAGCAGCAAGGAGGGGCCAGCAGAGGGGACGAGCACCGCATCACCCTCCTGCTCCCCTGCAAAAACCCACTCGAGGCTCAACCAAGCATCTCCTCGCTGTGTCTGCAGGGCAGGGGGTGATGAACAGCTCTGTTCTGGAGACCCGGCTCAGACCTGGGGGCTGCCAAGCAGCGAGGGGGCTTCCGCAAGTTCTACCGGCTGCTCGCGAGAGCTGCTGCCCGGCTGACGCCATGGGAGCGGAGGAGGGATGCTCTGCTGAGCACCGGCACAGCTTGGCACGGCTCAGCATGGCTCAGCACAGCCCAGCACGGCTCGGCACAGCTCGGCACAGCTCGGCACGGCTCAGCACAGCACAACCAAGAGTGCCCAGAGAGAACAAGGTGCTGCAGAAAGCCCTTCATTAACGTTGTGTGTGACCCTCAAGGCACTGGACAGCAGAGCAGCTCCCCTGCACAAGGAGCGGGTGTTCCCGGGCAGCCATGCCCATGGTTCCGCTCTTCGCTCCCCCTGGCTCCCCCTCCCCGCTCGGGGAGCACCAAATGCTAATGCAGATGCCAAACCCCTGTAAAATGCACGCTGAATTCTGGGGAATTAGGAAATTTCCATTTCAATTCAAACACAAATTAAACTCAAAGTTGTCATCAAAGAAAAGAAGAAGATGAGGATCAAAGTGATGCAACACTCTGGGAAAGGAAAAGATTAAAGAAAGTAAATTGAACAAGATTTTAAAGAGATATTAAAAGGTGTTAATGCAAGCTAATGCGGCTAATGAAGAGAAAGGGAGGCTGTTCAATTAACGTCTGCAGCAAGGAAGGAGAGCTTTCCACACCTCCAGACAACATCAAAGGCTGGATGCTACCTCTTATTAAAAGGGAACATGGAATATTTAAAAGGCAGAATAGATTAAAATAGATTTCAGATAATTACGTCTACCTCCATAATGGCAACAGTTTATCATTATATTCCAAAAACAAATCTAATAATATGTGCCACATACTGCGGTTAGAAACATTCTTTGAAGTGTTTCAGAAAGCAGCAATTAAACTAAAGTACAGACGGGTCCGCGGTTCCTCTGGGTAATGGGAAACCCAAGATGTCCAGCCGAAGCTGGGAACTTCGCCCTCTGCCCAAGCTCGCCCTCCCGCAGCCGGGCGGCGGGGAGGACATCCTGCTCCACGAGCCGCGACATCCCCTGCAGAGAGGAGGCTCGGCGAGCCCCGCTGTGTTATTAATACGAGGTGACGGTCCCACGCTGGCAGCCGGAGCGAGCGTGTGCTCGCAGGGACCTTCAAGTGACATTAAGAGACGTGTGCGATAGCCGAAAGGACCGACTGCTCCGGTCTCACCTTGGCTCAGCACCCCCTGCCCTCCTCCCAGCCCCGGCTCTGTCACAGCGCACCGCCTCCTTCCTCCCAGCTCCGCCAAAAGGAGATGGGGAAGACGGGGGAGAAAACCCCGGGGAAGGCAAACAGACAGACAAAGCAGCAAGAGCAAATCAACGAGCCAAAAGCCTCCTTCTAACGGCCCCTCCAGGGCTTTGGTCCTGCCGGCACCTTGGCACGGCTCTGCCACCGAGCCCAGCGCTTCAACACAGCAGGGTTCCACACAGGAGATGTTGTTTGGTTGGCGTTGAGCAAGAATTAAAGGCAATTTTAGTATTTGCAAACACCTCAAACCTCAACAATGGAGACTAAGCCTGACACCATCGCCCCGGACGGCGGTGGGTGCTCTGCGGGTTGGTGTGGTTTAGCAGCAGGGATGGCTCACAGAGCTCTGCGTCACCGCAGGGGTTTTATTGTCACAAAACCAGAAAAGAAGTGGAAAACCTGTGTCTTCAGAGAGTCGTGATGCTCCCACAAAGCTCTGAGGCACCTGGACCCAGTACGAGTGCAGCCAGGGCACGGCCGGAAAGCACTGGGTGGTTTTGTCAGCTCCAAACTGGGATCTTGATTATAGAATCATCAAATCACAGACCAGTTCTGGTGGGAAGGGACCTTCAGAGCTCACCCAGTGCAAGCCCCTGCAGGGAGCAGGGACATCTGCACCCAGAGCAGGGGGCTCAGAGCCCCAAGGGCCAACCTCACCTGCCATGGTGCCAGCCATGGGGCTTCTCCCACCTCTCGGGGCACCCTGGGCCAGGGTCTCCCCACCCTCAGCAGCAACAATCTCTGCCTTACATCTACTCTAAATCTCTGTGCAGAAGATCAGCCCAGAACAGCCTCAAGCGATGCCCATGCCCAAGCCCCTTGTCCCTGGGCCATTTCTCAAGGCCAGACCTTTTCTTGCTCCTAAGCCAGTTCTGCGCTTTCCCCCGGC
Source organism: Bucorvus abyssinicus (assembly GCA_009769605.1). Classification (NCBI taxonomy): domain Eukaryota; kingdom Metazoa; phylum Chordata; class Aves; order Bucerotiformes; family Bucorvidae; genus Bucorvus; species Bucorvus abyssinicus. The sequence continues at coordinate 21,555,563 of CM020038.1, forward strand.
AGCCCCTCGCTGTGCAGACCAGCCCGTCACTCCAGCGCACTCCCACGGCGGAGATGCCACGACAGCAGAAGCAAACTCCAAAGCTTCTTGAAAGTTATTTTCTTTCTGGTTAAGGAGGAAAAAAACAGACACTGCATTACCCTCCGGGCAAGATGTCTAGCATGAGAAGCGATGTATTTTTCATTTCCTCCCGAGAGGCTCAGCACCGTCCCTGGCCCCCAGGAGCGGGCGGGCTGCCTGCTCATGCACCCCCGGGTGTGGAGAATCCAAACCCACCTGAACCAGCCAGGACTCGGCTCTTCTGGGAGACTGAGGCAAATCTGTCAGCTGCTTCCGCGGCTGCTGGAGCCTTTGCTCGGTGCCTTCACAGACCCCAGTTTTCTCAGATTTGGCCAGAAGGAAAAGCGGGCAGCAGGGTGGGTCCTCTCCTGCTCTGTTTTGGGGTTGGCTTTTTTTGCTTCATTTGACACCTTTAACAGCACAGCAGCACATACCGAAACGGAGCTACTGGGAGCACACACCACCCAGAGCTGGGGGGTTAAAGATGCTCTGGCCAGCTCGACTCTTGCTCTCGCGCCAGCTCTCTGGTAACGCTGGGCAGCAGTTTGTCTGCTCACGTGGCAGGGAGCAGCACTTCGGCCCCCGCGAAGGCCTTAAACACAAGGGAGCGAGATCTGGCAGCGCAGCGATAAACCAGCTCATGCTGGTGGACATTAGCCCAGCCCGCATCTCGTCCTCGCCCTTCCCTGCTCCACGCCGGACCCGGGGCATCCTGGCCCCGAGGCTGCTGGAGGCAGGCGCAGCGCTCGGTCCGGCAGGAGACCCCCTACCCTGCGAGCATTTCTTCCCTCTCCTGTCCTTGAACGTTTCCAGTTCATTGGTCTCGCCACTGAGATGATCTAATTTGTCAAAATCTCTTCTGGCCTTCGTGGGTAACGCTCCTGCCCTGCAATTTCTGACTTGGAGCTGCCTCCACCCAACAGGGGGGAAGATGTGGACCACGTGGACATGGATGTGTCCCCGAAGCAAGAGCAAATCATGTCCTCGTGCCACGGGAGTGCGACGGGGTTAGGAAACCTCACCGCTAACACAGCCCGGGTGATGTGGGCAAGAAACTCTCTTCGGAGTGTTTGATTTTCTGCTCCTTTCTGCTGGAAATCGCCACCGAGCCGGCTGAAGCGCTGCGGGAGGGGCGTCTCACTGCGGCACAAGTGGGTGCTTCTGTGGGCAGGGCTCACCTTCACGGGGCAGCAATCAAGTGTTTCCTTGAGATGGTATCAGTGAAAGCCACAGGTTTCGGGGTGGACCGCTCGGCCTGACAAGCGGAGGAAAGGCAGGACCTCGCCATCTCAGTGCGGGCGTGTAAAACACACTGAATTAGCAGAGCTCATTATTTCAAGTGCCAGAGGATTTCGCTGAGACGTAGCAGCTTAACAGCACGGCATTAGCCCAGTGACCCGCTCCTCCTGCCGAGGCAGCCTTCGATCCACTCCTCTGCTCTCAGGAGCAGCCTGAGCGGGTGCGAGGCCACCCCTGCCCGCCCCTCACGACGCAGCCGATCACCCGCAGAGCCCGCTCAAACGCCACGGCAAGGTGGAAAACCTCCTCACCCCTCTTAGTAGAAAACCCCGCACTTGGGGATTCTTTCACAGGCAAATGTCAGCTCTGGTGAAACATTCAAGTTTTCCTGTCTAAACAAAACTTTAACATTTTGACTTAAAGTGTCACTTCACTCTGGTTCTTCAATTAAAAACAAAATGACATTTCAAGTCAAAACGTCAATTCAAAACTGACTTTGTTCTGTTTTGTTTTACTTAAGAAACCAAAATTGTATTTCAAGTAAGAGAGACATGAGCAAAGCTTGTTCTGGAGCGCTGCCTTCTCCTGGGTCAACCCCCAGGAAACCCAAACTCTGTGAACAACCCATCTCAAGAAAGGTTTTGTCCTTAAAAAAGATGTGAGTTCCCGCGCTCATTCCCAACACCCCAGGAAGGTGAAGGAAAGCTCCCCCAGCCGTCCGAGGGGGCCACGATGGTCCCCGTGGGCTGAGCGATCCATCCCGCTTGACCGCCGGTACCGCAGCATGGTGTGCCCAGAGGATGCTTCAACCCCAGTGCCCTGCGCTGCCCAGCTCCAGCAGCACCCAGCTGGGCCAGTTTTCACCCTCCAGCCGCTGGAGACCGCGGGCAGCCCCGGCTCTTGGTTGAGGCATTGCCTTGGCACTTAACACCGTGACCACGGTCAGATTTTTCCTCCGGTAGAAGCAGAGTCGAACAAAAATTCCTTGAGCAATTTACTGGAGGAATTTAACATCCTTCCCTTGCCCAGTTTGTTCTATATATATAAAATATTATTTTATGCACTACAAAAATACTTCGAAACCAATTTATCCTTAAGCGTTACAAGGCCTTTTTCTTCCAGCTGCACAAACATCTGGGAGCAGGTTCAACTCTTCCCCCGAGAGGGCCGTGGTGTTGCTGCGCGGTACCTCATGGCGAATATGTGAAGCCAGGGGAAGATTGCAGACTCTGAACAGCGTCAGAGGGAGTATCTGTCGCTGTAATTTAAATAACGAATAAGCACTTACCAGAACGAGTAACTATATGTTAGAACCTGGTGAAATGTGCACAACAAACTTAAAACCATACAAAATTCTCTTGGTTTTGGCCCTCAGTGCAGCCTCCGAGCTCAGGTTATATCTGTCACGGGGTGCGCAGGGCCGGTGTTATTGGCGGGTGAGGATCGTGAGAAATTCCACTCTGTGGTGTTTGCACTTGAAATTCAGTTTCTGCAACCAGGTTTGCTCAGGGCTTTGGCTTGCCAGAAAGCGGCAGACCCACCACTGCGATCCCGCTCCCAGGCAGCCTCACTGGCCGGACTTCCCTCTGCTCAGCCAGAACTGGGCTGGAGCGTGTCCAGAGAAGGGCAACGGAGCTGGGGCAGGGTCTGGAGCACAATGCGCTGAGGAGCAGCTGAGGGACCTGGGGGGGTTGAGCCTGGAGAAAAGGAGGCTCAGGGGAGACCTTCTGGCTCTCCACAACTCCCTGACAGGAGGGTGGAGCGAGGGGACGTCGGTCTCTGCTCCCCAGGAACAAGTGACAGGACGAGAGGAACCGGCCTCCAGTTGTTCCAGGGGAGGTTGAGGTCATCCCTGAGGACCCATTTCTGTCCTGTTGGGGTTGTGCAGGCGTGTCCCAGGCTGCCCAGGGCAGTGGTGGAGTCCCCATCCCTGGAGGGGTTTCCCAGCCGTGTGGGGGTGGTGCTGCGGGACAGGGGTCAGTGGGGACCTGGCAGTGCTGGGGGAGCGGGGGGACTCAAGGGGCTGAAAGGGCTTTTCCAACCCACGTGGTTTGGTGATTCTAATTGGCACCAACGCACAGCTCGGGAAATGAGAGGGCTGAAGGATGGACTTTGGGAGCAACTCTGGCTCTTGCTGGGCCATGATTTTGGCTCATCTAGAGCTTTAGGATGAAAGAACATATCAATGCATGAAGACATGAGGTTGTACCCCACAACCTGAAAATCCTCACTGCTTCCAGAGAGGACCTCCCACTGCAGCCCTCCTGCATGCATCGAACCGACGGCAAAGGCAGGGCCAGGCAGGATCTGCAGAGATGCTCTGCAGAAGACCACGCACAAAACCTGCTGCTTTGAGCAGAGGCACCCATCCCAATATGCAGCACAGGCAGTCCCGAGCAGGGAGGGTCTCAGCCAGGCTGAACACACGTTGGGGCATGGGCTCACGCAGGAGACTGAGGGAATCTCAGGCTGGTCCATCCAGCCTCTGGCTGCCCTGGGTGCGTGTTGCAACCTGCAGTTGATAAGAAGGTACCTACCACCTACTGCTCTCCCAGAAGCTGCTCTGGCCCTCATGGATCTTACAGGACTGAGGTCCCTGGGTATGACAACTGAGGAACACCTAGTTCTTGCCTCCTGAGATGGAGGCAGACATGAGCTCTTCAACACATGGAAGACTCAGATGTGCTGGGAGTAACAGGTAATGGACATCTTGGTGCCCAGGGACCCTGCTGGCAGACACACACATGCCAGCCAGGATTTATGGTCAGATCACACATGAATGAGGACTTAGATTTCAGATCTGGATGCTCACAGGAATAGTAAGGCACGATTTAGACGCCCAAGTCATTTTGAGATGGAGCATACGTGGCTCCAGACAAGATCAGAGCTCTACTGTGGATACACACAGACATGGTTTTGCTCCAAGGAGGTTACTTTTAAGGCCAGGCTGGCAAAAGAGTAAAAAAGTGGCCTGGGATTGTGGAGGAATTTGCTTGAGGACATACCAAACCAGTGCAAGAGCAGAGAACGGCATCCAGGTCTCCAGCTCCCACCCTAGACCTTGACAACGGAACCACATCCAAGCATTTCCCGAAGACGCAGCCAAACCAAACCACAGACTGGGGCAGCGCTCGCATCTCGGTTTGTCTGAAGCAAACAAAAAGACGGACAAAGTAAAATCCATCCTCTCCCTTCTGTCCTTCCCAAACCTTCCTACGGAGGAGACACCAGCAAAGCCGAGCCCAGAGGAAGAACCATGGGCTCAAGGTAGCAGCACTCTGCCATGCTCTCGTCGCTGTCTCCAACACCACCTTAGGAGGCTGACAGCACGATGTCCTGCTTGCCTATGAGACCTCCTGTGCTGACCCAACACAGCTAGAGCCCACGTTCCTGCATCCCCAGCAGCTGGCAGGGCAGACCACCTGCTTCCATGGCAGCTCTCGGAGCCTGGAGCTTGTGTCCCTCCAGACAAGGCTGAGGAGGCAGCTGACGGACAGCGCAGGCTGACAGCTTCACCCAGCATCTCCTCCACCCCTTGTCTCCACCACCATGGGCGCTGGCAGCAAGCAGCTTTGCAGATTTCCTGCCGTTACTTGGTGTTCCTTGTCTGTGCAGTGAAGGAACCTGTCACTTTGCTCTAATTAGCCAATTAGGTCCCTAATTAGCTGATGTAATTACTCTGAGGAAGTGATTTCATTTCAGAACCTCACTCCCCAAAAGCAGACGGAGCCAGCCTGTCAGCAGCAGGGACAGCCGGTGGCTGCTGACAGTGGCACGGGGCCGGTGCCCAGGCTGCGCCGCCTGCCTGCCGGGGCCGGTGGAAGCAGGGAACAAACACGGCGTCATCCCCACAGCCCGAGCAGAGTCAGCGCCGGGCGCGCTCCGAACCCGCAGAGAGCTTCTCATCAACAATTTGTTCTTTAGGAAGAGATCGGATAATCTCACCAGCGCAGCTCCATCTGTCGAAAGGATGAGGGGGAGAAAAATTTAAAACCTGCTTATTTACATTTTTCCCCTTTCTTGATGTAACTTCTAGATCTCATCAGCACCAAGCTGTGCTTTAATTGGAAATAGACACCAGACGTGCACTTCCCTATAGCTCATTTGTTCCTTCAGCACAAGAAAATCGTCAGTCAAGTGGACGAAGTGCCACCGAGCATCCTCCCGCCTGGCCTGGGACGGGTTCTCCTGCTCCCAGCAGGAGCTGGGGCCACCCCGGGGACAGCTGAGCCCTTACGCGGCTCCTTCCTGCCCCTCTCAGGAGCCAGAAGACGGAGGTGAGACGCTGGGAGGGCCTCGGTCAGTTGAGTAACTGCAGGCTGGCAGCAGGCTGGCTCCGCACTGCTCAGTGGGGGCTCTGGGGGGGATCCTGTTGCCGTGACTTTGAAGCCTCCAATGAACCCCGCGTTCTGACTTGGCATCTGCGTAACCCCATGGCAGGCGAAGGAGCCCAAGAGCAAAGCATCCTCCCCAGAACAAGCAAAGCTATTTCTGTGTGACGACGGGAAGAGCCGCTCTCTGCCGAATGCGACTCGACAAGCCCAGTATCTTCCCCAGCCCTCCAGCAGCTTCAGCTGCAAAAGTCTGTGCAGATATTGTGACCTTTTAAGAAGGCGCAGATTCACGAGGTTTAAATAGCACGAGCAAAGACTCCCGGGCAGAGCCGCTGCCAGACAACTCCTATCCAAAGCACTCGCAGAAACAATTTCCAGGTCAGCAGAGATGAAGGGAGGAGAGTGACCCTCCAACAGAGGAGCCCAGGGAGCGCGGATGAGCCAAGAGCCCCCAGGCTCGGGCACATCGTGCTGGAGGTGCTGCCGCCTGGAGCAGCGTGAACCCAGGTTGTCAGCGCCACACAAACGGGCACAGCCTAATCTGCTGCCGACAGTTTTGAGCTGCAAATCAGCAGCCAAAAGCTGTTAAGTGCTGGAATTCCTCCACAGTGATCAGAAAGGGATCAGGACGGGGAGGAGACACCCCGGCTGCTCCCCAAAGCTGCACACGAAGACAGAAGATGATGCGCTCGGGTCACAGGAGGACAGGGATGTTTGCATTCCTCCTTTCCCACAGCCCCACTGGTGGCTCTGCTCGAAAAATCCCCAAGACGGGCAAAGGCTGACACACTGAACTGCGGTTTGTGTCACCTAGAGCAGTTTGCAAAGTCTCAGTGATCTGCAAATAACGGAAGGAGAAAGCAATCAATCTTCTTGTTCTAAACAGCGATTAGCCCTGGAGAAGCCGGTTGTCATTCCACAGGCACCCGGGGGAAGATGCCGCCTGCATAACGATAGCTGCTAGTCCTCACAAGTCCAAGGACCACGGGGTGTTCTCGGGTTGTGATGGGAACTTCCTCCTGTCCCCTACGCTGCAACATCCCGTGTTTCACAAGCACTCTGCCCAAGGAACAGAGGAACGGCTTTGCCCAGGCCAGCCGCCATCAGTACAAGCGCACTTGTGGGAGGCTTTTTGGAAGGGCCAAGCTGAGATGCAGGAGGGACCATTCCCAGAGCATCACCAGGCCTCCAGACAGGCAACCGCTAAAAGCTGTCCACAGGAGAGGCTTCCCCCGGACTGGCGTCACTGGCGGTGGCAGCCCTGCCTCGTTTCAGAGAAGCGTGCAGAGCTGGAGCACCTTGTTCATGCAGGGGCTGAGGTGAGCCATCATCATGATCCCATCCCGTGGATCCCACCTGCCAGATCACCCTCCCTCAGGGCCTGCAGGGTATTTAAAGCTGTGTCCTGCCTTTGCCCCCACACATGACCAAAGCGAAGCCTGCAGAGCAGGACAGAGTTGAGGGCAGGAACCAAGCACCAGCAGTTGCCCCATCTCTTCAAGGGCCTGAGGTCATCCAGCCTCGTCCATCATTCAGCATTTCACTGCGTGGCCCAAAGCCCCGCAGATCCACACACAAACACAGCTCTACTTCTCACTGATCACTCTGGGTGAAGAAGAGAAAGAAAAAACCCTCCACAACCAGGAGAGACCAGCACAGGCACCTCTGCAGGTCTGCGTGGCGCTTCCCACCCCTCTTCTGCTGCGCTCCTGGATGTCAGACGTTGCAACAGGGGCTGAAGCAGCCCACGGGGGTTTAGGAGTGACCGCACAGCCTTTCAGACAGGGTTAGCTGGGCCTTCTGTTTGGTGCATCATTAGGGTTTCTCAGGCTCGGATCAGCCTCACCACAAGGCGAAGAGGAAACGCAGTTATTTGTGGATGGTTTTTTCAAAGCCCGCAGCCGAGCACAGCACGCACAGCTCGCCTGAACCCATTGCCAGGCAGCCAAGGCTTCCCAAAAGCTGCCGACAGCAGCTCCTTGTCTCTGCTCCACCACTACTCACTTCACCGCTACCTGCCTCTCTCCAGCACGAGGGAACACCCCGGCCAAGCCAATGCCCAGGCGGCTCTGTAAAGACTTGGCTTGGAAAAAAGTAATATTTCAAAATCCAAAAAAGGGGAAAAGGCAGAAAACTCTTCCCCCAGGCTGCCCCCCTCCAGAGCCCAGAGCTGCCGTGACAGGCAGGAGGCACCAGCCTGGAGAAAGGAGGATTTCCCAGAGGAGATGGAGCTTTCTCTGCCCAGGCCCAAACTCCTCAGAAGCCAAACGGAATTTCCACTCGCTTTTCGAGGGCGCAGAGCAGGCGTTTCGCCTGTCCCCAGCACACCAATGTGCTGCCCCGGGACCTGGGCACCAGACACTACAGGAATACGAACTGGAACCAGGGTTCACGCCTTCGTGTCCCTGTGGGGACTTCCCTCACCTACTGCAGCATTTGCTGCAGCCACAGTGTCCCTGTTAGGGCAGGAAAGACGGACAAAGCAGGCAAAACAGGCAGGGCTGTCTGGCACAATAGAAAGAGTCTCCCCATGGCGGTGCTGGGGGTGAAAAGCTGGACATGAGCCGGCAACCTGTGCTCGCAGCCCAGTAGCCCCCTGCGTGCTGGGCTCATCCCCAGCAGCGTGGGCAGCAGGTGGAGGGAGGGGATCCTGCCCCTCTGCCCCGCTCTGGGGAGACCCCTCCTCAATGTCACGGCACCAGACCCGGATCAGATCAGGGTTTTGGTGTGCTCATGCTCAACACAGCCCACGTGCCCCCTCGAAGGACCTGCTGGCTGTTTCCAGCCAGCCCTGAAGGTAACGCGAACAGAAGCCTGACAGAACTGACCGTTTCACACTAAGAACACGTGAGTTCTCCCAGTGCTTGTGGCTGGAATCCAGCAGCCCACCACGTGCACGGGGCTGTCCACCCAGCCAGGCCCAGCAAGTGATGCGGGGAACAGCTCGAAGGCAGCAGAGCTCCCAGTCAGTGAGACTGAGGCAGCTCGAGCCCCGCCACGAAGCTGTGGCCCAACCCCACAGCTCTCGGCACGCTTCGCCCCGGCTCAGTCCAGCAGCGTGGCTGCAGAGGTAGGTGTAGGGAAGGCACCGCTGCCCTCAGGGAGCACCATAAGCTCGCAGCAAAGGCAGGCCCTGCTCCATGGGCACTCTGCAGAGGCTCCCGGCCAGGAGCACCCGCTGCCCTGCACGAAAGGCAAGGAGGGATTTGCATGCGCAGCTGAAACTCGGAGGAGGGGGTGCTGGTATTTCGCCAGGCGATGAGAGGGGCCGTCCGAGCACGAAAGACTCAGTTGCAATTAGGAAGACAATTTTCTGTAATGTTTTTATTGGGAGGGTTTCACATGCCGACGGTCTCCAGAGGCAGAATTTGTGCCTGTGAGGTTTTGCTTCTCAGCCCATCCCTTTGTGTGATACTCAGCTTAAGCTGCCTCTGAAAGGACCCATCTCTCTTATTATCAAAGCCACAGGCCATCTGGTTCCACTTTCCTGGGGAAAGGGAACGAGTGGAAATCTGGTTTCACTTGGGTTTTCCTTCCCTGGGTTATGGTTTGCTCTATGTTTCATGTTGTTACTGCAATATGATATTTGGGCAGTGGGTGGCCCGTTTCCCCCATTTGAAACTAATTTACAGCTTTGTCTGGCAAAATTGTTGCTTCCAATCAATTAGCACTGACACAGAAATTAAACCATCCCGGGGTCTCGACGCACAAGGAAGCAGGTCCTCATTTGCTGGAAGACATTCTCCGTTCAGCGGGGAATCTGGTGGCTCGCCCTTCCTCTGTGCCAGGCTGAGGGTTTGCTTTTACAGATCCAGGCTGCAATTTTAGAAGAGATTTAACAGGCAAGCTCGCGATCCATCGTGGATGCTGTTCCTGTTTTACAGCCATGACCTTGTTAAGGAGATGGACGAACAAGCCAAAAATGGAATATTAACAGATAAAGCCTGAGTCTACCAAAACATCCACCACTGTCTCCATCGCTTCTCTGAAAACACCCTGCAGAGTTCGCCAGCACCCTCCTCTCCCCCATTTCCCACCAGCTCCCTTCCCATCAGATGCCACAACCCCAAGCAGATTCCCATTTCTTTCCTGTGGCTTTGGCTTGGAGCTGCCCACAGATGGGGACTCACCATCCACAACCCCCCTGGGAGAGCTCTCCTCCTCCCAGGGCACTGGGTACCAACGAGCTGCAGGCCAAAGCAGGATGCCCAAACTCTGCGCCGGAGCTGAGCACCTGTAGACCTGGGGATTCACCAGTTCACCCTTCACTCCCTGGCAGAGGGGCACAGTTGAGGTCCTGGGTTACTCACGTTACAGGACAAGGTTGAGAGGAGCCTTGGTGACGCAGGGCAGGCTTGCTTTCTCACACCAGTTCTACCAGTGCTGTGACCTTCCTCACTTTGCCTCCCTTCCTGCACACGTTCAGATGGCTCCTTGAACCATCCCATCCCAGTTCGAGGCAGGGCGTGACGGACTATCCATCTGGTAACTCTATTTAGAGCCATGTCAGGAGCTCATGTCCTGGTCGGCACATCTCTGGACAAGGCTGAAGCCACCCAAGCAAAGGTGAGCCACCCAGGTCTGCTGCAGAGCCATGCTCGGCCCAGCCTGAGCTGCTGGGACAAGGACAATGTGCCAGCAGCCTCCATGCAGAGGAGCAGCACAAGGCACAGAAAGCGCTGGGAACCCAGCATCACCCTGCCTTCACTGCTGATCGGGCAGGACCTGCTGTGGACCACGTGGCCAGGGCTGGCTTTCTGCTGCAGCTGGGACAGGGCACCAGCCACCATCTGCTGCAGCCCTTTCCAGGGGCAATGGATGGAGGAAACCTTGGCCCCACGCGCTTTGAGCCCTTTGCTCCCCCGAAGCCTCAGGGTTCCCTGCCCGGGCATTGCCACTTTGAGATGCTGCCGTACGGCACTAGCGCTGCCCACACACCTCCAGCAAGAGCTCAGAGCAGCGGCTCCTTCCCCAGACCCAGCAGCTGCTAATAACTGGAGTTTCCAAACCGTCCTGCAGCATTTGGACCCTCAGCAGTGCTGCAGAAGCGTGGAGTGTTTAGAACAAGCAAACAAAAAAAAATAATCTAACCTCTCTCCTAACAGGAAGAAAAATATTTTTCTAAGTATTGAAGTTTTTACAGCTGGTGGGAGACAGCAACAAGGAAGGCTGGAGGGCAGCCCTGGCCAGCAAATTCTAGCCAGATCAAGAGCATGGGAGAGTCCTGAACCAGCCAGGAGGACAGGAGATGAAGAAGCTGAGATAAAACCGAGGTAGCTGACTGTGCCCATGGAGAAGGCAGCAGAGCCTCTGAGCTGAAGGTGCACCAGCTATAGCTGGGAAAATTCCCTGGCTTTGAAGCCCAGGTCTTCCTGGAGACAAACAGCTCTAATCCACACTCCTGAGTAATTCTCTCTTTGGCAACACATCATACCAGCATCGATTCAAACCTCAGGGCAGCTGCACTGGCTTTAATCTAGGTTTTATTTTTGTAAACTGCAGTTTCAAGGAGAATGCTCCCAAAGTGGATTTGGGGCTGGGTGGCAGGGAGCAGAGCCAGAATCGCTAATGTCTGCAGTGGAAACACTTGAGCTTCTTCCAGCACAGGGACCAAATGTGAAAAGCTTTGATCCTAAAAAGCTAACAGCCCTGGCAGAGAGAAAAGGGGTCAACGGCCTCCCTTCTGCCGGGGCAGCTCCCCCTGCTGTCTCTGCTCACCAGCTGCTCCCCAAAGATGCAGGTCTGTCCCAGATGGGCTCACAGCAGCGTCTCATCGACACGTGGCCATTAGTCTCCTCTGTAAAGCTATCACCGACAAGGAAACGTCTCCACAGAAACCACACTTGAAAAGGAAAATGCCATCCCTGCTACCCCATTCGGCAGCCAGCTGGACTGGCCACAGAAAATAAATCATGTCCAGAGGCGACTGCAGAGCCAGGAGAGAGTCAGGCCCCGTCTCTAACTAACAGCCCTTCCACACGCGGCCGGCTCGGTGAGGATCCAGTGGAGGAACCGGCACAGTGGGCACATGCAACATGGCAGGAGCGCTGCCAACAGGCAGGTACTGCTAAGAAAGTCAAGCCCAGGGAGGCTGGTTGGGTACTATCCACAACCAGTTCACCCAGTGCCACGTGCAGCAGCTGTTTTGTCCCAGCTTCCTCCGAGGATGCTGCTCCTGGACATCAGCAGGAAGAGGCCACGGCCTCGGGCCACACCACAGGAGGCTTCAACTCTTTCAGAAGAGGAAGGTGCATCCCAACTCTGTACAACCAATGCTTCCCCAGGAGACTGCCCTCAGCTGAGCAGCTCCACTGGTTCCAGTATAAGCAGAGCTCTTATGCCAGGCTAGTGCTGGAAGCAGACATCCCCTGCAGCACAAGGCACCAGGGATTTCTTTTATTGGAGCCTGTGGTTGACCCCCAATTCTTACAACTACAAGTGCTTTTAACAGGGAAACAAACAGTCAACCTGACATCTCTGGAAATGAAGAGATCAAGTGTTTCAGCCCTGTGACAGATAGACCGCCGCTCTCCAGACATCCTTGTTTTCTCAATGACAGAATAACTCAATAGCGGCCGCACTACCCTCAGGGTCTTTTAAACTGTGTTAAATGCTCTCAGATTGAGAGATTAATGAAAATGTCTTCAAGGACATTCAGAGCCAGGGGAGCGCACACGGAAGAGCTGACACACGAGGCAGGACGGCTACCGGTAGCACAGGAGACAGACGGTGGGTGTGCACCTCCTTTAGCCATTCCTCTTCAGAGGGCACTGAGAGCAAGCCTTGCTGCCTGCTTTGCATCCACCACCTCTCGCTGCAGGGGCAGGGTCCAGACCTATCGGGTGCTGGAGCAGACAGGGTGCAGAATGACAAAGCAATGAAGAATTTTTTTTTCCTAAACAAACACCTCAGTGTTGTTTTCCATGGTTCTCCCGCTTCCAGGTAATCTTCTCCACCACCTAACGCAGTACGTTCTGTAACAGCTTCCCCTGAACTTTGGCTCGCTCTCGGTACAGGTTTCTTCTCCATTTCCGCTTTACCTTCGCATTCCCTCCGTGCCGCTGGGCACTGCCAGCCCCGCAGCAGCGCCCGGGCAGAGCTCTGCGGCAGCAGCCAGCCAGGCTCTGCTCTTGGCCACGGCTCTGGCACCATCTGCAGGTCGCGGTGCCACCAGCAGCCACCTCCCCTCCCCAGAGGGACGAGGGAAGGGTCCAGGGGAAGCAGAAGGGGCTGCAAAATGCCGTGTTTGAGCACAGAAGAACAGCACATGCCTGATAACCCGAGGCCCAGCCAGCCGGAGGGAGGCGGCGATAGGCGATGTAATAGTCTCCCCTATTACCACCAGAATCACTCTGCTGAGTTCGTTCGGGGAAGCAAAAGAAAAGTAGTTATGGGAAGGGCAGCGCGGTGCTCAGAGCTGTCAGCAGAGAGCTCGCTGGCAGCATTAGCCAGTCCCAATCTCTATTACATTCAACGTCCCTCAAATCTCTAGTGTGTTTATCCTCCCGAGCCCCTGGAAAGACACCGCAGTGCTTTTATCAGCAGCGTGCAGACAGAAAGCCAAAGCCAAGACAGAGTTGAGGACCACAGCAAAACCTGCCTGCAGGGAGTCCACAGAGCCCAGCAGCTCCCCCAGCTCCTCAGCTTACCGTGCAGAAGTCCTTTGCGACAGGAGAACCAGCCCTGCCCGTGCAGACCTTTCAGCATGGGGAAAGTCAACATTTTGAAAGCTCATGAGCTTAAGATGACTTGTAGGAGCCTTATGGACGGTACAGCCGATCCCACACACTCTTGGGCACATGCCCAGCTCTCACTAGGGTTCAGCAGAAGTGCTCACAGGCCAAGGCAAGCCCACAACTGCATTTATAAGTCAGGGCTGAAAGATGCCCCATGAGGTTCAACCAGCACCAGGAGAAAAGAACATACCTACTTCTAAAGCCTCAAGTCCCCAGACGAAGCCCCGTATGTTTTTTTTTTTTTACCCCTCCCAACACCATTCTCTATTCTCCCACCCAAATTGCAACTGAACAGGCCAAGTGTTTACACGTGACAGGAAAAAAACATTTTGGAAAGCACATGCCCACTATAAGCTCCCGTTGAGCTGCCCACCAGCTGCACACCCCATGGCCAAGCCTCCAAGCAACACATGGACCCCAGCACATCTCCGTAGCCCAGGGTGCACCCCACAATCTGACAGCTTTACCTCCCCCATGGCAGGTTCAGCCTCTTCCATGAGGCAGGGATGAGCTTTCCAGTGCCGCCCAGAAGCACGTGTCCCTCCCTCCACGAGCTGCTGCTTCACTCGCACCATCGCTTGTCGTGGTCCCCACTGACAAGCCACTTACAGCCATACAGGTTTTGGCTGCAGCCAGGGGAGTTTCTTTCTTTCTTTGGAGAAGGAAAGAGCTGCAGTAGTTACAGAGGAGGAATTATGGCAAAAAGCAACCACAGGGATGAAGAATTCAGGAGGTGGGAAGTGCCAGAAACCCTGGTTTGCTCAGGAGATCGGTGAGGCAAGGCTGGTCTGATCCAAGGCACCTGGTTCCTTGCCCAAGCAGTGGAACAACTCGAGGGTTTTGAGCTCCCCTGGGAAGCCCAGCTCCCCGGCACTGAGCCAAACCCGCAGTAGAAGGCACATTTTTCACAGCAACTTAAAACGGGTGCCAGTTCAAGCTCCCAAACCCCGTTCTTGGGTGGGAGCAGGCAAGGGGAATTCTTCACCTCACTCTTTGGCACAGCACAGGCCAGCTTATCTAACAGCTCAGTATCAGCTCGCCAGCACCTCCCATGAGGCAAAAACAAACGCGCCAACACGCTTCCCAAGAGCTTTTGGCTCTGATTTTATCATGGAATGTGCTGAAGATTGAACCGTTCTAGCTGTGCTTTTGTGAACACCTGTAAGTGTTTCCTCAGGTGTCTACTCAGCATAGCTCGGGACTGAGGAAACTCCCCATCTCGGACACGGACCAAGCCACCCTGGGTCCCCACCGCACGCTGAGCTTTAGCAGCACTTACATTATTGTTCTGATGCTGGATACCAGCCTCAGGAGAGGCAGAGCCCAAGCGTGGAAACGGAAAAAGCCTTCACTCTGCGGGCTCTATCTCCTGAGAGATTTCAAACACAACATTCCCAGAGCAAAGAGAGATGCCACGGGATTGGCGCATATTTCCCTGCCGAAGATTTTGCAAAATATACTTTTTTTTTCTGCAGCAAAATCAAAGCCAGACTCAGCATCAAACAATTAAAGGTTAACTAAGACTTCAAACAAGCATCATATGCTGGGTCAATCTCCTAAGAATTACAGAACATAAACTAGGCTTCGGTTTCGATATCTGCATTTAATTACGGTCGTGTCTGACGGCGATGAGCGGAGAAAGACAAGCCTTGCTACAGATGTGCGATTCGCTCTGGAAATTCCTCAGAAAGGAAAAAAAGAGAGCTGCACCTGTTAGGTGCAAAGCGCTGGTGATGTCTCAGCGCAGCAGAGAAAAGCATCCCGAGTTTAGGGGAGAATTACATTGGAGTTATTTTAAAATAATCAGAAGATTCCACTTAGAATACACCGCGTTTTTATTCTCTGGGAAACAAGACCCGCTGGCTTGGGATGTGAGAAGGCAAACACGAAACAGTCAAGAAGGAGCTGGGTAAAGCGAGCTGCGCTCCAGTTGTGTTTCTCCTCAAGAAACTTGGCCTCTAGGAAACATGAGCAACTAACGCGGCGCAGAGGAAAGCAACGCCCCCCGCGCAGGAAGGCGGCATCTGCTTCCAGGCACAGCCTTTTCACACCTCTCCGCACCCCTCGCTGAAGCCTAATCGCAGCAGCCTTTTAATTAAAAGAGGAGGCTCCACGTACCTTTTTCCTATTGATCTGGAGTCAACGAGAAACCATAAACCAAGGAATTAAAACAATAATTTATAGCCTGTGGCCCGGCTGCCTGCTGGCTCTGCTTGCCATATTGTACACAACGGTTTCCTGCCTCTGCCAGGGCGTAAACTTGATACGACTGCTCCAAGAAGGAAAAAAAAGAAACCCCAAACCCACCACCCACAGCCCTACAAGGCTTCCTCCAGAAAGCCACGCAGAGGATGGTTTTCAGCTCGCCCTTCGTCTGATCCGGGGCCAGTCCTTGTTCCAATCATAACAGAGAGCAGCGAAGATGAAAGGCTGAGTGCTGGTTCTCTCCAGCTCAAGCCAGGTGTACAGCTGGCACCAGCGGCCGCCGACAGTCCCGTGTTCCAGCAAAGACATGTTAAAGCAATAAAAAGAAAATGAGTAACATGTGGCTAAAAACGTCTATTCATTTCACTTACTTTCTATAAATGAATTTTCCCAGGGCAGTGTTTTGGGGTTTCTTTTAACAGCCTTCAGTTCCACAGGCATTCGAGGCTTTCCAAGACAAGCGTGATCCCTCCGAGAGGTTGGAAATGCCAGTGAGCATGTCCCTTATAAACTAATAGCCTATTATTTACCATCACGAGCAGCTCAAATAGCCGATTTAAAACCTTCCAATGACAAAAATTCCTCTGAGGCAAGATGCCAAAGTTGAGCAAACAATTTGTACGGTATGTTAAGTGTAGGGGGAAGCCATAGAGCTTGTAATGAAGCCACGTCTGGTGTTTCCAATCAGAGGCAGGCAGGGCTAAATGCGTTATGGCAAGCTACCGCGTGGAACAACAAACCGCAGCGGGGGCGGGCGGGGGGAAGCGAGGTTGGATGAAAATGTTATTTTCTGTGGCTTGTTGAACAACATGACGTAGTTGTTCCCAGGGATGGAGAGGATGGGTGCTTGCAAAGAGCACGGAGCCATCTGCTGCTCGTCAGCTTCCCAAGCAGATCACAGAATGCGGGTGGTTTGATTAGTTAAATAAAAAATTTATGAAAAATCACTTATTTCTGTTGCCCAGCCTATACAACAGCACCAAGTGACAGCATGAGAAGTACAGAGGTCAGGCCCCCACATCAGAGCAAGTTTCAAAGAGCAGTTGAGGCAATGCAGATAACATAACGATGGAAGTGGAGCAGAACCACACCAAGAGCTTCCCACAGCCGGTCCCCACCAGGAACTGCCACGAGAGGTGCTGATCCTCCAAGACAGTGGAGGTGCCTGATGCCATAGTCCAGGGAAACACCCACCTTCGATGGAAAAAACGGCACAAAGAGCCCATAAAAAAAGAGCAGGGAGCAGATGTTAAAGCTCCTGGCACACACTGCAGGCCTTCCCAGATCAGCCTGGGGAGCAGCAGGAGTTAACAGAGAGCAGGCTGTGGAGAGCCTGCTTGAGGCACTGAGGAGGTGAAGCCGAGCCTGTGAGGGCCCAGGGTCATCAGAGCTTCACCAGTCTGGAAGAGCCTCATCACCCAGAGATCATCAGGCCACTGCAGAGAAGCCCTGAGGCATAGAGGCAGTGAGGGCTGAGGATGCAGAAGAGGGTCTATGCTGAAGGGTGATATTGGTGCCAGCCCACACCAGGTACAGGGCTGGCCATGAAGCAGCTCAGGCCAGAAGCCATGAGCACCAGGGCCACAAAAGCAGCAAGGCTCGGTGGAACAACATCTTCCCGAGAGTGGCTGACAAAGGCATCCAGCCCGCTCCTGCTGTAAGGGCGCTCGTCCCACTGCCTCAGGGGCCAAAATCCCAACCCCAGCAGGAGCTGGCGAAGGTGGGAGGAACTGCTCTTGCAAGGTGCCTTTCCTAAGCGCTCCCCACACAGGTAGAGTTACCCACGTGAGACATCCAGAAGAAAACTGTGTGGAACAGGGTCAGGGAGGCTGAATCAGAGATCAAGGAGTTCACTGAACAGAACTGGAGCCTTCGGCCTCAAGCTCCTCCCAGCAGCATTTCCAGGGTTTGTGGGAGTCTGAATCCCAGTCCAGGGAGCACATCAGCATGTGCAATTCGGCTGTTAAATACACACCAAATGTTAAAAACCATGAGTAATCCCAAAGCACAAGGTTTCTCGTGGGCCTGAGCAGCTCTGCCAAGACCGTGCATGACTTCCCCTTCTTTGTCAGAGAAATCCGGTCGATCAGGATAGGGCAAACTACCTTGAGTCAGAACTAATTGCCCTGTCTTCTCTTAAGTGTAATTATTCACAAGTCCTTCTTTCCCTAAACTGCTTATTTATGGACATTCTCGTTTTGAGATGAGTTAGAGTTACTTATTTCTCTTAGAACAATGCATCTCCCACTTACTCTCCACCTCTTTCTCTTCGTGCCACACCACACAAGTGCTCAGAGCAGAAATGTCTCCTCACAGTACCTTCTGACCCGCTGTACAGGAGGCGTTTTTCTTCCCACATAAATCCTTCTGCCTCATAGCATTCCTTCCCTACTCATTCACCCTGGATGCCAGTAAGAGTCAGGACATCTGCCACCTCGTCATCTGTCTGATGCTCACCTTGGGCCATGCTTACAGCACCTCAAACCACCTGGCTCTTTGCAGAAGGTTACAAGCCAGGAAAGCTCCTGCACTTTCGGGCCTCCACGACTCTGATCTTCCCTGATCCACAGTCATGAACAGCAATTTTCCTTCCCACCTCCACAAACAGCATTAACATACAGTTTTGAGGTTAGTTTTGATGGTGTTGTATTAGATTGGGGGCTCAGTGGCAGCATAGGGGAGCAGCCCAGAAGTGTGGCTGAGCATTAACCAGGTCCAGAGGAGCATGGACGAGCCATGGTCCTGTGGACCAGGCCAGATCCAGGCTTGCACGGGGAGCGGGGCAGGGTGCCGAGCAGTTCAATCCCCATCAGCTCCCCGGTACTGAGCCTCAGGGGCTTCCACATTCAGCCACAGGAGTACACACAGGTCCACCTAAGAACATCAAGCTCTGTCTTACTGTCCAGCTCCAGACTATTTGTGGTGTTCGTTTCTCCTCTCAGAGCAGGTTCCCAGATTTCAGGACAGTCACACATCCACCTTGTCCTGATGAGGAGCCAGCTGACATGGGTAATGCTGTACCTTCTGGGAGCCCAAGGAAGGTTCATCTGCAGCAGTTTTAACCTCTCTTGGGCATCTGTTTCAAGAGAAATACAAAAGCATCTCATGCCCGAGATGGGAATGCACCACATGAGTGCTCCTGAGTGGTTTCCGTCAAAGTAGAGCCAGAATCCTCTCACCAGTGCTCCCTCCCCCATAATGCTTGTTCTAGTGCTTATGACTTGCCGCATCAGTGCAGAGCAAACACTGTCAAGCAGGAAAGAGAGCTGGCACAGCAAACCCCGGAGCCACTGGGCAGAACATCCTCTCTGCCAGGGCTCACAGGCAGCAGCTCAAAGTGCACTACCATTAAGGGTATCCAAAAGTAACAGGGCAAAGTCTGAGACAAATCTGACAGGACCCCTGATGTGACAAGTAAGATGCCTTCTCCCTCCAACAGTCACTTGCTGAAAGAGCAGGTTTGCTGGTCAGGGTCTACAGCCCCTTCTCATTCTTCATCTTGCCTAGGAAACTGTCCAGCCTTCCTCCTCTCTCCTGGTCCCAGGGAGAATTCTGAGAACCAGCTCTCCATCAGCATAAGGAACTGTCCTCCAAATAACCACATGGCCAAACCCTGACCTGCACAGAAGAAAACACGATCTCCAAATCTCACTCAGCTTCAAGAAGAGAACAAGAATAAAACCAGCTTGCAGCAAGAGCCAGCAGTGGACTATGCTGGAGACCCTCTTTGAAGTGTTTTAATCGCCTTCAGCTCTGAAAGGATGAAAACACACCTCAAGCATGTAGCCCCGGAGTGCTGATCCAGTATAGACTCCCTGAGCCAGGCGACACATTCCAGAAGCACTGGCACATCAACTTTACCTGCGCTGGCACAGAGCCTGCCAGGACAACCTCTGACCTCAGCCTGGCTTTATCTGATGGCAGATGAAAGGTCTTGCTGCAGCAGGTACCATCCATTAGCCCACAGATGGCACCAAGCCCACGGAGGCAGCAGCACCCCGGGACCGCCTGTCTTAGCCTGTCTGACAAATACAATGGCAGGATCCTGCTCGAGGTAGACAGCTGAGTGCTGCCAGGTGATGTGATGGCATATGGGCATATTGCTAATGATTGCTAACCCACGGTTAGAAACACTTGGAATACTGCCTGCGGCGTGAAGCTATTGCTGTGATTCCACCCACTCCCAAGAGACATCAGGAACAGCCGTGTGCATCGCTGAACAATGGATCTCTCTGCTACAGAGTGAGGAGGCCAAGAGTGTGGTTAGACTGAACAGTAGGAAGACAAAGAAGAGCAGATCAGGTTGCCCTGACCAGAGCAATGCTCCTCCCAGGGGCTTCCTCCCTTCCAGGCTAGCAAAGGCCAACCACCAGAAGCAGCTCTGAAGAGGCTTCTTTGGGCTCACTCTTGGCCAAGGACACGCACCCTGCACTGGTGCCACCACACCGTGGATTCTGGGGATCAGCGAAGCCCTTTGTGAAGGAGATACTGCAATGTTCTCAGCCCTGTGGCTGTCGGAGCAGGCTGGCAGAGATTAAACCCAGACCTCTCCTAAGCACACACCCACAGCACTGGGTGGGTTTTTTGTTCAGCTGTTCCTTTTTTTAAGGTCAACTCAATTAGAATGAATAAAAATACCCTTAAAAAAGCCCAGCAGATAATCAGTGTCAGTGTTTTCAAAGGCACAAGAGCACTTTAGAAGCAGATTGGCTTATTTGTTCCATGTAATTTACTTTAAAATGTGTCCCTGGATTCCCCACCAATTGCATCCAAGATACTGCAAAGGTGACCGGGGAAGTGTTGAAATCGCATGCTCTATCAGATGCCACACAAGGCACGAGCCAGAGCTTCGGGTGTGGATGAGGGGCATGGGGCCTGTGCTGGTGCATGGGGGGGTTAAACAATCTCACTTCGGCTTTCCAAGGTCACATTTCTGGCAGGGATGACAGTGAATGCCTGCAGACGGCCTTGACTCTGAGATTCAGAGGAAGGACCTACCAAGTATACAAGCCAGACATGCAATCTGGAGCTGCTGAAGCACTGATATTCAAGCCCTACATCATCCTTCCTTGATCCCCTAAGTTCAGCTCTAGAACAGCTCAAGAGAAGAAGCAGATTCATCCTTTCAGTTGGGGCAAATCTATATAGAGAGTGCAGCAGAGGATTCCTCCTTCCTTAAGGACCCTTCTGGAGGGGTGAGCAAGCATCTGTCCCTCTCCCTGCCAGCAGCCCTGTCCCTGGGGGCATACAGGGAACAAGCTGAGAATCTCCAGAGCGCTCTCATGTGTGGGGGGGAATTGTACCATCCTCCCTCAGCTCTTTCTAATCCCTCATTCAGAAGAGGAAAGCATAGCAGGCTGCCAGCATTCTTCAAAGCTGCCCAAATTCATGTCGTTTTGTACTTCCCTCTCTCCCAGGTCAATCTGAAACCCCAGGAGAACTCTGTTACCCCTTTTTCAGGCCCTGCTCTCCCTCCATACTCACCTCCCACAATTTATGCTTTAAACCAAAGAACTCCCTCTTCCTACAGAGTGTCACCACTTAAATGGCCGCCAATTTTCTTTACCTTTTAGCAACAGTAGGATGTGAGAGACTGAACTGCCCGAGGCTGAGAGGAGTCTGGTTCTGTATTTCTGCCTCAGATTTCTTGTACAAAAATATGCAGGAACACCAGAGGTCCCATGTTTCCTGAGTGCGTCACACCCACTCCTTGTATGTGTGGAAGACATCAACACAGCACCTCCAGAAAAACCTCCGACAGCTTGAGAGTGTCAGACTTCAGAGCTGAGATGCGTACACACAGTTGTCTTTTATCCGAATCTACAGGAATTTCACAATCCTGTTAAGCTTCAGATCAGAGCAAGCTGCTGACAGTCCACGGTTAGGGCCAGGGCAGGGATCATCCCCTGGACTGGGGGCACTGGTCAGGCCACACCTCGAATCCTGGGTTCAGTTTGGGCCCCTCACTCCAGAAGGACATTGAGGGGCTGGAGCGTGTCCAGAGAAGGACAACGGAGCTGGAGCAGGGTCTGGAGCACAATGTGCTGAGGAGCGGCTGAGGGACCCGGGGGGGTTGAGTCTGGAGAAAAGGAGGCTCAGGGGAGACCTTCTGGCTCTCCACAACTCCCTGACAGGAGGGTGGAGCGAGGTGGGGTCAGTCTCTGCTCCCCAGGAACAAGCGACAGGACAAGAGGAACCAGCCTCCAGTTGTTCCAGGGAGGTTGAGGTCGTCCCTGAGGACCCATTTCTGTCCCGTTGGGGTTGTGCAGGCGTGTCCCAGGCTGCCCAGGGCAGTGGTGGAGTCCCCATCCCTGGAGGGGTTTCCCAGCCGTGTGGAGGTGGTGCTGTGGGACAGGGGTCAGTGGGGACCTGGCAGTGCTGGGGGAACAGGGGGACTTGAGGAGCTGAAAGTGCTTTTCCAACCCAAACATTCCAAGATTTCTCAAAGGAGACAAGGTCACTCTCTTCTAGGCAGAAGACAACATGAATACCATCCTTTGAAAATCCAGGCCCTACTGTGGCCCATGCTGCAACTCCAGCTCCTGTAAGATCAGCTTTTCAAGGTCTCACACCTACCGCCTACACTTTAACTTTGCACCTCTGCAGCCCTGCAAACCTCCTCTCTGTCCAGCAGCAAGAAGTAACTGCTCTAGACACCCGTTTTCCATAGAGGCACACACAGAAAGCAGCGCCCTCTATCAGTCCCTTTCTCCCTGCTCCATTTCAAACTGTGGTCTGCTTGCTCTCCACACTTCTCACTGTTAGAGCCACGGTAAATGCACGCCTGGGGCAACTGGTGCCCTGCAGAACTGGCACTACCGGAGCAGGGAGCTCTGCACCTCATGCACAGCATGGCCAGCCCGGAACACCTCTCCAAGGCTTTTCACTTACCAGCTTGAGCCTCCACCGAGCACACACCATGACACAGACTGGCTGGTTCTGAGCTGTTTGCAGTACATGTCATACCAGCAGCAGAAATCCTTGTCCACGTTCCATGTCAGCATCCTCCTCTGAGCAGCAGCGGACATTCTGGAGTCACTTTTGCCACAGATCTGAAGTATAGAAGGTGAAAGCGTACGTGCTTCCCTGTCTTACTGAAAGACCCTGAAAACTTCAGTGTTTCTCCATTCCGGGTACAGCTCAGCTGAGAACTGCCGTGTTTTTCCGGCTTTCCCACGCTAGCAGCAGTGTTGCCTTTTCTCACCAGACAAGCCAACACTGTGTCCTCCTCCAAGAGATGGAGGCTGCCAACTTCTTCACTACAACATGACAGGTCTCTTGGTATCTCCTAACCCAACCCCTACCAGCAGAAATCAGCATCTTCACAGGTTCATCTCAGCTGAGACTGCACAGAAGCAGCCAGAGCCTTTTGATTCATTCTTGAGCTAAAATTAAAGCTTTTTGAAGTGTGATGTAACTCAGAAGAGCCCACTTGCAGTCAGCTCTCTCCTCGCTGCAGCTTTCAAGCCTAGAGGACAACGTTCTCTCTGATTTCAGGCCATGCACTGGTAGCTTTAATATCATACCTCACCACCCAGTCTGCCATTTCCAGTAGATTCCTGTGACAGCTCACCAGCTGGAACACACTCCAGTTTCATCATTTCAAGTCAGGCCCATAAATACTTAATGGGTATTTCTCAAACCATTTCTCCTAAAACCCTCCCCATTACCCTTGCTCGCAGCAAGTGCTCCTTCTAAGTCCTTGCCCTCCTCTACACATACAAACCCAACCCACTTTGGCAGGTTCCCGGAAGCTCCAGCCTTTTTCATATTCTCAAAGGGGTTTTATTCCAGTATCCCACAACTGTCATTAGTTCCCCGCCCCCCACCAAGTTTCTGCTTTTTCCTAGTGAATTTCTCATAGACAAAGAGATCACCTACTTCACCTCTCCCACCCTTGCTTCCCTCAGATTCCTTCGCTACTTCTTTCGGAGGAATTTGCCCATTAGATACATCAGCATGGCCAGGTGATCACCCTTTTGCACAGCCGTCACATTTATAGACAACTCTTTAAAAACACCCCCAAAGGTACGAGTATTCCTCCCCAGCAAGCCCAGAACTGCCTGAAGACAAGTCACTTCTCCAAGTCTGTCATGACCAGACTACACTACAACTTTATTCCATCTATTTGTAAATTTATCAGTGTCTTATAAGCCCTGAACTCCAGCAAGTAGCACAGCACAAGAGGGTGCCAGCCAGAAGCACCTGTGCACCTGCAAAGTTTTTTTTCTACCTCAACCCTCAAGATACGAGGAACCTTCAAAAAGACCCCGTCTCACTTCGCAGTCCCCCCATCAGATCACAACACTCTACCTCGATGCCCTGCCAAGAATTTTTAAACTTTTCTCCGCTGTATTCTAAAAGCACATAAGCAAAAAACCCAACATTTAATGAAGTGTAAAACTAATTATTATGAAATAAAACTAGCTGTTCACCAAGTGGAAAAACATCATATTTTCATGTCCTATTTTCCTTCAGAACGTATTCCCTCCCCATCGTCTCGCGTACTTCGCAAATGTAGAAATAAATATTCCTCACAGCGGAGTGCTGGCTCGAAGGCTTGAGCCCAACAATAAAAAGCTTCACAATTTAATGGCCCTTAAATGCTCAACATCTTTTTCGCTTAATGTAAAATCCATCTGATCTAATAGCTGTGACTGAATTATAGGTATGTTTTTTCTATTAAAAGTTAATTTTCTGAGTTGGCAGAGCAATACAAGCATTAGATGATAAAAAGCTGTAATCTCTATAAACTTTCCAGGATTTGGAGAGATTTCCAAGTCAGCTACTCAAAACAAAACACGAGAAGTCACAAATTCGCTCTAAGTGCTGTTACATAAAGGGAACATTGCGCCAACAATCACTTCCCAGCTGCATTACCTTGTTGCTGCTGCTTTCCTGCCTCGCGGAGCAGAGCAGACGCCTCACGGGAAGCCCCCCTCAAACCACCCACCCCCCCCCCGCCTTTCATTTACTCTTGACATTTCTGTGACCCCCCCATTTCCTCCTCCCATTTTTCAGCGATGTTTGTCCACGAATGCATAAACATTAAAGCTTCCTTCTGGAGGCGATACCTCACACTTGGTTTTACCAACCACATGGATTGTGGCTGCCACGGGAACTTCACTGACAGGCGGACATAGCCCAGACTTTACATTCACCTTCACGAGTCAATTGAGCCAAAAAAGGCCCAAACTTGTACCCAGCTTCACCACAGGATCTGTTCTTTCAGTCTGAGCCTGGAGACATCCCTGGCTGCGCGGTATTCAACAATCCACTCCTAACTCACAACATTATGCGCTTTCCTGCGTGCTCTGATGTCACAGTGTCACCAGTGCTGAGGTAGCGTGTCTTACATGAACTACGGATTTACAGGGTTCCCAAAGAAACACCAGTTTGGTTGCTCATTCCCATGGCATTATTTATCCTGCATTTATTTCTAAAGAAGGACTTTCTTCCCAGGTAAGTACATGAACATCCAGGTAGGACTTTCTTCCCAAGCACAAACCCAGAATCCCAGACTGGTGGGGCTGGCAGGGACCTCTGGGCATCACCCAGTCCAACCCCCTGCTAGAGCAGGGTCCCCACAGCAGGGTGCCCAGGAGGGCGTCCAGGCGGGTTGGGGATCTCTCCAGAGCAGGAGACTCCCCAGCCTCTCTGGGCAGCCTGGGCCAGGGCTCCTCACCCTCACACCAAAGAAGTTTCTCCTCCTGCTCAGCTGGAACTGCCCACGTTCCAGTTTGGGCCCGTTGCCCCTTGTCCTGTCGCTGGGCACCACTGGGCAGAGTCTGGCCTCTCCTCCTGACCCCCCTTTAGCTCTTGATCCCATTGAGGAGGTCCCCTCTCCGGCTGCTCTTCTCCAGCTGAACAGCCCCAGGGCTCTCAGCCTGTCCTCGGCACAGAGATGCTCCAGCCCCTCCTCATCCTCACAGCCTCCCCTGGACTTTCTCCAGTAGCTCCTTGTCTCTCTTGAACTGGGGAGCCCAGCACTGGACCCAGCACTCCACATGTGGCCTCACTAGGGCAGAGCAGATGGGGAGGAGAACCCCCTTCAACTGGCCATACTCTTCTTCCCGCACCCCAGGAGACCATCGGCCTCCTTGGCCACGAGGTGCCATTGCTGGCTCGTGGGGAACTTGTTGCCCACCAGCACCCCCAGGTCCTTCTCTGTGGAGCTGCTTCCCAGCAGGTCACCCCTGGCCCGTCCTGATGCAGGCGGTTGTTCGTCCCCAGGGGCAGGACCCTACCCTTGCCCTGGCTGAACTTCATTTGGTTCCTCCCCACCCAGCTCTCCAGCCTGTCCAGGTCTTGCTGAACAGCAGCACAGCCTGACAGTGCATCAGCCACTGCTCCCAGTTCTGCATCTTCAGCAAACTGGCTGAAGGGACACTCTGTCCCCTCTTCCAGGTCACTGATGAAGATGTTGAACAGGACTGGACCCAGTTCTGACCCCAGGGAACACTGCGAGCTACAGGCCTCCAACTAGACTCTGGGCTGCTGATCACAGCCCTCTGAGCTCTGTCCTTCAGCCAGTTAAATTATAAAACTAACAACCCTGCTGTTAAACCAGTGTTATACAAAGGGCAAAGTAACTGCCAGTAAAGTTCCACAAGTGCCTGCTGCCACCAAGCTGGCAAAAGCTGTGGCACCCCTCCTCCAAGGGGAGCCACTTCCTGAGGTGCAGCTTGAATGCTAGTACAGAAGATGAGCAATTGGCCCCCACGACAAGAAGCAGCCTCTCAATTACCTCCTTCTTAGTATCATATTAACAGGAGATAGAGGATTAAAGAAACCCTTTTAAAAAAAGCAAAACAACTCCCCAAAACACCCACACAACCCCTCCTGAACCCCCGCTACCAGTTCACATTTTATAGGTAAATGGTCATTTTACTTGTTCCTTTAAAAACAACATAGGTCCTGCAACGGACGGAGCCAGTAACCGTATTCATGCTTCACATAACACGACACTGGGTTGGCACTACAGAAGCAATCTTGAAGTCATTTAACATAACGAGAAACTTCTGATCTCTGCTGGAACAGCAGTTACAACAACCAGGCCTCCACACAGACCTTACCAATGTACAACTTCAGCACTTCCAGGTACCTGCTCCGGTACGGGTCAAGGAGTGGACTAACAGTGAGTGTTTTTACCTAGCAGCTTCTTCTGAGGATGTTTCAGGCTGGTGTTTAAAAGGCACATTTACCTTGCCCCCCCCCTTAGAGATGGCAAAAGACAGCAGAAAGAAATTACTTTGTCTACTACAAAATAAAAGAGGATGTAAATATAGTTGAAAAAGCTTTTAAATAATTAGCCTCACTGCAGAAAAAAAGGTGTTGGGGATCAAAATACCCATCTAGTACACGTGAGACTAGAGAAAGCTGTCAGCAAATTACCAGCGAAAGGCACTTCACGACAGCCTGTAGGTTGGCTCAGTTCAGTATCCGCACACATCTGCTGGCAGAGGGAAGGGTTACACACCCCACATCTTGAAACAGTCCTACCTGAGTGCCACTCTCTCCTCAGAAACCACTCAAATGTACACATGCTCATTCGCTGGTTTTTTCCAGTGTCAGATCAGAGATTTACAGGAACCTCAAAGAGAGCTTCTGCTTTAACTGGGATACGAGCAACTCCTTCAAAGCTCTGAGGAAGAAACCATTGTTCCAGTCATTGTTTCAACCAGTAAATTCCACTTACACTGTTCATACCCCAACAGCTGAACAACCCAATTCGTTTTCATGTCATACCCAAACAACCAAATGTTAACTTAAGCTACTGGTGACACTAGCAAGCCCTTCACTTTGAGTCACATCAAACAACTGGGCTTTGGCAGTGCTGAGGAATCACTCTGCAGAGGTGGCTCAGCAGCAAAGCGGGTAGCAGGGGATGCCATGGAGCAAACATACATTTATTAAAAGCAGTACAAAAACTTCACTGGCTCACCCCAAACCCAACCACTGACCTAACAGCTTGCCCTGTTCAGTGTAGAAGTGGCCAGAGTCGATTTACTCTGAAGAACTAAATGGGAGAAGCTTTGAGTCTTGATCAATATCACCAAAATTTTACCAACCAACCATAAGCTCTGGAGATAAGCAGAAAAACCCAAAAATCCCAGCAGACAGCTGAAAAACAAACGTGTTACCTGGTATTCGAGAGCAATCAAGGGAGTTCAATATCCTTCACTACCCGGGTTATTTTGCCAAACTACTTACATTTCTTTACTTTTTACAGAACTGACCACTACAATAAAAAAAAGAAGAAAACATTTTATTGATACTGTAATAGGGAAGAAATTTAGAAAAAACATACATAGAACTCCCTCCATAAGTAACCATACAATATCAAAATACGCCCAGGTTAGTATATCAAAACAAATCCTCTCTAATAAGAGTTTCAAGTAACGCAATCATAAACGAATTTAGCTAAAAAGTAACATGTGTACTGAGATGTTTTCTGTAATAGTCCTCTAAGAAATTGAAGGAAAGCAGCAGCAGATCTGTTTAACTACAGACATGTATTTAGTAAATATATTAAGTGTATTTATATAATAAAAACTGCCCTGCACATCCATCCCTACCCTCTGCGTCCTCCTCTACATGGCAGTTGTCTCTTCAACTCTACAACAAGGCTTTGTCCAAAAAGAGACAAAAAAGGAGACAAACATACTCCTACAGAGAGAAGGAGACCCAGGCCTGTGAGGTACGGCTGGCTGGGAAGGCCAGTTAACACAGACCTCTGCACTCCAACCTGTCCTTCTTGATCAGGAATGGGGAAGAGGAAGTTTGTCTTTTCTGCATCAGGAGACCAGATGTTACGTGCTTGTTATAAGGAAACGCTTCCAACCATGCTGACTGAAGTGAACATGGCTGCTGATAGCACTGACCCTGCTTGCTGTCAGAACAGCTCATAGGTTGTCAGGCTCATTTTTCAATTAATTCCTTTGAATAGTCCCTAATTTCATGTTTTCTTTCATAAAACTTACTTATGGGAATATCATCCTTCAGGTAACAACAAAGCCCTGTCTTGTTTAATAGGTAGACTCCAAGCAAATAAAAATTCTCATTTCATTAATCCTTACTATGTGCATCTCTCCCCATAAATAAGAATATAGTACATCATTTACAGTTAAGTGGAAAATACCTTAAACTTCCGAGAGACTGTTTGAAAATCCAATATCTGAATTACCTCGTGTACAGCTTAATGGAGCTGCTCAGTCTACCACCCTGTTCAGCCTAATGAAGAATGGAATTAGACAGAGGCAGGACTGCTGCATTAGCTCAAAACCCTGCTCAACAAACCGTGACACTCCAGTCCTGCTATTTCAGCCTACAGTCATAACAGATATTACAAAGCCTGGGGGGAAGGGGAGGCAAACCTAAAAGTTAGTGTTTTGGTGGAAAACCTGAATGTTTAAGTCTTGCAAAAAGCCAAGGCTACATCTTAAGCTTCTGTTTAAATAAAGTCTGTAACTTGGCCAGCCAAGTTACAACATACAGCTATGACAACGCCCTTCATCTACCTCTGCAGCTGATGCTCTAGGCATGTGGTGGTGGTGTCTTGATCAGCTCATGTGACCACACAGCCACCTTCTCCAAACTGTCAGAGGAGATACACAGCTACAATACTTAGCCAAGCTCGTCAGAACATTGTTTATTTTTAACCAGACCACAGGAGTTCCAGTTAGAGGATAAAACTGGAGTTTCTGGGTATCAGCCTTGCTTTAGTAAGTGGTCAATCAGACATTAAAATAATTCAACTACCATGTCATCATTTTGACAGTCAGCTTGTGCACCAATTTTCAAAGACGTTCTACATCTTTTATTAGTGTCAGATCTGAAACTTAGTCGCTCTGTTTTACAAGAGGAAAAATATTTCAGCTTTTCAGTTGTTTCATATCTGGAGGTTCTAATTGCAGCTATGTTATCGTAATTAGATAAATCTCATGAAGGTTATCACTACCGTAATCACAGCACTCCTACAAGACGCAGCAGCCTTCAAGAGCAATGGCACTAAGCACGTCAGCAAACGAGTCCCTGTCTCATTCGAATGATCTGCAGCAAAGCAGCTTGGACATCTTCATCCATGTGACCCTAGAGCAAGCAAACAGTTAAGAGAAAAATGTAAAATCCCAGAAAGCCTCAACCTTCACTAACATTAGGAGATTCTTCAAAACCACTCAGAAGTCTTAACTCATCACTGTATTTTCAGCACTCTCTGTGACAGTCTGGAGTACTTAAGGCATCCTGTTCTTTTTCTCTGAGGACAGAAAGGGTCTGCCTCTCTGACACAGCAGTTTCCTTTATAAAAACATGATGTGGGAAAAAAATACTGTTCTCATCCTCTGCACTCCAGGGCCTGCTGCAGGCTTGGTCCCTCTTCAGCACACTCAAGTACCTGAAGTCGTAAGACTTCAACTAGTTGATCAGCTCTTTGTTCAGTGAGAGCCGCTGGTTAAGCCTGCACTCGACTTCTCTCCAGCATCACCTGGGATGATGTGGAATTAGTACCACACTCAAGTCACCAGACACTATCACCCTCCAAAGCAGGTTACAGTTAACCTGAACATGAAACCAGCATCAAGCACCTGGTTCCAAGTTTGAGGTTTTCCAGTATGGTAGTTAGAGACATGTCTCATGAATCTCTACACTGAGATGACAACCAGTCTGAACTGGGACCATCGTACCTGTACAGCACTGAGAAGATGTGTCCGATAAACAGAAACTACTTCTTGATGCTGCCTTTTATCATCCTAAAAAAGAAGACAGGAAGAAGAGGTGAAGTCACCAACTTTTCAACATCTCCTCTTGGCTATTTCCAACTCTGCGGGCTTCACTTCATGCACTTACGGACCAGCCAAAGCAGAATTTCAAGCTTAAAGTTAGTTATATCCACCCATTAATCAGGAACTGAGTCACTGATTGACCTTATTCATTGCTTACTCGTAGCACAGCGCTTTTGTACTGCTGTAGGCTAAGCCCACAGTCGAGCCAGTGTTCCAGTGGCCACACAGATACTTCCTTCCTTACAGAAGAAACTGTAAGCAATGCTACCACCCTTCAGAGGAGACCTGGCGTAACTACTTACAGCAAGCTGCTGCTGCAGACTTCTCACTTGGTTCTGGAGCATTTCAACCTGCTGGTTCTGCCTCTTCGAGGGAATCCCGGTGGTGTATGTAAGCTGAGACAAGCCATTCAGAGCTTGTTTTAACCGCTCCACATCATTAAGCAGCTCTGTTATCTTTAAAAAAAGCACAGAAAAACCTCACTGAGGAACATCTCACTGAAAACTAATATTCTTTAACATTCTTTAAAGATCAGCAAGCAATGAAGAGTCTGTCCCAGCTTGCCATGACACTGGCTAAGAGACTTCAGAGGTAGAGGACTTCACCTTCCTGACATGCCATCGCTGGTTCACGTTCTGCTTCCTGGCACTGAAATCCATAAGGTACGACCCTGGAGGTCAGCCAGTGACAGAAGTGACACCTACTTTAAAGACACTCCAGGTCTAATTGCTAAAAAAAAAAGAACAATGGCAAGACAGATGCTGAACAGACAGCTCCAATGGAAGAATGAGCTTGCAGCCCAAAGGTCTAAAACCCACCATAGAAGTTTAAATACATCATACCTGAAAAGGCACAAGGAATTAGAAAAACTTAGCGTAATGCTGATAAAACCAGGCCTTCATCTTAGCAGATGGGGCCAGTCCTGGTACATGATGCTCAGGACACAAAGCTGTGATCGAACACTCCAGTAGCTGTAAGTAAAGTCCAGTTAATGCTCCCGACACTTCCAGTTTAGCAGTAAGGAACCGGCATCCCACCTTGTTATCCTTGGCTTCCACCTGCTTTGCAGACTCCTGAATCCTCTTCTGCAAGTCAATAATTGTTGTCAATGATTTATCACACCTTTCTTTCTGGTCTTTAATTTCTTGCTCAATACTGCAGCTCCGCAACTGAAGCATCTCCTTCTCATCCTTTAAAGAGAGCTCGCTCTTCTTTGCTTGCAAAGCCTCCTCACATGCCTCCTCGTACTTCTTATTCAGAGCAGACAAGCTTTCAGCTATGCTGCTGATCTGGGCCTCCAGGGCACTCTTCATGGACCTGTACTCTGACATGTCAATCACCTCTTTGCTCTCCAGCTCTGTCAAGGCTTGCTGAGTAAGCTGAACCTCTGACTGCAGCTTCAGGATTTCCTCATTTTTAACTTGGTTTTCTTCTTCCTTTTCTTTCAAGCTGTTTTTGATTGCTACCATTTCTTGTTCCAGCGCTTCCTTCATTTGTGTATATTCTACCAAAGGTACTGAAGACTTTTTGAGACCTGACAGTTCCTGCTGTAGTTCTCCTACTTTGAGGATTTCTTTGTCATAACATTCCTTTTTACTTCTGAGGGCTTCCTTTAGATCCTCTATAGTGTGACCAAGAGCCTTCCTCAAGGCTTCCACCTGTTCTGCTAAAAGATGCTGAGCCTGCCCAGTTGGGGGCTGCTCAGCCCTCTCCTGCAGCTCATCCTTGTCCTCTTTTCCACCTGCGTATTTCTGCAGCAATTCTCTCAGTTGCTTATTCAGCTCCTCCATTTTGCTGGCAAACATTTTTTCCATCTCACGGGATTTCTCAGCGAGGATATAGTTCTGCTGCAAGTCATTTTGGATGGACAAAATGCCATTTCGGAGCTTGTTGTTCTCCTCTTTGCACCTCTTGTTCTCCTCCTCGCTTTCTCTGCGCTTCTGCACCTCTTCCTGCAATTGGGCTTTTAATTCTTTCACTGTGGCCTCAAAGCTTTGTGCTCTGTCTTCAAAGGAGGCAACAGGGGCATATTTTGACTTAATACATTCTTGAATTGTGTCGAGTTCCTTCTTTTGGGCTTCAATTTCTCTGTGCAACTGTAGAATTTCCTCTTGACCCCTCTTATACTCAGCCAGGATCGCAACGTTGTTCTCCTGAAGTTCTTGCATGGTTTTATTTAAAGTAGCCACTGCAGCTTCATGATCCTTTAAACTTATGTACTCAGTTTGTAACTGGTTCTCTAAGAGTTTCACCTTATTTTTCAAAGCTCCATTTTCTTCATTTACCCTCAGGAACTCTTGCTTTCTCTCCTCCGTTTTCTCCCTCAGCTCTGTCAGCTCCCTATTTGTCTTTTCCAGTGTGTTATTCAAGACTGTTTTAATCTCCTCGTGTGTTGTAGCCAACACATACTGATCCCGAAGAGTCTCTCTCATGACTGCGTTTTCAGAGACCAGTTTGCTCACTTTTGCTTGTTCATCACCGTATTTTTGCTGAAGCTCAGCAAGCTGCTTTTTGAGTTCAATACCATTTGATTGTAAAGCTTCCACCTCTTTTTTGTGCTGCTCTGGAGACAGGTACACAGCTTGGAGGTGGCTGAGAGTCTCACTTAAGCTGCTGTTCTCTGCCAGCAACTTTTCAGCTTCTGTTTTGCTTTCACTGTACTTGTTTGTTATTTCAAAAAGCTTTTTGGTCAGGTCACCAACAGTCAGATCATTGGTTTTCTTCAATTCCTCGTGAATTTTTAAAGGCACATTCTGGCTTTTAATTTCAGTTTTTAGCATTTGAACTTGCTGCTTAAGCGCCTTGTTTTCCACCTGCAACCTCTCAAGTTCCTTCTGCAGAGTCTGATTCTTCTGTGATAATTCAGAAATTGTCTTCCCAAGTTCCTCGCTCTTTTGCTTGAACTCACTCCTCATTTGTTCATGGTCCTCCAGCTTTATGTGCTGAGCAAGTTTTGCTTTCTGACTCTCCAGTTCCCTCTTTAAGAGCAGAATCTCTGCCTGCAGCTTTTCACGCTCTCCTTCCACCTCTGCTAACCTCCTTGCTTTGTCATTTGCTTCGCTTGATAATGAACGCTTCATGTTTTCAAATTTCTCTGAAGTTACAGAGTGCGCCAGCTTTGCTGCTGCTTCTTTGAGCTGCCCTTCTAACTCCACCACATTTCTTCCCCTTTTATCTCGCTCCATCTCCAACTTAACAAGTTCCTTCTGCAACCTTTTATTTTCCTCCACTAGCCTGCCTTCATCTCTCTTAAATTCCGCCACCAGCAATTCATTCTGCTTAATCTGGTTCCTTAGTTTTCCCACTTCAGCAGAGGCTCCTTCGTACTTTGTTTTCACGTCTCTCAGCTGATCCTTCAGCTCCTCTGTCAGTTTACTGTTTCCCGAAGCAGCTTCGTTAGTCAGGTGATCCTTCAGAGCCAGAAAGTGGCTCTGCATTTGCTTAACTTTGCCTTCAGAGTCAAACATCCTCTTCTGTACGTCTTTCAAAGCATCTTCCAGTTGTTTTATCTGTCCATCAGATTCCGCCTTGGTTCTTTCACATTCTGACGCCAAAGCTTTACATTCGGATGCCTTGTGAGACAGTTCTCTCTGCAATTTGCTGATCTCTTCTTTTGCTGCCCCATAGCAGCTCCGCATGTTGTCAAGCTCTTTCTTTAAAGTCTCCTTCTCTGAGCTGGATGATTGGTTGGGCAGGGAGAGCTCCAGGGGCCTCAGCAGAGACCTAGACTGAAGAGAAAGTGGCACAGAGGTGGATGGGTGTTTACAGCTTTAGCAAGCCTCACATACATGAATCATCACATATGTCACTGCTTAAACCTATGGTGGTATGAGCAGAACATTCATCCGAGAGATTTCTTAGCCACAACCTAATCTATTCTTGCCCCTATTACAGAACACAGTACTTCAGCTTTTAGCAGTAAATATCTTGACTCTAGCTCCACGTGGCTGTTTCCCACCCATCAGACCCTACTGACATTAAAGTGCACCTATCGTCTATTCATACTGTTTCTCTTATTATTCCTATTTACTGCTAGAAGAAATTTAATTTGAGGTTTCCCCCATCCTTCAGGCATGTGAAAATAATTTTAAAAGGAATCAGAACAGAGTACGTCACAGTTAACGGCACCTTCTCTCTGAAAAGACTGAAGAAAACAGTCATTTCTTTTACTGCCCAGTAAAGGACATCTCAAAACCCCACACCACCCAGTTTTGCCCTTCTGCCACGTGGTCTTCACTGCCAGCCACGATGGCTATTTCATGGACTGTGACACGATTGTGCCAAAGACCAGAAAGCAGCTTCCAGACACAGTCAGCTTAAAGCCACTTCATTCCTGCCTGGGACATGGTGTAGGGTGGTTTGGTTGGCTTCTTGTGCCCACCCCCTCGTTTTTCAATCTCTTTTTAAAGAATTGCACATCAACTCATCCTAAACTTCAGCTAAGAATAAAAAAACCCCTTATACCACTGGGGTAACATTCTGTAAAACACAGCAGAAGAAAATGGATTTTTCTATGTTACCAGCAGAACACACAAAATACGTATCTGGCAAGAAGGTGTAGGATGTACCGATTTACTTCTGCCATTGCTCACTTCTTCGAGCAGGACAGCTGAAGTGCTCGAGTGTAAGAGCAACCGGTCAGTGAGGACCAACCCCTGTCCTGTGTGCTCACTAGAAGGGTCTGCTGGGCCTCATCTGTTAGCAGAATTGTTGCTGTACAAGGCAGTTATCTATCAGCAAACAAAACCGCAGGGAAGCATGGTACAGCCAGCAGGAAAATAAAATCATCTGTATTTAAGTAGAAGAGAATTACGCCAATGAAGAACCAGCCACCCTCTACACGGCGACTGCTGACCCAGCCGCCTGTTGATGTGGTTTTCACGGGAGCATTCAGCACCCAGCACCCCCAGCAGTGTGTCACTCGAGTGACCCTAGAGGGCCCCAGCAGTCAAAAATCCACGCAGCACAGCGAGCAGCAGGGCAGCGCTCTGCTCAGCAGCCGTGGTTACTACACATACATTTGCCAGTGTATTTAGTTTTCCCAACCATAACTGTCTCAGAATTCTCTCAAGCAGCAAAATATTTATTACCTGTGATTCCACAGCAAGCACTTGGCCTTGTTTAAGTAAGAAATCTTCTTTTCCTGGATTTGCAAAGCAAACAGCATTTAGTGTCAGTTTAAAACCAGTAACACAATCACAAGAACTGTGATTTTCCTGCCTCATTTTGCTGTGTCCAACAAGCCTGTGCTGGGCTGCAGGTGGCTGTTTAAGTACTCGGTAGCAATGGCTCAGGACAGATTAAATAACATTAAGTTACACAAGAGCAGGACAGGCCTGTAACCAAGTTGGAGGCAGAAGACTTCACTTGCTGGAAATGGAATCACTTCTGATAGAATGTAAGCTGAGGTCTCGTGTCTGAAGTCCCTTTCCAGCCTGCCTACGCTCCAGCTTTCACAATGACCACCATCTTCTCACCAGGAGCCAGGCACAAGGGTGGCTTCAGGTACGAAGAAGGGGAAGGGGAAGACTCAGTGTGGAGCACAGGTCTTGCTCAGCTCGTTTCTCACGTTATTAGAAGATGTAGCAGAGTGACAAGGCACATGTCAGACAGGTCACTCATCAGCAAGGCTGATCGATAGTGCCCTCACACCCAGGTACAACCACCACCGTGCCCAGCTGACCACGGGCAGGGGTTGAAGCATGGACACACATGTTGTGCTTGGTGGTAGCCAAGACCAACAAAGAGACAACAGAAAAAACGCTAGAGTCCCTTTGTCTGTGTATTCTAACACTGCATCATGCACAGCAAGTTTGAGGAGTTAAATATACTTACTGTTACCAAAGTTACTTCCAGATCCCATGAAGTCAACCTAGAAGCCACAAGCAAGAAATACAAAAATAAAGCTGAAAATTCCATTTTTTACTGTATGTTAAGCTAGGGATTAAAAGGCACGGAAAGCTTTTACAATGAGAACCACTTCAGCAATTTTAACTTGTTTAAAGCCTTGAGTATTTACTACTGTAAATACCAGTCGCTATGTTACATTCCAAATCAATTAACGTACTTCATAATATTTGAGTTTAGCTTTGAGAGCTTCGATAGTTCTTAAGCTTTCCTCCTGCTGCTTTTCCTTGGCAGTTAGGATTTTCTTCAACTCCTCTTTCTGAAAGAGAAAGAGTGCCAAATAGCTAAGCCACAAGAATGGCAGATTTAAGATCTCAAACAACTTTTTAAAAAACTTTAGGGCAAACTTCAACTAAGATCAGCACTGGAAGAACCCCTGAATTTTTGACTCTGAAGTTCTCCACAATGCCGCTCCTCTACAAGAGGAGTCTCGATGAGTAAGTCAAGAGAATATGCACCAGCATCATTTGCTATTGTTTAATCTAATCACATTTATTAGTCTTGCATTACTGAAAGTCACTAAAGGGACACTTCTAATATTGGGTCTGCTTTAACAGTGCCATTGGGATCCACAGATCACACGTAGTAACAGGAGTGCAGTGCAGCTGTAAAAAGGCAGCACCCAGCTGTAGGTGCTTCATTCAGCTTCTACAGATAGCTTTGCTTTTCTCTAGGGGCTGAAACACCATGAAACACAACCATCCCTTCCCCTGTCTCACAGCTCTATTATGCTTTAAGGTGATATATCATACCTCATTTTCAAGATCATCTGCAAACATTTGTTCCTGCAAAAATAACAAAAGAGATTCCCCCACGAATCATTTTTTCAATAACGTTTAAGGGGCTTATACTCAGTTCACTCACTGACAAGTCTACCCCAGTCTCTAACGCCACCGGCTTCCGACTGACCCCTTCCGCTTCCCAGCGACCCTCTGGCAAGGGAAATAATGACAAGAGGAGCGAAGGATGTTTGACAGAGCAGTCTCCTGACAAGCACCCAAGGAAACAGGAGCATCTGTTCATCTGTCTCCATCACACACCACCTAGGCAGAAGGGCACAGTTCTTCAGCAGGAATTTGCCAATTTTGGAAAGTGAGTATTAAGGAGTCTGTGGGGTTTGTTTTATAAAGGCTCAAGAAAGAAGTTCAGACAAGCCAATGATTCCGAGAAGAAATATTCTTTCTATCCATGTGCCATATTGAGGGGAAGCTGCAGTTGTTTCTTCAGTGCACCTCCCACAGTGAAGGAACAAATGTGAGCCTTCACAAAGGAAAAAAAAAATCCGTCTTCCTCAATTGTACTGGTCATATCTAGACCTCTAAGAGGAGGGAACTTTTCAAAAACAGGGTGTCAAATGTGGGTGAGAAATCCCCTGTTGAAAACCTTTTTCTCTTTTTGCCAGTTGAAGACTTTCCTCCATGTTTCCACTTATGCTGACAGCTGGAAAACAAGCAAAGCCCTGACACTCACCACCTACAGGGAATTGTGCAGGTGAACCTCACTCTCCAAACGAGAACCTGCCAGAACACCTCACAGTTCACTTTACTTCATGAAGTGCAGAGGTGTCACTGCTCACATTCACGGGTGTCAGTAAACGATGAGCAGGTCTCCTCACAGTCAGCACCACAAGACCAAAGGCTTTTGCAGCAGAAGACAGCAACAGTAGCACATACAGAAATAATCCCCAGGAAAGCCATGAAGCGCACACCCTAATTACACGTGCTTTCCTTGCTATGTCTGCCTGCCTTCTCTGCCCATGGTGGGCAGCTCCTGCAGCTTTCAGGCCAGGTTATCCACCCCAGGCTTACCTCGCTCAGTTGCAGTTGCAGCCCGCTGATGCGATCCAGCAGCATCCTTTGCTCCTCTTGCACTTCCCTCATTCGATCTTTCAAATCTTGATTTTCTAACTCCAGTTCCTTAAAAAGTAAGTAAAATAAATAAAAATCAATAAATAAAAACCCACACCGCCACACACTACACATACGTGGGGAAAACGGAAGCATCTGAACCAAAAATTTTAACAGCCATTAAAGACACCAAGCCCTAACAAGTCCCCTTGTGGTTGTGTGGCCTTACTGTTTCATTCTGAAGGTTTACACAAGCACGAGCTCTTTGAGCTATTCAGCTCTAACAGCTTCTTCTCCTGTAAGTGCACATACAGGCTGTGAAAGCACAAGCAGAGTAAGATTACACTGGGTGCTGACAGTGCTTGAGAGGCTGCTTATCTGCTGCCTGTTAACAAGTAAAAATAACTTGTGTTAAAACAGTTCCTGAAACCCAACCACTGCAGCCAGCAGTGCAATGGAAGAGCCGGCAGCCACAGAAACCACCCCAGTAAGGCACAGTGAACCCAGTACAGTCCACCAGGAGGTCTGCGCCAGCACTCCGTGCAGTGCTTGCACTTAAATGATAAAGCACGTCTCACTCCTGCCTGATAATCGCTGCCTGGACTGTGGAAACCACTGGAGCTCCAGTCAGAGAAGTTGCGCGGAGACCTTTATCCTTTCATTACAAAGCACTGCAGAACAAAGGCTTTGATTTCTCAGTGATTTGTTCCCCACAGCTCAAAACATTATTTACCTTTTTGAGAACTGTACTGACATAGTAACAGCTTGTTTTCAGTAAGACAAACATCTCTTGAGAATGTTACAAACACAAATCTTCCTGGTTTGTGACCCTGTGATTTTACTGCAGACAGAAAGTTCAGAGATGGGCAGGGTTAAGACAGGAAGGGACTTGCAAATATTTGTTACACAAAGAAGTACTTTCTCCTGAAAAAGTTTACAGCTGATCTGCGTAATTGCCACCCTGCAGTCACACAATTTGGTTTTACGTAAATGACAACACATGTGGACCTTCTAAAGGGAGTTGCTAACACTTATTTTACAGTGTCTCTCGTATGTCTGGTTCATTACATGTATGGCAATGTGAGTCCGGAACCTTCCCGAGCACTACGCTTACCTGAGCACTATGTTCCTTCTGATACAGCTTGACGCTCCCCCCGTCCTGCGTGTGCAGCCGATTCCACTTCTGTGACATAGCAGTGACCTGGGATTGCGACAGCTCAGAATTACTCTGTGTCCCCACTGTGCCAACACCCATTTCTGGGGACAGCAGGCTGCGTTCAACCCAGTTTCAGCTTCCAACACCCCCACCGTGACAGATCGCTTCAGGAAGAGGCCACTCACGATCTCACCCTGACAGCAAATGGGATGCTTGTCAAAACCCTAACATGGAATATGCACATCACCAAATATCTGTCAGACAGGAATAGCCACACCACCTGATCACAGAGGGAGTCTGCTCAGCTCCAGAGGAAGTTAAGGACTCCAAAAATGCTGTGACACGAGTTGTGTCACAGCACAATCAGTCACCCTCCCCACACCACCAGCGATGCCCTGCCTCAGGAGGCAGTTGGTGGAAGCAGCCTTACCTTTGGTTCAAGCTGCCCTTTCTTCATGGTGTCTCTCCCTAAAAAAGCACCGCAAAAACAGCAAGTCAAAAAACACGTTTCATTCAGATTCCTGCTCCACATTCAGCTAATTCTGTCTGTTTTCCACCTTGGGAGGACATTTCAAGAAATAGATTCAGCACCCCCAAGTTAATCAAATATGGGCCCATTCACAAGACAAAGTTTTTCCTATAAATAAGGCTAATTAACTCCTGTGATCAATGCTGGAATGCCAGCTCAGTGACATCAGTACCTCAAGGCACCAGAGCCTGTATTTACCTGAAAAGCTTTATTACTAACACCAAACCAAGCCCTTCTTTCCCCTCCCAACCAGGCAGTTCATCACCCCTTTGTTCAGAGGACTCCAGCTGCCCTCCAAACAGCAGTTCCTGAAGCCACAGCAGTTGTAAGAAACACAATTCAAAGGAAAGAATGACGGCAAGCTGTTAGAGCCATGTCCTTCGTACCTTTGCTGGAATCCTCAACGGCAGCTTTTATTAAAGCCAAAATGTCAATATTGTCACCGATTCTGGCATAGTAAGCACAGTCATGACCAAGGCCATCAGTCAAACTAACATCCGCGCCATTTTTGAGCAAAACTTCCACTGCATCCTTGCAGCCGTACTCACAGCCTAACATGAGGGCGGTCCTGGGGACGGGGAGAGAGACAGCGTTCAGAGAGCCCAAGAGCTCGTGCTCCCAAACAATCACAGCGAAAAGCCTTCGTACACTTATGTCTAATCATGGAAACTTAAGCCAAGGAATCTTTCCTCTATCAAGAGAGGAAACTAAGCTTTAGCAAGTCATTTGGTCAATGTTTAAATATTTGTTAAAAAGCAAATAAAACCACTCCAGTATCAGCATTTTCATGAAACCCAGCATAAACGTACTGCCTTTGAGAGCCACCCAGCATTTTGAAGACTCCCATGGCTTTGGCTTCCTCTCCAGATACAAATCGCAATAGACACAACAAATATAAGACAAGAAGTTTGGACAAAGTTTGGGGTTGTCTTGGCAATGCCTTCCAAGCACTTGCCAGCTCGAGAATCGGCTCCAAGGAAGAACTGGCAGAACTGGCAGCTACAAAGAGAAAAGCCCTCCCCTGACCCCCTTCCATGAGTAGAGGAGGAAACATTACAAGGCCTGTAGGTCTCTGGAGCTCCAATGGGACTCAGGTACTTCTTGATCAAGCTCCACTTTTGTCATGACCCATCTTGCATATTGATCCCAAGGGGTGCAAGATGCAGATTTGGACAGACAAACCCTTAAGACAACCAACTGCCATGTCTCTGCTGGCAGCAATAACCCGTGGCACATGTCACCTGTTTTGTTTGTCCCTGGCATTGACATCCGCTCCTCTATCTATCAGGAGCTGACAGACTGTGGGACGACACATCTGAGTGGCCAGCACTAGTGGTGTCCTCCCATCCTGCAGAGAGGAAAGGGGGAAAGTAGTGAGGAAAGGGAGAAGCAGCAAAGGACTCCAGCAGGATTTGTGCAGGAGAATACTATAAGCAGCAACTTACTCCATCTTTTGAGTTCACTGAGGCCCCGTGATCACACAGTAGTTGGATGCTAGAGGAGCAGTCTGACATAGCTTGCAAGAGAAAAAGGAAGAGCAAGTTATTGGGGTGCATTTGCTTCACAAAAATCCATGCAACTAAGTGAAAGCACGACAAGGGTCTATGGCTTATTCTCACACAAACATCTCAAAAGTACATGAAAACTCAAACACTGCTGCTCAAGACACTGCACAGCACAACGAGAATGCAGACAATCCCAAGTGAAGTATCTTCACCTGCTGACATCATTGCTCTGAAACATTGCTTGTGACACTGAAGATTTTACAATACAATTCATGGGCATGAGAAGAGACCTTTTGCACCTACAACCTTTGCTAAGGCTCTTTATTGAGGACAAATGCCCTGATAACAAACATTTTCTCTTGCTATAGTCACCAAAACTAAAAGCAGAATTGGGCCCATCTGAAAATTAATTTCTTAATTATGTCTAGATTTCATCCTACGGTTACCAGGAAACAAACCTGCAAACTCTGTTACCTGCATCATGAAGAGCAGTTCTTCCTTGAAGATCCACATTCTCCGTTGGGCAATTGTACTGTTAAAATAAGTAGCCCTGGTTACCATTAGGATTCACCCAGCACTTACAAAACATGGAATGTTTGGAGGAAAATTCAAATGAGCGTAAACTGACCAGGAATAAACAAAGAACACAAACCTAAGACAACCCCCAATACTGTTTCATTAATGAAAGACTATGGCTATAGATGTCCATCTTTTGAGAAAAACACTACTCTCGTGCAGACTTTTCAGCATGACTGTTCCTAAATGCAAATGAGTCAGAAAAGGAGCATGAGTCTTTACAAGACACTCAGCTGCTTTTAAGAGGTAAAAACTACAACTTGATTGGATTGTCTATCTGAAGAGAAAAAAAAATGTTTCTTTATTTCAGCACTCTTTCAGCCATGGCCTGTTATTTAATATGAAAAGGTCTTTTCCCCATGACTGCCTTATTTTCAAAAAAGAATGTAATTCTTTCAAACAAGTGGCATATCCCAATTTTGAAGCAGTATATCCAAGAGCACCTTTTTTCCCTCAAAAATGAAAACCATAAGCACAGACAAGTTGGATTTTTCAGTACCTGCAAGAGCTTCTGCAAACACAAAGCATGTCCGTACTTGGCAGCTAGGTGCAATGCGTTTCTGCCTGAAAAGAGAGAGAACACCCATTCAGCACCTATGTGGAACACCACACCCCGATTCCACATGCCTGCCCTGCTGCTCAAAGTCCATTACTAACTGTACAACACTAACTCATAAGGTGTTCATTTGTACTTCACTAAAGCATCAGCCCAGTTCATTTCATCTGAAGAAAAATCTGTCATCGTCCTCCTCCATAATTCTATGTGGTTCATCATGGCTCATCATGTGCCAGTCTATGAAACACATAGATACATACTTGTGATTAGACTGATGGCAGTAGAAGAGACAGTTCAGATCAATATTACATCATTTTAGATACAACGAGTGCGTCAGCACTATAACTGAGGCACCCCTTGGACAGACCCCACTTTGTAACAGTCCTTCCCTATTTCAGGGACTGCAACCAAGGATTCAAGTTCATTGGTGAAATTAATCTCAAAACAGCACAAATGACTCCACAGAAGCATTTTACAAAATAACTTGTCATAGGAAAGGGGGAGGCTAAATTATTCCTGTAATCAAGTTGAAAACAACAGAATATTCATTAACCACGTTAAATCATAAGCAGGAAATCTGAGGTCAAAGTAGCACTCGTTTTTCACTGCCTCTTCCACAGGAGCTTCACACAAACTGATACCACACGCAAATCAAGGCGGCAGCGCAGACACACTCTGCCTTTCTGAGGTCTCAGTACAGATAAATGAACACCCACCCTATCATTTAACTCCAATCCTCACTGCAGACAGTACCATACAAGTCTCACTGAAATATACTCAGTAACTAAATGAACACAAATTCATTTAAAATCATTCTCATACTGATATTCTCAACCCAAAATGTGGATCTCACCAGACCATACATACAGCTACAGCCACACAAACCCAAAGCACTGAATTTCTGCTGCATTCATGAGTTTACATGACAAGACATGACCAGCCTCCTCGAAGTCCAGCAACAAGTCACGCAGATAATCAATTTTTTTGTCAGCTACAGGAAACTACAGAATGGAGGAAGATCTGCCCTGTAGTTCAACTTAATTCTACTCCAAAATAACCACCAAGCTGAGAACCTTTGGACACTTGAGGTCGCCTACCTGCAGCATCAGTGGCTGTGATATCAACTCCATGAATAAGGATGGTGTTCAAGCAGTCCAGGTTTCCCTTCGACGCTACAACATGGAACCTAAAACCAGAAAAAAAAACAGGTGAAAAACCAGCACACTTCTCATTTCTCT
This sequence comes from Bucorvus abyssinicus, assembly GCA_009769605.1. Taxonomy (NCBI): domain Eukaryota; kingdom Metazoa; phylum Chordata; class Aves; order Bucerotiformes; family Bucorvidae; genus Bucorvus; species Bucorvus abyssinicus. The sequence goes on from CM020038.1 coordinate 21,599,234, forward strand.
TTAATATTCCAATGTGGCAAAAGCAAGTAACTCAATATTGATCTCCACTTTGCCGTGAAGATTGTTTGTGAGGATTTCACATCCTGGCTCTCTGCTGTTCCAGTCTGGAATCTCTCATGATGTATTATGTGGATTTATGTGTTTTTAAAAGTTCTCAGAGCTGCAGCAAGATGTAGGAATTGAGTAACTTCCAGCAGTTTCCCAGCACTATTACTGGAATATGGGGAGTTACTCACGCAGATCTCCCTTCCACATCCAGTTTAGTAGGACTGACTCCTTTTTTGGCGAGGATGGACGAAACCTTTTCCACATCGCCCCTTTCCGCTGCTTTCATTAACCTGTCATCATACTTGTTCCAGTCTGTGTTCAGCTGTGGGAGAGAATTAGAACAGCACATGAGCTTGTGGTACACTACCGACCTACCAAAGGAACGTCAACGAAAGGTTCCATTGTACACAAAAATGTCTTGGCTTGCACCTCGAGTGGTATCTGTTAAGATGTTTTGAGATCTTTTAGATATCCTTCTGTCCCCTCTTGGCTGACAGTCACTATCAGCTATTTAGCTGTCACATGAGGCTGCCACGACAGCTCCCTTCTCATCACTGCGATTTTACTTCTCTTACCACAGATACTTCAATCCTGACCAAAAAACCCTAATGCTCTCCCCACAGCAGTTCTTTAACAAACGAAAAAACCTCTGACAGAGCACAGCATCTCAAAAACATTGTGGTGTGTCTGGAGGGGACGTCAGAAGTCACGCAGACACAGAAACCCCACACAAGGTCAGCTCCAGCTCTGGTTGTTGTCCAGTATTTGTCTGACTCTGGAGAGCTCTGCTGCAGGCAGGGGTAGAGTGGTCCCAGGAGATCTGCAGTTCAGCCCTTCACTAACCCTATCAGAGGACATCTCCAAGTGCCTAGTGATCACATTTCAACATCTCCGCTACACCCACTAAGAACTGTCCCTCTCCTTGTCCCTGCAGCACTATAGGTCTGAAGAGCTGAGCTGTCTCAGTCTCATGGCCCTCAGGGAAGGGACATCCACTACTGTCACATCAGCAAGGCAATTAACTCCATTAACTGCATGAAAACTGGAAGGCTTCTGGTTTGTCTTTATTGTCAATCATTTGGATTGTAATAGTCTAAATGCAATAAAGTGTTTCATTTTTAGGTATTAAATATCTGTTTGTGCCTCAAAAACTACAAATTAATAAACAAGATACAACACAAAGGAGCAGATAAGTGAGGAACTGCAAGTAACAGAGCACAGATCAGCACTGCTAACAACCTCCAATCTTGTAATCACCTTCAGCACATTCATGTTAGAAACAGTTACATTCCAACAGACAGAACTACCTTCTCCTTAAGACTGTCTTACTAGCAAAGACCAAAAATTTTGGAGATTTAAAGTAATGAAGTCTGGAAGATCCACGATGGAAAGGACCAGCGCCAAGGAGCCAGTTCTCAAAGCGGGCAGAGTCCAGAGCTGCAGCAAGGTCTCACCTTGCACCAGTGCCAGAGTCTGCTGGGAAAGAGGCAACAAACCAGAGCAAAACCCAAAGCCACTGCCCTGCGACTGTACTATGGTTTGCATAACGGAGTCGGAATCACGATTACCTTTATTCCGCATTCTCACGATAAACAGGATTACAGTAATCACGGACCCTCAGCAACAGCTTAGTGGACACTTGCTAAAGGTGCCGCAAAGCTATAGACCGCTAATGAAATTACCGCCACTCACGTGCCCAGCTGAAGTGCAGGACCAACACGTCAATCAATTAAAACATCCATTAACTTAAAAGCCACAGCAGCCTGGCCAGCAGAATGAAGCCAACACACCGTGACATCACTGCTCACAGCAGGAGCGCACTCGCAGCGGGGGGATGGACGGATTCTGGGCAAAGCTTCCTCTGCAAAGCTACCCCAAGTGTGTGGGTTATTTTTGAACCCCTTGGACACTGTGCACAGGCAGCACCGAGCTCTGCTCCCTCTAAAGTCTTCTGCACGTGACACATCTCACACTCTTAGGGGAAAGCCATCACATCTCACACATCTGCCGCTGGGTTTGAGTTGCAGAGTTCCACACTTGCAGCTCACACCTGCTAGCACAAACTCACTCAAATCCCCAGAACCCCCTCCCCAGCCATCCCTCGCTCCCACTTCATACAGCCTCTGACTACCAAGAACATGCTTTTAAAATAAAAGCACCATCACCTTCATTTTTTCCCCCATTGGTTATAACACTGAAGTAAATTGCATCCATTTGCTATGATGTAGTAAATCAGATATCGTCACCCCAAGCACTTCACCTTTAAAGGTAACTCGTCCCAGTCAGAGCTGTTAAAGACCGCGGTAACCCACATTAATTAAAGGAAACACAGATAAAAAACATTCACAAAATACAAGCTTTTGCCTTTTCGCAGTTGTAAACCTCTGCCACTGCTATGAAATCTGAGATACCTACTGTGTCTTTAGCTGCACAAGAGAACCAACAAGTCATCCTAGAACCCGCAGCTTCTTGCTGCCAGAAGCAATCAGTGTATCGCGCATCAAGATGCAAACCTGGCAGCTCACAAAGCACCGAGCCAGAGCTCAGACAGGCTGCTTCGAGAAACCAGTTCTCTCCACTGCCCTGAACTCATCCTGTTCCTTAGCTTGGATCCCCAAGCATACTTCCCTCATCTTCAGGATCATCTTCAGACTTCATAACTCTTAAAAATACAGGGGCTACCCCTGGCCAGAGGCTACCCGGCCAGCCAAGCCCTTCGAGGGTCCGGCCACAGGCTCAGTCTGACCCTCCCCAGTGACCCCCAAGAAAACAGTCCCTGTGCTCTTGTTGCCGTGTGGGACAGACTGCCAGAGTGACTCAGGCTCACGGGTAAATATTGCCCAGGCTGAAATGTCTTGTAAACACAACGTAGACAGTCTCAGCAGCCCAGATCTATTTTCTGATAATCCCGGGCCCGGTAGCTGCGGGATACAAAGCCAGAGCTATTACTACATTCCCCGCATGCTCATGCCCTGAGTAACGCGGGTTGGATTTAACGTTAACTAACGAGACAAGCATGCATGAAACCTTACTATGGCGTTGTTGTGTTCCGCAGACAGGCACACACTCAATTTAAAATAACAAACGCGGTAGTCAAATGAGCTGTCCACTGACATTAAGGAAGGTCACACTTATCACCACTAATAACACAGGACTGAAATACTCCCAGGAGTCATTTTTTCCCATTCCACCCCACCACAAAGCCAAAAGCAGACTCACGATCAGACTTCAGACAGTTACAACTGCAGAGCAGATGGAATGCACAGTCCTATTTTGACAGAAATGTAACCCATTTTAATTTAGAAAACACACATGCCTCTGCTTTAAAAAAAAAATTCTCCTTTTACAGGGATGGAACCCATTCGGAATAGAACCTGGTTTCAGCTTACTGCTGCTGCCAGCCTGTCTCCCAACGTGTTCAAGGAGCGGAGTCACAGAGGCTGGGAAAACATTAGACAGACAGCATCATGATTAACAGCGGGGAAGAGGAGAGTCTCCTTCCAGGAGTTTTAAATTTAAACGGAGATCTCCCGAGTGCCCTATTTAGAGGACTGGGTCACCATGAGGCACAAAGCACTGGTTTGTCTGCAGAAGAGAAACGTGGCGCATAGCCAGAAAAACCACCCACACATCCTGGAGGGCACACACGAGAGACCACAAATCACCTCATCAAGGGATCTTCTCAGCAAAGGGATGAAAATCACCCACTCATTTGTATTTGCACAAATTCACCCTTTCCCAGCAATCTCTACACTATTCCACATCACTTACTGTGAGCACCAGCCCTTTGCCTTGCAGCACTAACGTGTTCTCAAAGAACGTTCCAAGACTTCTCTGCAATTAGTGTCCACGTGACAAAGCCACTCCAGAACAGTGCAATGACTGCGTCACCTCGAGTCATCTTCTGCCCAGAACCAAGACTGTTTCCTCAAGCCAAAAATGGCATTTGGGGGGGGAAAAAAGATTAATAAATACATTTCACAAGTGGCAGCAACAGCAAAGAAAAACACATTTAAGTGAAATCAGCTTGGTAAGAAAGCATGTAGGTAAGCACATGCCTTCCAGGTGAAGTGTCTCCTCCAACACATTTGTCTCAAAGGCTTCACACACCCCCATTTCTCTGTGCCTGCAGACAGCCCTCATGAGCTGCACTCATCGCGCAGCCCCTTTACCCTGAAGATCCTCCTGAGACAGTCTTGACCACAAGATCTGGGATTGTTAAACCACATTCCCCAGCCGTGCCCAGCTCAGACTAAGCCCAGCCAGCAGCTCTCAGCAAACTCAGCCTTCTCGGCTCCGCAGCACCAGGAGCTTTGGTAAAGGCAGCCCAGGCACAGGCTCACCCCCACTGCACCGCTCTCCACGGCAGCAGAATCTCAGAGCTCCAAGGGCAGAAGCCAGTGCAGTGTGCTTGGGTTGCATTCTCCCAGTGTAACCGACGTCCGGAACCTAATTCAGTTTGGGTTTTCTGTACAAAGATGATCACCAATACACCAGCAGCGCTGATCTCGAGAGGTGCTGAACTCCCAGCACACCACTACTGCCCAGTCTCTGTTAACAGAGCTCTTCCTATACTCAGGCCTCCAGGGATTGTCCCCAACCCCAGGTCTCCACCAATGAGGGAACATCCATCTCCACCATCTGGTTAAGGCTGGGCTGGCCACTGGAGGAATGACAGACGCTCTTTAGCAGGAACTGGGCTAGATGGATTCTACCCACATGTTTAATAATTCTGAATTAATTCTTCTATGAACTTACTCGTGTTTCTCAAGTCCAGGTAAGCTTACAGCATCCCCTTTGGTAAGGGACTGTACATCTCCACTACATATTGCATCTGTTCCTAGTCTCTCTGACTCCAAAACCCCTTACCTTACCAGACACTAAGCAGAGCAGAAGTCAAGGTACCCAACCTACCTGCAGCCCTCATCTTGCAGATGTTTGGACCATCACATCACACCCTCCTGGGCTGTGCCACAATGCTCTCACTCCACACACCAACTCAGGCAGTAGCTAAGGAACACCTCCCCTGCCGGCTGCTTACTGAGAAGAGCTGAGCGTAGTTCAGAGTCCAAAAAGTTTACTTTTTTTGTCATACAGCATAGCTCAGACTCAAACTACAGCCTTCAAAAGCAAGCCTGTTCCTCATCCATCATTACAATTAAGTATTTAAAGATGAGAGCAGCAAGAGCATTAATGACTGACACTAGAGGTATTTACACTCAGGGCCTCTTTGGAACCAAGACTAATTACTCTCACTTTTCCAAGCAAAACAAGACAGGATGTTCTAGTTACTGAGAGCACTGGAAAGAACTGTGGCTGGCAATGAAAGCCATGGGGTGCTACCAAAGCTAAAAATAAATACATACGTAAGTTTGTACACTGCAGACAGTCAGAGAAGGAATTAGGAAAATTAATGCTTCAAGTTTATTATTGCTATAAGGATATATAATAAACAAACATAGCACCATACTTAGGGAATCAGAGCTTGAAGCTACGGGGCATCTTCTCCCTCTCAACCAAAGGAAGAAAAGCGAGTGGAGTCCATGGAGCCACGCACACGTCGCCACCTGAGTGACCCCCCACAGAAGGGCTGCCTTTATTAGTGATCCTGACACAAGAGAATAACAGTGGGGTCATGGGGACCCAAACTGGACAGCCAAACGAAGATCCCAACCCTGAAGGCCTTTGGAAAGCAACCCAGAATACCCTTTAGTCCCAGCAGCAACCAAGTATTCTCCAGGGTGAAACCCTAGCAGCCAGAAGGGAACTCACAAGACTTTTCACACCAGCAAGACGAGACTTCTGGTCACCAGTCTGAGCACAGCCCATGAGGCACGACTCCTGTTTGAGAGGGTACTGAAGACAATACAGCACCAGGGACACAAGAAATACCGGTCATAATATTGCCATGAAAACAACTGTGACAAATGAGCTCACTGAAATCGAAGCGTTACTCAGGAAGCTGCGACCTGAACTGGGAACTGCTCATCCAGAGTCTCTGAACACTTTTACCTGTGAAGCTGCAGAACACCGACACATAACTAAACAGTTTATTTAACTAAAGCATGGACAACCTCCAGCAGCCACCCTCCTCCCTTCGGAAATACCAGCTGCAGTCCAAAGCAGTTCTTAAACCCTTCAGCCCGAAAGCTGACTGACATGAACCTGTGAAAGCGAACCCAGCTCCCAGCACTGCTGGGCCGGGCAGATAATCCTATTAACGAAACCAACCCGACAGGACCCATCCTGCTCTAATGCCATTAGCGGGTGACATAAGCACATAAAACACGCCAAGAGCAAAGAGCTCTGGTAAAATGCTGCTGCCAGCACTTACAGTAAGGGCTCATGAACCTGTGAATGGTTTTAAAAATTATCTAGACATAGTGCTAACATCATACGTTTATGGAAACAGCCATAAACTACTAAAACTGCAGGTTCTGAAGTCTGTGAAGGCCAATAGACAGAACAAGAGACAGAGAGCTATTAACTTTAGGCCCATTTTGCCACAAGATACTAATTTTTCCAGTTTAGGTCTCACTCGGCTTCCTGCAGAGAAAGACAAACACGCGCTGACAAAGGAGAGTGACTTGAAGAACATCCGTGTGTCCTGTCAGCCTAGCAGGATGAGCAGGGCAGGCTGGGCACATCTCTCTGCCTGCACACGCCATCCTCCTGCTCTTTCCACAGAGGTCAGAGTACGTTTGTGACCAAACCCAATGTCTCCACAGACACACCCTGCGATTTTCCGTGGCACAGAATGACGATGGCTTTTGAAGTAGTTTGATTTATGTGAACGCTTCACAGGCTGACAAAAGGAAAGGACAGGTCAGGCTCCTGGGAGTGTTTGCTCAAGCTTTGCACCTGGTGCAGCTCTTCCCCGCAGAAGAGACACACATCAGCACGTATCCACCTCTCTTAGAGCCTTGGGCTCGCCTGCTGTTGCCTAGAAAATGCTGCAGATCCCAGGCGTGGGAAAGGGTAAGCTCAAACAGGGGAAAAATGGCATGTTGTGTGTTAAAAGCATATCTTGCTTATCAGGATGTATCTGTACTCACAGACAAATGGGTTCTTCCTTCATCCCACAGGTTCCACACACAGCATGTTACATTATCACCTCGTTTACTGTCATTTCTCCATCTACAGAAAATGACTGAATGCCACAGAGCGGGCCAGGCTTAGGCTAAGCAGTGATGAAAAGTAACAGCCTTCCTGGGACTGCTGGGGCTTGGCATCGCTCTCCAAACGCTCGTGTCAGGAATTCCCATTCACAGCTATGCTGTGGCATGGCCTCTAACTGCATCCTGTAATTAATACAGGTTATGGGCTCCTAACAGAGAGGTTAAAGCAAAACAAACAGCAACCAGCTAAAACCTCATCATAAAGACTCCTGATTTCACCCTGATTTTAAGGCACTTTCCTTCCCACAAGTCAGCATATCCCATCAAGATCAAATTACTAAGTATCAGGGAAGTATTCAAACCTAGCTATCGATGTGACGAGGCAAACAGTCCTCTCAAGGCCATCCCCAGGGCTGGAGGCCTGTGTCAAACAGCACATTTCTGACTACAAGGAGGGACACAGACCAAACAGCTCAGCCAGCTCTCTCTTTACACGGCTGGGGTAGGGAAAGCCAGCAGCACCAGCTACAACCACACACAAGCTGCAGCGGTAACGTCAGAGGACTCTGCGTCCAACTCCTGAAGGAGGCAGAGTCTGTTAAAATAAAACAGAAAAATTAAAAATATTCTGGATTTTGTTTTTAAACACAAGTTCCTCATGTCTCACTGCCAACACACAACTCCAGTGCACTGTACGGAGAAATCCCCCTCAGTCCTCAGCCCGAGCTCCAGCCCAGCCTGGACACCAACAGAAGTGATGAGAACAACGTTCGCACACTGAAAACAAACCAGCAGGTTTGCAGCTGCGTCTCAGACAGTCCATAAGGACATTTTATGGTAGCTGGGGCCAGACTTACACACCTCAAATAACATTCCACCCTTTTACAGCAGAGCACAGCTTTCAACCACACCAGTCACCGGGAGCCTTGGACCTGGGTCCTGCTGCAGCCCAGCTTTGTCCCCACAGTGCCCAGGAGAAAGTGCTGCCCCTTTAAACAGGGAGAAAGCAGCAAGGTCAGAGTCCAGCTGCCTCCCTCTGCCCATGAAGCCGCCAGCCACACCACCTTCCTTGGGCTGGAGGCTAACCATTAGTGCGAAATGATGAGCTCTCAGGCAAGGGCCGATTGATTCGTCTGCTTCCATTTATTAATGACCAAGCATCAGAAAATACCAGGGGGATGAAACACGGCCCAACCGTTACAGCCATCACGCGGGGAGGCAGCCTCAAGCTCAGAGAAGGGAACACCATGACTTGATCTGGTTCAGTCACCATCAGGTAATGAAAGTAGAGAGACAATATCAGTCTCCCAGACGAATAAGCACTTGTTTGCTAATAAATATTAATATTTAAATACTGACGTACTGATGTACTACATAAGTTGTGTCTGAGCAAAAGGTCAGACGAACTCAAAACAGGTAACAGCCTTCTCTGCAGGTCAGCTCAGGGGATATAACTTGCATGAAGGCACTGACCATGCCTCCAATTATTAAAATATTTTTAGTTGCTACATTCCACAGTGATAAAGCACCAATTGAAACTCCTTTTTAAGGACCCTGAGAATTACACTGCTCCTGTAAACAGGCCGCACCACACAGCTCCTGCTGCAGCACAAACTGCCCGGCTTGACTAACCTCCTGTTTCTCCAACATCAAGCAGAAACATGGCACAACCATCCACCTCACTATCTGACCAAACGCAAATGAACCACAAAGATTTTTTTCAGGGAACACAGGCATTAGCCTTGATGAAGTCTCCTGGAACCCAAAGGTCCTCTACGGAATACCCACAGCCAGCCTAGGAGGCGACACTCAATGAGATTTGCTGATCCTGGGCAGCATTGCCTGAGGATGGCTTTAAGTCACTGTTGGTTGCCCACAACAGGCATGAGGGAGGTGGCGAGTAGCTCTGCTCCGGCCAGCAGCAGCAATGCTGGAAAAATTCTGCTGATGGGTCACAGCCCTGCGAGCAGCGTAGCTGACAAAACCCGTCTTGTCCTTGCACAGGGCAGAGTCGTGACAAAATGCCATGAATATCTCATTCATTTACAAACCGACACGTGCCACTGGCAGCACAAGTTTTCTTCTGTTTAAGAACAGAAGTGATCTTGAATCTTTGGCTAAAACCAGGTTAACAAGCACCTATTATTTTTACTTTCTTCAGTTACTAATGTGTCTTCTACAGCACTGGTGCTACACATTGTTTTGAACAAAGTTATGCTGCTGTAACATGTATGTACAAAGATAAAGTGTAGATTAATCAATAAATTCAGACACCAAACAGTACTTTTCAATTCCCTTAATTGCAGCAGTCCGATGGGAACAGGAGGAAGTGCCTCCCCTCCCTGCTGCTGACGGGGCAGCAGTGGCAGTTTAATTGTGTATTGGGTGAACTCAGAGTTCCACTCCTTGTGCTGAGAAAGAGTCGTCACGTCACAGACCTGTGCAGCCAGCACCGGGAAGAGCCTTCCCACAACCTTCCACGGGTTCAGCCGTCACTAACTACAGAACTTGTTCAGATATTAATGGAACCATCACAAAGTGTCACACCTCGGCTGTCCACCTCTGTCTCTTGCACAGTGGTTTCCACTAATTACACAGGATGTTCAGTTTCTCTTAATTAGAAAAATCCAGCTTCGTTTTAAACAGAGGAGAGAGGGTTGGTGGCCATTTTCTGCTGGGTTCACAGCTGCTCATCTCAGCACTGGCCAGCGCTCCAGGCAGTGCTGCTGGTTTCTGGAGCACATGGGTATCCCACCAGCTCTGTCTTTGATGTCCCATCTCAGGGCACAAATGACTCCAAAGAGCTGCAGACCCACCGCTGCTCAGTGACGCAGCTTCGGTCATGCTGGAAGCACCACCAGCAATCCTGCGGTTTCCAGTAAGCAGCCATCCTCTGGCCAGCACTCCAGAAGACCCCTCCCCTAAATTCCAGACCTCACCACAATGGACAGGAAGGGTCAAACCCCCACATGAATGAGATAACACACCTCAAATGTAACAGAACACCTCCACAGCTATTTCCCAAGTGTTGAAGAAATAAGGCAACCTTTTCTCCCCCACCCAGAGCCAACAGGTAGACTCTCACCAGTGCAAGTCAATTAGCAAAGGTCTGAAACAAAAATAACTTTGCAGAACAATAAACCAACCTTTCCTCAACCATCTTCTCAAGAAAAACCAACCAGTGAGCTGTTCCTATTTGCTTCCTGTACATACAGCTACAGAGAGAATGTCTAACTTTACTGCCAGACAAGACACTTGCAGTTTCCACATGTATTCTGGAATCTCAGAAATACCAGCCGTGTGCGCAGCTGTGGTGACCCCAACAGGATCAACTACATTAATTAAAATCCAGTTTGGAAATGCTGGTGAATGAGGCATCATCTCTGACTGAGAGCCAGGACTGTGCCCCGGAGGCTTCGTGCTCCACAGAACCTGGTGGTGAAGTTTCCAGCCTGCCCTGGAAACGCGTGTCTCATTATTCAGAGCACTGAAGTTACTCAACGGGCTGCTCAGATGACTTTCCAAGCTCCAGCAGCCAGCTGGCACTGGCAAAACCAGATCATTCCATTTTCAGACACAATACTCTGGGTCTTGGAATCGGTAATAACTCTCATTTTTGCTTTCTGCTGCTTTTCATGTTTTCTCTCTGTCACGAGGCAGGGAGCAAAGCCACTTCCAAAAGATCACCATCAGAAGACAGAGGGCCTTAACCTGGAGGGAAATGTTCAGCAGCATGATGAAGGGATTAAGTTTCTCTCCACCCCCCAGGAAACAGCACAGGGTGGGGACGAGAGAGGGATGGAGTTTCTCAAACAGGCAACTCTTTGACACTCGTTTCAGGCAGGATCTGTAAAGCTCCCACTGGCAGGATTCCCATCCACTTCCCCAGCTGTTAAAAACACAGGCCAGGCTTTACCCCATCACTCCCCCCTTCAGCCTCACCACCAACACCCACCCATGGCACTGAATTTTGTTTTCACCACACAGAAGGTTCTAGGTTGTATTTGATTAGCCAGTGGAGCAACCGTGTAACCAAAATATGTGATAAACAGGGGAAATAAGTACATCATGGGGACAAAACCCCTTTTCTTAAGGGATCTCACTGAAAGGAATTTCCCTTCACAATTTTATAAAAACTGCAGCTCTTAAAAGTATGAAGACCACTCAAAGCTGCTTTGAAAGGAAGGATCACTGACCCTTCACCTGTGGAAGTAAAATGTCATTCAAACCCAAGCAGCAATGTTGTGTTTGTTCAAACATAATTATTGTGGGCTTCTGAAACAACAAACAGTTCTAAAGTACAGGGCAACTAACCAACAGCACAACGCAGTGCCAGCCTACACACTCGCAATTATCATAGCAGGCTTCTGAATCACTCCTGGGCAGAGTGAGACATTCGGCACAGGGGTGCGCTGCTGCACGGAGCTGTCACTTCATCACTGTGTTCGGTCAGCACTTCACCAGCCAGAATCTCGCCATGTCTTTCAAACGAGCAATTACTGTAAGTAATCGCTGCAGGTCCAAGCCAACCATGTAGGAGTACATTCAAGAGAGCTAATATCTTAAGAGACGACTGATAAACGTCAGCGTATCATGTTAACCTGCCCTTTCCACTATCCCAGGGAGCAAGTTGAGCAAATCAGCGCAGACACAGGAGAAAAGGCTCAGGAGTGCACCAGCCACAGCAGGGTCCCAGCAAAGCCTTTACAGAATACTCACAAGTAAAGTTGATTTACCACACAAAGTAATTCCCCAGTGTAGCTTTCCTCAGTTAAAAAGCCCTCTCTCATCAAAAGTCATCTACAGAGATGAACGAAGTGAGAATGAAAACCAATAAAGTCATTTAAAGCCAGACAACACAAGCCTAAACCTCAGAAGCCAAAGAGAACCAGACTCAGAAATTGCACCATCACCAAGGTACCTCGTTTCCAGAGGCTGCAAATCCCCCAGGCCCAGTATTTCCAGACTGGAAGATCAGAAATCACAACTGCATGAAGCCACCAGCCACTCTGACAGCTTTCCGTCCACTTCCTACACAAATCCTCCTCCCATGCACGGGGAGAAGTGCTCCGGTTTTGCCACAGAAATCACTATCGTTGAACAAGCTACTGACCACACCATGCACACACACCTCAGCAAGCCTCAGGGCACGCTGCCAGTCAAAGCAAAGCTCCCAAAGCTCTTATGGGATTTAAAAAAAAGTGTTAATTTCTGCTGGAGCCAGAAAGCAAAACCAAAGGCAGAGGTAACATGCACTCGCACGCTTGTTTTCCGAGCTGCAGGTCAGCCTAAACCAGAGGCTTGGTGCCAGACATGGTGGACATTCTCACCCCGCTTCTCTCCACGCCAGCGCTCGGAGATCCTCTCTCTGCTGTGCCTCCTCCCCTCGCACAGACCACCCATCACCGCCTGCCCTTTAAGCCCTTGCACTCAAACCCCGAGGGAGCCCCACTCCTCCAGCAGATCCCCAGCTCGCTGCAGCCCAGCTCCAGCGTGCCCCAGAGTCTGTCCCGGAGAGCTCCTTTCCCACACAGCCCAGACTCTTCCCCCCAGGTTACCGCTCTCTGCCCCCAACGAAGCCTCAGCTCCTCAGGGAGCACCCCCTTTGCTCTGCCCCCACGCAATGCCCAGCTGCCCGGACCCCACTACTCCCCTCACCTCAGACCCCAGCTCCCAGGCGGCCCTCAACTCCCCAGCCCTCCTGCCCCATCCACCCCCCGGAGACCCCAGACCCCCTCCTCTCAACTCCCCAGCCCTTCTGCCCCACCCACTCCCCGGAGTACCCAGTCCCCCCTCTCAGCTCCCTCCTCAGTGCCCTCAGCCGAGCCCCCCCTCCCACCCCGGAGCCCCCTGCCCCAGCCCGTCTCCCCGCGGAGCTGCACGCCCACTGTCTGCCCGCAGAGCTCAGCCCCCCCGCTCCGCCCCCACGGAACCGCAGGGGTGCTCAGCTCCCGAAGCACCATGGCCCAGCAGTGCCCAGCCCCGCTGGCCCTCACAAGAGCCCCTGGGCCCTCAGCCCGCCAGCCCCTCTGGGGTGGGGGGGAAACCCCCCCCTCTGCCCCCGGCCCAGCCCTGCCGGCACCCACCGCGCTACCCCCGATGACCGCTTCGTGCTTCTTCAGGCGGGATTTGAGGCTCTTCATGGCGCGGCCCGGGGCGGGCGGGCGCGGAACCGGCCCCGCGACGCGCACCCGCCGCCGCCAGTACCACCGCCGCGGCCGGGACGAACCGGCCCCCGCCCGCCGCGGCACCCTTAACCCGCTGCCCCGCCCACCAAAGAGTGCTCAGCCAATCACCGTCCGCCCGCGCCGTCGCAGCGGCCAATCATCAGGCGGGACAGGGGGCGGGACTTCCTCATTTGAAACGCCGCCAGAGGTGGGGAGGTGGGAGCGGCGTGGCGGGGGCGGGGTCTCTCCCGAAGCGGAGCCGCCCGCCCGCCAGGGGGAGCGCCGCGGGCGGGGCAGAGGCACGCGGCAGGGGGTGCGCCGCTCTGGCGCCAGGGCGGCCCGTCAGGGGCACCATGGAGAGGGCGCGGGCAGGGGTCCGCGGAGGCGTCCAGCGCTGTGGGCCATCAGGGAGGGAGGACGGAGCTCCCGGGCCTGGTGGCGGGGAGAGTGTAGGAGGCAGGAGCAGAAAATGCAAACGGATCGCTGTCCTTGCAAACCTCTTCCCTCTTACTAAAGGAGCCATTGGTCCCCCAGAGGTCTTACCGGCCGGGTAGAGGCAGCGTTTAAAACGATGCCATTAACTCTCTGCTCCTTCGTAGGGGATGTCCGAGGGTGGCAGTTCGCATGGGCCGGTCACAGCTTTGCTCAGCCCGCAGCCTGCTGAACACCCCTTGTCCCATTCCTCACAGCCCTGTCACAGGCCGTGGCACCGCTCTGGGAAGGGTAAGGTCAGGCTCAGTCTGGAGGCTGTTGAATTACAGCCCGTGGGTTGTGTCTAAAACCTTGCTCACTGCAGCCGGATGGGAGCTCTTCAGTCAACAGGTGGTGTTTAAACCCAGACTTTGGTTATTACAGTGGATGGGAGCTCTTCCATCCATCGAGCTCTCTAATACAAGCAGAGCTCAAGGTAAATGTCACTGCTTTTTAATCAATTCAGGCAAACCAGGAAATCAAACAGAGGTTTCTCTCCAGCTGGCCTGTTCAGAGGGAAGGATAGCTGGTGTCTTTAAAAGTTTACTGTCATTTCGTCCGCACCCGGGTCGCTGGGAAGCCCCAGCAGGCTCCAAAATGAAAACCTTCCCCAGAGGAGCCTAACCCCCAGCCTAACCTCATCTAAAAGGGATTAACTCTGGTTCTGAGCTCTATGGAGGAGCGATGTCCATGCTCCGAATGCCATTTAATGGTTTCGGGGTCCTCCTCCTGAAAGAGCCGTGCTTTCAGGCCACTTCTCTCCTTCAGGAGCCACCTCCTTTCCCCCTGTGGATACCACCACGCTTTCAAGGCACTGGCACAAACTCCAAGCCCAGCATCTCCTCAGAGCAGGAGCCGACACCTCTGTCATTCAGCCAGCACCGCTCCAGCTCTCAAAGGCTGGCAAATCCCCTCTAAACTCCAGTTCCCACCACTTCAGCCCAGTGTTTCCACCCCATCCCCGCTGGCACAGGTGACCTGACCCTGCCTGGCACAACTCAAAGCGTGGTGATGGGTAAAACGACGGCAGCAGCCAGAAGCTGGCGAGATCGGGATCCCCAGTTGTTCTCTACCCATGGCAGTGCGAGCAGTGGTTTCCTTCAGCTGAAGGAACAGCACTGGAATGGCAGCCAAGCCCAGGCACCTCAGCAAGGTGTTTGCGAAGGACCTGCTCCAACAGGAGCCGGCAGCGTTCGTGTCCTCTCACGAATCCAAGCACGAAGCTCAGCACCGGCACCAGTTGAACCTGGGCAGGTGAACTGGGTTGAGTTGTTCAAATCAGAACCATTGTCTGCCGAGCTGTGGCAGAAAATAGATGGTTTATTAAAAACAAGTTTTCATTACCAAAAGTTTCAGCTTTACAAAACACGTTCTGTGACTTTCAGGACAGGCTAAGGGCAGCAGCTTTCTCCTCCTTCCAAGTTCATGCTGTTTAAAGGAAGCTCCTGCGTCACTCCGGTACAAGGGAAAGCAGAGTTTTTAAAATAACTCCTTGCTGTTGTGTCAGAGCAGTTCCAGGTGCTCAGTTCCAGAGCCGTTCCCGCTCCCCAGGTTGCCACCCGTGGTCTGCAGCAGCCAGCTGGGGCTCTGCTCTGCCGGGGGCTCGGCAGCCTCTGCACCGAGAGAATGGCACCTGCCTTGTGAACCAGCTGGAGTCGATTGCGGGTGAAGCTCGTCCCAGTCACACCGGCTTCTCACTCACTAGCTCTGTGCAGGGTAAAGCATCAGCTGGAGCAGAGCCTCCCCGGCTTTCACTCCTGTCGAAGCAGAATGCTCCCTATCTGAACCATCTCGTGCTGTGTGTGTCAGCACGAGAACAAGACGTTGCACGTTGAACTGCCAGGGACTGGCTGGTACGTCTGCCTGGCACCCTGGCCGTGCGGACTCAGGGGGACCTAGCGAATCTCGCTGCTGCAGCAGCTCTCCCCAGCCCACGCTGGGCCGTGGCGGTGCAGGCTGGACAGATGGCCATGCTCTGGCCCTTCCCCTGGCCACGGTGCCAGAACTGTTCCCTCATTCCGGACACATCTACTGCAGCCTTTTTCTCCAGACTTCTCACTTTGCTCTCCAAATTAACACAAGCTGCTGCTGCGAAAGTTCTGGGCATGTGGCTCCCAGTACACTAGTGGGATGGATATACCCTCACGAGCTGCATATTCCCTCATTTGTTGTGCAGCACCCTCTCACCATCGCTCTGTCCTGGTTCTTAGCTTTTCTCACCTCATTCCCCATTCGTCTGGCCAGACTTTCTCCCAGCTCTCCCGGAAGCGAGCCGAGCCGATTGAACCCAGTCTGCTGTGGCCTGTGTTTGCTGTGCGTCGGCACAGGCTACAGAGCACCCCGAGGGGGGTTAGATAAGGGCACTGCTCTGCTGACACACCCCGACTGACTGGAAATGTGCCGCTCGTGCTGCAGATTTGTTCCGCTGTCCCCCCAACTCCACGTTATTTCCTTCTCTGTGACTATTCCGTTCAAACCACAGGTTTCTGTGGTGCAATGGCTGATGCTGATGGTCTGTCTCCTGGTCTACTGATGCAGGGCTGATGCTGATGGTCCATATCCTGGTCCAGTGACACAGGGCTGACACCGATGGACCATCTCCTGGTCCACTGACACAGGGCTGACACCGATGGTCCATCTCCTGGTCCACTGACACAGGGCTGACACCGATGGTCCCTCTCCTGGTCCACTGATGCAGGGCCGACACCGATGGACCATCTCCTGGTCCACTGACACAGGGCTGACACCGATGGTCCATCTCCTGGTCCACTGATGCAGGGCTGATGCCGATGGTCCATCTTCTGGTCCACTGACACAGGGCTGACACCGATGGTCCCTCTCCTGGTCCACTGATGTAGGGCTGACCGCACGTCCGGCTGCACGGGTGGCCTCGGGGACTGTCACAGCACTGCTGAGCACGGCAGGGCTGCTCTCACTAATACACACTTAGTGCCGACTCAGTAACCACGGCTCAAATCTGAGCTACGCAAGCAGCTTCTGTAGCTCAGAAACCACCACACTCTGTGATCCGCTCCAGTGCTTCATCTCTGTGACAACCTTCGCTTCCAGCAGCACCACAAAGGGGATGTTTGTTCCAGCAATGTTTGGGTGATGAGGACTGAGTTAATGGCACACAAAATTTGCTGGCTGGTCCCCTAACAGGCCTGGGATCGAATTAATCTCTGGCAAGTCCCCCGGAAATAGAAGCGATGTTGGCCTGCACATGTAGCAGTCGAGACAAACTAAGTGGAGACGAGCTGTATGGGGAGGTGGGAGAGGGACCAGTTTCACCAGGGCGGAGGGGGTTCAGGGTTACGGTGCCCGTTTGCATTTCCACTCGATAAGCAGAGCACCCTTATAAGACCCCTCATAAGACAGAAAAGCAGCTCAGTCTGAATAGATTACACTTCTCCAGGCATTTGACGTACCAATTTGTTACAGGACATAAAGCCCAAACCCCAACAGGACTGAAAGGGAAACGTGCTCCTCGCTTTCCGCTTCTGCCTTCTTCTGGCCGGGTAATTAAATTACCCAGCTGCTTCCTGCATCACTTGCTGCCTCATCATCCGGGTCAATTAATCTCTGTGCCAGGTGCATGCATGGAGGAGGATATAATTTTATCTCCCTTAGATCTTGAACCCATGAAGAGTCACAATCTTCACTGCAAGGTTACAGCGAGGCCTTGCTCTCCTGGGGCCTCTGACAGCCCGTCTCTTGGCCAGGCTCACGGCATGGGGCAGGGACATGATTCTCTCTCCGGTGCCTTTCGCAGCTGGGTCTCAGCCACTGTGCTGGGATGGGGAGGAGACGCGGCCGCAGGTACGAACGAGTGAGCAGTGGGATGTTCTTAATGCAGAGCCCAAGCAATCCAGTGTCCAAGTTTTTGTTGTACTCGCACAAACCCGGAATCCCAGACTGGTGGGGCTGGCAGGGACCTCTGGGCATCACCCAGTCCAACCCCCTGCTAGAGCAGGGTCCCCACAGCAGGGTGCCTGGGAGGGTTGGGGATCTCTCCAGAGCAGGAGACTCCACAGCCTCTCTGGGCAGCCTGGGCCAGGGCTCCTCACCCTCACACCAAAGAAGTTTCTCCTCCTGCTCAGCTGGAACTTCCCGGGTTCCAGTTTGGGCCCGTTGCCCCTTGTCCTGTTGCTGGGCACCACTGGGCAGAGTCTGGCCTCTCCTCCTGACCCCCCTTTAGCTCTTGATCCCATTCAGGAGGTCCCCTCTCCGGCTGCTCTTCTCCAGCTGAACAGCCCCAGGGCTCTCAGCCTGTCCTCGGCACAGAGATGCTCCAGCCCCTCCTCATCCTCACAGCCTCCCCTGGACTCTCTCCAGTAGCTCCTTGTCTCTCTTGAACTGGGGAGCCCAGCACTGGAGCCAGCACTCCACCTGTGGCCTCACTAGGGCAGAGCAGAGGGGGAGGAGAACCCCCTTCAACTGGCCATACTCTTCTTCCCGCACCCCAGGAGACCATCAGCCTCCTTGGCCACGAGGTGCCATTGCTGGCTCGTGGGGAACTTGTTGCCCACCAGCACCCCCAGGTCCTTCTCTGTGGAGCTGCTTCCCAGCAGGTCACCCCTGGCCCGTCCTGGTGCAGGGGGTTGTTCGTCCCCAGGGGCAGGACCCTACCCTTGCCCTGGCTGAACTTCATTTGGTTCCTCCCCGCCCAGCTCTCCAGCCTGTCCAGGTCTCGCTGAAGGGCAGCGCAGCCTGACGGTGCGCCACTCCTTTCACTCCCGTTTGTTCTGGGTTCCGAGAAAGGGAGAAGGGCGGAAGCATGTTGAGACGGGAAGCTGCAGGCAGGCCGTGTGTACACGCTGTGCTCCTGAACCAGCCTGGCACGGTGCCGAGCTCAGGGAAAAACAAAGCGTGTGCCAGCCTCTGGGGAGCTGAATTTGACAAAAGCTCGGCTGCCAACTTGGCTGCTCTCGCCTGTCCCTGGAGGCTATTGCAGAGCAGTGCCTGACGGGCCCGGGAAACATGCAGCCCCACAGCAGGTGCCCGGCCCCAGCGCGGGGCCGTGCCGTCACACAGAGCTGCCTGTGCCTAACCAGGGGGGCAGCCGTGGGAGCAGCGCGGGTGGGAACCGACCTTCCAGAGCTGCCAGTCAGGGCAGCCGTGGGCTGCTGCCTGCCGCCCGGCCAGCCAACAGCACGGGCTGTCCCATGTCTTCGTGACTGACTAGAACACGCCCCGAGAGAAGATAACGCCCCAAAGGAAGGGAATCGGTTTTGGCAGCGAGAGCGGTAAAGCTCAGGCTGTGGATGAAGGCCGGGACAGAGCAGCTCAGGTTTTCCCACACGCATGTCCGCAGGGAAGTGGCCAGTTTAATTTTCATGACGGCATGGGACTGCAGTCCCAGCTGTGAGGGGAGGCTTTTGAAAAATCCCTGGGGAAGGCGTACACAAAAAGGCACCTTCTCCTGGGTGCCCAGCCTTGCCGAGCACCTCTGCTGCCGAGAGAAAGCAAATGCCTTTTCAGAGCACTGAAATTGTGATGAGGCAACAGCCCCGAGACGGCCAGTGAACCTGCGTATTCAGCACTGGGGGCCGCCGCTCCTGGGTGATAAATTACAGGAATTAATCAGCACATTCCACCGAGCGTAAGGGAGGTGCATTTCCTGGGGAAACTAAAGGCACAGGCAGCCCGCAGCGCTCACCCCAGAAAGCTGCGATGGAACTCTGGAACACGAGCCGTTCAGGAATGGCCAAGGAGGCAGAAAACATGGGACAAGCGTCTGGATCCTGAACTCATCCTGAAGCGCTCCCTGCCAAGCGACTCGTCCGTGGGCCAGCTTACAGCAGAGAGCTGAAGGGAGCTGTGGGGTGTTTCATCCCAGCAGGCTCTTCCACCGCCCAGCTGCCCCCCCGTCACGTCTGGCCCTGCCCGGAGCAGAGGCAGGGGGAAGAGCAGTAACCCCAGTACCGGACTGGTGCTTCTGGGGCTGCACCAAGTCAAACAGCAACGGTAGGACAAAGCCCCTTTGATCTG
The DNA here is from genome assembly GCA_009769605.1 of Bucorvus abyssinicus. Lineage (NCBI taxonomy): Eukaryota > Metazoa > Chordata > Aves > Bucerotiformes > Bucorvidae > Bucorvus > Bucorvus abyssinicus. The sequence goes on from CM020038.1 coordinate 21,619,029, forward strand.
CTCAGAGATAAAGCCTTGCCATAAATGTGGTAAATGGGGGGGAGACAAATGGGAGGGATAAGGAGCAGCGATAAGGAGCCTAAAGGAATGTAGAGATGAAGAGGAACCTAACCAGACCTGACTGCCCTCCTGCGCCTGACAGAACAGAGCAGCCAGGAGCAACAGTGACAGAGAGAGAGGAAAGGGTGTCTGTGGGAACCACAGCACGCGAAGGCACCTGAACCCCCACAGAGCCGCGGGCAGGCCCTCAGAGGGACGATGCTGGGTCTGGAGAGAGCCAGCCCCGTTCAGAGGAAAACATCGCAAAGAGCTGGTTGTCATTAGCACGTCTTTCTCCCCTCTCCCCGGATGGGATTTGCTGGCTGGCCACAATGGAAACCAGAGCTCCCAGACAGCACCAGCGGCTGTTTCCAAAGCTTTAGCGGTGGGGGCTGCAGCAAAGGGAAGGCTCCTCCTAAGCTTCTTATCCTCGCGTGTTTGATGTCTGGGGTTGGGCCATCAGCAGCTCGGAGCCCTGTTTAAGCTCAAATGGATCAACAGCGAAACCAGAGCCCCTTGACCTTCAGGAGCTCCCTCACACCGTGTCCTCTCTTGGAGCTCCTGCCAGCACAGGAGAGATCCCTGATTCATTTGGAGGTCAGTGAGGAGCAAAGCAAGCAGGGTCCTGGGTTAGCAAGCACCCAGGCACCGATCTGCAAGGTAGTAATAACAGCAAACACAGCGTCTCCCGCAGGAATCCCAAACGGCAGCCGGGGAAGCAGCACCCAGGGAAGCAGCACCCAGCTCTCCCAGCCTCACAAAACAGCTTCGTTGTCTCTGCCGTACGTTGGCTGCTCCAGGGGCTGCTCCAGCGCTACAGCAGAGGCCTCAGCCCTTGGAGCTCTCCTGGAAGAAGGCAGCAGGCACGCTGGGCCCCGGTTCCTGTGCCTCCCCCCCGCAGGCTGGGCAAAGCTAGCGGGCAGCGAGAGGCTGCCTGAAATACCTGCCCATGTTCAGCAGCCGTCAGGTGAGCCGGCCCTCTGGGCTGCAGCGCCGAGAGCTATTCAAGGAGTTTCTCAAAGTCTTGTCCTTGAGAGGAAAAAACCAATACCCGTGGGTGAAAGCATCCAAGCAGCCTGAGAACTACCGAAGAGAGTCCTTTCCTCTGCCCCTTTCATGTGCTTTTGCAAGTGCCAAGTGCCAGGGCACCCTCAGAGCAGACACCAGACACTGTCTCGGCTGTCAGGAGCTCCCCCCGGCACCGCCAGCACAGCGCTGTGCCCCAGCAGAGCACGTACACCTCCAGCACCCCACGCCAGCTCTCCAGGAGCTCACTTCCCTGCCTGTGCGGGCAACTTCTGGTCTTGGTGCCTAAATCCAGCCCTTATTTTAGCTGGTGAGGCTGCAGCCCTGCTAAACAGCCTCAGTCGTCATCTCTCTTGGAGTCTGTTACTCGAACGTACGTGTTTGCTCAGTTGCTGAGGCTGAGGGAGGAACCTGTGTTGTGACTCCGTGGATAAAATCAACGGGGCAGCTTCCACTTCCAAATGCCTCCTCACTAACAGTTCTGCTGGATGGGGTGAACTCTGCCTCGGTCAGAATTTCCCCCACGTCATATTCCACTCACGGCAGGCAGCGCCTGGCCGCGTCCTCCCTGCATTTCCAGCCCGAAGGAGAACAGGAGGAGCCCGAGGTACTTCAGAAACATTAACCACGAAGAGTCGGTGAACAAGGGTCAGGATAAAGCCAGCAGCGAAGAGCACTGAGACGGGGGACTGAGCAGTCTCGTACGGAATCATCAACGTCCGTACAGATGTGCTCCTTCTGCACTGATTCTCTAAGGTTTGGGTCCTGGTTTGCACACTCAGGCCTGGGGAAAAACCGAGTGTACTTTCAGAGTCCCGTTAGCCGCCCGGGCCGGCCGTCGCCAGCCTCCCCGTGACGCAGGGCTCTGGCACACGCAGTCCCCTGGCACGCGCAGTCCCACCAGCCAGACCCGAGCAGGGCTGGTTCTGCTGACACAAATTTAACGTGTCCCCAGCAGAGCATCCCAGCACAGCGCTGGGTTACAGCTGCTGGGTAATTGGACGTTATTGTTGCTCGTACTGATGAGGGAAAGAAAATTACCCGTAGTTTAAAACAAAGGTTAAATCCCGGAGCACGAGACCCAGGCGCCAGGAGGAGAAGCCTGTTGCCAAGCTCTCTAATCCCAGCGGTTCCCTCCTCTGTGCTCAGCATTCCCGATGGTGGAGGCTGGACTACAGCTAGTGCAGATTAACGCTTCCCCATCAGTGTGTGCCCAGCACCTTCCTTCCAGCCGTGGCAGAGACCAGAACCACGCCAGTTCTGCTGCTGCTCGCTGTGCTTCCCGAGCTCCCGCCAGCCAAAGCCACCGCGAAGGAAAGGCTGCGACGTTGAACCCATCCCAACGCGGATCAATCCCCCAGTGCAGGAATGGTGCCCTCACCCTATAAACCTCCGCCTGGACAACGAGACTTCGATTGCAGACTAATCCTGGCGTGGGGACACGGCGACAGGCGATCGGCTCTTCAGCGAGGGAGCACCGCCAGCCCCTAAATACACTATCTAATTTTACACCTGCACTCGTGCTCCCGCGCGGGGAATGCAGCGCAGCGACGCTGCGGCCTAAAATTAGAGCAGGTTACAGACATGATCTTTAGCGTGTTAAAAGTAGAAACATGGCGATGGCTGCGATGTCCTCGCCCCATCGCTCCAGCCTGTTTCCACTCGGGCTCTGCGGGAACAGCCCAGACACCGCGCAGGGGCACCTACAGGGTTTGGTTATACGGCTCGGGCAGCACCCGGTGGGAGCGCGTGCCCCAGCGTGACACCGACCGGAGCACCCCCAGCTCACGAGGGAAGGGAGCTGTCGGGGGGGCACAGAAGGTGTCCAGAGGTCCTGCTGTGCTCCTCGTCTCAGCTCCGCCTGGCCCCTCGCTCCCGCAGCCTTCACCACTGCCTGCCTCCTGGTCACATCACGGCAGTGCTGGGCAGTAAGAGGTGCAGGGAGCTGGGCAGAGGTGACAGGGGGCCCAGGCCCACCGCCTGCACCTCGCCATGACCGCACACTGCAGCTGCCAGATGTCAGGTCTCTGTCCTTTATGTTCTTCCAGCACCAACCTGCTCCACCTCCTCTTACCTCCTCCTGCCTCAGTTTCCCCTGCTCCAGTGCCTGATTTCATCTCACATGCCTCAGAGGACTGGCTCAGACACTTGGCATCATTCTGGGATAGCTGGCTTCTTCCTTATTTAAAAAAATAAAAGAATCCCACATGCTTTGTGACACACCAGCTCTTAATTGACATTAATTTTTATGTATCATTAATTCTTCCAGGATGAAAAAAAACCAATAACACCAGTGCCTGTGGCTGCATCTGTTTGAAGACATTTGGGCACAGGGGTTCCTCTGCTGTGTGAAAATGAGAAGAGCGAGTTCTGGAGAGCAGAGGCTCCCTCGCAAGCAGCAGGGAAGAGACGCACCATGGGCTCTGTCCCTTACCCCCAGCGTGGATGTGGCTTTACGGCAGGACCAGCGTTGCACTTGTCTCGCCGTGTGGGCAAGTTCAGCTGAGGCAAAGAGACACATCAGAGCAAATTACGGGGAAGAGCTTCCGACGTGAAACTCCCATGAGAAAGAACCAACAGGAGAAACTACTCCCCAGCCTCTCCCAAGGGCTAATTGCTGAGAGTGACAGACCAAGAACCACGCAAGGAAAGCCCAAGCAAGTCATTATCCTGCATCACAGCCAGCTTCAAGCAGAGACTCGGAGGCTCACATGGGCCAGGGCTCCCGACAGCCCCGTCGCACTGGCTTGGGCACAGGGGAGATACGCACCAAGTGTCATCACAGTCTGGGGAGAGGATGGGGCTCAGGGGCAGGGAAGTGACCAGGAGCAGAGCTGGGAGAGACCGCAGAGCCCCTGGTCCCCACCTGGAAACCTGCCTCTTCCCCTGCAGGCAGAGCCAGCGGTGGGACCCGGGTGAGGTTGGGACATCAGGCAGCACCAGCAGCGGGAACCCTGAGGCGTTTTGGTGCCGACTCGGAGACCAGTCTTGGGCACATCTGCCCAGACCCTGATAAAGCAGGTCCTGCTGGGGTGGCCGCAGGGACGACGCTCAGCCCCTCCCCAGCTCAGCAATGAAGATAAGAGATGAGCAAGGGGCAGGAGCTGTGTTAGTCCAACTGGGAATGCTGGGCCCCTGGATAATAAATCCCTCATTTGTACAGGAAGAGACTGCCGGGTTTCCACTCTCCACCCAGTTAAAAAACAAAAGCAGTGATTGCAGCAGCAGGAGGGTCCGGCCGATAACGCACCCGCAGCTCTGCACGGCGGCTGCCCTGGCCACAGAGCCTGCTCACAGCCAGCTGCCTCCAGGCTGCTCTCCACCGTGACAAGCCACTTCCCTTTTCCCTCAGGGTGCACACGAGGGCTGTTGCAGGGCCAGGAGCCAGGGGGGATGTGCTGCACTGTCCCCCAAGCACAGGCTCCCGAGTTCAGATGTGCCCATAGCTCGCCAGAGACCCGCAGTCCCCATCCGCTGTACTGGGGACCCAGTAAAGCCACCGCCAGTCCAAAGCAAGAGGAAACTGCAGCGGGAAGACAGCAGGCAGGAACGGGGCTACATTTCACCCCAGACATCGTGTTCCCACGGTGCTCCCAACGAGCAGGAGCCACGACAGCCAGCACACTGCAGCCCGAGAGGCCACGGGCTCAACAGCGATGGTAAAATCCAGCAGTAACAAATACGACAATGGGAGAAATATTGCCAAAACAGCAGCTGGCACCTTTGCCAGGAACAGTCCCCAGTTAGGCACCAGTGGGTATTTTTGCTCCCAGAGCAGCCGCTGGCAGCACATCTGCCCCCCCAGTGTCCCTGTGTGCCCCAGCCACCAGATGCTCTTCCCTGGGCCACGTCCCCACCAGCCTCTGCCTCATACCACGGGAGCTCCTGTCTGATGCTCATCTGGGTGTTATTCAACTGGTGCCACAAACCATCTGGGACGCTGTGGAGAGACTTTCAGCCAGGAGCAGCCTTCCTGCCGAGCTTCTCCAGCCTCACCTCCCCGTCCTCGGTCTGCCAAGGGCTCTGATGTGGGGGACAGGCAGCTGCAGGCTCTCAGGGTAACATCAGCCCCTGCTTTTATGTTAGCATGTCTGCCAGCCCCAGGGAGGCCTGTGAGGCACCTGCCTCTTCCCTGCCTGCTGCCCCCAGCCCTCCCAGACACGTTTCCAGGCAGGAGAGAACAAGACGGAGAGGGCAGGGACCCAAAGCAGCGGGTGCCCAAGGCATTGCTCCTGGCAACTGCACTGACTGGAAGGGCTGTCCTGCACAGCCTCTGGGCAGGAATCACCCCTTACGACCCTGACCAGCACCTTTTGAAGCCCTCGCTGGGTACAGATGCAGCCCCACAGGGACACATCCAGATGCTGGCTGAGCAGCTTCTCCCCCAGTGTCACAGCAGAAGGCTCGGAGCAGGCAGGCTGGGTGCGCTGTGCCACGGTCCCTGGCTGAGCCTGCCCGGGCAAGGAGGAAAACCACGGGGTTGAACAAACCAGGTCTACACAGGGACCAAAGTGAGGAACCAACGTGGTTTTCAGGGCACAACAGCAGCTTTTGGGGAGTTTTCTCTTTTAAGCATTGTCTCATTTTGTCACCGAGGAGACAGAACTTCCTCAGCCAGGGCTGTGTTCACCAACTTGGCCCTAAAACCCCCAGGGCAGGGGGAAGGCAGCCCCTTCCCCACACTCTGGCTTCCTACACGGCAAGGGACCCTGGCCCCTGGGGGTTTGGGGGCACCCTGCCCTGCTCCACAGCTCAGCCTGTCCTGGCTCCCTGCCTCCTTCCCAGGGCCGGCAGCTGAATCCAGCACCCAAAATCCAGGTGGAAAATGGTCCATGACAGAGCAGGGAGGGCAGCAGCCAGGACAGGGCTGCGAGGCCAAACGGCAGCATGCCCAGCCCAAAACTTGTCCCTGCCCACAGAACACTTTGGGCAGTGTCACAAGGCAAACGGACCTCAACAAAAGGTATGCGCAGGCATGTCTGGGCACCGGGCGCTGTCGCAAGCCGTGCTCAGCCCTGAGTGCCTTTGGGGTGCACCTGGGAGCTCGTGTGCACCAAGTTAAAACAAGGACAAGATTTACATCCCCGAGGAGAAGTGGAGGCTGGGCAGAGGGAAAACATCTCGGGTTCTCTGCCGGTTCGGCACCACCGGGATTCCCACCCCGGGACGTACAAGGGCTCCTGCTTATTTCTGAGTGAAAGCACCAGGGGAAGGACGGCTGGTCTCAGCCACCCCCTCAGCCCATGGCACCAGGCGTTGTCACCCAGGCTTTGATCTCCGCATCTCCGGGGGCACTGAAGGAGGGAGCGTGGGTGCAGGTTGGCTTCTCCCAGCTCCATGAGCTGACCTAACGCAGTAATGACACCCCTCTGCAGCCTGGGGAGAAGGGAGCATTTCCCGGATGATGTAGCTGCTCCAAAGAATAAACTAATTAGCAAGAGGCCTTTGTCTCTGGATTTAGCAACCCTTCAGTGCAAATTAAAGGTGATGAGCAGCGTCTGAGCCCAGAGCTGCACACATGCCTCGCCATGCTGGGTGCTCCTGCCAAGGATGGGTGCCTGGCAGGATTGTGCTGCCCAGCCAAGAGCTCCTGACCCTGCTGAGGGCTGTTGCTCAGGAGGTGGCAGAGAAAACCACAAGGGCCCTTTATCTGCTCCTCTGCTCTCTGTAAATCTTTCTTTAAAGGTTCTCACAGATGGTATAAGATGCCAAAGGGCAAAAAAAGAGAAAGAGAATGCCCTGGAAATCGAAACCTAACAGTGCCACCCAGCAGCAGCTGCTGGAGAATCCTCGAGGGGAGACACACAGACCTGGGCACCTCCTGTTCCTTCCCAGCCCCAGAGCAGCTGCAGAGATCTGACTTCCTTGGGGAGAAGCTGATTAGAGTGTCCTGATGCCCAGGAACACAGCACAGGCAGCAGGCCCCAGCGGTGGGGCCAGGGGCCTTCGGAGCCGTGTTCACAGGGGGCTCCGGCGGGTCCTTTGGGGTGATGGGTGCTTGGGGAGTGCCCCACAGGTGCTCCCTGCCTTTCTCCACCGTTCACCTTGCTAAGTCCACTCTGTTAATTAGTAACAGGAGCAAGTGGAGCAAGGCTTTGGCCTAATCCCCGCATGGCATTAGAGCCCCTGTAAAGTCCAGCAAGCGCCTGCACGCAAAAGCCTATTGCCGTTAATCGGGAGCCACACACGGACTTAATGGACTTTGGCTCAAGCCCCACAGGGGGACCTATTAGCTCTTTACTCCCTGCTGTAAGCTCCTTATCCCTTGTGTGGAGGCAATGCAGGCAGCTCCAGCACCCCTGGCTCCTTCCCTCACCCACGGCAGGGCAGAGTGCCCACACGCCAGCACAGCCCCAGGCCACGCACACCGGCCACAGACAGAAAGGACACCAAGGAGGTGTCTGTGGGGGAAGCGCTCACCTCTACGGACGCCATGGCTGAGCCTGGGCAAAGTCGCAGGGAGAATCTGGTACCTCCTCTCCTCTTCCGTCGAGTCGGAGCAATGGCTGAGGCAGCCGAGCGTGCTGAGGGGGACCCACCACAAGGGTGGAGGAGCATCAGGATCTCATTTGGCACGAACGCTGCTGTGCTGGGCAGGCTCTAAACAGCAGCAGGGAAACAAGGCAAGGATGCACCCAGCCCTCCGCACCCCACGGGGCAGGAAATCACCCTCAGAGTGGAGCAAAGGGAGGAAAAAGGCAAAACAAGGCATGGGGCAGGATACGCAGCTGAAGTGCCAGCCGCTGCACAGCACCGCCTTCCCGCCATGGAGCCAGGTCACCCCGAGGGGCTCAGTTAATAATCGCTGCTCATCAACAACCTCCAAAATAAAACCATTTTCCATGTGTAAAAGTTCCTTCTGCAGGAGGAAACTGGGCCCATTAAGTTAGGAGGGAGGCAGGGGCTCTTCCCAGTCAGCCCAGCATGGGGCTGGTGGTGCCTCCCTTCCAGGCCACCTGCTTTGGGCTCCAACACTCCACACTTCAGAACATTAATTTCCTTCTCTACAAACTCTGTCTCAGCTTCTCCTGCAGGTATAACCCTGGCTGAGGCACATGAAGCTTCAGCCCCACAAGCGCACGCAGCCTCCCGGGGGTCTGCATGAGCAGAGGGCTCTGAGTTCACCATCCGCCTCTCCAGGCACACACGAGCCAGACAGACATACAGATCCTGGCCCAGCTCCACTCTCTCTTTCCCATAGGGGCTAATGAGGGAGCTGAGGCCCCACCAGCAGTCTGGCCTCGGAGCTGTGAGGTCACCAGGCCTGGAAAAAGAGCAGATAATCTGTTGAGTTCAGCATAGCAGCAGCGCCGGAGGCTTCTGTGACCCTTCACTGGGCTACCAGGCCTTGCCCAAGGGGGACAGTGGGCCAGCGCCACCTCCAGCTCCCTCTCCCACCCCCATGCTGTCCTGCTCTTGGGTTTCCAGCTACCAGGGAGCCACCCAAGTAACCACCTCGGGATGACCAGAAAATCCAGACAGGTCTCGGGTACAAACACTGTTTTACGAACAGTGCGCTGACAGCAAAGGTTTTGTTACTCTTGGGCAAGTTTGGCAAAGGCTATACCCATTGTTCAGGCTCGGAGCACAATCCTGGCTCTCCAGCTGGGTAATGGCCATGATAAATAACGAGCAGTAGCTAATTAGCCTCATGAAGCCTTTCCTTAAATGCCGAGAAGAGCACACCAGGGCTGTAACAACAGCCAGCAGCAAGCGCAGCACGCACCTTCCTGCGCCCACCTGCATTTCCCACACAGCTCCAGGGCTTCTCCCAACAGCCCGGTGCTGGGCAAGGGAACCCACAGCCCCCTTCCCCACTCTGATGGGATTCCTACCCAGGAACCCACCCCCGAGGTGCTGCAGCTGCTCCCCAGTGCTGCCTCAGTTTCCATAGCAACTGCCACTCACATCACTGCTCAGTATTGTTCTTCCACACTTAAGAGATCCCCGCTGCTCCTTCAAACAGCTCCTTATCGCTGGTGCTCCAGCAGACCCCCTCCACCAGCACCACCCTGTAAAACCACCATTGATTTAGTAAGCTTTGTGCTTCAGTACAGAAGAGCAGGGGGAAGAGGGCAGGACATAACCCAGCTGGATTCTTGTCCAGGCCACAACCTCAGGAGCCAACCACGGAGAATTTGAGCCTGTTTACACCTTCCCTGGGCCAAGGCCTGCCCATTCCCATCTTCACACACAAGTGGGTGCTGGGGAAGGGGGCACCCCGTGTTCAAGGATCCTCCAAGGCCAGCCGGCTCAGCAGCAGCAAAGTGGGAGCCACAAGAGGGGCACGCTCACCTCATCCCACCCCACCAGCCCTGGATCAGCCCTTTAGCAGAATGTTCTCCAACCCCCAGATGCTGCAGCTTCCTGCAATAACATCTGGGATTAAAACCCAGTATTTTGCCTAGAAACAGCAGCTTCTTAAACCACAGCCAAGTCACGCAATGCTTTTAATAGATGTGACCGAAAGCCTCACTCATCATTCCCAGACTCACCCCAAAGAGTGTGGCTCTCCTGGCAAAGGGTGCGGGACACAGCGAGATGGAGCCAAGGCTTTGCTGTCCACAGGGGATGAAGCCAGAGGGGCACTCTCGATCCTGTCCCACGGACACAGAATCTCCGTAAGAAGCATTTGCCACGCAAATCAAACCTGGTGGGCTGAATTTGGGCTGACTTCCCCTCACATCGGGCTGGGCAAGTTGCTTCTAAGGGGTTCAGTGTGCAGGCACCAGTTACAAACAGAAAGGAGTTGCTGTAAAATTGACCTAAATAAGCCGTTACAGAAGAGTTTCTTAATAAGCCTGAAGGCAGGAGATGTAGACAGAAGGCCTGGGCAGGAGGTGGCTTCCAGACGGAATTTAGCCAAGAGGGCTGTAATAGCGAGCTCATAACTTCATGATGCCCGAGCACAGAGCAGCTGCCTTGGGAAACACACAGGGAAGCGAGGAAAAGAAACAAAAGCCAGACAGGACAGACTTACACAACAGTGCAACTCGTGTACTGTGCAGCTCAGAGCCAATTCCCTTCCTGATCTTCCCAGAAATAGTGTGTAAACTTGCAGGGAACTTGCAACATCAAGAAGAGAGATAAGCTTTGCAGGCCTGATACCAACAGGGTGAAGCCAAGCACAAACACAAACCTGCCCATGGAAAGGCACTGGCAGCCTCAGACCCGCTCTCCTGTTAGCATTAGCTCACATGCCTCTTACACCCACTCTACCACCTATTTCAGGTCCTGCCGCAGCTCTTCTTGCAGGGGTGTTGAGACCAGAATCAGGAGCATGAGGAACTTAACAGCTTCCAGGAGGACAATAAACCCAGCAGCCCGGGCGGTGCGATTCACAGCACACCCCGCCTGCCCTCCCGCTCACTGTTTCGGATGCTGCTGTACATAAAACATTGAACCAAACAGGGCAGGGACTGACAGACACCAGGCAGAGCGTGGTCTCCGGGTTCAGGCTTTTAGAAACAAGCCTCTGAAGAATTCTCCACCAAATGCAGTGAAACTGCATGTGAAATTAAAAAACAAACACGTGAAATTAAAAAAGTTTATTTGAAGGTTTGTAAAACAGCTCTGTGAGATCAACATTTCCAAGACACTATGATATGGTAACACATTTTCCTACTGTTAGAATATAAAAAGGTCACAGTCCTTCAGCTACCTAAACCAACACACACAGTTAGGGACCAAACATTGTACTCCCAACACCGCGAAAGGAAATGGGATTGAAAGCCAGACTAACCCAAAGCACCGACACGAGGTGGTCAGAGCCCTCACGGCCTGAGCCTGTCATTACTACACAACAAAGCATTAGTGAAGCAAATCTTCATGTCAACACAGACCCACGAGCACCGGGGAGCCCAGACAATGACACACCACAAGGCAATTCTTTATACATTCCATGGGGGTGAACCACAGTAGCAAGGCAGAAACACCAAAGAGCTCCCGGGAAACTCCAAGCTCCCAGGGACAAGAAATCTTCAGAACTTACCGATGCCGGTTCCATTTTCAACACACAACTTTATTCACTTTGTCTACATAATTGGTGCAATAGAGATGTGCAAGAGAGGTGAGGAACGAGATGTGGAAGTGGACAATGTACCACGGATCCGATAGCACAGTATTACACTGCTTTCCGGTGATACTCGGGAGGGGCAACCTCATAGTCGCTGGCGCTGAACAACGCAGAGGAATTCTTTGCTAAATACCTGCGAAAAGTAATGAAAAGATTAAATTACCTTCTTCGGATCACAGAACTGTTCAGGTTGGAAAAGACCTTGAAGATGATCAAGTCAAACTGTTAACACAGCGCTGCCAAAGTCTCTGTTCAGTATCACATGGGTGAATTGTTTCACGTTTGCCAAGACCATAAGAGATGATTTCAGGAGTCCAAACCTAACACACATCTACTAAAGAGTCAGCTGTGTACAGCGATTAAAGATCTGATGGCTCACATCAAGAACATTCCACACAAGCTGTCAAGCAACTCTCCCACCTGCCTTTACCTCAGACTGACCCAAAAGACTCCGACCTGCTCCTGACTCTGGCACACTTGCCCTGGAGACAAGGCTGACCCATTTCCAGCTCCACTGCAGAGTGGGACGGCATTTACCAAGGGTTTCCTTTCAGCTTCCGACAGCTTATCCAGCCACACAGAGTAAAAGCTGGTTTCACAGTCAGGAAGCATTTACAGTTGGACTAAGCAGCAAGTGACTTCACAGTTCTTACAGCAGGAAGCATTTCATCACCTCTCTGAAAACAAGTGTCTGGCTTGTTTTAGAAATATTCCACTTTAAAATCCTGTATTGTTGTATTTGTTTATATTGTTGTTTAGGATGAGGTCTTCTTCCTCAACATCCCATGCCTACAGCACCACAGGGTACTGCAGCTGCCCCCAAAATAACAGCAGTGAGGTTCATCAGTTTGTAACACCTGCTCCACCACTGTGGAGTAACCGTTGTGTAGTTTAACAGCTTGCGCTAATGGTCATCTGCTTCTTATAGCAGCCACAAAAGATGCAGAAGCATTCCTTCTGTAACCAGTAGCAGACCTGGACAGCTCAAATCAGTATGTAACATGGGTACTAGCAATAACCTCAGTGTAACTGGAGAGAAGGCAAAACCAGTCTGACTCCTGTTACTGCACAGCAGGGTTTGAGAAAGCTTCACTGCGATCTTCAGTAGGATACCACACACAGGCCCAAGATAAAACATATATTTGTGTGTTTTATACCAACTCTTCACTGGAAACAGGCCACGTCACAGTGTCTGTGCTTACTGACCCTTTTCTGCTGAAGGACAAGTACTTACTTTAAGAAGTCATGCAAATAGTTCAAGAGCAAAGCCAGGCTCTTCTCATCGAGGGGGGTGTAGGCCAGCATAGCTCCAATTCGCACTGTTTCAAAGGAAGGAGTGCTTGGAGTTACAAACAACGGCTTTAACGAGGAGTTAAGCACAGTCCAGAACTTTACGGTAGGATATAAAAGCAGCCCAGGAATCTATTCCAATGTACACAAGTTCAGCTAAAACAACTCCATTTCCATTCCCAAGCCCTGAACAGCTCTGAACCGTTTAGGCACATGGAGTAAGGAAAGAGTGAAACACCCTGTTTCATGGCTCTTGTTCACACCCACTGAGACTCAAGAGGAAAGGGAAGCACTTGAATGCTTTAACTGCTCTTCTTCCCTCCCTCATACTCACCAAACAACCTCAGCAGGTGTGGGGCACCGTACACCTGAGACATTGGAGCGTCAGGGTGATCTGCCAAAATTTCGGCGTACTGGGGCCTCTCAAACTTGTAGAGCAGTTGAGTTCCAAGCATGACATTGAAGTACTCTTTGATTCCAGCCACGACTTCATTGACTGCATACTCCCTGCGGAGCAGAGAAAACGCTGTGGCAACTGACCCTTTCTAACTGGGCCTCCAGCCCCACCAACTGAGGAGTAACTGCAGGCAGTAGCAGTGACACTGCCCGTCTAAGTACAACCCTCACTCCACCCTGCAAACAGATTCAGCACAGCCACTAGGACAATCATCGATGTAAAACCACCGTGACGAGTCAATAATACGCTTCCTCTTGAACGAAGAAATAACTTCACATTTCTAGTTTCTCTTCCTTTAAACCAGGAAAGCTTCGTTCAGGACTAAACACACCTTGTTTGCTGTCAGGGCTGGACTGCTGGGGTAATTAACTAAGAACCTGCACAACTATCACCTCACAGTGATTAGCTCTGCCCAGCTGATTCTTTCAGAAGTCACCATCTTCCTCCCCGTCCCCCACCCCTCTCCCTCCACGACATCCATACAGAAACGCTTTGCTCATCTGCTAGGTGGCTCTTCTGATAGTTTGTTGAGCTCGTACACAGCAAGTGCCACTGACTTGACCCACCCAGCGCAGGAAGCCTGAGCTGGAACAAAGGTGGAGAACTATTCACTTGGCTTCTATCAGCTTCCCTTGGAGAAGGCTTAGGGACAGTGGGGGAAGCAGCAATAACATCCAGAATGCAGCAGCACGGTCCTGAGCTACCTCCTCAAAGAGTTCTAAACTCCACCAGCACCTTGGTCCTGGAGCGTGAAGCTGGACACAGGGCTGAGACATGCTTAATAACCTCAGTAAATTTTCCATGAAATACAAGTCCAAGCACAGCAGCAAAAGCAGCATTTGAGATTTGAAATGACCACGACTTACTTGTTATCAGTATTGCCTCGTGATTTTTTGTAGTTTGCATAATCCTCTAAAATGGAGTCAACGTTCTTCTTGGCAGGAAGATAGAAGAGCTGCACGACAAGCAAAACAAAACAAATACAAGTTGTTTAATTCAAGTAGATGTTTGTATCTGTGTGCTGAATCAGCATAAAGAGATTTCTAGAATAACATTGAAGGTTAAGATGTCACGTGGTGCTAGAGGAACACCCCACTGTTTTAGTTGTACATAACCAAAAGACCCAAAACACAACAGTGACTATATCCACATTTCCATTTAACACTTGCACTGCTCAACAGCAACCTGGTGAACTGCTAAAGTCACCCCAAGAGCAAAAAGTCTGCAGCAAAGCACCCACATGCCTCTCAGACCTGTCCACACCAGTTACAAAAGCAACGGGGACCATTTTTGCCTGTTCTTCAGCTGCCGCTCTTCTTGCACCCACCATTCAGCACTTGGAACTACTACTGCTGTGAAACAAATACACCTGCCAAGCACCCGCCGGGAAGTTCCACAGTCTGCAGAGTATCAGAGCTACATCAGAGCTTGTGGAATTGAAGACAGATGTTCCCAGCCATGATTCCCCAAGGATTAAGGCCTCTCTTCCACAGACACTGGGTCAGCTGTACAGGACAAGGCTCAGCAGTACAGCCAATTCACGTATTTGGGGGTTTTTTGAGGCATGAGCCCCAGTTCACTTCTCTATTTCCTTTCACAAGGGCACTACAGTCTGAAGACAGTCGGGAGGGAAAAATAGCCCTAATTCTCTAGAACTGGAGTCAGCGTAATACATACAGGTGCTTGAGCACCTTTAACTGCGGAGGTGAGGTTCAGATTTGTAAGTCAGCCTCATCCACACAGGCCCTGAACAAGATTTGTACGTGTCTGGGATTGCAATACCTGGCAGCAGCAGTAAGTTAGAGCAGGCAACTGCAGCCTGTCAGACAAGAACAAACAATTTTCAATGGGATTGTTTTCTGTGCTTCTTGCCCATTTTAGTAGCAGTTTCACACAAGAAACAGGTCATGATTCATCCATAAGCTTTAAATTCATGCTTTTGAAATGGAAAGCAAAGGTTGATTTAGCGTATTGGGAAGCTTCAGATGGCTCCAGCCAGGCATAAGCTCAGAATTGCTCTCCCAAGCGACAGCTTTCTGTCAGAGCTGTAGAACAACTTAAGACACTTGCAGAACTTGACAGTGAGTGACAAGTGAGCAAGGCAAGAAGGAGCTCAGGTAGAACAGGCAAAACATGTAAAGTTCCTACAGACCAATTCTCTACCAGATGAGTAAACTGTTCAAAACGCTCCAGCATGTGTAGAGTTAAAAGCACACTTAAAGCTTAAATAAGTTTTTAAAGTATTTTCTTTTTCCAGCTCATGCTTGGTTAGACTGTTCTACAAATCTACCTGCAGCTCTGCTGCACCTCAGCCCTGCTCACAGGCAACTCTGGGCTGAAATCCAGCCCGGGTCTGAGAACTGCCAGGTAAACCACCATTAGCAACATCAAACCCTGCTAGAGGCTCCACTGCACTGCACCGCACTTGGGTGAAACCCCAGTCAGTGTCCTCGCCCACACATGGCCAGATTGTGCTTTTGACAAAGTACCTGCTTTTGCCTGGTGATCAAGTCCCAGTCGTCTACCAGCCACGGCTTCAGCTCTTCAGGGATTTTCACCTTTACTTCAACTCTGTTCATAAATGTTTCTTCCTGGAAAATGTGAAGCCAGACTAATTACTTCAGATAACTGTCCAAGCTAAGAGTCACCCCGTTCCTCGTTCTCACAACTGAAATACACCACTGGACCCAGGAATTCCTGCAGGCTCCACAGGGACAAGGAAATAGCTTTGACAAGGCTACTTGGGAGCCTTAGTTTTGTGAGCTGTAACACTTCACACTGCCATACCAGGACAAACCACTGCTGGCTGAACATCTGAGCAGAGCAACCTTCCCGTCTTCCATCAAAAATCCTGAGAGTCAGGCATACGTACACTTTCAACTGTTGGATCTACTCGAGCCCTCTTCTTCCTCGGAGGCTGAGGAGTCTCACTGGTACTGCTCCCTTCCCCAATTCCTGGAGCTGACAGAAGACAGACATGATGCTGTGTAAGGAACCCAGTAAGTCAGTACAAAATACCAGTAAAGAAAGATTTAGATGGATTTAAAAGTAAGACTCAGATACCTCTGAGGTCACCTTTTCCCTTGCCTTTTTATTTTAATATCGCTTGTGTTCCGGGAGCCCCACAGATCTGTGACAGTTTAAACTGCTGTATTTACACTCAGCTGAAGAGGGGGCTTTCTGCACTAAAACCACACCAGTAGGTCAGTATCGGTAACGTTCTTCAGGAGGATTTTTGGAAGCAGCAGCTCAGCTTTGCAGATATGTCACACCTCCATCTCCATGACAAAACAAGTTTGTTTTCACAGATCCATGGAGAGATCACTTTGCTTTTCATGTGCAAGAGGTCAAAACCTTGACGGACTGAAACAAGCAGTTTGTGTTCAAACCAGGAAAGTGTGTGCTCCTCCTGACCAAGGGCAAGGGACAGCTGAAGCCCATGAGGAACACCACAAGGTGATGGTAAGGAAACTTAGTTGAGGCAGATTTAAGATCTTATTCCACTAGGAATCCCTCACTAAGGGTGTCCTCTGATACACAAAGTAAAGACATACTTACTTTTCTGTTTGTTCTTTTTTGTTTTCCTGCAAGAAGAACACAAATTATTGCAAATATCAAGTCAGTGGTACTTCAAGAACCCACAGCAGAAAGCCAGAAAAGTTGTCCACTAAGTTCAGAGTGATGAGCGAACGCTCAGTGGCCTATGGAGTATTTAGATAAAAACACATGAAAGATGTGACTTAGCATCACAGTTACGATTCTACATGATTTTTCATTTAATAGTTCACCGTTCTGGAGGAGAATCACTAAACCGAAGCCTACAATCCACCGTCAGCTTTTAGGGGAGATCACGATTACACCTGACACTTACTAGAAATGTTTGGAATGTACTAAATAACGTTGTCCTGAATATTATCTTCTTCCAATTGCTTCTCTCAACACTTACTGCGTCTAATTTACATGCTTGGCAAGCCTCTAAAGTCTTTATCCTTAGCCCTTGTTTTTATTCCAAATGAAGAACGGTACTTCCCCCAATTTTAAGACCCCTGAAATGCAACGGAAACACCTAGGCAGGTCAAAACTCAACTGTCCCCACAGGCAGTTTTGTTATCTCCTGAACTGTGCATATTTACTAACCATTTCCAGACAATTTTCATTAAGCGTACACCTGGCTGTGTTTCAATTTGCTCACTATCAACAGGAGTCCAGTGAAATCTCTCAGAAAATTGCAGACTGCGTGGATAAAACTCTTTACCAGTTCAAGATTATTTCCTTGGAAATTCCCTGCTATCTCAAGGGACTTTTGTAGTCAGGCTTTGAACTGGGTTTATCTGGGCCAAGAAGCAGGCAGGGTTCCTAAGGAGCTCTGAAGAGAGGAAGAGGGAGGCTTTTTTCCAGCTTCAAGTCACACAAGCGTTAGGCATAAGTTGTGGGCAGAATAAAGATCATCTCTCTGCAGCAGGAGTGAGCAATTGCCAAGTCAAGTCACTGATAATGGACTTGTGTATTGAAGAGTAAACAAGGAGGAACAGGGAGTTCTTTCCAGAATTAAAACCACAAGATAAAAATAATGTTAAGCATTAGTCTAGAAGCAGAGTCTTAAACTGGAGCAGAGAGGTAATAGAGAGTACTCAAAGAGCTACGCAGTTAAAAGGGTAAACCACATCTGGTACTGAAGCAACCACATCTGGTACCAAGCAGTTGCTTGTGCTCTCCCACCTCATTCCTTGTATTTCAAGCCATATGCCTCTGCCTCACGTCCAAGCAGCCTGTCTGCAGAGTCTAAAGCCAGCTCTGAGCTCAGGACAGAGAGCGCTAAGGCTGGGACAGGCAGACCCTCTGCAGTGCTGCTCCTCGCTAGGCAAGGGGCTGCTGCTGCTGCATGCAGTAGCTGAAGCACAAAGAGCACTCCACATCCAGGGGAAAGAGGCAGCTTCTGTCTCACAGAGGTTACCTTAGATAACTAGACTCCAGCAATCAGACCAAGCAGACTCTCATTTCAGACATACAGCTCAAGAATACCGTGTGTGTTCCTCACGGTGGCAGATAACATCTCCCTGCAAGGACAGTGGAACGAAGTCCTGAAGTGACACAGGAAGATGAAACATGTCTAGGATAAGTTAAAACACACCCTTTTGTGCTGCTGCACAACTGCATCATGAAGAGCAAGCCCTGTACTGCTGTACAGAACCAGTATAAAAGCTTTCACTGGCACCTCTTTAGACAGCAAGCCCAGCCCAGCCTCTGCTCCTCACTCACGTATTTCTCCCATTGCCTGGCATTTTTCACTGAAAACTGACAGCAGAACTAGAAAGCAGCACAGAAGTGTTGAAATCAAAGCCTCTCCTAACACAAGGTGTATAGTAATAAAAAAGTAAGTTGGAATTGGTCCCTGACTTCGCTGTGAGCAGCAGCACTCCTACAAAGAGTCAATTAAACCATTGGTAATAGCGAAAGGATAAAATACAAAGTCAGGATCACACACACGTGTGACCTGCACCTGGTCAAGCCACCTACCCTTAGAAGGGACAGGACAAAGCCAGGAGAGGTGGAGAGAACAAAGAGCAGTTGGTGAACAACAGCTTCTCTGCCAGGAGGAACCAGGCAGACAGGGGTTCTCTCAAGCTGTCAACTGGGCAGGAAGAAGAGCGGAGTTGTGGTAGAGGTATCACTAGCGATAGAAGGTAAACCTCAAAGAACTGATCAGTCTTTCCTCTAGACAGATAAAAAGACCAAAAAAGCAAAGCAGCAGCATTAAAAAGACAGGAGTCATCATCCTCCTTCCTTCCTCCCGTCTTCAACATGGAACTGAATTAAAATGAGAACATGCTGCCACAAGACAATGGGGATGCCCAAAGTCCAAAGGGTTCAGGAGTTATTTGGTAACTAGAAGAGAGTCCTACACAAGGTGAAACCCATCCCACAGATGGAGCCTCCAGCTCTGAGTCCCTTACAAACTGCTTAGAAGCACAAAGGGTATTTGGGGCAGAGCATCTTCCTAGCCTTGACTCACGTGGTTATCCCTAAGCACAGGTTACTGGTGACCATTAGAGAGCCGAGGAGGTGAGGCAAATCTCCAGCCTGAGCTGGTGTATCCACCCCAGTGCTGCCATAGCCCTGGACAACCAGCATGTCAGCAGCGTTCATACGCCGCTTGACACGTAGAGGAGCTGAAGTAGCTTGTGAGAGCTGCTGGCTGTGCCAGCAGAGGATGCCATGGCAACGTGCAGCGGGAGCTTACGCTTTTGAGCAAGACATTTAGGTTAAGAACAAGACTTCTAGTATGAGAAAACCCAGTAACTCCCAAGTTGAGACACTGACTTGAGAGCATCTCTGATGGGCTGCTCAAATAGGTATCATTTAAAAGCAGATGATATTCTCAAATTTGGTATTCTGATCTTCCCCCCAGAACTCCCAGCTGCCCTTCATGTTTTCCAAGCAGCTGTTAACTCGGATTGTTTACTCATTTTTTGAGGATTAATCATATTAGGCCCAGGAAAGGGTGAAAGGTCACATAAACTCTTAGAAGCTGGAACTCAGCAGAGCTCACATAAAACAGTCTGGAGAAGCCAGTACCTGTAGGGTTGGATTTCATTTTTGACAGCCTACTGTAACTATACACATTTGATATTCTATGACAGTTTCTAGTTACCTTAGGATGAATAATAATTTTAAAAACAAATGTATATGTCCAGCATTCCATGCATATCTCTGATCAAATATTGCTTGCAAATAGTCTCAAAAGCTTTTTGAGCCAGTTGCTGCAGTTTACAGTAATTCTGAACGGGCTCAAGCCAACAATAAAAATACAGCAAGTTCTAAGCTCACATTTCTGAGCCCACCAACGGCAGCAGCCTCGCTCGCTCCCTCAGCTGCACGGAGCCGGTGCTGTTTGTACTCCATTTCCATGGAAACAGAACTCCGGGCTGCAGTAAGCACACAGACCAACTGGAATGTTCCAGAACTACCCAGCTTCAAACACCAATGTAGTGCAGTACTCATTAATGGAACTGCCACAAAGCTCACGTCATTACAGCTGAGGACTTTAGGAGGCTCTCAAAGCAATCTAGGCAAGCGAGGAGGTCTGGATTTCAGGAGGAAAATGCTGGTTTGACAATCCATCCTTAACTCACCGCGTCGATATGGTAGGGGTCTCCAAACAGCAAACAGTATGCGCTCCATCTCGTCTGAAAAATCTAGGCACAATGGGGGTCGAGTTAAGGAGAGAATGTCAGACCTAGTGATTAGCCTTAAAAAGCATCTAGTTAAGATTCAAAAATTTACCCTTTTAGCAGCACACTACAGTCTTACTGAACATTCCTGGAGGATATGTTGTGCTTAGATTGTTATTCCCTTCCCGTTATTGTTTGGCTCTGAGGAATACATTTCAGATCAGCAGTTACCTTGCCCTGTGTTCAATCCTCCAAGAATGCTACAAAAGGTAAATTGAGGCCCAAACAGTGTTACCCTACTAGAACAGTCGCGTGAGCAGTTTGTCCCCCACCCCACCACCAGCACTTTGCGTTTCTTAGATTTACCACAGAGAACAACCCACAAGTTTTATTTGGAACAGTATTTTGAGGTTTTTCCGAAGCCATCTTGCCTTTAGCTGTAAGAAGCACCTGAGAAGCAGCACTCTGGGCAGCACCACAACCCTGCAGCACTTCTAGGGTCAGGCCAAGAATTTCCTCTCCCTCAGGCGGGAGGAGGGAAGAAAAATAGGGGGCTTTGTTGAACGCAGCACAGGTCTAATTTAGAAGGATGCTTTGGATTCTGTAAAGGCTAGAGACGAGGAGCAAGATCAGCGCCACGAGCATATGGGACCCTGTCATACGGAACTTCCACAACACAGGACTGCTGTTCTAATGGCAACAGTTTTCCTTCTTCCCCTTTACAATGATGAAAATCTACCATCAAGGCATTAATTTTTCCAATCAACACGAAACAGAAGTTTCGGAGAAGTAGCTTAGTGCCTGTTTTGCTACGCTGGGAACAACCACCCCCACTCAGGACAGCGATGACAGCAAAAAGCAAAGCCACTCCCTTTCCCCACTGGTTTCAACCAGAGAGTAAAGACAGACCTGGTAACGTGCTCTCAAGCTCTAGTGTTACACAGAGGTTCAAGACGTCATTTCTATTGTGCAGGTGTCCCTTGGGTGCAACATTATCAGAGGTGGTTCAGAGGGTTAAGCCAACGTGGATTTCAAGCACAGGTTAACGTTCAGCATTTACTCAGCCGGAGAGAACAACTCATCCCACAGCAACCAGCCCGAGCTCCCCTGGTGAGTAAAGCTGATCCTGGCTGAATTACTACGGGGATGTTCTCTACAATGCAAATCACTGGCATTTACAATTGAGTCATCACTACCCATGTCAAAGACACACATGAAGTTAATCCTGCTCCCACTGACTACAATGCAGGACAACTCAGATGCAACAGCCCTGTAAGCAGCCGAATTAGTAAAGGTCATAATTTAGATGTTTTAATTTAGATCTGTTTTAATGACATTCATTAGGAATTGTGTAAACAGACATTTAGTTTGGGGTTTCTTTACCCCCAGTGAAGACAATTAGGTGACTGTCAGAGGCCTGTCCTGAGCTGACCAAGCACACCAAACCGGTGGTGTTAAATCTGCAGTGACAGCCCACAAGGGAGTGCGGATGCAGCTTTGTGGCCTCGGACTCGCCATCCCAGAGACCAGGAGCCAATCTCCAGCCTTGGCTGGGCTGTGATTAATCCCACAGTGAACCTGCACTCGGGATCTAGACCAAAAAACCATAACCAGCCCCACCTCTCCAATCAATGATTCCTATTTCATAACATAAAGTTGCCCATCAATGAGACATGAACACAGAGGCTGCTGCCAAACGCTCCTCTTAGGAACTGATGTCATTTCAGCAGCTTCCTCATGAAGACCAGAATTACGAATGAGGTCAGGAGGCTCAAAACATCTCATTAGTCGTGACCATCTTCACAACTAAGTGCAGTGGCACCCCAAGGAGAAGAGCTCCACAGCACCTGAGCAAAGCAGGAGAGCTCTACTGACTGCATGGGAATCTACCACCACAAGAGCCTGTTCTGGAAAACAAGAGGGATGGAATGGAGGAAATCTGACAGTTTCATCCTGAAACTATGTTTTCCTAATGAATGTCTGAGCTTGCTTCTGGTCTCAAGATGCAAAGCCATTTGTAATAGCATATAGGGTTAGTTTTGTCCAGAACAGCAAAGCAAGGACTCTGGAATGCAGTTTTGACTCCTGTGCACTGA
This sequence comes from Bucorvus abyssinicus, assembly GCA_009769605.1. Classification (NCBI taxonomy): domain Eukaryota; kingdom Metazoa; phylum Chordata; class Aves; order Bucerotiformes; family Bucorvidae; genus Bucorvus; species Bucorvus abyssinicus. The sequence continues at coordinate 21,641,184 of CM020038.1, forward strand.
CAAGGCAAGGCGGTTCAACGGCTTCAGACAGAGGGGCTTGCACGGCTTGGAAGAACTGCCCAATTGTCTACAGAAGCCAATTTCACCCAGATACAGGAGTCTGAGGACCCACCACTGAGTGTCAGGTCACTACTTAAGAGGAATGGAGCACAACGAAGCACAGAGCGTAGTGCCTGCTCAGTCCCTGGGTTGGTATCAAACCCCACACAGTCTAAGGCAGCAGGTTTAGTCCAATACTTCAGCAAAGGCCTTTGTGGTACCACAAAAGCAAAACACAACTCTTGTAGGGGTTGTGACAGGAGCAGTGTACTTCAGCCTGCAGAACTCTGAGAATAACACAACTTAGAGATCAACAGTAACACTGACAAACAAAGGTTTGGGAGGTTTTTGAGGGGCGGGGGTGGTATGCTTTGTTTTTTTGAAAATAAAAAGTTTCTTACACTTCAACATTTTTCTGCTGCAGACCAGAAGTCTTCTTGCCTGGAGCAGCACCTCTCATCTTCCCCTCTGCATATTGTTCCCTTTAAAAAGAGCAAATCGTAAACAATGGACACAGAAGCTTGTGTCCCCTCAAAGGAGGGCAGGCTATGCATCTGAGTCAAGATTTGGCTTCTTCATACGACTCATCGCAGTTTGAACACCCACTGCCACCTCCTCCCACCACCCGTTACCCCGAGCCACGTGGAAGCAGCACAGCGCTTCTGAAAGCAGAAGCCATTTCGAGAGAAGCATCTCTATTCATGAGACACGAGATCAGCATGAATACTACCCAACGTACTACCTCTGTAAGCCAAAGCATCTCCACAATAAATGAAGATAAGAACACCTCTTGAAGGCTTTTTTTTTTTTTTTTAAACTCACTAACTTCCCTCGATATTTAGTTGTTGGATTGAAGCTCTGTAAAAAATGATTTGCCGACAAGGACTGCTAACAGGAACACTTACTGATTGGCCTTCTGAAGTTCTTTTTGTTTCTGCAAATTGGTATCCACGTATTTGAGCACTCTGCTTTCTGGAACCCATTCATCCCAGCTGAAAAAAAAAAATAAAAACCCAAATGTTGATTCAAAACCATTACAGAATCGCATTCCACACCCAACAGGCAATTCAAAGCTGCATGGACTTTTGAGACTGAATCTGGATTTTGTGTCCAGCCACCGATGGCACAACTGGAAGTGTGAACCACCAAACCCATTCCCCATTGACTGAAGCCGTTAACGGGTTTTTCTAGGGAAGTGCAACCCTCAGTCATTTCCTCAGAGCCTCCCAAACTGGAAGAATGGGCAGTTTAGGAGAGGGGGATTGTATTTAGTTTAATGTCAGGAAAATAAGCATTTTCTACACTTAGTAAATTATGGGGTACTTGTAGCCATAACTGTATTGTGAAGCAAGTTTCCTTTATGCATTCCAACATTTTACAGGTTAACAAATTCAACACTAAGATCTTACTGTAAGAAGAGCTCTGATTTCTGTCTGTGAAGGAAACCAAGACAGCATAAATATTGGCAGAATCTGAAGCGACCGATGTAAGCACAGAGGTGTTGGGGACATTGCCATTATGAGCAAGAATTCCACTTTAATGAGTGGATTCTCTGAGCAATCTGACTATTTAAATAAAGCACATTACAAGTGGCCAAGCTATTCCAGAGCACATAAGTTAAAGGTCTCTACAGGAACAGCTCTGTGTCATTGTCATTTCATGGCAATAGCCACCAGTCTCACAACATCATGGTGGCAAAGCCAATACTGCTACAGGGTACAAGGTCTTCAAAAGCGTTAAGATAAGGCAAGCTGAGCGTCCAAGTGGGAGAGAAACCCGTGTCCAGCTGCACACATCCCCAGAGGGTGTTTGTAGGACAGTGCTTTGGCCAGGTATTTAATCCACTTACCTTACTCCTGCCTGTACAGCTGCAGGAGATCTTCCAAAGAGCTATAACACTGTGCAGCACCTTATATTGCACTTTTTGGGTATCCTAACTGTTGATATTTGCAAAAAAATTAAGAAGTCGAGTAATTAACAAAGGACCATAATCATAGAAAGCAAAACTAGTGAGTCGTATTGCCCCAGCTGTTCAGATCTTGCAACAACATCACTTTTAATGCAGCAGATTGGAAGTTTGAAGGCAAAAAACCTCAAATGGCACCAAGCAAGAAAAGCAGGAGTCACAACATGGCTTGTGGCACCCTTCAGAGATAAATGAGGTGAGGAAGTATCCAATTTGTGCTGCCTCATTAACACACTGCAGCCACCCTAAGAACCAGTTACGCTCCCTGTAACTGCCAGTGCTGGCAGTAAAACATTCGTCTGCCCCTTTGGCAAGGAGGGTGTGCAGATGCATTTTGAAGTTACACATCAAAACACAAAGCTCAGCTTTTAGTCATGTCAGCAAGATCAAGACACTAGTGACCAAAAGTCTTCATGCCAGAGTCTGCAGCGCTGAACTGTGACCAAACCCAACCGGGCAGTGCCCTCTGAAAGACTCTGGAGTGTCAAGAGCTGAAGCTTTTAACTGCTAAAAACCCCTCCACTTTTCCTGAACTCCAAACCTAGTGACAGAACAGAGTTCAAATGAAAGAGAAAGACAAGTACATGAATGCAATAATCTCTGGAAGTATTCGCCTTTAACGGGCTCAACATTTAGCTTCAGCAACCTCTCGCCTAGAATCCTTCCCTTCTGCAAGAATGGCAAAGTATCTCTAGTTTTACCTTAGAACGAGAGGCAAGAACTGGAGCACAGGCTAAACCTGCTCTTGTGAGGGGCTAAAACAGAGAGCCCTTCCCACTCTGACCACAGCCCTCAGGCAGGCTCACTTCTCCACAGCTCTGTTGCAAAAGAGGCGTAAAAGTAAAGCACACTGCAGACTGGAGTAGGGCTTTGCTCCACCTCAGTGGGGGATGTCTCTCCTACCAACACTTAACAAGGGAGTTTTTGTACTCGGTATTTCTGCCAGGGAGGAGTTACAGTGACTGGTTTCACACTTAAGCGCACAGAACGCTCTGAAGCGCTCCCATTAGTCACCAACACCCCGAGCTAGTTTGTCTGCAGGAACTGCTTGGTTAGGCAATGTCTTTGGTGTGCTACTATAAATCATTGCCTTACGCATCAGAGTCATTTGGGCTATTTCAGGAACAACCTCCTGTCACCAAGGACATGGTAGTGCTAGTCCACCAAGCTCACAGCCAACTGGCAAAGCTGGCATTTCCCTGGGAAGGGAAAGGAAGCGCTGCTGCTGGTGTAGGCAATACTTACTTTTTATTCCAACCGCTGTAATGGATGAAGTATTTCACTTGCTTGTCCTTTATGGCAACCTTTACACACTGGAACAGAGAAGAAAGTGCAGTCAGCATCAATGAGAACAGAGATCTGAATGAGTTTCACTTCTTTAGCTCTCAGAGTTTAAGCATGCAGAGATTTCCACTGACACTAAAACCTAATGGATTTAAATCCCTGTTTAAGGTGCCCCAGGAATTTCTGCAAGTCTTTTATTCCACACAGCTACAAAGCCCCTTGTTTCCCATTCCAGAGGAAGTGGAAACAGGCAGTCAAATCTGGAGCTCTGCCTTCAGCACAATGAACGGCACGGTACAGCAGCGGCACCTGCTTAGGGCCCAGCAGACAGCACATCGCTGAGGGTGTTGCAGCAGAGGGTGCAACTGAAGCAGGAGGGAGTCACAAATTTGCAACACATGGTTTCTGGCCTTAAAAAGCCAGAACTGAGACCGCCCCGTCCCTTGTCACTTTAATCCCTCATGATTTGTCCCACCGGTGGTACTCAACCACCTACACCTCTGAGGAAGCTCAGACCACAGCTAACTCATACATGAGCACCAAGGGCACAAATGCTTTCTGCAGCTCTGGGGGCATGGGTGTTTCCGAACTGCAACACAAAAGACCAGCCAGCCTTCAGCAGTTCCCCAGGTTGGCTGCAGAGCACCACCAGGTTCTCGGAAATCGTTCTATAATACAGAGCTCCAGGATTTCAGTCTGAATTCATACATTATCAGGTTTTCATACATTATCAGGTTTTCATCCATTTCCGCTTCAGTCCTTTACCTGCTGTGCCTGGCTGGCTGGGGTTAACTAATACAGTTCCTGATTTTCTTGGGGAACAGTCAGTGCTGCCTGCAGCAATAAGCAACCACACATACCTTTGCTTCATAAAGGAGAGGTCCATGGAAACAAAGCACTCGTTCACCTGAAAGAAAGTTGCAGACAAACATCTTAGAACACCAATTTCCATAAAATGTCATCAAGTACCACACAGAATGAATCCAGTGCCAGCCTAGGAAGAAATCCAAAGGCAGACACTGATTTGGGAGGTAGGCTGATGTTTGAGAAGCAGTTCCACTCTTGTACAAAAGAGGACCAGAGCTCTGATTATTCCAGACATTCCGCTGCCAATTCAAGCTCTAGACCAACGCTGGCATGGAGAACTCCTTCAGAGCCTTGAATTCCAGATGCAGGCACCAAACCACGCTGGCTCAATGCAAACAGACTCCTTCAGCCTCAGGCAGTGAACAGGTAAAACTTTCTCGCTGCCAGAGATTCTTTAGTCTCCATGACATTGACTCAGAGCAGGAAACGAGCTCTCATAAGGGATGTCACCTCTGCATCTCAAGCTTCTGACACAAATGCAAGTGAGCATGAGGAATGCTCCTTTTCCTGCAGGAAATACCCCACCTGCTATTTCTAGCACAGTGAAGTCAGGAAGAGAGACCCCGACATTGCTTCCCCGTCTGACTTGTGGAACAGAAGAACAGCAGGTTTGTGCAAGAAAAATTGTTCACTCTGTAGGTATGAAGCAGGAAAAGATTGTTTATCCCTCTGTTTTTTCATCCTCAATGGCAAGGTCCCACAGCGCAGTTCTGTTGTGGGAATTTGCAGGATACCCAAGTACAGATGTTTCCTTCTGGGAAGCTGCAGCACCTCACGTTTTCAGAGACGAGCTGCATAACGCACTCCAGGATGTAGCACACCTCCAGTTCTTACCACTGTCTCCAGGATATACAGGACAGAAGAGTGCTGCCACAGTCCCGTTGTGCAGTGCACATACGCAGGTACTTATCTAGTCCCCAGGCTGGGCTGGGAAGGAGGTGTCTCACCAGCAACCAGCCAGACTGGGAGACAAGCAGATACAGCAACAGCCTCTTCAACCATCACAGCTACTACCCCAGCCCACCCAACCCATCCAGACTCTGACTGAATAAGATGCAACTATAAATTGACTACTTCATTCCTCCGCTGACTAGAACAGGGTGCTCACGGTTTAAGATTTCATTATCACTGTCAATTACCAGCTGAAGGAGCTGGTAGACAGGTGGAGTATTACAGAAACAAGAGGTGCTCAGTCTGAGGATCCAGCTACCAGGGAATCCTCCCCATCAGTGTCAGAGCAGCAGGTTAACCTCAGGACACACCAGAAAACTCGAAAGTCTCTAGAAAAGCAACTCAGAAGCTGAACCTGACACCTGAAATGGTGTCACTTTTGTATTGGCTTAAGAACATAATGTCAGTGTCAAGATGCAGAGCACCCCAAGCACCTACAAGCCTTCCTTCCCAGCCACCCCAGTGCTGATCTCATCTCTCATGCCTGCATAAAGGCACCAGTCCCTTTGTTTTAGGGGTACTCGCACTCTAGCTCAACATTTAGGTTTTCACCACAAACTCTGCCTCACCCTTTGCTTTATGAAAAATGCCATTATGGATAACTGCTACCTCTACCTGCTACTCTTTGATGTACATCCAGCTTGAAAATCTACAATTAAAATAATTTTCATTTGTCATGCTGTGAAGGGCCACAGTACAGCATTTAAGTTTCAGGCCTGCAGGAAGCTTTATTCGCAGCAGTTTTCTCCCTTTTAATGTTACAGCTGAGATCACAAACACATTTACGTTGTGGAAAACAGCCTAAAAATTTAAACTTGTGTACCAAATTCGGGTTGCTCATATGCCTACAGCTGCAAACATAACTTCAGTCTTTCATTCTAGCTTTAGTTTCTGCAGTTCACTTGATTTCACATTAAATATTACCACGTGAATCACACATTAAAACCTTGATTGTTTCTGGAGGTCACTAATGCCATCAGCACTAACGTGAGGCATGGAATGCTGATGCACGACTGAACATGTTCCGAGACAAGCAGCCGTGAAGCACGTACAGTTACAGCGTGGTTTAAGCCCCCCAGCATGACCAGCTTCCAGGCAAAGCGCTCTTTTACAGTTACACCACGATCATGGGGACAGTCCAGCTCCGAAGCCATGGTGAAGGACAGGCAGAGAGGAGAGGGTGGAGGTGACACTGTTATCTGACATTTTCTGTATTACCTATATTGGCATCAACCACAACCGTTATCTAAAAATCAAGATGTACGTGCAATGTCTCATAAAAAGCAGAACCCTCACCCTGATTCACCTGAAAAATAACCCAGTGCTTTGTTATAAATACAGATTCCACAACTGCCAGCTGTAGTCCAAATGAATCCTCCTGCACCAGGATCTAACTGAGCTCGCTTTCAAGGAAGGGGAGATAACAACCAGGTTTCAAACTCCAGAAAATAAAAATCCTGACAGATTTAGGAAGCTTCAACAGTTTTAATGCCAAGACTGCCTGTGCCTGCAAGAAAATGAAGCATATTTAGAATGGCAGGGGACAGGAAGGCCCCACATCTTACTGGAGGGGAAGATGAGGAGCAGGAAGAGACAAAGCCTACAGGAATTCTTTTTTTCCCGCATCTTCTCACACCGTTCGGGCTGAGCAGTGAAATCGAACCCATCCTCGGCGCTGAGGAATGACAAAGGCTGGATTCCAGCCCCGGCCTGGCTGAAGGCCTCACCGACAGCTCGCCTCAAGAGTCACGGCGCAGCGAGGTGGAGCACTGTCATCACCGCTGCGCGACCACCGAGCAGGGACCCGCCGCGGGCAGAAGCCGCCTCCAGCACGGGCCGGCCCCGGCCGAGCCCCGAGGCGGGAGGGACAGCCGAGGCCCGCAGGAGCCTCCTCCGCCGCCGCCCCGGGCCCGCGGGCAGCGCGGTGTGCCCGCCGCAGGCCCCCCGCCCGCCGCCTCCCCGCACCCCGCGCAGCGACTCCGCCGAAACGCCAGCGGGATCCTCGTCGTTACTGCCCCCGCCCCAGACCGTTCCTTTGTCTCTCTCGGGCCCACCCACCGCCGCCACGGCGGGGAAACGAGCGGCAGCAGCGGGCTGAAACCGGCGAGCGGCGGCAGCGGGAACGGGAACGCGCGCGCGCGCACCCCCCCACCCCCCCCCGCGCCGGGGACCAGCCCCAGAGCCGGGCAGTCCCGGCGGACCCCCCCACCCCACAACGCGGCCGGCCGCCCCCGGCCAGGCCTCGCCTGCCCACCTCAGCGTCCGCGCCCCGCCGCCCCCCACCCCGACTCACCCTCCTGGAATTTGGGCTTGGGGTCCTGCTTGGGCGCCATTTATAAGTGCCTCTCCCTCCTCCCGCCCCCTCCCCGCGGGGGCCTCACCACCTCCGCCGCATTCTGCGCGGCCGGCCCCGGCCCCCCCGCTCCAAGCCCCGCGCCGCGCAGACGCGCCGCCTCCCGTCGCGGCCCCCGCGGCACGCTGGGACTTGTAGTCTGCGGCAGGGCGGGAGCACCTCGCATCCAGCCCTACACACACACTCCGGGCGCGGCAAAGTATCGGTTTGGGTGTCCATTGTGAGGACCGTGAGTGATAAAAAAATTTTAAAAAGATTAAAATATAAAGCGAGGGGTGAAAAATTTGTGCGCCCAACGTGGGGCTCGAACCCACGACCCTGGGATTAAGAGTCCCATGCTCTACCGACTGAGCTAGCCGGGCGCTGTGGCAGTATTTTTCCCTCCTCTATACTCGTGAGAGCCCCCCCGGGACGTTCCCCGGCACGGCCGTCGGGGGTCGCCCGCGCTGCCCCATCTCATCTGCATATTGAATACTATTACTTTAAACAATTAAATATCTCCCACACACACGGGCCGGCAGCAGGCGGAACTCTCTGGGAAAGCTGCGCGATTGTCGGTGTCGACTGGCCCAGGAGCAGCCGCCACCCCCCTGCGGAGGAGGAAGCGTTACCGTGACCCTCCATTGACCGGGAGAACCCCGTTACTGTGAAAAGACCGTTACTGCGGGGAAAACCCCGTCATCCTGCGTTGCTAGAGCGGTTCTGCTCCCTCTGCCCGCCCGGGGTGAGGGCTCGGGGAGCAGCCGGAGGGTGTCACCGCCGGCCAAGAGCCCCCCTGCTGCACCACATCCCAGTAAAACCAGTCTGGGGAGGGGGGCGGTCCTGCCCCAGCCCGGGGTCTGGGAGCGCGGCCCCGTCATTCTGGGAGGGTCAGAGCCAGGGCCAGCGGTGTGTCCGGGGGGGCAGGACGGGCAACGGCATCCTGGCTGGTCCCAGCACTGGTGTGGGCAGCAGGAGCAGCGCAGGGATCATCCCCTGGACTGGGGGCACTGGTCAGGCCACACCTCGAATCCTGGGGTCACTTTGGGCCCCTCACTCCAGAAGGACACTGAGGGGCTGGAGCGTGTCCAGAGAAGGGCAACGGAGCTGGTGCAGGGTCTGGAGCACAATGCGCTGAGGAACGGCTGAGGGACCTGGAGAGGTTGAGCCTGGAGAAAAGGAGGCTCAGGGGAGACCTTCTGGCTCTGACAACTCCCTGACAGGAGGTTGGAGCGAGGGGCAGTCGGTCTCTGCTCCCCAGGAACAAGCGACAGGATGAGAGGAACCAGCCTCCGGTTGTTCCAGGGAGGTTGAGGCTGTCCCTGAGGACCCATTTCTGTCCCGTTGGGGTTGTGCAGGCGTGTCCCAGGCTGCCCAGGGCAGTGGTGGAGTGCCCATCCCTGGAGGGGTTTCCCAGCCGTGTGGAGGTGGTGCTGCGGGACAGGGGTCAGTGGGGACCTGGCAGTGCTGGGGGAGCGGGGGGACTTGAGGGGCTGAAAGGGCTTTTCCAGCCCAAACGGTTCTGTGGTTCTGTGAGTCCTTCAACCACGTAACAAATGGAAACGGTGTCTTGGTGTCAGAGTAAAAGCCAAACGGCATGGCTCGATGGCGAGGCCGTCACTGCCGAGTTCCTGGGAAGGTATTCACGGCAGCCCTGGAAGGTGCCACCGCTGCTCCTGTTCCCTGCCCGATTTTGCCAGGTCCAGAGGCAGCTGTTGGACAGATCCGTTTGCGTTTGACTGGAATGTCCCAGAGGGAGCTTCTGCGGAGCTGGCCTACAGGGGATGAAGGTCTGCATGCAGGAGGGAGGGCTCTGCCCGCACACAGGCAGCTCGTGGTGCAGAATTACTGGTGGCCGTGGTGGGCTCAAAGCCTCTTGACCAGGAGCGAAGCCCCCTGTGGAATTCAGCAGGGTTCAGGAGGACAATTTCTGCTCAAATGACACCAGCTCTGTTCCTATCTCAGTGTAAGCGTATCCTTCAATGCACCAAAAGAAATACCCTGGGAAAAGGAGAAGGCTCTTCTGAGGGAGGGAAATGGCCATGATTTGCTTGATTCCTCCAGCAAATCAATCCCGAGAGGGTTATCTTACTCCATTTCCTGATCCAACGCAAAATGCCCCAAGTCACACTTCAGGGGCTCAACCCGTTTGAAATTTAATTTAGATAAACAGCTCACGGATTGCAGTGAGATAAGTGGGGTGAGATTTGCGCGGGAAGGGCTGAGGGCAGAGGTGGCTCTTTGCGGGTCTGTATCTCGTTGCTCATCGGCGCTCAGGGCCACAGATGGCTAAAATGGTTTTTGGAGCCAGTATGGAATGCCAAAGCGTTATTCCTCCAGCAGTGGCGCTTTGGACACCCCCAGAGCTGCCGGCCCCGCAGGCTGTTTGCCTCCAGGTGAGTCCAGCCAAGCCTCACAGCTTCGCCAGGGATGGATCCCAAGGGTCTTGCATCAAAGAGGCCCATACGGTGTTTCTCCAAACCCAGGAGGACAGGCACATGTCACCTGTCCTCACCTGCTATCGTCAAGTAATAAAAGTGTCCCTTATTATTAATGTTGTGCATTAACAATAAGAAGGAACAACTGCAGAGGGCACCAGCAAACCACGGAGCGGTACTACAGCCTGCGATTGTCATCTGCTGGGTGAGGAGCATCCCTGCCCTGGGCTCCGGCTGCTCAGCTCCAGCCCCATGCTCTGCGAGTGCCCAGCCAGGCTGCCCCGGTCCTCGGCAGCGATGCGGCACCCGGCCAGTGTCTTGTGTGGCTGGCCAGCAGGCTGGGGCGTGCTGGAGAAGCTGTGGGCAAGCAGAGGCAGCGACGATGGCGGTGTCTGATGCGGGCTGTGATGGGTTCCATAGGGTTTCTGCTCTCTCTGCTCATGCCCATCTCAGAGGAGGCACATTTCACGGCAGGAGTGTGGGCACCTGGGGTTAAACCAGAGGCTCGGGAGGAATCTGGGAAATGGGAAAAAAAAAAGTCCCTGACTGCTTGATGACAAGAAACTGCAGCTTGATGGAAGCTGCTGTTAACCTTGGTCTGGTGACTCTCCTTTGGACAGCCTTGGCGTTCCTATTTCCTGGCGGAGCACAGGGAGCACAACAAAGCAAAAAATAAGACGCTAAAAAGGAGTAAATTCTGGTTTCCCTTATTGTCCACTTTGGTGAATTGTCAATAATTAACTTCCCCCCTCCCAACAAAGTAGACTTTCAAGCATCATTTATGGCTTTCCAAGTATTCCAGCACTTTAATGGTGCCCACAGAGAGGACAGTGGGTCTCTCTTCACAAGGAGTCTCATGGAGAAGACAAGGGGCAGTGGGTACAAGCTGCACCAGAAGAGTTTTTTATCTCCATATAAGAAAGAAATTTTTTACAGAGAACAATCATTCCCTGCAACAACCTCCCCAGGGGAGTGACAGAGCCCCCGTCTCTGGGGGTTTTCGAGATGTGATTGGACAGAGTGCCAGGTCATCTCGATAACGCCATCCAGGCTCCCCCTCCCGTGGGAGGCTGGACCCGGTGATCTCCCAAGGTCCCTTCTAACCTTCTAACCTGGACTGTCTCGTGTACAGCTGTCTGCAGGGATGTGAGAGGAAGCCGCCGGCACAGCAGCCCCCCCCACCCCTCACCACGGCGCGGGGGACCTCAGCCAGTGCAGCACCTGCATCCCCATCAGCTCACTGGCCTGGCAGGAGGGCCCTTCCCCAGCCCGGGTCCAGCTCCTGCCCCGCAGCTCTGCCTTGCCCAGCACAGCCTCCGACCACAGCAGCATCTCGGCGGCAGCTCATCCCCACCGCCAGCTCCCCCAGACAGAGCCAGCACCGTCCCTTTGCCCCTTTGCTGGGCTCCTGTGGTGTGCAAAGGGGTTTATGGCAGCTTCTGTTTTTCCAGGCAGGACGTAACAGATGTGAAAGCATGTTTCCAGTCCCAGATCGCCATTCTGCAAGCCCTTGCAAGGGAGGTGTAACCTGCGAGGTAAAGGGAAGGTTTGTGTCCTCTCTTGCTGCCCACACCCGAGGTGTCGCCCCTGCCCTCATGGCAGCGGAGCTGGATAAGAGGATCACAGGGCTTGTGTCGCTGTCCGTGGCTACAGACGGACCAGAGCAGTCGCAGGTAGAGATAGGGCTGGTTTTAGCATATCGGTATTTTTCAGTGTTTACATCCAGTCCTGCCAAGCTTCCTTAGAGCATGCGAGCTGGCCAGCAGCGGAGGGTCCCGGGGAGGTGAGCGGTGGCTGCGAGAGCTCTGACGTGGGCTGTGCGGGTCCTCCCTCTCTTTCTGCCCTCCTTCAACACGTGTGAAACAGCTTTATTTGATTTCTCGACAAAAATGGTTGTTCTGGCTGAGCAAAAGCGTGCCACGCCTTGGGACCAGCTATGCGGCCAAGCAGCGAGGCAGATTATCTTTCCCCCCTTGCTTTCCTCCTCCTGCTTCCTGCTTCCCACTAGGAACGTCCCTCTGCCCGCCCGCTGCCCCGGGACGGCCAGGACCTCTGGAGCACTGGCTGGGGTGCGGCACCCCGAAGCAGTCAGGCGAGCTCCCCCCCGAGCAGCTGACGGCGATCGGCTGCCATATAAACACACAACAAAGATAAACCAGCTAAATTCTTCAAATCCCATCCTTGCTGCCCTGCCTTTGCCTTTCTGACCCTCCAGGCTGTGCTTGCAAGTGTAGGGTAGAGGTTTTAAGAACAAGGGGAAATAAAACCATCTCTTATTCTTGGCTGACGAGGCATGGATGGGTGTTGTGAGCTATTCCAGGTCCGTCTGGAACCTCCTCGCACACTCGCATCACTGGCGGGACCACATCCCTCACCGGTCCCTGTGGCTGCTGAAGGGCTGATGACCTCTCTGACTCTCTGGGGCTTAAAATACTCCAGCTGAGATCATCTGGTCCGGACAGGAGCACTTGGGCAAGATCTGAGAGCCTGCAAAACCCAGGTGCTCTGACAGGGCGACCGGACTGCTCCTTGAGATGCGGAAGCGTTTTAAGTGTTATTGTTAATAAGAGACACAAACAACCTCCTCCATAAAACGGCCGCTGCTTCCCACTTAACGAGCTCTCCGTTCCTTCCTGTCTTCAGCTCTGGAAACATCTGGAGGTGACCAGGGGAGGCACAAGGTCTCACTTCTAATCTGAAGCCAAAAGCCTCTGGCTCTTCTTGGAGAGGTTTTCAGGAAAGCCCGATGAATAGAGGCAAGAGCAAAACAAGAGCTACAGGTTACTGCCCTAACGCTTCCCTGCGCAGGTTCTCCTGCGATGCTGCAACCGGGAGGAGTCTCAAAATGTTTGTGACCACCATCCTGCTGCTGATTGCCGGGATGCGGCCGCCGGTCACCCATCACCCAGTTACCCATCTCCCGGTCACCCATCTGCTGGTTGCTCATCAACCCATGGCCCAGCTGAGGGGGCTGTTTAAAATACTCCCGTTCCTTCCTTTCCCCTGGAAAAATCAGCCCTACAGGACAGCCTTACCCAGTCCCTGGGCAATCACAGCCCAGCAGCGGCTGTGGGGCTGGGGAGCAGCCAACACCGCTTCCCATCACCAGCAATGCCAATGCCACCGCCAAGCCCCTGCCGTGACCCCACGGCCTCTCCCTGCTGCCCAGGCTGAAGCCATCGGACTTGTCGGTGTGTCCCCAGTTTCAGCAGGTCCACGTCTCGCTTGGTTTTCCTGTTCTCCCCTTGCCTGGGGAAGCTCCGTGGAGCTGGCCCAGCTCAGCACAAGTTTCCACCGATGAACATCCGCGAGCTGCTTCCTCTGACTAAGCTGTGCTGACGGACAAGACCTTGGGCTCAGCGTCTTTTAGAAGGCCTCGTTGTTTTAGTTACTTCTAATAGCTGTGCTTGGCACTTACCTTTCCAAACCTCTCCTGTCCCCTGTGCCACCATCACCACACGGGGACAAGCCCTGCCCAAGCCTCCCAAGACACCGGGGTGAGTAATGATGCCGACTTTGCAGCTGCAGGGCAGGGTGCTCGGGCTGACCCCCTTCCTTTCTTCTTCCCCAGCCTGCACGGGTTTAACAACACCATCCTCAGTCTCCTTTTATAGTCACAAGCCTTCTCCACAAATTTCCTGCTGGATCCTAGCCCAGTTCTTTCCCACATTATTTGTTGCCCACTAACCAGCAGCTCTCGTGACTTGCGAAATTCGTTAAGTCACGCCTGCCATCTGTCTCCAGAAGCTGGGCTGGATCCAGCTCCCCTGACAGACCGGCCAATTTAATCCTACCTCCAGGCAGGATGGGGGTGAGAAGAGGCTGTTAAAAAGACGCTGGATAGGTGGGAGAAGAGGTGGGGACCCTGAGCATGGCCAGCCTCAACGGTGTCTTGATGTCATGGCTGACCTGTAGCAAAATCAGCTGTTTGTAAGTGAAAGCACAAACCGAAAGCCTACAGAGAAACAGAAAATACTTCAGCGAGGTTTTATATTTACAATTGGTCCTGAAAAACCCAGGAAAATCCTTTGGAAGCTCAGTGTCGTGGATGTCGGGATGGCTTGAACAGGGGCTGTGGCGGCAGGCTGGAGAACAGCAAAACCGGGGAGGAAGGGTCTTTCCTCTAAGTCAGTATTTCTGTAAGGAGAACGCTCATCTGACCAGGTTTAAACATCACTCTGAAGCAGCAAGTGGCCTGGCTGCGGGGGTTAGTTCACCCTGTTCGCACTAAACCTCAGAGATCCTCCGGTTTGGCCCGAGCTGCCCCTGTAGCCCTGTGCCTCCCGCGCTGCTCAGACAGCCCCGGGTACTGACCCACAGCCGGGCAGGTCAAAACCTCACTTTAGGGTGCGCTGGCTCCAGAACCAGGTTATTCTTTAAAGCAACTTCAGCAGCAGCTCCTCGAGAACGAAGCCCACACAACATGAGGCTTTTCCCTTGTTCCAAACCCACCTTCTGGGGATTTACCATCTGTTGGTCCAGAGCCACCAAGAGAACCCTGTGAGCAATTCTTTCCCTGTTCGGCAATCACCAGCTGGAGGTTACAATAGATCTCAGGAAACTTTGCTGGAATCCTCCTTTAAAAACATATTGTTTATTCTATTTCCTCTGTGGAAAATATAGGAAAAAACTACTCAGGAGCGTCCGTCGGAGCTTGGAGCTGGGTGCGCAGGGAGGGGGGCCTGGGGGCACGGGGAGAGGAGCAGGAGAAGGAGGCTCGGATGGACCACGGCTGCATTCACTCACTAAAGCAACTCAGCCTATCTTCAAGGGAGCCTGGGCGCTGGATCGCGCTGGGAACCACCAGAGTGGGCAAACCCGAGCTCAGGAGCCCCTGCACTATCTGCACCCGAGACCGGCCACGGGAACCATTTTAACATGGAGCTTCACAACTTCTGGCCAAACGCCCACATCTTCTGGGGGGAGCAGGATCCGTCCGGCTCCCTCCTAGGTCTCCCTTCTGCAGTCGCTGGGGATGGACCCATTTGAACGGGGAGGGACAGTCGTTTACTACAGCACAGTCAGACACTTACCAAAGATTTGGCTCACAGGGAGCTGGTTTGGCCACTTACTTTCTTAAATATGTTCTTAAACATAAAAATAGAAGGAAATATTCTTACTGACAAGTCACCTCGATGACTCCCAGGCAGACGGGAGCTGGTAAACCCCTGATCGTGGGTTGAACAGCAGCTCTGTGCACGGTGGTGCCCAAGGCAGTTCATTTCTTCCTCCACCCTCAACACCTTGGTGATCTCTGCTCTTTTCCGACTGCGGCCCCTGGGCACCCCATCCAGCACTGTGGCAGGTGGAGCCCAGGGACTCTCCAGCTGCTCGAGCCGAGCCGTGAGCTCACCCTGTGAACCATCCCACGTGTGTTGCCCCAGTTCCCTTTCCTGGCAGCGGTGGCAGCGAGGGACTTGCTGGATCCTTATCGATGTATGTGCAGATACACCCATCGACACACGGGTACGTGCAGAAACTGGGGCCAGCAGGTCCCCGTCAGCCCGAGCTGCTGAGGAAGGCACACACTACATCACGCACCCAAAAAAAGTCTTGAATGGCATGGAATTTTAAGAATAACCCCTTTAAGAGAGGAGACATAGCTCTGGTACCGGTTGCTGTTGTAATTAAGTTTGCCTAGGTTTGTACAAATGTACATTCCTGCCTTAAAAACCAGCCCTCGGCTCCAGTTAACCCAGTGCAGGCGTCCAGCCGGTGCTGGAACAAGATTCCCTGCAGCCTCCGACAGCTTAGCAGAGAAACCAAATGTTTTCCAAATGGGCCAAATAGAACCGCGCGGCCAGAGGTCGGAGCGCCTTGGCCCCCGGGCCGCCGCGGCTCACAATGGGTGGCAATCCCCCCCTTTACTGTGTGCCCAACGAGGCGTGCGCCTGCTGCAGCGCTGGGCTTCCACGGGGCTTTCGGAAGTAATGAACCAAAAGTGTCTTGGGATGACAAAGCGGCCGTGTCCTGCTCACCACGCATCCTGCTCCGCCAACGAGAAGCGTGGTTTGGGGCTTTTCTCCTGCCTGCGCTGGCCAGAGCCGGGGCTCTGGGGAGGCTCGGAGGGCTCCTCAGCTCTGCTGGGCTCTTGGGTCAAACACACGCGTGTTCTCAGCGGGGAAAGCGGCGGCGGTGGCTTCCCTCTGCTCTGCCGGGGTCTGGCTGGAGGACACCAGCCACACCAGCCGTGGAGCTCAGGGACCTCTGTGGTGGGGGTGACCTCTACCTGCTCTTCTCTTTCATACTCTGCTCTAATTAACGGAGCCACAAGGATAAACCTGTTTTCCTGCCAGACCGCTCCTAGACACCCCAGGGAGAAGCATCTTTCCATCTCCAACTTCTTTTGGTTCATAATTACTCTCCTCTTCCCTTTGCAGGCTACTGCAGCAGTTATTGCTGAATAACGTCCTTCTTCTGCCGACACATTAATAAAAGCCTTTCAAAAGGAGCAAGAAAAGGCATTTCTAGGGAGTTCCTTGGCTGGAAGGAGCAGGGAGCACACAGACACTAACAAAGCCGAGCTCTGCTCCTGGGGAGGGGCTGCCTTTGCTGCCAGGGGAGGCGAGGAGCTCTGCACGCTCTCGCTCCTGCATCTCCACAGCTTACAGCAGACGGAGGCATTTCAGAGCCGGTGACGCACCGGCTCTGGGGAGGTTTTCGTCTGCAGCCACAGCCTGTTCTCCAAGCTGTAGGTGTCTCCCTGAAAGAAAACGATGCAAGATGTGTGTGGTTATTACTCAAAATGTGATTTATGTGCTTGTAGGAGGCCTGGCTCATTAGGTGGCTAAAGATCAGATGAAATGCCCTTCCAGGAGAGACTCCCACAGGGCGATGGAAACTTCCCCAGCCTCAGCACCTACCAGAAACCTCCGCAGTGCAGTCAGGGAGCTGTTGGGCTCAGGGGCTGGCCCTGCTTTTGGTTTACATTAACCCCTGCTGCTCCCAGCCCGAGCGCTTGGGAACCGGCTCAGCCCTTCCCAGAAGGACGCCGCGGCCCCGCCGCTGTGTTGTGACAGCTGGAGGTCATAGAACCGTTTAGGCTGGAAGTCATCGCAGAGCCAGGGCGCCCGCCTCTGCTCTGCAAACCCCGAGCCTTCGGGCACATCAGGGTTGGTTGAAAGGTCCTTGAAACTGAAAGGTTTCTGGGTTGGAACGGAAAGGTTTTCCCTGGCTGCTGCGGTTCCCTGTGCCGTGGAGAGCCAGCCTGGTCGGGGCTGCTGGTGGGCATCGTGTCTGGCCGTGAACTGGCAGCTGTGGCCGTGCTGGCTGGGGACACTCCGGGACTGGCTGCACTCGAGGGTGTGTGAGACACTGCTGAGCTCACACAAACACCCGCTGGCCGCAGAGCACGCGGTGCACGCAGCTCTCACAGATGCACCCTGATTGTCCTTTCTGCTGCTGCTGAGGGCAGCCACCCACTGCTGCTGCCAGCACCCAAACCGTTCCCACTAACTGTGTTTTCAGTGAAAAATCCCTCGAAATTCCCCGAGGAGAAGAGAAAATATGAAACCCTACCACTTCCTTCAGTAACTGCTTCATTCAACCCTCGTGAGCTATAGCCACCAACAAGGTTAGTGGTTACCCCTGAGCACGGGACGGAGGAGAAAAAAACCAGGACTCACCACAGGCTCTTTAAACAAAGAATTTACACCACGTTGGAGAGGAATAAAACACAAATGGTGAAGTCATGGCATGCGTTTTACATACAAATTACACACAGGAATTACAGGACTGACCGTTGTTCCTGACAGCAGAGGTGAAGAACCGCACCGCGGGCTGTGACCGCACCGCACGCCCGGTGCGGGCGATGTGGCCTCGAGCCTTTCGCTGTTCAATGCAAGTGGGATTGCTGTCATGGTCTCCCAGATTTTGGGGGTCCTCCATAGCCTGAAGAGTAACATGGAAAGGAATTCCTACCTAAACGCTCCTGACCCTCCTCCAGGGACCAACCCGACAGCAAATCCTCCCTTAGACAGGGAGGGGATAACACACGACAGTCCCAGACCGGGCGGCAGGGCCGTGCTGCTCCTCTACAATACTGGATATTCTAGTTAAAAGAATCAGCTAACCTTAACAGAGGGGAAGCTATATAAGCAGGAAAAAAGGGGTTTAGCTTGCAAGAACACAGGAAAACACCGTAACCAACCACTAAACTGCTACGCCGTAACTGCTTACAGAAACCCAGGGTCTGAGCAGGATGCTGCTCAGCAGGAAGGACGCAGCGAAGGGGCTGCGCTGCTCAGCGCCGGGGCCAGAGCAGCTTTCCCTCTCCCCCAAAACCAACGTGCCATTTCACTCGTGCCTTTGTGTCCCTGACCGTCCCCTCTGCCCCGGAGAGATACAGGCAACAGCTCGGGCACACAAAGCCAGCAGCGGGGAGACGAGGGGACGGAGCCTTCGCACGCCCCACGAGCCCTGGGCTCCTGGAGGTAACTGAAGCCAGTGCTTCATTCCTGCACCCCCTCTCCCTTTCTTAAATTACGACTATTTGGCTTCAGTGCATAAACATTGTAATGAAAATGACAGAAACGGGTGGCCAGCTTCAAGTCCCTTAAGGAGAAAACCACCCCAACCCAAACGGTCGGCTGTGCTGGTGGGACGCTAGATGCTCACTTCATATATATAAAAATAATAATAAAAGTCAAGAGTTCCGTGCTGGCCTGCCAACACCATCAAGAGGCTGAAAACATCAAATGATAGATAGCACCATAAGCACTTCCGAGAGGTCTCCCCTGAATTATTGCTGCGTGCGCTTTCCCTTCCCCAAACCGTTTCCCTGCTGGTCGCCTGGCAGCAGCGCGACCCCGGCGGAGGGTCCTGGCTGCCCCGGCATCTCCCGCGGGGTCAGCGGGACCCGCACACCCAGCCCACGCCAGACCTCATTTTTCAGACCGATGGTTTGAGCACCGTTATAGTGTAGCACAAGTAAAAGAGACAGAGCCTTCCCCATGTGTTGAAAGAGCAGCGGGCGGCACCAGCCGGCGCTGCCGCGGGATGAGGCTGAGCCGCAAGTCCTGGCTGTGACCCAGCTCCCTCCTCTGCCGCGCTGCTCCGGGAACTGCTGCGGGTCCTGGCATGTCTCGCGCTCCGGGACGGTCCCGTCACCTCCTGGAGGCCCGCTCGTCCCCGCGGTCCCGGTCGGGTGCGACGCGGTGCCCGTGCTGGCGGCAGCTTCGGCAGCACTGGAGATGGACCGTCGGGAGGTGGCACCTTCCCAGGACGCGCAGGGTCTGGCAGAAGGCGAAGGTCAAGCGGTCGCGCTCGCAGACAAAGCCTGGAGGGGAAGCGAGAGGGCAAAGACAGCGTCAGTGCCGGCGCCACCGGCGCCGTTATCAAGCACTTGATGGGAAAACTGGTGTGAGGTTGGCAGAGACAAAGACAGACCTCAGCCAACGCAGAGCCCACCCACGGCTGGGTACCCACCCCTCGTTACTTCTAATCGCAGCAGAAATCACAGCTCTGCTGCCGTCTGCAGTTCTGCAGCATCTTCCCCGGGTAGAGAAACCCTGTCGGGGAGCGGGGCCGAGCCCGGGGCTCGCTCCCCGGCCAGGAGAGTCCATGCTGGAGGCCTGGGAGAGGCAGCAAACCTCCCCGCAATGGCACCTCCTCCCAGCCCCGCTTTTGTCCCCGCAGTACTGGCAGAGGCGGCACAAAGCCGATAACTCGTTTATCTTTGCGTTGTGTTTAGATTATTTTGAGAACCCGCATCAGCTGGTTTGCTTCCTGCAGGTGTCTCGCAAACCTCAAAACATCATCGGCCCTGCTCCCAGGACGGGCTTTGTTTTGGGAACCGCTGCTCCGGCGCAGCACCGGCCCCCGCTGCGGGGGCAGCCCCCAGCCCTGATGGGGGGGCAGCACCCAGGCCAGCTGCAGCAGCGGTCGCGGTGGCCGTGGGTCGCAGCCTGGCCGCCCCGGCTGAGCAAACTGTTTGCAGAAACCGCTTCCTCTCTCTGCAAACAGTCTGGAAATGACAAATCCCTCTCCGGGGCCGGGAGTGCCGTGTCGGGGCGTTGGGTCCAGCGCTCGGGTTCACAGCGGGGGGAAGATGCAAGCGCTGCCCCAGAGAGACTTTGCTCTTGGGGTGTGAGAGAGTGGAACAGCCCACCACCCCGAGACACCTCACAGCCGCCAACCCACGTGAACCGCGGTGCTGTGGGATGGAGGGGGGTGTGGGGAGGAGGGGACCTCCCGTCCCTGCGCTGGTGGCAGCCACTGCAGAGATGAGCCCCAGCAGCGTCCAGCTCCGTCACCAGTCAGACCAGGCTCAGCCAGGCTGCAGCTCGGCTTAGTGACGGCAGCAGAGACCCATCACCAAACACACATTGTTTGTAAGAATAGACAGTCGCTTTGCTTTAGTTTTTCCTCCTTTTCTACTGTATACCAAGGCAAGCGTGCGCCCCACTGAACCTCCAGCACCTCGCCCGGTTGTGTAAGACTTGTTTAAATTTCATCAGCTCTGTCTAGTTTTACATCCCGTACAAGCCATAAAATAAGTGTCAGCTTTTCTCCAAAAAAGAGCAGAGCTGATGGTCCCCTCGGGCGGATGTGCGGGGCTGGAGCCCCTGGACCCCCCTTGCTGCCTCTCCCTGGATATCCTCCACCTGGGATCACACTGAGCAGATGCAGAAACGGGGCAAGAAAATGGGTTTGTCTCTCCCTCCAGACGCTTTCCTGCTGGGGACACACTAGGTCTGAGCCAGGGGAGCTCTCGCTGACTGCTGCCCCTCGCCATCTCCCCTCTGCGAACAAAAGGCTGCGCTTGGGGAAAGGCTGCTGCCCCGATTCCCACGGGGATGGGCTGACCCGCAGCGGTATGGGACACAGAGGACGCAGCAGACGCAGGGCAGAGACTTTTCGCCCCGTTCGGGATTTCAGTCACAGCCATCACCCCGCCCCAGCCCATCAGTAACGAGGTCGCTGTGCTGATCTAAAATTAATTTTCTATTTCAGTAGAGGTATTTCCTCTCTTTCTCTCGAGCAACAGCTCTCTCCGCCCGGCAATAGCATCTCTGTGCCCTGAAAAAGCCATTTAACACAGAAGCTGCTCTTGGATCCCTCAGCTGCCAGCAGACGGGGACCAAGCGCTGGATCCCAGCCCTGCATCACACTCCCAGGCCAGGTCTGACCGCCTCGGTGCTGGGGGTGGGTGCAAGTGGATTTTCCCTGCAGGTTGAGCAGAGCAGATGATGAACTGCCACGAAGCCCAGAGACAGCTGGGCCAGGAGTGATGCACACCCCCAGACCTGCCAGGGGAGCAGCCAGGCTGAGCGAGAGCACCAGAGCCGGGCAGGAACAGGGAAGTGTTTGCTTGTGTGACACTCCCTTGGGGTCTCTGGGATGGTGTTCCCTGGGAGCAACTGCACGGCTCCGCACAGCCTTCCTTGAGTCCCCAGAGCCCTTTTGCACCAGGACACGCAAGCACACGAACACGTGTTCCCGTCTGCATGTGCTGTGGGACAGGGGTGTCTCAAGCAGGGATCCTGGAACACCTCCAGGGGCTCTGATGAGAGAGTAAAGCTGAAAAGTGGCATTTCAGCCTGCAGAACCCCCTCTCCTGTCCCCTACAGCAATACAACAGCAATAGCAGGGCACGGGAACACACCAACAGCCAGTGCCTGACAAGGTCCTGGTCAGCACGCTGACCTCAGCCATCGCTCCCCTCGGCCAGGGCTCGTACCCTTCACCGGGGCTCGACTGCCGGGTAACCCCCACCTGCCCTTCCCGCAGGATTTATAAACTCGGGGTGTTTCCAGTTGCTGGTTTTGGAAGCGATATCGAGCAGGAGAGATGGAGAACAGAGCGACGGCTGCTGGCAGGCGCGGGCAGGGGCTGGTGTGCTCCAGGGGGTTAATGATCCACTGCGCTGCCCAGGGCGACTGCAACAGCAGTTAAAAACTCCACCGTGTTTGGAGCTGCTCGGTTAAAACTGCTGCACGGATGGATGGGAATGTCTCCGGTGGTCAGCGCCGCAGCCCCGTGGCAATGCC
Source organism: Bucorvus abyssinicus (assembly GCA_009769605.1). Lineage (NCBI taxonomy): Eukaryota > Metazoa > Chordata > Aves > Bucerotiformes > Bucorvidae > Bucorvus > Bucorvus abyssinicus. The sequence goes on from CM020038.1 coordinate 21,663,051, forward strand.
ATGCTGCGGCAGAGCCCCGCCGAGCGCCCCGGTATTTTTAGCGCACAGCCACGGTGTCTCGTCGGGCTCCTTTCTGCTCACGAGCTCTCGGCTTATCGCAATGGTCTTCCTAGAAAGCTATTTATGGATCACAACCGAGTTGCCTCCTGTCTTCCCTTGAAAGAGCTGGAGCCTCACACTGGAAGGTCACTTCCCAGGACCAGAGGTGATGGTTTAGCTCTTTTCTGATCCCTTTCCAACGCGTCATCACTCGGTGCTGCTAGGAAAAGCTCGTACCTGTGCTAGAGGCATAAATAAGCCCACGAGGCTCCTGCCAGGAGTTATTTCTCTTTGTTCACCATGTTATCTGCAGAGGTGTGAGCCTGCTGCGGAGGAACAGCTGCGCTGGGCTGAGCGGAGGGTGGAGCAGAGCCACCACCCTTGGCTGGAGGCATCGCTGCAACCCCTCTGCCCACCCCTCTGCCCACCTCCCACAAGAGCCCGCAGCCAGGCTCCGGGTTTCCAGAGCCTTTAATACAATGAAGTCGATGGGAGCTGCCGAGGCTCATTGTTTTCGCAGGTCCGACCGTGCCTCGGTCGGCTGCAGCGTCTCAGCCTGGAAGTGCGCAGGGTCAAGCTCAGGTCTGAAAATCTTGGCTGAGCTCATGGTCCCTCCCTGGAATTTGGTCTTGGGTAAGGGAAGCTGCAATAAGCACTTCATTTGTCAGCTCTTCAGAGAGGGTCCCTACAGACTTGACCCAATCTTCATTTCATCCTTTTACTGGCATTATTTTCTATTAACAATTTTTTTATATATAATTCCAACACTTCATTTGAACGTACGCTCCAGTGTTCAGGTCTGTGCCAAATTTTAGTCTAAAGAAACAGCTTAAAGCAGGGCTTTTAGAATCCAGGCTAAGTCAGCACATTAGAAACTGAAAACCCCCACTTTTTTTCTGGTTGTTTTTTTAAGTTGGCGTGGAAGTCACTTTAAATTTCATTTCAGCTTCTGCCACACAGACCTAAGCGTTTACTTTTATGCTCGGGGAAAAATAAACTTCCTGGAACAGGTTTTGTGAAAACAAGAAAAGGTTGAGCTTAGAGCTGAGCTGGCAAAACCACCGCATTAACCCGCTGACCCCTGCCCTTTGGGATGCTCTCGGAGCCAGCGCCGAGTTTAATGAGTATTATCTCGGTCTCCTGCGGCGGGGCCCGCGGTGCCCTCCCCGGGCAGTGAGCAGCACGTGGCACCGCCGGCAGCACCGGAGCCGCGGTCGCTGGTCGGCATGCGCGTCCTGTGCGCTCAGCTGCCAGCTCTGCCTGCGCGGGCAGGCACCCACACAGCCACGGCTTGGAACACTGCGACAAAAGCACAAAACCCGGCCGGTTTTCAGGTGTCAGCCCTGCTGCTCCTGGCACGTCTCGCTCAGCACCGTCACGGCGCTCCCACAACATGCCCTGAGCGTCCAGCCTGGGGATCACACACGAGGGGCAGGAAAATGATCGTGCCCCCTAGAGGTTCAGAGGGATCTTCCATTTTTTAGAGTCTGAATCCCAGAGAGAGAAATTCTCATTTCTGCAGCGCTGCGGCAGAGCCAGGACCCTTCTCTCGCTCTCGCTGTCTTCCCCTTCTCAGGAGCACATGGAGGGGAAGGAAAAGCCAACTCTGACAAAATGAGTTGCTGACCATGACCCTGCCTTCCTCTCCAAAATCCCCCACGTCGCATCCAGAGCTCCCCACAGCCAGCCCTGCAAGCAGCAGACACCGCGCCACGGCCGCGGGTCTTTGCTTCCTTCGCCTTTGTTGACGTGAAGATGAGGCAGGGTGAGGGTGCTGGGCAGCAGCACCCAGCCCCCTCTATGCCAAGAGCCAGAGAAACCAGCTCCAGGCAGGACCCGCAGAGCAGGACTGCTGTGGCTGAGCGTGATTGTTCCTCCAGCCATGGGTAAAGCACCGTGTCTTCATTTTTGCCCTCGCTTTCTCTGGTTTTAGCACGTCAAGGCCCATAACAACCTCTTGGCTGAAGGCCTTTGTTCTCCATGGAAAAACACATCTTTGATGCATTCTGGAGAGTGTTCAAAAAAATTGAGGAAGGGTTAATCCTTTGCTGTTGGGATTCGGCGTTGCGTCCTCTCTGCCAGGCTGTTATCGAAGGCTTGGCAAGAGGCTCCCGGCAGAGGAGCCCAGGCTGCAGCTGCCAGGTCCCTCGGTGCCTGCACAGGGTGCCCTGTGCTGCTGAGGTCCATCGAGATTTATGCTTTCGAGAACTTACATCTGCTCAGCAGTTGCCAAGAAGGAGGAAGGAGAAGCATCTCCCGCCGCCGGAGGAGAACCACCTCCCGCCACTGCTGGTCAAATCAAGGTCACTGACACAGCACGCATCACTGCAACAAGGAACCCCCACTGTTCTCGTCGGGGCAAGGAAACGTGCCTTTCCTGCTCCGCCTGCCTGCGGGTTACGCTGGTTTTTCTCCCATTGCCCAGGTTCTCACAGGAGCCACAGCGCAGACACGGTGTGGCGGGGCCGGGCTGACTGGGGCGTCTGGGCGCGTTGCAGGGGAACTGCACAGCACCGTTACTGCTCGGACCTGGCATCTGCATCACCCCCTCAGCCGGGAGGGCCGATGTGGGGGTGCCTGACCAGAGCCCGCCAGCCCGTGTCACTGAAAGCCTGTCTCTCCAAAGGCTAAACTGTGAATCACTCGTTTCTGTGTCTAGTAAAAACGGGGAACCCCTTCCCGAGCTCCCCTTCCCCATAAAGGGAGCACAACGACTGGGGCGGCAGCACCTCCCTGCCCGCCTCTCACACACAGACTGACACGCGGAAACGGGAATTGGCTGCAATTATTCCAGCATGCATCCCTCGGGGGCAAACGCAGCCACATGCAGAACCATGAATAATTTCATTTCCCCCCTCAAAGCAAGCAGGAATACAACGCTTAATTGCCAATTAATCTTGAGGCAAATAGAAACACAACCAGACCCTGGATAATGAGCCCGGGGCCACAAATAGCAGCAGTCTGGGATTCCCCCGCGTGCCCTGGTGCAAGTGGCAGGGCTTCACCCCCCAGTCCTACCGAGGCATCGCCCCTGCCAAGAGCCCCACCAAACACAGTCCCTCGTGCCTGCAGATCCGTCCAGTGCTGGACCCAGAGAAACGGGCACGAGGAAGACTACTGATCACGGAACCACAGAACCGTTCGGGTTGGAAAAGCCCTTGAGTCCCCCCGCTCCCCCAGCACTGCCAGGTCCCCACTGACCCCTGTCCCGCAGCACCACCTCCACACGGCTGGGAAACCCCTCCAGGGATGGGGACTCCACCACTGCCCTGGGCAGCCTGGGACACGCCTGCACAACCCCAACGGGACAGAAATGGGTCCTCAGGGACAACCTCAACCTCCCCTGGAGCAACTGGAGGCCGGTTCCTCTCGTCCTGTCGCTTGTTCCTGGGGAGCAGAGACCGACCCTGCCTCGCTCCACCCTCCTGTCAGGGAGTTGTCAGAGCCAGAAGGTCTCCCCTGAGCCTCCTTTTCTCCAGGCTCAACCTCCCCAGGTCCCTCAGCCGTTCCTCAGCGCATTGTGCTCCAGACCCTGCTCCAGCTCCGTTGCCCTTCTCTGGACACGCTCCAGCCCCTCAGTGTCCTTCTGGAGTGAGGGACCCAAACTGACCCCAGGATTCGAGGTGTGGCCTGACCAGTGCCCCCAGTCCAGGGCGATGATCCCCGCCCTGCTCCTTCTGGCCACACTCTTTTCTGACACTCACCACGATGAGCACCCCGTGGGCTCCACACGTTCCACCCTGAACAGGGCCACTTCTCCCCTCACTGATGGGCTCTGGCCAAAAGCCATCGTACAGGCACAGCCACCACGCTCGCAGCCGCAGGGCAGCTGCGGCTCACTTCACCTGTTAGCATCCTCCTCCGCTATAAAGCACTTGCTGCTTTTGTGTTTGAAAACTGTTTGACCTGCTGGATAAACCGGTGCCGGTTTTCCAAGCCCTCCCACGGGACTTGCTGCTCAGCTCCCCTCCAAGACGGCCATAAACCGGAGCGCAATGCTTAAACACGGACTGAGCCACGCTGTGAGGAGTTTTTTCCAGCTTTCCGAGTTACAAGAAATGATCCGGTAACAGGAGTGGCAGGCGTGGGTGTGAAAGCAGTGCTCGGGCAGAGAGGAAACCAGACAGCCAGGGCTTCCCCGAGCCAGGGGCTGCTCTCATCTGCCCGGCAGCTCTGCCCCAGGTCCAGCCAATCCATTCCTGCCCCCATTACCCTGGGGGTGCTGTCAGGAGGACAGCCACGTCCTCCTCACTCCCCCAGACACCAGCAAGGGGCCACGGGGCTTCCCCAGCTGCCACTACGGTGGGCGAGAGTGGTGGCTCTCAGCCCCCCTGCAGACCTCACGCGCTGGAGTTGTGCTCGTCCCAGTTCCTCATCTCACCATGGAGTGAGGTAAACGGCCCCAGCCTCTCTGGGGCTGCACATGGAGGTATCTGGGTGCCCGGTGGGCTCCGGTGCTCCCCAGGAGCCATCTAAGGACATGGCCACCCCTCTCTTCTCCACTCCCAGCTGGACACAGCGGTAAGGTGACAGGCGCATTTAACAACAACCCCCCTGTAACCGTCAGTGAATTTATAACCTGGCGACACAACGGCATTCTGGCTCTGATTAGTCCCAACCTCCTTTGACTGAAGTGAGCTGATTGCCAGCGAGCTGCTTGTGTTTGGTCTGTTCCATCTCTGCTAAAAACTCATCTGATGAGGGGTTGAACGTCTAAAGTGACGGGGGTTACTCCCCAGCTGTGTCCCGCAAGAACACGGCTGCTCACAAAGTCAGCGCCAGGACTCCGCTGGCACTGGGGCTTCGTGTTGGGGCAGAGGGAGGCTCCTTGCGCTTCTAGCATAAACACGTGAATCACTCCAGCCGCGTTACTCTTGGGCAGAAACGATCCGTAAATCCCAGGGAAGGGCTGGAGCTTACGCTCATGCCTTTTCTGGGAGCCTCCGGCTGTGGATTTACACATCTGCGATTTCCTGCCATGTGAAAGCTTCGTTCCTCTTCATGGTTTGGCAGGAAATGTTTGTATTTCCAAGAGGCGTTTCCTGCCCTGGGCTACGGCCAGAGCATTTATGTCATTTGGAATCCAGGACTTTAACATTTATTTGTGTGCTTCCTACACATCTAAGTGGTTATTCTGGTCCAGCCTTGGCCACGCCGCGCGGCTCCCCGGCTCTCATCACCGAGCCCGGCACCGAAATTTTCCCTTGACAAAAATAGCCGGAACCGCACATCGCTTCTTGAGCAAGGCTGACTAATTATTTCCTAAATGCTCAACTGCCCAACGGACTTCCAGAGGCAGGAGGGTCACGCAGGCACCGAAAAGGAGCGGGTGGACGGCTGGAAGCCTCCCGAGGGCCAGGGCACAGGCTCCGAACGCCAGGTAGCCAAAGGCAAACTCCTGTCCGCTCCAGAAGAGGGGTTCGGAGAACGCGGCTGGATCCGGGACCAACGGGAAGAGCTGCACGGATGAGAGTGGCTGTCCCGGGCTGCAAAGGGGAACCTGCTCGGAGGAGTGGGGCAGCTGTGGGGCCGCCCGCTGCCCTCCTGCCCACCCCGCTCCACCTCGCAGCCCCCTCGGGGTTCAATAACCCCGCTGAGGGTCTAACATTTCTTTCTGGGCAGCCAAAAAGCTTTTTTTTTTTTTTTGCATAGACACATTAAAAAGATAAGGCTGATTAATGATTAACATGCTACTATCAACGACATCTAATCCCCTACTATACCGCTTTTCCTTTTAGGTGCTGTTAACCCTTTCAGCCCGCAGCCTTCTGGCTTACAGGGAACTGCCTGGTGCCGTGGGACGTATCTCTCCAAGTGAAGGTGAGAGGAGAAGTCAAGCTGAGCACTGTCCTGCAGCTGGAGCAGGTAAGTGAAGCTGGAGGACATGGCTCAGGTTAAAACAGCACTGACTCACTGGAGCACCTCCTCAGACATCCCCAAAGGTGCTGCAGAACCAGTCTTTTATCCGACTTTCTCGTGGTGAGTCCAGGCTTGTGTTCTGGGACTTTATCAGCACACAGCTTTCTGCTGGTCAGAGAGCTTAATCGCATGGTTTTTCCTTCTGCCTTCCCTTGTCTGAACTACGCGCTGCTCCCGAGCCCTGCTTCAGGACTCTTTTGCCCTGTGCCACCCCCGGCATGGTCTCTCAGGTGGGTGCCAGTGGTCCCTTTGCTGGGTGACGCGGCTGCCTCTGACAAGCACATCTCAGCTCACATTTGTGCCAGGAAAAAACCACACTCATCCCTTTGAGAGCCGAATGCTCTGGATATTTATAGGTGGTTATAACACTAACACTTAATTATTGATTCGCCAAGCAAGCCTTGCACAACCCACGTATAAAACACCCCCTCCATCTTCCCACAGGCACGCTGACTTTTAGTGGGGTGACTGGTTTTTCCTTCTTCCCCCATCACTCGCCTTGCTGCAGCCAGCACCAGTTTCCCCTTCAGCAGCCTGGTGAGCACCATGTGCCCATCGTCCTCGCCATGCCCGGCTGCCTGGCTCGACCCTGGCACCCAGCCCAGCCCACGGCAGGCACTGCTGCGCCGGCTGCACAGCCCTTCCCGGGGTCCCTTCCTGGGAGCAGGACAGCGTTGTGCCGACAGCCAGTGTGGGGCACAACCTGCCCCGGAAAAATTAATTGAGTGTAGCTCGTCTTTCAGCACAGCCAGTTATTGCTGGCGTCCTCCTCCAGACAGTCCGAGAGGATCAAGGAGTGAAAGGTGGGGGGAAGAAAAATAAAGAATGAGTCTAAACTTGGCTAGAAAAAACATCTCCAGTTACCAGACCCAGAAATGGGTCGAGTTCTTGCACAGCCTGTAGTTCATTGCACAGCGCAGCTCTGAAGAGACCACGCAGACCACCCAGCCGGTGCACAGCACACCCACCCAGTGCCCACGAACAGGGTGCCACTGCAACCTCCCCAGCACACAGCTCACCAGGAACACCCTGCTGCGCCTTGGCACATTGCTGTGTGACCCACCAAGTGGGGCAAAACTGCACACCTGAACTTCTAACGAGGTGTTGCTGCATCAGCCCTCACTGGTGCTGTATGGTGGGAATGCCCTGTGGAGGACCTGGGGGTGCTGGGGGTGAAAAGCTGGACAGGAGCCGGCAACGTGCGCTCGCAGCCCAGAAGCCCCCCGTGTGCTCGGCTCATCCCCAGCAGCGTGGGCAGCAGGTGGAGGGAGGGGATCCTGCCCCCCTGCCCCACTCTGGGGAGACCCCCCTGCAGGGCTGGGTCCAGCCCTGGGCTCCTCAGCCCAGCAGAGACCTGGAGCTGCTGGAGCGGGGCCAGAGGAGCCCCAGGAGTGACCCGAGGGTGGAACCCCTCTGCTGGGAGGAGAGGGGAGAGAGTTGGGGGTGTTCAGCCGGGAGCAGAGAAGGCTCCAGGAGACCTTAGTGCAGCCTTTGAGTGCTTCAAGGGGGCTGTCCGAGAGCTGGGGAGGGGCTGTTCAGCAGGGGCTGTTGGGGCAGGACAAGGATGGGTTCAACTGGGAGAGGGAGACTGAGAGCAGAGAGAAGGCAGAGATTGCTGCTGCTGAGGGTGCTGAGACCCCGGCCCAGGTCGCCCCGAGAGGTGGGAGAAGCCCCGTGGCTGGCACCATGGCAGGTCAGGTTGGCCCTTGGGGCTCTGAGCCCCCTGCTCTGGGTGCAGATGTCCCTGCTCCCTGCAGGGGGGTGGGCTGGGGGAGCTCAGAAGGTCCCTCCCAATCCAAACCAGTCTGTGACTCTATGAAAAGTGTCTCCAGCCACAGCAGAGGACGGTGATGGAGGATGCTGCACGGCTCCTCCATAGAGCTGGTGATGGAGGAGCTGCTTGCTCTCCAGGCAACATTCCTTAACTGTGATAATGGTGGTTTCCACGCCATTATCACCATGTCCTCAAACCACAGCATTTATCCCACAGAGTGCACACAGGCTCTTGGGGAGCATCACCACACTGAAGAGAAAACATTCAGCTTTCCGGACGAGCAGAACGGTCACTTACCCGACTCGGCGCTCTCACAGTCCTGCGGGTTGCACTTCTGGGTGCTCTCAGGCCAGGGCTCATGGTCGCAGAGGCTGCTGTCCTCCTCGGCCAGCCCCGTCTTGGTGTTGATGCACTTGACCTGGCGCCGCTGGATGCCCCCGCCACAGGGAGCCGTGCACTGCGGGAGCAGGGCAGCCCCGTCAGCCCCGGGGGGGACCCAGACCTGTCCTCATGCCCCACAGAGCCACCCCACAACCAGCAGCTCCAGACCCCAGGAGGATTTTTTTCCAGTAGCTCCCAGTTTGGTTTTGAGGGTTGGTTTCCCCCCCCACTGCTTGCATGTCTTGCAAAAGCCCCGTGGAGAGGAGCCGCCCGCTTACCTCTCCCCAGGAGCCCACCACCCAGGTGGTGCAGGGGTGCGTGTTGCAGGGACGGGTGCTGTTGGGCCGCAACGTCTCCTCGCAGCGGCCCAGCTCCGGGCACGTCACCAGCCGCTCCTGCTCCCCGCCGCCGCACGACTCCGAGCACTGCGGAGACACAAGCATGAAACAGGGAAGCCAGCGGCCCCACGGAACGGCAGAGACGCTCTGTGCATCGGTGTCGTAAGGAAACACTCTGCAAATTCACCGTACAAATAGAGAAGCACCAGCAAAACGTGCTTCCCCGGCAGAGTGTCCGCTGTGCAGCTCCCCTGCGCTTACTGGGTGGTTTCCTTCTCGGTGCTTCAACCTGGCTGGGAGGCTCCCAGAGGCAGGAGGATCCAGCAGATCCGCTGCAAGTATCTGACTAAATTTTGCAAGCACGCGAAGTGACCGGCTGAGCCCGCTGCCTCCCTGCCAGCAGTCACAGAATCGGACTGGTTTGGGTTGGGAGGGACCTTAAACCTCCCCCAGCCCACCCCCCTGCAGGGAGCAGGGACATCTGCACCCAGAGCAGGGGGCTCAGAGCCCCAAGGGCCAACCTGACCTGCCATGGTGCCAGCCATGGGGCTTCTCCCACCTCTCGGGGTGACCTGAGCCAGGGACTCACCACCCTCAGCAGCAACAATCTCTGCCTTCTCTCTGCTCTCAATCTCCCTCTGTCAGTTGAACCCATCAGCCCTTGTCCTGCCCCAACAGCCCCTGCTCAGATGACCAGTGGGGCTCCAGTCACCGCAGGCAGCTCAGCCCACCCCGGTCACGCGCTTGCCCAGCTACTGAGTGTTTGAGCAAACACCGAGCACTGGCCAAATGTGCTTCCAGGGAGAGAGGAGAAACACCTGTGGGTGTGAAACACCCTGTCACAGGCAGCCACCCTGCGTGTGCCCAGCCAGGACAAAGCCCCACCACGATGCTCAGGGGTCAAGCGCTGTCCCCTCCTCCTCAGCCCCCTGCCCAGCAGCCCCTACCTCTCTCCAGGAGGATGTGTACCAGTCCAGGCAGGGCGTGCCCTGGCAGGGGAGCTGCGCGGGTGGTTTGTAGAGGACAGCCTGGCAGTGGAAGGGCCGCAGGAGCCTCTGGTCTCTGGTGTCCACACAATGCACGTCCCGAACCTTCATCCCCCCGCCGCAGCTCCTGGAGCACTGGGAAATGACATGAGCATCACACCGGGGAAGGGCGGCAAGGCCTGGTGCAGGGAGAATCCCTCTGGCAACTGGAGGTGACCCCAGCTCTGCCTTGGGTTGGTTTGAGTTGATACTCAACCTCTTTCCAGCTCTTTCTCTAGTCCAAGCTAGCGAAGAGCCCGTGCAGCTCTGGACCTGCGCTATCATCCCTCCGATGGCAAGCGGTTTCCAGTTGTAGTGGCAAGCAGGTCTATATGCGCTGGCCAGCCGATGACCCACGAACAGCAGCCACCCGGGGCAAGGAGGGATGTTCCCACCGTGGAACCCCCTGAACTCACCCACCCAATCCACAAGCACCCCCTGCTAATGCCGAGTGGCCGGAAGGTTTCCCAGAGACTTTTGCAGAGCTAAACCCCTCCTGGCTGAGCTTTTACAAATTCCTGGCTTTTACCAGCCCCGGGGTGGGAAAACTGAAGGGAATTTTGTGGGATGAAGTAGTTTAAACTCTGCAGCAAGTGGAAATCTTTACCCTCTGCCTTTGTGAGCCACGGGGCAAGAGCACACCCCGAGAGCAGGTACAGCTCCAGCCCTCGTTATTCCGTGGATTTCTGGGGACCCGCCTGCACACCTTTACCTTACTCCAGTTCCCCACGCGCCACGACGAACACGGTCTGAGGGAACACCTCCGTGCAGGGACGGGTTTGTTGGCCGCGGCGCAGCCGTCGTCGCTGCCGGTGCTGCAGCGCACGGTCCTCCAGATCGCGCCCACGCCGCAGGTGACCGAGCACTGCAACACACCAGGCACATTCCTGCCCCTCTCCTCTCCCGCTGGCCCCAGCGGGGCTGTCCCCTGATGTCCCCAATGCTCCTGACACCCCGTGGCTGGCTCTGGCCAAGGACAGAGCCCCGTGGCCCAGCAGAAAGGTCCCTGGGGACTCAGCTCATCGCCCTCTCTGTGGGCATCAGGAGGGGTGCTGCTCCCTGCAGCGAGAGGCTCCTCTCTAACCAGTCCCACACCAGGCAGCCCTCAGGTTGGGGGAAAAATGAGAAAAACCCTCCTCCATCACCTAGTTCAGTCACCTCTGGGCTGGCTGGGACAGCCCTTTCTCTCCCTGTTCAGCTTTTGGCTGCCAGGAGGATTCTCACGCCACATGAACCACGCACATTCTCTGCGTGCGAAGGGCAGTGCCCAGAGACCAGCTGGAGAGGGACAGGTCTCTCACCTCCATACCGGCCACGTCACGCTTTTAATGGGACTCAGCACATACCTCGCTCCAGTTCCCAACCTCCCAGCTGGGCATCGCCGTGGCTGCCACGGTGGTCCATGGCGGAAGCAAAGCCTCCTCCTCCTCCATCTGTTCCTTCTCCCAGAACGGTGCGGGTGCGTGGGTGGGCTGGGGTAACGCGTGCTCCCCATCGCTGAAAGCATATTGCCCTGGGGCTGCCCACGGTGAGTGCTCCCCTGCTGCGGTGCTGCTGAGCAGGACCCCGCGGGAGCTCTGCTCTGCATGGGGAGATGCTGGCTCCAGGGGCTGGGACACCCCCACAGTCCTCCACCACGCTGGGGGGAACTCGGGGACCGGTGCTCCCTCTGGGTGGGCCGGAGAGCTGTGAGACAGGGCTGTGGGCATGGCTGGCACCAGGGCATCTTGCTGGGTGAGGGCACTGGAGGTGAGCTGGGTGGCTAGCCCAGGCAAGGCAGGGGTCAAGGACACTGCTGCTGGAAAGGCTGTAGTGGCCACCAAGGGGGCTGAGGTCAGAGATGAGGGGGTGCGGAGCTCTGGCTGGTGCCCCTCAGGGTCCCCATGTGCACCCGCAGAATAGGGACTCGCAGCGGGACGGGTGCTGCCAGTGCTCCTTCCCATCTCCCACCCTGGCCCCTGCAGGGTGGGGAAGGAAAGATCTGCCCTCTCTGTCCCACGGGCTTGCTCGTCGGCCACCGCTGCTGTGTGCGTGCCCTCTGGCATTTCTGCCCACCTTTCCTGCTCCGGGCTGGTGGGGGCAGCACCGTTAATATCACTGGCGATGACCAGACCCATTTCCCTTGAGTCTTCATGGTCTCTCCTTGCAAAGCCAGCCATGTCGTGCTGCTCGCTGCTGGTGGTACCCGGCCTCTCTGGGCTCACACGGTCCTCGCTGCTGCTCCCTGTCTCTCCCAGACTGTCGGACGTGTCTGTGGGCAGCGGTGGGGAGGGATCGGCCGGATGAGGAGCCCAGGGAGCGAGGCCGTGGCCTGGAGCATCCTGCCCAGGACTGGTCCTCGTTGGCATGGCTCCCTGGGGTTCATCCAGGGGTGGCGGGTTGTGGCTGTTTGCAGAGTTGTGACTCGTGGTGCTCTGGGTGGGCGGGTGGTCCTCAGAGTGGGGTACAAACATTGTGTCCTCCTCCTCCTCCATGAAGTCAGGGATGGCATATTTGGGAGCGGCTGCCCTTGCATCCTCGGGGACCACACTCAGGAGGTCATTCATGGCTAAACCCCCAGGCTCCGTCTCTCCTTCACCAGGCACAGGTGAAGCGTTTGCTTCGCTGATCACCAGATGGTCCTCGCTCACTCCTTCTCCTGGCTTGACGGTGTGCAGGACATCAGCAGGAATCTCACGGGACCCCTCCACGTCGTTGGTGCTCAGCTCTGGCTTACGCCCCTCGCCTTTGGTCTCCTTCTCCGTGAAGGGGTAGTAAGACAGATCCTCATGGAAGTTGATAAAATTATAATCATAGTAAAAATCATCCACAAAGACATTTCCCTTCTTGGCTGAGAAGTCCTCCTCAGTGATGATATTGACATCATTGGACTCCGGAATATTTGGAATTAAGGGGTTAAACTTAGCAATGTGGTTGCTGGGCATGTAATGGATTTCATTAAATATCTCTCTGCTGGAGGACCCGCTGCCAGACCAGTCCGTGTTGGCATTGTCTAATTTCTTCTGGCACTGTGGCAAGTTGCACATAGTTTCCGAGCTGGGTCTTTCTGCAGGGTCACAGGCGGCTCCAGTGCTGTTGCTGCAGTAAACAGGGCGCCTCTGTGTCCCGTTTCCACATGTCGCGGAGCACTGGGAAAGGAAGAGATGCAAACGTCAGGGACGGGGGTGTGGGCGATGGGGGCAGTGGGGGCAGGAAGGGGCTGTCGCAGAGCCCGTGCCCCTCGCTGGTGCTCCCCTCCGAGATACCAAAGAGAGTCCTCGACTGCCCCATGCAGCACGATGCCTTGGGCACAGGGCGAAGGGGCTCCATGTTGCTCTGCCATGCTCCCACCACCCTCCTGGGTCCCTAGAAGTCTCCTGTGCCAGTCCCAGCTGGGGCATGGGGTCCCCTGTACCAGGAGTCAGGAGCGGGGAGTACCAGTCACACCAGTAAGCAGGGTTATTACTGGGTAAATCTACCTCCAGGGCTGCCTCCCCGCTAGAGACCATCCCAGTTCGGGGTTGGTCTTGCAGGGCACTTTGCTCGGGGTGATCCTTGACCTGCACTCCAGCCAGAGAGAATTTTCCCGGGAGATGGACATTGTGAAGGGCGTTGGGTAAGATGATCTAAGAGGTCTTTGCTATGACCTCTCGCCATGAATTATGTCTCTTCTTCTAGAAGAGAATTTTCTGAAGCAGGGGACAATAACATGGGTGTTGTCCTAGCAGGGAAAAAGCAAAGGTCAATAAGGAGCTTTGTTGAGGACATCCCCTCCTCCACCGTAATGGTCTCTTTGAGATTGTTCAGTATAAAAGAAACCCACAAGCTGGAATGAAGGATGGCAAATTTTCTTGCTGGGTAAGTAAATCATAGCACTGCTCACATCACATGTGGGCTGCACAAGCCACCAGCCGCTGCGGTTTGTGGTGACAGACGCACAGAGCATTAGTCACGTACATCAAAGCGCCTTCGACAACCCAGCCAAGGAGGACAAACGGCCAACAAGGCAAACAAATGCCACGGAGGGGATTTCTGCTGAAATCCCGGCTATTTGCGTGAAAACGGATGGGCTGGGGCACAGGTTCGATGCACAGCCACCAGCACGTGGACATAAAAGATTGAGGTGGACAGGCAGAGCTGCTGGGCTGAGCTGGCCAGGAGAGGAGCTCCCCACACCGTATCAACTCCTGTATTTTGGGCTTTTCTCATCCTTGCTCAGTCCTTGTGAGGGCCAGGTGCCTGGGTGGGACCTGCTCCGCTCCCTGTGCTGGTCTTGGAGGGCTCCTGGTGGGTGCCCACTCTGCGGGACATCTCCTCCCAGGCAGGGGCTGTCTGGAGATGCTGACCCGTCAGCCAGAGCCCCATGCCATGCCGGCCATGGCCACCCCACCTCCTGGGCTATGCTGGGTAGGAGCAGAAATGGCCCTGAGGACTCTGCCTGGCAGGAGGGACAGTCCACATCACTGCGTGGCCAATGCCAGTCATTTCTGCCAGCTACGCAGCACTGCTGAAATAAAACCTAACTTCACATTAACATCTGTGGTAGGGGTGCAAGCGAGCTCTTCCCCCTGCTGGGATGGCACTGCCAAATCAGGGAAAACAGAGGTCAGCTCCCACAGCATGCACCTCAAGCTAAAACTTCTCAGCAAGTGCCTCCAGCTCCATCCAGGAGATCAATTCCAGGTATGGCAGCTCTGGCAGGGGGAAGGAGGGGCCTTGTTTGCCAAGGCTGGGTTATCAGGAAAGCCTCCGGGACACAGATAAGAAACGAGGCTGTTAGGAGCCTCATGGAGGAACACCCAGAGCTACCAAAAGGGTTCAGCATCAAGCACACCACCTCAGGAGTGCCTGGTGGGACGTGCTCCTGCCAGGAGACAGACACTCCTGATCGTGTAGTAATCACAGAATCCCGGAGTAGTTCTGGGGTGGAAAAGCCCTCTCAGCCCCTCGAGTCCCCCCCGCTCCCCCAGCACTGCCAGGTCCCCACTGACCCCTGTCCCTCAGCACCACCTCCACATGGCTGGGAAACCCCTCCAGGCATGGGGACTCCACCACTGCCCTGGGCAGCCTGGGACACGCCTGCACAACCCCAACGGGACAGAAATGGGTCCTCAGGGACGACCTCAACCTCCCCTGGAACAACTGGAGGCTGGTTCCTCTCATCCTGTCGCTTGTCCCTGGGGAGCAGAGACCGACCCTGCCTCGCTCCAACCTCCTGTCAGGGAGTTGTCAGAGCCAGAAGGTCTCCCCTGAGCCTCCTTTTCTCCAGGCTCAACCTCCCCAGGTCCCTCAGCCGCTCCTCAGTGCACTTGTGCTCCAGACCCTTGCTCCAGCTTCTTTTTGGACAACAAATGATACTTATGACCGATAACCTCTTTGGAAAGTCCCTAAAGCTGGATACACAATGATTTAGGGTCCTTCTGGAGGCACCAAGTCGCGGAGGTGAAGCACTTTGTTGGGCTGCCCAAACCTCAAACAACCCCTTCGGCTTCACGACTACAAAAAAACACAACAACCTCCTATTTTTATCACTGGACAGAAGGACCACGTTTCTGGGAAGCCTCCAAGCCCCTCATATTTCTCCACTTTCTGGTGGTGGTGGAAGTGGAGCAGGAGGAGGGCTCTCTCTTTAAATGAAAGAAGGACCAAAAAATTACAGACATCTCCAAATCTCGAGCACGTGTTCCCTGGACTCACAGTTCGACAGATCATCGGTGGCCGGTGTCACCAGCACAGAGCACGACTGTGACAGCCAGGGCTGGCTCCTTGCACAGACCTGCGGGCAGGTCACGATTTCCCCTTTAAGCTGTTGCAGCCCTCGTTTCCCAGCCCTGCAGTTGTGGCTTTTGTGGGCCCCTAGAAAAATATTTCTCAATAGCGCTCATTTAGCCTTCAAATTTTCTGTTCGCATTTTCAGTCTGTTTGTCTCTTAGCAACACGCTCCGTTCCCAGGCTCTCTCATTTCTCTCCCGACATTTGTCTTCATGCTGAACACTTTTTGAAGCCACTGCTTGAATTGGGAGCTATCGCTTTCCTGTTAAAACCCTCACCCTATGGTTAAGCTGATCCACAGAAATACAAAAATAAATAAAGGCTACACAGGCTGTGCACAGACCACGGCATTTTATATGTGGGGTTTTTTTTGGTCCCTCTCTCTCTCTTTTGAAATAAATTGTTGAAAAATTTGTGACGTCCCCCCCATTCCCTGGAGCATCGCTTAGGGAGGCCCTGTCTCTGCAGCTTCACCCCAGCACAGGGTCACGCTGCCGGGGAACCGATGGCACTGGCCGGCACTCATGTGCTCTGAGCACCCAGACCCCAGCTCACGCCTGGCCTTGGGAGGGAAGAAACATCTGTGAGGCTTCTGCCAGGATGAAGGGCAAGACTCGTGCTGGAAAAGACACTGAAGGGCTGAAAGTCTCTTTTTTCTGCCCTCTTGCATGAAGCAGAGAGCGTGGCCATCACCCTGACTGAGGGAGCAGCAAGGTTCAGAGAGGATGGGGCAGAGTCAAATAGCTCCTTCCTCACCCTCAGACCACCCCGCACAATGAAATTTCCGTCCCTGTGAGCTGGTGTCACACCGTGAGCCCGCAGAAACACACCCATGGACATTCCCTGCAGGCAGGAGCACGCCCATCTCTCTTGGCCAGGCTGAGGATGACTCGGGGCACTTTGTCCCCAGCTCCCACCCAGCTTGGTTCCACCCAGGCACCTCTCTGATGCTGCTTCTCACCTCTGACCAGTTCCCCACAGCCCACTGGGAGGGACAGGGGACATCCTGGTGACAGGGCGCGATGGCATCTGGCTTGGAGAGGTGCTGGCAGTCCGCTGGCTGCAAGGCCCTCTGCTCGTCCAGCCCCACGCTCTGGATGCAGAGCACTGTCCTCTTCATGAGCCCCGACCGGCCGCAGGTGGCCGAGCACTTCTGCCATTCGCCAACCCACCACCTAGGGAAACGGGAAATGTCTCGGCTGGAGAGGGTGGCCACAAGCCGGGCTCTGTCCTGGGTCCCACCACACCAGGATGGTGCCTTCCCATGCGGCTTGTGGTCTGCGGACAAGCAACGCACTGCGGTGGTTGGGCAACCACTGGGATTTGCTCCCATGGACCAGCACAGGGTCCAGGACCCATTCTCAAGCACGAGGGAGAGGAGAGGTGCAAACCCCAGTGTGCAAATAACTGTACGTGTCCTGGTGCAATTGCAGCGACTGAGGTCCCACCAACCCTTGTCACCCTCTTAGACATTAAAGACCCTCTTGGACATCAAAGCTTTGCTGAGAAGGAGCGAGGGGAAAACCAGCAGACCTGGCCGGGCAGGGCTCCTCGCTGCATGTCCTCTGCTGGTCATCGGGGCGGGTGAGTGCATCGCAGAACCGCTCCTCCACAATGCCAGCCAGCTTCTCCACGCAGTGCACGATCTGCCGCTGCACCCCTGCGGACACAGGCATGGGATTGGCTCGAGGGAACATGGAACCGAACCACCGAGCATCCTCTGACAGTGGGCAAGGGGTGCCCTAAGGTAACCCCTGAGCACAAGGCGGGTTAAAAGCAGGAGCATCTCCACCCTTCTGCTGGCTCCCACCCTCAGATTTCTACAATGACCCCAGCTTGGTCCTGGTGGCCTCTGCCCACACCCTTTGCTCATGGACAATGCAAAGGGCATTGCTGGGTGAGCCGCCGAGCACAAATCTCCGGAGTAAAACCTTTACCATCCTACAGCTTTGATCGTCAGCAGCGAGAAGGAAGAGATGCAGAAAAATGCCCTTCCACCAGCTGCCTAATGGGATTTAATAGTGTTGAAGCTGGTGGAGGCTCTGCAGAAAGCCCCTGCTGCCACAGGGACCTCCTGGCCAGGGGAAACACCCCTGTCCACCTCCCCCCTTGTGAAAAGCCTCTGTAGCCACAGCGCAGGATGCACCGTGATGTTCGGGGCTGTCAATGCCATGCAGAGGAACACACAAGGGGCAGGACGGCGAATGGTGGAGATGCTGCAGCCCACTGCCCTGGCACCACTGTCCAGAGCCGCATCCAGCCCTCGGAGGCTTTTGGGGGGGCTGTGTCGGAAGGGACCCGTTGGCAGCAGCACAGCTCCTTTTGGGCAGTGTTCTGCCCCAGCCGCAGCTCACAGATAGATCACCCGCCACTGCCTCCCATCCCCGGTCTGCAGTGCTCACGGGACAGCAATTCCTGGATGACTTCACCCCCAACACACTGCCTCGCTCCCTGCTTCCATCTGCCCTTCTGCAACACATACTTGACCCGTGACCTGGGACAGCAACAAATATTAACAGTCGGCATCGGCTGGGATCGATACGACCCTGCTGAACCGCCGAGTTGTGGCCTGGCTTAAGTACGCAGGTGCTTATGGGGCTGGAGCCCTGGCGCTGGCCCCTGTGGGAGAGGCTCAGCCTGAGCTCTCCCTAATCCACATCCCAGCTCACACCAACATCCAGCCCAGGGAGAGGGGCTCAGCCCTCCTGCAGCCACCTGCCTGCACCTGGACAGGGTGAGCATCCTCCCCAACTCCTGCCTGACTCCTCCGCCGTCTCCCTTCTCTGCTGGCAGCCAAGCACTCAAACCCTGCCACAGAAAGCTGGTTTTAAACAAGAGCAAGCGCCTTCAGCTCCGTCCTCCTTGACTGCCCATGCTGCAGGGCCGTGCAAACCCACAGCAAAGAGCTCTCAGAGTAACCGCATGTAAAAAGCCCCGCCAGCCCCTGCCACACCACAGCCCCCTGCTCCAAGCAGGGATCCGCACCTCTCTTCCAGGAACAGGCAGGAAACATCTCCTGTCACCCTGCGTACCTCGTAAGGATGAGTGTCCTCGAATTCCCTCCTTTTCAAAGGCAGCTCCTCTCTGGGAAGCGTGCCTGGACCGTGCCCCTCCATCAGCCATTCAAAAGCTGCCCTGGGGCTCCTGGGACACTCAGCCAGGACCCCGGAGCTCTGCCTGTGCCACCCTCCCATGTGCTCTCTGTCGAACCCTGGGAACGACCCCCGCTGCAGAGGCCCGGCCAGGTGGGAGACCGGCCATTCAACACCCCCTGGATTTCTCTAAAGCCCTTTTGTCTCCATCGCCCTGACGCTGAGGAACACCCGGCGCGGTAACAGGACACCGAGCGAGGAGCAAAGCGCCGATAAAGCCTGGGGTCTGGTGGGGGAGTGCGGCGGGGGGCACTGGGGAGCGGTGACCTCAGCAGACGTTGCTTGTTTTCCCCCTGAGACCTCTTGAAACTAAAGACCCAGGAATTTCTGCGGCGATGCTCTGCCTGCTCCGCTCCACCGCGGGCGGCCGAGCGCCGGGGTCCCGCAGCAGCCGCACTCACCGGTCCCGCATGTGGCGGTGCACGTGGTCCAGGAGCCGAAGCGCCAGAGGAACTCGGCCTGCTCGATCTCGTTCTCACTGTCGGCCGGGCGCTGGATGGTGTACTGGTACCGCACGCCGGGGTTGGTCTCCTGAAACAGCAGCTGTGGGGAGACAACGGGTGGTCAGGGAGGTGGCTAGTGCGGAGCAGCCCTGGCTGGCCACTGCACCCCAGGGGCTTTCCAGGCGATAACAACCTGCCTAGCATGGCCATAAAGACACCGTTCCAGGTCCAGCTCCGCACTGAGGTTGCACGTGTCCCCTTGCACTGTCTGCTGGCTGGGGACAGCGCTGGTTCCAGCTGCTGCACCCCAGCAGCAGCCAACGACCATTTCGGAAACGGGGATGGCAGATGGCCAAGGCAGTGTGGGAGCAGAGGAGCTGCCCCAGCTCAGAGCGCGGGGCAATAAAAAATAACAGGGAGAGCACTGGGAACCAGCAGGACTTCGGTGTTATGCCTCCCCCGATGAGGAGCTTGGAAGGATTCCCGTGTTAATCCCGTCCAGTCCCACTGCCAAATGCAGCCTCGTCCAAGGACCTTCTCAAGGTTCAGCACGGTGGTGGCTCAAGGACAGCCAGACATCCCCATCCCCTTTCCCACAGTCAGAGCTGGGGCAGGAGGTTCTGCACGAGCCACCGCCGGCCCCAGCCCAGCCCAGAATCTGCGGCACGTGGGGCAGGAACAACCCTCCCAACCTGTGGTGGGGTGCACCCACCGCGCTGTGACACCCTTGAAATGAACCACCCTGCGGAGGACGAACGGGCTGTGGCAAACGTGCCTGAAGGGTTTTCCTTGTTTTCTCCCCATGGGAAGCGGGTTCCTGCTGCTCTCCACATGCACGAGGCAGCTCCTGTGATTGACACAAATCCTGCCCAAGCACCTCCCGCACCAGCACTGGGCAAAGGCTGCGAGTTTAACCTTGTTTTTTTTAGCCTAAGTGCTCCCATTATGGCCAAAGCTCTGTTGTTCTTGGAGCTTCGGCAGGAGCGAGGGCGCCTGTCCAAACCCCCTCCGTGCATATTGAAATACTTCTGTCGAAAGCTTTTAATGAGGTTACGAATCCCAGAAAGTGATTTGTGGGTGCTGAGTGCGCCAGCGCTCCCATTAACAGCAGCACTTGGCGGCGGACGAGCCCAGGATCCCACTCACATTTCATCCCCAGCCTCTGTGGAACGAGGTGAAAGGCGAAGACTTCGGCTGCTCGGCATGGCCGGGCGCCAGGATGAGCCTCTGTGATGGGGCTGATGCTCGGGAAGAGCGCACCGGGCTGAGCCGCGACTGCCAGGGGAGTGTGGGGCTCTGAGGGAGGTACCTATGGGGTGGTCACCCCTCTGCGACACACTCTGCACCACGAGGGGTTTCACCCGGGTGCCAGCTGTGCCATCGCCCGTGGGACGATGCCCACCGGGGGAAGCTCAGTCTCGTGGGCAGGATGTTGGCTCCCGGTACCTTCGCGGTAGCTGGCGGATCCCTCGCTCCTGACCGTCCTGGCGGCTGTTCCTGGGGGAAGGAGCTGCAGAGCCAGCAGGGACAGCTCTGAGCCCCCCGCGCCGATCCACCGCCCTCTCCTCTGACAGTTCTAACCCTGCAAAGCGGCAAAAAGCCCCCTGCAATATAAAGCTGAGCTGAAAAGCGATCCCCCAGGCAGCCCTATTCCACAGAAACAGGGTGGAAATGAAGAGAGCGGGAATTATTGCAAATATATTGCAAAATAACGCCATTTCCAGAAAAGCCACTGCTGCTACGGAGGAGGAGGGGAACAGGCGATGGTCGGGTTTAGCTCGTATCAAAAGTGGTTGCTGGGTACGTGAACTGGAGAAGGGGCTTCCCGGGGAGCAGAGGCAGCGGCTGGGGGAGCAGGACCAGTCCCTGGGCAGCCACACAAGCTTGGGGAAGCAACTTCGTGCTCCCACCATTGGGGCAAAGACCGAGACTCTCCTACCAAGGAGGTAAGAGGACCGTTAGGGTGAGCAGGCGATGAAGAAATAAAGAACCCCTCAAGTTCATGGTCTGCTCAGTCTGCTCCACTGGAGGCTCTGCGGGAGGCAGCTCCTGCCGGGAGCAGGAGAGGGGCACACGCTCTCCTCCTGCCTGCAGCTGCCCCCCTGGTTTGAACACGCTGCTTTTCAGATGTTTTTTGACTGTGTTGATTGCAGCCTCTGGAGCCCAGCCCAGAGCGGTGCCGGGTGCCCTCCCCTGCCCTGGGAGCTGTGACTGACACCAGGCAGCATCGCTCACCTCCTCAAAGCCTCCGGGCTAAGATGAACAACACTGACTTATTCCGGGGAGGGAAGCAGCTTTACAGAAATTCCCACATGCAAAAAAGAGTGACGCTTGAAATTTCTGGTTGTTTCAGAGGATTTCAAATGTTCCTTTTGGATTTTTACCTTCTGCCTCAAGGGCTTTTGCGAGGAAGCAGAGCCTGACCTGGGCGGCATCACCGGGGTTTGGACCACGGAGCAGGACCCCATGGGCCAAGCTCCTCGCCATGGCACCGGCTGGTTGCCAATGGGCCACCCTCTGCCACCACACATGGCACAGTGACAGCTCTCAGCTCCCACCGCCTCCGCCGGGTACTCCAGCCCTGCCAGAAGCACCACAGCCTCTTCCCCTGCTCTTGATAAGATATGGGAAAGGCCTCAGGAAAGGGGCTCTTTCTCCTCACACTCTCGCTCCTGTGTCAATATTTTGAGGAATGCTGCGAAGAGACGAGGCTGAGCCGAAGGGACAAGGCTGAGCCGGAAGGGGTGTGGGCTGGAAACACGCTCCTGGGGCCAGCAGTGCCTGCTCGGCGGCTCCCAATGCTGGCTCCCAACCGCGGCCCCATCCCTTGGTCAGCAGGGGAGTGATGTGACGGACCACAGCAGCTCAGCCCCACACAGGAAGGCAGGAGAGCCGGCAGCTCTGCCCCCTGCATCCACCCCAACACCCAGCAGAGCCCACACCGTACCTGGATCCACACGGGCTCCACAGTGGGCCCCGGGGAGGTGAGGTTCTCCCAGTTCCCTGTCCTCTTGTAGGTGAAGGTGGTCCCCGCCACCCTGTAGTCCCCGTTCCACTGAATGGTCCAGCCGCCGTTCAGGAAATACTTCTCCGGGTCCTCACTCCGCAGCGCCAGAAAATTCCCGGCTTCTGCAACTTCTTCAATCTGGATCTCGCGGGCTCCCACAGGGATGATCCCGATATCGACATAACCTGGGAATGGAACTGAGCATCACTCTCCGGGGAGTCGAAGACGCGGCAGAGACAATCCATGCCCTTGGGTGGGTGCTAAGAGTGCCTCGGGTGGGTGCCAGCGTCCCTTGGGTGGGGGCCAGCGTCCCTCGGGTGGGGGCCAGCGTCCCTCGGGTGGGGGCCAGCCTCATGCCAATCCTTACAGCTCTGTAAGGCACCAGTGGGCACAAACCCTGAGCCCAGCTGCGTTCCCTGCTGGGAGAGCCCACCGCAGAGCAAAGCATTGCCCACACGGGCACTGACAAGGTGCTTACCACGCTCTCAACATGTCCTTGTGAACCCACAAAATCCCCTTAAACCTCTCCAAACCGGCTCCAGCGTGCCCAGGTTTGTTTGGAGGCCTTTAGACACAAAGAGCAGCACAGGGATATTTTTCTTCCAAGGACGAAGCAGCGGAACACCAATGCCATGTCTTCCCATGCTGCTGCTCGGGTCTTATCCCACCCAAATCGACAAGGTGGGATTAAAAACCACGCTGCAAAGGAGCAGCAGTGAGCCCACCTCCGCATGGAACAGGCACCCGGTGTTCTGGGGACGGAGCCGACCTCCCTTACCCAGCCCCTCGCTGTCCTCGAAGGTCTTCTGGATGGTGTGGCAGGTGGAGCCGTCCCCGTGGCAGACACCGCACCGGTCCTCCACCGCGTTGGAGTCGATCTCATAGTCGCAGCCCACGTTCTGCAAGGCAGCCCCGTCAGCCGCCCGCACCCCCGCACGCCCCCAGCCCCGCGACGCAGGAGGAACGAGAATGAGGAGGACCAGCCTTGGTCCTAAATGGTGGGAAATAAGGGATGTGGGTGGGAGAGGGGCAAGCTGGGGTCTTTCTGCAGGACAGGCTGTGATACAGCCACATCAGCTGCAGTACGGGTTTCTCTAACACACCCTCACGGTCCTGCTGTCCTGTTCATACACAGCGAGGATCATGACCCGCATCTTGGTTTCCCCTTCTCCTACTGGAGCCCCTGGGCAGCAGAGCCTGTCAGCACACATTCTGTGTTGAGCTGAGCTGGGGAAACCCCTCAGTCCTTGGCCCTGCTAGTCCTGTTTCTAAACACTTCCCCGAACCCCTTTCTATGCTCTGCTGAAACTCTCTACACCTTGTGCCAAATGGCTCAACCTGCGCAGAGCAAGAGCCGCCCAGTGATTTTGCACCAGAAAAGCCACAGCCAAGACCCCAAAGAGTCCTGCTGGGTCCGCAGCCAGCAAGGAGCCTTCGGCCTCCGCTGCCCGAGGAGGTGCCCGGCAGCCAGGCTGACTCTGGTGTCGCAGCCAGCAGCTGCCGTCAGCTCCACAGCAGCGTGGCTTTAGGTACAGAATGTGCCCTGCAGCCCATGGTGCCAGGGCGGCTCAGACCCCCACCCACTCCCCAACTGAACAGCAGTCCCATGTCCTGCATGTGCGCTTATTCCTAAACCTCCGGATGGCTTCCCCAGGGAAAGGGAAGCTGTGAACGAAGGGACCATCGTGCTACGACCGAAGGCAGGAGGACCCAGGGCACTGCTTGGCAAAGCCTCCCCAGCCACACCAGTATCTCTCAGCTGGTTCCCAGTGCCGGCTGCACCATCCCCACCGGATTCCTGTGCCTTCCGTGCCAGAAGATGCCCTCCCGGGTGGCAGCCAGAGCAATGCCACTGCACACCCACTTGTAGGGAGCTTCCAAGGCAGAAAACTAACGTCCCAGAAGGAAGGACAAATCCCAGTACTGGGAGAGGCTGCCAAGCCGGGGGAGGCATCGCCATCGCTGCAGGTCGGACCTGGGGCTGCACTCGGGGTGCAGGGCTGGGCATCCTCCCCACGCACCCCTTCACATCCCTGACCTTACTGTCAAGTGAAACATTTCTTCCTTTATTTCCAGCCCTCGGTGCACGCGAGGGAGGGGACGGTGTTCACCTAAGGGATGGGTCTCGGTGCCCACCTGTACGGGGAGGTCCTTGGGCTCCCTCCCCAGCAGGGCCTGTCGCAGGACCCACCTTGCAGATGCCATTGATGCACATGTCGCGGCTGGCGTTCATCTCGTAGCACGGCGTCCCGTCGATGACGGCATCCCGCAGCTTCTCTGCAAAGTATTCGTCCTCCGGCCGGCAGTGCAGCTCGCAGGGGTTAACTGGGGAACCCAACAGGCAGAAACTAAACCCGAGCAGCTGGGGGGGGCACGTAACCATCTCCAAAACCACAAATCAACCCTGCAAACCCAGCCGTAATTTAAAACACACTGCAAGGCAAATCTCACAGACACGGGCAGCCAAACGAAGCTGTTACAGCAACACCCTGTTCCAGGTTTCTCACCGGGGCTGCAGGCAGAAACCTGGCAGCGGGCTTTGCCCTCGACTCACTGTTGTTGGGCACCGGCGTCCACTTGTAGAGTTTCCCTTTGTAGAGCATGGGGTTGAACTGGCTGCACTGGACCTGGCGGAAGGAGGGCTTGTCGCGGGGACACGGCCTGACGTTGCAAATCCGGAACCGCTTCCGCTCCCCCAGGCAGTACCTGCCCCCGTACTTCGGCCTGTCCGCGAGAGGGAAAATGGAAAATCAGCAAATCACAGAACTGTTTGGGTCAGAGAGGACCTTAAAGCTCATCCAGTCCAACCCCCCGCCATGGGCAGGGACATCTGCGACCAGAGCAGGGTGCTCAGAGCCATATCAGACCTGACCTCGAACACTTCCAGGGATGGAGCATCCACAGCCTCTCTGGACAGCCTGGGCCAGGGTCTCACCATCCTCACGGTGAAGAACTTCTTCCTTATAGCTGATCTAAACCTCCCCTCTTTCAGTTTAGCACTGTTACCCCCGTCCTACCAAATAACGACCTACCACACTCAAGGGGAAACTCCCTCTTTATCCACAGCTAAGAGGGGGTGGGTTTGTACCTGCTGCTAAGGTTTGATCTTGAGGTTGGGTCAAGCCTGAATCCACCTGGAGTCAACAGGGAGCTCTCCCAGTTATAACGCGCACGTCGCTCTGCTGCAATGTTGGTGCAAGGAAGCTGGTAAGGAACCCAGCACCCATCCTAGAAGGTTCCCCACTCCACAGAGGAACCCTTTGAAACACGTGGAAGCCATGGCCCACGTCCTTCCTCTCCAAGGCCCTCCTGGACCAGCTCTCTGCTGCTGCTGGGCTGTGCTACAGGACCACACAGGGTGAGACCGTGGACCAAAGGCAGCTTGTGCTGGCTCTAAAGCCAGATGAGCTACATCTCGGGTCTCGTCCCTCTTGACAGTCTCTCCTTCCCGTTGGCAATATGGCCAATTTTATAGGTCTAGCGTAGAGGCTATCAAAGCAGTTTTGAAGTCAGGCGTCACTGGACAAGGACATGCTCCCACCTCCTGCAGCTGCAGCCAGGCACCCTTCCCCAGGGAGGAAACATCTCCTTCACCATGCCAGGTACCAGAGGTGACAAGGTGCCAGTGCTGCCACCAGCCAGGTCAGCCAGGTCCCTGTTCTGCAGCTGCTCCAGAGGAGCTGCTCCCCAGCCCTCCTGGGATGCACTTCCGACCCCGCTCCTCTGTTGTCCAAGGGAACGGCAAAGCTGCCACTGGACTTTTATAGCAAGAGGGGCTTTAAAAGCAAGAGCAGGTTTTTCTCAGACTCAGAATGCTGCCACTGTCTCCTGCAGCTTGCCTTGTCCTGTGGTCACAGCACTCTCCGTGGCCCACGGCCCCACGAAAACGGCTTTTCCCTGGGCACACTTTGCTGAAGAGAATAAAGTTAATTATTATTTTAGGGTTGTGTTTACATACCCTGCCCCGAGGAAATGCCTGCAGGAGGAGGACTGCCCAGGGCACACACGTGGTCACCCCAAAGCTGAAGATTTACCTACGGCGGCCAAAGCAAACAACTGCCCAGGGAAATTCTGCCGCTGCTCCCAGCTCTGCTGGGCTGCCCGCCCGCAGCTGTGTTTAAAACACTCCCTGAACTACAGTCGCGCTTCTGCCACCAAACTCACGTCAAACACAAACCCGGCTCTTGACCCGGGACCGAGATGACACGGCACTTCTCTAAACAGCTCAGCGGAGGGAGAACCCGGGCAGAAAGCACGGCTGGGGACAGAGCGCCTGGTCCCGCAGCCTCCAGAGCTCCTCGAGCGCTCGAAAAGCGACTGCCAGGGGCTTTGCTCACAAAGCCCTTTCCTCTCCCTGACACCTGGGCAAGCTGGGGGCTCCGGCTGAAACTAACACAACAGTGATTTGGTGACCGAGGGGACGCGTGGGGGTAGATGGGTCAGCCCAGAAGTCATGGGATGGACAAGGCTGCTCCTCCATCAGTACCTGGGTGCTTCCAGCCAAGAGCCAGTGCTGGCTGCGAGCCCCGGCCAGGCTCGGATCAGAAATCGCTCCCGGAAAACAACGGGGGGATAAACAGCGGCTGGACTTTTCAAAACAACTCTGAACCGGGCTGAGAAGGGGAGCAAGCGCTCGCTTACGTGGGGCTGCTGCACTGCCTCTCCGCGCTCTGCACGCCCGCGCCGCAGCTGCGCGAGCAGCCAGCCCACGAGCTCCAGGAGCCCCAGCCGCCGTCGATGGCCTCGGGACGGTACCCCACGGGCACGCACTCGCCATTGAAGCACCACTGCA
The DNA here is from genome assembly GCA_009769605.1 of Bucorvus abyssinicus. Lineage (NCBI taxonomy): Eukaryota > Metazoa > Chordata > Aves > Bucerotiformes > Bucorvidae > Bucorvus > Bucorvus abyssinicus. Next base: position 21,689,672 of record CM020038.1, read on the forward strand.
AAGGGACAGGACAGAAGAAGAGAAAACACGGTTTAAGGATGCAGTAAGTGATGTTGCGTCAGAGCCCAGCCACGAGGAGCACTGAAGCCCAACACCCGATTTGTCACATGAAAGTCCACGTGTTGCTTGCACGGAGGTGCCTGGGCGTCAGCTGGGCTCTGCCAGAGCCTGGGGCACCTCTAAGCAGAGGGGAACTCAGAGGTGTTGGCGGTTTGAGGATTTGCCCAAGGCAACATACCCAAACCGAGACCCCTCAGCAAGGGGATTTGTGGCCCGATCTCAGCCCAGAGGGAAGAGCCAGCCACGGACGAAGGCACGGCAGAAGGTTTTGCAGGGAGCTGTGGCAAAGCCCAGGGTTATCCCTGCTGTCCTGGGAGAGGACACTGAGGAGAGTCCTCGGGACTCACAAGGAGAGATGTCTACAGATATATTTATAACTCCATAGCTTTATGCTGCCTGGGGCAGGAAAACCCTGCTCTGGAAGAGCGATGCGTGACAGCCCTGTCCCAGGGCTGCTGTGGCACAGGAGCCAGCGTCACCCACACCAGTGACTGGAGCTGGCTGCAGAGAGCCTGTCCCCTCCACCACCCACGCCCGCTGCAGCACCCGCCGAGCTTAAGGTGTTTTAAGGCATTTTCAGCTTTTCAGGTGGGTGTTTGGGCAGAGCAAGGGCAGAAGCGAGCCCGTCCCTGTGTGCCGCAGCCTGCGAGATTCCTCTGTGTGCAGGACACGCTGTCCCCGCAGCCGTGGAGGGGTCTGCTCCCCGTTACCTTGCTCTCCCCGCACGCGGTGCCGTCCACGGCCGCGTCCAGCTTGGAGTGGCACGTGTTCCCCACCGTGCACCACAGCGTGTGGCAGACGCTCTGCAGAAGACACGGTTGTGCAGGACACGGTTACCTCACCGGCCAACCCATCGGCACAAATTCATCTTGCAGGGAGAGGATTGCCCCGTGCAAAGCGCCCCCGCCCCCAGAGAGCCCCTCGGAGCCGCACCGACCCAGGGGGTTATGTCGGGGAGGGGGCCTGACTTACATCCATGTCGTCGCAGAAGGTGGAGTAGGCACCGTACTGCAGCCGGCACTGGTGGCCCACGTCGTAGAGGACGCCCGGGGGCACCAAGGGGTAGTCCAGCACCTCGCGGGCAGGGGGGTCATCCAGGCACAGCCCCCATCCCCGGCTGAAAGAGAGGGGTCACAGTGGCATCACCAGCGGCCCGGCACTCCGTACAATGCTGCAGCAGCTGCTGACGGAGGAACCGAACAGCTCGTTGATGTCCCGCCATGAAGAGAAGCAATTCGCATTTCTAGCTGACACGGCCCAGGGTCTCCAACCAGCGCTGGAGCTGCTCCAGCACGCAATGGGCACCTGTTGGGACCTGCCTGCCTCGGTGGCTGCCCGCCCCCAGCGCCATCGCCCTGCGGGACCGGGGTACAGTGGGTGATGGGGAAGGAGAAGGGCCAAAGGCAGCTGTGGCTTCTCCATGCCCCTGGCAGAAAGCCAGAAATGTCATTTTCCCTGGAATAATCCCCCGGATTTTGGCGTTGTGACCAGGTCAGCGGCTCCATCCTCAGCCGGGCTCCGCTTTTGCCTCTCAAGGCGAAGGGTTTCCTTGAGCAAACATTCCACTGCCGACAAACAGATGCTGTCCCCGCGTTCGTACATCATGCTGAGCCCAGAAATGTCCCTGCGGACACCGAACCCGCATGTCAATGTCCTGCTCGTGGAAATAAAGAGGATTGTCAGCAGCAAGTCGCGCTCACCCTCACATTGGCCACTACCAATAGTGCTCAAACCGCGCTGGACAGGACATTTTTAGAAAAGAGACATTAAACACGAGCCGTCGAGGCGGCTGGTGGCTGGCAGCCAGGCTGCGGGAGCCGCGGGGACGGTCCTGGCCGCCTCGCTCTGCTCCCAGTGCCTTTGCTCCTTCACAAACACCCAAGGAATTGTCACTGGGTCAGCTTTCAGTGCCGATTCAAACAAACGTGTTTCCAGCCCGGCAAAGTCTCCGGCGAGGCTTTCTCAGCAGATTAGATTACTCGGGCTTGTTGTGATTGGGAACAGGTCTAATTAACTTGAAACGAGATTCCTTTTCACCCAAACCAGCGCCACAGAGACAAGGGCCAGCAGCACGGGAGAGCTCCTGCTTCGGGGTGCTGGCGGTGCCACGGGGCAATGCCCGGCAGAACTGACACCCCCTCCTCTCTTTCCCACCCTGCCCCGGTGACGTTCACACCGGACACCTGCAAATAGCTCGTCTGGCTGGAGGCAGCCCCTTAGAATACCATCTCTCTATATTTTGATCTATAAGTCAGTCAAGAGGTCGCTTTTGGCAGCTCAGGGGCTCGGCAGTCTCTGTTCCCAAGCCCACCCCAGCGGCAGCATCCTGCCTCTCCTGGCGTGGCGCGGAGGGGAGCATCGCAGCGGGCGACGCGGGGCTGAACTGGGGTGAATTCAGTGTGGTTGATGCAGCTGGACACAGCGTCGTGGTGCAGCCTGTTTCAGAGAGGTCCCTGCGCTGCACCTCCAGAGGGGTTCTCTTTATCTGCCGCCAAAGAGTGTTTTCTTTAAAAACAGCAAGAATAATATCTTTACTGGGGCAAGTCCCGGCTTAAGCGCTGGGCTCCTGCGTGAGACTGGTGCTCCTCTGGACTAGTTCAGCAACTGCCTATTCAGGTACCAGCACACGGGGCCTCTCGCGTCACCCCAAAACCGTTCCCAACCCTCCCTGCCCTCTGATCTGCTCGAGGCACTTTCTCCCGCAGCCCAGCCTGCGAGAGAGCTCTCTGACCCGGCACGGGACTCATCTAGATCTGCTGGCAGCTTTCCAGTGCTAAGTTCAAAAATCTATTTCCTCATTAAATATTTTACAACCATCCTACTGGTTTCTTCGACTGGCCAAAACACTTTGCTGAGCCAGCAAGAACTGGCCTGAGTTTCCCCCGGCTTTGCAGGGACATGCAATGAACGGCACGCCGCAGGAAACGCGCTCAGGGCTCTGCGCTGTGCCTGCCTCTTCCAGCCCGCTCGCTAACGAGCTGGGCGACAGGGTAGACGGTATGATGATTAGATTCCCATATGTGAGCAAGCTGGGAGGATCTGCAGAGACATTTGAGAGCAGGATTAAAATTCCAAAGGCTCTTGGAGAACTGGAGGAAGGGCCCAAAGCAGCCAGGATGGAATTCGACAACAAAGGCAAGGACTGGAGCTCGGGGAGAGCCAGCTGCACAAACGGGGTCTAGCGGAGGAGCGATGCAGCAGGCAGGGCTTCCCCAGCCCCCGGGATGGTGGGGATCGGCTGGAAGGAGCCCACAGGAGGAGCATGGAATAAGATCTCCAGCACTGTGCAAAGAGGCTGAAAAACTCGTTGTCTGATCTGGAGAACAGACCAGCAGGAGATGAGCCAAGGCTGCTGCTGAGATGAAGGGAGGCTGCCCCGTGCCATTGCGGGCTCGTGGTGCATCCATGAGATACCAGAGACTGTTTTACAAGGGTTTTCCACCAGCCAGGCTGGGAAAGAGCTCACATCACGGTGAGGGGTGGAGAGCAAGAGCCTCACAGCATCTCCCGACTCCTCCGAGGGTTGGAGGGGACAATCCCAGAATGCCAAAAAGGGATCGACTGGGTAGCGCTGGCACGGCCTGTGGCTGAGGAGATGCCTGGATTAAGAGTGGTCCCTCCACCACTCATTAACCTGAACGAGAGGTGCTCATTCCTTGGGGACACCACCACCACACCAGGGAGGTGACCTCTTCCATCACCCCTGGGTGTCAGAGCGGACCCTGACCCACCAAGGGAGCAGACCCACCTTGCCAAGAGGATCGCCCAGCCCCGGCTGCACCCAGGGCCTGACCCGCAGCAGCGGGGCCGTGCCGCTGTCAATGACAGCAATCATCTTCAGATGCTGAAGTGTTCAGCAGTGCTTGTAAAATAACAACCTTTTGTAAAATCATCATCATCATCATCACCCGAGAGAGCTTTTTTTTTTTTCCAAAGGCGAGGTCTGTTCCAAGCAGTCCAGCAACCTCAGGTCAGCAGGGGCTCATTTTCTGGCTCGCTCCTTCCCGTTCTCCTGCCAACAGCATATTATAACACGCTCATGTCTGTGCTGGCAGCCGGCCTCTCCCTCGCCTGGGGATGTCACGGCCGGTGAAAGACGCCTGTGGGCTCTGCTCCGCTCTGAAGGAAGAGCTGCCCCTTCTGGGGCAAGCCAAGAGACCAGAACCCAACCGGAGCAGCATCCAGCTGCTCTGTTTCTTTCTCATCGCAGCTCGGAGCAGCCCAAGGTCATTGCAAGCAGGAAATTCTTAATCCAGAAGTGAAGGTTAGAAGCGGAGGGCCAAGAGCGCTGCTCTTGGATACGAGAACGCTCCACTGCACCGAAAGCTGTAAATCCCCAGTCACTCGCCCCGCGCCGGGGCCAAGCCCACACGGTCCAGGCTGGGCTGTGGAACTGGGAGCTCAGCCCCCCGCAGCCTCCCTGCCACGCAGCTGCCGGCCGCTGGCCCAGCCCTCCCCACCACCGATTCTTGCCGATGCTCTCACTGTTTTCCAACCTTCCCGGAGCAAGGAAGGAAAATGTTTCTGAAGCCCAAGCCACTGGCTGACAAATGTAAATCTCCGGGCCGTGTTCCGAGGAACTTAATAACAACAGGCTGAAAAATCAGCCATGGGGTGCTAAAAATAAACAAATGCAGAGAAGGAGTTGGCTCGGTCTCGTCTCCTCACGTGATGCCTCCTGCCTACAGGCAAACAGCGCGCTGGAGAAAACTGCCCAGAGCATCCCAGAAAACCGCTCCGGCTTTATCCGTCCAAGCCACAACCCCCGAGCCACCGCCCAAATGCTCGTGATGCTTTTGTGTTCACACCCTCGTCCTTCACCGCGAGGACCGGGGCAGCCGACTGAGATCAAAGCAGCCCCACGCACCCCAGGGCTGACTTCAGCCAGGTCAGCCCCACGCCCTGAGCCACCCCCGGCACCCCGTGAGCGAGGAAGAAGAGGAAGGGAGGACTTACTCGAGGAATCGTGTGATGTACTCCCGGCTGCAGCGGGACCAGGTGAGAGGGGACGTGTCATACAGGAGCTGTGGAGACATGATGAAAGGTCTTTTCCCAACTGGCTCACAGTCATTGCTGCTTCCATCATGCTGAATCCCAAAACTGTGTAAGAGCACAGCCCCACAAAGGAGAGGTGAGCCGCACGCCGCCACAACCGCGCAGCCTCTCTGCCTTCCAGCCCAACAACACCGCACACCGGCCCAGCTCCGCGGGGACTCGGTCGTTACAGGACCGGGGGACCTGGCCATGTGGGACATCTTAGAGGTACCAGGGACACTGCCCCGAACCTTGCCCCATGCTTTTATTTCAGCTTCCTGACTGAAAACTCAGCCAGGAAAAAAGGAATGAGACTATCAAACAAGGTCGAGTTAACTAAACTTATGGGGCAGGTGGTTTTACCGTACAAAGATACCCCAGAACCATAGAATGCCAGGCTGGAAGTGACCTCGAGGATCACCCGGTCCAACCTTTCTGTTATGAACTACAATGTTCAAGGGATCTTGTCAAAATTTCATTGAAATCAGGGCAAGCAAAGCTCTGTCACCCATTCCATACACAGACCCTATTTCAAACCTCTTAGTGGACAACCCTCTTCTCCAAAACCTTCACCACCAGCAACGCTGGACAAGGCACAAAGGCCACGTGTCCAGGTTGTCTGACATTGAACCTGGGGCAACCAAACCCCCAACTCTGACACGAAACTCCCAGGGCAAGTCCTCGTGGGCGCAGAGGACAGTTTGTAGCAGTTAGGAACTGCTCAGCAACCTCCTCCCCACTTCCCCCCGCGCCTTCTGCAGCCCTGACTGAGCGGCGCAGCGGACAGAGGTCAGAGAGGAGGACGAGGAAGCTGGTGGTACCTGTGTCCGAGCTCGTGGGCCACGGTGAAGGCCAGGGGCAGCCCCGTGTCCTCGTTGATGTTGCAGCTCCTGTGGGGCTGGCACATCCCCGCCACGTGGGACAGGCCCAGGGTCTCGCAGGGCCTGTTCATGGCTGCGCAGATGTCCTTCCTGGGGCGACACGGACAACAGGCACACAGACACAGAGCAGAGAGAGGGTCTGAAAGCGGCGGGAGCCAACGCGAGGCGCGGGAGGGAGCGCAGGACGTGTCCCAGCCCACGGAGGAAGACACACGGACACCGGCCAAACAGGAGTGAGAACGGAGACACCCAACGTCCTTCCGCAACGGGAAGATTTATGACCTCTCCTTTCCCCTTCACTCTCCCAGTATCCCCAGCTTATTATTAAGCCTGATTAATGGGAACCGCCAGCCAGCCCGGCTCCGTTTATTCCAGCGTATAAATAAAGCCGGTGCTGGGAATAATTAAGCAATTACCGGGTTGCCCGGGGAAGCACGTGGCGGGGCTGCCGCGGTCCCGGGCAGAGGAGCTCCAGCCACCCAGGAAGAACCACCCCCGAAGGACAGGGCCTGCGGCGCCTTGGTGCCGCTACGAAGCAAACTTCACCCAGGAGAGGAAACCGTGGCGGGCTGGGAACCAGCACGCGAGCCGCCACGACCTGCCAAGTCAGCACGGCCTGACACCGGCCGCTCACGTTGTGCCACCCGGCCAGAGCTCCGAACTCCTGGGAGCTTCACGGGAGGTCGGGGGCCTGCGCAGCGGCTGCCCTGCCAACCCCAGCGCTAGGCTCCAAGGGAAAAAGCGGAGTTAATCCTCGCGTACGCCTCCCGGGAGGATCCAGCCATCCTGGGGCTTGGCAGCAGGGCCACGGGGAAAAAGTGCTCTGGAAACCTCAGCTGTTAGCCAACGGGGAGCTGTCTCCAGGCTTAAACCCGAGCTCCGAGACCGGTTCCTGCCATGAGGACCAGGTCACCGCCAGACCTCACGTCACCCATCTTACGGGCACGCGTCCTGGCGGGGCTCAGGCAGGGAGAGTGAGATTTCAGCAGCTCCGTCTGAGTGTGCTCCGGCTGCCCCTCTGCCCCAGTGCCTCGAGCTGCCAGCGCAGCACCCACAGCATCAAATTAACACGTGGGCGCCGTACCTCGTGAGCAGGACGGCGACGTCGTGATGCAGGGGATGGGAATCTCCTTTGACGTTGACGCTCTTCTGCCACTTGCAAAAGCTTTTCAAGGTGTTGTCTGCGTGGTGGGAGATTTTCAGGTCCTCCTGCCAACACAATTAGAAGTCTGCTGTCACATCACCCGGTAATGGGTGTTAAGAAAGACTGCGGGAGAAGATCCCGCCCTGGCTGATGGCGAAGGACGCAGCCGGGCAGCATCAGGCTGCCCGAGAGCCAGCGCCGCAGCTGGGAGCGCAAAGAGCAGCGACTCAGAGCCCTCCGCTGCCGGCGGCCGTGCGGACATCTCATACACCAGTACAAAAATCAGACTGCGCGGCTCCCCCGGCTCCCCCAGGGCCACAGCCCACGCAGGGGACAGGGAAGGGAGGCGCAGGCACCCGCGTTTGCCACATGCGGGGTCATCCGGGCCATGAAGGCAGCGCTAGAGAGAGCCCAGGGGCTCTCAAGGCCACGTCCCCGCGTACCCCAGCCCGGCAGCCCTGACGGGAGGGCGAGCCGCCCTGTTTTCTGGTTTTAGTGTTTTCTTTTTACCTCCTCCTCTTCCAGCAGGATGAGTCGCACTATCGCAATGTTGATGGGGTTCCCGATGCTGGCGTGGTGGAACAGACCCGCCACCTGCAACACGCGAAAGCCAGAGAAATAGAGCCCGAAGGACAGACCCTGCCCGGTGACGCCGCTGCTGCCAAGTCACCCGCAGGGGAGCCGAGCTGGAGGGGAAGCCACCAAGGGGCGTTGGCAACATCGCGGGGAATTCCCCAAAACGACAGACAAGACCTGGGCTGAAGTGATGAAATCCAGTTGAAGTGGAATTCACCTACGGGGCGCACTGGAACTCAGCCAGAATTCCCCGGGGGAACACCTCTGCTCTCACCCCTAATCGATGTGTTTCACGTCTCAGAGGAAGCCTGTGCTCTCCGGGTGCCTTCACCAACCCCCAGACACCCAGGGACGTGACCGCGAGGTCCTCTGCCCAGTCCCACCCTCTTTTCCAGCCACCAACCAAAGCCCTCTTCTGAAATGCAAACAGGTGCCGCCGCGGCGGCAGCGGAGTGAACAGACCAAACCAGCTCACGCTGATTTATCTTTTCCGTTCATGGCACCAGCAAACCGCCCCCAGATTCCCAGTGGAGACCACCGCAGCCTGGTGCTCCTTCCCTTAACTGTCCTCAGCGGCACCTTCCCAGGAAGGCCGTGCACATCTCTCCTGCTGACCAGGCTAGTGCCGGCATTGGCTCCGACGGCAGCTGCCTCAGGGCCAGCACCAAGTTCAAGGGAGCCTGAGCCAAAGCTCCTTGTGGGTCTCTCCTCCTGCAAGGAGGTTTCCTCAGCAGAAGGAGGATAGTGGGTGGCCCTCATGTAGGCTTTGGGGCGGTTTCAGCTTCAGTTGTGTCCCTGTGCCCCATCTCCCTGGGAGAGCTGCAGTGGCGCAACCCCGGGCAGCACCGACCACCTCCCTTCCCTGGAGCATCTCTGCCCTCGAGGTCTCTCCCTGGGAGGCCACGTTTTCCAGCGCCGTGGTGGGAAGCAGAAGGGGACAGCCCTTGAGCCCATGGGGGAGGTGAAACCACTGCAGGCTGAGCTGCTCCTGCCTGCACAGAGATTTTGGCCCCAGGCTTGCTGACACCGACCCATCCTCCGGCGGTGGATGGATCTCTGAAGAAAAGCCAACATGTGGGTGGGACCAGCCTGTCTGGTGAGAGGTTTGCTGAGATCCCACCAGGGATGAGTCCTGGCAAGGCCAGTGGTCTGTGTGTGTCATAGCCACGTCCCCAGGACCTGGTGGCTCTGCTGTTGAGAGGAGCCAGGACTCACCATGTTCATCACGGTCAGCACGTACTTCTCTATGTTCTCGCTCCCATGGTACTCTATCATCTTGGTGTCTGCCACCACCAGCGTTTCCACCCACTTCTCCTTGCTGATGGAGCGCTGCTTTATTCTTCTCTTCCTGTGCTGCTTCTGTTCCCACCTTTCCCTCCGCTTCTCAGACCTCTCCAGGCTCTCCTGAGTTTCTGAGGGATTAAAGAGGGAAAAAAAGACTTTTTTTTTTTTGTGTGAAATATCTGCAACTTTGGTAAAATATCATCAAGACCTTTTTTTTTTTTTAATTGAAAGAAATAACCTCTTGGTGTTGAGAAGGAAGCTCCCCACCGAGGCCCATGACCTACGGGTATTTTGCCGTGCTCTGTGTTCCAAATACAATCACTGAGGGTGTGAAGGCTCTGACCTCAGTCTGTTGCATGGTAGAAAAGAAAATAAATCAAGCCTTTGTAGCCATTTCTTTGACTGGAGCAGGGTTCGCAATATTCCACGAGGAACACGGAGCCTCCCAGAGCAAAGCGCTTGGGGCCTGTGCTGACATTTGAGTTTACAGACAACCCCGCGGAGAAGCTTGAGCATGAACCACCAAGAAACAACCCCGGTGGCTCGGCGGTCATTATCATCACAATTCGTGATTCGTGGTTATCATCACAAACGTCTGTTTTGCAGGGAGAGGCAGTTCCCCAGCCCCATAACCTCTGTGCCCCAAAGCTGGACCGACGTCTGGAGCCAAGTCCCAAAGACCATCACAGTGTCCTGGGCAAGGTCGAGATGTTGTGGGACCGCACTGAGACTTCCTCGGCCGCGTGGAGACTGAGCTCTGCTCCTTCCCGGGGAGAACAACGGGAACATTCCTTGGGCTGAGAAGCGACAGGAGGGGAGGAGAGCTCGGGCGCTCCTCACGCACACCAGCAACTGGGAATTCTCATGCGGAGACTTTTCCTGTGACGCCGCTCCAAGATCAAGGTCAGGGTCAGCCCCAAGCTGGGTGAAGGCTTTACAAACCCCATCCCACCCAGTGGGAACGGCTTTTATGACCAGTTTCTAGGGGCTGGGCCTCCCTTGGTTAACAATGGACTTTCACATTTTACGGACCGCCCTGTACGTCAGCTGAGAGAGCGCGTCTTATCCCCCAGCCTGAAAAATCCCAACTATCTGGATCGTTTGATGAACTGCTAATACCACCGCGACAGTTTAATCGCAACGGCCTCCTTGGAGCTTGTTTCCACGGTGCCCCTCGCTGCTAGGCTGCCAGCCGGGACGTGAAGGTACTGCGGAGGGGACGGCGCGGCGGCCCCCGCGGCCCCAGGGCGGGCTGCTGTGGCCTTTTCTCCTGCAGCCCCTCTCGAACACTTGCCCAGCTGTGCACACAGGCAGCAGCTGAGCGCCAGCCAACTGCCCCCCACCATCTGCTGCGGGGTGTTCTGGGAAGAAAACCGGCAATGCCTCAGTACAAAGGGAAAGACTCGCAGCTCTTGAAGTCCTACGGACTTGTGGTTTCCTTTCCAGGGCGTCCACATCGTGCCCCTTTGCTCGCCCAGACCGGTAGAGATCCACGGGTGTTACACACGGGCCACGTTACGCCCTGCGAAATGCATTCGTTCAAAGTCCAGAAGGAGCCGTTACGGTTATTACCATGGATTCAATAATTCGTGTAGATTGACAGAAGAATGCCTGGTTCTAGGAAAAAAACCCAACAGTTTCCGAAAGCCGAGAGCTCTAGGAAACGTGCGGAACAGGCTGCGCTGCCTGGAAGGTGCAGCTCCACCGATGCAGACGAGGAGTAAAGCGGTCGTGAGCTGCTGGGGATGAACTGAATTCCTCGTGAGTTGAAACCCTGGGGTGGGACATTTACCCAAGCCACCCGCTCAGGAGAAGGAACCAGCATGGGCTCTGTCTCCAGGGCAGTGGCCGGGCTTTGCTCGGAGCCCGATGCCCCAGCAGGGCCAAACCCAGCGTTTGCAGGGAAATGGAAACAAACCCTCAGGCTCCACGTGGCGGGATGTTCACAGCAGAGCTGGCCAGAAAGATGAGAGCGAGAGCCCCGAGGCTCGGCATGCGTGGAGTCGTGGATGTGAGAAACAGGAGCAAATACAGACACCACGGCAGGGGCAAAACCAACCACCCTGTGCCCTGCAGCGAGTCCTGCGAGCTCTAGGAGCTACTGCCACGAACCCACCACCTGGTGCGTGGCAAGCGGGCTCTCCTGACCGTTAGCCCAACTTCCAAACTCAAACTATGGGCAACCTGCGTCGTTGAGGAATGCTGGCACCATCCAAATGATGGATGCTGGGAGACAAATGCCGGGCTTCAAGACTAACGAGTCTGCGGAGGCGATGAAGGTGGTTAAGGCTTGGACCTGCTCCCTTCACCTTTCTCCGATGTGCTCGGCAGGAACCGAGGGACCCAGCTGCTACCAGCCCACTGCAAAAGTGCAGGAGGAAGGGGACCATACCTTGTACACCGCACGTTTCCCGTGGAGCTGGGCGCCTCCTGCCTCGCTCTGCCCCGCGCTCGGGTGCCTGGCGCTTGTATATCCTGTGGGGCTGTGCTGCTCCGTCCTCCCGAAAGCTGGTGGACACCGGTTCGATGAAATAGTCCTCGTTCATGAGCCGGAACACGCCTTTCTGGCAGGGAGAGACAAAGTTGTCACTGTGAAGCCATCTGCATCTAGCACAGGCTGGGAATGGGAGAGGGTTTGCAGAATTTTCCAGGAAGAAACAGGTTTTCTCTAAAGAAACTGGTGTTGTGGCTGTTTTGAGCTCTAAACATCCAGACACAAGAGAACAGGCCAGCACAGGGTTAGCGAAAAGCTGAAGAGATCCCACCACAAAGCGCTGACGGGCGGTGAACCCAGTGGGTGGCTGATAGCGAGGAGCTCGGGGACTGCAGGGATGCTGAGACAGAGAAACGCCTGAGAACCAGAGCACACCAGGAACGGGCACACGCCTTCCCAGGGACACTGGGGAGCCCAGGCAGGCACCCAAAGGACAGCCTGGACCACAGCGCAGCGCTGGCGCCTTGAGGAAGCGTTGCACAAACGGAGGTGTTTTCCTAAGGGCATCCGGCCGGTTGCTGGTCCTTTTGCCCTGCCCAAGCACCACCGTTGTGAACCATCGGGTTACAGGCTTCCCCCAGCCAAGGAGCAGAAAGCCTGCACAGACGAGGAACCTGCAGCAGCACTTGCTCATGGCAGGAACTCCAGTCAAGGCAAGTCGGTCCCAGGACAAGGAGCACGGCCCCGCCAGGCAGCAGTGGGAGGATGCGTTATTGGCATCTCTCCATTAGCAGGAAACAACACCCTAAAACTTTCTTTGGTTAATTATGACCCCCTGACCTGGCCCAGCTGCAACACATCCTTACGGACTCACCTAGGACTGCCCACCTCCACGCTGCCTCTCAAGAACAAGCAGCTGCAGGGGAAGCTCTTTGGACAAGCAGCTTCAGCCCCAGGAACGGGAGCTCCGGCGGGAGCCTCCAGCGCCATTCCAGTCAGGGGCTGCTGTCAGGAGGGGCTTGTAAAGGTATTTTGTGCCTTCACACAAAATCCATCTGCTCTTGGCTGCTTCAGAGCAGCCTTTTGGTGTCTGGAGCGCGCTGAGGTGTCCCGCGCTCACTCGGGAGCCCGTCCACGCTCAGCCCTGCTTACCACGCTCCTGCTCTGACACGCTTAGCACTTTCACACCCCAGGACGGGACAGGGACAAAGAGGGAAGGTCAAAACATTTCCAAGACATGACAGGACTGAGCCTAGCAGCAACGCTTTCTCACTGCTCGTGCGGTGCCGGGGAAGAGAGATCGGCTTCCTCCCTAGTTAACTCCTTGCTCCCGTGACATAACGAGGAGGAAGCACCACGGGCATGGGGAAGGAAGGGAAGGAGGCCACTGATACGATTCCTTCTGCACTTCCTGATGCAGGTTATTCTGAGCCAGGAAGGGAACGGCGATCGCTGTCCCAGCTGAGATCTACCCTGCACGGGGCCACATGTCACCGGCTGGTTCTGCGGCAGCACTGAGTGGCACTTGGTGCCGTGAGAAGGTCCAGTTCTCTCTGTTTACAACACACCTGCCTGCCCCTGCTCATCGCAGGAACCTTTAATGGCCCCTTCCAACCCAAACCAGTCTGTGATTCTAGAACCCTTCTGTGCCTTGCGTGTCCCAGTCCGCCCCAGTAAGCAGTGCCAGCACCCCCAACCCCTGTCTCCTGCTCCCTTACCACGGTCCCCAACAAGGGTGAGAAACAGCCTTAAGGAGGGTGGAACTGCACTGGCAAAGCTGCCCAGGGGAGCAGAACCCAGCCCTTACGACTCTCTTCAACTTTTCTCACTCTGGAGGACCCCAGTGTCTCCGTCATCCATGCTGGGGACCAAGGGTCTGCTGGGTTATACGGTAACACTTCTGCAACCCCCCGGGAGGTTTAAAGCCCGCGCGGACCCTGCGCCAGCGGGGTGCGAGCTCATGCAGATGGGGACGTTGACGCTGCAGCCCTGACTTTGCCTTGCTGAGTCTCGTTTGCGGAAGTCACTTCGCCTTTCAGCAGAATTCACCCCCTCACAGGTCACCGTCGCCCCCGAACGCGCCGGCAGAGGAAGGAGGCGGCGGAGCTGGGCACACACAGGCAGTTTCACCGCACACGAGCTGCGTTGCCACGAACACCCCCAGGCTCCCAACACCTCGTTCCCAGATGCATTACTCGTAATCCCACGTTTATGCACAGAAGGGGGAGGCGACAGAGCACTGCTCCCTTCGGGAATTCCGACACAAGTAACCACAGTCCCGGAGAATTCCCAAACGACTGGAATCCGTGGGAAATTTACAGTCAGCTCATCCACGGCCGCATCAAACCCACCCGATGGGATCCTCACTCCATCCGGAGGAGTTTTGCCATCGCTTTCAGTGAGAAAAAGGATTTCACCCAGCTCCCGCGACTCCCCTCGCGGTGGAAGACCTTGGTACTCACCAGGCCATCGCAGGTGCTGAGCGCAGCCAGCCCTCCGGCCAGCGCCCGGCTCCGAACCTCCCCGATCATATGGCACGAGTTGTAGGCGTGCGACTGGATCTTGGCGCTGGCGATGCCCCCGTACCGCCGCTCGCTGACGAACCCGGGCGCCAGGAGGTGGTTGTTGAGGCTCAAGTTGAATTTCAGGGGTTGTCCTTTGTAATTCAGTTCATAGAAGGCGAGAAACTTGCTCCTGGAGGAAGGAGACCTTCGGTGGAGCGCCCGGTGGGACAAGTCGTAGGACAGGAACGACCCGCTCTCGTCAACCTTGACGGGATGAACGATGTCGCCGCTGGAGTGCGGCGGAGCAGGCTCTGGGGAGACAGGGATTCAGCAGTGAGCTTCGGGGTTCCTCACCCCCCTCTCCCACCCCTTCGCCTGGAGGCTGAGCTCCCACAGCAGCCCAGGGGGTCAGGCGCCCAAACCCCCGCTGGGTCCTGGCTGGTGTCCCCCGCTGCTGCCGAGGGCACCGCAGGGAGCAGGGAAGGGCAGGACCCGCGGCCGTGGGGTCCCCCTGCCCTCGGGGGGTCGGGGCTGGCATTTCCTCTGGAAGGGGTTAAGGGAGGGGGGAGGGTGGGGAGGGGGCGCTGTGCAGCTCCGGGGCTCGGCGCCGGCCGGGGCTGGTCCCGGGCTCCGCGCACACGCCCCCGCTGCTCAATTCCAGCTGTCGGGTCACAAAACAAAGCAAAACCGAGGAAACACCCGCAAAAGCGAACACCCCCCGCCAAAAAACCCAAATCCAGGGTTGAAGCCGTGTTCGGAGCGAAGCACCCTCCGGCCGCTGAGCGCCCCGGAGCTTCGCCAGCTGCGGCCGCGGGGGAACCGGGAAGAGCTGGAGGGAACCGGGGGAACCGAGGGGAACCGGGGGGAACCTGGGGTCCGGCCCTGCCCATCCCGCCGCAGCCGCGGGGCGGGCACAGCGCGGCGGCTGCAGCGGCGAGGGGTCACCGGGCTGCCGGGCTCCGGCCGCCACGGCCATCCCCGCCCGCACCCCCGCACCCCGCGCCGCCCGCAACCCCCACCCCCTCCGCGGACCTGTCCGCACGGTCCCTCCGCCCGCCTGCGCGCCCGCGGCCAGCGCCAGCGCGGCGGCGAGGCGGAGGAGCCCGGCCGGGGCCGGCATGGCCGCGGGGTGCGGGCGGCGGGGCCGGCTCGGCGCTGCCCGGCGGCGGCGGCAGCGGCGGCGGGTCCCGCCGGGGCGGGGGCGGGTGGCGCGGGCGGGGCTCCGCGGCGGCGGGGCCGGGCCCGAGCGGCGCGCGCCCCTCCCGGCGCCGGTGCGGCCCGAGGGCGCCCCCTGGCGGGCGCGGTGAGCAGCCCCCGCCGGTGCCTCCCCGCCGCGAGGCTCAAGCAAATTGCAGTGGGAAACTGGAAAGCGGTGGTTTGGTGCCAGGCCCCGAGCGGCGGGCGCGGAGCGGCGGGCACCGAGCGGCGGGCGCGGGGCTGCCTCGGGCGCTTGTTTTCTCTGCGGGGTAAAATGAGCGAGAAGTGCCAAACCTGGGAGATAAATGACCCTGCAGGAAACGGAGTCACACAGTCACGGAACCGTTTGGGCTGGAAAAGCCCTCTCAGCCTCCCGAGTCCCCCCGCTCCCCCAGCACTGCCAGGTCCCCACTGACCCCTGTCCCGCAGCTCCACCCCGCCACCGCTGCCCAGTTCTGCAGGGAAGGTGAGCCCCGGGGTCGAACCCAGCGCTGCGGCGGGGACCGACCCCCGCAGGGGGAACAGCGACAGCGGGAAGCGCTGGGGACACGCCAGGTGAGATCTGTGAGGGAGCAGCAAAAAGCAACGGGGCAGCGGGACCGGAGTTGGGCAGAGCTGGGGGTTCTCTCACCTTCCACATCGTGAGACAAAAGAAGCAGCAAGAGCAAACCGGCAAGATCATGTCCATGGGGAAACCTCACCCGCGGGGTAACTCTGAAGCACAGCCTCCAGAACCAGAAACGTGTGGTACTGACAGGGGAAAAGCCCGACTGTTTCACAGGAAGAGTGTCCCGCTGAAAACCTACCTCGTTCCAGCGCAGTCCCCTGGTTCCCAATTCTTCTGAACTCATTTCAGCTTGAATGTGTTCATCGACAACGAAGGGGAACGAAATGCTCCGTCCTCTAACAGAAATCTAAATCCAAGCTTAAAGAAAAACCTCTGAACACAGGCAGCAGCGTTTCAGTACAAGAGTCGGGTTTATTTTTGCAGTGCAGTGATTGAACCAAGGTAGAAATTGAACTTCAGAGCTGCGTTTGTATGACAATGTCTGTCAGCAGGCGATGCGTACGTGTCCGGTCGGTTCCCATCATAAAATATTCCTCTGGACACCAGACATTACAAACTCTTAATGCTATACACTTCATTTTAGAGACTAATTCCTCATAATTTACATCTATCTTATAAACAATTTCTTTTAAAAAACACATGGAAGATACAAAGAACTCAAGTATTAAACTCAAGGCCTTGATTATTATTATTTTCTTCTTTTTTAAACAAAGATATTTTAAGAAATGTATCAAAACGGGAACTCTGGGTATTAGAGCTACTAGTCCGGCTCCACGACACACTGCTCCACGATCTCACGCAGGTTCGGATTCTCCATGGCAGCCGCTACTCTCTCTTTGTCATTGATCTGCTTGTTGACTGCAAAACATCACAGGAAAAGCCAAGTCAGAAGCAGCTCTCAGTGGTACTTCACTCACACGGGCATCAGTAACGCCACAAACGCAAGATAGTGGAGAGCACGGAGGACTCTCCGAATCCTCAGTCTCAGCTCAGAGGCTGAGGAACTGCACGGTGACAGCACATGGTGTCAACGTCCCACTCAGCTTTCTCTTAGGTGGAAGACAGGCACTGGCAGGGTGCCCAGGTTTGTACAACAGCAGGTGAAGCACAGCACAGGCAGACGTCGGAGCGGCACGGCCACGAGTGAGAAGGTCGCGCCAGACACAACAGGACGGGACGAGAGCATGAGGGTGCTGAAGCACCAGCAGCCAGAGGGCAGAGGATTAACAGACACAGGGAACAAAGCAAATGACAGCTCAGTCACAACCAACCAACCAGCAGAAACCAAACAGTTTGTTATTTTTCTAGCTTAGAAAGAATGTCAGATGCTCTAATGACAGGTCTCAAAACCGAGTGACAAATCAGCAGCCCAAGTTCGACGGGGTCAGTTTCACTCCATCAAAAGAATCGATTTTTGCCACTCAAAGACACCTCGGGCTCAAGAACTGAACAGACCAGGGTGCTGCCTGGGCAAAGGCTGTAATGGCTCTTTAACACAGGGGTTGGCTGCAGCTTTGAGAGGATTTCAATGTTTAGTTTTAGTTTAAACACTGACTGGGAAACACGTGTTTTTGTTCCAATGACATTGAGATAGCGAGATCAGTTGGGAAGTTCTTCACGTTAATTTCAGCAGCAACTGCTCGTTACCAACACAACTGACAGCGGCAAGAACTGGGGGTGTTTGTTTAAAAAACCAAACCAACAACGAGCTCAGAGGGCCAGCATGGCTTCTGAAATGGCCTGGAGTGCAGGTTCCGTTTGACAGCTCTACCAGCGCGTTCCTTTCTGAAGCAGGTGGTAAGGCAGGGCAGAAAAGGGCTTCTCAAAGGCACACAAAGACACGGGCTACAGTGCACGTTCCTCAGCTCTACTTACTGTCTTCCTCAGTGGAATGTGTACCCTCAGAGATGTAGATTTCCAGCTAGAGGAGAGATCACTCGGGTTAGGTGTGTGCATCAACAGCTGAATTTATTCATTACCACAGAAACCACACTGCAGAGCACACACACAGAGTGCATGTTCCGCTGGAACGTCCACAGACACCGGGGGGGGATCGATGGCAAGAGCGGACCTTAGACCTCACTGCAACACCGTCACGGACAACCTCCTCCCCCACCACAGAGAGGGCCCAGTAATCTCTCATCTGAGTTGGGGAGACACTCATTCCTCATCCGAGTTGGGGAGACACTCATTCCTCATCCGACTTGGGGAGACACTCATTCCTCATCCGACTTGGGGAGACACTCATTCCTCATCCGAGTTGGGGAGACACTCATTCCTCACTCACTCCAGCTGCTCTCGGGAGAAGCACCGGCAGTCAGGCTGCATGGAGATCTCACACAACTGACCCGCCAGGGGATACCAAGGACACAACTCCTGCACCTTCTCCCTTACCTCGCTGAAGCTGAACCTGTCTGTTACCACGTGTCCAGCATAACAAATCACTGCCTACCCAGAAATGCAAGACTCGCTTTACATTGTTTAACTGGAAAGATGAAACAACTATAAACACAAACCAACAGACAAATCAACACCAGACACCCCCAGCTCATTAATTCATCCTTTAAATTATTTCAGGCATGTTCCTAAAGGTCTATAAAAGACTATGTCCTTTATACATTCTAAAGGTCTGTTCCGAGTTCCTGCTAAGGCCCAACCAGCTTGCTTCCAAGATACATTAACCTCCTGTTTGCTGTATGGTCTCTTACGCGCCAGCAGCATGGCCAGGGCTGGCCCGTTAGGGACAGCATGTCAACCCGGGGCAGGCCGTACGCCATCTATATGCCAGTTCTAAGACACAGCTTATGGAGAGGCTCCCTCAGTGCAGTCCCAGGTTTGAATTCTGCAGTTTTTCTAAACTCTAACGAACCCCTTCTGAAGTTTTTCCTTCCGAGATGATGCCTATGCAGAGCAGTGGAATGCCCCACTAACTGACAGAGCAGTTCTCCTGCTTCCAGGGCTCGCTCGTGGAGGGTCAGTCCACTGGAGAGAGCATAGCAGAGTCAGCGCCTATTCCTATTTCATATTTGGGATGCTGAGCTGTATTGAAATACTGCAGAAGGCCAAATTCACTTTCCCCAGGGCAAGAACATGACTTCAAGTCATGGTAACGCTGGCTTTGGAAACACCCTCCCTCCCACCGAGCCAGAACCCGGCTGACGGCTGCGGCTGCAGAGGAAAGCCCTTGAGACACAGCGTGTTTCAGATGTGCAGCGGTAGGTGGTCATTTGTAAAGTAAAGGAAGAAACACAGTTATTCATGGATCCAGAGGGGCCACATTCTCTCCCTACACAGGCAAACGACGAGCTCTAAAAAGAGCCCATCCGTAACCACAGCTCGCAAGTCACGCCATCTGCAGCACCCACTCTTTCATCAAGAGCCTGGCACACACACTCCCGTCGTGGAACAGGTAGAGCAGATACTTTACCTTGTGTCTAAAAGGCAAACATCTCTGAAGTTTGATTCTTAAACAAAGGCCTGGATAAACAAAGCGGATAAGAGATTTTCTTGTAAAATTCAAGGTTTGACGTGCATTTTCAGAGAATCCGTATTTGACAATCAAAACCCACTGGTGTGACCGACAACCTCCCCTGTCAGGGTCTGAGCAGCACAAGCCACAGAGGAGACTGAATAGTTTGTGGTTTGACCCCTTGGACGGAGCTTCTCGGTTAAGTTCCTACCTGCCTTACAAGCTCAGGAGGTTGAAACAGCTCCCAGAAACAGGAAATACAAACTCTTCACATTTGAGAGCTGCACATTTTCTATTTAATATGACTGAAATAACCTGGAGGCTGTAAAGAAGGAATTCTGTACTGCTTCCCAGGAGACTTTGGGGAGCTTCTCTTTGAAGAGTTTCCCTAACTTGGTGAAAGCAGGTGGGTGTCCCCACGTTTCTCCTGGTTTCTGTTGGCACGGCTAGGAGGTTCACAAGAGGAAATTCCTGGTCAAACTGCTGGCAAAGCACCGCTGAATTTTAACTAAAACTGGTGTAATTCAACCTAAAACTAACTTCACGCTCGTTGTTACAGGTGGAATGAACCAGAGCTCTTACCGATGAGAGTAGCCAACGAACAGTGAGGTACCGTGGGTGTAAACCTGATGGTGACCAGATACTCATCTTCCCCGATCTCCTGCACTTCCACACAGCTTTCCGTTACCACCTCCAGTTCTTCTAAAGTGTTGGGCTTCTCCGGGTCCCGGATAGTGCGGATGATATCTAAAGGAGACGACAAGAGACCAACAATGCAGCAGCTTCCCCGAATGTAATACAGCGTATTTTTATTAGGAACCACCTTCCCAGCATTGTTCTGCTCCTCTGCAGAAAAGATAGAGCTGTAAATATTTTATCTCACGAGTTGCCTCAGAACTGGGGAAATTGAGGCATTTATTTGGGCTCATATTTTTCACTTTCCAGTTCTAACCTTGCTGTTATTTTTACAACTCCACTGTAATAATTAGGAATCAAACCATGCCTATCAAATGATAAGCATGACCCGTGGAGCTGCAGGTCACCCAGCATCACCCTGCCCCACAGACATTTCAGATGGGTTTACTTGCCTTGCAGGTTTTCCACAATCTAACTCACCTCCCAGACAAGCCAGATTTCCGTCTCACCTCCTCTCCCCCTCCCAGCCTGGTCCTCACAGACAAGATTTCGAAGCCATCTCAGGGAAAGGCAATACTAAAATAATGCACTAATCCACATTTATCTGTATCCATGGTCACTCCCTCAGCTTGTAAAACATGGGGATCTGCTGGTTTAACACCCCTGGACAGAAACCGATACGCAGCGCTGCCTTTACCGAAGCGGCATGCTCTGGGTTAGAGGGGCCATTGTACAGCGAAACAATTACATTCACTGTGGCTGTGCCATAGAGGGTTTCAAGTGCTACCCAAAAGCTACAGCATTTGATTACAGACACTGAAAAATAACGCACAAGAGAGTATGTGAATTCAGTGAATTTGCCAAGAGCCTGAACAACCAAGTCTCTGCATGCCCCTGTATGCTAAGCGATGCGGCACAGAAAGGAAGGCAGCAAGAGCTCCAGCCTGGTCACAGTGGTGCCATGAACCTAACACAGTTTGAACAACACTCATCTTGACAGTGAAGGAGTGCCCAGCTGGCACCCTACACTCGCTTCTGCCTTGTATGAGGTTGTCTGCCCTTAGAAATGCAAGTACAAGCATTTCTGGTATAAATAACAAAACTAAGGGGATGGAGGTTAAGATGACTTTAAGAAAACAGGTTAAAATAAAGCCTGGGTAGGTGTTTTTAGCTCACTGTAGTGATTTCATCTTTAGTGCAGCCCTGCCAATAGCTCCACTACAACAGCAAACGGTATCACTGAAGCAAACAGGACAGCAGCCTGCGCCACGGCCAACGACTGCGGTCTATCTGCAGGAACAGGCAGACCCACCCGGCTCCAGCGATGCTGCCTTCCGCACATTCCTGCCACTGAGCTGATAGCCCGGCCTGGCCACAGCGATCGCTGGGCACACGGCTCTAGTAGTGCCATACCGCTGCCAGGAAGGAGGACGTGGGCAGCCGGCGAGCAGGACTGTCTGTCTGGGTCCACTTGCCTGAGAAGGGTACGCCTGAAGTCAGAGATACACCCCCGAGACTTCCCGAGCAAGGAAAAGCTGGGATTTGTGCTGTTGTACCAGCTGTCCCTGCTGGTCCTCACCTCACCTTCCCCGAGCCTTTCCCCCTCCTGCAAGTGCCACTCGACGTGCTCTCCAGACCTGGGTGAACCCGTCAGCAGGGCTGGGAAACACTCGCTTTCCAAAGTCAGCTTCATCGCTCACCAGAAACCGAACCGTGGATGAATGAGGGAACTGAGCCCCCTCCCCTGGCTGCCAGGGAAGCAGCAATGGCTCAAACCCCTCTGTAGCCCCAGCCTCTGTTTCTCTGCTTCCATCAGGAGCATGGGATGCTGCTGAATTACAAACCCAGCAGACACAGCAGACATCCCGAGGCAATTTGCTCTGTGTTCCCAGAGAACTGGTAACTGTCCTCGCAGTTACTAAGGATCATGATGGTGACAAGCAAACCAACCGTCTGGCTTTATTAGAAAGTTTACCAGCAAAGAGATTAATTTGGTTTAATTTGGATTAAACAAGTCTCACTTGTCAGACCAATACAAAAGTATTTTCCCATTGTTTTGGCTCTATCATCAGTTATCGTCTGATGTCTCAGCCAGCTGCTGAAGTGACAAACATGACACTACTTCACAGACACACACAACTGAAGTCTCTTCACAAACACATCTCCTTGTAATTTCTAATTTCTCTATTTTTAATTTTTATCCTCTTTCTATGTGAAAAGGCCCAAGAGGGAATCAATTACTTCCCAAGCAGCAAGAAGAACACGGACATTGGTTCACTTCTGCAGCACTCCATGGTACCTCTGGTCTTGGAAATCTAAATTTCACCCAGACAGACGCTTCAGTTCTGCAGAGATCACGCACATGCCCATGGATGGATCACAAACCCTATGGATGAAGTGAAGCCCACAGGACTACTTACACGCTTGAGGTTCATCACGTATTACTTAGAACCACTGCTGTTGGACCAGATGACTCTTAAAAGTCCCTTCCAACCCAAACCACTCTATGGTTCTAGGTTTTAAAGTACCGACATTTAAACATCACTTGAGTTTTAAAACTGAGTTTGTTTGACATTGTTCCCTCTTTTATTCTTTTTAGCTAAAACTGTGCTGCACAAAATCCTCACGCTAACACTAAGTGCCAACAAAATAACAGTGCCTTGAAGCTTGACAATGGTTTGGGATCCTCCAAGATCCCTCGTGCAGCATTTCCAGAGGTGAAATCCCTCCATATTTTACAAAACCCTCGGTCACTCAGTAACAGGAACCTCCATTCGCTGGACTGTCTGGCTGACCTTTCTGGAATTACTTGCCTTTCCAGGTGTGTCCAGCTCCTCTCCTAAGGTGAGGTAACTCTAAGGTAACTCTCCCCAGTGCAGGGACTGAGCAAGCCCAGCAGCAGCGCAGCCCTTCCCACACACAGCAGCACCCACCAGTCAAGCGGTGCACCAAGACAGCTCACTCGGCGCACCCCTTGCTCGGGATCCTAACAGTGCCCATGGCTCACGCCCTGTCCCAAGGTCACAGCATCCACCCCAGCCCCAGACACAGCCTGGGGCTGGCGGTGTGGCCGGGGAAAGCTGGCAGGCACCCGGGGCAGACCCTCACCCCTCCCGGACTCTGCAGCACCCCGAGGGTGACCCCTCCCCGTCCCACATCCCTGGCAGTGATTCCAGCTCTCAAGCAAGGCAAATACCCTTCCCGCCCCACGCCACGCGCAGCTACCTTCCCCCCAGCGACTGAGGGGCCCCGCGGTGCTCCCACACACTCAGCCCCAGGACACAGCTCTCGCCTCCCCACCAAGGGCTGGGCAGGGCCTGGCTTCCCCCACCTCACCCCCGCCACGGGCAGGTCCCCAGGGCCCCTCAAAGCCGCCCACCGCTCCCGCCCCACGCTCCCTCACCCCCCGCCCCACTGCCCCTCGCCGGCCCCTCACGTCCCTCGCCCCACGGCCCCTCACCCCAGGCCCTTCCGAGGAACGACCCTTGCCCCCTCCACGGCCCCAGACAGTCACCGTAAACCTCGAGCGCCTTGTCCTGCTCCATGGCCTGGCTCCGGGGGGCATGGCAGCCCCTACGCAGCCCGGAGTACCTCAGCACCCTGCTCAACGTGTGCGACAACAGCCCCAGCACCAGCGACATCCTTCCGCTCCGCCATGGGAGAGCGTGAAACGGACCCTCCCGGCCACCGTCCGCGGCCACCGCCAGCGGGAAGTTCCTCGAGGGGCGGGGCCATACCAGGGGGCGGGGCCTCGAGAGCATTGACCCCGCCCAGGGATAAGCACCAGGTATAGCTGCTCCGTCCAGGGGCGGGGAAAGGGGCGTGGTTAGTCGTTCCCGCAGCGTTGGCGGGATTTTGCTGTCGTGCGGCGGGCTCAGCAACCCCAGGCAGCGCTGTCGGCTGTGCCGGGGCAGGTTTACTGCAGGTTTCAAGCTTCTTCTGTGCGCAGAACCCTGTCCCCAGGCTCCGTGACGAACAAAAGGCCCCCCGGAGGCAGTCGCCTGCCTTGGTCTCACCGGCTGCAGAGAGCGAAGGTGGCGGCAGTCCGATCCCCGCCCGCCGGCGATAACGGGGACTACAACTCCCGGCATGCACTGCACGCCAGCCACTTAGCCGTGCGCCGCGGTGCCTGCCGGGAGTTGTAGTCACGCCACGCCATTGGCCAGCACTGTCAGCTGACCGGACGGAAGGGCTGCCTCGTCCAATATGGCGGCGGGCCAGGGCAGGGGTGGCCGATAGACCCGGGTTAGCGGCTCTCCCTGCGGAGGATGGAGGGGGCGAAGCGGGAGCTGCGGGTCCTGCTGGCCTCACTCTCGGGGGAGGCGCGGGGCTCCCTGCAGGATGCAGCCCGGGTCCGGCTGAGCAGCGGCCAGGATGCTCTGGGCAGCCTCCTGGTCCCTGGTGGGATCTACCTGGAGTCCCTGGTGCCGGGCGGAGGCGGCCGGGCCCGAGGCAGCGTCCTCCCGGGAGCCTGGGCTGAGTAAGTGGCGGGGGCGAGCAGGGGAAGAGGAGGCCGGCAGGCGTCCCCCGGCATTACTGTGCTGTGGGGAGAGGCGCCGGGTGGGTCCCAGGGGCCGAGGAGTTGCTCGGAAGGGAGCGGCCCTGTACCGGCAGGGCAGGCCCTGGGAGCTGCAGGAGGCTCAGGGGGACTCTCGAAGCCGGCCTTGAAAAGGGATGCTCTCTGCTTAAAATCCCGTTGCTGGAGGGGATGTTCATTTCTATCCGCTTATTTGTTTAGTTGTGGGTATATTCATTACAGTAGATCAAAGGAACAAAGAGAAGAAGAAAATCCTTCTGGTTTTGTCGAGCTGCTGGCTTAAAATTTGGTAGTACCCTGGCTGCTGGACTTCCTTGTCCGCTAGTCAGGGACAAGCTCTTCTGCATGTCATGCAGCGATCATGAGATGTTTTTAATCTGCTTTAGTAGCTTTCAGCGCTGAGTCAAAACCACAGTCACGTTGCAGTTCAAAACACCACTCAATGCTGTCTCACTAGTTTTGTGTTTCATTCTGCACCATCCTAAGTGGCTTCTTGCTGTTTCCTCCCTGCCTGCTCACCTCTCCATATGAGAGCAGACACTCAAAAGAGTTCCTCAGCTCAAGCAACAGGGAGGCAAATCCTCTGGAAATGGGTGATGCGCTCTGCTGCGCCCGAGCTGGCAGTGCTGGTGTTCCTCCGAGCACTCCTGAGGCAGAGCATCCCTCGTGTGTCGGGGATGGCTAAAGGAAAGCAGCACACAAGGATAGAAACCCCCTGTATTCTTGAGAGGGCGAGCGGCAGGGAGTCTTCAAGCACTGCCTTGCCTTGCAGGGGGTGGAATATGTTCTAGTGGTGGGAGGGGAGGGGGCGGTGTCAGAACCTTTACTGTAAAATTAAAATTATACTGTCCATCATTAGCACCCTTCCAGAACTGTTCAGTGTGTGAAATGTGGACAGAGATTAAGGTCAATAAACATACCGAATGTTGTATTTTCAGCTTCATGTGGGAGAACACAGAAGATGATGACCTACAAGCAGGGAAGACAAAAATCCTGGCTCTTAGTAACAGTCATGAACTGTTTGTCTATGAATTCACTATAGAAGATGGAAAATGCAACCCGGTTCCCCTGCACAGTTGTAAGGAAGATACACTTAAAAAGCTCCTTGAAGTTAAAAACATTAGTGAGTAAAATTCCATGTGTATTCCATGTTTGAAATTGTTGTAGGTTAGTTCTGCTCCCGCTGGTGAAACCAATTGAGGCAGGAGGAGTGCATACTGGGAAGTAATCCAAAAATATCTTTAAATTTACAGGCCTATCTGCAGTTTTCTCCATGAGGATGCTGTCGTTTGGAAACAACAAATGCCTCCTCCTGCTCAATAAGTTCCTTGTTGTGCATCTGGCCTTTCCTGGAAAGGACTTGCCCTTAGAGACACGTGACTGCTTTACCCTCGATTTGCCTCTGCAAGTGCTGGAGCGAATAACAGACACCCACTTCTGCAGGGGGGTCCTGTTCCTCTTGGACAGCGCTGGCTGGATTTGTATCCTTTGCAGCAGAGACATTTTCTGACATATGTAAAAAAACCTCAATACATTCAGGTTCCTTTTTCCTCCTAATTCTACACCTGCCAACCTATCTGTGTCACAGTTCACTTCTAAGTGTAAATGAACTCATTTGAGGTGGCACAGGGTGGTGGTGCAGCACCCAGCACCATCCACTCCAGCTCCTGGCTGAGCTTAGAATGCTCACAGAAAACAACCAGCTCTGTTTGTTGTGCAGAGGTTGGCTTGGACCACACAGTTACCAGAAATCCACCGTCTTCCCCATCTATATAACGGCTTGTTTGTTGGACAATCCAAGGCCCGGTGTTTTCTTTGACCCCACCTAAAGACGTATTTGACTCTTTTGACGGTGCAAATCTAGCGAAGGTCAACGTTGTGCTCTGTGAGGGAGACGTGCACGGTGAGGCCGGCAGCCCAGCCATCGCTTCGCCCCTCACTGCCGTGAAAGTGTCGCATGATCTCAGCGTTGCTGTGGTCCTTGGCGCTTCCAACCGTGCCATCTCTGTGGATCTAAACACCTACTTCAGGTGCGTTTGCCCCAGAGTTCGGCAGTGAACGTTTCGGCTATAATTAACGTTAAAAAGTGCCCAGTCTTGGTCCTACAATAGGTGAGATGCTGCCAGCTTTTTGTGTTGAGTTCTGGCTCTTAGTGGAGTGGAAGTTCCATATTTATTTCATTACAGGCGGTTCCCTGGGCATTTGCTCTGTAAGAGAGATCCCGAAAGCCTCCCGGTGGAGCCTCCCAAAGGACTGGACGAGGATGACCTTGCTAGTTCTGACTACAGCATGGAGCTTTTGTCCCGGCCTTTCCGCACAGACAGGTACGTCCTGAAAGCCCTATCTGCAGCTCCTTGGGGTTTGCCTCCCTTAGATCTCTGATCAATCACCTGCTGATTGTGTTTTAATTATAGTCATGGCGAGCAAAACCAGCGCATTCTGCTTTAACTCTTTTGACTGTTAGGATGGTGTTAGGGAATGGGCCGAGACACCTTTTCGTGTGTCACCAAACAGCTTCCAGCAGTAATTTCTGCTGAGGGTGTGCCCTTTGGTTTGAACCAGCACTGACAGCTTCTGGTATTCCAAGTACTTGACAGTCTGTGGCGTGTTTAGCACGGATAAGTGCTTGAGGCTTCAAAATACTTTGTGTTCATGTAAAACACCTTAACCATGTTGTGACCCTTAGTAGCAGAGGTATCAATACTAATGAAATCTGTTAATTATAACAATGTAAATGTAATAAATTATTCTGGAATTAATTTCATTCTACTCTTTTTAATTGATGGGGGCATTTTGTGTGAGGAAAAGAAAATTTTCTGCTACAGTGCTCAGCTTCCTGGTGTCAGCTAATGCAGCTGCGATCATTCAGCTTGGCTGCAAACAGCACTTAAATAGAAACAAAGAGGACATGACAAGGTTGAAATGCAAGATGCTGTATGGAATCTTTAAGCATAAAATGCCTATTATTTAATGAGGAGACTTTAAACAACTATTACTGTTCTTGGAGCCATACCGGGTGTGACAGATCCCTTCTTCCCTCCCCAGGTCCTGGAAGGCACACCTGTCCTCGCTGCGTGATGCGGTCAGCAGAAGAGGACCAGGTTCTTCAAATTCAGTGAATGACTTGAATTTACCTTGGTACCAGTTTTTTACCCATCTTGAGGATCACGATCCTGAGATCTATGACTGTTCTGAGAAGATGGTGGCTTTTGTTCCACGGGTTGTTACATGGGTCCCTTCCAAACCAGTAAAAAGCGATGCAACAAACCTCCTGCGATGGAAACAAATCCCTGCAGAAGCACCACAAGAAGTGGTGAAGCTGGAGTGTAAATTGGTAACCGCAGTGAAAGCCCTGTTTGTGGTGTTAACAAACGACACGGGGTTGACTCTTGCACTCTGGGATTTCGAGTCGCAAGACGTGACCTATTACCGCTTCGGCAGAACCAGCGTGTATGTGGACTGCAGCGAGGAGGTGCCGCTGTGTCTGGTTCTGGCAGGTGAGGGGGCTTATAGCCTCGTGCTGATGTAGCTGCCTGATAAAAGCTTTTTGTTGTTGATTTTTTAAAGCCTGCCTGGCTGCTCTTGGCTCATTCCTACTGCGCTCTTGCCGAGGTGACATCCAAATGGAGCCACTGTGGCTTTGCATCGTTATTTTGGAAGAGTGACAGCAGGTAGAAATGTTGCTGCATCACAGCTGGCGTATTCTTAACGATGGTCTGATTCTTTTGTTTAGAGCACGGCCTCTCCTTAGTTCTGTTTGGTTTAACTCAAGAAGAGTTTTTGAATAGACTGATGATGTATGGCAGCGCTGGAGTCGTGGATTCTGTTTGTCATCTCAACGGCTGGGAGCGGTGTTCGATTCCATTACATGCTCTAGAGGTAAAGACATCTGTTTCACATCTTCAGGTAACACGGTGCTTCTCTAAAGTGCTGAGTGCAGTTAGCAACGGTGGTGGTGGCTTTAGACACAGTTCAACGTACACCTCGGTAACCCAGGGCCAAAAAGTAGTGCTTTAGTTATTAAACAGTGAGAAACCCGAGTGACCCAGGTGAGTGGAAAGATGAAATACAGCAACAAAGTGAACACACATTAAAAAAAACCCCTCAGTTTTTTTTAAACTAAGCAGTGCTCAAAACTCCCTCTTATTGGACCCAAAAGCATTTTTGCCAGTTTTTGCAGCAGTTTTTGTCCTCTTGCAAAATGTCAGATATTAAAATAAATCCTCAGAACTAGATGTTTGGTTTTATCGTACCACTCTTGGAAAGCCAAGAGGAGAACTTAAAGCTGCTGAGTGGTGCTTCTTATCCCTTAACAGCAGGTGATAAAATACCAGGAAACAAATCTTGTGTCTCTGCCACTGCTCGGGTTCTACTTTGAGATGACAGAGATCCTTGTTTAAAAAAAAAAAAAAAAACCACATTCCAGAAGTCCAGGTCCCTGTATCAGTCTGTCCAGAGCATCGTTCAGTGCCTGCCAGTCTGCTTCCAGTTGCGCTGGGAGGAGGGAGCTTTGATGAAGCCGTTTGGTCCTTTTGGTTTTGTGTGATGGGTGTGATGGAAAGCCATGATGGGAGGGAGGGTCACAGCAATTTGTGGTTGCTCTGAGCTTATTTGAAGTCCTGATTCTCCCAGTGCTTCTTTTGTATCCCAAATCAAACTGTAATAAATTGCTGGGTGGACGTTTTGTCTCTGAAGACGCAGGGCAGAGTTTGTGCAAAGCCTGTTCCAGGAGCGTGGCAGGTACTGGCTGAGTTAGTTCAGGCTGCGGGTGTTGCACACACTGTTGAAATGTCTTTGGTTTTTCCGGCACATAGAATTTGGCACTGGTATGCAGTAGCACGAGCAGCAGAGAGGTTACGGGGTACGTTGTTAGAATACAAGCATAATTGTTGTCCTGCGTGTTTGTCTAGGCAGGTTTGGAAAATCGCCAGCTAGACACGGTAGACTTGTTTTTAAAAAGCAAAGAAAGTCTCTTCAGTCTGTCCACACCCTGCTCTGGAGCTGAACACGCTGCTGGTGGTGCATCCCAGTCCTACCTGAGAAGTGAGTGAAATACTTTCAGCCACACGGAGGTTGAAATTTAATTGTTTTCTATTGATGGCTGTGTGTTTGTAGCAGCGGGTTGGATTGCCTGTGCTCATGGCGTTTGGGTGATGCAACTTCCCTGCTCCTGGGGAATGAGAGAGAAACGGTGCACAGCGCGGGGGGTTTGGTGGGTCCTGCGATTGCCATGTGGGTGACAAGCACTTTGATGTGAAGGCAAAGCACGTCACGGAGATTGTTTGACACATTTTAGAAGATTTTTCTAAAACTTCTAGATTTCTTAAGTTTTCTAGACTTTTATATTTTAAGTGGATGTGATCAGTGGTGGTAGAACGTGCATGTTTTCACCTTGTATGTAAACACTGCAGATTTGGAGGAGCTGAGGCCAGCTCTAAACCTCCTCTGCTCAGCAATCAGAGAAAATGACATGGAGCCTCACAGCAAACACTTCTCTGAGCAGCTGCTGAACCTCACGCTGACTTTCCTTAACAAGCAGCTTGAAGAGATCTTTGTGCACACAGAGGGTAAGGTTACTCATTTTGAATCGTGTGTAGCGTGTCGTTTAGTAAGTAAGAATGACTAATTTCTTTAATTAAAAGCCTAAATTTGCCTAGAATTAAAACCCAAAGTGTGCTGGAGTTAAGGGAATGAAAGATACTATTTAAGGGGAAACATGAGAAATGGCTGTGAATACAGTGTCTGTGTTAGCACAACGCTGTGGTCAGGCCCTCGGGTCAGACAGGGTCATTTTGGGGTGTGTAAGAGTGGCCACATGGGACTCTGAGGCTGTTGCTGGATGCTCGGTGGTAGCACAGTTCAGTGGCTGGAGTTCAGCCCTGAGCTGCTTGTTCTTTCCTCAATGCCACCACTCAAAATACCCAGGCACAAATATTTATGTGGCTGTGGAATGGAATAGACTAGTTTAAGAAACTGATACAGCTGAAAAAAATAGCCTACCAGGTTAGTTTTTATGTGGAGCACTTCCCAGTCCCACTCACTGTGTGGCCACCCACCCCAGTATAATACGAGGGGTGGCACAGGAGCAACAAGCAGCGTCTGAAGGAGGTTGCGGGCTGAGTGTGGAATGCATGACTGGTCACACTGGCACCGTGGCTAGAGGGTCGCTCTTTGAACTGCAGCCTAACTGGTGCCAGAACAGCGTGAGAGCTGGTGTGCCCTGTTCACTGGTCAGGAGGATGCGTTCAGATGACAAATGACAGCCACAAATGGCAAAGGCTGCAGTGTTGACTGCTGTTTCACTCATTCTGGGATGCTCTTCGGCAGAACCCGATGAGTTCCTGCAGAAGGGCGCAGAGATTTTAACCGATTACATCATCCAACTTCGAAAGTTTCTGAGGAAATACCCTTGGCCACAGACAAACACGGATCACGCAGGAGGGGACCTCGGGGAGGAGCTGCCTGTGATAGAGGAAAGCCACGCTTGGGAAAAACTGACACCAGAGGTAAAAATGAGTAATCCGCCCCTTACTGTTCCTATGAAATACTTCTGAGGAAATTATTAATATGGAAATGTCTTTAAACTATTGGGGAAAAAATCAACCTAGGGATTATAAAGATAGTGACGCTGCAGGTGAGTGGGATCAGCTTGTTCCATTTTTTCTCCCCTTTCAGGAAGTCATTGCTGAGTCCATCTTAAGCAACAAAATGCCCGAGGCCCAGACCTTCTTCCGGATGCAGCAGCATCCTGCTCAAAGCCTTCAAGAATTTATTCAGATGGGTTTGAACCTGGTCTATGACCGTCTGCTGAAGGACAACACCAGGGAGGCCTCCGAGCTTTTAAGGAACATGGTGAGAGGTGGTCAGTAAGCTGCTAGCTCTTAATGCTTCGCTGCGGCCAAGGAAATAACTGAGTGCTAAGAGGATGGGGAACGCTTATGGGGTACCTTATGGGTGTGTTGATGCTCACCCCTACGTGGGTTACAGTGAAAATGAACTCACTCTAAGAACTGCTTTGGTCACTAATGCCTTCAGAACCCTGAGGGAGCCTGTGTGCGGACTGATGCCCCGATCAGCAGAGTGTAGAGGTGATTCTGTCGAGTCAGGTATTCAGGGTGCACATTTTATATCCAGCCGTGCTGGAGACCTCCCGCGGGTCCCTGGGTTATTGGGACATCCTGAGTAACTGGGGAAGGGACTGTCGCAGCGTGTTTGTGAGAGGTGGAGGGCTTTGGAGAGCAGGCGGCTGCATTCGTTCTGTCAACGAGCAGCCGCTCTGGTACCGTTTACATATGACAAATACCTTCTTTCTTGGTAGGGCTTTGACGTGAAGGAGGAACTGCATAAGATCTGTTTCTACACGGTCGATAAGCCCGTGCGAGAATCATTGGTAAGTGAAGAGAAGGCTTGGGTTTGGTCTGGCTGAAGTTCTCGGGTCCAAGGTCTGATGTGTGTTTCTGCCGAGGGACAGCACGGTCCTGACACACTGTTGGGATGGGAACAGAGCGGGTTTGTCCCTGCATCCTTGCCAGGTGGTGGCTGGAACATGTCACTGATGTGTCCGTGTTCTTTTGTAGTGGTGGTTAAAGTAGAAGTGGGTTAAAATGTCACTTCTTTGTGCTGGCTCTGGTCTAGTCCTCACCTGCCCGCACACAGCACGAAGTCCTGGCCCTGTTGTAGTTCGAGTGTATTGACTCAATGCTTCCAGCAGTTTTTCCTGTGGTTGGTTACTCTTTACACTTGCAGGATCTTTTGCAACGTTGATATATTATAACTAGATGAAGATTGTAATTGAAGGTAATACTTTAATTAAAGGTGAAAGTTTTACGAGAAGAAAATTATTTTTCTGAAAAAGAGAAGAAAGTGATAGACTTTGTGCATCAGGTTGAACGCTTTTACTCGGAATCCTTCCATGAAAACAAAGAGATTCAATCTCTTTCCAGGTAATGTGGGTTATCAGTTTTAATTGTTAATTAATAACGTTAATAGGATTTAAAATACGCTGATTTGTACATTCTCTATGATTTACTGCACTAACAAGTACAGCCTCCTGTAACGTCCTGGATTTCACGCTGGTCTTCATGTGCAGCGATAAGGGGCAGTGTTGGGAGCTGATGACTGTTCTCATTAACGTTCTTTCCACGCTGAGTCGTGATGTGCCGCTGTCAGCGTAATGGGTCTGCTGCCCGTGTCACCAGCGCCATGAATGAAGTATATTTAATTGCAAATGATATTATTAGAATTACTAATCAAATGAAATGTGCAGATGGAATGTTTGCTCTATTTTTGACATACGATATCCATAAAATAGCAAACTAAAGTAACCCAGAAAAATCATTTTACGGTTAAATAATTGTAAAACTGTGACAATACTGATCGTCTGTGCTGTCAGTGGTGGGAAAACGAGGTAATTCTGTGCTTATTGCTCACATGCACTCTCAGACTTTCAGCTGAAGTAAGTCCCTCTACCACTTCCAGAACTCTCCTCCAAATGGACAAGCAAAATTTGTTAACCCTTTCATCATCTTCTATTGGTTAATTTTCAAGAGCGTATTAGAAAACTTCCTAATGCAAAACTTCATTGCAGTTTCCAGAACTGGAGGAAGGAAGAGGACTTTTCCAGACATGCCGCTGTTCTAGACTCGTTGTTGAATTGCGATAGACATCGGGCTCACAACAGGAGAGTCAGAGTGATGTTTAACTGGGCTCAGTGGTGGGATGAGCTTACTCAGGAAATGATTCTTCTCCCCAGAAAGCCATGCCAAGGTAAGTGTTCTGCTACTAAGGACTTACAAGAAATTGCAGTTAAAAATCTGTCTTTGCCAATGTAAAGCTCTCACAAGCTGTAACAGTGCCAGTAACAGGACCCTTAGTCTCAGTGTCGTATTTGCTGGTCATTAAAAATGCTCATTACAGTAGGTGTGTGTCTGCCAAGTGCTGCTTCCCTCAGCAGTGTTCCTTTGTGCTGCCTTCATCCGTTTGCCTTTTTGAATCACAGAGCTCAGGACCTGTAATCCGGAGGTTCTGTGGATGCATCTGACGGCCCAGCATGACTGGCTCAGTATTTGTTCATGGATTGAAGAATCTGAGCCCAACCGAGCTGGCTGTGGACAAGCCAACTGGCCCCCTCTTACTGCGGACATCATTGACCGGAACATGTTGTGCAGCAGCTCTATGAGGAACGACATACTAAACAAGCTGGCCAGGTACGTGCCCTTAGTGCGTTACACTACCTGCCTGTCCTCTGTGGAGCCCACATCAGGGAGTTACAGAAGTACACGTTAATAAAATCCTTGACACGCATTAATTTTTATATGGTATTTAGTGCCCTTTTTTTGGAACAGCACAAATCCATTAACAAATTTAATTTTAATCTTGTACTTGCACTTTCTGTTATCTGAAAATGGTAAGAAACACGAGAGTGACAGGAATCCTCTGTCAGCCCTTCAGTCTTTCAGTGATTCCATTCCTGATGCCCGTTTTAATGCAAGGGAGAAAGTTCTCAGCACACAGCATTTCCCTCCTCTCTCCCCACTCTCTGCAGCGAGTTGTGGGAATGACGGTGTTGGTTGAGCACTCCCAAAGGTGTTTTGGTGGGTTGTGTTTGCCTCCAAGGCAGAGGAAAGGTCTGCTTCATCCTGTCGATCTGAAAACACCTTTCAGGACTTGTTGAGGAGAGAGCTGTCTCATCAGTGCACACACTTTGTCTCTTTTCTGACAGAAATGGAATTTTTGTCCCTTCTGAGGTGGAAGATTTTGAACTTCTGCTCCAGAGACTGTCCTGCCTTGGGGGAGTGCTGCAAAATCCTCACCCTGTCCCAAAGCACTGCTCCACAGGCGGCGTAGACTTCCACGCTCGCTTTGTCCTTCACTGTGTAGAACACAACCTGCAGTACCTGTTGTACACCTACTTAGACTGTCACAGGTAGGAACGCTTTTCATCCCTCGGACCTCAGCAGGTTTAAATAATGAACCACAGGGTCAATCGCTGGCAGCGAGAGATGTCCTCACCCCTTCCTGTTTGGAGAGAAGGGGTCACAGCAGGGTCAGTTAATGAAAAACTGTGGGGCAGTGTGCTGGGCTTCACGCCGTGTTTTGAAGCTTTATTCAGGTTGTCTTGTCAATGTTTGTTTGTGTGTCAGTCATCCAAGGAAACAATTAGAGTCATCATTAGTATAATGTTACAAGAAACATGATCCGAAATGAGCCGAGACAGCTCGTTCTTCAGAAACTCTCACTTGGGCACTGCTGTGAGTTCATTCCTGATCCCTTCACAAATAAAGATCGTGCTGGTTTCCGTCGGAATCGGGATCAGTTGGGATTTGGAGGAGGAAGCAGTGTTAGGTATTGGAGCTCTATGAGTACTTTCCACTTCATGAATACTGTACAGTTAAAATTTCTTAGCGGTAACTCCAGTCTAACTGTCATTGTTAAGAAGGTAAAAGTGGACCAGAAAAAAGCCAGCAGATGTGGTTTGTTTTGTTGGTTGGTTGTTCTTATAATCAATTTTAGTTTGCATAAAATATTTAGACTGCAGAGTGGTATTAGTAAGTCCCATCCCTTGCTTGGACAGAGGTTGGGGCTGTCAGATCTGGAAACTCTTACTTTGATTTATGGAAGCACAGAAACATCCCCTGAAAGGATGTGTCAGAGATGCCACGTCAGCTACGGCTGTACGGCTTGAAGAGGAGGGTGATGTGCTCTGACTCTGCCATAAGAACGGATGAGACACGCCGCTGTAGCACCGAGTCAGATGCTCTGGGTTTTTCCACGCTGTTCTGTTGGGGCACAGGATGGTTACAGACACTGTATGTTCACTGTGCTACTGCTCCTCTTATTCCAGCTTAACTCCTTCCAACTGCCCTATTCTGGATGACAAGATGTTGCATGAGGCACATCCCTGGTTCGAATTTCTTGTGCGGTGTCGAGGAGTCGCCAGCAATCCGCGAGGTAGGGTGGTGCTCCAGCCTTTATGCTGCTGGAGTTCCCTCCTCTGCTCTGCTGCAAACCTGGGTTTGACCCTGGCAAATCATCTACGGGTGCTTCAGTTCCTCACCTCTAAAATGTGGAGTATAATCCTTACGTAAACCGTACAGAAGGATTTGGAGGCTGTGGATATGTGAGAATTATTTGGTGTATCATCATCATTACCCCCAGTTTGATTACATTATTTCACCTGTTGTAAAGTCATATGTTAACATAATAAAAAATAAGCCCAAGTGATGCTTTTTCAGAAAGTGTGATCAGTGCAGGATAAAGAATTGAACCATTACAGTGCTAAACTGTGGGTCTCAATCCAAATCACGCTGTGTAGGGAAAACTGTGGTTTGAAATCAGGGAAAGCTTGGTGAAATTTAGCACAGCTTATCTGTGTTTATAAGTAAATTGAGAAAAATCACTATTAACAACAAAAAATAGAAAATTCGTCCTTTTTCAGAGTCATAGAACAGTTTTAATGCATAATTTAATGGTCTGATATTGGGTTTGCATGGTATTAAATCTCTTTTTTTTTTTCTTTTAAGATCCAAAGATGATTTTTCAGGCTAGTCTGGCAAACGCTCAGATCCTGATTCCTAGTAACCAAGCCAGCGTGAGCAGCATGCTGCTGGAGGGACGGACGCTGCTAGCGCTCGCTACGACCATGTACGCTCCTGGAGGCATCGATCAGGTGTGTGTGCAGCAGAGCGCTGGGGAGCTGTGGGAGGAGTTCCCAGCTGGTGTGGAAGATATTAATACAAATAAATATACCAATGGCATCACGTAATTTCTTCTGATATAAAAATCTGTTGAGAACCACCTGTTGGAGCAGGGTTTGTTAATACAGGCACAGTGACCTAAACCGTCAGGCACTGTTGAAGATACACCTGATAAAAGGTAAAAGGATTTTACAGGGAAGAAATGATACTTCCTGTGTTGCCACCGCACGTCACATTCCCCTGAGGTAGTTTGTCTGATGCATTCAAAGATTGTTTTATTATTATCTTCGTGCAGTTTTTTCTTCCTACTGAAATAGTTTTGCTTCCTTGCAACGCAGGTTCTTCAGAATGAAGACACGGAAAAACCTCTAAAGAAGGTTGATCCACAGCTCCTAAAAATGGCATTGACTCCTTACCCCAAGCTCAAAGCCGCTCTCTTTCCCCCGTGTACTCCCCATGGCATTTTGCCACCTGACATCTCTCTTTACCATCTCGTGCAGGTACACACATGGTTCTCGGTAGTGCTTTTTGGCAGGACAGAGGTCAGCCAAGAGAAGCCTGTTTTCAGCCAAAGCTGGGAGAATGGGGACTGTGTGTTGTTTCCTTGGAATCCATAATTTGGAGCTGAAGTTCATAGCTTCATTCGGAGCAGTTGTTTAAAACGGTACCTAAATCCCGTGGGTCTGGCTGCCCCCCACTCCCTCCAGCAGGCCCCGAGTGTCAGAGTTCTGGCAGTGTTCAGTGGGTAGCTGGTTCGGTCCTACAACAATTAAAGTGTTTGTAGTTGTCTAAGGGGAGCTGAAATTTCCAGTGGAAGGAGAATGCCTCGTGGGATGTCACGGCATGTTTCCAGACAAATGCCTTTTCCTTCAGATCTGTAATGTGAGAAAAGCTGAAACTTGGAAGAGATGCCACAAATTACTTGTTATTACTCATTGTTAGGACAGTGTTAACTTTAGCAAAACATTTAAGCGTGGTCTTGCCCTATTTCCTTAGACCAAAGTCTGAGCCTTTCCTTGCACTTGTGCAATCCGGTCCTACAGAGCAGACAGACACGTGCCTTAGAGAGAACTCAGCAGATCCATCGCTGCCTGACAGCAGCACAGGCCACTCCTGCCTGGCTGCTGCTGCAGTTCCCTGAAATAGTCTATAGCCTGGTCTGAGGTGAAAATCTTAAGCCGTCTCAAGATATTTTGTTTCTCATCTTCCAGTCACTCGTGCCCTTTGATCCCACTAAGCTCTTTGGCTGGCAGCCCGCAAATACTCTTGCCGTGTCAGGTATGTTACTTTTCCAGTTTTCTCTGCTTCTCTAGCGGGAGCACCTGGCATAAGATACCTTCCAGTGAACGAGTTGGCAGATAAACTTATTCCAAAGGCCATTTCTTGTACCAAAAATAATTGTGTGATTTGCTAAAGTTCTGTTCTGAAATCAGACCCTCGATAGGTTACGTGTGTCCATAAAGCCCTTCACAGCCAGGAAATTTTCTATGCGTATTATGAGATGGAAGAGTGGTATTTTCTTGTAAAAGCAAGGTGAGGGCCCTGGAATTGATCCAGAGATCTGATTTTATGCTGAGAATTGGGATTTCAGTGGGGTTTGGGTAAGCTGAGATTTGAATTTGAACAAGAGGAGAGGTATTTGGTTATGAACTTGTGTCTTGTAGCTGAACGCAGTTTTCTGTGTTTAATTCAGCTGATCGTAATGATGGTACTCAATAATGATGATTCTTTTTCTAGATGCATCAAGTGACTTCCCTCATTTTTCATCCCCTGAACTGGTGAACAAATACGCCATCATGGAACGACTGGATTTTTTGTACTATCTGCACCACGGTCGCCCGTCATTTGCTTTTGGTACATTTTTGGTCCAGCAGTTAGTGAAGAGCAAATCCCCCAAACAGCTGTGAGTGTCTCGATGGTGCCGTGCCTGGGGGGCGAGCTCTGTGGTGGGACTGCTTGCACTGACACTGCTGACCAGTGTCTCTTATCAGTTATAAAATCAAATACATGGCCTTTAGTAAAGTTTCTTAAACTTCAGACTCTCTGCTTGGCCTGTGTGAGGCTTTATTCTCACACCTACATTGTTTATAAATATGAGACTCGGGGTTGTAAATATCTCTCCTGCTAATAAAGTCCGTGAGTTTAGTAAACCTTTTAGGTACCTGCTTACATGGGGAATATTTGTGTTTGACAATGAGTTAAAACTCACACTGTGTTAACTGGTGGTGTTTTCGCTCCAGGATTCAGCAAGCGGGAAGCGAAGCCTGTGTGTTGGCTCTCTCTCTCTTCAGCCTGCCTGCAGTAGGAGCAGCCTGCGTCTGTTTTCTAGAGTTGCTTGGTCTCGACAGCCTCAAACTCAGGGTTGATATCAAAGTTGCAAACATAATTTTCAGCTACAGAACTAGAAATGAAGAATCTCAGCACAACCAAATACGAGAGTCTTTGGGTAAGGGTGTGTTTTGTTGGTGTTAAATCGGGTGGATGGCAGCGATGGATTGAAAGATGCTGCCGGCCTCTGCGGGAATGCAGTTAAAGCATTCTGCCCTTTGAAGAGCTGAGAATTTTGCTCTTCATTTATTCCTGCTTCTTACTAATGTTGGAGGTGTGTTTTGAACTTGTTGTTCCAAATAAAACGGGAGGACTGTCACAGGACACGCAGCCGGAACTGTGGGAGAATCAGTAGATGCTGTCGAACAGCTGATGTTTGTCCCAACTAGGAAACTACTGGCATTTATTTATATTTTCCTGATGATTCTAAAACGCTACATGTCACTTAAAACTATAGTTAGAGCTTATTTAAAATAAAGGTTATGTGATTTGAAAATTGAAATTCTGCTTCAAAAATAGTGTAGCCACTAGGTGCCAGACTTGTCACAGTTGTCGGAACATTGATGTTAGTGGGATTTGCTCCGCTTGTTGACTCTGGAACTGTTGGAACTATTACCCTTACCCTAATCCCAAACAGCATCTCAGCAATAGTACTATGTTCTTTTAAACAGTTGAAAAGTTAACAAAATTGGCTGGTGGTGAAAAAGCAGCAGCAGCAGAAGTTCTTATCTCCTTAGAAGAAGCCGTTTGGGATGCAGTTGAGCATCAAGGACTAAAGAAGTGAGTAGAACTTGATTTAAAGTATTGCGCTGAATTGAGACTGAGCCTGGAATTTTGCCGTTTGTGTATTCAGGTAACACCAAAGGGATCCGTGTGTGGTTTATTGCAGTAGACTGAACAGCAGGACTTGAATGTGGTCTTGGTATTTCCAGCAGGAGAGGGAATAGCCGTGTGTTGGCAAGCATAAGGAGGTGCAGTCAGCACGTTCGACTTGCTGGTCCACAGAGCTCTTGCAGCACGCTTAGGAGTGCAGATTTTGCCTCCTCTTCACAGCCAGCCCTGTCAAGATAGAGCAATGGACCTGCCGTGGGGGTGAGAGCGTCCTCAGGGTGTAGTTGGAAGCTTCCGCAGTGGAGTGTGACCTGGTGTGTGGTGAAGTCGATGGAAGTGCTGGTGTTGCCATTTGCGGACAGTGGATGGGGCCACATGATGAGTTTAGACGTCGTTAACATCTGCTGTAAATACCAGTTTATTCCAGCTGAAGCTCTTTCACTCCCGTGCAGGACATCCAGTGACTCCAGAATTCAATGGTCCCTGGTAATGCAGTTCTGTAAAGTTCACAACATCCCACCAAGCACGTCGTACCTAGAGGAATGTGCCAAATCCAGCGACTGGCTGCAGTTCCTCGTCCAGGCCCAGCTGTACGGCTACCCGCCACGAGAGGTGAGCTCTCTGCGCGTGATTTTAACTGAAAACAGAGTTTATCGAGAGTGTTCTTTGTCTGTGATGTTCAAAAAAAAAAAAGGAAGGAAAAAAATAGATTCTTTTAACCAGAGAATATCCCACTGTGGAGACAACATAAAACTGAAGCCTCCTCAGCTCCCAGGGAGCTGGAAGTTGTCCGAGGACGCTCGATATCCTCCGATTCTGACAGCCCTCTCTTTCAGGCACATTTCCCAACTTCTCCACTTTCCCTCTGGGATGTGACAAGCCACCAGGAGACAATGGAACTGGCCTCCCGAGGGAGCTGGCTGGCCAGCAGAGAGAACAGGAGGCTCCCAGACCGTGGAAGAGAACTGTTAAAGGAGGAGATTAGGAAAAAACTCCCTGCCT
Source organism: Bucorvus abyssinicus (assembly GCA_009769605.1). Classification (NCBI taxonomy): domain Eukaryota; kingdom Metazoa; phylum Chordata; class Aves; order Bucerotiformes; family Bucorvidae; genus Bucorvus; species Bucorvus abyssinicus. The sequence continues at coordinate 21,729,853 of CM020038.1, forward strand.
GAAAACTCTGACGTGGTGATATTCGTCAGCAGAGGAGAGAAGAGTTTTCAGGGAGGAGAGATTTGAGCATCTCTTTGAAGTGAATTGGACACAAAAGTATTTGCCAAAAGGGACTAAATTTTCATTTTAAATTTAGATGAATTATGGCATACTCCTACTGTTCGTAAGTTTATTCTGGTTTATAAAATTATTTTTTAATTGGAGTTACCATACCTCCAGTGTCAGTTCTGATAAAGCTGCTCATCTTTCCTTTCCAAACTTACACTGATTTTGTGTAAAGATACTTAAGCTTTTGAGAATGTAGATCTCTCTTGTTTTGCACGTAATTTAAAAATCAATACAATATTACCAATACATAAAAATTGAAAGCAATTTGGGAAAAGCAACATGAGGAACCTAACTGGAAAATTCCAGGATGGCTGATACTTAGCAGGATTTTAACTTGGATCTCTTGTTGTTGTCTTGAAAAGAAGAAGTAGTAATTACACAGGAAACCAGGCACTGTTCCTGCTATGCCGTTGGCGGTATGAGAGAATTGCCAAAGGGGCACGGGTTTAGCATCGTGTAAAAGGATGAGTTCAGTATTTTATTAGACGGATTGACACCTACAGAGCACTTGTTCCTCTCTAGGTCTCAAACAAATGTTTTAAAAATCAAATTTGAAGAATGTTTTTTTGTTTTTTCTGTGTGTTTAACCCTTCAGTCCTTCCCCCCACGTTCTCTTTGGGTCTCAGGCTGTACAGATGCTTTTGGTTCTGTTTTCCCAGGTCATTTCTATCCTTCAAGATTTCAGTCCCGTTTTACGAGATCACTTGACGTTGGCGCTGGAGAAGTTACCGCTTCCCTGTCCTGACGCAGGGAGCCCTGAAAACAGGCTGTTCAGGAGCAGATATGGAGATAGTCTCTTCCAAATCCTGCTCTGGTGTCAGGGGAACTCCAACCCTTCACGTTACCTGTTGACTGAAGGACTGAGAGAACACGCTCCCATTCTGAGTGTTTTAGCAGCGTGTTTCCAGGTGAGTATTGATGAGGACATTTATCTTTTGGAGGAATAAGTAATAAAGAAGTGATGGTTCTGCATGGTTCTGTTAAATGCCAGATCTGTAGGTCACAGTCCTCGAGGGTTTTTCTCCGTTTTTGTAGTGTTAGTGAATAGTAGGACATGTTTCACCATCATCATGAGGTGACGCTTTTCTCTGGTTATTGTAAACCCACCATTGTCATTTGACAGGATGTGAACATTGTTCATTGCCTTTGTGTTTGGATAATTACTGCTGTGGATGATGTTACCAGAGCTGAAGTGACAAACCACATCCAGAGCTCAGCAGAAAATCACGAGTGGGATCTTCATGACCTATCAGTTATCTGGAAAGTCTTGTTGAGAAAGCAAAAAAGTAAAACACTTCTAAATGGCTTCCAGCTCTTTTTAAAGGTAAGGTAGTGTCTTTGTACCTTGGGTGTGTCTCAGGTCATCTTGGAGAGGAGGTGGCCTATAGAGTCCCCCTCTGTCTCGCTATTTGTGCCCTGGGTGACCTGGGGTAATCCACGGAAAATCCTGGTGAAGTAAAGGAATCTCTGAGTGGAAGTTCTCCCAGCAGTTAGAGATGATAGATCAACCTTGCATGCAATTTTAATAAAGGAGATACTTATTGTTCTGGTACTGAGGAGGACAAATTCTACGTTTATTGAGGTACTTCTAAGAAAGAATTATAACCTGTTTTTGTATCTTAAAGGATTCCACTTTACTGTACATACTGGAGGTGTATGAACTATGTATGAACTGTAAAAAATACAATGAAGCAAAAACCAAACTGGACAAGTTTCAGGAAAGTCTCACAAAAGTAAGGAGATTCCTTTTCTCTAAATGCCATTGCCTCGGTCTTCTCGAATGTCATCAGCCTCTAATGTCATATATGGAAATACTGAAACAGGGTTTGCTGGGAATGATCTCAGAGCTCATTTGTGTAGCAGTAGGTTTCAGCAGGTTCTTTTCATTGCCGGCAGTTGATGGAAAAAGGTTTTTGAGAATTCAAAACTCACAGTGCATTTTTCTAACTCATTTTGGTTTAAGTTGATACGGGTGGATGGAGATACAGTGTCATCCTCTTGGGTGAGCAGTGCACTGCTTGGAGGTTGGTGTTGGCTCGGGTAGGACCACGGGGAAACTGACTGCTTTGTGGTGAGGGTGTGAGCGTGGGATAATCTGTACTGACCAGGGAGGTCGGTAGTGAGCTGATGAACCAGTGACCTAAGGGAGTAGTTACTGAGGAAAGACAACTGTTCCGAAGCTGTTTCAGAGGTTCTGAAGAGGTCCGTGATGTTGCTTTAGTTTTGGTAGTGCCGTGGGCTTCTCTTTGACAATGACACGATGAACTAAATTACACACGTTCATTACAGCACTGAGACAGCCCCTGGTTGGCTTTGAGAGGACCTTCGCGCAGTGCTCCGTTTGTCACATGCCAATGTTTTCACAAATTGTTTCAGTTCTTTCCAGCACAAGTTTCTAGTTCCTTGAGTATCTTGGTGACTAACATTCCACATCATTAGTGGGTTTCCTTCCTGCAATTCAAGCTAAGGCGAGATCCGTTTCCTCTCCCCGTGCGCCGCTCACGCGGTGGATGTGCTTATCAAGTATGCAGCAGTATGGCAGGAGCTTGTCATCGAGCCATTTATTTTAGCTGTCCATTTCTGAGCCTTCTTGCATCTTTCGTCTCTTCCACGATTTTCAGGAGTAATTGGGGGTCACCCTGTTGACTGCTTTCAGATCAAATATACACCAGTGAGGGACCAGTGTCCCTTTGGGAATGGCAGTTCATTCTTAAAGAAGGGGTTAGACCTGGTTCCTTCCATCGCCAGTGCGATTGCCACCAAAATGCACAACATATTTGCAAAAAAAACCCCTAACACTTAAAAATCTTTATCTACACAGCTTAAAACTGAGGATGAGCCAGCAGCTTCAGAGTTACCTGTGCAATGGCTGGAATCACAAGCGTTGTTTCTTCTGGAACTGATGATGCAGCAATGTAGAACGGAGTATGAATTAGGAAAGCTCCTACAGCTCTTTGCTGCAGCAGATCATCTTCTACTGGACGGTAAATACAGCTTCCTCTGTTAGGTGCTATCCCTGCTTTCATCTAAAGACCATATACCATGGGTTTGGAGTGACTGGAAATGTTGAGTCTGTTCATACTGTTGTTTTTGAATGAGTTTGTACAACCAGACTTGATCCTTGTGGTGAGTTGCAGCAATGAAAATGTAACAGTGCCTCAGTCTGTTTGGGAGAGCGATCACGTGCAAGTGTCGATGAGGAGTGCACAGATTATCTGCACAACTATTGTGGTTAGGGATTTAGGGCTTATTTTCAGTCCCATGGAAGCTCTGGAGTGTACAATGTGTGCTCCTCTGGCCAGGGTGCGTGCTGAAGTAAGAGCAGCATTTCCTCAGGTTTCAAAACAGCTGCCCTTAGATGTTTTTACTCTTTTACAACAGGCCCTTACGTGAAGAAACTCTGCGCACTCAGTGAGACCCTGAGGGATTCCTCCATACCAATTAACCGCTCCATCCTAACCAGTTATGATATGGAGATGTTCCAGAGCGAGTGCAGATCCATTCTGGAGCAGCTCCAAGAGAAAGGGATGTTCTCCCTGGCTCGGGAGGTGGCAGCACTGGCTGAATTGCCTGTGGACAACGTAGTTACGCAGGAGGTACAGTATAGTGAACTAGTGATTCTCACCTCTTAGTGCTCCTATTGCTGGCAGTATTGAGAATGTCACTTCTCAGCCCTCCTGAAATACAAATTTTTCTTCAAATCACTTTATATTTTAAATGCAAGTACACCAAGCAAGTTGGCTGCAAGTGCTGAGCTGGAAGGACAAGTAGAGCTTTCCTTATTCTCTTACCATTTTTGCTTGCTATGCAATCAGGTTTATTTGGTGAGAAAAATAGGTGGATTTGTTGCAGATTGAGACACTTAATCTAAATTCAGTTTTCCTGTGTGGTTCTTCTGTTTTGGAAAAATAGCTGTTTAAAACCTCTGTGAATTTGGCAGGTTCTAAATGATCTCCATCGTTTAAGAGACACCGGACAGTGGCATCAAAACCAGACAAGAGTTGAATTCTGGAGAAAATGTAATGACAGCTTCTTGAAAAATTCCATCTCCAGCAAAGCTGCCGCTGATTTTTTTCTTGATCAGGCAAACACAGTGTTTGACTCTCCAGCTCATGAGAAGGTACACAGCATTATGGAGAGACATCTGTTGCTCACGCTCGCTGGCCACTGGCTAGCCAAGGGTGACGTGGGGTCACTGCACAAGTTAGAAGAAATAGAGAAGCAGATCTGGGTCTGTCGCATCACGCAGCAAACGTTATCTGCAGATGAGGGGTCGGGCACCTCGAGATTTTCCTCCCACGTTGTAGCGAACAGGGATCTTGCCTTTGATACCTTAGCCAAGGAGTTCTCTTTTTCAAAGCTACCTGCTCTAAACACCACAAAGTACTTAAAACTAGAGGGTCTTGCATTCAGAGAGCCCCAGCAGACCCTCACGGCCGAGGAGGAGCAGGCACTCCGGTTTCTGCTTGGCCGCCTTCTCGATGAAGGAAGCGTGCACGAAGCCAGCCGCGTTTGTCAGTACTTCCACTGCTATGACAGAGACGTTTCACTGGTGCTGCACTGCAGAGCTCTGGCCTCGGGGGAGGCTGATCTGGGCAAATTACCCGCTGATATGCAGACGCTCATGGCAGCCAGAGAGAAGATGTCTGAACGTGGTGCTGCTCAGCCGAGCAGAGTCCCCAGCGGTGAGTAACACTAGCCAGGTCATACCAGCACTGGAGACCCACCGGCTTCTTCCTCCTTTGTTACAGTGCTAATTTCCCCCCAAATTTCCCCAGGAAATAAGGTCTTCAAGGCAGAGGGCTATCTCTGTGGATCACAAATCCTCCAGTGAAAGGAGTGTGTGTGAAGCCTTGTAGTAGATGTCGCTTGTATGTGCTCCAGGCAGGGAGTTCCTGGGTGCAGTTCCTGTAGTCTCAACTTTTCATTTTTTATAGGTCACAGTTCTGCTCTGGTAAAGTAGCACTGAGCTTCATCTACGTTCCTTTGGAAACATGCCCTCCAGTCCATCCTGAGTGTGTTTCTGGAGCTGAAACAAGGAGCTGCTTTAATTAATATATTTCTCTGAATTCTTTGTACATTTTAAAGGGTTTGCTGTTTCTCTCTAATAGCAAGGCTAAGGCTGGTAGTGTTTAGATGTAAAGGACTCTGTGCATGTCTCTGAAGTCTGAAGGAGAAAGCTGTCAGCTTTCTACATTCCAATGCTAACATGTACAAAACTTACTAGAAACGGAGAGAGGAAGAGAAGGCTGAGCCGTCAGAAAGACTGCTGAGCCCGAATGCTCTCTCATGCTTAGGAAGTTCACATCTGAGATAGTATGGTGGGTATGTTGGCTCATTTGTGTTCTGTCATATTGTTTGTACCCTAAAACTTAAAAAAAAATTAAATGACAGGTGTCAAGAGCTCAGTTTTCAAAGACTGAGGCCGTGTTACGTATTTGCTACAGATTTCTAGAGCCTTGCTTGTTGGTATTAACTGTCTTTATGAGAAAGGAGTTTATAGTGGTTTTTGTTTCCAGCATCAAGCTTAGAGGACTGGACACACCTTGTGGCTCTGGATGATCCAGTTGTTCTCAGTCTGAAGGCTCTCACAGAGGAGTGTGTCCACGGGAGGAACTACTGCAGACAGGTTCTCTGTTTGTACGAGCTTTCTAAGGTAGGTGTCTGCTAACGTGACTGAAGAAACGAATGGCTTGTGTCAAGCTGTGCTGTGGGAGTTTGTGGAGGAGAAAGAGTGGTGAAAGGCCTGAAACAAGCTGCAGAGGGTGAAATTACTGAGCCTTCGTGTGGGAGAATGGCCAGATGCTTCCTAGGCATGAAGTGTTGAAGTGAACCCAACTGCCAGGGTCCCCGGCCCCTACCTCTGACTCCACTGAGCTCGATTTCAGCCTGTGTCTCTTGATGTGTCTCTTTTATAGTCTCTCAAGCACGTTGTTCGTCCAGCACTTTGCCCTCGGCCTTTGTTGTGGGCTGCCTCCCTAATCAACACCGACCCCGAAGCAGAGATAGCAGCTGCCATAGAGGCTGTGGCACAGCAGGGCTCTGCAGGCAGTGGGAGCTCTGTACCCAGAGGCTGCTCCCAGGACCGGCTAATAAGTTCCAAGTGGTTTGACCCAGACAGTAACAGGAGAAGTAGCAGAGTGTCGTTTGCTGCCTCTGCTCTGTGGTGGTTGTGGCTGCCAGCAGCTCACCTCCGCTGCTTCTCCAGAGGGTGCTGCTGAACACTGCTTTCAGGGTACAGAACCCCCTTCCCTGGTGTTTGGTCCATATTTTTGGAACATAGTATCAGGGCTTTTTCTGAGTAAAACCAGCAGTGTGTGGTTTTCGATTAATTTGTAAATTAAAATTTGTAAAGTTGTACTCTGGTTCAACCGGGCCAAGTGCTGGGTCCTGCCCGTGGGACACACCAACCGCCTGCAATGCTCCAGGCTGGGGGCAGAGCGGCTGGAAACTGCCCGGGGCAAAGGACCTGGGGGGGTTGGTGACAGCGGCTGGAGAGGAGCCAGCGGTGTGCCCAGGGGGCCAAGAGAGCCAACGGCATCCTGGCTTGTCCCAGCACTGGTGTGGGCAGCAGGAGCAGGGCAGGGACCGTCCCCCTGGACTGGGGGCACTGGTCAGGCCACACCTCGAATCCTGGGGTCAGTTTTGTCCCCTCACTCCAGAAGGACATTGAGGGGCTGCAGCGTGTCCAGAGAAGGGCAACGGAGCTGGAGCAGGGTCTGGAGCACAATGTGCTGAGGAGCGGCTGAGGGACCTGGAGGGGTTGAGCCTGGAGAAAAGGAGGCTCAGGGGAGACCTTCTGGCTCTCCACAACTCCCTGACAGGAGGTTGGAGCGAGGAGGGGTCGGTCTCTGCTCCCCAGGAACAAGCGACAGGACGAGAGGAACCGGCCTCCAGCTGTTGCAGGGGAGGTTGAGGTTGTCCCTGAGGACCCATTTCTGTCCCGTTGGGGTTGTGCAGGCGTGTCCCAGGCTGCCCAGGGCAGTGGTGGAGTCCCCATCCCTGGAGGGGTTTCCCAGCCGTGTGGAGGTGGTGCTGCAGGACAGGGGTCAGTGGGGACCTGGCAGTGCTGGGGGAGCGGGGGGACTCGAGGGGCTGAAAGGGCTTTTCCAACCAAAACGGTTCCTGGTTCAATGGTTCAGTAGATGTTCTGGACTGGAATTTCTGCTGTGTAGCATCTTCTAAGTGTCGGTGTGTTTCGTAGGAGTTGAACTGCTCCTACAGTGAGATGGCAGCCCACGACCCTGAAACAGTGCTTCGAGCAATCCTCTCGTCCCGTCAGCCGGACAGGTGCAGGAAGGCTCAGGCCTTCATCTCCGCTCAGGGCCTCCAGCCTGAAACGGTGGCAGAGCTGGTGGCTGAAGAAATCTTGCAGGAGCTATTGGCATCTTCAGAAGGGAAAGGTATGGAAGAGGCTTGATCTCCGTGTTTTGGTTTGTAAGTGTGGAATTCGTGTGTCTGAAAAACAGTTCTCACTCGTGAGACACTTGAGTGCCAACTACAGTCAGTAAGGGTTGTAAACGTGGCGTAGCTGAGGTGAGGTGTTACACAGATGTTCGCTCCTGGTTGGTGATGTGTCCAGTGCAGTGTTGCAGGAGTTAAGTTTTTACTTTTTATGGACGTAAATGTAATGTTTTTTTAAAAAAGGGTTGATGGCCATTTTGATTACGGTCTTTGCAGCCCCACATCATCTGACTTGGACAGACTCAAGTTCATTTCTCTGTGTAAAGTGTGGCCAAAAGATTTCCCCCCCCCTTTTTTTTTTTTTCACTTTGTGAAATGAGGGATGTTCCTCAAACCAGCAGGAATTCATCTGGGGGGCTTTTCTCCTCACTTCTACCTTGCCACAACATTAACAGCAAAGTTCCATGAGAAGTGATGAGCCACCAGATGGAGATCTGGGAGTCCGGGAGTGCTCCCCTCCGCTCCCGCTGCCTTCCACCCCTCTGCCCCTCGTTCTCGCTGCTCCCCTCATGCCGGGTCACTGGGTGAGCTCAGCTGACTGGGTGCAGCTCCTTCAGAAGGTCTAACCCAGCAGCAAACCCACCCAGAAGAGAGGAGTTTGCTGGGGAGGCCATGAGTTGAGCTGGTTCATGGAGGAGTATGAACCGGAGCCTCTGCGAGGCAGGGGTTAGAACTGTGTTGTGTGAGGAAGAGGAAAACAGCAGCAGCTGCCCCCTGCATTTGTGAGGTGACGGGTGTAATGGCAGCAGCAAAGTGGTTGTTCAGCAGGAGGTCATTGGGCTGAGCTGGCAATGGTGGCATTTCTGAATCTGAAATTTAAGCATTAAGAGCAGAAGTGTCCTCAGGATGGTAGTTCCAGGTCCTGAGCCGCTCTGGATGAAGTTACGTTGGGTTGTTCGGGGTTTTTCTGTTAACTTAGAGAGTCTCTCCTGAACAATTAGCTCTCATGATGGAACTCTCTCTCTCTGGACACAGGGCAGAAACAGGTTGTGAACCCCGCAGCCGAGAGCCAGGCGTTCCTGCAGCTCGCCAAGCTCTGCCAGGATCACACGGTGGTTGGCATGAAGCTGCTGGATAAGATTTCCTCGGTGCCCCATGGGGAGCTGTCCTGCAGTGAGTAAATGGCAAATGGTACTTGGTGGAACCAGCACCTTACTACACGTGGCATCAACCGGTTTAAAATCACAGTACAGAGAGGAAGAGCAATGCTGGTGGAGGCATCTCTTGCTGCTCTCAAATTCAGTATTAAATAAATAGATCTGAGTCCACGTGCAGTAATAATGCTGCTGAAGTGTCGCTTCAGTTTCCTTTCCAGACAAAATACAGGGCTTTGGTGTTGTGCCAGCAGCTGGGAAATGCAGTCGGGGAGTTACCGGAACTTCTGTAGTTACGTGTTACAGGAGGCTGTCGTGACTTTCTTCATGTTAATCACAATTAGAAATTACTTTATCCATGCCCTAAACCAACTTCTAGACCTTTTGTTACTAGAGTCCATTTTCCACTTCGCAGCTCTCTCTATATAACCCTGGAGAAGTTGTCCCTGGGTTTACAAACCATAGCCAAGGGCCGTCAGAACCGTTTTGCCTCCTACCCAACCATTTTTCCTGCTGACCAGCAGGTCTTTTACTTGGTTATTTAAACTGTGCTTTAAAAAGATTTGTTGTGGGCAGTTCATCTCTGAGGGAAACGAGCAAGGGGAAGGTTTGAGGGCGAGCTGTCTCGTGAGTGTTCACATGGGCAGAACTTCCAGTGCTCGTTAGTTCAGAGCGGTGAGGAAAGAGCACCTTCTAGAACATGTTCTGCAGCAGCAAAGGCATTGGCTGCAGTGGTGTTGAATCTGTTCCCTTAGCATCCAGCTGGAAAATTTGTGGGAAAATAAGTAACTAAAAATAGGATGTTCCGTGTGATCTTTGTGCCCCTCACCCGTCTATCCCCTTGTCAGAGCTGAACTGACCCTGTATTTTGTCTGGTTAAGGGATAGAAGGGCAAACGTCAGTGTTTTCCTGCAGGGCTGGATGAAGTAAGGAGACGAGCGGGGAATGAGCAGCTCGTGCTGGAGAATGCTCCCTCTGAGCGAGTGGAGCCTCTGCGAGCACCTCTGACGGGGGAAGTAGAATTGGCTTGTTAGGACGTTGTGTTCCTAGAAAAACTGGCATTTTCCAGAATGTTTTGTCCCGGTCTGGACTCCACCGGCTCACCACTGCTTTACAGCACTAGGTCAGGCCTTCCATGGGAAAGGGAATGTGCTCTGTGTGATGCTTTAACTTGTTTATTTAGTGTGTGGAGTTCATGAATCATTTTTGAAACCCAGGTGCCAGCCTGTGCCCTTTTCCAAGCACGGAGCTGACTGGTCGTAGTGGAGTGTGAAGCGTTGTTACCATTGTCACTCAGCTCTCGGTGGAGGAGGCTGAAATGTTGTGTGTGGAATAAAATAATGTTTCAGAAAATGCTCCAAGCAGCCCAGACTGAGGAGCAGACTGAACGCGCCATTACCCTGGTGCATTTTTTGAATACCTGGCACTTCTTAGAATCACGTAGGACAGACTTGCAGCAGCTCAACTTTCTAACCCAGTTCTGCAGTGTGTAACTGGGAAGGCTGTGTGTCCTCTGCAGAGATGGCATCACGGCCGGAGAGGGGCACAATAACGAACCTCCTCAGCTTGCTCACCTGAGTTCTCCTCTTCTTCAGTTACAGAACTGCTGATTTTGGCCCATAATTGCTTTAGTTCTACTTGCCACATGGAAGGAATCACTCGCGTCCTCCAAGCAGCCCGGCTTCTCACGGACGAGCATCTGGCCCCTAACGAAGAGTTTGGGCTGGTGGTGGGTGTCTGTGGTGCCGCCTGTGTTTATTCAGACGCAGTGTGAAGGGTTCCCCGTATGCGTGAGCAAAGAACTGCTCGTGAAGAGGAGCAGGAGGGTGATGGACTGTCTGTCTGCACGGGTCCCTGTCTGTCTGCACGGGTCCCTGTCTGTCTGCACGGGTCCCTGTCTGTCTGCACGGGTCCCTGTCTGTCTGCACGGGTCCCTGTCTGTCTGCACGGGTCCCTGTCTGTCTGCACGGGTCCCTGTCTGTCTGCACGGGTCCCTGTCTGTCTCCACGGGTCCCTGTCTGTCTCCACGGGTCCCTGTCTGTCTCCACGGGTCCCTGTCTGTCTCCACGGGTCCCTGTCTGTCTCCACGGGTCCCTGTCTGTCTCCACGGGTCCCTGTCTGTCTCCACGGGTCCCTGTCTGTCTCCACGGGTCCCTGTCTGTCTCCACGGGTCCCTGTCTGTCTCCACGGGTCCCTGTCTGTCTCCACGGGTCCCTGTCTGTCCCTAGAAGCTCAAAGTGGGTGTTTGGTCTGGTGTGGGCAGGGGATGATTTTTAGGTCACAGAAGCTCTAAGACTTCTCTGGAAAAAGCAGAGGTGGAGATGGTGGAGTGGTGAGGTGGCAACAGCGAGGTAAATCAGAATGGGGATGTCAAAGTAATCCAGCAGCTGGTGAAACGTGGTGATCTGTGTCACTGGGCTGCTGCCCATCGAGGTTCTGCCTTGAAAGGGCTCTGGGAGTCTGAGACCTGCCTGGCAGAATGGTGTCATTGCCAGAAGGGTCACATCATACACAGTAAAAAAGATGCAGGTGGTTGGTCTGAGGATAAAACCTCCGTGAGGACCATCTGGCTGGGGCAGGCCCCTCGCTGTGCCGTGTCAGTCGGCCCAGCACTCCAGCCCACCGCAGCCCCCACTGCTTTGAGAGAGGGTTCTTCTGCTTCCCATTGAGCTTCATTCTGACACTGTCACTCCTCAGGTTCGTCTTCTCTCAGGAATCGGCAGATACAACGAGATGACCTACATATTCGAGCTGCTGCACGAGAAACACTACTTCGAAGTGCTCATGAGAAAGAAGTTAGACCCGGTAGGTGGAGGGGGATAAAGGGGAGAGAACTTTGAGAGAACTGCGTGGCTGCGTCCAAAACTGATACAAGGTGGAATTATGTGGGGATTTTAATTACTGCAGTGTAGGAAGTGTTATTCAGGTTTATTGTCATAAACCAGTTTGGGGTTTGCTCTGGTTTTAGTTGAACGAGTTTGTTCTCATTCGTTCAGTGCTGCCACAAGAGCAGCGTTGAAACTGCGAGCTTGGGAATGTCACTTAGTCGTGTCCTGCTTTGGGTTTACTTCCAGTTAGTGTTTCAGGGGTTTTTAAAATCCAGAAATATCTACAGCCTTCTTGTAACATAAATAAAGTCCTAAACAAACGCCAGATTTGACCTTTGTGTGTCAATAATCAAATGCCGACTGCTGGGTTTCCTTATCCAACGTAATGCAGTTAAGCCCAAGCACGATATCGCCTTTACGTGTTGAAAGTCTGGAGAAACCTCAGAGAGCGTGACGGTGGCTTTTGGGAACCTTGTGCCTTGTGGGTACTGAACTGTGGATGAAAACGAGCTCTTCTGATCCTAATGCGATGTTCCTTCCTCTGCCAGAGCGGGACGCTGAAGACAGCACTGCTGGATTACATCAGGCGCTGTCGCCCGGGGGACAGCGAGAAGCACAACATGATAGCCCTCTGCTTCAGCATGTGTCGGGAGATCGGGGAGAACCACGAGGCTGCTGCCTGCATACAGCTCAAACTCATCGAGTCCCGGCCGTGGGGTGAGTGGAGGCTGCAAAACCGAGAGCACGGGCTGGGGGTTGAGCAGGGAGACACGATGGGGGATTGCCCTGTCGACTGCCTGCGCTGTCCTGGCAACATCCCTTAAACCTCTGCTGTCTGCAGGGAGGCTCCTACTTGCCAGGTTTGGGGTGTTCTTGTATTTAACCATTTATGTGGCTGCTCTGGGACTTCCCAAAGCATTGAGAGTTTTGGCTCTTACAGCCATGAAACATCCCTGTGGTACCACAGTGGGAGAGGTGAGGACACAGGTGGGTTCTCCTCACCCTAGCAGGGGTGACGCTGGGTTTTATCAGAGTATGAAGCGTCGGGCTGTTGTGTTTGTGCAGGGTGACCTGTTAACATCCAGCCCGGGTGAGTTCTGCAGAGCCGGGGAGAGAGCACAGGGACTCGCTGGGAGCAGTTAACCAGTACCTGACAGCAGCTAAACCCCAGCTAAGCCCGATGGTTCTCTGGATTTATCCAGTACTAGTCAGTGCTGGTATCGCCCACAGGTGTATGAGCTGGATTCCTTCTCGGCTCTCCAGTCACTTGGCTGGGTCCCAGCAGCAGCTCTGGTCTGTTGACTGAACAGGCATCACCGTTTCTTCACGCTTTTTTAATACACAGTATTTCTTTTAGTCTCTGAACCCACGCTGGGGACAGACCTGGTACCTGGAGGTATTTTTGTAACCTACTTTGTCACCTTTATAGCTAATTGGTTTGTCTTTATTTTCCCCTTTCAGAGGAGTCTCTTCAGGATGTTGCAAATTTAAAGAAACTGCTGATGAAAGCTCTGACGCTTTTTATTGACGCAGCAGAAAGTTATTCTAAGGTAAAACAAGATGGAATTGTGTGACTTGTGTACAGCTCGTAAGAGTGAGCTGAGCTGGGAGAACAAACAGCTGCTCCAGGGAGGGCGGACAGAATCCTGTCCCAGGAGACGAGGAACCTCCTGCTGCGTCAGCCCAGCAGGGTCCCAGCAGCCTCAGTAATGCTGGTGGGTCCAAGAGCCATGTGCTATTCCCTGCTGGGAGCTGAGCAACCAGGGCTACAGCAAGGTTCCTGTGTTAGTGACCGTGAGCTTAACTAGCAGGGACAGAATATGGTAAAGAGCGCTTTAAAACTGCCGGGATTGTGGTGGAAGTATTTGTGGTGAGGGAAGCTTCGTTCAGAACTAAAGGAACGTGATGAACGGTGGAACTGCAGCGATCTAAGGGATGCAGTAACAGCGAGCTCTGAGCTCCTTGTTGCTCTCAGGAATATTTATTACTTTCCTCTTTGGTTTATTGCCAGGACTCCTGTGTCCGGCAGTCCCTGCGCTGCCGTCGGCTGACGAAGCTGATAACCCTCCAGCTGCATTTCCTCAGCACTGGTCAGAGCACCATGCTCATCAACCTGAGCCGCCAGAGCCTGATGGACTCCATCCTCTCCTTGCCCAGGTTCTATCAGGTGAGCTGGGCCCCCTCGGCCTTTGCTGCACATGGATGTTTTATTAAGCAGCAGGTTCCTCGGCATCTGCTCCTGTGAGCACAACGCTCAGCTCTGCCACGGGGTCACCAAGTCCCGTGACGTTGCTGCAGGTGGGGCCGGGGTCGGGAATGACAGCGCAGTCCTGCTGTGGGCCCATGCCAGCCGCAGTTGGTGCTGCCGGCTCCTCGGCTGTCCCGCGGCTCATGCTGCTGTGAGTCTGTGCTAGAGCCCTACCTCTCACCTGCGCTGGCCACCATCATTTTGGAAATAAGTGAGAAGAGAGCTTTTTAAAGAGACCAAACCTCCAACATCCTGTTCGGGGGCTAAGGAAAATACCAGCAGTATTTTGTTAGGTGTGTGTTTCTCTGTAACAGCGCTGCTCTCGAGCAGCACCAGGAGATGGGCCACACGGGAGACCGAGAATATTTGAAGTGTTCCAAGTCTGGGGATGTTTCTGTGCGAGAATTAACCTCTTCTGGGCGCAGTAATTCCAGCGTCTGCTCTCCCCACAGGCAGCTATTGTGGCTGAGGCCTATGAGTTTGTTCCGGATTGGGCTGAGGTTCTGTATCGACAAGTGATCACCAAGGGAGACTTCACCTACCTGGAAGAGTTCAAACAGCAAAGGCCACTGAAGCCGAGCTTGTTTGAGGAGATTGCCAAGAAGTGAGTAGTTCGGGGGTCGAACTGGAACTTCCTTTTCCACAGGGACGAGGAGCAGCTGCATGTTCGATAGCACACGAGTCTTCGTGCTGTTAAAAGCTGTTACTGATGAAGCGTCGCGTTCAGGGAGGGAGCCCTGTGCTGTTTCTTAGGCACAGTGGGGCAGTGGGCTGGATCCCCTGTTCAGTGAGTGGGATGAACAGGTCCCATAGGGCTGATCAGACCAAAGCTTTTTAAAAAGGAATCAGAGCAAAGTCACCAACCCAGAGAATCAAAGCTACCTGTGAGCACAACCTCCTGCACAGGTAGTGCTTACAGCCTGCAGCGAGACAGTCTCCTCATGCTGTGAAGCCTCTCCGTGTCGATTCCTTGCAGAGTCAAACACCACCCACCCACTGATGCTGCCCTGAGGAACCTGAGGAAGCTGCTGACCTACTGCGAGGACATCGCCACATCCTACCGGCTGGCCTATGACAACAAGCTCTACGACGTGGTCAACGCGCTTCTGAAGGATGCCCAGACTGGTTGCTGCCTCAGCGATATGTTATCGAACTAGACCCCCTGGCCCCCGCCATGCACAGCCTGGCTCTGCCAGCGCTGCAGCCTCTCGCACGGTCAGTGCTGGTTCTGTTACGTGTTTTTATCCACTACTGCTCACTGGGGTGTGCTGCCGTGTGAGAGGTCCTCCAGGAAACTGGGGTGGTTGTAAATATTTAAAATGCTGAGACTGTTAACCTAAAATTGTGTTTTGTATAATAAATCTGTTTACAAAATGCTTTGACTACCCAGCAGATGGGTGCTGGCCCAGCCCACACTGCTCCGCAGCAGTCCAGCAGTCCTCCCAAGGAGGGTGGGGATGGCAGAGCACCACAGGAACTGCACCTAAACCACCAAGGGCTGGAACATATCGTGCACAATGTCCAGTGGAGTCAGCAGGAGCAGCAGGGAACTCCTCTGAAGCGTCAGGTACATGCTCAGACCATCCCTCCCTTGGCTCCAGGCTGATCAGACTGGGTTTGTTTTCTGCCATAGTGACACAGTCTTGTACAACTCTCTACGGCACATCTTGGTTTGCTGCTGCCTTGCAGAAAAAGCCATCTTCAAGGACAAGTGGATACGTAGGGTTACTAGATTTTAGTTCCTTTCCATGCTTCCTCCTGGGCAAACAGTTGGTATCAACCCCGTGCCAGAAGCCACCACCCAGCCTGTTCCGCCACTGAGATGTTCTGGCATGGTCACAAGGTTGGGGCTGATCTAACCGGGGAGGATTCTGTGTCCTCCCCAAAATAAAAGCAGCTGCAGAGCTGCCAGCTCACCCCAGACGATCCTGGCAGGCAGTGGGTGCTGCCAGCAGACCAGCACAGACTGCTCTGCAGTGAACTAAAGAACAGTGTTGTGCTATCATTAAACATGTCCCCAGCAGAACCACACTGGCCAGAGCAACCCCATTAATTAGCAAAAGGATACTAATGGGGCTTTACAGCTTACGCTGTCCTGCTGGTTGCTGACCAGTTTCACACCATCAGCTGCTGCCCAGGACAACTCTTTCCTCGCCCAGTATCCAGCCCCTAGCTGCGAGGGCAATAACTAAAACAGTTTCCGTAGGGAGGGTTATCCCTGAGCAGACCCCAACTCAACATTCCAGGTCTCATCAGGCTCCTAAGACCACGTTAGTCTGAGCTGGCTGTGATTAGTCTAAGACAGTAACAACTAGCCAGCTTCTAGCTGACCATTAGAAGTTCCTGGTGTGACAGGAGAACCTCCTGAGAACTGCCCTCCCCTATCCTTTACAGCTGTGGGACCACTAACCCTGGGCAGGAGCTGGAGGAACGCACACACACCCCCACACCCCTGTTGGGAACAACCACCCCAGTAAACCACCCGTCCTGGTGTGGGACTGCCGGTGGGAATGGCAGCTGCCAGCAGTGGTAAGGGCCACCCGCAAACACTCCAGACCTGAAAATAACTGCGCTCAGCAGTGCCAGCCACAGGAACGATGAAGTTCATGGTGGAAACCCTTGGATTATGGCAGTCCTGAGTGTCTTCTGTGCACCATCGTCATCTGTCAGGGCCTCACCACAAGAAACAGCCGTTTCACAAGCACGAGGTCTCGCCCCTCGGACACCAGTCAGGGTGGAGGTCAGGGCAAAGACTCAACCTCCTGTCCATGTTGCACCTTCAAGTCCTGTTACTGTGAGATACCAACAGAACAGGTCCACAGCCAGCCCCAGGGAAGTCCTCAAGAGTGATTTTTATTAAATTAGTTGCTTTATAAAACATTGCAGATGTCGTAGTTGTTAACATCACAATCTGCCCAACTGTAGGAACTGCCGCAGTTTGCCAAGCAAGTTTTGTTGTTTTTTGTTTGTTTTTTTTAATGAAAGAAAATGGCCCGGTGGTGAAAGATCGACCACAACCCTTGAGAGACCCAAAGGAGTCTTGGCTATTTGACACTAAACTGTTAAAGAAAACCCACCCCAGACAGCTGCGTTAGTAGAAATTCAGATCAATGGAAACTCAGCTTCATACTCAAGACACAAGTTGTGGTTTTGTTTCCAGTAAGTGTCTCTGTGGTGTTCTGACCCACCCCAGTCTGGCCTGATACTGAGCGCTGAAGCGGGGTGTACTCACGTGGTGCCTTTCCTGATGAAGGCAGCAGCTCCCCTTCACGCCGAAAACCTCAAGCTCTACCTTAAGACAAAGCAACTGTAACACTAAGTGCACACCCTGCCCTTGCTGCAAACTGCTGTTGTTCATCACGCGCGTCGTTCCAGGAGGGACAGTTAAGGCCGTGTCACTGAGCTGTGCTGGCACAAACACTTTGCCTCGGTGAAATTCATGTCCAATTCAGTGGCTGATACTATAAAATCAAACAGCAACAGCTGCCGTTACCAGAATTTGGGGGTTTTCACCTGTGATTTACAGAGCTCTCCAATGGCATCGACCTCGCCCTGAGCGCAGAGCAGGACGCCCGGGGCTGTCGCACAGACCTGCCAAGAGTTAAACCACCAGCACAGAGATACTGCAATTCCGATTGTAGCATTTGGCAGAATTTAAAGGAAGAAAAAGTTGTGCTACATGTTTAAGGGATTATGGGCAACAGAAAGACAACAGAAGGGGGATAAATGTCACATGAAGTCTTCAAAGTCTTGTACGTATTCTCCGTCATAGCCTCCGTAGTCAGCCAGGTCATCTTTCATGGTAGCCTTTAAACCGCCTCCAGGCACAACACCTTTCTTCTTCTTTTTGGCTTTATTCTGCTTAAATGGGAAGAGCACATTTACTTTAAAATCCACCGTCCCTAATTAGAGTGACACCCCGAGTCTGTGGGTACGAGCACTGGCATACCCCTGCGGTGAGCATGCCATGGCCAACCGTTTCCACCCCAGATTCCGTCCCACCACACACCCCAGTCCCAGCAGAGCTGTGACGGTGTCCCCCAGCTCCCTGTATCGCGTACTCGCCCGTGCTCTGTCACTCCTCCTATTTCCTCTAAACGCTGAACAAGCAGAACTAAGGCCATGCAGAGCACAAAATTAACGATTTAATGAGGTTTCCCCCTTCAACAAGCTCCTACCCGCACTGACAATGCTCTGCTGTTGTTTCTGCCAGCCCCCAGTTTGATTTAGCCCCCCAGGGGAGCTGCGCTGCCAGTCACACTGTCTGCTTGACGGTGTTAGTGCCCAGTGACTGAGCTGTCGGTGAACTCCAGCCTGCGTGCAGTTTAACACAGCCGAGCACTACAGAACACAAGGTCCTGCATCACGCACCCATCAGTTAAGCTCTTACATCATCCGCTACAGCTGTTATGATACCTTTGACAGCCTACCCTCCTCCTTGCCTACACGGTTACTGCTCCTTTAGTTTGCACAACAGCCTAAAAATCCAGCCTACAAACCCCAAACTGCGGCCAAGAGTGAAGTTAGTGCTGTGAACTGGGATGACATCGACACTGAACTGGGGCTGGCTCTGCCCTCAGGATCTGTCAGCCACCTCAACTCCAGGGCAGCAGAAAGTGGACCAAGGGCAGCAGGCAGGTAGCAGTCACGTCAATCAGTCGAGGGTTTGCCTGCCATCTCCAGAGTGCATAGACTCCTGATTATCTCACACCGTGAAGAGGAGTGAACGCTAAACCAGTATCCCAGGCTGCCATTTGATCCTAAACCAGTATCCCAGGCTGCCATTTGATCCTAAACCAGTATCCCAGGCTGCCATTTAAGCTGCTGCTACAAAACCAGCAGTTCAAGTCCATGCGAGACCTGCTGCCCTTCTCCAGGTGAGCCCCTTTAGCTGCCAAAGTCTCTTACCTTTTCTTGTTTTTGTTTTTCACTGCATAGGACTGTCAAAGTATTTGTGATCTTTTTCAGATCATCGACTTCCACTACATGGGGGTAAGAAAAAAAAAAAAAAGATTCCTCATCAGTTAAATAATGCAGCAGCACATTACTTCTCTGAAAACAAGAAGTAGGCATTAGCAGCAAGGAAGTACAGGCAACTACTCAATCTGCAGTGACAGCACACAGCCTGGGTAGCTCTGGTCCTCACCATCCCAGTGCCCAGTTCGGGTGGTCCCCAGGAAGCAGCTTTAATGCTGCAGAAGGTAAAACTGGCAAGAGTTAGTGACCACACAAGTGTTAATGAGCAGACACTTGAACAATACTGCACCGATCCACTACAATACAGTAAAGCCCAGCCAAAGGAGCAGCGGAAGAGCAAGAAATTACTATTATTAACAACTGGTCACAGTGGCTGCGTGTCCTTTGCTCGGGAGATCTGGGCTCCATTTGCCGTGTCAGTGACCAGCTCTGGTCAGCCAGTGATCACTGGAGCTACCCTGTGCTGAACGGGATCAAGGCACCACGTCACTGCAGGACAACACGTGAACGGTAACGGGACTGACAGCCCGCAGTGAGTCCAGCCCATCCTCCAGCCAGCAGAGTAGGGAGAGGAACAGCTCCAGTTAGTTCTAGCTCTGTAGTTAGGTGGTGAATTCCAGGACCATTTTATTTTCCAGTCCCAGAATTACAGGAACTCAGTTTTGTGATAGTTTCCTTCCAAATGAGCTACTCGAGAGATCCGTCTTGAATGATCTACTCGAATTTTTATTATTATTATTATTATTGTTTTAGAAATGCCTTCAAGAAAACCATGTGAGATTTAGACCAGCATTAAAATTCACACTTTTTGGAGTGATACACAGAAAGGAGCAGACGGTCCAAAATACAGCGTGGGGGAATGGGGCTGGACGCTCGTCATGAAACAGGTTTAGTGCCTGTTCAGTACGAACGACGGCTCAATCCTGTAAGAGGACATTTCCGCCTCCCCTGCAGTTTGGTGTCGGCCCGCACGTCTGTTGCTGAACTCACATGAAATACAGACGTCTCGAACCAACGCTTCCAAAAAGCTGGCGTAATGTAACGACTTCTCATACTGTGTGATTTTCTCTTTTAGTAGTTTGCCGAACTCCGTGAAGTCATCTTTTGAAGAGGGGTTCATGGCATCTATTCCACAAGTGTTATTTACACCTGCACGGAAAGACAGAGGAGATACAGAGAACACAGGCTGCCATCCCTAGAAGGGGATACCAGAGGACACCAGTAACCTCGCTGGCCCCCTGTTCCTCGCTCCCACTGCGGTTTGCTCATGCCCTCCTGCCACGCAGAAGTGAACAGCCTGAGTTAGGAGCCCGCGTGGAGAGAGATTTCACACAACCCTCAGTCATTCGAACAGCTGTTGCTGTTCTCTGGAGCCACGGGCGCGACGTGAAGCCCCTTGAGAACAGAATTCCCATCCTGAGCTCAGAAGTGCCAAATTCAGTTGCTCTTTGCCATGGCAGTCGCCGCACACCCCCTCCCCGAGGTGCTCACCGAGCAAAGCTCCCCTCAGTAACGAGCCGGGTAATTCACTATAATCAAGGCAAGGCGCTTTCACGTTGGGAGAATGCTCCTGTGAATCAGCCCCTTTGCCAGCTCTGTCACAGCACAGAACTGCAGCGATCTGCTCCAAGCCGGCCTCGTCCACGCCAGGAAACACGCTGGCTCCACTCCCCTAGCCGGCTCCTCCACACCTGGCTCGCTGCCGAGATGGCCCGAAGCAAAGCGTGCCTGTGCCCTGCTGCGCCACACTGCCCAAAGCTCCCCACAGCCACGCTGCCAAGCGCCTCAGCACATTTACAGCAGCGCTTTTCTCCTTTCTTTTCACAGACTCATCTCTTTACCAGCAGTACCAGTATGTTGGGATATTTAGTCACCCATCCTCTTCCTCTGCCCTCCTACCACAACGTGTTCAGACAAAGCACCTTCTGTTCTAAAGATGGTTTGGGGTTCTTAGTCCTTGGTACCAGCTCTCGCTTCCCGCAGTTTGAATTTAAACCCCTCTTCACTCCCTGTCCCACCTGCACATGCTCCCGCAGCCGGCCCCTTCTCAGTATCCACCCACGTTAGCCTGAGGACACGGCGCCGGCCTCGGGCCCAGCACTTACCAAAGGTTTCTTTTGCTAACTCCAGGTCCGACTCCTCTTGTAACTTCTTTAGCCGTAGCTTGTCTGCTAACTGCTCTTCTGGTGTCAGCTCTTTATGCTCCTCGGGGGCCTCTAACTGGGTTGGAAAAGGTACAGAGGGAGAACGTTACACTCCTCACCCCTGAACAGAGCTGGGACACGAAGGCGCAGTGTTTCCAGGGCCCCTCCAAGAGCTTCTGCCCGAAGTCCAGGCACCTGACACATGTACAAACCCGACACCATCCCAACGCAGGGTAACCCCACCACATTGTTCATAAACTGTTCATTCTACAAGAAGTGAGAGGAAACACCTTTGTCCTAAGTTGCAGCACCGCTTGTTTGATCCTGCGGCGCACAGAGAGCGGCGGAGACCAGCATTATTGCAGTGACTGGAACGGAAGCTGACATTCCCCAGATGTTCTAAGCACAAGACTTACGTTTTATCAGACCAGTCGAGATCTTTACAGGTCTTGTTCAACCTCAAAAAACTCCAAATCAATCCTGCCCTCTAAATTTTCCGAGATGCAGCAGAAATAAGGAGTTACCCTTTTTTTAAGCTCCTCTTGCTTCTTCTTCTGTAGCTTTTCTTTTTCTTTTATTTTTTCTGCTATTTTCTTTTTTTCTGAAACTTTGGGTTCTGTAAAACATTGAACAATTCAGCACTCAAGAGGTCTAGTGATTTTTTTTTTCCAGCATGCACAGAACACTGCCCAAACACCGCCCAAAGCAAAATCCACAGCGCTCCGTTCCCAGACTCGGAGCACCAAGTTAAGCCACAAGCTTTGCCAACCCCAACCCCAACCCTCTTCGGTGGATCCGATTCTTCAGCTACACCCAGGACAACCCAGTGCTGTTCTGATGCTGCGCAGAGCCATGTATTTCTTGAGTCTTACCTTGTTTTACCTCTGTCTCCTTTGCTTCCTCCTCTTCCTCCTCATCATCCCAGTTATCCTGCAAAATAAGTGTAATTAAGATTCTTTTACAGACACTTTCTCCTCATTCAGGTAACAGCAGCAGCTTACACACAGCCTCTTCAGATGCTCACAGGTCCCTTCAGCTCTCGTATGGGAGCAAGGAAGCAGGGAGGCCGTCGTGAGAGCTGTGCAACGAGGGCATGGCTTTGGGGAGGGGACCGAGATGGTTCAGGACCGCTTCTGACCACGAAACAGGCAGCTTTTAGTCAGAGCCAGAAAGCTCCTGTTACAAGAGTGCGATCATGACCAGTCACATCGACACCCGCAGTCAAACAAGAGTTTATCATCGTTTCACGTATTACACCTCACGAGATACTGGCACGGCACCGGATGCACACACGTGGCACAGCCACCGCTGGGAACGGACCACTCTGGACCAGAACATGCTACCACCAGTGCCCACAGACTGGTCCCTTCCCATCCATGCCCACAGCTGAGCTGTCCAGCATGCCCTGCTCCCCGGGCTGGGAGAAGCACTCACTGACCGTGGTGACACACAAGTGAACACCAACTGATCTGCTGCCAGCCAACACCGCAGACGTGGCCGTGCTGCAGGAGCCCAGCTCCAGGCAGAACCACCCCCTCCTAATCGTCACAAGATGGTTTTGACCTGTTTTTGCCCAATGACTGTTGCTTTTTTTTATACAGAACAGCCGTCACATTCTCGAGTGTATTTTCAAGCAGCCTCAGCTGTGGTGGTTCCAGTCCCCTCTGCCTCCAGTTTTCAACTCCAGCATGTTCCAGATTCACGGTGGTCCCCAGCCCCAGCACTGCAGGCCTCAGCATCAGCCACCACTCACAGCTGCCTTCCCGACAGAGCCACCCGCTCCCACTGCTCACAGCCACCGTCCTGTACCCAGGGGTATGGTCCGGGGTTCCAAACACTCCACATAGTTCCACCAAACACTGAGGGAGCACCGTTTTCTCCAGAACCGAGCGCGGACTCTGCCAGTGGCAATGCTGGGGTCTCCTCCCAGCGCTCACCCGGGTCAGGGCCATGGGGAGAACAGATACTCCTGTCCTCACGCCACTGCCAGCTCTGGTGGGTGGCCTCCGCGTGGAAATGGGTGCTTTAAAGGTGGTCTGAAGTGGCATGCCAAGCACCACAGGATGCACACACTGGAGGTTACAGCCAGGGAATCTCCCAGGCATCTAATTTTAGTTACTGTTCCAACTCCACTGGCCAGCTTAAGAGATTACACTTGACAAGACCCAGTGTACTGAAACCCCACATCCTGGTGGGACCTTGTACAGGTATGCTGAAAACCCAGAAATCCTCAATTTTGTGATTCCCACAGTAATCAAATGGTTTGTCCATCTCTAAGGGGTGCTACTGGGACAGCAAAATAAACGACACTGGTGGCAGATCACGCTGTGTCACCACAGCATGCTGATCCCAGCAGGGCAGACACCCGAGTGCCTCCACCAGCTCACGCCAGTTAATTGGCACTTGTGAGGGATTCGCTTCCCTTCCCCATTCCAGGAAGCTGACTCAAATTTGGAGCAGCATTATTTTAGCTCGTATCTAATTAAGAGTTTGTTACACCCACCTCCTAAATGGCTCTTCATGACTGCGGCACAGAGCTCGTGGCCGCCTCCCTTGCCCCGTCCTTCACAGCCGGGTGTGGAAACCCTGGCTTTACATGGCACGGTGCCAGCCCCTGTGGAAGGGGCATTCGTTGGGACGTTTGGGAGGCTGAGCAGAGGGCCGTGGGCAAGGGCTTCCCCGTGGTGAGAGAGGTGCTCCCTCCCCAGCACAGACCACGTGGATGGCACACAATGGCAGGTTCAGCTGGCAAAGCTCAGTGAATGAAGCAATGCAGGAACAGCAGACCCCAAAGGGATGGCTGACTGCCAGGAGCCCACCCACAGCCCCACCAGCAGAACAAGGCTCCTGGAAGCGGGGCCGGGCAGCTGCCAGCGCAGCATCACTGGAGGAACGCTCCTGGGAGGGGAACCCCTGAGACATGGCCATGCGAGGAAGCCCTGGTCAGCCGGTGTGCCAAGAGACAGGTCTGCCAGAAAATCGCTCCAGTGCTGTGTCTTTGCACCGATCCCAAGGAATTTGAGGAGAACATCTGTATTCCAAAATATATCCTCTGAAGTAGCTCAACCTTTGGAGTAGTTTGGCAATACTCAGTTCTGCAGATTTCTCTAAAATAAGGCTGTTGAAAACACCTTCCGCGTCATGTGAATAAACCCTCGGTGGCAACAGCTCTCTGATTTCATGTGTACCGTAAACATACCAGAGCGCACATTATCCCCCCAAACCCAGGAGACCCCATGGGAATGCGACAGGTCCTGCCGCAGCTGGGTTCCCAGCCAACCCCAACCCAGGGCTGTGCCATGCCAGGGGCTGCTGCCCGCCTGATAACAAACATTTCCCAGCTCTGGCTCTGTGAAGCATGGAATTGCCCAACAGTAAATAGGAGAGAATCCCTTGGCAGGAGGCCCGACTTCTGGGAACTTGTGTTCGGGGTAACATGGAGATGAGCTTTGCTGCTGATGAAGGTGCTAATTTTAAACCTGGGGAAGTCAGAAGTTTCCCACCTCAACAGTTCCTTTAAATTCATTACTAAAACATCTTCCAAAATAAACTACAGAATCTGCACACATCAAACACATCCCAAAGTGTGAAACTCCACCCTCATGGTCAGAAAACACTGTTCTATGTCAGCCCATGTCATTTTTCTCATGTGGGGACTTCCCCAGGGTGGACCCTTGCAAGTAGGTTCCTAGAGCCAAAGCAGCGGGCTCAGCTCTGGCGTCTTCAGCATTTCTACAGGAAGAGCGAGTCAAAGTAAGCCAAAGCAGCTGCCTTCACGGGGCCGGCCTTCCCTCTCAGTGCAGCTCCAGGACTAAACCATCAGTCCACGGGAAGAGTTCAGGGTTGTGTTCTTACTACATGTGGGAAACCTTCATCTGTGCCTTTATGAGACATTCCTTTACGAGAATGGCCAGGCCAAGGCAGGGGTCTCCAAGAAAGCAGCACTCCAGAGCCTGGGTCTCTCAGACACGATCTATCGCAGCAGGAAGGTTTCTTTCCAAGGAAGGAAGGAAAGCAAATGCCACAGAGAGCATGAGTCTGAGACACCCGTGTATATAGGCACAGAGATAAATTACATCCATGTGCAGATAGCTCCACACCAACCACGCTCTTTACAAAGGAGTGTAGCTGCTGTGTCCAGAGGCATCTGCTGTGACACCTACGGTAACTACAGGGTATAGGTGTTATTAGGTGGAAGAAGGGAAATGGACAGCCTGGAACACACCAACATTTGTCAGGGGAAAATTAACTACCTTTTTTTTTTTCTCCACACTCTTTATAAAAGGGAACCACCCTAAGCTCCAGGGACAACCATGTTGGTGTTTTTTAGAGAGTCTTGGAACAGTCACTGGCCTGAGTAACAAACCCCAGTGCTTGCCCAGCAGGACTCTACCTCAGCCAGCCTCACCCTCGGGACCACGCCATGACAACAGGGCACCTCCTGAGCCTATCACAGCATCTCAGCAGCTTGATTTGAAACAAAAAGGTCTCCTCAGTTGACCTATTTCCATTCCTTACGTTCATTAAGCACGCTCCTCACATGTTCCCTGACATCGCTTTGCTCACTGTCCATACGAACACAGAGCACCCTGAGGTTTGGTGGCACCCACCAAGTACCCCTGGCTCGCTCCAGGGCAGCTGGAACCCAGCAGGAGAAAAGACAGCTTTTGAGGAAAGTCTGTTTTCGTAAGCACCAGAAATGAACATCGGCACATTCTGACTCCATGCAGCCATCACTCTTTGAAACACAGTAAAAATCTGTTTGAAAAAGTGCCTTCAGAAACCCTATTTTAATTGCTCTGGACACTATGAAACCTAAACCAGTACGGCACAGTATGGCTGCTGCACCTTCCAACTCGGGCAGTGGGGGTGAAGAAGTCAGAAAAAGGGGTGGAAAAGACACGCTGCTGCTGCGAGACAGACCTTTCTGGTGGATGGCAGCAGCACAAACCCAGCCCTGCTTCCATTAAACCCAGCCCCAAGGTCTCACCCAGCGCACCACACTCCCAGCTGCGGCTCTGACAGCACGGGGAAGCAGCTGGCCACAGAAAAGTGCCCAGAAGGCTGGCAAGCAGCTGGGAAGCTGTAGGTGGATCCCCCAGACAACAGAAGATGCTCTTCGGGCTTGAAAAGCGTCCGTCTGTCTGTCTTTTAGTCACCTGGAAGAGCCAACGCAGCGAGAACGAACCCCGGGCAGAAATGCCTGCTCTGAGGGGATTAAGGGGCGCCGGGCAGAGCCAGACTCGTTTTCCACTTGGCATTTGGCCTTGTTATCTGTCAGCGACCGCTGCCCTTTCCGAGCACCAACCCCTGACAGTCATTTCTACGCAGGCGGAGCCGCCGAGACGCGCCCGGGCCTCCCTGCCGCCGGCCCCCGCGGAGACCCCCGCCGCCTCCCCGAGGGCCCAGCCCCCGCCCCGGGCCAGCGCGGCCTCACCGCAAACGCGTGAATCCCGCCGAGTCCGACCCACCCGGCGGGAGGTTCCCCCCGCGCCGCCACGGGCCCGCGTCCCCCGCACACGCGGCACCATATGGCAGCGGCCCGCGGTAGGACCGGGCCGCTCCCCTCCAACCCCGGGCCGCGGCCAGCCGGCGGGGCCGGCCCCGTGGTCTCGCCACGCCGCGCCACACTGCGAGGGCCCGGCGAGGGCCGGCCCGGCCGCACCTTCACGTCGTCCTCCTCATCCTCGCCGGCCCAGCGGTCCGCGGCCACTCCCGGCACCAGCCGCTTCGCCACCGGCTCCACCACCTCGAAGCTGTCGGCGTCTGTGGGAGGGAGAGGAGAGCGGGTGAGCGCGGGCGGGAGGCGCCGGCGAGGCGCGGCGGGGCGGCCGCCACCACCTACCCCACGAATCCGCCGCCTCCGCCGCCATCTTCCCCGCCGGGCCGCGACCGCCGGCGCTCGCGCAAGGCACGGTGAGGCGGCCGCGCCAGAGCGGCCCCAGCCAGCGCCGCGCGCGAGGCACGCCGGGACGGCGGCGGACTGCCGGGACCGCGCCCCAGTCCGCCGACAGCGTGCGCGCTCCCCTCGCACCCCCGCAGAGCTCCGCCCACCGCGAGGCGGGGCGGGGCGGGGCGGGCGCAGGTTGCCGCCGCGGCGGGAGGGATGAGCGCCGCGTCGGGCCGTGGCCGGCGCACTCTGCTCCGGCCCGCCCGGGAGGGATCGCCCTCGGCTTCACGCTCCCCTCGGTCCCCGCAGGCGCGGCGCTGTCCCGAGGGAAGGTCCCTATCGCGGAGCCGCAGCTGCGGCGTGGGGGGAGCCGCCCCCGCGCTGCCGGGGCCCGGCGGGGCCAGCACTAGCGATAGCGGTCGGAGCACCCTCATGGTGTGCCCGCACGGCGCTGGCTGCGGCGGGATTCCCCGGCTCCCTCGGCTCTCCGAGGGACCGTGGCCTTGCCGCCAGCAGAGGAGCACGGGCGAGTCTTAACCCCGCACCAGAGCAGCGTTGTCCCGGGTTCGCCCTTGAAGCCCTGACCACCCGCCGGGGCTCCTCGGTGGTGGCTCCTTCCACCCTGTCAACGAGCACCGGCCCTGCAGGAGCTGGAAACGTTCGTGTCTCCCAGTTCACCTCACTGCCAGCTCCCAGCTCCGTGATTTCTGTGAGAATCGGAGCAATGAGGTGGGAAAGGAGGGTCTGTTTTGTCTGAAGACAATAAATTCAGAGGAACATGTGTCTCTCCTGTACCAAGTGATGTAACGAGGCTGTACGTTAGCTAGAAAAAAACCAGCACTTCCAAATCTATCCTCCTTTCTTTGCTGTTACCCATTTCCAGGCAAGATAAGGAACTAGAGACATAACTAGAGCTCAAACATCATCAGCTCCATCCGCATCAAGTCTACGCGGCATCTCACACGCTCGGTTGCTGTGAGCACCAGTAGGAGAGTGCCAGGAACGGTGCGCTGACTGGGGACACGTTCTTACAAAACCACCGCGTCTTTACCCAGCACGTTTGCAGTGCCTGGAACATGCGGGTTCAAACAGCCAAGTCCTATTCCCATTGGACAGGTGAGGAAATCAGTGACAAAGACCCGCTCAGCACCGCCCTGAGTCAGAGGAGCCTTCGAGGACACGCACCCCTCCTCACGATGAAGTGTAAAGGTTCAGCTCAGGAGAAACTCGTAAGGACAGGACAGGCTGGGCCTTGCGGCCGTTTGCCAGAAGAGACTCCCTGGGATGTGGGTCACGGGGAGAATCACAGCCAGGGCAGGAGCATAACAGAACCGGCCGTAACCACCCAAGCACGTAACTGCAGCTCCGTTCTCTCGCTCACCCTCCAGAGCCCTCAGCTTCCAGCCCCCCACCCCCCACTGCTCTTCCCTCTGTTCTAAAGGCTCCAACCTGACACGAGCCACGTCCAGAAGAGTCTTCAGCGAGGGCTGAGATCAGCTAAACCGCACAAAAGCAGAGCCCAGAGCGAGAATATCTAACAGAAATCTTTATGATTCCGTGTGCTGGAATGGCTGCAGCAGCGGCACAGGGGCGTGGAACGTGAGTTCTCTCCCGACGGTGTTTTACAAGATCCGGCCTCTCAGTACAAGGACGTTTTGGGAAGTATCAAAAAACTAAAGCGAACAGTTTCACATCACACTGTGGAGACACCCAGAACAGCCACGAGCCTCCCAAGGTCTGCCCGAGTCAGCCTGCAGCAGCCCATCCTTGTGCGCTTCCGAACGAAAACACTTGCTGCCAACGTTTCAGTGGGTTTTTATTATTTTTTCTATTTTTTTACAAAATTATGACTCCATAGCTGGGCACTGATGCTCCCGCTCACCAGCTGTTCGTCAGCTTGTTTAGGATTTCGGGATCAAGAACGTGAGATGCAGGTCTGACGTGAGGCGGCTTTGGCACCATCACAGATACGCAGCGACGCTGTTGTCCAGCCAAAAGAGTTTAATGCGACCATTCTTTTTTCCAGAAAAACTGTCTTCCCGAGAGCCCTCACTCTCCGTGCTCAGAGACACGGAGCCCCGCTGCTGCAGTCCCTTCCCAGCTGGTTTCGGCAGGATCAGCTCCTGGCACGATCTTCACGTGCCAGCTTCCTCCTGTGCACAGAATGGGTTTTAAACCCCCTTTAGCCCCGGCCCTCACAACAATCTTTTCTGCTGACGCCACCAGCAGGACCCCAGGCTGGGTCACTGCTCCCTGACAGAGGCGTTTGTCTTCTGAAACCAGAGACACTGACATCGCCCCAAGGAGGCACAGGGAGCCGAGCGCTGCTCTGGCGCTCACTGTGCTGCCTGCGGGACGGCGACTGCTTTGCTGCTTCTTGCACCGGTCTTTGCGAACGAGTTTAACGAAGTTCAACCACATGAAGTGTGGAACTGGTGTGGCTGCAGGTCTGAGGCTCCGTCTCGGCTGTGCCACATCGATCCAGGAGTGAAAATCGATCACCGGTGAAATGCTGCCCCTTTACCCAGCGCTCTGCTGACAGTGGAAGACGTTACTTTAATGACGGTGGTGAGTTCCTCTTGGCACCCGCTGGGACAATCTGGCCCAGCTGAGCTGGGGTTGGACTGCGGGCATGGCCAGGCCTTTTAAATCGACCACAGCCTGTGAGCGTTTACTTGCTGGCCTTGACTTCTGGAGCTGCAGCAAGGGGCTGCACAAGGCCCAGTTCTCCACCAAACCCCAGGCTTGGGCTCACCCTGTGCTGCTCCAGCCCTTCCCGGGCCACCCGCCCGGCATGGCAGCCGCCACTCCCCGCGGTACAGGCAGCTCAGCAGGCAGGGGCTCACCTCGGCGTTCGCGGGAAGCATGACGTTATCATCTCATCACCTGCTTTAAGAGCCCAGTGAGGGTGGTCGAGTCAAGTGGGGTTAGACAGGAATGGAGGGTACGGCTTGCAGCGTGATGCTGGGGGGAAGGCAGAACCAGAAGTAGTAAAGGAACGTGGGCATCTCCTCAGCAGTCACAGCACTTTAGTTCCTGGAGAGCCTTCCTCCCTAGGCGGGCATGTTCTGCTGGTGCTGACTGTGGGCCCACAGCCCTGCTCTGCTGGGGCAGAGATCTCTCTCACTCCACCTTCTCCTCATCCGCTCCTTCCTGGCCATCTCCCCATTCGCTGCACCAGTCCAACCACCAGCACGACTGCCCTCGAACTGGGGAAGAACTGTGTTTAGGGAGCAGAGATTATGTACTACAAGGTCACCAGCTTCTTGCAGCGAGTGAAGCAAACTGCTCCAGCAGCTATGCTGCCACAGCAGGCTGGGCTGGCAGCGGCTGCTGGGGGTCCTCATGGCCCTCGCAGACCCGCTGTGGTTGGGAGCGCGCCGCTACAGGAAGGTTTGTCTCCTCAGCACACCCTTGGCTGGTGCCACGTGTTGGGAGATTCCGATCAGGTCTTGAAACACTCAGGTTTTCCGATACATTTCAGAAGCAATGAAAAAACGTTCCCTGCTCAGAGGGCAGGCGAGGTGAAGCAGTGGTGGGAGGGAACCGGTAACACTGAGGGCAGCGCGGTCTGTCTGCGTCGCAGCTTAAGGGGAGACATGATTGAGTGTGGATTGCCAAAAGAAGTCTGAAAGACGCTACTTCGCTGTCAGGACCAAGAACACCCAAACCTGGAACACGGGGACAGATAAAACACTCGATTCTGCGAGCAGGCAAAAGACCACAGCTGGAATCATCCAGAACTTCGGAAACAGGTTGTTGTGTTCTCAAAAAATACACAGAATTGGCAGAAATGACACAGCTACAGGATGAACTGCTCGGGCTGCGCAGTTCTACATTCAGGACTGGCAGAACGTGGGCGAGGAGGCTCCCCGGCAGAGGCGGCAGCTCTGGTGGGCACAGCTCGATCCAGACTCTCATCACCGAAACCACCACATCTCACCCTCGAGACGAACGAGACGGAAGTAGAACCTGGTGGAGTGTAACTCTGCTCCTTGCAAAGCCCAGAAGCATTTGGTGGTCTCAGGAACTCAGGTTTTGGGGCAGGTGGGGTGACTCTGCGCAGGGAGGTCAGAGACACCCCGACTCACAGCACAGTCCCACAGTCACGTTTCGCGTGTTTCTAAGCAGTCTGTTGCTCTCGTTGTGCCCCGATGGAGAACTGGCCCCTCCGCTTACATTGGGATGTCCCTCACGGATCACAGACTCAGCCGTAAGGTACAGGGAAGGCTTTGGTTTCCTCAGCTCCAGAAAGCACTTCGGGAACGGCTCAGCCGCAGGCTGGACTCCATGCGGGGATGTTCCTGGAACGGGCGATCGCCTCCTTCCACAGGCAGAGAGAAGCGGTGAACTACCTCACAAACCCGCTGAGCTTGGGCAGACCCCTGACTTGTGAAGCAGTTCTGTGACGTGGAGAAGTGTGGGAGACTCCCACCGGAAACAAGGCTCCACTGTTACAGTACCGAACCGCTGGGGTTTCCATTTACGTTGGAACGAACAACTCCAGGAGAGCTGGCCAACCACACGGCAACTCACACACGAGCCGACCGGTTTCAGAATGGTCTCATTGACATAAAACCGGGGAGGTGGTTACAGGAGTCGCACGTCTGCGCAGAAGCATATGTAAAGGTCATGTTCTGTACATTTTATTTCAATAAAGACATAAGACAAACAGAGTAAAGATGCCCAGATGCCCTAAAGATAAATACATTTAAAAGATTCTCATTAAAAGGAATCTGTAGTATTTTTTTTCCTGCAAGCAAAATACCTTTCTTTAAATACAAAAAAAAAAAAAAATCAGTATTCTGAATTGCAAATGTTTTCACTTTTTTGCAGAAAATCTGCTATGATGATTTTGTTTTAATGAGTAAGGATTTTCCACCAAACAGGCTTGCTCTACATGCTAACTGCTTCAACAGCTCAGTGACACCAGGTGCTAGCTACGTACACAACAGAGAATATAGAGTAAGAAAACACTCGACCTGATGAAAAGTTAAAATCTTCATTAATACACTGGAAAAGGTTGACATAACTCATGCCTTTTAAAATCAAAAATACAAAAATTAAATGTTCTCCTAAAAAGATTTTCCTTATTTTAAGGACTCATTTGAAAATGAAGCTGCATGTAATTTGTACAATAAAATTGTACAAGTAAACAGGTAATATACATAAAAAATTAATTGACATACTTCTCGATTAGCGGTTGTCCACCTTTAATTTCCAATACTGTACTTTCCGAACGAGCATACAAAATAGCAAACTTCTCTTTAGAAAAAGTGCCGTTCTGTGACATCTTGTACACAAAAACAGTCTGAGCCTGTGGCGCGTTAATGCAGTCGAGAGGCAAAGCGTCACCCCAGCTTCTACCGCTCCTCCCCTCCCTAAACCGCCTCCCGAGAGGAGGGCACGCACCGCTACAAAAATACCGCCTCCTGCCCTGGCTGCATTAGAGGCCTGAGGCTGAGAGACCATTTCAACTAGCGCCGAAACCACTGTGATGGCCAAGGCTGCCTGCGCCGGCGGCCGCGGAGCGCGGGGCTCCGCGGAGCCGCTGTCGGGCACCTCCGCTGCCGCCCCGGCTGGAAAACTGATTGTGACGCCGAGCGCCGCAGAGATGCCCCCGGCCTCCACCCGCCGCAGGGTCCTGGGGAGACAGGAGGCAGCGGGGATCGAGCGGCACCGAACCAACGAGGTGGCCACACCAGTTCTCCCGTGCGGACCTGCCCGCGCGGCCCAGTCTGAGGTATTCCGTGTCCGTCGGTGGGTCGTGCCGCCGCAGGGCTCCGGCTGTCCCGAGAACGTGCCATCACAATGGTTTACAAGATCCGGAGCGTTAGTAATTCTCAGGTTCTTCTTCTCTAGCCAGTCTCTTGATTTTGTGAAAAGATTCCAACTACCGTAGAATAGTACAGAAATATAAATGCGGGGGGGTTCTTTCTAAATGAAACTTACGTGGACTAAAACTAGAGTATTTTTAAACAAATATACAGGATGCAGGCAGACGAAGCAGGAAAACGGCCATCCAACTGTTTAATAAAAAACTAAGAAAATTGGGCTATTTCCAGAAAAACTATGAAGCGCCTCAACTAAAAGGAATGCATAATGAAATTCTAGTCTAATACAGGTCAAAAGTGTAAAAAGGTTATAAACCTGAACAGGAAAAATAAAACAACTTTTACTGGCCATTCCTGTTGAAATGAGAATCTTAAAAGTAACAGAAAAGTGGCTACAAACCCACTTAGAGCACCGAACAGAGAGAAAACACGAGTCCATTTTCAATCTCTGTTATTTCATAAAATCCTGTGTTTCTGCAGGTCAAGCTGCTGGTGGCAGACACAGAATTCTGTATAAACTGCAGATGTCCTGTACGTAAAAAATTTCATCGGAGTCGCACTAGTTCTAAAGACTTTTCTGCTCTAGCCTACCCACTGCGGTGCACGGGACCGCCCCGCACGCTTCCACCTCACACCGAGGGAGTCTCTTCCTGTCACCCTTGATTATTGTTGGGCACCAAAGATAAGAAAAGCAAGACGGGGTACAAAAATGCAAAATTTCAACAGTAATGGCAATGTTTTGTTTCAGTCCAAAAGGGTCCTGCATTTTCTCCCCCTTCAGCAATTCGACAGAAGGCTTTAATCTGGGGGTAGCAAGTCATGCAAGCGAAATCTGTCTCTGATGTGAGGTCGGACATCTTCGTTCTGCGGGGAAACAGAGAAGAGGTGCAGGGTTGAGGAGACCGAACACATCCAGAAATGAGACTCTGCCTGGGGCAGCTTTCTGACCCCGCGGTTGTAACGAGGCCAAAGAGAAGCCAGAAACGTGCGAAGCCACAAGAGACTGCAGAGGTCACTACACACCGGGGAGTCCCTCGGAAGGCCCGCGGAGCCTCTATCTGCCCTGACCCATGTCACAGTCCTACAGCCCTCGACTAAACGCCCTGTCAGGAGCAAGGTCAGTCTGTCTCTGCTACAGGTAACTACGTCCTGGTGCTATGTGGAACACCGCCCAGAGTGGCCCTTCCGAAAGACACACGTCACATCCAGCCACCGACATCTCAGCGGCTCCAAAAGCCGTAAGAGCTGTGACCATACTCCCAGCACCGCTAACGATCGTTCCTGGGCGGCGGGTGGGGAGGAGCCGTGTAAAGGAACCACTTACCAGCTCTACGAGTTTCTCCAGAAATGGGATCAGTTTTAGCAGTTCATTGTCATTTTTATCCATGAACCAGCTCTCTATAGGAATCCCATTTGAAAGCTAAAGTAAAAAAAAAAAAAAAAAAATCATCAGCAGCACATGATTTATACTTAATTTATCTAAAAATGGGACTTGGGAAATTGCATTTTGGGGAAAAAAATGTTTCCAAGACAGAGTTCATTAATATGTATTCTTCCTCTGAAGCTTGTATTCAAATTCACCTCCTGATCTCCCCTTCCTTCGCACCCATCGCCACCAGAATCGACACATCAGAGCTGCAGCAGAGCCAGCTCTGAGAGCCCCGCAGAGCTGCTGGGCGCTGGTGATTGAGAACGCTCTCTGTTAAAACCCAGGCGGGTACTAACAGTGTCCCACATG
Organism: Bucorvus abyssinicus; assembly: GCA_009769605.1. Taxonomy (NCBI): domain Eukaryota; kingdom Metazoa; phylum Chordata; class Aves; order Bucerotiformes; family Bucorvidae; genus Bucorvus; species Bucorvus abyssinicus. The sequence goes on from CM020038.1 coordinate 21,764,178, forward strand.
AGGCGAAGTCAGCCGGGGGTTGGGATTTGCTCTGCTGACGCAGGGGAGGCGTTAGCGACCACGCTGCGCACGTCTTTATCTACAGAACAGAGTGACTGGGACAGCCACATCCCCTAACTGGGAAAAGCGAAGTGCCAGGGTATAACTGAAACATTTCAGCCTCAGCAACTGTTGCGACTCTGTGTCATTTCAACCAGCGATTCGTCCCCCACCATCTCACCAGCATTAAAACCTCACCCAGCACAGCGCCCAAGCCAGGGGCTGGGCGGACTGGTGGCCTCTAGGCAGCAGCTGAGTGAGGAGCTGGAGCTGAAGCCTGGCTGGTTGCACCGCCTCCGCCTGTACGAAGCCACCTCGTTTATGCCGGGTTGGCTCTTCCCAGAAACAGGAGCGAAGCAAACCCGGGGGATTCCCGGCAGCCTGGTCTGTAAACCGCCACACGGACTAAAGCCCCAACCCTAAGGCAGAAGGTCAATCAAGGATGGTGTTTCGCCGCCTGCCTTCGGGCTGTTTTTTGCCGCCCCCGCAGCGTGCGGCCAGCAGCCTCTCACCTGGTAAGCAAAGGCTTGCGGTGAATTGTCAATGATGATGGTTTTTGAAAGATCTCTACCGAGGATGTTCAAATCCTTGATGTAATTTCCTTGTACACAAACACAATGCTCACGGAAAAGTCGATGCCTGTGATTGAAGGGAAACACTTGGTGAGATTCACAGCCCGCTGCACAGAGAAAGAGCAGAGAGCTTTGCCAAACGGTAGCCAGCTCCTGTCCCTCCTCACCCACGTCACTCCTTTCAAGGACTGTCCCCTTTTTCCAGTCTCTCTGGAGCCTTTTGCTGGTCAAACCGCTCGTTCAGGTGATTTGGGACTAACCCAGAACTGACAGCTCAGGGACTGACACTGACATTATCCTTTCAGCACACTGTCCCCCCCCAGCGCTGGGCCCTGCACGGCCGAACTGCAGCGCAGTTTCTGTCAGGCTGCTCCTGTTTTCAGTGGGGTTTTTAGGGCTGTGCATTGTGCCTCATTTCACGGTGGGGTTGGGCTCCCCGTGTTGCTATGGGGGGAAATACGCTGGAGCCTCGTTTATATAGAGGAGGTGAGTCCCACTGCCTGACACATGCACCTTTAGACTGGTGTCAGAGCTCACCGTGCCTCGATGGCAGCTTTCAGTAGCATGTGAATCACCACCAGACCCCGGCAGCACATCGTTCCTGCTGCTAACTCCTGGAACAGTGGCTGGGTCAGTATTTTATTCTCCTTTTCCTGTTCCTAACACAGTTAAAATCGCAGCCCTGAATCACGCATATTAGGGTTTGGAGAAAGGTTTTTAGCGCTGCGGATGAACGCTCGGACTGCTGTTCTGTGAGTGCAAACGTCTCACTTCTTCAGACAAGGCTCCGTGATTCAGCTGAAAGGATCTGAACACCTGGTTCTGTTTGCCCGTTCAGGGGCAAGAAAGTTAACCAAAGCTAAACTAGGGTTCTGTGGTACGTGCCGCAGAAAACCACGCAGCGAGAGGGCAGAACCACGCAGCGAGAGGGCTGTTCCTGGCTGAAAACTAGTGAACAGTTTTTATCTTTATGCTGTCATGGAAAATGAGTCACGATGTGCCTAAACTGCCAGGTGAAACCAAGGGATGCCACCACCGTCTCAGTCCGAATGGTAATTTTATTATGAGAACCCACTTTCCCTGACGAGTATTACACCGAGACGCTGCAGGAAGCGCTCTGCCAGGGATGCCTAGGCGCAGGATTCACAGCTCAGGCTCTGATCAGGAAGCTGTTTTCTTCCCTTACTTGGGACGCCCCATGCAGGGTGAATCCCTGACAAGACTCCTGTTTGTTCCACCTTTCCAGATGAGAGTAACAGAGAGAATCTCATGGGGCAGCATTTCTTTCTGCCATAAGGAACTGTTCCTGAGCAGTGCCCATCACTTCCAACCAAGCTCAGCATCAGGAAAAGAAATGAAACACCAAAACAACTCTGCTGCGAACCCACGAACAGATTGGTTTGGGATTGAATAAGAAATAAGAACCTGCTGATCTAATTCCCCATTTATCAATAATCCCTCCAGTGTGAGCAGTTTAACCTCATGCTCCGTTCCCTTTCTGTACTCACAATGTCAGCTCCAGAGCCGCTCAGACAGCTCTGAGACCCCCAAGGTCCAACGTGTGGCAGCGTGCGCGGGGACGGCCGTGGCCAGTGAAAGCTGCCCATGTTTCATTGCCACCCAGCCAGGACCCAACCGCTTCACTGTCCTCTCACTTAGACCCACAAACCCAGAGAACCAGTTGAGCGAGAGATGCACAATAACCAACGTCATCAGCACTGTCTTCACCACCTTTGTGAGGAAATAGCACCTTGTTTGCTCACAACGGGGATGTTCCCCATTGCTATTTTTACCTGACCAGTTGCTTTTTAGGGTCTAGGATGTTCAATAACTTGTCTGCATACACCTTCTTAGAAGCAGTAAAAAGGATGATCTGGGGAATAAAAGGGAAAACACAATTATTTTAGATATAAGTATGTGAAATAATTTAAAAATGAAATGCAAAGGTAGTGTATGATGGTTTTACCTCATAAATCTGAGACATACGTTCCAGGAATTCTCGGAAGAATGGCCTTAACCGGACATAAACCTGAAGCAGAGACGGACTTTATTAGAGATTCAGAACACTTCAGCTGCCACCCATTCGTACAGAGCGGATCACCCGGAGCGTGAGGAATAAACAGCCCATAGTAACGTCCTGCAGAGTGACAGCTCAGTGCAACCAGCAGCCATCGGCCCGCAGCAGCCACAGTGAAAGCGCAGGGTGGGACAATGAGGCTTAACACATTCACTGGAGAATTTGATGGAATTGGAAAGAATTTCAAAGAAAATACAAAAGCTGGACAATCACTAAAGAAACAACAAAACTGGTTGCTTCACCTAGAACCACACAGAAGCATAAATCCTTCCCGGTAAAACACCGCGGCACCCGCTGCCACGGATCCCAGCCCCTTGCAGGAAGGGCCTGTTTCTAAACCAGGGTGAATTTCATTATTTCACCTAAAATGTGGGATGGCTTTGATTTGTTTCTGTCCTAAAGTGTCTCAAGTTCTGCCGTAAGTTTGCCAAATGACCGGTTACTACGGGAAAACTTGAGCCTTCATCAGGGGACAGTCACAGCTGCGTGGGCTCCTCATGCGGGCACAGCTGGTTTTTAGCCTGTGGGTAGTTGCAGCCGCTTGGTGAGGGGTTTGCTCTGGATTGCTGCCAGCTCCTGGCGAGCACCTCTCCCTGCAGTACCTGTCCTCGTATCAGCTTTCTCCGGGAGGTTCACACGGAATGAGAAATCCAGGGACAACAGTTTCTGTTTAGCATATGTATTTCTAACCACACACAGCTATACTGTAACGATGACATCGATGGCAGCGTCACTGGTCTGTTCTTACTGGTTTCTGACACTCAGGCACAGCATTAAGGCAGCTGCATCGTTACGCCCAGCTATGATGAACTGAGAGAGAACCCCGGGTACCCCAAGTAGAGAATTCAGTAACCGAAGGTGGACTCAACACACCCATCACTCCGGCTGGTAGATGTAACGTGCAGGATCGTTTTTGAAAATACCGATAGGACTCTAATACTAATGGTCACCATTTTTAATGACTGAAAGTTTGTCGACAGAGATACATGGTGTCACATGATGTCATCTAGTTCAAAGTGACTCATACATGCATAACAGATAGGAAAAGCCCTCTTCAAGTTTTCTGGTGGGCTTTTTGTTTGTTGGTTGTTTTTTTAATTCCCCAAACAATCATCATATCTCACTATTTCAATGGCAACAAAATCTACACGTGCAAAATCAAAGTTGTCACTCAATGTCGTCCTTGCTTAAAATACACAGGATTTTAGTTCTTCCAAGGTGGAGTTGGAAGGAAAGATTGTTCCCTTCAGGCATTAAAAGACACCAACAAAAGACGTGTTCCACCCCGTGTCAAAACGGCTGAGGTTCCAGCCATGAACTCAGGACACCTGGAAGATCTCTTCACTCGGTGATCTGGCCAGAGCCGGGTTAGGTACCTTGCCCCTGTGAAGCTGCACTTACCCGCTGCCCTTGCAGGACAGGCTCTCTCCAACATGGTGAGACACCCCGCCTGGCCCAGCCACGTCCATGTAGCCACCTCCCCCTGGGACACCGGTGCCGGGCTAACCTGCATGCTGCTGCTCTTACCGAAGAGGCCTGGCACAGGCTGCTGCAAGGACACGGCACGTGAGGCCAGCCTCAGACCAGACTGCATGAGACATGCTGCACCCTGGTGGCTCCTGCTCCAGGCCTGGAGCAGGGAAACAAGCCCGATTGGTTTCCAACTGGACCGTGTCTCCAGTGACGCAAGACAAAGACCATCCCATCACCAGAGAGAACTGCCCGAAGCATGGCCAGCTACAGCTCTTCAAGGGGTAGAAGTGCAATTCTAGAGGTTCTCCTGAACAAAAACGACTCCCCAAGCTGACACCAGGTCGCTTTGGGGATGCTGCCCACGATACTCTAAAGCTTCATGGTTTCCAGCTCCAGAGCTTGACAGCTCTGCCATTGTTTCTGAGACAGGCAGTGGAGTTGATCCCAAGGGACAGGCTGAAGGCACAAGCACTGTTTGCCTCGGTCCACTGCAGCAACGAAGGAAAGCATCAAAGTTGTTGCTGGTGACAGTAAGATGGATCACATGGAACACGATAGTCAAGAACCTACAGCTGACCGATGGAGCTCCAGAACATCTTTCAAGGGTCACGAAGACCACAGGGAATTGTTCTGTGACAGATCCGTGAAGGAGCGTTTCTGCTGAAGAACTGAGTGGAAACACCTGCCTGCTGTCTACGGCCTGCTAATGCCCAGGGGTGGAACAGAGGCTGAGGTGGCCTCACGGCTGGGAGTTAAAGCCAGCAACAGAGCAAAACCGCTTTACCAAGAAAAAGAGATAAAGTTCTTTGTCAGAGAAGCTGCTGGTCTTATTATGTGAAGTCATACAACAGGTACGATGTCTAAGGTCAGCAGCTGAGGAGCTGAACATTTGTTTTTGTTTTCTGGGCAGATGTAAGACAGCGCTTAGAGACGGGATTTAAGAACACTGCAGTTCTGCAAAGACTGTATTTTTACTAAGTCATTGACATAGTTTAGAGGTGTTTTTTTTCAATGCAGAAAACACAAAATTCATTGTTTCAAAAGCCTCAAGTAAGTAATCCCGACTGTCTCCATTTCACAGAGTTTTCTATTTTTATGTATTGATTTGTTTTAAACAGAAATCAGGGAGTGTAAGTGAGCCATCCCATGGTTTAAGCCCTGTAAGCCATTGCTGGAATCATGTGGTGGTGTTTAACTCTGCAGACCACTGCTCTGTGCTCAGACATTAAATAGTTCCTCTCTTCTGCATAACTCTGCGTAAGCTGCCGGCAATAACTTACGAGCAAACGAGCCCCCATTTTTGGAAACCTTTCTTTAAAAACAGGCTGTCACGTACATCACTGACACAAGGAACAGAGCTGAGCTCCTGGACATGACCCTTGTGCCTGACTCACAGGCCAGTGCAGTTTAGCTGTGTTTTGGAAGTGGCCTTCGAGAACCCAAGTCAATCCGACTGCTCCAGCTGCGGTATCCTATAACGCCCGGTTTGGAGCATCTGTGAGAAAGTGCCTGGTTTATAACAGCGCCGTCACTGCCAGAGCCCTGGCTCAAAGCCTTTGGTTGGGTAAGGAACTCGGCACGCTGTGGACCCCGGCTCAGATCTGCAGGATCAGCCAGGCTGAATGTAAGCGAGATGGGACAGTCAGGAAAACCAGCACCGACCTGGGTTCTGCCCTTTCTTAAACAACTGATAGGTAATTGTCTGATATTTCTGGAAAACCGACGTGGAAGCGCTGCACCTTTGGATACTAACGGAAAACATCTTCGGCAGTCTCTTTCTCTCTGAGCATTGTTTTCAGTGGGCTCCTTTGTGCAGTGCTTTATTGACAGTAACTTGCTGAGCTCCGCCTTGCTCAGACAGCTGTAGTGTCGGCGTCTCTGCTGCCAGCCGAAATGACTTTCAAAATGAGATCTGGAGTTCTGAAATTGGTAGAGGACTATGCCAGAGGCGATGGTCAAATTGATAAGCAAAAGAACTACATGTTGAAAGCTGATAAAAGCTAATCACTGCTTAAATTCACTAGGAGGGGTATGAAATACCAACAAACTTCTGTCCAACTTTAATCACAGGAGAAGATTATTTCTCTTTTTGCATATTATACCCTTGTTAAACATGAACTTAATTGTATCCTTAAGATATCTGTCTTGCTTATTACCTGTCACCTCAGGAGGTGAATGTTTTATCAGTGTCTAGTGTGATGTAAAACCAGCAAAAGAGAGTGGGGTGATGGGGAGGGTGTGCTCAAAGACAGCGGCCAACTTTCTCGTGCCTGCAGGGAGCTGCTGCTCCTCAGCAAATCCTGGCTAGACTCTAGGGAGAGCCAAGAGAAAACTCATCCAGACCCACAGCGTAACTGTGCTGTGTCGGGGGCCACACAGCCTTGTGTGCAATGCCGGTAAGTGAAGCTTTAGAACCACTCGAAGTCACCCTTTCCATCGACTTCAGCTTCCCGACGGCAAAATCCCAGTTAGACGTCAGCACAAACACAGTCACTGGAAGGACCACAATTATAGGCAGAAAATACTCCAATCACACTGAGATCTCTTAAGAGAAGGAAGGAAAAAAAATGAAGCTTTAGCTTTCCTGATTCTGTCAGCAGTGTTAAGACCTTCCAAAGAGCGAATTCAAAGGCTCATTCCCAGTCCAGCCTGGAGGAGACTATGCCTGGCCATCACCAAATAAGAGAAGATAAACCCAGGTTTAAAAATTATTTCAGCTTTTCAGATTCCAAGAGTTTGAATGAGAAACAGTGAAGAGAAACATTTTTAAAATCAGGAAAAATACCTGGACAAGTGTCCTTTTAAGGTGCCTGAAGACTGGCTCATTCTCCAAAGATACTACAGTGAAGTCCGATATCGTGCCAACTACATGGTGGGGAAGCTGTAGCTACTCCCAGGACAATCACCCAAAAGGACCTGAGAACAACAGCCTGGGTCAGTGCAGCACCTCTGGTAGTTGCTGGAAGAGAGTTACTCCTGCCCATGCTCGTTCCTCCACAGCACGTCAGTGTAAACCACACACGACTAAACCACCACCACCTCCGACAGCTGGAGAAACCCCGACATCCAGCAGCCGTCACGAGACAATCACCAGTCACTGAAAGCCAGTGGACTCTGGGAGTGAAGAGGTGGAACTGGCACTGGCAAAGTGTCCAGCAAGACGAATGACCGAGACAGAGCTGCTTACTGCCAGGCTCTGAAGATGCCTGCTGCATAGAAAGAGCCATCAGCCAGCATGGGCTGGACTTCCCTACCAAGGCAGGAAGTTGAACGGTCTGCGAAAAGCTGTACCGGGGCAGCAACACTGGCTGAGCCGTCAGGGCTCCTGCCTCCACCCGCTGCCAAGGAGATAGGCTGCCACTGCAGAGACCTCGCACGCGCTCTCAAAACCGAGCGCTGACACCCGGAATCAGCGACCGACACCACACAGCGCACCACAGCACCCCCAGCACAGGCCATCCACCGCGCCAAGCCGGACACCCCCGGTTTATAACCAGGCAGGTCCTCACCTCTCACTGACCAGGACGGTACCAAACACGCACAGTGGGGATTCACAAGTTAAACCAAACACAAAGGTACGGATTTGTCAACGCACATCAATTACCTGGTAAATGACATCTTGAAAAAGAACTGGAAAAGTGAGTGCAGCATCTTCTAATTCATTCAGACTACAGTGCACTAATGTTTCATCCTATTGCAAAAAGAAAAGGTGGTGTAAAAGAAAGAAAACGCTGTCAAGAGAATGTTGACAACTGGAAGCTGTTTTCTGGATTTCCATGCTCACGTTAAGGTAGGCTTATTTACCCTGGAACATTTATTTTTGTGCAAATGCTGTCAAAATTGGAGAATAATTCTTTGAATGAATTATACATTCCATTATTCTTGCAGGTTTTGAAAAATTCCACTTCAAATTGTGAGCTAGGGGCGTAATTACAAGAGGACATTTTAATTGTGTAGGCTGTCCTGTTGCTCAGATCAAACTGGCACCTGCCAGCACAAATACTCTCCCCATTCAGCCGGCCGCTAGAGGCCCTTCTGGTGATACTGGCCACATTCCTGGCATCATTAACAGGGTCTGAAACCACTTTCAAAGCAGGGAGACTACCAGAAATTATTATAGACACACATATATTTCCTATGAATATTGAAAAAGTAGATTTGTGCCCTCTAAGAATAGGAGTGTCCTAAGAATTAAAGGATTCGTTCCTGACCAATCTTGACACAAAACACTTGAAGCTGAATTTTCCTATTTACTACATCTCAGGTTTTTCCACATTGGATTTCGGGAAGCTTTATGGGGACAGACAGCTCTTTGTTTGAGGTGATAAAACCTGCACTGCTTTATTTCGAACAAGCTGGTAACTACTGAACACAGCGAGCATTCTATTTGGGCCACTACGGTTTTTTCTAATGCAGACTATATTTAACAAAAAAATATTAAAATGTGTGTAACATTCACCAAGGCCTTTTTGTTAAAGCAAACATTACTAATTTCAGCCACAAGTACAAGAAATTAAATGCTACGATGGTACACCCCCCCACCCCGCTTTGCGGGTGTGTTTATAGAGATTATTTACCAAGTCTAGAACTAAGGAGAATTCTGGTGTGCTTCTTGTTTTCAGGGGAAGAGCTGGCTTTCTGTTGAGTTGTTCTTCTGTTAGTGGCGGAACATGTTTGATGAAATAGTATCTGAAAAGAATACGGATTTTGTTGTAGAAATGTATGTACCTTATTCAACGGGTAATGCTGGAACCCAGCTTAATAGTCCAAATATTTAAGGCTGGATGAGAAGAAAGTATTTTAAATCCAAAGACCCCCATCTATATGTGGGGGTATATAAATGCATATAAATCTATATACACTTTTTTTTTTTAAACTCAAGAGCTTTTGGAATTCATTACCTTAATATAAAAATATCCCAACTACAATAAAAATGTCTTATTCCAATACCCAGAACGGTCAGTGTAATGTTTTCAGCAAAATCATTAGCACTTACGGATCAAAGACTTCCCAGTCTTCCTCATAGGTGGCTTCTGCATGAGCTGATGAGTAGCCACTGTCTGGAGATACTGGTGCTAAAATTCAATGAAAATGACCAAAACAACAAATAAAACAAAAAACCACAAGAGCTAGTCTCATTAGTGCAGTTGGGGAAAGTGAAAACTTGATACACGAGTGCCTCAAACGACAGCGAGAAAACCCTCTCTTCCATCCCACCCTCTCGGTCCTCTTCTCCCCTTTGAAACTGCCTGCACGGCTCCTCAGGAGCGACCTGAGACCCTGACGTGCCATCATGCTACAGAGCTTCATGGCCTGGCCAGGCTGGAAGTGCCCATATGACAGGGCAAGGAGTCCGTACAACCCCAATGGCGTGAATGGGCTGGACGAACGGGCCAGCCGAAGGAGCCAGCACAGCTCGCCCACCTCCTGGCCGAGAAGCCCATCGGAACTGAGGCCACAGCCCAGCTCAGAAGGTCTGGACCGGACTGATGGGTCACATTAGCTCCTCTACTTCGAGGTTAAATTTACCTCCTTGAAAAGAGTCCTCAAAACCTCCGCACTACCTGACTACCAACGTTCTGGGGGTCCAGGAAGGATTTAGATCACTGATAAGAATTTGATCTGGCCATCCGCACAGAGGAGAAGCTCAATCTTCTGGATACAATTTTGCCTGGATACACTGTTTGCCTGCCCTCAACAAATGTGAAATGTTAATTCACACGAAATGCAGGCACTCGGATCTCACTGCGAGTACGAGTTACGCTCACCTTCAACCCCTGAGCCCACGCACGTGCACCTCTCTTACCCGTGAGAGGGGGCAGGTCACGGTCGTTCGCTTCCTCCACTTCTTCTAAGCCGTTGTTGACAGCAGACCTGACCTGCACTGCCTGGCTGGTGTAAGCTGCTCCGTTGGTCGACGTGGCAGTACTCGTGGTGATCTCATCTACCTGTTCCATGTCAAGCTGTTTGACTATTTCTTCAGCTTCAACAGCTTGTCCTGGAGAATCTGATCCTGATGTTCCTGTGGGAAAAGTTCAGCACACTCAGTCTGAGTCACCTATCAGGACATGACAGTCATCATTCCCCCCGCAAAAGTGTCAGAATAACTGAAGATGGCTGTGTTTGCTTCGTGTTACAAAAACAAGAACCAAAACGAAGACCACGACAAATGCCGGTTGTTTGGGACAAGGAACTTAACACCAATTTGTTTTTTCTTCTTTTCCTTCTTTTTTTTTTGTAAATAAAAGGTACTCTCTAGATACTTACACCTATGAAAGAAATGTTCTAACGCACCTAAACCTGGTGCTTCTTTCATTAACCATCAACCCCCTACGAATTAAGGAGCCCTTCATCCGGCAGCAGTAACTCACGGTCTGTACATCAGCATGAAACGGGTATTGCTGCCCAGAACAGCTTTTGCTTAGAGAAATAATCCATCCTTCTTAGCTATACCACTACTGGCTTTTTTAAACAATACTCACCATTTTTATTTGCTGGTGAAAAAAAATTGAAGACGGGAGAAAAGATGGTTCCCAGTAACGTAGTTCGGGGAGGGCTGCCCGTGGCAGGATTATCTTCCAATTTTCCATTTTGCTTTACGTGTTGGTTTGTCATTTCGTAACTGCCAGCTTCTGCAAAAGAAAAGTTACGCAGTGTAACACCACTGCTTCACAGGCCCAGCCTCACTTTTACTGCTGTTATTTTCACTAAAGGAAAGATCCCTCTTGCTCGTGGTTCAACTTGGTCAACTTCTGACACCATCTTCTCACTCTGAATTAGGAAGCTCTCCTTGTTTCTATAAAATACACTATAGATGAACAAATAACAGCAGTTTAAATCCTTTAAATGGTCTCGACAATGGAAAAGAGACTGTAAGATGCCACACACTTCCACAGCAAATAGGTGTCACTATCTGGGGGCTCCGCTAGATGGAAACAAGAGAAAATGTCAGCGGTCTCCACCAGCTGACCCCCTCAACTTCCCCAGGTCAAGCCCAGAGTTTATTATTCTCCACATATACACACACACACATATGCACATAAATACAATCATGAAGGAAAATGTTTGGTTGCTGTCAAGGGTAACAAAGGACACAGAATTAAATCAATCTCACAGTACAAAACATAACCTGGAACAATTGAGGTTTCCTATAAATGCACATGTAAAGAACATCCCAGAACTATCACGTCGTTACTGAGATATTCAGAGAGAAACCATTTCCACAGGGAGGTGGCCAGACACTGGAATAGGGTTGTGGAATCTCCACCCTCAGAGATATTCCTGACTTGACTGGGCCAGGCTCTGAGCAGCCTGATCTATCTCCAAAGCCAGATCCCATTTCAACGCTGCTGTGAGGGGAGCAGGGGGACTGGCCCAGATGACCGTCAGAGGACCCCTGTGATCTGAATCTTCCTCTGATGCCATGACAGAAACCCACCTATGCGTTTGAGGAGTGCTTTCAACATCTAAGGACACCTGGTTACTTCCACAAAGGTCCTGAGTTGGGAAGTCACATTTCACTTTTTTTGGTGAGGAAACGGGAGAAGAGCTAAGTCACATCATTAGAGGTTGGCTTTTTAGGATCATAATTTTCAAAACAATTTAAATTAGTTCCTAAACAGTTGGTCACGATCCCACAGCCAAACTGTTTGTACAAAGATCCAGTGGATGCTTTGGAGAAGTAGTGCTGGACCTGTTGCTTCCAGACTGAGAAACCTTACTTTGGTACTATCAGCTCAGCCTTGCTCTCCCTGCAGCCAGTCACAAACCCCGTGACAACCTCTGCCACTGGAGAAACGTCCTTGGTTAACACAGGGAGATGACTGCATCACCGCAACGCTGCAACACCGTATGAGAGAGCATTCACCAACCTCCATTCATCTGACTTTTCCGTCGCACTCGCGAGATCTGTTTGTTAGGCTTTTCCCCGGTTTGAGGCGTGGATGTGATAAGGTTGTTATCTATATCCCGGTCGATTCGACTTCTTTTGGCAGGATTTTCTCTTTCTTCCTTAAAACGGAAAAGGGGGAAAAAAGAAACATGCTGAATAGTGCCTATTCTCCCCACTGAACGCTACCAGAAAATGTTAACTGCCAGAAAGTTTCACAAAAGACCCGTTTATCGTTCTGTTCCCACTGCAGAACGTGCACCCAGTGTCCGGCACCTGGAACTGTCAACTCATCTGAACCGACACAACTCGAGGTGAATAGCGGGGTATCAGGAAAGGAAACCGTACCTGGAGCTTCTGCAGCAGCAAACCTGTCTTGAAGCACTATTCACTGGATAGACAATTTATTGCTATTTAAGTGATATGGAGTTGGGGCAGCATAGAGACAAGGCAACTGAGCTGTCCTGGAAGGGGATTTCTCTGCCTGTTAAGCAGGAGGGGTAACCGCACACCACCACCCTGCGTGGAATTCCCCACCGCGCTCCCTGCCCAAGTCATGTCCAGTACAGACTAGGCTGCTCTTCAGCCCGGGTGGGGCAGGGCATGGCAGAACTCAGTTGGCAGAAGTGCTCTGAGCGAGGGCTGTGAGCCAGCGGTCTCCTCACCTCTAAGTAAACTAATGTTCTTCCCTGGGGCACTCACGTGAATGATACAGAACCAAACGGTTTTGCTTGCTTCTGTGCCCGACTATATGAGGAGGCACACATGGTTCAGAAAGGTTTCTTCCCCTTTTCCCCCAAAGCACATCCTACAACTTCATAAAACGGCAATCTGAAAGCTAACGCATGACCACTAGAGCACACTGAAATGTGCAGTGTGAGACGATGCAAAATAAATGGAGTATAATTATCCACAGGCTATATCCAAGTTAATTACAATTTCAGTTTTAGAATGACAGTATCACCTTTCTGAGTCTTTGAAAAGAGAAAGATGGTTTGTGTGCGCCAAGAAACCAGGAAATAGATCTTTTAGAAAAACTCACCCGAAGCCCCTGCTGACAGTAGAGCAGCTCAAAGAAATGCTAACAAACATGGAGAAGTGCTGACATCCAGAGCAGAAGACAAGTGAACTCCACAGATCCCAGAAACCCTACTGGCACCATCCTCCTTGGTGAGAACCACCTCATTACTACCACTTAGGATGAACGATACCGTATATACTGAAATCCCCTGTCACAAGGGGATCGGCTGGCTCCTGGCCGGAGAAAGAACCTCAGGAAAGGCACCTTACCTTGGGCGAGGAATGGCCTGAACTGAGACTGGAAATAAGGACAGCACACACAACGTCAGTGCAGCTTCTGACAGTTCTAGAAACCCCAAATCAATCAAGTTCAGAGGAACCCACAACAGCAAGCTGTACAGCATTTCAATAAATTAATATTTCAATAGCACCTCCTGTACACAGCCGTGGGTCAGTTCTCCTGGTGTAGCAGATCCGTCATGTAGTACCTGATAGTCACAACTGCACACACCATCCTACTGCTGGCTGCACGGGGTGGGAGCTCGCAGAAGACCTCAAGATCAGACCTACCACCATCCGCACTCAAAGAGCCACATTTTAGTCTCTGGCTTGTCTAACTAAACAGCCATAAGGTTTGTTCAGGTTTTGTTTAAGGAGTATTTATAACAAGACATCTTTACAATCCCCGATAACAGACCTGTGACTGATCGAAATCATAGAATCATATCACTGAGACTTGTTTGGGCTGAAGGGACCTTCTGAGCCCCCCCAGCCCACTCCCCTGCAGGGAGCAGGGACATCTGCACCCAGAGCAGGGGGCTCAGAGCCCCAAGGGCCAACCTGACCTGCCATGGTGCCAGCCATGGGGCTTCTCCCACCTCTCGGGGTGACCTGGGCCAGGGTCTCAGCACCCTCAGCAGCAACAATCTCTGCCTTCTCTCTGCTCTCAATCTCCCTCTCCCAGTTGAACCCATCAGCCCTTGTCCTGCCCCAACAGCCCCTGCTGAACAGCCCCTCCCCAGCTCTCGGACAGCCCCCTTGAAGCACTCAAAGGCCACACTAAGGTCTCCTGGAGCCTTCTCTGCTCCCGGCTGAACACCCCCAACTCTCTCCCCTCTCCTCCCAGCAGAGGGGTTCCACCCTCGGGTCACTCCTGGGGCTCCTCTGGCCCCGCTCCAGCAGCTCCATGTCTCTGCTGGGCTGAGGAACCCAGAGCTGGACCGAGGAACCCAGAGCTGGACCCAGCACTGCAGGGGGGTCTCCCCAGAGCGGGGCAGGGGGGCAGGATCCCCTCCCTCCACCTGCTGCCCACGCTGCTGGGGATGAGCCCAGCACACGGGGGGCTTCTGGGCTGCGAGCGCACGTTGCTGGCTCATGTCCAGCTTTTCACCCACCAGCGCCCCAAGTCCTTCTCTGCAGGATTGCTCTCCAGCCCTTCATCCTCAGCCTGTATTCATGCTTGGGATTGCTCTGACCCATGTGCAAAACCTTGCACTTGGCCTGGCAGAACCTCACGAGGTTTGCACAGGACCACCTCTCAAGCCTGCCCAGGTCCCTCTGGATGGATCCCGTCCCTCAGGCGTGTTGACCACACCACTCAGCTCGGTGTTGTTGGCAGCTTGCTGAGGGTGGCCTTGGTCCCACTGTCCATGTCACTGACAAAGGTGTCAAACAGCACCACCGAGACACACTTGTTCTGAAGACATTTATTGCCCTAAATCCACATAACCTCAGTGGTGATTTAGGTTTTAACGTACCCATAAAGGAACTACTATGCGAGTTGTACACATACACTATCTTGGGGAGTTAGAACGTTTCCATGGCAGCCACAAGACTACTTTGTGAAGTCATTAGTGCTTTGGAAGATAGCCCGGCAGTATCAATATCATGCCATGCTAATGCCACTGGAACCACTCCAAGTCCTGCTACAGGCACAGGAGAAGACATGAAAGGAAGCAGGAGAAAAATGTGGACATTTTATTAAAAAATCTGTCAAGAAAAAGAAGAATGAAATGTAATCCAAAGATCTGGGAGAGGAAGAGAAGAGGGGAAGAGAGAAAGTTAGCAAACCCTCACAGAGACAAAGGAAAGGAAAACCAGACATATTTCCCTTATCTTCACATTCCAACGTAACATGTTTTGCTTAGATCTCAGCGTTTTGTTGCAGTGGTTCTGCAGCCAGGCTGCTGCACCACTGAGCTACAATATAGATGCTGAATGTAAACGAGATGAATTGTCCCCGTTTAATGAAAAACAAAATGTAAGGGCATTTAACCATCTATTTCTAAGGAACTGTTTCTTTGTGGGTACCTCAGTGTTCTACGATCAGTAATTAACACAGGCCATGAAATTCTGAATTTCCCTGTATTTTTGACAAGGTAAGAATATACTGTTATTTTAATTAAAATCATCTCAACTTCACCTTGCTACAGAATTATTGCTGCAACATGTAGTTCAAAACCCAGAAAACACTTCTGAATTCATGCATGTTGATTTATCATATAGTTAACCTGGGACACGTTTTAATTTAGTTATGACTTCTTGGCTCCTCCTCTTGAAAATTTACAGCTACATCACGTCAATATCTGGACTGCTGGGACTGAATGAAGTTTTGTTTTTTTTACCTGGCCTCCCTTCACAGAAACCCCACCGGTTTGCGAAGCAGCTGAGAGGTTACATTCAGCCCATCAAAGGAAGATTTATACATAGTTCACCCTCAAAATGTACACATACACGCAACAGGTTTTAACACGTGAAGATCAGTAACGTTCCGATTTCTGCCTGGATCAAGACAGATGTGATTCAGTGGTTTTGCCCTGACGATGTGTGAATTGGACCCCCTGAGTGGGGCCCGCGTCCACTGTGATAACACACCGAGCATCACATCGACCTCACCAGAGCTGAGTTTGTGAGGTTTGACCTTTATTGGTTGATGGACTCTGGAACAATTCTCAATACAAATGTTAAAATGTTCAGCTACTCTATGCTCACGCACTTTCTTAGTGCTGGTAACCCCCAAACTCCTTAAAACAAATTAAACACCTACTGAACTCATTAGTCGACCCTTTCACAAAGAATAATTGGTAATAAATCCCATGGGGTCCTGGATTCTCTTAAACACACCCACAGCTGACTCCTGCAGCCTTTGATATTCTGCCCTTCTAAGAAAAATATCTGTCAGCTGACACGACTATCACAGCGACTTCTGGCCTTCCAACCCTTCACAAGGACGTTTTCCTTCCACCACATTACGCACGTTTATTTATTCTTAATAGAAATGCTTTTAAATCAGATTTCACTGGATATGACCTGACTGAAACACAGAAGGAGGAATCTGGATGGTGTACCTTGGGTGTGCTCCCTTTAATAAACTTCTTGATTGAAGACAACAAGCCGGTTTCATTTTTCTCTGGTTTTCCTCCGCCAACAGGTAAGCTCTCTTCCACCTCCGAGTGTTTCCTCTTCGCCCTCAGAGCACGCTGCGTGTGAATTTGATTCGACTGCTGAGAAGCTTTCCGCGTTCTCAGCCTCATTTTCATATGCACCACATGTAAAGCTATAAAAGGAAAAAAGGAGAATACTTAGTCATTGAAGAAATGCATTGAGCTGCAGATCGCGAATTCAGAAAGTTATGTAACGCTGGCAGCGTCCTGACGCACCGAGCTTTTCCATCCCTACAGATGCCTTCGCTGAAATCAGAGAGAAGAGCTATTTAAGTTGAAGCACAACACCGGCAGGAGGACAAATGGCTATAATCTGGCCAGGGATCCATCCAGCCATCAGATCAAGGAGGTTTTTGTATGGCTCTCCTGTCCCGGCAGCAGGTACAGAAAATCTACCTGCTTTTAAGACGAAAAGGACTGCACGGTGCCTGGTGTCTTCAGCATCAGTGCTCAGGCTCAGCGACCCAGGCAGTCCCTTCCAGCTCTGCCTTCCTCATCAACACTTCACTAAGTCTCTACATTAAATTTGAGATGAGACATAAATCTAAACCTGTGTCGAGTGTTCACAGCAGAAGAAATCACAAACGAGACGGTGCCTTCAGCACGGGTGAGGAGAGGGCAGCTCAGCCATGGAACCTGAGCTCAACCTCCAACACCACTGCATTTGGGAAGGAGATTAGACCACCGGGAGCCTCCTGCGGGGGCAGTGGCTGTTAGAGCAGAGTAAAAGGCCATTCCATGGAACGTGTCCCATTTATCTCCAACCTGGTCTAGTCAAACCGGTGCATAAATACACCCGCTTTGCTGGAGTCAGGGCTGTGCCTTCTTCAGCTGACTGAAGCACATACTTGGGGCGATCTGACTGGGATGGCTCATGGGCTCACAGCTGTGCATATACAAGACTGGGATCAGAAAGCAGCAGCAAGAAATCCATCTGGGCTGTAATGCACAGATGTAGCGGTAAGAAAGCAACAGGCACTTCCCAGCTGAGGTCATGACCAAAAGCATTTTTTTACAAAGCACACGCTTATCACAACAGGAATCAGGATCTGCTCTTCCGAGGATCATTCAGCACCTATCTTCGTGCTGAACGGAGAGAACAAATCATCTACAGCACTGAAAACATCAGGACTGTCCCAACAGGGAAAGGCAGCAGTGGCACTGCTGTGATTCACAGACAGAACTACCAGAGACTATCTTCCAACACCAGCCTGAGCCCTGTACCTGGCTGCATTTGTTCACAGATAGATAAACCTCAGTCTCAAATGAGAGGTGTTCTGGCTCAGGAAGAGTAACAGAACGACTGACAAAACCGACTCAGCTGGTACTGTCAAGAGGGAAGTGTTTTGGTCACAGATGACATGCAACTGCCGGCAAACCTGGGGGTTCATTTTCCATACATACGTGTCCAGCACTTTCCCCCAGCAGTTAACACAACTGTCTGCGGACGGGAAAAGGACAAGGGGAGGTTCTGAAATGACTGACGTGATGTGGGCTGACAGGTGAGGTCTAAGGAAAGACAGCAGAAACCACAGCCCACATGTATAAAAACGGGTTCCTTAGAACCTTGCGCCCTCTAGTAACAGAAGCACTAAAACTGCGAGTCCACGGGAGTATCCTTCGTTATTAGTATTGGCAATAAAACTGGCACATCGTTTAAAAGAACCTACTGTATGTGGAAAAGAGCAATGCAGAGAAAACGTGAAAAGAGTCCCCAAAGATTTTAATCCAATTTTCTGTTCCTCCTCCCTGCCACTAGAAAAATAAAAAGATAAGAGTAACATTCTTACACAAAGGTGTAAAGTAAGTATGCCTGTTATCAGAACTTGCATCTCAACTTTTCTTTCTTACAAAGTGCTGCCAGGTTAATTTTCAGGTATGATTCACGGTGGGAAGGATCCACACCAACAGACATATGCTGTACTCCTGTACAGATCAGGAGAACTGGACTATACAATGGAAGAAATCCTCAAACATCAATAGACAGGATGGTCCAAAGACACCTTAAAACGTGGGATGTACTTTCACTTCTGAAATCCTGTGGAAAGCAGAACTCTGTTCTCACCGCTGTGGGGATTGGCTCGTGGAGTCTACGTCAGGATGACTTACCCAGACCATGGCATCCCAGCTGGCTGAAAAAAGAACTCTTACATTTAAGGTTTCTCTGTGTGGTCTCAAGTTCACCAAACCACAGACCTTGATTTTCAGTGACCTGTTCTGGGCACTCTCTGGAGAGGGCGTATCGCATAGCACCGAGATAGTCAGGACTCCCTAAAATGTATCTGAGGAGTATATAAGCATATACACAAGTGAGATCCATCATTCTCATTTACCTAGTTCAGAAAACTCAGGTCAGTGCAACTCTCGTCTGACCTGTCAAACTGAAGGTTTTGATTGTTGATGGATACCTGTTTACCATGGGGAATTAGGAATTAAGTAAACGAGCACTAAAATGTAATGGGATTTAGTATATTCAAAGATGTAAACCACAGTCATTACAGTTTACTTACATGTTTTGAAAAAATGGAAGACATTCTGCGAAGTGACTTTGTAAAACAGCAGACTTAAAATTCTCTGTTGAGAAATAGAAAGTGCCATTTCCTGGGTAGGAATAAACAAGACTGGACTAAACCCACATGTGTGTAAGAAGGAATTAGACAAAATTGTCAAACTTGGAAAGAAGACTGAGACTGGTGAAATTCCAATTTGAGAATGAAAATACTACTTAAAATTTGCTGTACTGCAAGTTGCCTGATTTCTCTAGAACTGAGAGAAAAATCAGGCAGACAAACGATGAACCCATTTCCTGTTTGTCAATGGTGAGGATGTATTTCTCCAACAAGGACCCGTGCGGCTCATCTGTGCGCTGCTGCCAGAGCTCTTGGCTCACTTCACACCCTGGGTATCAAGCCTGGGGTTATAAATACCTCTAATGGACTTAGCAACAGTTACTTACAATCCTCTCAAGTGACAGAAGTTTGCTCTCCTCGTGCTGGATGCTTTTGGCAGCAGGCAGATTGTACGTGAATTATATTCGTGTTTCTGAAACAAGCATAAACCAGACTACAAACCTTAGCACACTCCTGCAGTCAGAACAATCGAGTCTGAACGTGTCCGTGAGTTTCCTTCTCAAACAGTATGAGGCGGGTTTCACCACTGCGTGCTGCTCCGGGGGGAAGACCCAACGGAACGACCACATACCCAAGGACCTTGCTGGGCCACATCCAGGCAAGACCGATTGACGCTGGGCCAGGGAGATGCGCCGAGACGGCAGGCGAGCGGTGACACAGTCGGCTGCATGTGGGATTACACTGAACAATCCTAAGTGATTCCTGTACTTTAATTCTCTTTCCAGCAGATTCTTTCTCAGGAGCTGCAGCTCCAAATCCTCTCTCCCTAATTCCTTCTCAGCATGAAAAGTTGATACTGAAGTATTACCGCAACATTGTGAACCAACTAAAGACATTACCAGCAAGTATCCTGAATATTTCAAGACTCGGACCATGTTTCTGCACTATATGCATGTCAAATTATAAGCTCTCAAACCCCTCTTTCTTAAATTCCTCTATGTTTATAATAAACCCAGAAAGTGGGGGGAAAAGGGAAAAAAAAAGGAAACCCCTCACTCTTCAAAAGAGAACTACATAGCAAAGAGGGACGACATGGAATTCTCATTAAACAATCTGTGAGAGGAAGATAAAAAGTGAAGGAGCTAGTAAAAAGCAGCAGCTGAAGGAGCTACAGCTGCAGAGAACTGCCCATCTTTGGGTGCCCGCGCTAAGCTGCCAGGGTCAGCCTGGCTGGTTTTGAGCAGGAGTGTCCCCGCGTGCTGGTTATGGTGTACGTACAGATGGGGATGTGACCAACACACACAAAGCTGTGACAGGCACCAGATTTAACAGCTGTGACAGCTGCTGCCTGGGTTTGAATTGGGAGCCACCAGGGGCAGGTTCGGTGTCCCACCATCCACCAGCTCTGGCACTGCAGACCCCGCTGCTGAGAAAAGGTGTTCACTGCTTTCCAGTATTTCAGGATGTACGAGATGGATCGCAGTGGGCAGATCCACAGACAAAGGAACAAAGAACAAGCATTTCCTTCAATTTCCTTTTAAACAAATAATACCAGTGATATTTTGTCAGCACAGTTCCTTACTGCAATGTGACCAGATTCTGAGTACAAAGAAACATCCCCAGGAGAAGATGTGTTCCTGAGGCTGGACGAAGTCCATTCACATGGTACTAGCCACGTTCTCCAGAAACCGAAGATCTCATGCTTGCCTACAAAGAAGCCCAAGTCACCACGGGAGGTGGACGAACAGCTGGTAAAGCCTAAGCCTGGTGGGGAGAGAGAATGATGGGGCCAGTGACAACCCTGGTGTAACGATACACCTGCCTGGACTCACAACAAAGCCAAGGAAAATGACTTACAGCCAATGTCGTTCATGTGGACAGGCCCCAAAGCACTTCACAAACTTCAAGGAAATGCTTTTTGTTAGTTCAAAGATGTTGAGACTTTTCCCCTTCAAAGACTCTTGGCCTTTCTCTAACCAACTTCTTCTCCTTCCCTAGAAAATTACAGCCATTCCATGTTATTCCAGCTGATGTAGGTCCTATTTTGCAACATACTGTATTACTTGTCGCTCTTCTCAAATCTTTCAAGTGTGTTTTTCTGCAACTGCCTCCTAGAGAGACAATTACTAACTAGGAAACCATGATTCAGAGGAGTCTGGAAGTAGTGCTAGTACAGTGGAGGTAAAAGCAAAATAAAAAGCCAACGATTTATAAAACCAGCAACGCACACAATATGTACTCTTCAAGTGCTGGTGCTTGGTTATGAAATCTGGATAAACGTAGAAAGAAACCACAAGTTCCATCAAAACAATAGCCAGCAATTAGAACTACCAAAGACGCAGCACAAGTGGCACCTCTCAATTTTCCTTGTTTCCTTGAAAGCACCTTTTCTTCTCCACCCTGTCTTCCAGGTTACTAAATCACGTCAGACTGAAATAAAACCGCACTGGAAACCCCTGGGCCTCAGTCCCCTCATTTTAACCACGACCCCTCAGCACCTTGCCGTGGGCTCACAGACACAGTTCTATGCTACCCAAGTTTAAGCATCTCCCCTAAAAGAAACATTTTTTTGGAAAGATTTTGCCAGAGAATGAAGGTGGCTTTTCATCATCAGCCCGAACAGAAACTAGACTTTCTGTTACTTCATTTTTCTGCTCTAGCAGTCATATTTCCACTGTTTTGCCATCGCTTTGCTAGTGAGGCCGTGTTTTGATTATACGCCATGCATTTGGAACTGAAAGTTTATTCCCTCCAGGCCAAGGTATTTCTCTCTTTGCAGCTGGGGGTACGCGCTTGTAATTAGTTCAGTCCTCCCCATTCAGGCCAGACTACTAACCAGCGAGGGCAAACGGAGAGCTGGGTTAGTCCTGGAAGAGCTATCTCAGAACAGAACCCCCAAATCTGCTGCTGCAGAAAGATGCTATTTACAGTCTCTGATGTTGTCAAGACAAGAATTTTACATTAGTCATCTTCAGCTCTTGTGGAGCTCACCGAGAGCCGCGCTGTTTGGCAATTCAACTCTGCCGTGCTGGAGCTTTAGGCGAGCGGGTAACAAATTCCACTAGAAGCAGCCCTGTTCCTGTGGTGGTTCTGGAACAGACCAGCTGTCTTTAGACACATCAGGCTCTCTGGACATTTAATCCCTGCTGCTGGGCACACAGGGAGCCTATTTTTGGAAGCCATCTCCCTCCTGTCACAACCCGTGGTATGGACAGGTTGCTAAACACTTCCTGAACAGACCTGCCAGGATGTTGTCTGACCACAAAAAAATCCAAACGAGTTACTTTTGGTAACTGTTCGTCTCATCCATTTTAGATATCTTTTAAATAAAAACAACCCCCCCCCAACAAACAAACAAAAAACAATCAAAAAAATCAAGATGATGAACATGCCCAAGACAGCCTGTGCTGGACAACGGAAGCCACGGAGTAACTCCTGTGCTGTTCCAAGAAGCTCATCGTTTCTGCAAGCTCTACACAGCTGCAGTTTGTTTAACTTCACAGAAACCCTCATCCTGCCTTACTTCACCTTAACCTTCCCATGGCATCAGAACCACGGTCACGTATCCCGGAGGACTTCAGCAGGCTGCTGTCTTTTCAAAGGCTAGATAAGGGGCTTGGCTGCTCCTCTGGTCTTAAGAATAGCAGACTATTTTTACTGTAAGAGAAAAACTCTTTAAATGATAATATGAGTCTTACTGCCGTGGAAAACATCTTCCTTGATACACAATATAGCTTCAAAACCTTTAAAAACAGTTTAAACTGCGCTCTCTGCCTCGTAAGGGACTGCTCTTACGCTCCTCTCGCACTGGCTTTCCTGATGTAATAAGAAAAACCCCAACCACCTCTGTTGTTAAAGATGGGGAAAATGCCACCAGTCAAGATTTTTATCAGTTGAATTTTACACTGAACATTTTCCATTACAATACAGACCGATTTAAACCTGACTCCTTCAGAGACCGTTCTGGCCTATTTCTTGCACAGAGAACTTCTCTCGTAGAAATGGTGGTCTGAGATCTTTTTGCTAATTCACGCAGGTATCCAAGTTAAAACCAATAGGAAACTAAGTGCTAAAGTTTTCACAGCTTCACCAACCTGCGAGCGGTATGATGCTTCTACAGATAACCTTAAAAACAAAATATTGAGACATTCTGAACGTGAATCTCATTCTGTTTCAGAACCTTAACAGAAAGGAGTTCCAGGGACCTGTCTGATCCTGCTGCAACGAGGCTATTTTACACATTTTATTTTCTTTCATTATTTTTCTCACTATTTTATTTTGGGTGAAAAATCCACAAGAAAAACCAAAGCTCCTTGGCTATTCAGTGAAGAGATACAGGAAGATTCTGGTCAATATTCCAGTAATTCAAAGTACAATAGGCACAAGTTACCAACAGCAACAGAAGTTTCATAAGGCAAAACTGATCTGCATACGCACTGTAACACTTTGTTCTTCCTCGATTCCACCCTGAATTTCACCCATTTAGTTCACAAGCTAATGGCCTCCAGTTTGGTCTAACATCTCTCTGCCACTTTAAAACGCATGAGATGTACGGCAGTAATGTCTTTATGGCCGTGAAGTAGCAGACACGGCTCTGTGAACGCGCAGGGAGTCACTCTGTGGGGTGAGGAGACAGTGCTTGCCTAGTGCCTCACTTCAGGAGGTTTATGTCGGAGAACAAGACAGGAGCTGTAGGACTACTGTGTCACTGGAGCCCTGTGGAATGGGTTTACATTCTTAAGAAAAAAGTTTCAGTTTGCCTGGCACCCCTAGAAAAGGGGGTTGGCACCTGCGCCACGGGGCGTGGATTCACCTGCTGCGCTAGGAAATCTGAACGGCACAGCGGCGGCTGAAGTCCACTGCTCACCACGCTCAACCAACTCTCTGTAGATATGGATTTTAAAACTGAGGAGTCTGCAAGAACAAGTGCTGGTATCAGCGGTTGGATTTTTTCCTAGCCGTTCCCCAGCACTAGAAGAAAGCCCAGCCTCTCCATCAGGAGAGCGAAAGGGCCATGCCATGTCCCAAAGCAATGCAAGTCCTCTGGATGGGGGTTGATTTACTACATTACAAAGCAGTTACGTTATAATTTGGGAACATTTTCCAGATACTGAGGAGACCTAATTTAACTGAAGTACCAAACTTAATGCAGGTTAACTCCAATACCGAACAAATCCTTGGGAGAAAGCTAGCTGTCCCCCTCGTGCCACTCAGTATATGCATCAGAGCACACGACGCTTCTCACTGGAAGTGATGAAGAAACAATTCAGCAAAATCCTGGACGAGTTTTCTCGGCATTTATAAAAGTTTTAATGAAAAAAAAAGGAATGTTTTCTAAATTCCACACCTTCTTCCTATGCCATCCAGCTCAGCAGGTACTTTTGCACTGTGCATTATGACGGAAGGGGCAGGGAGGGCAAGAGGGAAGGGAAAGGCAGCCTGTAGTTCCGTGATGTTTCCCCCGATGGAGCAGTGGGTTTAAGGAGCTATTTATTCTCTCCCCACGTACTCTGCCCTTTACTGCCCGCCAGCAGGTAGCTGTGAGACGTTAGTTTTTGCTGAGCAGCTGGCACAGGGAGCTCCAGCCTCCCTGCTTGGGCACAGCTCGCTCGCACTCACCTGACAGTTGGCTGCTCCGACGGGCTGTGGCTCCATG
Source organism: Bucorvus abyssinicus (assembly GCA_009769605.1). Classification (NCBI taxonomy): domain Eukaryota; kingdom Metazoa; phylum Chordata; class Aves; order Bucerotiformes; family Bucorvidae; genus Bucorvus; species Bucorvus abyssinicus. The sequence continues at coordinate 21,788,916 of CM020038.1, forward strand.
ACAGCCTAAGCCAGTCCAACGGCTGCCGTGCTCCAGCACCCTCCCCGAGGCAGCTCTGGCACTCCGCTACCCTCCGTTTAGCCATATTTTTAGGCCTGCTTAGTAAACGGAAATGTTTCATCACAGAATCACAGGAACAAAGGGTGGAATCAAAACACACAACTCCTGGCAGGGGGAAGGAGAGCTGTACTAGTAAACCAGCACGTGCAGGGCACAGGGTTACCGCATGGTTCCATGATTGGCCGCGTAGAACTACATAAGGAACACCACACTCTGCTGCCAGCGGGCTCTCCAGGAGTCATGGATGTGTTGACAACACAGCGTTCTCCTGGATGGGGCTCAGGAGCAGCTCGAAGCAGTGCATGGCAGAGGGCTGGTCCCTGCAGGTAGGGCTGAGGAGGTCACCCTGCTTTGGAGGAAGAGAGCTGAGCGGGGAGGACGCGACCGGTGTCACCCTGCTGGCTTTCCAGGCCCAGGAACACATCCTGGCCATCACACTGACTGCTCGGTGGGGCTGTAGCACCAAGGGACTGTTCTAAGCTGCTGTGGAACCACAGCCTCAGCTGCTCCAGCACCAGCAGTGAGGCTGGTTAGTTTGCATTGATATGAGCACTAAAACTATTCAGGTTTAAAGTTTTCATTTTCTGGTATGTTATTGTAACAAAGAGCATCCAGTCACAGATTTTTAAAGCAACAGTATTTTATGTCATGGGTTTAATTTGCTTATTGTACTCTTTGATGGGCTGCAGTCTTTAGCATAAAGGGTGACCAGCTTTTTCTATTACAGTTGATTTTTTTACAGCCTTGTTTCTAGAGAGAATAAGGGTTCTACAAATGCACTGTCCATAACTGTCTGTATGTCTGTCAGTCTGCCTGTGGAAGCCACTGACCAACTTCAACCCAGTTTCACAGACAGAGACAAACTTCAAACATACCGAGTTCCCACAAGTTTTCTGAAAACCAAAAGCTATGTAGGTAAGACAGACCCAGTGAGGAATGGCTGCAGCCCCCTCCCTACCCCACATCCACGCTCCACTTGTCTCCTTTCGCATCCTACCCCCGAAGAACAGGTCGGCTCCTCAGCAGAGACTGGGCAGTCAGTGAACCACCACGCACTCTGCTCGCAGCTCGACTTCAGGCTGCAGGTGGGAGAGCAAGCAGGAGGGGTTCTGCCTGGAGGAGGGGTCCTCGAAATGCTGGGGATGGGGTCTGGAGGTCCTACAGGAGAGGAGAGGGCTGCAATGTTTTGTGGGAAAACAGACCTTATCAACTCTGCTCTTCAAGAAACAACACATAACTGCCCAGACTGTTTTAGCTCGTGCTTGTGATTATCTCGTCATACGAAGAATCCTCCTGTACAACACTTACAGCATGACAGTAACTCAGAAAGAGCGTTTGAAGAACAATGCTAAGCATCCCATTCCTGCAAATGGTTAACAACTTCTGTCCCTGAGCACTATAGGAGATCAAAACTCCTACAGAATAGTAGTTGAAAACCTGAACATTAAAAGTGGGGAGAAAAAAAATCCTTCCCATCCTTTCAGAATCATGTAGGTTATCAAACAGAACTCCAGTTTTTAAACTCTCTTTGAGCACAGAGGATAAACAAAGCCCACCCAGGTAAGTTCAAACAACCATCTACTGCAAACTTGGTGCTGCAGCAGATGAGCAGTGTCCATCTAGCCACAGGGACCAGGGCAGAGCTGAGCTGTGAACTCCACTAACAGGTGAAAAAGCATCTGTTCAGACATCCAGAAAACTCAGCACAGGTTTTATGTGATCTGCTTCTCTCCTCTGCTGGGTGACTGAAGGCTCTTAACACTCTTTTTCAGCCTTTTCAGATCACTTTGTCTCCTCTCCTATCAACTGCCCCGTGCTTCTCGCTTGTTTCACAAGGAGCTTAATACAAACACAAACTTTAGAAGTTGCACTTCTGCCCTCTCATAAGGGAAGATCTTAATTAATTTAAGTCCACAGCAGTTTTTTACTGTGGGTCTAGTGAGAGCTTTTGAAACCGATCATCTCATGGTCCCGTGTATAGTGCTTCGGTTCACAGAACAAAGCAGCCTCAGAGCACCCCAGCTGAAGCCTGACAAACTGCGCTGGATTATACACTTCAGCCACTAATGGACATGGGACCAGACTGCGTTAGAATCTCCAGAACCACACACAGAGAGCCCTCCACACCAGCAGCCTCCTTCCATGGCTCTGCTCCTCTTGCACCACACTATCGGGCATACAGATGAAGCCTGACAACGCCGTGAGTGAGCTGATAGAACTGCACTGGGTCTAAAAACAAAACGAAACCTTCACAAGACAAGCAAGCCCTTTCCCCTAGCAATTCTGACAAAATACCAGCTACCTGCAAACGCAGGCACAGAGCCTTTCCCAGCCCCAGGTGCAGGAACAGCTACCCGTGCTCCTCACCCTACAGAGGGAACAGAAAACACCTACCAAGGAGCAAGAGCTCCGAGCACCCTCCTGAGTTAACTGTTCCATTTGAAAGCATGGACCACGATGATAAAGGTTTATTTTCTAATCTTGAACTATTTTATGGTTTGGACCCCTATTATGTTAATTGACTCAGGACATTTTTATATTAATTATTAATCTTTGAGATTGAACATTATCAAACATTTTCCAGGTTTATAATAAACCAATCTACTATCCAAAGAGAATTATCTTCAGATCAGTCCACCAGGGTAATCAAGGAAAACAGTTAAGCCTGACACCTCCTCACCTGACACTGTATCTACACAGGCCACTCTTCCAACAGAGCTCTTGGAGACTTCTCTCGAGTGCCAGCGAGCTTTCTAGTCCCTGAGCAACACAAAACGAAGGACCTCTAGATCCCATAACTACAGATGTTTAAGAATATCACTTTACCTACACTGAGGTCTTCAGAAGTTTCTTCCAAATCTGTATTTTTAAAAACATAAATTAAAAGTATCTTGACTCCACTAACTTCCTTGTTTTCTTCTTTAACATTCGTTGGTTCTGTCGTGATAAACAAAACAAACAAGCTTCTCCAGGCATATTTAAATTGATTTAATTACAACTGCTTGGCCTGGACAAGAGTTTAAGGTGTCAAATAAATTGCGCTAGGTAATTCAATCGAATAGACTATATTTAAACCTCCTATACACAAAGCCCATAAGTACCTTTAACGTTCTTGGGAGATATTTCTGCTATCTGTAAATTACCTCCTCTACTTCTCATATACTGCCCCCCCCCCCCGCCAAAAACAAACCTTAAAACTTCAGTTCTTACCACGCTTTTCTCTAGCAGACACGGGAACACAACTGATGCTCCTGTAACCACCAATAACCAGCTTTCACTTTGCCTCTTTATTTATTTCTTAACTTCTGACAGACCTTTCGCGACCTCATTCCTCAGACACACACAGGGCTGCGACACACGCCCTGAGAGAACCGGCTCAGCCCTCACCTATAGGATTTATCTCCCTCCCAGGTGATGGATTTGAATTGGGTGACCAGGCACCACATGACGGCCCAAAGGCATTATTTCATATCAAAGGAAGCTGCTGCACCTAAATGAGCTCCCCCAGGACTGGAAAACGAGAGAAGTTCCCGGGAAAGGGGGAAAAGAGGAGCAGCTCGGGTAGCTCACATGAAAAGGGTACTGGAGAATGAAGCGAGGACAAAGGAGACTGTAGAACCTGGCTGTTAGCTCGCGTCAGCCCACTCCTTCCTGAACTAGTGAATGCTGCAAAACACCAGCGCCGAGATGAGAACTGCAGAAGAGCGAGCCCAGAGGAAACGACGGCGGATGAAGCAAAATCCCACCACAGGGGGTAAGAAATAAATACACCTGTATGAGAGTCTCTGCCCCTTCAGCCCCTGCATATGAAGCAGAGGACACCAAGTACCCCTGGAGCTCTGTCTGGAGTAAGGAAATCTGTCAGACTGTCTAAACCAGAAGCTTTACTGCTACATTATGACTTGTTAGAAATGTGAAAGCAAGGGGAAAATACTGGTTTTCCCCAGCCAGAGCAACAAGCCTCCCAGAAAGTGCCAATGCAACTGGTGCTGGCGAAAGGAACCCCTTTGTGGGGGGGTTTACCGCTAACTGGGCTGGTGTTGCTGTGCCGGTAAAGTCCTTGTGGCACAGGCTAATCCTTGGATCGAATTACCTCCCTGCCTCTAATTAGCACCTCCTCAGACACCGGGTGAACCAAAGCGATCGTGGTTTAGAATGGCCTAAAGTAAACCGAGTTATGATTTGGACTGGATCAGTGCTTAGAACAGCGGTTCTCATTTGATCCGAGCTCCTCTTAATGAATGAACTTACACGAGCTTTTCCTAAGCACAGCCTAAACAAGGACCAGTTCCTTCTCTGCCCAGCGAGGCTTTGAGGCTGCCACCGAGCCCCACAGACCACCTCCCCGCCTCAGACTCTTAGCCGTTAGAGTCTTAGATTATTTCCTCCTCCATGCTGGGTATACTGGCAGTGATTAGAAGGATGTAGTTTTTAGCATTGTGCTACTTTAAGCAAGGGTGCCTAGATTATTTTTCAGGTGCTGTGGAGCTAACAGCTCCTTCTAGTCAACCCAATTTTCATGATAATGTCGTTACACTGCTACAAAAATTACTATGAATTCAAACCTAGCAGAGCTTTGTGCCTTCTAACCAGATTCCTCACCGAACAAAAAGAGCTGCTGAATGCAGGCAGGAGCTGGGGCTGTTCGGGACCACCTCCACCTCCATCACCTCTTACAGGCAGCTCCAGCATCCACATCTCGTAGTGGACAGCGGATCCTCACGCAGTCTAATCAGCAGCTTCCCGAACGCTGGCTTTAGGGATATTTTTAGCGAGATGCATGGAAATCTGATTGATGGGGCTGGACTCGTAAAACTTTCCCCACAGGGAGCTGTATTTTTTATGTCACAATACAGCAGAGATCAATGCGGCTGCTGAGTTAATCCCGTCCACCGGCAGCTGCCCATTTCCTTCCCCTGGGCTTGTCCCCAGATCTCAGCATTACCATCAATACTGACCCATCAGAGAGGGAAACTGAGGCAGCATGTGGGATCACACATCTGAGAGTGCTGGCAAAGGTGAGAATACACTTCAGGCTGATACTCAACTCATTATTTTCCGATTCCAGACTGCCCTGACAAGTGCTTTCCTCAGATCACAAGGTACGATGAAAGAACTGCTTATTTTCTGTAGTTAAGAGGACCTTAATCAAAGTAATTACTGAAATTGATCTGATTGGAAGTAACCTCTTCAGGAGAAGTTGAGACTGCCGACTGGGAAGCTACTATCCACCCCCCGAACCTGACGGCTTCAGATGTGGATGATTCCGCACTTCATTTTTCAAGAGCTATGTCTTCACCTGTGAACGTACAATATTTATTTTTCTAAACCACTAAATAACGGCCATCCAGGCGACTCCACAGGCAAACACCGTCACCCTGGCTCTCCAGTAGCTCGGTGGATGGGAGCTGCTCCACACACTCAGAAGAGATGCACCACAAATACTGCCAGGAACGCTGTACTTCACACGGACCGATGGTGAAAGGACTCCGCTGAGCCTGACCCTGTCGAGATTGTGTCCGAGGCAGCTCCTGTTCCTCAAGAACCTTGTGAAGAGCTTACTGGTCCTGTACTGGATCAGAACTGCATGATTCAATTCAAATAGCCTGCCCCCTAAAAACTGGGCTCCACGAAGAATTTCATTAATCAGCCATGCACCTATGGAGCACGCCTGTGTATTTTGAAGACTTATCTGGGATGTATAAACATCAAAGGAGCTCTTCATACACAATAGCTGACACGGATCTTCCACTTTAACAGAGACTGGTGCCAACACTTCAGCGGGAATGGAAGCTGTCGGCAAAGGGAGGAATTTCATTCAGACTTAGACCCTTCCTTTCTGGGCTAATCAGAGTGAGAACCATCATATCTGATGTACTCACAGCACTGCCTGAGGAAGGCACTTGTCTGAGAGGAATGGTCCTGCGAAAGGACGGAATAAGGATGCAGTCATGGGGCAGTGTCTGGGGGGACACAACGGCAGCCTTTAAATCTGGGATAACCCCAACAGCCCTGTGCCGACATGATCAAAGTCCAAACCCATGAAACACGGGAACTGGCTCCCCTGGGGAGAGGTGGCCAAAAACACAGGGTCGGAGAGGAACGTGTACAGGGTTTGACCAGGGAAAAGCTGCAAACCCGTGCACTGGAAAAAGCAATTTCAGAGCAATACAATGCCACTGGCTTCAGCTGCGGTCTTGACATGATCCTGGATGTTCTGGAACTTCAGTTACTCCTTCAAGAGGACAAGAAGTCTCAAGCCTCTGTCAGAGTGTACCTGTGTCTAGAAAGACACAATAACTTCAAATTTCCACCGAATCCCAGCCCTGGGTGACACATCCTCATTTTCCGGACTCACAGAATGGTTCAGGTTGGAAGGGAAGTCTGGAGGTCCCCTTGTCCAACCCCTCTGCTCAAGCTTTTCTTGCAAGCTCTTGCCAGAACTGCTTGACTTTTGGTTCTGGTTCTCACAAAAAAGCACACATGCTCCAACTCACTACTCCACTCACACTGACCAAAACGTTTCTTTCTCAGGAATGAAATATTGGCATAGAAAACTGTCAGAAGAGAAAACGTGACTCTTAAAAGTCTTCTGCAAACACTGTTTTTGTTGGTGTCAACCTCAGCAGCCTCACGAGCAACAAAGGAAATAAACGCCAATACAGTATGGAAAAACTTTGTAAGACAAAGTTTCCTTTTGAATCCCGCAGACTTTTTCTTCTTTTGCTGCTTAGTGCTGCCCAGCCTGCAACAGCGTCACATCAGTATGCTGGGAAATCACCTCCGTGGAAGGAAGTTACCACCACCTGCGGTGGAAAACTGGAGGTGGAGAATAACCTCTAGATTATGGAGATGCAGGTACAGCTCCAGCGCTACGGAGAGGAATGTTTACACCTTCAGAAAAACCATCTACCTGTACCAGTAAATCTCTGGGACAGATCGACAAGAGAATTTTTTCCTTCATGAAAGAACTTTCTCGGATGAAACAGGAGTCTCAGCCTCAGCGCATACTTCACCAACTGGAACAGGATCAAGTCTTAACTAAGTTCCACACAATGTTTTCAGGGGAAAAGTAGAGAATGTTTTATGGAATTTAAGTCTGGCTTTGGCTGGCGTCCTAGAACATATATCTTGTTATGAAAACTGCCGAAACACTTTGAAGTGGGCAAGCCACAAGTGTCCTTGGAGCTACCCAGTCAACTGGAAGTCACACTGGCAAAACCTCCTGAAGTAGAAAAGCCTGAAATTGAAGGGGGGGGTGGGGGGTGAGGGAGGGGCAAATAATCTTGGAATCCCATCTGTTACAGAGAACTGTTCGCTTGTGCCTACAGCATGAAGCAGTTACAACTTGTTTTCTGCTATTGTCACTGATCCAATACGTTACTCTAGCTAAATCATAATCTCTTCCTGCCTCAGTTCAACCTGTGTAAACCTGGTTCACTAACTCTTACCTTAATGTGTCATGGGGCTTAATTAATAACACTTAGGTCTTTTAAGCCCTCTAAAAACATTAACTGCTTCTTGTAACAACTCTCCGAGGTATTATTATCCCCATTTTACTGATGGAGAAATGGCAAGAGAGGTTGTGGCTTGCCCAAGGCAACAGAGTACTAGTTATACTTAGAGATCCTCCTCGTGGACTACTGTATTGTAACACTGGAAACTTATCAAGAAAGGCAAAGTCAACAATGACAATCTCAAAATTCCTCTTAAAAGAGCATCTGGAAGACTATGACAAACCTCTACCAGAAACAATAGGCTGGGGATCAGAACAAGTGCCACAGTCATCATCTCCAAGGAAATATCCGAGGCAGATCAGGGCTAGAGTTCCCCAAAACAGTCACAAGAAATAGCAAGACCTGTCCTCTCGTGTGCTCCTAAGTACAATAAATTGAGCAACAGGCTTGTGTAGTACTCTCCAGCAAAACAGAAGCGAGCAGATAATCAATGTGGTACACAACACGCTAGGATCTCATGCTGTGTCCCCAGTATTGGCAGGTAATGGCAATCTCGGGTTGAGATGGCGGTGGTCCCGCACAGCACTGGCCGGTACATCACGGCTGCCTTCTCCTCGCTCCTGCCCTCACAAGTGACAGCGGACAAAGTTGGTGTTATTCCTCTTTGCCCAGCCGCGCTGACATCCTTCGCACCAAGCCTTTCGCCGCCCGGGATCCCTGCCCGGGCAGCCTCCGGCATTCACCGGGGAGGCAGCGGGGCGGCAGCCCCCCGCCGTATCCCACCCCCGGAGCCGATGACAGGCACGTCGAGCGCTGCCGCCCCGATGACAACAGCCAGCAACAGGCGCGTCCTGCGCGCTCGCCCCGCGGGAGCCAGCGCCGGGCATGGCCCGCCCGTGTGTGGCAGAGGCCGGGATGCAGCCCGCAGAGCTACGCCCCCTGAGCCGGCCCGGCCCGGCCCGGCCCGGCCCGGGACGCGCCCCCCCTCCCCACCGCCGCCGCCCGGGGCGCGGGACGGGACGGCGCGGGCGGGACAGGGGGCGGCGAGCGGAGGAGCCTCCCCGCAGGCCTCGGCCTAGAGGGGAAGGCGGGGGGTGTCAGCGCGGGGGTGACAGCCGCGCCGCCCGCTTCTCCGGGGGCAGGGGGCTGGCCCGGGAGGGCTGCGCACCCGCTCCGGCGCGGCCGGGGCTGGCCGGCCTCCGCGGCCGGCGAGGGGAGGTGAGCGGGGAGGGACGGGGTGTCTCCGTACGCAGCGGGGCGCGGAGCCCGGCCGGCGGGCGGGCGGGGACGCGGAGCGCAGAGGCCCGCCGCGGGGCAGGCCCTGAGGGGAGGCTCCCGCCGGTCACTCCGGAGCGGCCACCCTTTGCCTTCCCACCTGATCCCGGGCTGGGACCCCGCGCTGGTTGAACCGCCGCGTCAGTTACCTGCGGGTGCGGGGTGCCGGGGAGGCGGGCCCCCGGTGTCCGGGTCCCCGGCGGCCGGGCCGGGCCGGGCCGGGCCGGGCGGACGCCGCTGTGTTTACACCGCCGCCGGGGCTCCGCGCTCCGCAGCCGCTCAGCAGCCAGTCGCCATTTCCCGCCTACCGACCTGCTACACCGCACGGAGGGACCCGGATGGGGAGAGGGGCCGCCGCGCAGGCGCAGCCCGGCCGGGGGAGGGGGGCCTGGGGACGGCAGCGCCGGGGCAGGCCGGGAAGGAGGGAAGCCGGGCCCTGGCGCGGGGAGCGGCGCCCCGAGGCGCCGGGCCCGGCGGGCGGGCGGAGAGCGACGGGCCGTGACGCAGCGGGGGTGCGGGAGAGAAGGCCTGGCCGCCTACTTCACCCTGCCGGGAGCCGCCGCTGAGGGCGGGAGGCTGCGCTGCCGGGGCCGCGGGTGCCTCTCGCGGAGGAGGCAGCGGCCGCCTCGCTTTCTTGGCGTCGGGCCGAGCCGGGCCGAGCGCCGGCCCGCCGCGCCCTGAGGTGAGGCGAGGGGCGAGTGTGAGGGGAAGCGCGGGAAGGGCCGCGAGCGGTGCGGGCCCCGCCGAGCCCTCTGCGGGGCGGGGGCGGGCGGCCGCGGTCCCGCCGCCCCCGGAGGCCGGCGAGGGGGAACCTGCCGTTGGCGGCCCCGATCGAGGGGAGCGTGGCTGCAGCAGCGCTCGCTACCGGGCCGGGTCGCGGCGGCCTTTCACCGGCTGGGGAGGACCGGGAGCGCCTGGCACGGAGGAGGCGGGCGAGCCGGGGAAGGTTGCGGCCGGGAGGGAGCGTTTCCCCGCGGAGCGAGGCGCGGTTGCGGGCGGGAGTAGCGTTTTCCTGCGCTCCCCGGGGAGGGTTTGCCGCAGCCGGCACCGATACCAGCGGGCGGGCCGCGGCGGGGCCTGTGGGCAGCGGCGGAGCCGCGGCCCCCTTGTCCTGCCCCGGCGGAGGCCACCCCCGGTCCCCGCTGTGGGTCAGCCGCCGCCCCCTTCCCTTCCGGCAGCCTGAAGACCTTCCCCGCGGCTGGTCAGTCTGTCCTTCCCCAGGAGACCGGCTCCCGCCCGCGGGGGAGCACCGCGGCGGTCCCCGGCGCTGCCCTCCTGCTTGACCCGGGGTGCGATTGCGAAGCACGGGGCAGTGCTAGTCCTGCCGTTGGAGCTGCTGTTTTAAGACGCCATTAGAGTCTAGTGTGAAGATTTATTTCCACTTTCTCTTTTTATTAGGCAGCCTCTCTGGTGTGAAATGTTGAGGATGCTGCATGCTTTAGTATTGGAATGACTTAATGAAGCAGCCTGACCACCTCATGCCCTAAAGCATAAGAGGATGTAGCGAGGTTAGAGTTGTAATTTGCATCCTACTGGACGTTTATATCTAATTTTTCTGTCTTTCGGTGATCTCTTTTATCCACCACGCTTTTTAAACAGAAGTCTTCAGTTCTCAGGTTAACCTGCGTTACGACATCAGGATAACTTCTCGAGGTATTGCTCCAACAGAATGTTTGTACGGAAGGAGCTTGTATGCCTGTTCTCAGCAGCAGCAGAAGCCCACACAGGTATTGTGTGGTTTATTTTCCTAGTACCTGTTGACTCCCTTCTTAGCTTTCAAACCTGGCTCCTATTATAAAAGTCCCAGCTCTCTAGTCACTTAAAATATTTATTGGCTTGTTAAACTGAACCATATCTGCTGCTGTGAAGCCAAGATTTGTTTAAGAATTCTATCACAGAAGACGTTATAGAGCTAATTTTACCAAAGTTTCTTAAGGAAAGAGGTAGTAAAAATGCAGTGGGAACAGGTAGCCTTATTCCTTCAGAGCCTTTAAGTATTTCTAACCACACTCATTAACTGTAGCACCTGAATATTTTCTGTATGATCAGCTGGATAAAGGTCGTTTTGGACACGTTAAAATGTAACGAAGATGGTTTGTCAGTCCATCACCAGGAACTAGTACGGCAGGGTGACTTCGTGGTGCCTCACGGTCCAAGCCCAAAAGGACATTCAGTGATACTGGGAAGGTGGGAGTTTTGAAAACGGGAGGTGAAAACACTTTTCCAAGCCATGTTAATTAGGGTGGAAGGAGCTGCCAGAGGAAATCATTGCGCAGGATTCGGAGCAAGCAGATATTTGTGTGGACACCAAAACGGCCCAGTGCGTTTCTAAGGAAAGCCAAAAAGCCACAGAGCAGAGGGATTAAAGCGTGTGACTCAGGGTTCAGACTGGTCTGTACGGGCATGGGAACGGTGCTTTGCTGCGCTGCAGTGTTAGAAGGAGTCTTCCCAGGCAGTCTTGTGCTCTCCTGGAGCTGCATGGTTCTGAGCCCTGTCAGGGGAGGGTGTGAGACCAGCAGGACTGTGAGCTCTGTCTGGTGGGAATGTGTAAAATCATACTGTTAACTGCCATGGCAGGGAAGGTGGGAGTTCCGAGGTCCCCCTGCTGTGACCTGCTCCCCGCGTTGGAGCACGGAGCATGGAGAGAGCATCAGCTCTGCCCATGTGAGAAGGTACAAATGCCGAGTGCTGCCACGGCTGCCTCTGTGCACGCCCAGCAGCAGCTCTGAACGTGTCTTCGGTTCGAGGAGAAGGCTCCTGAGTTGGCAGCAGTGGGGTTTCCCCCGACAGTGGATTCCAGGCACTGAGATATTCTGGTGCACATTCCCTTCGCTGTGCAGAGAAGCCGAAGGAAGATGGTGTCTAGCTGCCAGAATGCTGCGTTCTTGACAGGGTGTACTCAGAGTGCTCGCTCTTCACAGCACCCGATTTCCTCTCAGCTCTTGCGTTTCTAACTCTTGCTGACCCATCAGCTTTGTGCTTATGTGCTCCTGTGAAATGATGTGCTTTGGAGTGACGTCCCCGTTTGGTGTGGAGCTGGAGTGCTGGTGAGTCCCCCAGTTTCTCCTGCTTTCAGGTGTCTGCAGTGAGGGTTGTGTTCTCTTCAGGTTTGTGTTTAACTTCCAGCTATCGCATCAGTGCTTCTCTGCAGGACTCAAACGCCACACGCTGCTGGAGTTCCTCTCCCATGTGTCAGGACCCACGTGCAGGGCCCAGGTACCCCTCAGAATTCTGTTTCATGAGGTGAAATCCTAAATCTTGCCTTGTGGGCTCTGCTTTTTCAGAGGGAAGGGGTTTAACCCCCTGGATAATCTGGGGGGAGGGAGTGTCTTCCTTCCACTTCTCTCTAGTATCTCAGCGTCCTTCTCGCCGGTGCCACTTGGCACGCTGAGCACAGCGGGTCAGTCCAGTTTATTTGGCTGAAACAATGGCAACATGACTGAGAGACAGTTGTGGTATAAACAAGACAATTCTTGTTCGGGTTTGTATTTTTAAAATTACCCATTTCCAGTAATTGTTGTTGCTTCTCTGAGGGGGATAAATTGTGTTTAATAGGTAAACACAACCCTGCCCTTACATGAGAAGCAGCCACCAGGCCGAGCCTGCTCCGCCTTGTCGAGATGTCTGTGATCCAATCTGTGTCCAGGAGCAGTCCCAGACTTGCTGTTCTAGCTGCTGACACTTCAGCTGACGGAACCAGCTCTCAGATGGGGCTGGATCCCGCCGGAAACAACGGCCAGTGCAGATTTCAGCCAACCTTTGAGTGTGTTTGATCTAGCACAGCCCATGTTGAGGCTCCTCAGGAAACGCCCTCTGGGGATAGAAACACACCCCCGCCAGCGGTGAGCTCCAGAGGAGAGCGAGGTACAGGATGAGGAGTTAGTGTCACGGGTACTGTATCGGCATGTTCTTGCATCAGGCCAGTCACCCTGTTCCTGGCTGGGCTGAAAGCTCCACTGCGTTCTCATAAAGAGATATATATATATGCCCCCAATTACTTTTATTCTGTTTTATTTAAACCAGTGCTGTACTGGAGCAGTACGGACTCCTTAGTCCTGAGGCAGCCACAAAGCTCCAGCTAGTGCAGACCACAGCGCTGCTGCTCCACAGCGATACCCAGCGCCCAGTCTCCCACCGACTGGTTACTGCAGCAGATTTCTGATCTTGTTACACACTCTGGCCATCCTCCTCAAATAGGGTCCCAGGTTACTTAAGATTTAAGTTAGAAGTTACACTCTGGGGTCGTGGGTTCCTCCAAGTTCTGTACCTGCCCTGGAGTAAGGATTGCAGGGACAGCTGGATTCTCTGTAATACGGAGAAAGTAGGAAGTTGTCAGACACGGAATTTCTTCGAGGCTGGTGCTGGGCAGTGAAATGGATTCTGATGAGAACTCAGGACCCCCAAAACCTCACTTCAAGTAAAATCACATTTTTGATCCAGCTCGTCTCCAATATGCAAACAAACCAGTGGTTTTAACAATACTTATTTAGGAGAAAAGCTTTGGCACACCCTAGTACCCGAATTTCTTTGCCTTGGGAGCACATAAGAGCACTTTGTCAGCTGGTTTTCATCGGGTTTGTTGATCTGCTGCTTTGAGGATGTGCAGCCAGTGTCCACAACACCCCCCGGGTTTGGGGCAAGCATGACCATGGTCTGCCTGTACCAACAACTCGATCGGTGCTTACCTGAAAAAGAGTTTTGGGTAATAAAATGCCATGAGTTCAAATGGAGTTTGGGCTTTTCTCGTGGCCTGTGGAAGAAGCCACATTTTCCGTGCTGTGTTGGGGAATGTGCGAGTCTGTGAATTCTGTGGTTGCTGTAAGAGTCGGGAGGGACCCTGTGGAGCAGAGGTGGGTCCTCCCGCACCCCCAGAACACACCACACACGGATCTGTTCTGAACGGGGGGTATGCAGCGTTTCGTTGCTGCAGTTTCAAGAGCTGCTGCATGTGTTAATGCTAAACCGAGGCAGAGGTGTGTGACGTGTGCGCAGTCCAGTCAACCTCCAGTGTTTTCCAGGCAAGTCCTGCCCTGATTCACCCCAAACACATCAGGGTCCGTTGCAAAACACCCACTTACAAGAGATGGTTTGTTCCGCAGGCGCTGGGTTTGTCCCTCTGTGATTTTTGTCTACATGAAAGTGTCAGCCAACGACATTTAATGAAACACATACCCCGGCAGTTGTTTAGCACCCGTTCTCATCTGGTCACTGCAGTCTTCGGAGCATTTTAAGCCGAATGGTCTTTGTGGCTGTTAAAACTCTGAAAACTGGGGTTAGTTTCCCATTCTGCGGTGAGACACCACCCAATGTCCGTTGGCTTTTCCTAATGTGTGAACTATGAGAGGTTTACCAGTGAGTCTGGGCTCTGGCGGGATCCCTGGAATTTTGAGAAGGCCTCGGCAAAGCCCATCTGCTGAAAGCCTACACAGCTGGGCTGCTGGGGCTAGCTGGGCTGAGGGATTTCCTTGGCTATTCACTGGAGGTGCCTGCACTGCTCACACTTGTGGAAATCAGCCTCCAGTCTTGGCAGCGAAGTCTTCTGACCGCTGTTCATGGCTGCCCTGCTGCTGGTTCCAGAGGCGCTCGGCCTGAGGTGCCCTGGCTGTGCCGCAGGACCGCCACCACGCCGGTTCCACGCTTGCTGCCTTGGAAGACTGAACCCAGTCATCTTGGGAGGAAAACTTAGTCTCCTTCTCTCCATGCCTGTTTTGGGGGGAGACAGAGAAAGGACCATCGACGCGAGGAGGAGGGAGGGAGGAAGGTAACGGCGGCTGGGAGAACACGAAGAGAATTCTGGTTGGGTGGATTTTCTTTCCCCTCTGGTGTATGTCTCTGAGGCATGAGGGAGTGCTCGTATTTTAAACCAAAACACAGATTTATCCTGATTTTAATGCCCAGTTGATTGGCGCTGTCTGTAAGCTGTCTGTGGGTTGTGCAAGCTCTGGGAGTTCCGTTGGTCCGCTGGTATCTTGGCAAGTCAGATTTCTTGGCAGGGCCGGGCAGACGGACAAAGCACCGCTGCCACTCCCCGCTCACCGGTGACGAAGGACTATGTGTTTTATACATATTTCACCTCGGGCAAAATGTTCTGGTGCCCGAGCATTGATGTACGTGGACTTGAGAGCACCGGGCCGCAGAGCCCGTTACACCTGCGGTGGAAGTTGGTTATCTACGCAAAGCGTGAGCACAGGTGGTTGGGTCTCTGGAAACTTTGCATTTGGCATCTGTAGGAAACCGGGTAATTGCCAGAATTCCCTCGGTCTTTGGTACGGGATGAGCTCATGGTGGTTGAGGAGTTCGGTATTTTCCTAAATGTCCTCAGAGGGTTGTTCTGTATTAGTGAGTTTCTCTCTGTAACCCACGTGTCTGCGCTTACACCTTGACACCGGGCATCACGTGTCACCATGGTTTAGCCACGATTCTGGTAAGCTCTGGAGCCAGGTCACGGAATTACTCTCCAAACACCAGTTCCCCCACCCCGGCACGTCGCGGCTGCCTCAGCCTGGAGGCTGCCACTTCACCACAGCTTCTGGTGGGATTTTGACCAGCAGATTGAAAACCAAAGTGTAGGATGAAATGCTGATGGAAGGCTTTGGGCTGGCCCTCAATAAAACCTTGGCAATGTTAATATTTATTGCAAAACGATATGCAGGGGCTGCTAGTCCTGGCGGTGACTCAGGAGTCGTGGCAGCTACTTCCAACAAATACGAAAGGAAAATTGATCCTGTCAGGATAATGCACCCAGCACTGCGGCTGGGCCCACCTGGGGTGTCAGCTCCTGGCTGGTGTCTCCAGACGACATCTGTCATGGCGCCTCTTGCCAGATAAAGGTTTACTTTTTTAACGGCTATTTCAATTTTTATCCCTAAGGTTCCTGGCTTGGTTGAAGACCCTTGTCCGGGACGAGCACAAGGAAGAGGGAGCAGGTGACAACACTGCCCAGAGTCCTGGCTTGGGCCAGGGACGGGGCTGGCGTTCAGCCACGCGTCCTCGAGCAGGGGAGAAGCTGCTTTGGGCGTGTCGTGTGTGATGAGGAACTGGAGGCAGAGGGAGACATTGGGGACTATCAGCAAAGGTCCTTTTTACTCCAAATGTTCCATTTTCTTCAGCCTTGTGAAGATGAAATGTTTTCCACTGCTCAAAACATGCAGTGTCTAAGGACGAGGCTGGTGGCCACCAGCGGCTCCTCACACGTTCAGACAGGTTGCTTGGGTGTAGGCTGGGAGAAAACATAAGCGAGTAAAATAGACATTTCATGTTGCTTTTGAGTAGCTCTTTTTCTTTGCACTTTAATCTCAAGTCTGTTGGAAGCCCCATTTTCAAATAAATGGGTTTGGGGGGTGTGGGAGGGCAGAGCTGCTGCTCTCGGAGGACCTGAAAAGTGAGTGTAGAGGGAAGAATGAACTGGTCAGGAATCTTCTAGACAAAAATGGCCTAACTGAAGTAATTTTAGTGTTCTGGTACACACCAAATAAAGTCTGCTCCCCCCATTTATCAGCTGATGCTTTTTTTTCTTTTCTTTTTTCTTCCAATTTTTTCTTTTTCTTCCAATTGTATTAAAATTCAGCTGAGGTGGCTCCTAGATGGGCAGCGTGCCTGGCTGGCTGAAGCCATTGCCAAGACCTAAATGTCCCCTGAATCCTGTTTTCAGGATTGGTTTTTCCTACCCCCGTGGCTGGGAGTTGGGCCCTGGGCAGAAGCAAGAGCTTATCTTCACCACTGCCCTGGTCTCTGCCTGGGGACAGTGCTGAGCTCTCAGCCGGGCAGTGTTGTGAGGGGAAGCACCTCAAAGTACGGATGAAACCACGAGGTTTGTTGGTCCCATCAGCTGCCTTTTTCAGGAGCCCCATCCCAAAACACGTGGAGATGGAAAGTTCTGCAGACCGCAGCGAGCTGTGCGCTGCCTCAGCCAGCTGCCTGTATGGCATAAAAACCGCCCGGCTGGGCCGTCACGTGGAGACGCTTCCTGTGATTTTTTCCTGCAAACCAGTTCCACCAAATGTAGGCACCAGTTTGACTTTGAAGTCCAGCTGGAGGGGTCTGGGAAGCAGCTGTGCCGGCAGCTCGCTGGTTCTCAAAGCTGTCCGTGATTTGTGTGCCGCTGTTGCCATGGAAACGGGGACTAGCTCTGCAGAAATGGCTCAGGGATTGCAAAATCACCTTAAAATCCAGCGTGGAGGCTGGTTCGTCCAGGGTTAGTCATCAATGCTGGTGGCGGTGCTGGAGAACCCAGCCCGTCGGGCTGGGAGGTGTAGCCGTGGGACTCGGTGAGTAACACCAGCAATGGCTGTTCACCAGACCTTTATGAGCAAAAGAGGTGTTTACCGCATCCCGCTTGGCACAGGCTCTTCCAGCCCCAATGGCCATCGCCGTTTATGCCCGCTTTAGGCCTCCCCCTCCTCGGGTGAACTGTGGGCTGGGACCGGCAGGAGGCAGCTGGTTGGCAAACGCTGCACTTTAAAACACACGAGGTGGCTCATGAACCCCAGCACAGGTAATGGGTGGGTTTGGGAGCCTCAGCGGCAGGTAAACAGGCAGCCAGCCCCGGTTCAGGGGTGCTTCGCCTCTGGGGACGTTTGCTTTAGGAGTAGCTGACCCGGACCGAAGCAGTTCCCCCAGCCCAGCCTTGCTCAGCATTAACAAACAGCATGAAGCGAGTGGGACTTGGGGCTTCCCAGGATCCTGTACAAAGAGCAAACCTCACATGGAGCCGAGGACAAGGAGATTCAGGAGTTCCTGGGAAGACAAAGATGTTCCTGGTTGTTGATTATGGGACACCCATTCTCCAGCTCCAGCAGGGGTTGGACGCCTTTCCTCACGGTCAGCCAAACGCCCCCAGTGCTCCAGAGCAGCGGCCCGCAGTGGGTGATGAGCTGTGGGCAGGGAGGGGCTGCTGGGTAGGTGCTGGGGTGCTCCCCGTTTGCAGCGATGGGCTGGGGAGAGGGGGGGAGAAGGCACCTCTGGAGCTGCCGAGTTGTGCTGCCAGGCTGGTGCGAGGGAGGAACCCAGCGTGAGCGCAGGACAGAAGAGATGCTGGTGTTGTGCGAGGAGGAGGAGGAGGCGGAGGGCAGTGAGGCAGAACTGCTGGCCTGAGGGAGAAAAGGGGACAAGAAGGTTCCACAGCATGGGCTGGTGGGGTGGAGGAAGCAGCGTGAGAGGGGAGATGGCTCAGAAAGCAGCTCTAACAAAGCCACCTACGAACAAAACCGAACCCAAGCAAGGACCAAGCGCTTGAAGCACTGGCAGTTTCCCGAAAGAGCAGACTCTCTTTTTTGTTTTGCTGAAGTGGAATTTGTTTGACAGAACAATTCCCCTTAGAAATAAAATTCCTTAAACGTTGGATCACTAAATAATGACGGGTAAAGTGCTTAGTGACCTAAATTAGATTCCTTAAAAGGCTTCCCGCTACGATCCAACTGTGCGGCTGTACGGGCCATGCTTCAGCCAAATATTTTCCCAAAATACAGCGGTAAAACAAGCCCCGGGCTCCCGCGTACCCATGCTGAGCTTCCTGGTGCTGTTCAGAGGGAACTGGCCGCATGTGCCTGTGTCAGCATGGCGCCGAGCGCTGCGGGTTCTGCCAAGGAGACCCCACCAAAGCAGGGATGAAGTGCGCTCGTGTCCTGCCTTCATAACTCAATTTCCCTCTTTCTCGGGGGATTATGAAATAAGCCATAGAAATACGAGCATCAATTTCTCAAGGAACAGAACAAACCCAAGAGGCAGCAGCCTGCCAGGTGTCCATCAGCGCTGGTATTTTACCATTTTTTTCAAACAGGACGAAGACCATTAATTTTTCTCGCCTCACCAGCTGTAACCTGGGAGGGAGGTGGGTGCAGACTTGGGGTGGCTCCTGGGAAAGGGGGATGCAGAGCACTTCGTTCCCTCTGCCACTGCAATTAAAGGGTGGTGGTTTAGCGAGGCTTTGAAAGACAGGGTTTAATTTTTACTGTCATTAGACCTAAAGAAACTTCACCGTTTCTGTTCTACTGAGAGACAGCAAGACTGAGAGAACTTCCACACAGTGAGAAAGTGATGGTGCACGTAACAGTGAGAGCAGGACTCTGGTTACAACATCCACCTCTTTCCCCCATCAGTTACCTCGTGCTGTTGTCGAGGATGCCAGGTGACATCACTCTGTGTAACTCACAGGACTAACCAGGTTATGGGGACAATCCCAGCGAACAGAGAAACACGTTGAGGAACCTTCACATCTACCACTCACTCCAGATGGTCACCACACCAGAACGGTCCCCGGGCGCTAACAGAGCATCCTGCTCTGATGGAGAACGGCTGTTTTCTCCACACTGGGACAGGGTCCAAGAAAGCACACGGAATGGTTTAATATTCTAGAAGAAACCAAAATAAAACGTGATTACGTGTCCCATCCGTCACATTACTGAGAACGAAAGGTGGCACCAGGCTGCGCAGAGGATGGTCACGGGATCTGCTGCAAACTGAAGCTCAGCATCGTCCTCCCTGCAAACCAGGGTCAGTTGGGCCGTGACCACAGAGAGTTCCTGAGCAGTGCAGGAGCCGGGGCCAGGCGTTTACCAAGGGGCAGCTCCTTTGTCACAACCTTCCCCTCACAGACCTTCTCAGCAACTCGTTTGTTTGCCCTGAAGCCTTCAAGGGGCGGAAGCAGCAGGTCCAGCCCTGCAGGAGGACTGGCCGAGGCAGCCTTTGTGCAGTGCCGGGGGGGCGCACAGCAGGACTCCAGGCAGGTTTTCTGCCCTGGGTACGACGCTGCTGCATTACTCTACACTCAGACTTTGCTGCCTGCGTCGTTGTGCCTGCGGGTACCGGAGCTGCAGCAGACTTTTGGCTTGGAAGTATCCGGGAGCAGACACTGGGGCTGCCCCGCGAGGGCAGAACTGAGCTGGGAGGGATGTCGGCCTTCATGAAGCCCCAGTTAATCCAGTTTCATACAGCCAAAGGGAAAAAAGCAGCCAGCAGCCTCACATACTTTAAACAACTTAATTTATTAGAACCCATAACTGTTGCTTTCATTAGAAGAACCAAGTTAACACCTAATTCAGGGTGAAATTACATTTTAAGACAAATGAAAAATCTGTAACGCTTAAATACAGTATTTCCCAAAGCCAGCGGTGTTCTGGGAGCCCCGCTAGGACTCACCCTCACCCTGGGGTGTTCATACAGCCTCTGATTCTAAGCGGCTTCAGCATCTGATTCCCAACCAAAAGTACGTCACCCCATCGCCAGAATCTGGGATTTGTATTTCTTGGATATTTAAGACTGATCGGTAGAAGAGCCCTGCAGCCAACAAACAAAATTACCGCATGACCGTTGGAATGGAATTAAAGGTTCACTGAAGCAAATCCGAGCCGTGACATCAAACCAGACCTGAGCGCAGCGGTACAGGACAATCACCCACATCAGAGCCCTGGCCTCTCTGTCCGCAGCAGCCCATTTGCAGGAGCAGATGGGTTAATACCCCCCATTTCTAGCCCTGCAGAGCAATGGAACCAGCTCCGCGAAACTCAGGAAGTGCTTGATCCCAGAACACAAACGAGTATCTGACCTAGAACCCTTCCCACACAGATCATGAAAACGCGGAGCGTGGCGGATGTGGGGAGATGGAGCTGTCAACCAACTGAGGGGCTGAGGTGTGACGCTGAGCTCAGGGCATGTCCCCGAGGGGAGAAGAGAAGGGCTGGTCCTTCCAGTAAGGCCCTGCAAAGCCCAGCTGTTCTCCCCACCACAGGGGCTCCGACACAAACACCATTTCCCACAAGCTCTGCTGGATTTTCGATACTGCCCTCTCCAACAGGCCGTGAGTCACACACCTTTCAGGATGTATCAAATTATGACAATTCTCATAGCAGCGATTTCCAGCTCCAGGTACGAGATCTGGTCAGTGGATGCCGGAATTCACTCGGCTCAAGCCTCCGGGGACTGCCGCAGCCTTTCCTCAGGCACCTTGCGGAAGGAGGGGTTTTATAAACGCCCCGTTTGTTCTCGACTGCCCGAGGCACGGGCAGGTGGCTCTCGGGAGGAAAGGGGTAGTTCTGCCCGTGCAGGTGGTGCTGTAGAAAAGGAGTCCTTTGGCCGTATGTTGTTTCCACAGTGTGTTTGTTACGCGAGATACAAACTGTACAAGTTCTCTGGTTTACAAAGGTTTCCAAGTTGCAGGAACGGTTCAGCCCGTAGTTGCAGTATTGAAGTGTGAAGATTATGACAGATAAGGTACAGTCTAAGTCATCGGCTCAAGGGAACAACCAGGGTCGTTGAATACTATTGCAATAGTACAACTATGTACAGATGTGCAGAGCGGTTCCCTTCGCTGAGGGCGCGTAGCGCCCTTTGTTCCCAGCTTTGAGGAAGAAACGCCAAAGGGAAAATGGTTCAGTTTTGCAGCACGTCAGGTTGCCCCATTGTGGTCCCTCCTCATCCCCGTCTCCTGCCCGGCTGGGCCTTAGAGAACCCCGTCGCTGAAGCGGGGCTTGCCGTAGTCAGCGAGGTCGTTCTGCACATCTCTCTCTTCGTCATCTGCAATGAAAACACTCAGATCAATCCCACAGGACTCTACTGAGAGAATACTGAAGCGCACACTCTCAGCACATGCTGCTAAGGCACATCTGCACCGAGCCAGCCTCGCCTGGGCACGGGGATGGAGCGTCGGGGAAAGCACGGAGAACACGCGTGGGCCTGGATGGCAAGCCCAGCTGTCAGCCCATGGGACAGCACCTTTGGCTTTATTGCTGCAACTGTGTCCCAGCGCTTTAGTGACTCACGAGACTGCGGAACGCCTTACGCTTACTGTAAGGCTTATCTCAGGCTCGAGGGTCACGTTAAGAACATAAAAGGCAGCTCTCGACCTTTTCCAGCTCCTCACCGATGGAAATCTCCGTTCTCCCTCTCGGCCCTGCTGAAGAACCAACACCACACATTTCCCCACTGCTCCCCACAGCTCAAATGAACCCATCTCACTGGGCTCTTGCGTGATGAACACCCGGCCCATTGTCACAGCGGCTGCTCTTGAATCGCAGCACAGCTCTGGACCCGGGCAGGGAACACGGAGCAGAGACTGGGCAGGGGCAGCCCATTGTCAGCAGCCACTTCCAGGGCCACATCTTTCCCCCTGTGCTGGGTTCACCTCTACAACAGATTTACAGCTTTGTCCTCCACTAAGAATGAAGACGCTTCATCTCATCTTCCAGACTGGCTGTTTCTCACCACAATTCTACTCTGTCCTTGACTGCCACTCCCTGGGGTTTGGTTTTGGAGCCTGATTAACATTAAAAACCCTTGTGCATCCTCAGTATAACCACTGACTGCAGCACAGGCAAAAAAATCCATCAGAAACTGCGGAGTGATGCTCTGACACAGAATATTCTGTGCTCCTCCTGCCACAGTGCAGATCCCTCCCGTGTGGGTCCCCAGCCGTGAGCAAAAACCCCCTAAAACTCCAGTTTGGTCAGTTAATAAGCTTTTCCTGCATTCCAGAGCTGTTCCTTTATACTCAGGACAGACACTTGTTCACCGGGACGGGTAGCAAAGTCGAGGCTCCTCGGTCTCTCTGTACATGATAAGCTGCTGTCTGAAGCTCCTCAGCACTTTCACAAGCCATTGTTCAGGAGCCTGCCCGTGAGGTGGGCACCCCATGGGCGCCTGCTCCCAGCAGCCAAGGGCTGACGCTCATGACCATAGGCTGTGGTTCGGTCACCCAGCGTGTGGCCATCACTTGGTTCAGAGAACCCTGCTCCCTCCAGCCACCACATAAACACCTTCACTGCGGTAGAGGCCAACAGCTTCTGAGGCCCATCCTGTGTGTCAGGAAGGGGCCTGCAGGAGGGGTGCCAGACTGGGGCTGCTCTTCGCAGGGGACTTCCCCGACCAGGGTATTTTCAGTTGAGGGCCCACACACCTCTGGTGGCAACAGAAAAACCGGTTTCATTCCAGTGCTTTGTTCTAAGCCTGACATAAACCCACGTGATGTTTTCTGTTTGGAGACAGAAATTCAAGGGTTTCTCCCTCCCTCCCTCCCTCCCTCTGAAGCCCCCAATTCTACCCTCTCCTACCCTGCAAACGAGTCAGCATACAGACTGAAGCAGAGGCTTTTTCTACAGTGCTCCGTGCAGAGGTGCTGCTTGCCAGGCCATGAGACTTACAGCAGATCAAGTCAGCAAGTTACTGGGGAACAACACAGGGAAGGGCTGGAAGATTAAGTCTGAGGCAGTAGCATAGGCTGCTCAGACCACTCCACATGAACAGGCTTCCAGAGGCACCGTCTGATCTTTACCCCCAGCTATTAAACCCATTACGGCCACACAGAGGGGTTGATCAGAAAGGAAATTTTCACCAAGTCCCAAGTTTAAAGCCCCCAGAGCAGCAAACTGACCAGTACCGTGTCAAAATGGGGACCAGTGCCGCGAGGCCACTTGCAGGCAGCACTCCGATTTCCTCACACCTCCCCTGCACAGCGAGCCGCGCCACCACTGGCTCTACGGCTTACAGCGGTTTCCCACCACGCATTGCTGTATCACCCTCATCCTTTCGGAAGCGGCAGACGGGAACGATGTTCACCCTGTTCACGGTACTGGGAAGAGTTTACAGCCCATGCGATCTTAGCTCTTGCCACCCAAAGCCGTGAGTTTCCCTGTAAAGGCCACTTGAGAAACGTGATCGTGCTGGAAGCAAATGGTCACGGAGCTCTGAGGTACACGAGAGCTGTGGGTGAAGACAAGCCCAAAGGCAGAAGTCTGCAGATTTGTCACAGTTCACGGTCTTGGTTAGAACTCCACTGCCTGTGCTGGGGAAGCCCAGTGAAGGGACTGTTGTGGGGAGAAGCTGGTGTCACCCCCTGCTTACAAGGGGGGGAACTGAGCTAAAACCCATCAAAAACCCAACAACTGCTTCCATCTGCACAGCAGAGCTTGGCCATCCAGCTGTGCCTACCACACCACCACACTTCCTTCCTGACAGAGCAGAATCAGTAGAAGCAGGTCTCTGCTTCCACAGCACCGACGGCAACAGCTCTCCGGGCTCGATTAGAAGCTCGATTGTATGAGCAAATCACCCCGCAATAACACCCCGTCCAGAGGAATGGACAGCAGCCACCTAGCGACTAAAACCCACTGCTGGTGCGGAGCAAGAGCGTTCTTTTACAGGCCACATCTGGGGCAGCAGAGGAGTTTTCATTTATCAGGGAGTTAACTGACTGCCCAGGTTCTGATCCACACTTGCCTTGAGCTTGTTCACAAGTTTCAAACTATTGGCCCAGCCCCAAACG
The DNA here is from genome assembly GCA_009769605.1 of Bucorvus abyssinicus. NCBI lineage: Eukaryota > Metazoa > Chordata > Aves > Bucerotiformes > Bucorvidae > Bucorvus > Bucorvus abyssinicus. The sequence goes on from CM020038.1 coordinate 21,812,961, forward strand.
CTTACTCTGTACAGTTCGATGCACACCCACAGAAACCAGTCGCTTTTCTTCCGCTTTTCCCACTAATTGCACCAATTAAATACCTGCCTGAAAAACTACCAGCTAAAAAACCTCCACGATGAAGATCCAAACCAGGGGCCCTGCAGAACTCCCATTTCCGCTCTCCCCCGCCTTTATTTTGCACTTTCCTTAGCTGGAAATCTGCTATTAGCTTACTGAGTGTTCCGCCCCGCAGCCGTGCACGCCCTCCACAGACAGTGCCGGGCGGGTGGAGGATGGTAGACGCGGTGGCAGAGGAGCCACAAGGCGACACAGGGACACGCATGCAGCAGGGCGGCGGGGAACATGCACCCCCAGGGACAGGCTGGCACCAGGTTCACGAGGTTTGGAGGTTCATTAGCAAGGGACACCAGGAGCCTGTTGAATCTGTGTACAATGCACAAAGATGACACTTCGGGTGGCTCAGGGAGCCCTGGCCGCACAGCCCACCTCCGGGCAGGCAGGACAAGGGCAGCGGTCAAAAAAATGACCCTTCTGCGTTGGCCAATTGCTTTAGGCATGTCGCGGGTCACAGCCCCACCAGCCAGGTGCCAGGGTCGGGGCTTCACACGAACCCACGGCTGAAGCAGGAATTTTCCCAGCAGAAGCTGCATACACTCGACTGTAGCAGGGGATCTGAACCCTCTCAGACCTGCTGGGACGTTGCTGCAAACGCAGAGCAAGGCCCGGGTTTAAAGATTGCTCAAAGCTCATTTAATTGAAATTAGAAATTTGTCATCGCCTAGAAAAGCGAGCGGCTCGACACAAATTCAACAAGTGTGCTCAGCGTGGATGTTGTTACAATGGGATGGAGATAAGGCCCAAGCTCACCTTGGACGTCTTCTTCTCCACCATCACCATCCTCTTCCTCATTGTAAGCCAGCTCAGCCTGCTTGTCTGCCTCATACTCACCCACGTTCCCATCATCCCCATTATAATCCGCCAGTTTAGAACCCTGCTGCGGATCAACAGGGGATTCATTCTCATCAAAGAACCGGCCTGTGAAGTAGGCAAAGGATTAAGTCAGAAGCAGAGAGGAAAGGCACAGGAAGGTTCTACCCGACAGCAGCCCTGCGGGTTAGGACAGTCAGGAGGAGAAGGGGCAGAGGGGAGAGGGCTTGGGCAGGGCAGCCCAGCACTGCCCCGAGCAGAAGGGAGGGATGCGGTCACTCAGCGCTGGGGGCTCGGGAGAGCTGCGTGTGACAAGACTCGCTCAGCAGAAAAGAGTACCCAGCAGCCAGCCTCGCCTTTGGTTACCTACAGACAATAATGGACCCTTTCTGAGAATGGGGACCACACGGGGGACGTTTAGTATTGAGACCTTTTTCTGAGGAGAACTAGTGTTTTCCCACACTAGGGGAGCAGCAGGTCGCCGGGCTCACGTACGGCCATGTCTGCAGAGCGTGGACAGTGCTGTTGAGGGTACAAACCTGGCAGAGCTCTGCCCTGCCTCTCTGCACCCGCTGTTTTAACTACCTCATTCATTTGGCTTTACTCCTCTGGTTTCCTATTAAGCTTTAGCAGTTTTCAAAACGTTCTGAATCCAGTATTTTGTCTCCCAGCAAAGAATTAAGGATAGTTCCAGACACTGGACAAGGAAAATGAGTTAGCTGGAACTATGAGAAGCCAAACAGTCGGCCAGGCACACGATGGAAGGTGGATGGTGGGGTGTCAAGTTCAGAGCTGGGGGTTAATGGGACACGAGGGGTTCCAGTCCAGTGCAGGTCTGGGCAGTCTGTGCCTACGGAATGGAACAGCAGGTCTGCAGATGATATGAGTCTAGAGGGATTATACAGAAATGAAAAAGATAGGATTAGAGTGCGATACAATCTTTACAGACGGGGGAAAGGGACCGAGAAAAGCGCTGCCCGGGCAGACACTGAGTGACTCGCAATGGAAGCTGTGAAACAGAGAAGTGAAACTGGAGAATATGATTTCAGTGTTAGGATTGAAAAGGAGGTTGGGGTTAGAACGGATGGATGTAAAAATGGAATTATTTCTTAAAACAATGAAAACTGTCATATATGGCAGTATAGGAAAATCAGAAACAATAACATGGAGATTATTGGGTGGAGGAAAAGCAAAAGAACCACATTTAGTGCAGCTCGAATGTACAGAAAGAAGTTTCAGTTATTTTCATAAAACAAGCAAGAAGAAATGACGATCTGTTTAGAAACCAGCAGTCTGGTGTATTATTCCATCTCTCGTCACCCCTATCAGAGCAGCCCTTGCTGTCGCTGCCTGAGGCTTTGGACACTGTATGAAACAGAACCATTCCACGCGCACACGCTGAACACAAATGGAAAGCGCTGAACTTCCAGAAAAACCAGTCTGTGGATACGCCAGAACTACTGTGACAAACCACCACTGACTAAATTCAGGAAGGAAAGGTTGAAATATTAGAAAGAGGTCCGAGACACAGCAACCTCCACGGGCCTGAGAGCTGGAGCAGCCCTGGCCAGCTCTGATCCCAGCATAGCTTCAGGGGCAGCTACTCCTTCACTGCAGGGGCTTCATACCAACCACTTTGTATTTTAGCTCAAGCTACTTCAAACCACAAAGGGAACCTGACCCGCGGTCCTCTGGGGCTGGGCAGTGCTGGCAGCAGCTCCGTTGGCAGTGCGTGCAGAGTCAGGGGTACAAAAGAGCGAGGCAGCAGGTGGGTTCTCACACAACAGCAGGAGAACATCCACACTCTGACGCAAGGCACATAAAGTGGTCTTGGGATACCAACACTTCAGGCAAACACTGGAACAGGAGTCGCTGGTAGCTGAACCTAGCAATGCACCAACTGCTTTCTGAAGCAGATGGATAAGATCTGGAATCCTGATGGCGTTGTGGATCCCTCAAACCACTCCAAACCTGTCAGTGTCCCCACACAGGCTTTACACCGACTGCCTGCTTGAGGCACAGAGGAATACATTGTCCTGAAGCACAAGAGGTCAGGGACAGCACAGGATGACCCATTAGGACCCCTCACTCCCAGAAGGACATTGAGGGGCTGGAGCGTGTCCAGAGAAGGACAACGGAGCTGGAGCAGGGTCTGGAGCACAATGTGCTGAGGAACAGCTGAGGGACCTGGAGGGGTTGAGCCTGGAGAAAAGGAGGCTCAGGGGAGACCTTCTGGCTCTGACAACTCCCTGACAGGAGGCTGGAACAAGGAGGGCGTTGGTCTCTGCTCTCCAGGAACAAGCGACAGGACGGGAGGAACCGGCCTCCAGTTGTTCCAGGGGAGGCTGAGGTTGGCCCTGAGGAACAATTTCTTCCCTGTTGGGGTTGTCCCAGCCTGGCCCAGGCTGCCCAGGGCTGTGGAGTCCCCACCTCTGGAGGGGTTTCCCAGCCGTGTGGAGGTGGTGCTGAGGGACAGGGGTCAGTGGGGACCTGGCAGTGCTGGGGGAACGGGGGGACTCGAGGAGCTGAAGGGCTTTTCCAACCCAAACAGTTCTGTGTCTCTTTAAGGACATCACCGATGCTGAAATCTGCAGGTAACGTTTGCTGAAATCAGTTCTGAAGAGACACACGGAGTATTACGCAAGGCTGGATCCTTACAAACACACTACTGGGAGCTGCTATCCACATGCTCATCACTAAGGACCTTCTCCAGGCCAGGTTTAAGCAGCAGCATGGCAGGTTTGCTGCACCCAGCACCTTCCCAGGGTGCAGCTAAGAGCACAGATCGTGATGTTGCTGCAGTCACTTTTGGGTTCTGCTGCTTTTGAAACGGAGCAGACATAATGTGCCCATTGCGGTACCTAGTGCCAAAGGTGTTTTTATATCTGTGCTATCAAAATAAAACTTTTTTTGGGAGAAGTTCCCCAACTCTGAATCCAGACAGACAGGACAGATGTCCTGACCAGTGACAGTTACTGGTCTCATCCTGTGGGCTGATGCACAGCATGTTCTGAAGCACTCAGTAACCAAAACCCCAGCCAGGCCACTGTCCCTGCTGAAAGCCAAGTGCCCAAGCGGGGCTCCTCCACACTGAGGGATAGATTGATCACTCACGGGCCCTTCCAAACAGCCAGTGCTGACCAACCAGGAGATGAACCATCTCCAGCCCTGCGTTAGCTGTTCCCGTGTCAGACAGTCTCTCCCTCACTGCACCATTACAACGTACAGAGGAAGTTATTCCAAACCCCAAGGAGCAAAGAGAAAAGGAACACACTGACCAGTGCCAGTGATTCTGAGGTACCCACATTCCCAGCCTAGAGTGGAGACATTCCCTTTGCTGCTCCTGCCCCCTTGGCCAGCCGCCCCAGCATTAACCCGTTGCCAGGGGGACAGCCCATCCACTGACAAGCCCCGCAGCTGGAAGGTGAGGCTCTGCCGCCTCGGCTGTAGTCACCCAGACAGGCAAGAGCAGGACCTGCAGGAAGCTCCTTCCATGAACTACCCAGTGTGGCAAATCTCTGGGCCCAGTGGAAGGCTGGCTCGCACAGGCTGCAGGCCAGTGTTGAACACGCCTATCCCGCTTCATCAGAAACATCCCCCAGGGATGGTAACATAACTGCAGCCTTCCCTACAGGTCTATTTCCTACAACAAGCAAAAAAATCACCAACAAATCAGAAAATCACATCCATTCCCCACCCCTTCAGCCGTGGTCTTTTTAGAGCCTTTTTCCCCCCTCACACTAAACCCACCTTCTCCTCTCTCCTGAATTCCTTCCAGCTTTGCACTATCTTCCTTTGGTCGCTGAAGCCAGAGGAAGCCTCACAAGCACTAGGTAAACCAGAGCCAGTTAATCCTCCTTCTCCTCTCAGTCCACATCCCTGCTGGCACAGCCCAGAGGCAAACCTCACTCAGGCAGTTGTTGGTGACCGACATCCACTGCTGACACACCGGTGTTGTCTGAAATGCTCGCTGGCTGCCTGTCACTTACCCTGCACAGTAACTCTCCTTTTAGGTTTACAAGCTCTGCCCTGGCTGACGCTACCTCTCCCACACCGGTGACCGGCCAGCACCAAACACCAAGCGGTGCCAAGCGAAGGGTGCAGCTCTGTCAGCTGCGGAGCAGCTGTTCCAGCAGACCCGTCAGTGATACCTGTCCCTGGAACAGCCTTGTCTCCCAGTCGGGCACCCACCAAACAGCAAGTCTTTCCTGACCGGCTCTCCATCCTTTGCTGCCAACAGCAACATCCCTGGTTTTACTGCCTTCCTCCCTTTGAGCACACAACGATGTTTTTGACATGCGCTCTTCTCTCAGAATCCCCGTGAACCACTCGTGACACTGTGTTCAAACTGACTCAGCATCTGCCCAGTTGCCTTCCCAGGAACCTGAGCCAAGTTGCTGGGCCTCCAAACTCCCCAAATCCTCGTTCCCTTCACCTTTAGAGCCCTGTCGTCTTGTGGTATGATGGTACCTCTCTCAAATGGTTCAGGAGCCATTTCATGAGGTTTCTCAAACCTCTCAGGTAAGGTCTGGTGCTATCTACAGGCTTCAGCCTCTGACCTTTGGGGGCTACGAGGGTGTGAGGGCAGAAGGACACACTGAGCCCCCACCTCCCTGTCCACCCCTTTATGCCAGCAGCTCTGACTAGGTGCTCACTGCCCTGTTTTAATGTAACCTCTGCTTCTGAACAGCAACCAGAACCTGTTACAAGAACTCATGGGGAATTACTTTAAACCTATTTCTCTGTTATTCAAGGAATATTTAAGAGATTGCCGGAGGTTAAGACTATTTTCCTGCAATTTCTGCAAGCTGCAGAATCACCATCAGGCTCTAGACTGTAAAAGGAACCACAACAAGTTAACTCTAACGAGGGGAACTTCCCAAACTCAACCTTTTATGACAAAAACCAATTCATGGTTCCCTAGCCCTGAGAGTGAGCCTGGCTTTCGGAATTCTTATCGCTGATTCCTGAAGCCAATTCATGGTTCTGTTTAAACAAAATTAAGAACAAACTTCTGGCCAATACACACATACCACCCCAAAGCTCCCTATGGACGAGCTGAATTCTTACAATATTGTTGTGTTTAAGTCAAGTAACACCATGTGGATGGAGGTGACTCAGTACCACACAGATATCAAAAGTCCCAACTTAATCTATTTAAGTGTGTCGTCATTTCCAAAAGCATCTTAAATTCCTATAAGCAAATAATTTTTTAAATGACTGAGTATCTATGTGAAAGACGACATATTAAGGCATATCTGTTACACAGTACTGCACCACATTTCCCTCCAGGCGACTCTCCAGGCTGTAACAGCCCCTGTTCTCTAGACAGGCACCAGCACAGAGAGAAAATAAAGTGATTTTCTTCATACACTGAAGTACGTGATATTGGCCAACTTACTTTGCTTCATCTTCTGCATGTCACTAACTCTGCTCTTTGGAATCTTTATATGCTCTGTCTCAAGTTTGTGTTCTTTCTGATTTTCCATTTTGTCTTCAAAATTTAAGTGCTGGAGGGAGTTTGGAGGTATCTGCTTCGCAACATCGGCGTTTCCATCGTTGTCACTGTGCAAACCTACAGAAGGAGGAAGAGAGTTCAGTTTTCACACGGGTCCAAGAGCAGGCTGTAACGTGACCACACTCATCACATTTTAACACGAAACCAGTCCTGAGCCGTTACCTCCTCCACTGGTTTTCTGTGTGTGCTCACGTGCTTGATGAAGCCCAGAACAATAACACATTTATGTAGGTTTTATCCTTCTGCTGATTCTGCTTTTCAAATCTACTGAGCATCATTTATTGTCTCAAGAGCTAGGATCTGAGGAGGGGGTTGCGGTAGGTCTCAGAAGTTATACTAAAAACAACAAGCAGAACCCCAGGACTACCTAACAGAGGCACACCAAAAGCCCCAGTCCCCTGGAAACTCACACCCACCTGCAGCCGACCAACCCCGCGCTCAGTGAAGCGGCCTTTCACTTGCTATCGTTTATATTCTCTCATTAAAGTCAACATGAAGGACTAGCTCAGAACAACAAAAGAAAACAACTGTTTAAAAGATTTGACATTGGAAACAAGCTTTAACCATGTAGGCAGACTTCGAGCTCACGGATTTTGCTGTTCGAGTCTGCTTACATGCCCACCACAAAGGAAAGAAATTAAGAAACACTGCATCTTCCTTCTTTCAAAGAGCCAATAAAGGGCATAACAAAGATCTTCAGGCTCTTTGGTCATGTCACGAGTACCTAACGAGTACCTTTTGGTGAAGAGTTTGAGCAGGACAGCATCTGAATGTGCCGCTTGCAGCATGGATACAGCCCAGCATCCCCTTTGACGTTAAAGCAAAGCGACTCCATCATGAGCACTACACTGAAGTCTCTTTTCTGTGGACTTGTGTCCTTTCTAACAGTGCTTCTCCTAAACCCTCTCACTACAGTACTTCTGTAGTCCTCTCAGGTCCTAAACGTCCCCCACACCACCCTCACCTGAGCTGTTGGCAGAAACAGGAGGACTCTGAGCAAGCCGCAGTCCCACTGTTTAAACCCCAAGGGTAACTGGCTGCCAGGAGATCAGTTCCTGACCACAGGGTGCAGCCCTCTAAGTCGCACCCCGAGGGAGGAAGGCTGATTTCAGTTACTCTCCTCTGTCCAGCGGAGAAATCTTGAAGCGCTTGTCTTTGAAACTCCTAACTCAGATTTGGCTAAGTTGGTCCAAAGGCTCAGAAATTACTGGGTGCCGGAAGGACGAGAAGAGACTGTACAACCAGCAGCCTCAGTGCACTCGGTTCGTATCCTGCACAAACTGACCCTTGTTTTTCTCTCTGTGAGCACATCAAACACACCAAGGAGTGGCCACACCCATCTAACACGCGTGGTGAGGTCACGTATTCAACGGGGGGTCCTACAAAACATTGACTTGTCGCCCGCTCATCCGATTTTACCTGGGGCCAGGTTTGGAGCATGGGGCTGTTCCGTGGGCAGATTCCCAGCAGGCTGGTGACCTTCACTTTTAGGACCAGAAATAAGTGGCTTCTTTAAAGCTGGAACAAAATACATGGACAAGCACATTAACATGAAATAAACAGACACTATATACGAGGTCTTCCTCTAACAATCCTGTAAACTTATTTTTTTTTGTTGTTGTTTTCTTGTTATTAAACCATAGATGAAAATACAAGATTTCTAGGCGTGGGAGGTGGAGTGTATTACCAGCAGCATTAGGTTCTGAGAATTCAAACCTCTAAAGCACAGTAAAAATTATCCAATTCTACAGCCCACTTGAATTTTATCACCATAGACAGATTTTTAAATTTTACATTCACTATGAAACCTGTGGTATTTGAACAGAATACAAAGGTCACCAAGAACCCAAATGAGGAAGTAGTAGAGTATTTCTCTAACCAGTGGGGGTATCTTCAGCCTTCGCAGGGTCATTGTCTTCTATCTCAGGCATGCCTGCATCTCCTCCTGCTTTCATTTTCTCTGTAAGACAAGAATAGGATGTTCTGCCTTATCCACCTGGAAGTCTGAACAGTGGATTTCCCTCTTGCAGAAGGTTCCATGACCAGAGGAACAGCCCTTTATCCACAGAACACGTCCCACAGAGATAATGCAACTATAACACTTCTCATATCACTGTCAAAGACACTGAGGATTGTCTTGGAGCAGCACTCCCAAGTCAGTGCAACCCTCAGAGAAGGTAATGTACTGCTCTTGGTAGCAGAGGAGGAAAAACCTGCTGCAAGAAGCTGGTGGAACAGACACAGAACTGATACAAAAAAGGGCTGATTCAGCAGCCCGAGAAGTAGAAACAAAGAGGAACCCGTGTGCCTTTCAGAGAGGCAACAACAGTACCAGTTACCCACTGAGAGCCTCCTGATAACCAGAGGCCTCCGCTGTTCTTGTTGCTTTCCCAGCTAGAGACTCCTTACCGCAGTGTCAGTGCTCCTCACCTCCAGCCACCTTGCCCCTGCAGACTCCAGCTCTCCAACAGCATGCCCTTCCCCAGCTCAGCCCAAGACACACCCCACAGGGGGCAGAGAGGCCATCCCCAGGTCACAGCTGACCACATGAGGAACTGTGCAAGGAGCTACTTTTGTAAAAGGAGGCAGAGAAAGGACACGCCAATCTCTGGACACCTCTAAACCCTGACTTAGTGCAATCCCATGCAGCTCATGAAGTCATGTGAGCCAAGTAATTCAATGTTCTGCTGCAGAGAAATGCACGGTTCAACACCATCGGCCCATTATCTATCAGAAATGACAAAACCAAGGAAGTACCTTTGCCATTTACAGCACGATCTGAAGGCTGCTCGTTCTTGACTGTGTTCTTATCTTCTGCCTCAGGAACAGTCTTAGATACTGCCTGGTCGTCATTACTAGGACTTACTTCAGTGTCTTTACTGGACTGAATTTTTTGTGTGGCCTGTTAGAATAAATTCATAAGGAACCAACATTAAGTTTTGTAACAAACAAACCCCCTCAACTGCCAGATTACTCTGGGTAAGCCAAACCACATTTATGGATTAGGTGATGACTAAAGCAAACAGCAGAAGTGCTGCATACACAGCCCTGGATGGTGAGGGTTGATGAGCAGGGACGCAGCTCTGAGCAGGAGCTGTAACACACCCTCGGCTGTACGATGTTTCTGTGGCCACACGCAGCTCGACTACAACACAAACAGGTTCAGGCCTCAAGCCTCAGGTCAGAGACTGTGAAACAACTCTGGATTGCAAGAAAGACCTGAGTGAAATCTACTCCAAGTCTGCCTTATTATTTGAAACGTTCATAAACAGAGACAAAGAAAGGAAATTAAATTCTAAGAAAAGCAGGTTATTTCATCTGTCTGTAGGAGAGAGGCCCATGTTCTAGGGGCAGCTCGCACCGTGTAATTACACCCTTGATACCATTGTTATTTGCATCACATTAGCACCTTGAGGCCCCAGGAGAGATCAGGTTCCCCTTTGCAATAACCTATACAAGGCTGTGAGAACACAGATCCTACCCTGGAGAGCGATAAAGTACAATCCATTTTACAGAGAAGAAACTGGAATCCTTCGCCATGATGTCAAGTAGGAAGGCTGCGGCAGAGCAAAGAATTGAGCCTGATCTCGAAGGCTCGGTTCACTGACCGAGCCAAGCAGGCAGAAGCTCTTACACTAATACCCATCCAGGGCTGCTCAGGACGATACTGAAAGGCACGTTGGGGGAGAAACGTCCAAGGCCTCCATATATCTGAAATGCCGAGTCTTACAGCAGACTTCAGGCTCTTCTAATGCAACAGAGAAACCCGGCCACACGTTACCTTTTGTTCCCGTGCAACTTGGTCCATTAATTTCTTCAGGTTTTCTTCATACTGCAGTCTCATCTCCTTGATCTGCTGCCCACACTGCAGACTTGAGCAGAGACACAGTATTAGTTATATTTCATTTGTTGTATCTGCTCGACCATAAATAAAACATGGGGGAAAATATGAAGTGGCACGAAAAGCCAACCCTGAGCTATAAGTAGAATAGTCTGTCCAAAAAGGCTTGTCCTGGCGTGGGTGTGGAGTGGAAACGGGCTGAACAGACAAAGCAAGCAGAACTGGGAAAAACAGGGATAGAGCAGGGAAACAGCACAATAAACAGAACGGCCTCGATCATATTTCCTCCAAACCCTGGAAAGCAACCAAAAAGTCAAGAGTCGAGCTTCACAGCTGGTCTGTCAGCAACATATTGAACTCCACAGGGACAGCAATGCATCTCCCACAGCTGTCGACACAGAAGACGTGCAAATTCTACTACCAGTTACTGCTACAGACTCAAACATCGAGATCTGAGCAACACAGCAGTGTCGCAACTCCTCTGACAAGCCACAAAGACATCGACCCAGGTCAGCCAAACCCCTCGCCTCCCAGAAAGACTCAACAGCACAGAGAATAAGGAACATTTGTGTGCGTTTGAGTTCCAAGCGTTTTCTCAAGTGCTGATCTCCCCATTCCTCAAAGCTGCAGTAGTAGTTCTCCTGCTTCTCCATCACAAACTTGAAGACTGAGCTCAAGTTAAAATCTCAACATACCCAATGCTTTCAGCTGCACTGAAAAAATAAAACCATACTTGTAGAAAGACAGCCATTACCACCACTGGCGGCTTCAGAGCTGTGCTGGTTAAACTCTCCTCAGTGCCTGTTAATCAAGGTCTCTGTGTTATAAAAAATGCGTTGACTTAAAATGGTCCAACACTGAACAATTCCACCAAGTCTGTTGTTCTTGGATCACAGCTTACTTTGGGGGGAGGAGTACACCACCACAAGAAAAAAGGACTTTAAAACCAAATAAACAGCTAAGTCCAAGTCACATCACTGAGGGACTACGCTTGAGTTTGAGGATTAGGAGAAACAAGATTAACTGGCACTTTGTAATAAATACAGACCTCCCCACTTACTAACATACCTGTCATATTCCAGCCGCCTGGTGAGGTAAGTATTGTTCTTCTTGTACTCGTGGAGCTGATCTTCCTGGCGGATGAACTCCTGACGCAATTCTGCTAGTTGTTCTAGAGGAAAAAGCAACATGAATATAAAAACGTAAGAAAAAAATGCCTCATGGCAGAGACAACCTTCAGGTTGCTTTATGGGTTCAAAATTTGCTCAAGTTCTCTGTTATTTCTTCAAGATACACTTTAAAGATTCTTAAACTAACTGGAAAAAAATGCCAATGTACTCACATATGCCCGATGTCACTATGAATTACACAACACTACGCCAAAACCCCTGGAAACAGTCTGGGTAATTCCTGCCTCAGGCTGGGGTGAACCCATCTGCAGGATTGCTTCTGCTCCGGGACCTGGGTGCACCTGGTGGGTGATGCGGGAGGATGGGGAAGCCTGATGTGTGCCTCAAGGGGATTTAATTCCGGGTGAGAACAGCCATTGAATCACATTATATGATGTTAACTGCTCTCTAACCCCCTGTATCGTCACTGCTGCGGTGGCCGTTTGCTGTGTCAAGGGTATTACAGTAAAAATCCCCCAAATTAACAAAAAATGAACTTAGATGCCACCGAGCAAAGTCAGAACCGGACAAGTGCAGCAGTGACAGACCCAGAACCAGCATCAGAACCCAACAATCCCCCACCAGAGCCCATCGCTCCTGCCCCAGGAGACTCTTCTGAGAGATGGAGCCCAGAGCCACGGGCTGCAGGGACTCCACGCACCTTCTACAGGATGTCCCATGGGCTGAGGGCAGGGATCTGTGTCAGGGGAGAGACAGGAAAGGTGATGGTGGTGGTGAACTGGGAGGGACTGGAAAGTGCAGGACCTGGGCGTGACATAAATGGACAGAAGAAGGGGGGGTGTTGTCCTGGTTTTGGCTGGGACGGGGTTAATTTCTCCTGAGTAGCCGGTTCAGTCTGTGGTTTGGGTTTAGTGTGAGAACGATGCTGGTAACACACCGACAGTTTCGCTGTGGCTACGCAGGGCTTCTCCTGAGCCAGCTTCCCAGTCCCGGCCAGCGAGGAGGAACATGAGGAGCTGGGGTGGGGCTCGGCTGGGACAGCTGACCCGAACCAGCCGAGGGGATATTCCACACCACGGCATGTCATGCCCAGTACAGAAACTGGGGTGAGCAGAGCCTTACTCTTTAAATGGTGGATGTCCACCAGCAGAGCCTTACCCTTTAAACGGTGGATGTCTGCCATCTGATAGGATACGTTGTTCTGCAGCTTCACCTGCAAGGAAGGAACGGTTATAGAAACACAGACCATCGGCAGGGCAGGGAGGGCTTGGACTGCGGAGACTCCGGGGCAGTGGTTTGCGTTGTAAAGACAATGTATGCGAAGGATTATTAGAATGACATACACAAGGTTCTTGTCAATACACAAAATGTGTATTTAGGTATCTAGAAGTGATTCAGCATTCTAAACACTGTATTTAAGGTGGCTAACAAGGACTTCAACTTATTTACAGAACGTATTTCTATCAGGAAAGGAGATTGTCAGGACTGAAATAAACACACTGCACCCAGATCCTGCCGGAGGCGAGTGCCCAAAGTCAAAGCCTGAGCATGTAAAAATAAACATGCAGCGTCAGGAGCAAAACCCATCTTTGCCTAATGTCTATTTAAAGTAATTTTTTTATGTGATGCCACCTAAAATTCTTAACACACATTTTATTTTTAAGAGGGAACCTGACACCAGAAGACTTCCACAACAGCTTTTAATTTGGTATTTTTAGTAAGGGAAAAAATAGCAGTTCCAATAAATAAGAAAGGCGTGTGCACAGTCATGAAAGATGCTTTGTTTTGTTCTTACGTAAGACATAAGTAAAGACAAAGTGCAGCAGAAATGAAGATGCCCATGTAGAACACACTGAGAAAGGGAGAACCCCCCCAATGACTGTCAGCAGACAACGCTGAGCTGTGAACTATCTCCTGTGTAGTTCCATGGTGGATGTGAGCGGTAACCCTGGCGGGATGCTGTCTGAAACAGCTTGTCACTGCTGGGTGACCAGGTCAGAGTCACCTCTCGGAACACCAAACCGAAGGACAAAACAGCTGCTGTGGCGTGGGGACCCAGCCCAGGCTATCACAACTCCCCAACAGCCTCTGCAGCTCGGTGCCCGAGTCACTCACCCACACTTCCCCTCGGAGCAAACCGAAAAGACAAGCGTCCTGACTTTAAGGCTTCCTCCACCCACCTCCACCTTCCTTTGATCAAATTATGCATTTCACTAAAACCGTCCCAGGCAATGTTTTGTTTTTTACGAGGCTCTCAAGCTCTGGACCACCTGATCCCATCTGTCCCACACGGGTGTTTCTAACCTGCAGAACTCTGGCCTTGCAGGAGCCGCTGAAATGGTGATCTGCAGAACAGAGCATACACGAGGCACGCAGCCAGCAGCTCAGCCACATCACAGAGGCTCCTTACAGAACAGAGCGCTCCGTTGAGCGTCTGGGCCGCGCCAGCCTGCAGCGTCCTGGCTCATCCCCAGCAGCCACGCAGCAAACCCGGCCCCACCGCCCAGGGCGAGGGCTGAGGGCGTTCTGGGAGTGCGGAGCAGCACTGCTGGCATGACTCCAACACCCAGCCGCTGCCCAAGGCTCTTCCAAAACAAGCACCAGCGGCAGATGATGCAATCTCTGGTAACTGGAGAACCCTGACCCCGCTCTGAAATGGGATACAACAGAAAGCCCAACAGGGACCCTCAGGAGCCTTCTCAGCATGTTGGAGGCACGGACTTGAGAGCTGGTTACACACGGGCTCTGCCCACCACGTTTCACGCAGCAAAGTGAAAGCCTGTGTTGGACTCCCTGTGCTTTATTGTAGAAGCACAAGTAACCCATGGTGGGGACTTCACACAGACACACAAGACAAAAGCAACCACCACTCTTTTCCAGCCCAGCTGCCGAGCCCTTCCAGCCCAGCCGGTGCCCGCCTTGCCAGCTCTCCATCAAACGGACACCGGGATAGGGGAACACGCACAAACACAGTGATCTGTTGAGGGTTAATGAAAAGGCATCTGTCCCTCTTTTGCAGAGAGCATCACAGGCAATAACGACCAATCCCTTTCCTGTCTTCCACTCTAATGCGGTTCTTTCCCAGAACCCAATAAATCTACAAACAACAGAGATCCCGGGAAGCAGTGGGTTCTGTTTTCAACCCTGCTTCTATCAGAATTCACATCACAGAAGCCTCCCCGCTGGCTGCCTTCTGCTCATCCTACAGAACACGGGGCTTGCTGCGGGCTGGGGAGGGCTCCTGCCTGTCACTGGGAGTTCGATTTGAAGATCGCACTGGTTGTACCACACAATCCTTCATTTTGGTGGTCCTGAGTTTCAGAGAAAAGTGTCAGAATTTCTATCCAAACCAGCTCAGCCGACAGCAAATGTCCCTCATCTAAAGGACAGAAAGGGAAGAAGCGTTTTTGTGATTCATGGGATCTGTTCCACCTACACATGCAAAAAAAACACCCTCCACAAAGCCTGGCTGAGCGCAGCTCTTCCTAAGCCAAGTCCTCCTTCAGTCGAGACCCGCTTGTACCACTCCTATTTCTCAGCGGCTTCTGAAGTCCCCTCCAAAGCAGGCGGGATGTAGAGAAGAAATTCTCTGTAGCCCAATGAGCTCTGCGTAGAAAAAAACCCTCAGAAGTCCTGTGCATGCTGGAGCTATGAACACGCAAGGCAACCTTCCAGTGCTGTCTGAATTAACGGTCCTGTCACACAATGAACATCACTGTGAGGAAAAGGGTTAGGAACCCTCTGGAGCTTCTCCTTGTAGGGCAGGACAAAACACTGGTGCCATTGGTTCCCCACAAAGTGGTAATCACCACCCATATTTCCCCGTGAGTCATTCCTTTATCTAGCAAGAACACCCTCCGGATGTCCTGTCCAAGCAGCAGGTCTCCGTGCTCCTCCGGGCACTCCCACCACACTGCCACGTCACAGGCTGGAACAGCACAGGGAGCCTGTTTAAAGTCTGTTTGCCAAGGGTTTATACGCCACAATTCCAGGATCCTTCTAGTATTGTCAGCAGCCTGTTCTGGGGCCAGCAGAGCCTCATCACACAATTCATACAGCGCTGGAGGGGACACTGTGGTCATCAGGAATAGGCGGTAGGATTGGAAGATGTTCTCAACACCACTGCTGTAAAGCCACAGTGCTGCAGCTGAGGGGCTAGCAAGGAGCTGTGGCAACAAAGACCATGCCTGGCTGCTCCCAAGGATGTTTTACTGAACAGAATCACCCTGTGAAGCACCATGTCCAGGCACCAGCGAAGGGGCGAGGCCATGTTACCCACCCGGCACTGCCAGCCACAGCTTTGGAAAGAGAAAGACATGCTCCTGGAGCTGCTGTCACCCATCCACAGCCACGAAGCCCTTGCTGGACGGCTGCCGTTTGGAAGCTCTCCACCACAAATTCCTGCCATTCAGTCCCTTTATTGAGCTTATTGCAAAGGGGACTCTAAAGCTATGAAACAGTTTCCTCACAGACTGCTGCAAAAAAGCCTGAAGCGCTCAAGAAACTCACACTGCCTCTGCAGGTGGCACCTCCTGGACACCCGGGCAACCACCGCCCCGTCTGCCCCCCGCAAGGAGCTCCAGGAAAGGAGAACTCCCCTGGTCTGTTCCAAGGTCCAGCAGACCACGTGAGCTCATTCCAGGGTGACTGGAGAAGAGAATTCCCAGAACTCATCTTTTGATTTGTATTGATTTTTCAAACCCAAGACACTAGGTCTCGCTACCACGTCTACTCCTAAGAGCAAACAACATTCCGGAGCAGTGTGACCAGCTTATCACACACACAGTGGCAGGAGGAGAGAGCCAAGTGCTTGGGCTTGGCTATAGGCAGCATGAGTCAAGGGGAAGCTACCTGCAGAAATTCTGGTGGCCTCAACACTCAATTTACTTGACCACAGGGCAAAGAACCTCTCAGGAAGACAAAGGAGCATACAGCAGAACCGACACTGTGATAACCACCGGAGCAGCCTCTCTCAGAGCTCTCTGTGCAATAAGCCTAGATCTGTCACCATCACTCCATGCCCTGGGAGCTGCCAGAGCTGGAGTTTCATTATGGCTCCTGCGGTACACAAATGGACTGAGAGCACTGGTAAAAACAGTCTGTTCAGAGAACATCCTTCCCCAATTCTATTTTAAGAGGAAAAATTATCATTCAAGCCTTTTTTGGTCAGACACTTTCTGCCTACTACTCAGTGTGGTTTTAGTAACAGATGTTTATTCTCTAAACCAGCCCTTTATTCTCTCCTCACTGAAGTACAGTCACTTAACGGGCTTTTTTAGGAAAAAAAAAAGAACAGGGTTGTTGCTACTGAGCTCACACAGGAGGAAAAGAGAAAGGGCAGTGATGAGTTTCTGATAAACCACACTGCTGTTCTTACCTGTCTAGGCCCAGTGAACATTTTGAACACTGAAAGAGAAGATACCCCAAAGCCACGAGCTCACATGACCTTAACTGGCAGCATCTGGAACCTAGACCAAGGGTACACACTGCAGTGTGCCTGCAATCCACAGCTCCTGGGGCCGTTCACTAGTCCCATTGCTCCCGCTCTGCCCTATGAGATGCCAGACCCTGGGAGTACTCAAAGACCAGCCCCATTTCTGGGGAACCCCGCCGTAGGCAGCAGGCAGGAGCAGCTCCACAGCACCTCGCTTGGAGACACCCTGACTGAGCACCTGCATTGCCCTCCTGGTGGCCTCCAGTCAAACGTCACAGATTTAAAAAAAAAAACCCAACCCACAATTCTTGTGTTAAGACAAGCCTTGTCCTGCCGTCCACCGACTGACAGCTCCTTCGATCGCACCAGGGGAGTTTTACACCTGCAGCTACCTACCACAACACAGGAACCAAGTCCTTGGCCTGGTGAACACAGGCTAAATCATAGGCACACCAAACCCAGTGAACTGCATAAAGAGCAGCCCCACTGCACACACCCACCTCCAGCACTCCCCTGAACACCCTCAGACACCCCGGCAGCTCAGCGGCTGGTCCAGTGCATTTCCCATCCCCCAGCAGACCTGCTCCGCTCATCTGCCCAGAACTCCGGCTGTGTCACAGCCCTGGGTTTTCCAGCCACCACCATCTTTGGGAGCTTGCTTTCATGGAAGAGGACAACCAACAGCTAAACCCACCTGTCCTCTATTTGCATATGAAAGTTCAACTAAGAAAAAACACACCACCAAAACCACCCAAAAAACCAAAACGAAAACCCCACCCAGAAAACTACCGGTTTTCTGTCTTTTACAAGGGGAGGCATCTTTGTAAAAACCGAACTGCTTTGAGTTCAGCTTCTCTCACTCATCAGACTTAACTATTTTGCTCTCTGTCTAAGAGTACCTATTTATAAATTAACCTGGATTTACGGCATCACGGTATTTTTAACCACAGTAGTGCCAGCGATGCCTATTTCCAACGGAGAGCACTGGTATCCATTACATCTCTAATCAGGCTTTTTATTCCAATCTCAAAAAATTTAAAAGAATTAAAAAACCCACGTTTGCTGAACACACAAATGGCTTAATTTTGATGGTTCAGTAGGGAAGAAAACATAACTTCAATACAACTTAATCAAGTTGAAGGAATCTGTAATTCTGTAATGAGACGTGGATATTTTCAGATTTTTCTGTAACAGTTAAATGCATTTTCTTACACTGCTCATATGAAAGGGCCAGAAAAACTCAGCCAGTAACAGGCCTGAGAGGGTGATATTTCCATAAACCCTCCTGTGATGACCTGTTCAATCAGCAGAATTACGAGCTGCATGCAAATAGGGGACACGCCGCCATATGATCGTCTGCCGAGCTCCCCCTCCGTCAAGAGCCGCCGGTGATGATCATGAAGGCGGAACAGTGAAAGTTGAGGCATTCACTCATTTTCCCTTCCCCAACAAAAGAAATCCCTTCCTCCCCGTGAAAGGGAGAGCTGAATTCTGGATCAGCCCGTCACTTCGCAGCTAATGAAAATGACACGTTATGGCAGCATCAAGAATATTTTCCCCCCAGTATTCGGCAGCTGCATAAGAACCAGCCGCTGATGTGCCAGGCATTGAGAGAGACGGGGGAAAACAAGCCCAGGGGTGCTACGCCTTCGCATTACACTTGTTCATCTCCCTCGAGGCCAGGCAAACTGTGGGTTTAAGGCTGTGCAAGGCTTTTTGACTGATCACAAAAGATCAAATAATCTCATCAGAGGAAGAACGCTCGAAAAAACTAAAACTATTAAAAACAGCCGTCTGGAAAGCAGCGAGGGGTCGGCGTTCTCACTGTCAGCGCACACGCTGCCTTTGCCGGGCATGTTCAGTTCTTTCCTGGGATGCATTCAGAAACCCGAGCGCACGGATAATGTCCTAACGGCAAGCGAACCCAAGGCTCCAGCTCGAGAAACTCCTCCCTCCGGGGGCCTCTTTCATCCTCAGGCTGCAGGGACACCGGCCATCGCCCGGCGAGAACAAACGGTGCCCCGCAGGGCTCCGAAGAACCCTCCGCCGCCCCGGCCTGGCTGCACCCACCGTCTACCTTGCTGTCCTCGCACTTCTTCACCTGGCCGTCCCTGACCTGCAGCTGGCTGCTCAGGTGGCTGTAGTCGGCCTCCTTCTGCTCCAGCTGCTTCTTGTGGGAGTCCACCTTGCCCATCAGGTCCGAGTTCCGCTTCTCCAGGCGCCCCCGCGCCACCTCGGTGCGCTTCGCCTGGCTCTGCAGCTCGGCCACCTCCTCCTGCAGCAGGGCCTGGCGGGACGAGGCGTTCCAGCAGTTGAAGGCGAGGATGGCGATCACCACCAGCAGCGCCACGAAGACAAGGGAGGGCAGACGGCCGCCCCTCCGGTTGGCCCCGAAGCCCACCATGGGGGTAGGCCGCCGGGCGGGGGCTTCACCCGCTCACCGCCTCCGCCCGCGCTTGAGAGGGGAGAAGCAGGGACGAGGTGGGCGGGGGACAGGAAGGTTGCTCAGGGAGCCGGGCGGCGGGCGGAGGCGCTGCCCCAGGGGGTCGGGCGCATCGGCGGCGGAGGCCCCTGAGGGCGGCCGGTCCGCTGGGAGACGAGAGGAGAGCTGGCAGCCGAGGGCAGCGGGGCGAGGGGACGCCGCGCCGGGGGCAGGGCTCTGCTCGCGCTGCCGTGGCCGCTCCCGCCCCGGGGGGAGGGACAGGCCGCAGCGCTACGCTGGAGCCGCCACCGCGGCGCGCCGCCCACCTCGCCGGCCGGCAGCGCCCTGCCGCCCCGCCCCTTCCGTCCAAGGCCCCGCCCCTTCCGCCCCCGCGTCTCGTGAGGCCAGCCCGACGAGCTCTCGCGAGAGCTCAGCTTCCCGCCGCTCAGCCGCCATTTTCTGCGGGGGAAGGCCCTTGTGGAGGGGTGGGCGGGTTGGCACTGCCAGTAACACCCACGCACCGTCCTCCGGTGGTACCGGGACCCTGGAGGGGCGGGCTGGGGCGAAATAACGGGCGGTTGGTGGGGAGAAACGCAGTAGGTTGTTCAGCGCTTCTCCTGAAAGGTGGTGTTTGCTGAGGACACTGTGTCTGTGACGTGAGGGAATCCGCTCTTTGCTTTAGCAGAAATACTCAGATAAAGCGTTTGTTCCTAATGGGGTCACCTCTCAAACCGGTACTCACTCCTACCGCTGTGGCATATAGGACTCACGGGGGAAGGGGGATAGAACTGGTCCAAACTTGACGGGGGTGGGTTCACAGCCGCCTCCCCGTGTGCGAGGGCAGACGGATGGTACTAGAGTCGGGCACGCGAGCTGTTCCTGCCTTAGAGACTGTTAGGTTGTTCTTTATCCCTGGATGGTATTTAATAACCTTGCTGCACTCGTGTGGCCAAGTACCTCAGACAGGAGAGAGGGCTTCGTGTTGAGAGGATGTGGGAGAAATGGGGTCAGTTTTCCCACTAAAATGAGAGAAGAGGAAGGTACGTGTAAGCTATCAAATGCATTCCTCTCCCGAGACCCAGCACGCACTGTGCGCAGTCTGTCAGCTGGGATGATGGGGTGGCGTGTCGATCCTTTTCTCGTTTCCACCCAATTCTACGCTGATTTGCGTACCAATATTTGCATTTTGGCACTTTTAGTTGCTGCTGTACTGGTAGCCGGTTAATTGCCAATCTGCTTTCTGCAGATGGCGGTGGAGATTCACATTCTAAATCGAGTGTTGCAAATCTTATGTCCTTGCAGAGCCGAATAATTCCAGGGTTTTCAGTCTGCTCTGTTAAGGTTGTTCTTCCTCAGTACGCTCATTCTCTGCAGACTTGAGCACTGTGAGATAGGAAATGTTTGTCTAAATAATGTTACCACAATATAACAAACTAGAGCTCAGAACTGTACCTGGGTTTCAAACACAATTTCTTACCCCCCTCTAAAAGGCTGCTCAGAAATCTCTCTTCATGCAGTGCCTGGTGGAATTTCTGCCTCTCTTGTTTCAGCCCATGTGAGCTCCCAGCTCCAGAGCTGCAGCAAACAGCCTCCTCACCGCAGGGAGCAGGCTGAGAACCAGCCCCTGCACGTCTTTTGCATGGCTGGGAGGTGAGGCAGTACCAGGCAGTTTCCTATGTCCGATTGATTGACCACGATTTAGCCCCGATCCAGCCTGTGTCTACTCCTTTCCTGTTGGAAAGGCTCTGTTCTTGCTCCCCCTCCTGCGCTTTTCACTGTGATCTCACCTTGTGTGTTGCAATAACGTGTCTGATGGCATTTTCAGCTCTGCCTCTGAGCAGGGGCTTGGCGGGTCCTTCCCAATGGTTTGTCTTGCCCTCATAACTGCGAGCTGCTGTCTGGTGCACGTGGTGCGGTTACATCGTGAAACACCACACGAGCCCAAGAACTCAGCTTTAAACACTGAACCCATCTCAGAGAAACTGAAAAAAATTTGTCAGGGGTTTATATCAAAACCGTCTGTGCTTCCAGATCCTTCTGTCGAAGAGCTGCTCTGTGAGAGTAGCCCTAAGCTGTTAAAATTCAGCATCCTCATAGAAATAAAAACCTCAGAATAACTTTGGGAAGGGGAGCCACGCAAAACGAGGAGGTTTGTCACAAGAGCAGTGTTTGAGGGGATGTAACATGGGGATTGTCTCAAGGCCAGAGTGTAGAAGCACAGCCCAGGGCGGGTCATGTGCCGAGCCCTCCATAAGGTCTCGGAAATGACTGTGTGCTTAGCAAAGCTGGGGAAATAAATGTGTAACTACAGTGTGTCAATCAGAACGACCTCAAAGAGGAACGTGCTGAAGGTGTACGGAAATGTCCCTGTGCAGTGGAGTGAGAACCTGGTCCCTGCTTTCCTACCGGCTTCGGTGAAAGGGCAAACAGGGGAGACCAAGGAGAAACAGGAGAGCTGCTGCGTTTCTGCTCGCCACAGAGGATTCTCCTCAGCAGAACCTCTCCTTGGGTAGGTGCACGTCGAGGAACTGTGGAGTGTTGGAATTGTTCTTCCATTGCTAAGACGAGCCTTAAGAAAACGTTGCTGGGCCGAGCTGCCTCTGGGGCTCCGTTCTGTGTCCCTTGGCTGCAGTGGTGCTCTGGCTCACCTCAGACTGTCTTCCTCTCTGTAAATAGTGGAAATACAGCTGTGGAGTTAAAAATTCCATGTACCATTGGATGCAGTGGTATTAAAGTATATAATTGAAAGTATAAATTAAATAAAATTATTATTAAAATTATTATTAAATTAAAACAATATATATATATGAAGTCTAAATTGAAAATATAAGAGTCTATAATTAAGTAGTCTAAGATGCTGTTTCTTTCCAGCTCCAGCAGAATGGAGCTCTTTTTTTTGCACATACTACAAGTTTGTATTTTTTACAACCACTTTGAACATCGATCTGTAATTTGCCCAGATTTCTAGTGCAGGCTTTGAGAACCGATAGCGACACTCCATCTGTCAGCGAGCTGAGCGGCGCAGTGTCCACCCAGCAGCAGCGGCTCTGGATGTGTCCCTGCGGAGGGTTGAGGCCACAGCCAGAGCAACCACGATCGCGGCTGCCAGCCCCCAGGGCGGGGGGTCAGGGGGGGTGTCAGGAGCGGGTGAGGGACATGCTCAGAGTGCCGCTGTTGCAGAGCGGCTGCCACCCACCAGAGCTGAGTCTAGGCAGGGTTTTGTTTGCTCCTTCTCAAGAGCAGTGGTTGGTGACAGCAATAAGGTCCATTTTAGCTCATTTTTTTTGTGCCCATGAGTGGTGGGTTTGGAGTGTGTTCTGAGGCTGCCCTGCCATGGGCCACGGGCTGGATCAGGACAGACTGGGCAGGACCGGGTCCTTCAACAGCCCTCGCTGGCCATCCCTAGGTTGAGCAGCTGCTGGTATTTTCGTTACTGATGTCTGACCTCAAACCTCAGCCTTGAAAGCAACAACTTCTATGGGTTTTCCACAGGAAGTTTTGTGACGTCAGGGCGCAGGTGAACCCCATATTGGAGTAAACTCGGCAGCAGCCCAGCCAGTCTGTGTCCAGGTGCGTGTGTGTGGTGAGCTGACACTGTCTGCACGCTGACACAGCCCCCAGCAAAAAGGCCGGGCGCTGCCTCTGAAAGCAGAAGGGCTGTACGAGTGAAGAGTGGATGCCCTGCAGTGGGGCTCCACCGGCTCCCCTGTGCATACAGGGGTTTGCTCGGGCTCCTCTCTGCTGACACCACATTAGAGTGCTCGTGTGCTTCCCTGGCAGTGATTTCTTCACTTGAGGTCTTGTCAAAACTCACTGCAGCAGGAAGATAGATAAAACAGTGTGTTGAGGTTTATTACGAACATCCGTCTTGGAAGAGACTTCCTGCCTTTTCAGGGTGAAACGATCTGTCTGGTGAGGATTCCGGACGGCTTCCGCTCCTCCACCGCTCAGACAGCTCCAGTGCCGCTGCCCTCCGGTCGGGCCAGAGCAGGGGTGGAGGAGCAGAGCCTTCCCCTCAGCGAGGGAGTGCCGAAAGCAGTGAGAGGAGCTGCAGGAGCCCCCACCTGCACAGCCGTGCACACGTGTGTGCCGGGACATGCGTGTGTACGGTACGAACACACGCTGTGATACAGCAGCGCGTATTCGCTCGTCCAGCTCTGGCTGGTGCTGCTGCTTTTTTCTTCCTTTCGTATTAGTTTGCTGTGTCTGCACAACTGTATAGACACTCCTGTCATGCATCAAAAGCATCTTCCATCCTCAGAGCAGTGACAGGAGACGGGCTGGGTTGAGATACCCAGGTGAAGGAGGGGCAAAGAGAGAACTCCCCTTTTCCCCCGGAGCAGGAGGGCTTGCAGAAAGGGGAGAGCATCGTGCTGAAACGAGATGAGCTGCAAAGAGGCAGAGCTGCAGCCAGGCCTGTGTTGAAGGCAGCAGAGCCCAGCTGGAGCAGAGGTGGTGAGATTCAGACCCGCCTCACGGAGTAAACGAGGCTCGGGAGCCTTCCGGAAAATGCCCAGTGCAGGAGGAGGGGAGCTGGCTGTAAACCTGCAAAGAGCCTGGGGTGGGGGGAAAAAACATACGGCTGGAGCTGGGTGTAGCCATGGCCTCTGAGGAGGTGCAGGAAGCTGTGGGGATGCCCTGCTTCCAGAGAGCTCTCAGCAAGAGCGAAGACAAGGATTTGCTAGAGTAGTGCTGCAGTTCCTCTGTGTGCGGGACGGTGGTGGGCTCCCAAAGCACCCCCCTTCAGTTACGGGTTTGGTTTGTCGCTGGGGAACACAAGCAGAGAAGGAAAATCATTTAACTGTGCTAAATACTACTGAGATTTCATGGGACAAAGAAAAAGCTTCTCTGGCTCAAGGGGGTGTTGCTGAGCTGCATTTCAAAGGCCCCACTACAGGCAGTACCGTTCCTGGAGCATCTTTAAAAAAACGGGAAGCATTGTTATAAAAATGATGGCAGTCACCATAGACTTACTGTGACTCTGCTTCACAGGCGGTTCAAAAAGCTGTTGGACAATTCTTGTTCCGTGTGGACCACATCTTACTGCAAACAACCCCCGTCTGTCTGGTACAGGGTATTATTTTGAGATACTTTGATATGTGGGTGTTGGTTTCAAACAGACTGTCACAAAACATCTCTTTAAACGGATGAATTTGATAACGAGTGCTGCTAAATAATTGATTCAGGCAGTGCTTGGGTCGGTGGCAGGTTTATGTTTGTTGTTGCCTGCACTAAATTTAATAGCAGCTCGAGGCCAAGATTTTAAGGCATTGAATTGTCCCCAGCGTCACCGGGGGAGCTGCTCTGTCCACCAAACCCCAGCAGCTTCGCCATGCTGGGTAAAGGTTCACGTACCAGAGTCTCGTCCTGTCCTGGTCGCGCAGAAGGTCACAGATGTGAGCTGGTGTTTCTGGTTTAACATCAAATACCCCCAAACGCCTGTTGAAGTCACGAGTGTGAACTCCTCAGGCGCTGTGGGACTCTGCTGCTCGCGGGTGAAAGGTTTCCAGGTGAGCAGGGTCGGGGCTTAGGGTGAGGTGGGTGCCGAGCGGTGCCCCAGCTCCGTCCCACCCCGGCAGCTGGTGGGACTGGGTGGGAAATGCCACTACACCCACGTCTGCTTTCCTTTTCTTGGCACTGGAATCGCTTAAACACTTAAAGAGCTGCTGTCGGTGAAGGTAAATAAAATGGGACGTGAGAATGCATAGACCCCGTGCTCTTGGAGCAGCTCCTCTGCCCGCTCCTCCCTGCGTTGTCCCTGGGACCAGTCCCATAAGGATCATTGCTGGGTCGTTGGGAGACCTGCTGGAGTGGAGCATATTCTGCCTTTTACTTTACTGCATTTGCTTGTTGAGCTCAAGCTGGAACCTGTCCAGCCCCCTCCCCAACACCCCCCTCCCCAACACCCCTCTCCCCAACACCCCCCTCCCCAACACCCTGTTTTGCGGAGGGGCTCTGTACCGTACCCAAGGCAGCTCGACTGGACGCTTGGAGAAGATTTTGTGTGATGAGAGCGGGTCTAACAAGCAGCAGCCCCTTGGCAGAGATGCTGTGGTGTCCGAGCACCAGCGCTCGCTGGCCATGCCACAGCCGGGTGTCCCGGCAGGAGGTGGTGCCGGGCACCGCCCGCCTTGAGTGGGACATCCCGCTGCACAAGCACTGGAGCGAGGCTTCCCCGGGCTATGCAGAGCTATACACCCGCTGCAAACAGTGTTCATCCATTACGGCCTCAGTAGCAGGTTCAGATACAGTCAGCAATTAAGGCCAAATGCTTATGGAGGATGAAGAGGCTCAGTGAGAGCTTGCCGGGCCGTGAGGAGTACTGAGCCTGGCTGAGCCTGCTGCTTTGCCTGGCTTACACACAAGCAGCTGCTGCGATTTACCGCTCCGCTCTGGAACACAACTGGAACAGCAGTCCCGAGGGCAGGGCTCTGAAACGCACCGTGCTTCATGGCGAGCAGGTGGTTCCGACTCGTGTGTCCAAATGACACCCCTGTCCCAACAGACCCATTCCTCGCCCTGTTCACACACCTCAGTTAGTTTCCAGTTATGATTCCCAGTTCAGGTGGGTTGGGTTTTTTTCCTAGACTAAGAAAGCCACAAATTGAGTGTCGGAAGGTGTTGCTCTGTGTGTCAAACCACGATCTTGACACACGCTTTTGTATTCCCACCTTGCTCTAGTCCTAAACCAAAAAGAAAACAAATTGTTCTTACCACACATGGACTGGAAAGTGCTTCTTACCATCCGTGGGACTCGCTTGTATTTAATTCTTCCTTCGCCGTAGAAAACCCAGGGTGTGACTGGTAAACTGCTGACCAGAGCCTGGGCAGATCTTCATGGCTGTGGGAGGAGCTGGCACTTCAGTGCAGGGAAGGCAGCAGGTTATTGAGCTGGGGACGAGCAGAGCTGTCCGTGTGCATTGTGCAGTACCATGTTTTCCATCTATCTCGTGAAAAGTGTATTTCTGATGTAACTGAGGTGTCAGAAGAGCAGCCAGTGCAGCCGTTGACATTTCGTGCCTCTCCAGCACAGAGCTGCACTCAACCCTGCTCCCCTTGTGCTCATCACATATACAGGGGTCATCTTTCCCAGGGGCTGTCTGCTCCGGGACCTTCCAGAGAGCGCGGAGCTGCACAGGCAGCCTGGGCAGGGGAGGAGGAGGAGGAGGACAGGGGAAACTCAGTGGCAATGTCCCAGCTCACCGGCGTGCACGGGTACAGATCGGGCAGTACAGCGTACAGAGACCTCATCAGCTAGAGGTGCTGAGTCCTTCCTCAGCAGGACAGCACGCAGGACACAGACTTCAGGGCGAACTGGGTGACTTCCCCTGTCTCTCCCGGGTCTGTTAAATCCCTGTGGTACAGTCCTGGTCTCTGACGTTAAAGGAGACGGAAGCAGACGTTGTGTCGATGCTCCCCCAAAGGCAAAAGGACTGTGGAGCCAGGTTAAGGCAGAGCTGGCACAGGCTGGAAATGGGATACGTTTTCAAGAGCAAATGGTTCTGCTGAGTCCAGGGAAGTGCTTGTGTCCTTGGGAGTTAGAGCTGGCCCAAGGAACCATGTCCGTGCAGGGCACTGAAAAACTGAGCGTGCGTAAATTAGATTACAAATTATTTAAATAACGCTGCCGGAGAAAATTCTTATTTCCTTACCACTGGGTATGATTGTTCCTGCTCTCGCCTTTGCTCCTTGTCCGCTGCCACGTACCCCCTTCAGATATTTGTTGCTCTCCAAGTGCCAAAGTGCTTCCCTCTCATCACTTGATTTTTTTTAAATGTTCAGTGTAATTAGGGCCTCTGAGCCAAGAGACGCAGAACAAGAGAGTCAATTGTGCTCCCACTTCCCTGGAGTGAGCCTGGAGTTACTCCGCTGAGCACGCTGCAGTACATTTCCATCAGCTGGACGGGCAGCGCGGGGTGAGCTGACTCAAACCACTCGGGGCATCAGAAGGGCACTGAGGACAAGCTGTTACCCCGAGGAGCTTCACGGAAAGCTGTCACACCGCACAGGAACGAGGAGGGGACAGTCCATGGAGCCAGCCAGGCTGCCTCGTACCAGGGTGCCCTTGAGAAGGCTGCGGTGGAGGAGGTGTGTCGTATTGGGCTCTGGGAGAGGGAAAAGGAGGACAGGTGGACACAGGGAAACATCCTGAATGACCATAGCTGCTTTTTCTCTCCGGGAAACACCTTTGCCTGTGTCCTCCTGCCTTCCTTTACAGCACCCATGGCACCCACACGAGTTCCCCAAGGAGCGGAGCAGCCCGTCGCAGCACTTGCTGGCTGGAGAGACAGGAGTGGTCTCCTCAAGACTCAGCTTCTCGCCTCCTGAGAGCAGGGCAGGGCTGGTGCCTCCTAACCTCCCGCCCTCCTTCTCGGAGGGCAAGTTACAAGTTCAGCTCTTGTTCCTCTGCTGAGAAGTTGTGGAGCTTCTCACAGCGACTGGTTTACTTTTCTGTCTGCTAAACCCCTTCACCTGTGGACTGTGGTTGGTGTCCAGTGTTCCTGAGGGGAACAGAGAAATCAGGAAGAAAAATTACTCTCAGGGCTGGTTCAGCAGTGGGCCTAATTTAATGGGATGGCTGCGACCCAGGCTGGAGGTTGAGAGTGCAGTGGTGCAAGTCAGAGAAGAGGAGATAGGTCATGTAAATAACATCATCCAGTGAGGTTACTGTGAGCAAGCAGAATGTGAGTCGGGGAGAAATCTGTCTTTGTCAGGGACTCCTGCTGATCCATTTCTCCGTGGATCAGCCGCACGTAAAGTTAATCTGCTTATGCAGCAGCTGAGAAACCAAGATGCCCTCTATGCCCTCATCTCACCCTGCATCTAGCTAGAGCCTCCAACTACCAGGGGGGCACGACTTCCTTCTATGTTTGGGCTGCGACCACCCCTCACGTCTCTCTCATTCCCTCTTCTCTACCACAAGTCACTGGGTGGGACAGGCTTGAGGGGGGAGCGAAGTCCTGCCTGAGGATGCACTGGGGGTGGAAGCTTGTGGTCTTAGAGAGCAGAGTGCTCTCATCCTCAGTGTCACTTCAGGTTGTCCAGACCACTGCCCCAGACAGCCAAGGGAACCCCATGTGTGTCCTCCAAAGCCCCGCGCCTGGGCTGGCCGCCCCCGCCGGCTGGTTGTCCTCCCTGGCAGGAGCCGTCAGCCAGGCTCCTCCTGCAAAGCCGGGGGCTAGGCAGAAGGGCTGGCTGGCCTGTGCAGGAGGAGATGCTGCAGGCCTCCTGCTCCGCTGGCCTTCTGCAGCCTGCCAGAGGGGCCGGTTTCCTTCTGCTGCTCATGGAGAGTGGCCCTGGGGTGCCCAGAGGGCACAGAGGCTACCGCAGGCAGCACCCTTGCGTGAGGCTGAATTGGCCCCTTTCCTCTTTGAAGCCTCGGCGGAGAGGACCGACAGGCTGGAGAGGACCGACAGGCTGGAGAGGACCGATGGGCTGGAGAGGGGTGTCCAGCGTCAGGACGCACTGGGCAGGCTGGGGCAGGCAGGGAGCAGTGCCACCAGGGCTCCTACGACCTTATCCCCGCCTGACACGTGTATCGCTCCAACCACCGCCAGCTGATGGGCTCGGCAGAGGAAATCCTGGGCCAGCTGGTTTGAGCAGCTCAGCGTGTGCCCCGGGGCACAACCACAGCAGCTCGAAGGCCAGGATAACGAAAAGCAGAAAACCTCTATTTTTGTCCTCATTTAAGGTCAGCCCAAGCGGGTGGGTTGTGAGGCTCAGTACCAGGTTTGCGCACATTAGGAACAAGTGTGTAGTTTAACCTGCTCCCCTGTTTTATTTCTGCCCTGCGGAGTGTCACTTAGAGTATCGCACCCTTTACTCCGTGATAACACTGCAAGGGGCAGTCAGAGGTAATCCTCGGCGCTTCCCCCTGGTTGGCTGGTGGTCTCCAGACAGACGCACTGGGAGATCATTGACTCTGAACGCAGTGATGACTTACCGCACGCCTGGACCCGTGTCCCTCAGCACCTCGCCTGCATGGGCCAGCACAGCTGCTTTCCCGTGGTAATCTCAGGCTTCCTTCACGTCCCGATCGGGCGGTTCGATGGCTGTTTAACTCACAGGGAACTCACCAGGGGCTGCGCTCTGGTAATCTCCTGTAACGCACGCTTGCCAGGTCACTGCCGCGGGGAAAATCACGTTAGTCTCCCGGGGACTCTGCTACCCGCTCTGCGGCACGGAGCTGCACCTCAGGCACCTTCCAATTCCAGTTCGAAGCGTCTGTCTGTGCAAGGCAACCCATGGCCAGGACACTCTGGCCGTGCTGCCTCACGACGGGGCAGGGGAACCTCTGAGGGGACCGAGTAGCCGACGGAGGGGACGCTCTATTCCACGGCGAAGCGTTTGGGGTGGGGCAGTGCCAGGGCCAGTCTGCCCACCCCTGTGCACATCCTTGACTTCTCTGGTGTCACTGGGTTTCCGTGCTCTCAGTCACACGCAGCCCTTCTATGGAGCTTTAGTGTGACTCTCCGGAGGAGGACCATGGCTGGATCCTCCTGAAAATGCTGCTGCCTGATTGCTGTAGTTTAGAAGAGCAGCAGGTCAGCCAGCAAGACCTCCCTGGCTTTAACCTGGAGTGTCCTCAGAAGGACATTGTTTCTCTAAGCCCCCCTTGTCCTCGCAGCCCTAGAGGGTTTCCTGCCCCGTTAGCACCTCATACAGCAAGATCCAGTTCTCACCACCTGAGCTCCTTCAGCAGATTCTCCGTCTCCAGAAGTTAATTAGATTAGAGCGTTTAAAAAGCACTTTCAGAGTGAGGCATGAGCAGAAAGCAAGATGCTTCTCTTCGTTTAAGAAAGCAGGAGTCATGTATTGTATCGGTTAATTAGTCCAATGAAAACTTGGGGAATTCAGGTGCTTCAGAGTGTCTGGGGTTTAACGATAAGCCCCCTCAGAATGGGAGCATCACGGTGCTCAGGACACATGAAGATGTGCAGCAGGCAGAGCTCTGCGCTGCCGCGACCAGCCATGTCCCGTGTGGTCCAGTGGAGCGCGGGAGAGTCCCCAGCCAAGGAGCCGGCACCGAGGGCACGATCCTGCTGGGGATGAAGGGAGGAGTGAACAGCGGGTGGCCAGAGAGCAGCAGTGATTCCCCAGGACCTCTTCAAAAGGTCATCCTCAAACGGTTGGAGTAGAGCCTGTTCCTCAGGACTGTTTCCGTTACAGTGATCTACATTTTCAGCCCAGTTTTCCCAAGAACTGAAGCCACACCGTCTGTCTGTCTGCACGGCCCCCTCCGAGAGCTCCTGTGCCTCTTGTCCGCTCGTGGCAGAAGGGTTCGGATCTGCCGCACCTCGTGTTACTCCGCGCTCCAAAATGGGCAGCTGCTGGCAGGCAGACACGGGGTGGTTCCCCGTTTTGCTGAGGAGTGAGGGAAGGGCTGGACGCCCCTCAGGAGCAGGTGCTGGGGCAGCGCACGGGCTGTCGTCAGTTCTGCTCCTCCCCGAGTTACTGTGCTTTCTCTCAGAGAACACGTGAGGGTCTAGATGCTCTCAGCCGCTTCCTCAGAGATGTTTTTGCGGTAAGTAGGACTGTACCTGCGAGGTACCTCTCACTCAGCCCCTTCCGAGCCCAAACCTTCCTCTCAGTTCCTCACCACCCACTCTGCTGCGACCTGCCGTGCTCTGGGGCAGGGCCAGGCTGTGGAGAACCGCGGCTCCGTCCCACTGTGTCCTGCACACTGCAGCCTCGCTGCAGCGGGGCTCTGCCGTGGGGCAGCCCTACGTGTGTCCCCCACCCTGGTGAGTGAAGAGCAGTGTGATCCCTGTCTCTTTGCAAGCAGGGTCTTTAATGAATTTCTTTTACAGGCTGGATTAAGTTGCAGAGAGCCCTTGCGTGCAGGCTGCGGTGGCTGCGATCCTGCCGGCTGTGCTGAACATGAGCTCCCAGGGTGTCTCAGCCCCCCGGCCTGGCAGGGGAGCCCGTTTATCTGCGGGGTGAACCTCTGCCGACAGTCTGACCTTCCTTGCCCCGTGAGGTTTTTATTCTGACTGTTCCACTGCATTTACTTTCCGTGTCTTTGTGCCAGGTTTGATCTTGGGGCGTCTCTTTGATTTGAGCCAGCCGTTCAGCTTGTTGGTAGAAGCTCTGAGATGCACCAGCCAGCCTTTCTGGAGCTTTAGATTTATGCGTGATTTCAAAGCAAAGGTCAATTGTTCTACAGTACGTGATAGGACAGTTTGTTCAGAGGTACAGAAAGATTCATTTTTAGCATTAGACAATCAACTTCTTGTTCATCAATTTTCAATGGAGAAGAAAGAAGACACTCTCCCCCCCAAGTCCTCTGCTGTTGTATTAACCCAAGATCCACCATCTACGAGATTGAAAAATGCTTTGAAATGTCTTTTTTTTTTACAAGTCTTCTTGCTTTTGATACAGTTCAATATTGCCCAGAAGTTAACACCACTGAAGTTCACTTCCAAAAATACCCCCAAGACAGTGGGGAAGAGGACAGGACGGGAACAGGCTCCTGAGGTAGCCCCAAAGTGGTGTCAGGCACGTGCGATTCTGCTGGAAGATGCGATGATTTCTCGGGGGCCTTTTCCGCACCGTTTGTTAGTGTGTTGTGTCACAGGGGGGTTGTACGCATCTCACAGGCCAGCCGTCACGTCCAGTCCCTGCCCGTGGCAGGGTGAAGCTTTGTCACTCCTCAGCGCAGCCCTTAGTGAGGCTGCCTGGCCGTGACCTGCTGTTCCCCGGTGGAACTGGGGCTTTTTTGACTTCTTGTCCATTTTGTCCTGGTTCGCACCGAGGCGGAGGAGCCGCTGGGCGAGGGCTCTGCCCGCCCTCCTCTGAAGAGGGTCACCACGCAGAGAGGCTGAAGGTGTTCCTTGGCTTGTGGCTCTGCTGCCAGCCTGAGCTGCCGGCAGTAAGAACATCGAATGCCGTCTCAGCCGTGGCTCCCAGCCACAGTCCGCGTTTCCTTCCAGCAGTACTGAGACGCTTCCCTCTGTCTAGACTGTGTCATGTCCTTTTCGGGGCCTTTGTCTGCCCAGAATTTTGAAGCAGCAGCCTGGGAGCATAGAGCCCTTGTCCTGGAGACACCGCTGTCGGGACGAAGAGAAGCCTTAGGACTGTTTGCACCGGTGTGCAGCGTCTCACCCCGACGGAACAACGGCTTTTCGTCGAGTCTCTCACACAGTTTGTGTAAATATCCTGAAAGCAGTTTTATATCGAGCTGCCAGTGAGCCTGCTGGAAGGAGATCCCCGCATCCTTCCCTTCTACGTCTCAGGATCAGAAGAGTTAAGGTCTCTGTCTGGTAGAGGACACGCCAGAAACTGCTGGTTCGAAAAGATTAGGCACAGTAATTAAAGCATAATTGCTCTTAATAGTTGTCTCCCTAATCAGACTTATCTCTCTATTGCTCCTTACCTCAGAGGATATTTTCTTCCTTGGTTTTTTTTCTGGAAATGTCTTTGTTATGAGTGAAACTGAAGGCAAACCAGGGCCATCCCCGTGGTTGGTCAATATTTTTAACTAAATGAGTCCACACACACTGACTCGGGTCCCCAGCAGAGCTCCTCGGGGACGCTCGTGATGCGCAAATCCCAGCCCTCGACACAGCGTTAGCGGGGAGTTTAAACGCACAGCCCAGCACGATCCCAGCGCGTGCCATCCTCCTTTCTCTCTGGCCAGGCGCGGGGGCGCAGCGGCAGGGGCCGCGGTGCTCCCTGTCCCGGCTTTCTCGGTGTCTGTTGCTGTACAGAGAGAACAGATTTTTCGTCTCTTGGTTTTGTCTTTCCTGCGCACTCTCTCCATCACACTCCTCTGTTCTCCCCCCTTTCCGGTTGGCCCTGTTTCCACTTGCTCCCTTTCCCTTTTTTCGTCTTTTCCAATATTCGTATTCCCCCGAGTGCAGCCGCACAGCTATGGGAGAAATCCCCAAACAATCTGCCAGCCCTTTGAAGAATGGTTGTGTCCTTCCATGTCAGCTTAATTACCGCGTCCCGCTGGGGACCCCAAGGCCACCTGGGAGGGGAGGGGAGGGGAGGGGAGGGGAGGGGAGGGGAGGGGAGGGGAGGGGAGGGGAGGGGAGGGGAGGGGAGGGGAGGGGAGAGGCGACTCGGAACGGGGCATCCAGCCTGGGGACTGTGCCCGGGACCGCCACTCTCCGGAGGGACGCTGCCTGCCAGCTGCCCTCTGGGCACCCCGTATGTCCTCCAGCAGCTGATTGCGTTGTACTTACTAGGGTTGGGTTCTTGTAGACGTGTCCTTCAAGTGCCGAGCGCGTCAGCTGTGCTCTGGAAAAGTGCTTATCAGTGTGCGCGGGATCGAGCACCTCACGCAGCAGTTGGCCATGATAACTAACTTGAGATCTTGGTTGCTTTTTAGAGATCCTATTTCAAGACGGACTGTGGCACGCTGAGTGCATCAGAGCTGAGTGTTTCTCGAGCAGACAGGGTCACGTCATCCGAGTGCTGCTTACAGAAATAGCTTCCAGCTGTAACCGCTGTGTCACGGTACGCTTATGAAATTTGGCAGCGTTGCGTGCTACGTGGGGTTTGTGCGTGTGGGGCGAGTCCGTGCACCAGGCTCATCTCTGACCTGCAGACGTGGTTTGTCCCAGCCTCTCGGGCTTTGTGTACTTTCGTATTTAAGGACCACAATGAACAGCCCAGGGTGGAGAGGAGACTAAGCCAGGGCTTTCCTCTGATGGCATAGACAGGCATGGAAACAGAGTCAAGGCTTTTGGAGGCTCCCAAACACACGAACAAGGGTTTGTAGCAGCCAGCATCTCCTCAGACAGTCGCTTGGATGGAAGTCCACGGAAATGCAAAACTCCTGCTGGGCTTCAGCAAGGCCCAGCAGAGAACCGCTGCCATTAGAGTAGCATCACCGCCAGCTCCGGGTGGGCCACAGGAGCTCCCGTGTTTCACCATCCCCACGCCCGGGGAGGTTCAGGTCTGCTCGGCCAGGCTTCCCTCATTCCAGAGACCCGCTCCTATGGGATCTGGGGCCTCTGGCAGGGGTCTGAACATCGACTGTGAAGGCACTTGCCCACACACAGAACTATTGCGAAAGCGCATTAGTCTGCTCTACCGTTAGCTCCTCCAGGGGGAAGGCAGCTTTTCCAGGCTCCAGTGAAAAACGAGAACAAGAATACATCCTGCTCTGGTGTCAGCCACTGTGGGCAGGGTGAGACTCAGTGGTTCTTCGACAGCAGGAGTTAGTCCATGAGAAGACATCAAGGGTGCTCTATTGCTCTGCTGCATGTCAGACCCGCTAACCCTCCTGAGAGTGGAGGAGAATAGTCATAGCTCCTTACAAAGAGCTTTCGCAGAAGAAAGCCACGCAAGAGAGAGGGCATCTCAGGTTTTTGCTGGTCATGTGCGCTTCCAGCCATCAAAGCATATGGTGAGTGATGAACAGCGACACGTCGGAGTTCAGTTACATCTCATCTCATAGGAGGAAGACTTTAAGGGGATTTTAATCATAAAACTGGATTAAGAAAGGTTTTTCTCCTTGTGGCAGTTATATAAACCAGCTTGCAGAGTCTTGGGGAGCTGTTTCCAGAGGGGATCCCTAAAACCCTCTCATAGGTCATTGGGTAGGTTTCCACGTCATCAGATCCCATCCCCAGCTTGCACGGTGTGAGGTAAAGGCTAAAGCTGGGGGTGACAATACGTTATGACCACTTGTAGAGCTCTGCTGCCGTTAGAGGGTAACCTTTTGTTGGGCATGGCAGGAGCAGAACATCTTCCTTGACTTCAGAAGTTTTGCCTTGGCTCAAGGAGGAATTAATGTGGAGGCTAGAGATGGGTTAACTGAGGACGCAGGGTCACACGGGCAGCCTGGCAGGCTGGGAGAGTGAGAGCCACTCCAGCTCTTCAGTGAGCGCATGGACTGAGTCTGCTCGAGGACAGGAATGGACCTCCTCAACGGTGGGGCGGTGCCGGTGCGCAGGATCGTAAAGAGAAGCAGCGGACAGAGGCACGAGTTGGGTTTGTGGGCTGCCGGCTCTCAGCAGAGTGCCATCTGGATGAAAAGCTTCGGTCCCTGTTGAGCAGCACAGACACCTCGCACCCAGCAGGTCAGCTGGTGGGTAGTCACTGCCGCTGTCATCTCCTCCAGTATGTCACTCTGCGAACAGAAGATGATGCTAGAGAATGAAAGACAGCTGAGCTCCGAAGAGTAACACTAATGTCAGCAGGCAAACCCCTAACCCCGTGCTTTGTGCGGGGCTGCTCCGAGCCGGGTGAGCTTGGAAACACGCAGAGGCGTGAGACCCAGCCTGGCACCCCGTGAGGACCCACGTCTGGGTGCTCACATCGTGCCTTCCAGGTTGGGTTAAAAACAGAGAGGAGGCTGCTTCGCGCAGCGCCCCAGGAGATGTTGGCCTCCACATCTTGTCTTGCTTGTGCAGTAACAGATGTAACCTATTTGTGGTGTGCCCGACGGGCGATAGCGAAAGGTCAGCGCTTAGAATGCAGATGACACACTTTAACAGTGCGTTAAAATAGCACGAGTCGTTCGATTTAAACTGTGAGGAGCAGAATGCTTGGAATTAAGGGTGGGATTGCTTTTATAACCCCCTTCGAGCTTCCTGGCCTGTTTTGGGTGGAGGAATTTGAAATGCAGGGAGTTTTTCAGCCTTCTTATAAAATATTCATACCGTAGTTCAAGGGAAATGAAGTCAGGACTTACGGGTCCACTCCTGCGACCGACACGGTGCACGCCCCTGCACAATCCCTATCCCTCCTTTTCCCAGCAGATGGGCTAAGGGCCAAACCCCGTCTGCGATCCCAACGGGACCATCCCACTCGAGTTTGGCCAGTGGCGAGCAGGATGACGTTACGCCGCATTGGGTCTCTGAGCATCTGCTGCTGCCGTCTGCGCTCAGCCTCACCGCGCTCTGGCAGCCAGACCAGGGGTGGGATTATGCCGTCTGGAAAGAGTGGTCCTTCCTGAGGAGACCACGTTGGTGCTGGAAATGCTTTTGTGGTCTATGACAGAATTACACGTGTGGGCAAATGGGAACTTCAGAGAAACCATCGTCAAACATCTCGCAGCAGATTTGTTTTCTAAGCTAGGAAAAGCAGCTGGGCTGCACTGGAACAGAACTCTTCCCTTTCTCCAGCCATTCCAAAAAACTAGTGTTGAGGTGACAAACCCCTTCCCCGGCATCTTCTTTTGGTTTTAATTAGTATTTCGACATGGTGTCTTCAGCCACCGCCCAGGTCTGTGGGGAAGCCCAGCAGGAGATGTGCATGGGATGAGCGAGCAGCGTGGTGTACCAACCCCAGCCTGCTCGTAGTCACTGACTGCAGAGCACCAGCCACCCTTTGGACAGCAAGGAAGGTGCTTCTGATGGTGCTCTGGTGTCCGTACTGTACACACGTGCTCTGAGCCCTAAGCAGAAGCAGTTGCTCGAACGGGGAGGTCTCCAGCAGAATGCCATCGCTCAGGCGGGCACTCTTTGTCACTTCATGGCTTGTCAGCGCAAGTTTGGCCAAGAACAAAACCCTCGTATTACAAATGAGAGGTTTCATGTTGTTGTCAGAGCCTGCTCAGGGCATCAGCCGCCGTCAGCCCCATCTCCCGTGGAGGAGCGGCTGCCCCTCGGCTGACGGGCAGGGCTGGGCGCTGCCCAAGCAGCCTCGTCTTTGCGGTCAGAACTTCAGCTGAGTATTGCCAGGCATGGCAGTTCAAGGACGGGCTTGGGTGGAGGTTGGTGTGACCCTTTTCTTTTTTTGCTTACTTTTGCTTACTCCCTTTTGACGAGGTCTCTGTCACTTCCCACCTGTGCAGAGACAACGCAAGGTCCTTAAACCTTTCTGAGCAGCTGCTGAGGCGGAAACAGGCTGAGGCAGGCACCTTGAGACAGGGACAGGAATCAGTCGAGTGGTGGCTTGGGTTTGGAGAGAGGAGAGGGGCAGAGCCCTCCACTAAGGTAAAACTGCTCTCCGCACATGTGCTCCACGGTGCTACTGAACGGGCTTGCCATGTACTGTCCCGTTCCTAATTCCCGCGCAGGAAGAGCGCTCTGAGCCTGGGTCCTCGTTTTCTCAGCGCCGTTTGTATCTGCTGCAGCAAAGCGACCCCTCGGCTGAGAGGACTCCTCTTGTTTTCGCTGCAGCAGCATATGACGGGTGCGAGGCCGTACGTGAGACCACAGTGTTTTTCTAAGGGCTGGCACTGCCATTTTACGCTTAGTGCAGCTCCTGGTGCAGCCTCATGAACACAGACGAGCTGCCTCCTTCCTTCCTGGGGCAGTGACACCGAGGGAGCGCTTGCTGCCTGCAGAAGAGGTTTGAAATAGGACAAATCGGGATTTCAAGCTGAGTTCACGCCCGCGGTAGGATGGAGTCACCCCGAGCCATCCTCACAGGCTCCTGCGGGGCTCCACCGGGGTTGTCCCAGGACAGCACAGATGAGAATTTGGCTCAAAACAAGAAGCTGTTACAACTCTACTGTCCCCCCCTAGAGATTCCTGCGTCTTCAGTCCCTGACTGAGTGAACAGCA
This sequence comes from Bucorvus abyssinicus, assembly GCA_009769605.1. NCBI lineage: Eukaryota > Metazoa > Chordata > Aves > Bucerotiformes > Bucorvidae > Bucorvus > Bucorvus abyssinicus. The sequence goes on from CM020038.1 coordinate 21,850,703, forward strand.
CCAGTGACAAGCAGAGACTGTCAGCACGTCTTCATAGTCCTGCGGTTGGAAAGCCGTCCTTGGTAAGAACAGATTGCCTTCCTTCAAATGTCCACATCCTGGTGGAGGAGTGGGTTTGCTTCTCCAACTCCAGATTGGAAACTCTGCCCCTGAGCCGTGAAAGCAACGGCAGACACAGCTCCCTGGGTTCTTCTGGAAATAAAGGAGGATTATAGCCTAAGCCAATCAAACAAATCAGAGCACTTTGTAGTTTAATGAGAGCGGCCCCTTGAAGCAGCCAAGGGACTCTCCTTCCAGGAACGTTCTCTGCAGGGCATCCGTCGCTCACTGCCGGGTGCCCCTGGTCCTGCTCCTCAGCAGCACGATCCAGGATCGATGTTAGTGCAGCCTTTGAGTGCTTCAAGGGGGCTGTCTGAGAGCTGGGGAGGGGCTGTTCAGCAGGGGCTGTTGGGGCAGGACAAGGGCTGATGGGCTCAACTGGGAGAGGGAGACTGAGAGCAGAGAGAAGGCAGAGATTGCTGCTGCTGAGGGTGCTGAGACCCCGGCCCAGGTCGCCGCGAGAGGTGGGAGAAGCCCCGTGGCTGGCACCATGGCAGGTCAGGTTGGCCCTTGGGGCTCTGAGCCCCCTGCTCTGGGTGCAGATGTCCCTGCTCCCTGCAGGGGGGTGGGCTGGGGGAGCTTGGAAGGTCCCTTCAGCCCAGACCGCTCCATGATTCTGTGATTTTATGATTCCTTATTATGCTGAAAGCCCTCAAGTGCTGGAAGTGCAGCATTTCCCGTCCCGCTCCCTCCGTTAGGGACGGACAAGTCAGCCGTCGCTGGGCGCTGGAGGGGGATGCGTGGTGCTCGCTGGGGAGTCAGTCTCTGAACGGAGGGTTTTGCCCAGTCCGTGACTCACCGCTTGGTACAGCGTCGCTGTCAGTGCTGCAGAGGAACCTGGTGTCCGGCTGCGTGCTCCTGGGGGAGAGCTTGTTGTGCTGAAGGTGCTTTTTAGGGTGGTCACAAGGATGTTGATCTGCAGAGCCCCCGGGCCGGGCGCGGGGCTCATCACAACCGTGGGGACGCACTGATGGCCCCCCGCCTCGCGGGGAGCGTGGACGCAGGAGGCAGGGGATGCCCACGCCCATCTCCGACGCTTATTTTAGGAGCAGCTTTACACGGCGTCAATAAACCTGCTGCTGTCACGCAGCAGTCACGAAGCGAGACAGACTGGGGCAGGCAGGCGCTGGGAGCGGGGGGGAGCGAGGCATGAGCTGGCTGGGAAGCAGGCTCCGCAGCACGCCCAGCACCGCTGCCTCTCGGCGGAGCTGGATGATGCAGGGAGCGTGAGTGGCCCTGTTCTAATTAGAGGTGCGCTGACCCGCGTGACAGCAGCGAGCTGTCAGATGCCACCCACGGGCTGGTGAGCGGGATGAGTAATTTGCACCCCCAGTCTCTCACGCTTCAGTGACGGCGCTGGCGGCTGGGGAGGGCCCCGGCTGCAGCCCCACCGCCGAGGAGGAGGAGGAGGAAGGGTCCTGCTCTCACCTGCAGGCTGTTGCTTGGGAAACGTCTCCCTGAGCGCATCCGCCTGCTCAGGGCAGAGGTTCTGCCTTCCCAAAGGGCCGTGTTGTGATGGGGCGTCTTAAAAGCCGGCACGGGTGGAAGAAAAAGCGCGGGGGAGAGATGGAAATATTCCGGAGCGTTTTGTGAGAACAAGTGCCTAAAAATACTGGTGTCTTCACGTGCAGCCCCCGAGAAACAGGCTGTAGTTGTGTGGATGTGTGCTCCAGGCTATAGTCTGCTGGGCTTTGGAGGTGGAATTTTGGCCCCACAGAAATAAGCGATGAACTTCCACCGACCTCCCAGGGCCCGGGCTTTGCTGGGGGGCAGGAGGAGCACTGGGAGGGCTTAGCCAGCCTCCGCTCCTCGCCTGCCCTCTGCTCCCCTAGGGACCTCTCAGGCACGTCTGTACCCCGGGGGGTTTTACCCGATGTATTTGTGAGGACAGATGCCTCCAGGGTCTCTGGCTACGGTGAGGAGAAGTCAGGAGGTGAGCCTGAAAGAAAAAACGACTCACTTCAGTCAGTTCTTCTGTGCCTTGTGCTTGTACGGGGAGATGCCCCTCTGGTCACCGGGGAGTCAGAAGCGGCTTTTTTCAGTGTCCAGATTTTCAGATGGGGAGAGTGGCTGTTGGTGTGGCAGCCTTTGGGGCCCGCAGGTCACCCTTCCAGTGGGCAGCAGCTCAACCTCCCCTCTACAACCGATCCCTGCTCCCGGGAACTGGCACTTTTTGATATTCCTAAATGAAGACATTAATAATTCGTTATTTTTATCCACTCTGTCAGAGACATTTGGTAATGCCTTTTTGTTCTCTTCCCTCTGTCAGGCTGCTTTCCAGGCGCTCACAACCCCTCTCCTCCTCGGCTAGACGCATCCTCTCTGCCCCCCGACACTCCGTTCCGGGGGTATGGCTTGGAGCGAGCAGAGCTAACAACCACCTTCTTCACCAGCTTCTCTTCTTCCCTTGGCAAAATCGTTACTGGTTTTGCGATGGTGAAACTGTTCATGCTGTAGAGGAGAGCTGGGACGGCAGCCCCTCGTCCAGCCCCTTAGGGACCAGCTGCATCTGGGGCAGCGCTGGGGAAATGGGTGTCCAACCTCAACATCTCCACGGAGTCACCGTCCACTTCTCATGTCACTTTGATCTGACAGGAAGAGAAACATGTCTCTGAGGTGAAGATCCGGAACTCCAGGACACTTAATTACCCAGCAGCAAGTGCATTTCGTGCTGCCATTACAAACAACTCGGCTGCAGCGATACGGCAGTTTAATTTGCCTTATTTATCTCAATCATTTTGTATGAGAGAGATAAATGCCTCAGCCTGATTTCACATGGACGCTTCATCTCTTTAATGTGGTCACAGGTAAAGGCTGCACGACACGTCCCTCATAAAAATTAATCTTGCAGGGAATTGGCCTGAATTAACGACCCAAACCCGATAAACAGGAGCTTTGCTTTCACCGGGGCGGTGAACCGTGCCAGTGTCCGGACGTGAATTACCTGCCAAGTGTCTGACCCTCAAGCGCAACGAGGGGAGCAGGCAGTAGACCCCCACGTCCCTGTCCGCGTGTCCTGCCGAGCACAGACTTTGCTGCTGCCTTCCTTTTTTAGTTTGAAATGTCAGCACTTTCCGTTCCCATGGGAACCCCGTCTCTTCCACTGGCGCTTGGTGGCATTTAAAGATGCTGGGGCTGGGCGGGCTGGGGTCTGTCTGGAAGCCTGTGCCGGCCCAGGGAGGGCTGGACATGGCACTGCTCCTCCGACTGCCCCCAGCGGGGCCGAGCCCAGCGGCGTGGGGCTTCCAGGGGCAGCTGCAGCAAAAGGCGTGACGGGGAGAAAGGGTCGGAAGCTGATTGAAAATATTATGGGCCTGATTGTAAACTCTCTTCAAAGTTCCCCATGACCTCATGGGAGAGTACAGGATCTCCCCAGTATGGAGGGAAGCGTGGCGGATACATAAGCACTGTGGAGAAACGCCTTTCTGATGTTGAAACTCACGTTCTTGGAGTGAAAACCAGTTGTGCTGTCGGTAGGAATCTCCCCAGCCTGCCTGGAACGGAGTCAGGAGGATCCACTCGCTGCTGAAGTCGTCCGTAATGTGGTGAAACATCAGAGCAGCCTTGGTGAGGTGCAGACGGTCAGTCCTTGGGGGGGTTTGGGATCTGGAATGTGTTAATATAACTCACCGAACACGCGCTGAGGTCAGCGGGTTTATGGGTGCCGAGGAGGGGCAGCAAGATAGTGATGATCTTCATTGCTCGGCTTTAAAATGCAGCTTCTTAAAAAAGACCCTGCCAGAGCAGTGGGACGTGTGAAACAATGCTGCGAGCTCTGCCAGGTACCATGGCAATGGCTCTGCCAGAGCTGCTGCTCCTGGGGACTGAACTATTTTCCACTCCATACTGATGAGTATTCCCACTCCCGAAGGATGCTGACAGCTCTTCCCAACACCGCCGCTGCCTCGGGCCGGGGTTGTGCAGCCTGTTTCTGCCAGGCAGAGCGAGTCTGGCGGGGGGAATCTTGTGGGTCAGGGTGACGGTGGGAGCCGGGGACACGCGCCGAGCTGAGGCGCCAGCCTGAGAAGTGACGCTGAGATCGGGGTCCCAACACCGATGTGCTGGGATAGCACTCGCATCCTGCCGTTCCCAGATGGCTCCTTGCCCCAGCCTGGTGCCCGCCTGCCTCCAGAGCCCCTTTCCCGCGAGCTGCCCTTGCTCTCCACGCGTGCTGAGGAATCCTCACCTTCTGCTTTCTGACTGCCCGAACCTGGGCATGGCCCAGCCAGTGCTCACGTCCCCCCTGTCCCCCAAGCACCGTCACGCTCAGGCTGGTGGGCACTGGGCTGTGCTCCCTTCCCCACCAGCTGCCCATGGCCGTGGCAGCAGCCAGGCCAGCCTCCCCGCTCCATCTCTCCAGGTTCACGGAGCCGGGGTGTGGACCGCCATACCCCATCTCAGTGCCACCATGGCTGTGGCGGTGACATCCCCCCCTGCTCCCGGCACGCACAGAGCCAGTGCCACAGCCGAGCCGTGCCGGCCGCGGTGCTCAGCCAGCACCAATCCCAGCAGGGCTGTGCCACAGCGGAGGCACGTGGTGCTCCCCCTCCCCGGTGCGACGTGGCCGAGCTCTGGGAAGGCAGATTTTCAGAACAGGATGTTAATTGGTATTTGCTTTCAAAGCCTGTAGCTCATTTTTTAGCTCGGCTCTCTTTCATCTTCCCGTCTGCTGTTTGAAGAGCAGCGTTCAAAAAGCTGATCGTCAGGTCCAAACCAGTCGCGGGTTCAGGTCCGGATCAAAGGGAGGAGAGCCATCTCAGGGGGTTCCTGTGCAGCAGCCTGCGTCCCAGTAAGGCACATTTGTACGAATGGGTTTTAAGGGTGTGGAGAGCCATCAAGCTCCACTCCCAGGGGTGGTCTGGCCCCACTGTGAACCCCGTGTGCGTTGTCTCTTGTCTCAGCTTCTCTCTGCTTTGACTCCCAGTGCCGGCACCACCTCTGCCTTGCTGTGTTAAAGAGAAGAACCATTAACCATCAGGTGTTTGCCGGACCGTAAAGATGTTGATATGCTGTAATAAAGTCAACTCTCAGTACTCTGTGGAGCTCGCAGGGTGTTTTTGCCAGGCTCACGGTGGTTTTGCTTGTTCCTCCCTGTGCTCTCTGCACATCTCTGCCAAGAACTCAAACACCAAACCTGAATGCACATTTCCAGTGTGGCCTAAACGCTGGAGAATTGACTTTTCCATGGGCAAATCACTGCCCTGCTCTTCTCGCTGTTGGCTTTGCCTGCCAGGGAGCACCCTGGACCCTCCCAAGGCGTTGCTTTGCCCGCTGTGCTCTCCCAGGGCTTTCCAGGAGCAATCTCCAACGTTCTCAGCATGTCTCACCATCCCATTTTATTCTCAGCCATGCTAAAACACTCTTTGTTTGGATGAGCGCAGTGTTTCAGAGCCACAAGTGCCTTGGCTGCCCTTGCTTGTCGGTGCCTGCCCTGCCAGGCCGTTAGTCACCCCTGGTTTATCAGCAGTCACCTGGCATTCGCTGGCAATTTGCTGATGAAGAGATGATCGCTGCCGGTCCCTGGTGACGCCCTGCAGAAGCGGCGCAGGGCAGCCAGGGTGCTGCTCCGGGGTCCTGCACAGACCTGCCAGCCGCCAGCGCTGCCGCCCGCACCTTGCCGGGGTGCTCATCTTCACCAACCCCGTATCTCAGCCCATCTGCACAGCGTCACCGGGATCTCGGCGAGGAAGACATGGCTATTTGGCAGAATCTACTGTCTGTAATGCTGGCTTGGCAGTGGTGATATTTTCGTCCCTTGATTCCATCTCAATTTTCCCATTAGCTCTCTAGAAACCTGCCCGTCCGCTCGAGCACCAGCACAGCACCAGCCCTTGCCTTTCGCTCGGCTTCTTTTGCTCCTGGCTGCAGAGTGGGGGTTATCGACTGCCCCCCGAGCTCCCCTCAAAGACCTTTAGCTTTTGGTCGTGCTTTCCTCTCTCTGTTTTCTTCTCAATCTCTTCGTTCCTAACTCAGCTTATTAGAAGCATCAAGTACATAAGAATATTACTGCAGTTAATGAACGTGCTCATTTAATGAACGGGTTTAGTAGGTGTGTTAAAGCCCTGTTAAAAACAACCGTGTGGACATAACGCCCTTCCATTTTTGGGAAGGTCTGGCTCAGCACAGAGTGATTTCTTATTACAGTTACACAGAAAGGAGCTTCTTTGGAGCATTAGGGGTGTCTGTCAGTACATCCTGACACACGTTCTGGGCTGGACCAGCCTCTTCTCACGCTAAATGCAGTCGGCTGGTGGCTGCTGATCCCTGGAAGCCCCACACTGCCCACTCTGTTCCTCTTTATTCCTCCTGACAAAGTCCAAGGAAGAGCTGCCGCCTCTGGGCTCTGCCGCAGGGCTGAAGAACCCACGTCCCCCAGTGCCGCACCGCTGGAGCCAGGATGCGGCCGCTGCCGGCCGGGTCAGGACGAGTCGGGACCGGAGCGCAGCAAAGGCAGAGGGAGGTTCTCTGTATTGTGACCCTCCACGGAGGGGCAATGTTGTGACGACAGCCCCGATAAATGGGCTTCTGCATTTTGGGAAGCACTAATTCCTCAATATGTTTCCACGGGGAGACTTTTTCCTCCGGGAACTCCGCATGGTTCCTGTGCACAGTAGCTACTTTTCAGCTCCTCTTCTGCAGCTCGGCACCATCTCTGGCTCCCAGGCAGCGTTCAGAGATCCGCGGAGATGACAGAATTTCATGTTGACTCTAAATAAAAGAGTAACTTTACACAAAGAGGAAAAAAAAACCAAACAAAGCAGAAGCATAAACCCCAGGGTGTCCTGGAGCAGAGAAGAATGTTCCGTTTGTTACCCGGCGCCGCTGCGGTGGTGCCCAGAGAACAGCCCTGCCACAGCACCGCGAGACCACCAGAGCTTTCATCCTCCCGGCCCCCTCCTGCCAGTAAACCCCTGTGAGATGCATCTCTTTCCTTACAAGTCATTAACCCCTGCAAAGGACCCGTTCGGTGGGGAGGAGGCTGTCTACTAACAGGTGGACATCACGGCTGCCTGGATCTTCCAGGGTCTTACCGGTAGCAATGGCATTAAGTCAGTCGGGCAGGCTGGAGGCTGCGGACTAACCCCCTGGATTCACCTCGTTAGTGCTAACGAATCCCGCTCCACAGCCAGTGTGGAGGGTGCTGGCCGAGCGGCCAGCTGCGTCGCCCGGCGCCTCCGCCGGCTCCCCCGGCGTGCCCAGCCCCGGGCTCCATCCCCGGCTGGCCGCCACCCCGCAACGCTCAAATACGCCTGGGTCATCGAAATGCCAGAGCGGCTGAAGATCATCTCTAGGGGCAGCAGCGTCTCGGTGCGATCGTGGCCTTGCCAGGCGGGCCCTGGGCAGCCACCACGAGTCTCTTGGGCTCTTCGCACCCGAAACGGGCAGCACGTGCATGGGATCCTCCCTCCCTGCTGGCAGCCCGGTGACCTTCTGCAAATGCACCGATTTTCCTTGTAGCCACAGCTGCCATATAAAATGAAGATAATTAGCAGTTAATATTCAACCCAGGCCTGGGGCAGCTCCAGATGTGGCTCGTGGAGGTGGCAGCAGCAGCAGCTGTTCTTCTGCTGTTTGGAAAACCACGGAGCTCAGACAATGGTGGGGTGGGGGTTTCTGCAAGGGTTTGTCCAGCGTCTCGCTGTGGGGTGGCCTGTCTGGTTAAGGGGAGTCGTAGCTGGTACCTGCCCCCCACCTCCCTTGGTGACATCAGCCCATCACACCATGTGCTGCGGGACCCAGAACCACGCACTCAGCTTCTCCTGCTCATCTTGCCACCAGACCCAGACCTACAGCTCCTAGAACCCACTGGGCGGTCCCCGTTGCCTGCCCTTGGCAGCAGCTCTAAGTCATTACCATCTTCCCCTGCAAGGACATGCCTCCCAAATTCCTGCAGCGCCTGCTCCCCTCCCACTCCTTCTGGCTGGTGTGAACGCTGGCTCTAGCGCTGGGGGGGCTTTTCTGCTGCCTCTCAGTGCCCGCTAATGCCCGGGGAGCCCGGTCCTGGTGAGGGGGCAGGATGGAAGCCCCACGCAGACGAGGGTTCTCATGGGGGCTTCAGCAGAGCTGGACAGTTAGGGTGCCCAAGTCGTGTTGGATTATGTGCCCAAGTCGACCAAGTGTCCTTGAAAAGCAAGTATTTACTTACACTCGAATCCTTGCGTGCGCATCAGGGACAGCATTAGCAAATCCGAGAGTTCACGCCTGAAGATGAGGATCCAGGGGTGCAAATCCGGCGATGGAGAGCATGACGCCCCAGGGCTGCTTTTCCTGCTGTTTTCCTGCTGACCCCCGCTGAGCACCCGCTGGTCCATATGCCTCACATTTCAAGCCTTCTTGTGCAATCAGGATGGATGGGTTTATTTTGTTTTGACAGAGACTGTGATTACTTCTTAGTCACAGAGAGCAAGAAGTGGGACTTCCAGGAAGATACCACTAGATAGCACGAGAATCATCAAAAAACGCCAAGCACTGGCATGGTGCACAGTGGTGGGTCATGGCAAAATTCCCCTGGGTGTACTGGTAGGGACACACAACCACGTTTGTCTGGACCCCCCAGTTCGCAGCACAGAGTCCCCGGACACAGACAGAGATACCCGTCACTCTGCCTGGCACAGCATTGACAGAAACGGTCTGTCGGTAGAATTACAGGAATATTTTAATGGATTTCTGGGCTGGGTCCAGAACCATTCCCTGTTTGCATTCCCCCAATACAAACCAGAGCGTTTCTTGCTCGCAAAAGCCACCAAGAGCGTTTCCCCCTGTTACCTCTGCAAGTACCCAAAGAGACTGAAAGTTGTGTTTGCGCTTTTCCGGACTGGTGATGTAAATGTCTGCCAAACCAGTGCCTCAGAAAGGGGAGAAAATCCTGTGTGCCCCGTCTAGCCAGCCGCGAGCACGACGCCTCCAGTCTCCATGCTGCGAGCACATGGAGCAACATTTCTTCTGGCACCGTTACCATGAGCTCTGCAAGCGGGGAAGGAAGTCACAGCAATGTTTGCTGTGAATTGTCGGCTTGAATAGTCGCACCTCGTGCTGCCTCTGTCCTCCACCAGCACCTTCCTCCACAAGGGGAGATGGGGAGGTGCCGTGAGCATGATGCTGAGAGCAGGCAGTGAGCTCCCCGCCTCGAGGGGCTCGGCCGTAAAGAGCTCCCAAGGGAAAGTGAAGAAATCCAGGGGTGAAGAGCCTAAAAAGGATCTTTAGGGCCAAAAAAAAAAAGGTTGATGAGCCCACAGGGAACCTGGTAGAAGATACAGGCTCTGCCTTATGGAGGAATCCGTTCCCCAAGAAGATCCAATCCCACTGGATGCGACCAGAAGGGAAGGTGTGGAGACACGTCTGACACTGCCCATGGCTCAAGGCATTGCAGGGCATGCAGAACCACCCAAAAGCTTGGTGGGGGGTCCCATGGCAAGGTGCTGGCCCACAGCAATGCCAACGGAGGAGAACGAACACGACACTCCGGAGCGACCCAGCAGCACAGACTGCATCTGCTGCAGGAAGACTCCGTCCCTGGCAGGTTCCTCCAGCGAGGAGGAACACCCTTGGGAGAAATTCTGCCTGGTTTGCTGGGCAGTGCGGCAGCAATCGCCCTCCGGAGAGGTGCTCCTTCTCCAGGTGACAGCTTGTGCTGGAGAAGCAGCGTGTTACAGCGTGTGACATCAGACAGAGACTCTAAGCGTTGCTAGCGTGGACATGACATTGCTGTGAGCCACGTGGGTTGTGGAGGTCACCACCGGTCCTGCCAAGCAGGGGCTCTTTGGTACCTCGGAACTGAGACTGAGCAAGGCTGTCCCCAGTCTGTGCCCAGCATGGTGGTCCCAGAGCACAGGACGCCCCTCCCCTTCTTTCGCCGTCACCATTGCCACAGTGAGGACCACACCCGCAGTGAGGACCTGTGCTGAACCCACCATATGTGGGGCTGCAGAGAGGGTCTGAGCTTCACCGCTGCTCCTTGCCAGGCTCTTCCCAGCACCATCCCCACCCTGAGAGCCGCTCTGCATCCCCGCAGCTCGAGGAGGAGGGAAAAGGTCTATGTGGCCGACTGCTGTGACCTGCCTGGCAGCACAGGCTCTATAATTACTCCCTGAAATATCTGCCTCGAGCCAAAAATGGTGTGCTAGAGCTGAAGGAGACCTCTGTCTAATGAGCCTGTCCCTGTATGTCAGCAGTAATTAATGTGCATCGCCCTGCAGGTTCCCACCCCCTCCTAACAGGCTGAAATTTTATCCCCTGGTTATAATTGCAAATTATGGTTAAATTTTTAAATGCCTGGGAGTCGGGAATCTGGATGTTACAGCCCGGTCCCCCGTGGGTACACGTGGGGCACTTGCTGGGTCAGTTCCAGATCCTTCTGTCGCTCCTGGCTCTCTTAGAGCTGACTTTGATCCTCACCACCCTTTTCTCCTCCCTCATCCCCTTCTCTTCTCTTTCTCTCTTGTTTAGAGCCTCCTCCTTCCCTCACCTTTCTTTGCCTCCCTCTTTTCTCCTCAGCTCAGCATGAAACGCCCTCCAGGAGCGTGGTGGGAGATGATCATCCCTTGTGACACGTGAATCCACCTCTGAGCACAGCAGCCCCTTTCCATCAGATGGTGCTGCTAGAAATAGGATATGTAGAAATAACGATGGGACCGGAGACACACATACAAATACGTATGGGGCACGTCATCCTCCTCCCCCCGGTGCTGGGAGAAATCACGGGAGAATAAGCCTCAGGGGTGGGGGGTTGTTGCTATGGCATGTCTTCCTCAGCCAGTCCCACCCCGCCACTGCAGGAGAGTGGCTGAGGGACATCCTCTAAGCCTCAGTAACTAGAGCTTTCTGACCTGGTTTGGCTGGAGGAGGTAACTCAGTTCTGGTCCCAATGTGTCCCGTGGCCCCTAGTGCTCAGCTGAGGGTGAGAGGTGGACAAACCTCACCAAGGGGCTTCCACACTCCACAAACAGTCCCTGGGGGCAGAACACTCCCTCCTCTGCAGCGGGTTGGACTAGATGACCTTTGAAGGTCCCTTCCAACCCAACCCAACCCAACCCATGGTTCGATGATTCTATTACTGCACCACATAAATGCCAAGTAAGGCCCGCAGTTGGCTGCTTACGCTTTGTGGTGTATCAGCGGCACTTAGGCTGGTTGCACAGGCACGTCCACCCAGCCTAGCCAAGCCGATGAGCTGGGCGGATGGGACGAGGCTGCTGGTGCAGCCTGGGTCCGTGAAGCCACCGCAGCTCAGTTTCTGCCGCGCAGCAGAGGCAAAGAGCATCCTGCCTGCTCCCTGGCACGTTCCGCCCGCACGGCTCTGCAGCCCCTTGTCGTGCGGGGTGCTGGGCGCTCCGTGAAGGTGCCATCCTCGGGGTGGGGGTCCACACTGCCTCCGTGGGGAGCATTCTGCTGCCCCGAGCAGCAGAGACAGCCCCGTGCTGTCCTCCCAGGGTTTCGGGGGACAGTCTCCTGGTGGAAGACAGCCTACCAGAGAGCCAATAGATCTAAGAATTCACTTTAAATATACACTTGGAAAGCTGCACTTTGGCAAGGAACAGAGAATCCAAATATGGAGAATTTACTGTAGGATTTACTGTGTGAATTATTAACAAGAAAAAAAAAAGACGACATTACTCATCCAAACGGCATTTTGTCGATCAAAGCTGGGGAACAGACAGTATTTTTCTAAAGGCATCTCGCAGCCTTTGATACGCTCGGTGGAAACCTTCTCGGGTAGTCTGAGAGAGGAGCCTCGAGCTGCCCTCGGCCGTCCGGCTCCGGCAGCGTTCCCTGCTCCGAGGCCGAGTCTGCGGCAGCGGAGCGGGGATGATCTCAGCCGAGGGCTCCCGCATCGCCTCGCCCAGGGTCTTTGTACAAAAACGCAGTTTCTCTGTCGAAAACTGGAACCTCGGGAAAACCGTTCGCTCGGTCGAGGAGCCAAGAGCCGAGCGGCGGCACGGGCGAGAGGCTGCCTGACAACGCCTGGCGTCAGTGCTCTCTTCATTAAGCCGCTCCGCTGGCTCCGAAGCTGCTGTTCCCGATGAAAGCAGCACCTGCCAGTGCCGAGGAGCCCATTCTTCAGCACCAGCTCAGCTGGCTCGGGAGGGGAGCTCTGAGGCAGAGGAACAATTGGTGCGGAGCGGGATCCGTGACAAAGTGGCAGCCACTCCAGCGAATACAAGCATCTTTGTGAAAGTGCCCAGATGGTTCAGGAGCGAGGCCCGTTCCTTGTGAAAGGCGCCGTTGTTGTTCTGGGCTTTGCATCACGCCTCCGAACAAGGGGCCGGGCACAGCCCATCCTCCTGGGCAGCTGCAGAATTCAGTCTCCCGACAGACAGCCCACACAGGCCAAGTCGCCAGGTTTGCCGTCATTTTCTCCAGCAGAATAATGTCCTCTCCGAGCTGCTGCCCACTGTCTGGGTCTCACTGCTGCAGCACCGCTGCCTGTGACATCTCCTGCCCACTCTGTCATTTACATTAATTGGACGTTTAGATTAATTGCCTGTTGGATACTCAGCTAATGGAGCCGGGTCCCCCCCTGCGCTCCCTCCACAAGCACAAGTGACACAGGGTGCACCCAGCCTGGCGGGCAGAGTCAGCATGGGGGACCGGGACTGGGAAAGACTCATCCCTTGTTACCCGTCGTGGGGACAACCCCTAGACTGAACGGCCCCAGCATCCCAGCCCCTCACGCCGGAGTGTGCGGTCCCTTCCTTGAGGGGGGCCACTGGCTCCTTGGAGCAGTTGTCCTTTCAAGTGGAGCTGGGAAGAGCTCAGCTGGGCAGGAGGTGCGGAAGGGGATGCTGCCCTGTAGCCAGGAGGGGTCCAGATGGGAAGGGAAAGGCAAGAAACGTGGGTTTTGAACATCGTTCCCCTGGGAAGGCAGGGGATGAGCAAAGTTGGAGCAGAGGGAACTTGGGGACCAGACAGCTGAGCAGCTGGAGTCCAAGGCTGGGCTCGCAGAGGGAGGACGGGAGCTGCTCTGCTGCCTGCGGATGCAGCTGGAGGGGATGAGCGCAGGTCTCCAGGCAAAGACGAGCTGAGTTGGGAAGCGCGCAGGGACAGGGGCTGTGGTGGGTGCAGTGGGATAGACTGGAGGCAGCTTAACACGGCCCCTCCCTGTGGCCTGTTTGGTTTGGGCATTCCTCAGCGTGTGTGGAGCTGGGGTTGTGGTGGGAGTGCTGCTGGACCCCCCTGTGCAGGGACGGCCGCGGGTCGAGTGTGACACCCAGCCAGGGGACGGCCAGGACTGGAGATCTGCAGCGCTGCCGGCCGGGCTCGCACCCCTGGTCGCAGCTGCCGCCGGGCGTTTCACATCTCCAGAGTGGCACCAGCTGCAGCACCCGCTGCCCCCGAGCGAACACCCGTCACTTTTAGAGTCCATTTTGTCTAATAACCAGAGATTTAAAAGTTTCCTTCCATAGCGAACGAGCACTAAGAGAGAAGCTCATGCCCTGGGGACCACCTCAGCACTGGGGCAGGCGTTCCGCTCGTGACAGCTGGCCCCTCAGTGCCAATACCAACCTATCAACCCAAACCTGTCTCTGGCGAGGGAGCCGGGCACAGGCCGGTGCTTCTGCAGTGGTTCGCAGGGCTGCTGGGTCGGGCTTATTCACCCACCATCCCCAGGGATGCAGCCTCTGGGAACGGCAGCTCCCCCCCCTCTGCTCAGACGATGGGGGTTGAGGATGCTGCCAGCCACACACCTCGAGCCTGCTCGACATCCCTTGCCAGGCTCACTGCAACAGCAGCGCTCCCAGCACCAGCTGCCCCCCGAACTGGGGGCTGCCCCCCTGCCTGGCCCCGCTGCCCCCCGGGGTGTGGGGGAGCCCCTTTGCGGGCATCAGGCTGTGGGGAGCGGGACTGGTGCCTGTGGGCAGAAGTTCATAGAATCACAGAACCACAGAAGGGTGGGAAGGGACCTTCCGAGCCCCCCCAGCCCACCCCCCTGCAGGGAGCAGGGACATCTGCACCCAGAGCAGGGGGCTCAGAGCCCCAAGGGCCAACCTGACCTGCCATGGTGCCAGCCATGGGGCTTCTCCCACCTCTCGGGGTGACCTGGGCCGGGGTCTCAGCACCCTCAGCAGCAACAATCTCTGCCTTCTCTCTGCTCTCAATCTCCCTCTCCCAGTTGAGCCCATCAGCCCTTGTCCTGCCCCAACAGCCCCTGCTGAACAGCCCCTCCCCAGCTCTCGGACAGCCCCCTTGAAGCACTCAAAGGCTGCACTAAGGTCTCCTGGAGCCTTCTCTGCTCCCGGCTGAACACCCCCAACTCTCTCCCCTCTCCTCCCAGCAGAGGGGTTCCACCCTCGGGTCACTGCTGGGGCTCCTCTGGCCCCGCTCCAGCAGCTCCAGGTCTCTGCTGGGCTGAGGAGCCCAGGGCTGGACCCAGCCCTGCAGGGGGGTCTCCCCAGAGCGGGGCAGGGGGGCAGGATCCCCTCCCTCCACCTGCTGCCCACGCTGCTGGGGATGAGCCCAGCACACGGGGGGCTGCTGGGCTGCGAGCGCACGTTGCCGGCTCATGCCCAGCGTTTCCCCCCCAGCACCCCCAGCCCTTCCCCTCAGCACTGCTCCGCACGCTCACCCCCAGCCTGGCGATCCCGGGGGTGTTGCGGGGCCGGAGGTGAGGACGCCCGCAGCGTGCCCCCGTGTCCCCGGGGACCCCCGCACCCCGCCGCCCTCCGCCCACCGGCCGGTGCGGCGCCGCGCACGCATCACCCCCCCCCTCCCCGCCCCCGCCGCTCCCTCCCGCCCCTCCGCGCCCGCGGAGCCCCCTCCCCTCCGCCCCTCCGCGCCCGCGGAGCCCCCTCCCCTCCGCCCCTCCGCGCCCGCGGAGCGGGGCTGCCCAGCGGAGGCGGCGGATCCGCGCCGCTCCTGCCGCATTGGTTTGCGGCGAAGCCCGTCACGGCCGCGGCGCCGAGATTGGCCCCCGCTGCCGGCGGCGGGTCCCCCCCCTTTCCCCCCACCCCCGGGCCTGCCTCCACCCCGCCCGCCGTGCGCCGCGGCCCGGGCACGGGCACTGCGCTCCGCTCCGCTCGGCCCCGCAGCCGGGGGCAGGGCCGGGGCCGGGCCCGCCGCGCCGCACCGCCCCGCACCGCCCCGCACCGCCCCGCGCTTCGCCGCGCCGGCAGCGGGGATGTGAGCGGAGGCTCCGCCGGCAGCGCCCGCCGCTCCGCTGCTCCGCGCCCCGGGAAGATGCTGAGCAGGTGGATGAGTGGCAGCAGCAGGAACCTGGACCGCGAGTACAACTGCACCGTGAGGCTGCTGGACGACAGCGAGTACACCTGCACCATCCAGGTCAGCGTCCCGCGGGGCTCGGGCAGCCCCGCACCGCGGTCGCGGAGCACCCGCAGCCGCCGCGCTGCCGCCCGGCGCCGGCAGACAAAAGGAGCGGCAGCGCGGAGGGGGTCGGTCCTGCCCCGCCGCCGCGAACAAAGGCGCTCCCCCCGCCCAACCACCCCGGCTCTCGGGGCAGAGCCCCCCCCGCCTCCGCCGCGGAGGTGTGCGGGGTTGGCGCGGAGAACCGCCCGCTCTTACCCGGTGCGGGGGCGCCCGCAGCCCCCGGAGCGCAGCCGGAGCCCGGAGCGGGGCAGCCCGGGGAGCGGGGGAGAGCCTCGGCCGAGCCCCGCGGAGCCGGGCGGTGCTCGTCCTCCGCTGCCGGCTGCGGAGGCTCCGCGCATCGCGGGGAGGACTTGGGTGCCAAGCGAAGTACCGGGGCTGCTGCGGGGCAGGGATGCGCGGGGCAGGGCTGGGCTCTCCCCGGCCGCCGCCGCATCCCGGGGTGCCCAGGTCTGCCTCCCCCGTTAACTCTGCCCTAACGAGCCGTTGGGTGCGGAGCGGCGGGGACGGGGTGCCCATCCGCCGCTCCCCGTGTGTCAGGCGGTGCAGGACCGGACCAGGGACCAGGACCCGGACTGGGAGCAGGGGCCGTGGCCCCTGACTCGGTCTGCTCGGAGCCGTGGTCATGTTTCTAAAAACTAGCAAACCACGCTCCCCGTCTCCGCTGCAGCCCGTTAGGTAACGGGACCTTGGGGCTGGAGGGCGGAGAGGAGCATCCCTGGCTCCGGCGGCTTTTCCTCTTCATTCCTACAATTACCCTCCTCCCTGCAAGGGAGCTCGCCGAAACCCGCACGCTAGAGCCCTCGCAACTCTTCGTGCTGCTCTCAGCTGGCTGCAGCCCAGCCTGAAGGCGATGGAAAATTCAGGGCAGAGTTTTGAGTAAAGGTGACTCGGGATGTAAATAGCACCAGCTCCCAACTCCCAGCCTTGGTGGGGTCTCCCCAGTTCCCCCTGCCCTGCAGCTCCGAGGAGGAGGAGGAGGAGGGAGCAGCTTTCCATTTAGAGGCAGAAACACGCTTTAAATGATAACGCTGAAGAACGGTTACCGAGGAGCGCTGCAGGCTCGGGGAGGCACCGTCATTTCTGCTTAAACCGTCTGAAATAGATGAATACGGTGTTTTGTGCAAATAACGGCTGGAGAATGCTAATGCCGCCCGTGCCTCCCTCGCCTCCCCCACCTGGGTGGTAAAGTGTGACCCAGTAAACAACTCGAACGGCAACCCAGTTTATTTAGCATAAGCAAAACTAATTCGCCTCTCAGAGGCTGCTTTTCATACAAATTAAATGGAAAGCTGTAGTTTGGGAGAGAAAGTGGAGGCAATGCAGTCAGAAAAATCCGGGGTTTCTGTCCTTAAGATCGTTTACCAGGGTGTCGTCATTCTGCACGTCTCTTCTCTTTTATTTAAGAGAAAATACCACTAGATCACGTATTTCGGTGGCTCGTTTTATGCCCAGCCTAGTAAGTGGGGAATGCTGGTATGAGCGTACGTGACCCAAGGTACGAAGAACCGGCTCGTGTTCCCCTCGCCGCCAAGGTTACCCCAGTGAAACACTTGGGTTCTCTCGGTTTCGCGCTGCCTTAGGAGCCGAGCATTGGTGGTGGGTGCGAAATCACAGCGTTCGTAGTGGGAATGTGCCGTATCGCACAAGTGAGAGAAACCATCGCCGCACCGGCTGCGAGCGGCGGATGAGTTTTGAAGGTCATTCCCTGATGAGCGCGGATATTTCCCGTCTTGCCGAGGTCCGCGGCGGTTCCTCACCAGGCTGGTGCTGCGCCTGTGGTTTCTGATCTCCGTGTTTCTGGTTTTACCGACGCGGGGAGAAGCTGCCCCAAGCGCGGGTCACCGTTCTCGTGCGCGGTGCTCTTAACCGCGGCGCGCGTCTGGGGAGCGAAGCCGCTCGCTGGAAGTTTGTAACGCGCATTTTTGCTGCTGGGCTCGTGGTTTGTGCCGCTCGCCCCGGCGGCGCGTGGGGACGTGGCCCGTCGGACGTGTCACCCGGCTTCCCCATGGCTGGGGAGAAGACAGGCGCACTGGGAGGCAGAGGGGTTTCCAGAGGTCTTACTTACGTGTCAGATAATGGCGCTGGTTAAACCCCGCAACTAAATTAACCCCTGGCTGTGCTCGATAAAGGCGTGCACGCAGGGGCTCGCTGCTGCGGGGTCGTACCTGAATGTGCTGTTGCCAAACAAAGCCTTTTCTATTGGATTATCCGAAGTTCGCTCTGGTACTGTTCCCATGCTGAGCGAACGGTTCATTGTCTGAGCTCGGCTGAATCCTTCCACTCTTTCACCCTAATTCTCGCTGCCAAACAGCCCATCCGAGCAGGCGGAGGATCCCGGCTCGCCCGGCCCCGGCGGCCTCAGGGACGGCGCTGGGGCACGGAGCTGCTGCGGGCAGAGGGAGCATCTGCCGTGGGTTGGGGCAGCGGGGTCAGCACCTCCAGGAGTGGTTTCGTTGTGGGGGTTTTTTTGTATAGTCCAGTAGTTTGCAGTTCTGGGGAGGACGCTGTCCCAGCACCCATCTCCGCTGGGTGCCAGGGGATGGTCTCAGCCGCTTGCCGGGGCTCGGGCGCTCCCAGCAGCCGAACATGGAGATGCTGGGCTTGCTTGACTCAGGAAAGCAGATATTTAAATAATATTACTTGCCATGGAGGCGCCTTTCAAAACCAATAAAGGCGTTTTTTGCAGCGTGGGGCCCATCAGCTGTGAGAAGATGGCAATGCCTGTCACTGTAGTCCCTTGGCGTCGTGCTGGCTGCCGGCCGCGGCTGCTGGGGACCACGCTCCGTGGGCATCGCTGCCCCGAGACGCATCCCCGGGGAGCGGCTGGGCCGGCAGAGAGGGGCAGCCGTTCCCAAAGGCTTTTTGTTCGCCTCCATGGCAAGGGTCTGGTCCAGCAGTGCCTTTAATTTGTATTTACCACCTTGCTCTCCGTGTCGCCAAAGGCAGCGCGAAGCACTTTGCCGGCCAGGCAGCCTCGCGGCCGCTGGTAGGATAAAGCCAGCTCGGAAAAAACGAAGCTCAGTGCTCTTGGGCTGCGGTTTGGCTGTGACTGAGCTGCTTGTCTGAGGACGTGTTTTAAATTCTTCACTGTGGTGTCAGTGGTGGTATAAAAGGCTTGAAATATTTAATGATTTGCTGTTGCTCGATGCATCAAGCATTTCCCTGAAAAGGCAGTGGCGTGTTTCAAACCTCAGTAGTACTACAGGAACGTGGGGATGTGAGAAAATACATGGAAAAATGCGTTTTCTTAGATTCAGACTGTCAGAACTTTCTGGCGTAAGACTGGAAACAAACGAGAAAGCTCTTGGCTGCGCTCTCGGACAGACCCCACGTTTTCCACATGAAGCACAAAGTTCATTAGGAGGCTAGGCAGGCTCATTAATAACAGGCAGTCAACACAAAGGGGAGCCTTGGCGTTTTGCAGCGCTGGCTACTGTGAAGGTTATTTGTTCATTATCTTTTTATCTTCTGAGAGTTCCCAATTGCTGTTGCTGGGAAGTAGGTTAGCAGCCCGCTGCTCCCGCAGCGTGCTCCCTCCTCTGAAGTCCTCAGCTCAGGTGATGTGTTCCGCACCGGAGGGTCGCTGCCCGCTGCTGAGAGCACCAGAAACCACGAGGCTTCCCGCCGAGACGTTTATGTCTGCTCCCAGAGCCCCCCCTTCCCTTCCACAGCCTGAACCGGGGGTGCAGAGCAGGGGCTGAGGCCAACATGTTGTTGGAAACATGGAGTAAGATGGACTTTAGGTCCGGGGCTGCGGGTCTGTGCAGTGGGTCTGTCTCTCAGCATCGCCCAGTCTCACAGACCGGCACCGGCAAGGCTCCGGCACGGCCGCCGTGGCACCACCGGTGCCTTGTGGGAGCGAGGAGAAGTCCTGGCCCTTGAGGAGCCCATCGGCAGAGTCTCTGGGCTGCAGCGGATGCAGGATCACAGCCCTCTGGGTCCTGGGGATGGTGGAAGCAACACCAGCAGGTTCCTGCGGCCGCTTTGCTGTTGCCTCTGTTCAAAGGAGTGTTTTTATTTACAGCCTTGGAAATGTACCTTCAGCCCAAACCGATCATGCTCGCTCAGCTCCATCTCGCCAAGCTGCACGCTGTCAGGGCAGCCTGCAGCCCCTGCTCCAGCGTTTCCACATGGATGGTGTGTGGGCTCGGAAGAAAACTGCCAGAAATGCACCATAAATTTGAAGACAAAGTAACAGCCAAAGCCGAGAGGTTCTTGGGCTTCACCTCCCTTTTCCTTTGAAATTTATTTCCAAGTATATAGTTTTGAACACAAAAGGCAGCTGAGGAAAGTGTCTGCTAAATGTCCTCTGAAAAACTAGGCACGTATTTACTCTGGTTTTAGTGGCAGGCAGAAACACAAGTTGTTCTGGAGACCCACTGAAGACATTCCCAGTGCGGCTCTTTCTTCACCAGCTGAAGCGTCTCTTTCCCGGGGACGTTTCGTACCTGATTTACAGCGTTAGCTGTGGTGAAAGTGCCGGCTGCCCCCCGCCGAGGAGCCGGTTTCCTGCAAGAACCGCGGTGCTTACCACTTTCCCCCGTAAGATGCTGAAGACAGAGGTACGTACAGACAGACACATGCCCTTGTAGGAAGACGTGTTCAGTAGCATCATGAAAGGAGAAATTTTCTGCTTCTGCCATGTACCAATTAGGTACCGCCCAGGAGGAGGCTTCCGCTGAGGTGTCTGGGGAATGCTGGCAGTGCCTCGAGCAGCCCACTTATTTTTAATTTTTGACTCGCTCTCCAGGAGCTCAGCGGCGTGGGGGATCTGGGGAAGATGTTGGTGACCACATTCCAGCAAAGCCGCGACTTGCACGATGCTCCACTTTGCCCCATGCAAGACCAGCGGCACCAGACGTGTCGGTGGTCCCTCTCTGTTGGTGCACCTGGGGGTCTGTTTTCTAGCTGGCACATCATGGGTTGGCTTCTCCTGGATGAGAGGCAAAGCCCACGCGGTGAGCAAGACCCTCTGTGCGGTGCCGTCAGCTATGGCGAGTCCTAATGGAGATGCCATCGGTCTGTGGCAGCTCCTCCATGGCTTGTGCAGAGGTGGGTGTCCTCTCCAGGGTGTGTGGCATCATGGGTGATGGTGGATCCCTCAGCGTGGCGGGGGGGAACGCACTGCGAACAGCCTCTGGGTGAGTTTGGGTGTCAGTGGGGTCCTTGTTGGCTTGGGAGGTAGCTACTCGGTAGCCGATACACGGTCAAGGATGGTGTGTGCTTATCCAAGGCGCTGTGTGAGGTGGGAGTTTGCCCGTGGCACAACCAAACCCTGTGGTACCCTCAACACTTCCAGGGGTCTTACGGGAATGGCACGTACCCCGCGGTTAGCCCCGTTCCCGCAGGACCGACGGGACTCCTGACCTGCAGAGCAGATAATGTGTGTGCTCCCACTGCCGCAGGAACGGTCCCTCTACCCGCGGCGGTGTCCCCACGTAGGGGGTGGCATCCAAAATCACCATGCTCCTGGCTCCCGCACGGCAGCAGGAGCGTGGCGCTGCTGTCACTGGGCGCTGCTGGAGGGGGCTGGCAACACGCGGGATTTGCTGTGCGAGAAGCGGTGCTGTGCTTTATTCGCAGTCGGTTTTGTCAAGAATAGGCAATACCGCGCTAGCCCGGGGGTCAGACGTTGGTGCTGTTGTGGAGAGAACTGAACGGTGCTTCTGTTGTCAGCCGCTTGTTCGTGGTCAGAAGAAATAATTACAGTTTGGTTACAGAAAGCTTTGGAGTTGCTTCTGCAAACAAGAAGGTTTCAGGTCAAATTCTTCCCTTTGAAATTTCTCCCGAGTAAATTATGGCAGCAGCGTGAGAGCGGTTTCAGACTGATGATGTGGGATCGCCTGCGAGGCTGATGAACCCTCAGCGCCTGTCTGCAGAGACTGTGGCTCCTGCATGGCAAGAAGGGATGGGGAGCAGGTTCTGGCGGGCGCAGCAGCGCTACAGCTCTCTGCCTTTGTCCTGCTGGGGCCAGGGGGATGGTTGGAAAGGATGGGGCTGAATCCCTCCCATGGCAGGGTTCATAGTTACTTAATTTTTAGTTGTTGTTCCCATCAGCCTCTTAGGAGCTCCAGAACTCAGGAAAATATATCCTAATGGGTTTCATCATCGGCCACCTCCGCTGGGCTCCCCCCTTGTATTCCCAGCAGAGCTGCAGCTGCTGTGGCTCTTGGTGACTTTCCAAAATCTGCTTAAATTTATGTGGCACCTTCATCCCAGGAGACGTTTTTGCTTGTGCTGCATCCCCGTGTC
Organism: Bucorvus abyssinicus; assembly: GCA_009769605.1. Classification (NCBI taxonomy): domain Eukaryota; kingdom Metazoa; phylum Chordata; class Aves; order Bucerotiformes; family Bucorvidae; genus Bucorvus; species Bucorvus abyssinicus. The sequence continues at coordinate 21,872,375 of CM020038.1, forward strand.
AGCAGGGCTCTGCCAGCAGCTGCCAGAGCCCGGGAGGAAGGCAAACCCACCGTCTTCGGCCACGACAGGAAGGAATTAATTCTGTGGACGAGTTTTGGAGCTTTCACCTAAGCACGGTGAGTTCTTAACCAAGGCTCGTTGTGCACGAGGCGCTGTTAGCTGGTGCAGCCTGGATTCGTTACGTGCCTTAGAGGGCTGGGTGACCACCCGCAGACCTGCCCAGGGCTCCGGGGCAAGCTGCCGGTGGAGGCCGGGCTGAAACGAGGGTTGCTTCGCTCTGAGCACCTGCACAAAGGTGTGGAAGAAATGAGCTGAGTTTTCTGAAAGCGCTGAAGAAGTGAGAACTGTGCACGAGTGAGGAGTTCATGTGGAAACCAAGGGGTATGTCCCGAGCATGAAACACGCCAGGTTTGTCTTCAGGAGATGATGATCTGCCACACCAGCGCTGAGGTCCGTGGTGATGTGAGGGGGACGCCCCGAGCTGAACCTCCCGCGGTCACAGCTCTGCCTTCACACGGGCCACAGGGCAGGTGCCGGGGGCCAGAGCCGGTGGAGCAGCGTGGAGCAAGGTGTGAGCAACTCCCTGCACGAGCCCAGCGGCTGCCAGGGCGTTTCTGCACGGTGTGGGAGAGGAGCGCGAAGGGCAGGAAGCATCTTCACCGGCGCTCGCGGACACGAAACCTGTTTGTCGTTACACTGCAGAGTGGCTTGAAATGGCAGAGTGAAGGTCTCCAGCTTCGCGTGTCACCAGCTTCGCTCTGGCTCTTCTGCAGGAATCCCGACCATCAGCTCCTTCCTCTCCAGAAAGGGAAGCGTTTCTTTCCAGGTCTCTGTGCCAGCAGCGGGGTTGGGGCAGTGGTTGCCTGGCAGGTCTGGAGGTGGTTCTTCTCCCCGTGTCCCCACGAGGTGGTGTTGTCCAGGGGTTTGTATGTGCATGAAATCACTGCCCATCAACCCGCCCCGGGATGACGGGCACGCGCCCACCTGACCATCTCAAGTGAAAACATATTTTTAAGCTTCCCCCTTCTACGGTCTCCCCCTGCTGCCACCAGCCACCTCCTATTCAAACGGGCCTGACTTTTATTTTGTGCATTCTGGGACACTGACACAAGCAGTCCGCGTAGCTTTGAAACGTCCCTTACGGTGTTTTCATTTCTGGTCAGAAGAGTAACTGCCGCCTCCTGCATTCGACGGTGTCGGGAAAGAAGAGGAGGAGTGGCGAGGTCTGAAGTCGCCGCATCCTCATGCCCCAAGGACACGGTCGGTGGGTGGATATGTGGCAGCCTCGTGCAAGCCTTCTCTCCCGTTGCTCTGTGGTGCGGGTTTTGCGATGATCTGGTTTTCCAGGAATTTACCGGGTGGGAGGTACCGGGAGATGGTTGTTTCTAAAGTGACCTGTGGGATGCGGGGCTGGCCGGGCAGTTTTCCTGTGCGTGGGACCTTCACTGGGAACCGTCGTCTCCGTTCGCAGAAGCGACTTGGCAGCTGAAATTCCGTGTGGATGCAGTTTATTCTACACAGGCACAAACCGCGAGATGCCGTCGTGCTCCCTCAGGCTCGTTGTCTGTAGGGGACAGCGGGGTGGAATGCAGCGAAGTCTTGTTTCCCTCAGTGAAGTCAGCAGCTGTCTCTGCAGATACCCGTCAGGAGCGGTGCTGCTGAGCGGGATGGGGCCAGCTCACATCATCAGCTAGTAGAGCGGAGCCGTAGTTTAAGCTACAGGATCTTTTAGCTGCTCCAAGGAGCTGCGTTGATCATCCATTAGTGGATGATCCCAGTTCTCCTTACGGAACCCGCGGGGTCTGTTCTCCCAGATTGTTCAGTCTTTGGTCCTGACCGGGAACGTGGATGTAAATGGGGGCTGCTCTTCTGTGGCCAAGGGAACAGAGTGAAAAACCTCCCTGGGTGCGTAGGATGCGCTTCGCGCTGTGGAAATGCAGGGGTCAGGAAGTGCCTCCCAAAGGGGCGCGAGCCGCAGAGCTCGGGGCCACGGGCCGGCTGCGCCCTAGTCATTTTAGCATCCTCATTTTAACACATTTTCTTTAGGTTTTTGAGCTGGGAGCCTCCCTCTGCTCCCGGCCAGGTTGCAGAGGCTGGGACCCATTTTTGTTCCCTGGGAGAACCAGTTTTCTGCGTTGAGCATCCCATCGGAAATGCAAGGTTTGCCCCGTTTTGATCTCTCCTATCTGGCAGTAACGAACACACACACACTGGAGTTCTGAGCACGGGGGAGAATCTTCGGCTGGTTCGGGATGCTGCGGGAGGGAGCGAGAGACGGCGGGTCAGTACCTGCCAGGTACCGGTGTCTCAGCAGCCAGACGAGGCGTTTTATAACGGACAATTAGCGCAAGCTTTGTGACGCGCTTTGGGAGGCCCGAGGGACCTCACCCCGCTGGTGCTGGACGTCAAGATGTGATCAGTGCTGCGCTGGAAATGGAATGGTTTGGCTGCATAATGTCTGTTACCGAAGACTTGACTGATACTGGCGTACCTGTCACATCGGTGAGGTTTTTCTATTTGTCAGAGGTTCGTAGCAGGGCTGGCTCTGATCGTGTCGGCTTTTCGCTTGGCACGTAAGCTGGGATCCCACAGGAAACATCCATCTTGCTGCCCGTGCGAAATTTTTCTTTAATAAAAAAATTATGGAAATCGATGAAGCCATTCTGGAGCTAGAGAGAGACTTTAGGAATGTATAGATTAGGTAGTTTGTAGTGATGGTAACTATACGTTATCTAGACACTTAACTCATCGCATGGGCCGTGTATTGGGGCTGAGGACAAAAGCTGGAATCCAGTACAGTTATGTCTGAAAAATAGGTAAGAACCATGCTAGGCAGGCACGTCCCCTGAATTGATTTAATTCTCGTTAGTGTGGCACTCTGTAGCACGCTGACCAGTATTGCTGGCGTGCAAACAACGATGGCTTCCCCAAGGCAACACGCGATGAGGACAGCACGTCTTTGGGTGCTGAGAGCCGGGAGCTCCTGGGCCGTTGGACGTGGAGAAGGGAAAACCTGAGGGCAGCGGAGGAGAGGGCTGGGGCTGGAGACAGGCCACGGGGCTGTGAGGGGTGTTGGGGATGTGCCCACTGTGCCAGGCCACCCTCCTCCCTCCGACCAGGGCCCTCTGTGCCGCCGCGCCGTCGGGGCTGGTGTCCGACCCAAGCCGCGGCTCCTGCCCGTGCGGTGGCACTGCCGGACCTCCCCCGAAGGTGACTCTCAGACCAAGCTCCTGCCTAAATCTGGGTGTTCCTGGGCTGTTCCTCGGGATGAAGGTTCCTCTCCCGACCCAGGATGGGCTTTTGGTGCAGGTCCTTGTCACTGCTGTCCTTCCTTCCTTCCGCTGGTGTTCGTTACCCCGTGTTCGCAGGTCTGCGTCATCCTCGTTCCCACATTGATGCGAGCCCCCGGATCTGCAGGGGATGATGCCCCAGCTGCTCTCCGCTTCTGGGAAGCATCTCCTTAAGACGGGGCTTTGACCGCTCGTGACTCCTGCTTTCCGGTGACGGATCTCTTCAGCTGGCCTTCGGGCATGAAGCTGGGGGTCCACAGGGCAGCTGCCGTTGGGGGGGTCAGCAGTGCGGGCAGCCGCTCTGCCTCGCCTCGCTTCCCCGGGCGCGGGGGGGAGCTTGCGTGTCTCCTCCACAGGGCTTTGGCTGGGCACCGTGCCCCCCAGTTTAACAACTGGGTTTGTTCCAGCCGTAAGAACGGTGCTGATACGAGATGAATCCCAGCAGAGCGTGCCTTAAATAACGACAGCGATTCCTCTCTGCCCTTACGGGATGCTTCCCCCGGAATTAAATAAAACCATGACTAACAGGGCTTGGAGGAAAGAAATACGGGTTGAGGCTTTGCTTAGGAGCCCCGGAGTGGAGAGTGCTCCTGTTTCTACAGGGCTTTTTAATTAAGACGTGGCGGTTTGTTATGAGAATGTCATTGAGTGTCATGGGGAACGATGTCTGAGGCGTTTTAGGCTGATTGTGTTTGAAACTTGGGTGGGTGGTGTGCAATTCTCAGTCAGCCCTGCTGGGCTTTTCCAAAGCGACGTGTTTTCGGACACGGTTAATCTCCGTGTCCGTGAGCTGACGCTGATGAGCCGTGTCACATCCCAGCGGTGTCCTGGGGCTGCCGGCGTCAAAATGCGCTCGGGGAGTGGGAGGCAACCCCTGCGCCCGGCTTCGGCAGGGTGCTGCTCGGGGTCCGCCACGGCTCCAGCCTGCCCCGCAGCCTCCCTCGCTGCAGGACTGGGCTGACCGCTCCTCCTTGGTCCATCAAAGTTTCTCTGAGGACACAGTGGTGAGAGACTGGGCGCAGAGAGTACATGAAGAGGGACGTGGACTTCGCCTGGCGTGGTGCTCCGGTTCCTGGACTTGCCAGGGCCACTGCCGTGGTGTTCCTTGAAACTTCCTTGTCCTGGCGTGGCTGGATTGTTAAACGCTCCCAGCAGACCAGGAGGAGCGATTCCGCTTTGCCCCTGTGAACCCCTGGGTGCTGGAGGCCATGCTGCCCATCCCGGGGTGTGCCGGGGCTCTCGGAAAGGCAGAGCCTCACCGGTGGAGGGAGTTCAGCACTAGGGGTAAAAATCACCCCGGGGACACGTCTGGGTGTGCTTGACGTTAGTCCCTTGCAGGACGTGTCTTGGAGAGCAGCGGAGCCGCTGCTGGTGGCGATGCCCAGGGTGAGTGTCCCCACGCAGCATCTCGGCGCTGGCCACCGTCAGAACCACGGCCGAGGAGCAGCAGCCCGAAGGCACACGGGGAAGGGTCCAGCTTGTGCTACCGTAAAGATGAAGCAGGCAAACATGGAAGGAAGGAACTAAGTGAGCCCCTTTGCTCTTCCTTTTGGCATCCCCAACCACGCAGCTCTAAACCGGTAACTGCCCCGTGCTGGGGGAGCATCGCGACGCGGTGCAGCTTCCCTCTGTGGTCTCACCAAGTTCGAGCTGGCTGGCGGAGGTGCGGAGGCAGGAGAGCACATCAGCCACGGCCGTGTACCGCAGGCTGGTTTCTGGGTAGAGTGGTTTGAGTTACGGCCGCCTGTCAGTGACTGTCAGGGGTTGGATGAATCCCCTCGCACCCGCCTCACTGCTCCACACCGCGTGCGGGCGGTCTGCGGGCAGCACCAGCAGCTGCTGGTGCTGCTGCTTCCTTGGGTTTGTGCTTTTGTAACAGCTCCACGCTTGGGGGTTTTGTGTGCTACGATAATAAATAAATGTGTATTTGAGGGATGCTCTTGAATCCATTGGATTTGGAGGGGAGGGAGGTTCGTGATTGCCAGGGCTGGAGGGGAGCCGGGGTGTTTGCGACGGTCCCCTGCTTCACAGAATTCCACATGATGATTGCATCTTCCCGACGGTCCTCCGGTGCCTCGGCAGGTACCTCGCTGGCAGCCAAAGCTGGGTCACTCTTCGCGTGGGGTCAGGCGCTGGGGTGCTCTTTCCTGGGTACGCGGATACTGGTGATGCTGCCACGTGCTGGGGTGGGGGGCGGCTGCGCACGCTGTGGGAGGGCTGGGGATTTAAAAGGCTGTCCCCTTTCTGCCCAGTTCCCCAAGGGCTGGCTCTGCTGGCTGGTGCCATGCCTGGGGCTCGTGGCTGGTTTACGCAACAGTGACGACGATCTGCATTTCTTTTGGCATCCTGTGGTGACCACAGAGGGTCCGACTCCGTGGCCACACACACAGACCTTCGCAGGACGGGCTGTGACGGGACATACCCCATGGCAAGGGCTGGGTGGACCAAACCAGGTGTCCCTCTGGTCGTGCCTGGGTAAGAGCTGCCGGGCAGGGCTGGGTGGACACGTCCCTTCGCCTGGCAGCAGGCTGGGGCCAAACCGCCCATCTCTGTGGGACCTGGGCAAGGAGGGCACAGGGACCGGTGCTCCGGGCTTGCTAGCGTATGGGACCTGCAAACCCTGTGCCTGTGGGATGCTCCAGTGTGCCCGTTCCAGAGGGCTAACTCTCTTCAGCGTGAGCTAGAATCGACCCAAAACGTCTCTGGTGGCTGTAACGGCTTGTCTGCAAATGATGGAATTACTTAAGATCTGTCACGGCTTCCTGGGCAGACCTGTGCTGGTGCACCCTGTGCTGTTGGCATGTTGGTGCTGCTGAAGGAGCCATGCAGGTCCCTCTGCTGGTACCTCCTTGGTGGCCACGCAAAGGAAATGTGGTGCCATTTTGCTGTTGTATTCGTCCAAGCGAGCAAGCTGGCCTGAAATAACTGCACAGAGCAAGCACGAAGAGGGTGAGCACTCGGGGCAGGTTGTCTTCTAGGTGTGTGTGGGAAAATAAAATCATCTGATTAACTACAGAAGCCAGAAGAGACTCTCTTGAACGCCCTTGATTCTTCTGTAAGTGCCACAATTATCCCGGCGTTTATTCAGAGTGTCAGACACGGTGATAGCACCAGGGTAAAAGTATGGTGCTTTTGCCTGGACGCATCCGCTGCCGAGGGAAGGGCTTGGAGAGCCAGCGGAGCTCGGTACGAGGTTAGCAACAGATTCACTCAAGCCCTTCAAATATTTATGGTGCTGTAATCCACACACATTTTAAGCGTAGTTGACATCATCCTACGCTGCTCTTGTATCTGTCGTTGCTTGTGGAGAGACTCCAGAGCGCAGCGCTGCTGGGCTGGCGGGAGGTAGCCGCAGGTAGCCAGGCGTCGCCCATACGTTTTTATAGCTCAGATTTAGAAAGGAGCCATAAAGTCAGTTCCTGGAGAGCTCTTTGTAGTGCAAGCAGGAGCTTTGCACAGCGTTTGCAGAGGTGGCTGGCTGCTGCTGCAGCAGGGGGGATTGGGGTGCAGGATCATGCCGGCACTGGGGGGGTGAGGAGGGTTTTGGCTGCGGGGCTCGACCCTCCTTGCATGCCCAGCCACCCCCCACGCTGCCCCCAGCTCTCTGTCACCCGCAGGGAAGGGAAGCAGCCTGAGGAGAAGATGTCTCAGATGCTTCATCAGTGACTCAAAGTCACCCCATCACTTGCCGCGTTCCCCAAGCGCCTTCCCCTGCCCAGGGGTGCTGAGGAGCCGTCACTGCGGCTGCCAGCGCCGAGGCCTCGCGGGCTGTCACATTGCGGCTCGGGGAAGCTGTGCAGCTCTCGGCACAGCCAGGAGGGTTTTGGGTTCCTTTGAAGCTTTCAAAACCCAACTAAACAGGATGGATCGTCTCTTCGGCTGGGCGATTTGTCTGCACAGCTGCAAGGCAGCCCGCCATCCTCTCCTCCATCCTCTCCTCCATCCTCTCCTCCATCCTCTCCTCCATCCTCTCCTCCATCCTCCCCGCCATCCTCCCCTCCATCCTCCCCTCCATCCTCCCTCCTCTTTCCCTCCCTCCTTCCTCCTCTTTCCCTCCCTCCATCTTCCTCCATCCTCCTTCCCTTCCTCCTCCCTTGCTGGTTTTCAGTCGTGTTCTGCATGGCTGAGAAAGCATCCTCGTCCTCCTCCTCCTCCTCCTGCCATGGTGGGGATACGCCACTGAGGGCCAAGACGTGCGGTGCTGGTTTGGTGGGACGGGCTGGGCATTGTGCAGGCTCCCCCGGCGCAGCACCGGTGCGTGGAGGGGGACACACCAGCACCTGCACATGGTCCGTGAGGCTCCACTGAGCGCTGGTTCCTTGGAAATTGGGGTAAGATTATTGTGCAGGAGATTTAAAAAATCATCAGCACTGGAAATGTTGACGCCTCCTTCCTCTCTGCCATGGCACAGGGGTGCATTTTTTATGTAAAAACTGCCTGGATTTTTTTTCTGTTATGGCAAAACACTTTTTCTTTTGAAGGATAGCCCAGAGAAAACCCTCTGACATCAGATTCCATCAGACGTACTCCAGCATCTCCCCTTTTCCTCAGCACTGTATCTCCTCCATCGATCTCCTCCCTTCTGCCCCTTCCACCATGCCTGAAGTTGAGTGGTTTTGGTCTTGGGGTTCCTCTGCTGCGCTGACCTAGGCTGGAGGAGGAGGGCACGGCTGGATGGCTGCATGGGGTGAGACCTCTCCTGAAGCTGCTTCAGCTGGTGGGAGCAGTGATGGGAGGGACAGGGTGGCTGGTCCACGTGGCAGAGCTGCAGCTCGGTCCCTGCTGAGGGCAGTGGCCTCCTCGCTGAGTGCTCGGTGGTTTTAGGAAGCTCCTGCAAGCTCTGAGGAGGGGCAGAGGACCTGCTGAAGGACAGGAGGACGTGGGCTGGCTGGCAGCGGTGCCCAGGGGTGGCTGGTGGCTGCTGGAATTTCCCTCACATCCTGTGATGATGTGCTGGGAGGCTGTTTTATTGTGTCCATAGCAGAAGTTTACCTCTGTGGAGCGTGTTGCGTGGTGCCATCAGGCTCAGGAGCAGGAGTGCCACTGTTCTGAGTGTATCAGTGTGACGAAAGCCTCGGGGCTCTGCTGGGCTGCAGGGGCTGCAGGGTTGCGGGGTTGCTCTGACGGGGTGAGTGACTCTCGGGTGCTGGCACTGCAGACGGGGGATGTGTGGCTCCACACCAGCCCTGGAAGGGAGATGTGACACCCGGCTCTGGTGGCTCTGGGACCACGAAGGGGTTGCTGTAATCAACCCGTGTGTGAAGACATGGCAGAAGAGCCAGAGGCAGAGCAGCAGATCCCCAGCCAGGCCTGTCCACCAGCCAGGGAGCTGGGGCAGAGGCAGGAGAGGACCCAGCGCTGGGTCTGCTGGTGGTGCCCCACCTGCTCTGAAGGGTCAGGAACTTATTTTCTAGCCAAAAAAAAGGAAAGTCAGTTTTAAGCAGCCAGTTGCCTTACTGCTTGAGGGATAATTCTTGTCAATCTGCCACTTTTTACTCTGATGTGCTAAAAATAGTGCATTATTTCCAGGCAGTAACTGCACATCCTGCAGTCGTAATGAGCTCTTAAGGTAATTACCTTTTGGTGGGAAGGAGCCGAAGACAGGGTGTGTTTGGCTGACAAAGAGGGTTTTCAAGAAGCCTGACGGGTTCCGTGCTCGCGTTGAGGGGCAGACCAGGGGTGAAGCATCTGGGGGCAGGTAGGAGAGAGGAGGCACGTTGGCCCTTCCCTGATTTCTCCGGGGGTGCTGGGGGAACGCAGCCTCCATCACACATCACCCTAGTGCCGCCTTGAAGAGAAATCCGGGAATAAGCGGGAGCATCGTTGCCGTGTTCGTTATCGAGGGTACTTGGGATGAGGGGAGGCAGGTTGGGGAGGCGGCAGGAATCAGCTCTCCACCTGGACACCTGCAGCTTCCCGTCTATGAAATAACGATTGAATGTGTTTAATTTCTTCAAACCAGTATTTAGGGGCTTTTCCAGAGCTAGGGGTTACCTGAACAGGAAACATGATACAGATGGAGAAAGGACCACATGCCAGCCGCTCTGTCAAGCTTTGCCCTACAAGAGATCGCTCGAACAGCCACCGCTCCCCCCGTGCGCCCTCCGAGGCGTCTGCTGCCTGGAGGGGGCGGAGGGGGGGACAGACGCACCTTCCCCTGTGCACAGTTTGCTCTCCTGGGTCGACAAATTATCTCTTGCAGCGCTGCCTTGCTCCCAGCTTCGTAAATCAATTTACGGTGGTGTAGCGTATCTGCTGCTCGGGTGAAAGAGGTAAATTACAGCTGCCGCTGCTACATGGGGGTCACTAATTTGATAGCATATTAACAATACAAACCGTTTAGAACGCTTTGGGCTGAATCAATTCTCCTTTTGCAAGGCAGAGCTGCTGATCGTACAGAATGGTGCGCTTCCCAACCTGCCGTAATCCCGCGGCTTGTCTTTATCGCAGTCCCCAAGGTATTCCCACAATTAGAGCCGGGTTTATCTACCTGCAGTTCTGCTCCCGCACGGCGATGCTGGGACATTATCTCTGCAGCTTCGGGTTTCTACAGCTGCCCCTGGTAGGCGAGTGCCTTGCTACAAGGGGAAAAGCTTGTAGAGCCATAAATTGTGTTTTATGAGACGGGATTTCCTCACACTTCTGCTTTTTCCAAGCGTGGCTGTAGCCAGTAAAGGGCTCATATAAACCCACCCCTCCTGCTGGCGTCAGTGAGCTCAGTGGCTGCAGGTTCAAGCTTTCTATCAGACACCAGAGAATCCAAAGAGCAGGGTGATTTGGGAACGCGCTCCTTCACGTGGCACCTCGTGCGTGCCGCGTGTCTCCGCCCTGGGCTAACGCGGGCGATGGGGCTCTGCAGTCCGGGACTGTCAGCGTTGCACATTGTTTTGCACAACCTCCTCGAAGATGAAGGTCTGTATTAGAAATCAGCCTTAATAGCCCCGTCGCGGCTGTTGTTCGTCAGGAAGGGGCTGTCAGAGAGCATCGCGCGGGCTCGGCTTGACGTGCCTTTGCTGGCTGTGCGGCTCCGAGGACAAAAGCTGCTGCTTATGCAATCCCTGCGGAGGGGGGAAGGACCCCACCCCTCCCCAGCTGCCCTCTGAAGTGGCTGCCAAAGCGGTCAGCGGACTGACGGCCGCTGCAGGACGGACTGGCAGCTGCTGCAGGACGGACTGACAGCCGGCGCTGATGAGCAGAGCCGCGGTGACGGGTGCTCTTTAATGAGATCCTGCGGGCAGGAGGCTGGGACGTGGCTGGATGCCTTTGCCCGGCTCCACTGCGGGTGCCCCCCAGCCTGTCCCCCCGGCTCGGGGGTCTGCTGCCTCGGGGCTGGTGGAGGAGCCACAGCGGGAGGACGAGGTGCTGCCCTGAATCTGCTGCAGCTCCTCACGGGGAGGCACCGTGCGGGGTGTAAATTGCTGTGGTTGCGAGAGCAGCGGCTGCAGTGGCTCTGTGCAATTAGAGCGGCTGCTTTGCAATATAAATATCATCAGTTAATAAAACCGGAGCGGTCTGTTGCTTGCTGAGAACAACTGTAGTGTGGGATCAACACCACACCAAAGCATCGACTAAGCAGTAATCGTGGTCCTCGCTCAGAAGGATGTGGCGGTGGCGGGTGCGTGTTTCGGAGCGCAGGGTTACAGGGCAAGGCGTGATGTCTTTATCTTTTAACTGGTTAGCACTGCGTTTCCTCACCTTGGCTGATGCAGGACTTTCGCTGTAATTAACGCTAATGAACATTCCTGTTGGAGGATGCGGTGGGAAGCCCTTCGTCCCGTGCAGTTTTCTTCCTTTGTTAAGGTTTTCATGTCGACCGGACCCCAAGAAGAACAGCGTGCCTGTTCCTGTGTTGTGGGAAGGTGCAGGGCCAGGGGTGCGGGTGACTCGGTGTCCTGCTGCGGGGCTGGGGGAGCTGCGGGGAAGTTTCCCCCTGACTCCCCGGTGGGAGCATCTCTGCCACCGGCCAAGCAGAGCAGAGCCCTGCGTCACCTGGCCGTCCCTCACTGGGAGCAGGAGCTCACCCAGGCCATCAGCGCTGGCCAAGAGCCCAGCATGTCTTGGGGAGGGCAGGACCTGCTGCCCAGAGTAGAGAGCTACAGCCAGGGCTCCTCTGCAGAGGTGATCGCTTTCCCCTCCACCTTACCTGCCGTGGCTTTCTGCTGGCTTGCTTCACACCAAGCCTGTGGTGTTTTGCTCCAGTATCTGGTGTGCTGAGCACCGCTGGTAACAGAGAGGTTTTGGGCACTGCGGGTGCTGTGCCCCGAAGCTGGGCTGGCACCCAATCCCTGCCCTGTCCCGGGTGCTGCCCAGGAACGTGGTCAGTCTGCGCCAGCCCCGTCTGCGAGGGCTCGAGGTGATGCTCCGCTCCGTCCGTGCTGGGAAGCAGCTCCTCATGGATGTGTCACGCTCTGGGGCCAGCAGCAGCCAGATGATTGCGGCTCCAGACTGGTGGTGGTTCCGATGTCATTCGGATGATGTTGCAAAGCAGCTGAGAATGGACAAGATGATGAGTTTTATTATCTTCTTAGGTTTTTTTGCACTTCTATTGTCATTTTGTAGTAAAATACCTCCCTGCCTGGAGGGTGCGAACCATCCTGCCTGCAAATGAGCAAAGCCTCGGAGTGTCTGGCGAGTGCGTGGCGACCTCTTTTCTGAGCGCCATGTCACACAGGATGGGCTACTCCACCTCGGAGTGCTGGCCACCAGCACGTGTTGGCATGCACAGGAGGCGCTGCTGTGATCCAAGCTTCAGGGGCCGGTTTAAGGGCTCTTGCTGCTGGCTGGATGCCAGGCTGGCACGGAAAGACACCCCTTGGCAATCACTGACCGATGGGGTTTTGACTCGACTGGGTTGGGAGAAGGTGCTGAGAATATTCGTGTTCATTAAAGACGCTCACTCTTCCTCCACGTCCCGGGATCACCTTCCTGCTGAAGCCCCGCTCTCTGCAGGCTGCTCCCCTCCCCTGATGTCCCAGTTTGTGTGGGCAAAGCCTGCATCCCTGCCGGGCACAGACGGGCTGCTCCCAGTCTGCCCTTCGCCCCATGAAACAGGCAACTGCTGCTTTCCTTGGTGGGCTCCCCCGGTCCTCCGGCACCTTGTGTTCGCGTTTCCAGCTCCACGATGCTGCGAAGGATGGAGGACAGGGGTTTGTCCCTGCCTGGCTAAGCCCAGGTGCCCCGGGCACGCGGGAGGAGCCTGCCTTGGCACCCTGCTAAAAGCCGGGGGGTTCTGAAGGCGGTTCAGGTACGTGCACCTTCACAGAGGCTTTGGATTTATGCCCCCGCCATCCCGAGCCACTATTTCCTGCGCTGGAGGCGGGTGGCAGATAGGGAGCGGGGATCTCAGCGATAGCGAGCGGCTGGGAAGCGTGTCTCTGTATCAGCCCTGTACAGAGCCTTGCCTGGAGCGAAAGGTGCTGCCGTGATGGTGGGGGAGATGACTGTGCTGCGCACTGCCAGGCAACGCTGGCCTGTCTCTGCCTCCCCACCGCCTATTTCTGACACACCGTCAGCGCTGACCGGGCAGCACCGTAATCTTCCGGCAGCCCGGGATGACAGGATTGTGCTCCGCTATCTATCTACCCGTCTATTTCTGCAGAGCAAGGAGCTAATTGAGCGGATAACGTACGAGCTGACGGCTCCGGAAAGCCTTTGCGCAGCACTCTATTTTCTGGGGAAAGCTTTTTATTCTGAGCCATTTGCGGTGTGTCCGCGCAGGCTGCTCTGAGGGATGGCCCCGGGCGCTGCTCGGGGGCAGCACGGCTCGCAGTCCTGCTGGGGACCTGCTCGCGGGGGTCTCCAGTGCCCGACGTGGGGGTGGTGACCGCACACTGGTTTGTAGCACGGGGTCAGGATCCTGGAGAAGGTCTGCTTTGGCCCCGGGATTGCAGGGTCCATCCCTGGCACATTCAGACCAAGCCCCGGAAATATCCCCAGTACAAACATCCCCTGGGAAAGGGGAGGTGGGACCTGGGCGCTCGCTGGGTCAGAGCGGTTCCTCAGGGGAATCTGGCCTTGGCGCTGCCGCCCCAGAGCTCCTGTGGCCTCTCAGCTCCTGGGGAGATGCTGAGCGAAGCCAGCGCCCGCTGCCAGACATGAGCACAGCCCAGTCCTTAGCAAACCCGCTTTCCCCGGGAGCGGAGCCCAAAGGAGCGGTTCCTCCTGTAACCTGGTTTAGCTTTTGCTGTGCGAACATCAGCTCCTGCAGCTGGAAAGTGAAACCTCCAGCCAGAGCTCCCTGTGTAGCTACGTGACATAGGGGTGCCCTGTCTAATCAGGTGGGCGACTGACACGACTCGGAGTCCTCCAGGGTTTTGACAGGTCAGTAATGTGCGATCCGTCAGCAGCCCCGCCTGGGTGGTGCGTGCTCAGCCGCCGCCGCTGCAGTCACGAGATGTCTGCCTGGCTTCTGTTCCACCTTTCCTGCTTCTGCACGAAGAGCAGCAGCTGAGAACAGACCCGTATCCTCAAGGCGTGACTGAGGTGGTCTCTCTGCTCCATGAGGTTACGAGGAGAATCTGAGCAGAGGGATTTGTAGGAGGAGCCACAGAGGACTGAGTATAGACATGCCAAAACCAGACTGTGTGCTCCGCGGTGATGCTGGGCCACTGACATGAGCAGCTGGCAGGGGATGGAGAGGACAGTCATTGCCACCTTCACGTGGGGGTGGGGATGGTGGGGATGGTGGGGATGGTGGGGATGGTGGGGATGATGGGGATGATGGGGATGGTGGGGATGATGGGGATGATGGGGATGGTGGGGATGATGGGGATGATGGGGATGATGGGGATGGTGGGGATGGTGGGGATGACGGAGATGACGGACCTCGGCAGCAGCTAGGTTTTGCGCACACAAATACTGAGCTGTGGCACTGGAGCAGGCTGCAGCCGGGAAGGTCTCGCTCTCGTCTCCCCTTACTACAGCAAAACTCCTCTGAAGCCACCTGTGGGCAGGGAGGAGCGGGATGGGAGTGGTGCTGGATGGAGCCTGTCTGCCTGCCCCACCAGAGCAGCATTGGCACGAGGGATCATCGCCGCGGGGAGAGAAACTGCCCTGATTTTGATAGATTCTACGACATGGAGCAGCTTGAGCAGCCCCTGCCTGCACAGCCTTGGCTCAGCCTTGCTAACCGAGCCCTGCAGTTCTCCCCGGTGCTGGGGGTGTGGGATGGGGGCACGCAGCCCCCCTGGGCTGCTGGCAGGTCCTTCGCTGTTCTCTTTCCACCATTATCTTAACGGTGGCAGAGCAGCCTTAGAGCAGATTCTCGTGACTTGGGGTAGCTGCGCCGCGTGTCTCTGTGATTCAGAGAAAAATCTGGATGGAGGTGGCGGTGGTGAGGCTGTGCCCACGGGATGCGATGGCAGCAGTGACAGCCCCAGGCGTGGGACGTGCCGTGCCTTTCTTGTAAGCCGAGGTCGGTGTGGGATGGACAGACGGACGGATGCGGGGCGGCTGCCGGCCACCCTCACCTGCCGAGCTCTGCCGGGGATCCTGCCTGGGGGGTTCGCCAGCGAGGCTGCCGTGCCCGGCGCTGCTGAGGAGGCGGGAGGGGAGCTCCGGTGGGCTGCGCGGGTAGGGCTCTGCAGTGCTGCGGGTGGGAGGGCAGCGGCTGCCGGCCAGAGCAGGGTCCGCAGGACGCTCCGTAGTAGCACAGCGTTTGTAACTCCCAGCAGCAGGCGCAAGCAGGCGCCCGGCTGGGTCTGCCCAGTGAAGGGTGAGGTCTCCACACATCATTTTGATGGGCTGCACTTTGGCCAGTGCAAATATAAGACAGAAATCACTTCTGCCCCTTCATCTCCTACCAGCACGTGTCTGTGGCGGGGGGACAGGCTGGTTTTGTCGCGGTTGTGCTGTGAGGAGCACGGCTCGTCTCGGGCAGCAGTCGGGGTGCCAGTGCTCGCTGCACAGCGACTTTTCTCCTGCTGTCAGATTAGGGACCTCCGTGTCCTCCTGACTTTAGTTCTTCTCGCGTAACTCCAGGGTAACTTGGTTTGAGGTGGTGGAATTGCTCCACCAACTCGTTCCCTGAGCGAGGTCCCCATGTCTGGGTGGGTGAGTCGGGCACTCGCTGCCTTTGTCTCCGCGGGCGGCAGTGAAGGCGCCCTCTCGCCTCCCCCTTCCCAGCTATTGAAGCCCAAATTCTTCTGCAGAGTTGCAGTGGGCGGGCAGTGTGTCCATGCCGCAAGGCATCGCCGCCTTCGCAGGACAGCACGCAGCAGCACTTGGCTGCATCTTTTACTGCTGTTGTCAGCAACAGCAGCTCGTTTCAAAGAGCTGCAACTCCCCAGCATTTTCTCATAGTGGAGTTTCCAAAAAACCCCACCGAATCCACTGTCTGTAGTGGCGGGACTGGGAGCCGGGGTGGTTCCCCTCCCCTTGGGGCTCAGGTTCAGCTCAGAGGCTGAAGGAGGGAAGGTGCCATCTCCAGCAGCATCTCCAGGCAGACCAGGGGAGGGTGAGGGCTGAGCTCCTCCAGGGCAGAGATGGGCTCGCAAAGGGGTGGACGCCAAGGAGGAGCCGGGAGCTGGTGCGGCCAAAGGCTGTTTTTCTGAGCACTGCCGCAGGTCTGGGGTGGCCTGCAGGGTGTGGGGACAGCGACAGCCCCTCTCTGAGGTCATGAAGAGGAACCTTCTTACCTTTGCTTCTCTGTCCCCGATGAGTGCGTGTGCATGTAACTGCACGCTGCTCTGAGACCCCCCCCCCAGTGGTTCCTGTAGCGCAGATAGTGCATCAGGGACAGAAAATGCGATGGGTATGCTTATTCTTGATGGAATCGGTGCGGCTTGCGTTGGTTCCTCTAGCCCGTGCCAGCGTTCCTGAGGTGTGTTTTCACTCTCTTCCCTGAGGTCTCACAAGACGTTGCTTCCCCTTAGCAGAGACGCTCTCTAATCATACATGAAACGCGGTCTGATGTGAGTAAGTGGAACAGACAGGCAGAACCTTTTTTACATTAAGCTCGAGTCGCCGAGCCTTGCGCTCCCGCCGTGCTGGGTGACATGATACCCTGCTGCGCTCCGGACGCCGCACGGCTCAGCCCTCGCCGAGCACGGTGAGGCTGAGCTGGCGGGAGGGCTTCCCTCGCTTTGCTTCGTGGTGCCCTTAAACCCGGAGCGCATCCCTCTGTGCAGCTCGGGTTTCGGTTCAGTCCGTCACCCCGCTTTCACTGCAGCTCGTTTGAGGAGGGGTTTTAAGGGGGTGGCCAAGGCTGTCGAGTCCAGGAGTTGGACAGGACCAGGGGTAACAGTTTTAAACTAAAAGAGGGACTAAAAGAGGGCAGGGTAAAAATAGGAGTCGTGGCCTGCAATAAGGTTTGGAGCTCTCCATCAGCAGCGGCACCTCGAATCATTAAGCCTGAAATAATTTTAATTGGGTCCAGAACTCACAAGAGATCTTTCTGTGCCGTTGTGGAGCTGGACTAGTTTCTCCGATATCGTGCCAACCATGCGAGCACGGAGGAGGAGAGAGTCCCTGGCTGTGGAGTGCCTTTGGGTCACAAGCTACTGGGTCTGCTCCCAGTACCGGGCTGGGCTTAAAGATGGAGCGAGAAATCTTTTGTTTCCTTTGGAGTGGAAAAGCACCACTTGAGAAGCTCTAAGTTGTTGATTGAAGTTTTTGAACTGAATTCTCTCGCTTATTAACACCCTGTTTGTCTTGGGGGGGGACACACACGTACCTGCAGCTCTGCCGGGGTGGTCAGTGTGTGCAGAAAAGATAAAGTTTCAATTAATTGTTTTGCATGTCCCAGTTAAAAAGGAGGCATTTGTCTGTGCCAGGGAGTGGCAGAGCAGTGACCCTCGCCCACCCGGGCTTTTACAGGTCGGGTGTCTTTGGGGTGCGTGCCCTGCGGGAAATGAATCAGGCATTGACCGGACAGAGATGCTCCCGCACACCGACTGCACGGCAAGGTGGGGCATAACGTCAGCGTTCAAAACTCCCCCTGAATAGATGGGCCTAAGGACGTGTGCCGCTCCGGTGTCCCCTGGCTGAGGAGAGCCGGGCGCCCGGACAGCCCCCTGGTCCTGCAGCTGCACGTAGGCTTCAGCTGGGCATTTGGCAGCTCCTGGGGGCCGATCGTCACAAGAAACATCCCCTTGTGTGCTGCCGGTTCAATGCCAGGGCTGCGGCTGCGAACGCTGGCACGTGTCTGCCGTCGTGGCACGGGCGCGCAGGCAGCCGGGTGCTGCCCTGGGAGGGGGTTTATCGCTGCTCTGAAGTGCCCGGACAAACGCAGTGGTTTGAGCGGGAGCCGGCTCTCGCTGGGTGCCTGCAGCCCTGCTGATAAGCGCTGAGGGCAGTTAAAGGCTGAACTTACATCGAGAGCCCCTGGGTGGTTTTTCCTGTCGCCGTGTGAACCGACAGGGTCTGAACCAAGCCCAAAGCGCCAGCGCGGTTCAGCGGTGCCAGGCAGCGGCAGCCCGGTGTACGTACTGAAACAGTCACAGCTGCGCCGGTCTGGGCGCGTCAGGGTGATGGTCCTTGCGGTGCCAAACCGCAACCCGCGGGTGCCGGGGGGAAACCTGCCCGGCGAACGGTGCTGCTGCCGGCACAGCTCCGAGCCGGGCACCCGCGAGGGTGCTGCAGCTGGTGACCGGGGTTAAAATGGGTGAGGGGCTCCTCCTGGGCACGGTCGCGATGGGGCTGCAGTGGTTTGGTTCCCCACGCTGGAGCAACCAGGGGATGCTTTAGAATGTGCACGGCAAAGTCGCAGACAGCACCGGCGGTTTGACGGTGTTTGGGGAGGACTCTGGTGCGCAAAGAGCCCTTGGTCCTCTGGCTTGTTGCCACCGGCTGGTTTTCTGCTGGTGACAACACGTGGGGAAAGCGTGGCCAAAGCCGCGGGAAGGGTAAAGCCTCAGTGCTCGGGACCCCGCACAGTGCAGGGCGGGAGGGAAGAGCGACTGCAGGGAGCGGGACAAAGCGGGGGGTTTGTGGGGAAGAGGGGCTGAAGGAGAGCTCCGGGCAGGCTGGCGGGGAGAGCGGTCCGGAGCCGCCTGGCAGAGCGGCCAGGGGCACGGGCACGGGCTGCGCGGGGTGCCGGCGCTGGCCCAAGCCCTGCCCTTGGCCTCCGTCCCTCTCCACGGGCGTCTGGCGAGCGGCTCTCGAGGAAACGCCGCCGCACCTGCGCTCACCCGCCCGACCCGCCGTGCTGCTGCCGCTGCGGCGAGCCCCGGAGCCCGGGCAAGGGCTGCCCGTGGCAGAGGAACCACGGGACATGGAGGACGATGGACAAACGGAGCCCGGGGGGGCGTTGGGTAACCTCTGCTCACCTGGCACTAAAACCAAGGACCATTTTGCACACAGGTTTTACAGCTGAAGATTTGTTGCTGCCGTTCGTTATTTTCTTGCCCTGATGGACACCAGTGATGCCGTTGGGTCAGCCTCAGTTTGAATGTTTAACGAGGTGCTGAAAGGTTTAATTGTGTGTTGCATGACATGAGCGTGCGTACCACGGAGACATCGCACCGATGCTCCGACATGATGTGAATACAGCAAAAACAGGGTGGGGGGCTGCCTGCAGGCTGGTGTCTGTGGGGGGATCACGCATCCTGGTGCGTGCACGAGCTCCTGGTGCTCTCCCAGTCGTGGTCCTGGGCACAGCTCGTCCACGGGAGCCAAGCTGCTCCTGCACAGGAACACGGGCACGAGGACGCTTCCCAGGGTGAAGTCCCGCTCCTCTGCTGAGCCCCCTCTGCCCTGCAGCCCCTCGGGGGTGGCTGTTGGCATCATCCTTCCTGCTGCAGGAGTGGATTCCTGCTGCTTCTGGCTGGCAGCCACGATTCCAGCCAGTTCCTCTCCAGAAAAAAGCTGCACTAGACCCGTCTCCAGCGCAGGCAGAGCCAGTGCCGCTGGCTGCGCACCCAGCCCATCTTCCACCCTTCCATTTCAGAAGCAAACCTGGAGCCCCAGATTCCTTTCCCCACATCATTTCACGGGGCTGCCCTTGTTTGCAAAGCCCCTTTTCGTTCTCTTTCCTGACCGATGCACAAGCCCCTTTCCGCTGTGCCTGGAACGCGGGTTTGTGCCCGTGCCCTGGCCCCACGGCGGGCTGAGCTCCCTGCTCAGAGCGGGGCTGCTCTCCCCTGCGCTCTCTGCAGCTGGCCTCGGGCAGGGATAAGCTCATGGCTCCAGCATCTCTCTGCTCCCGGCCATCTGCAGCTTTCTGGACTGTGGTTGCTTTTTTGTGCTCTTTTTGGGTTCCTCTGCCAGCCCAGCTGCGGTCACAGCTCCTGCAGCAAAACAAAGCACCAGCCGCGCCGGAGCTGGGAGAGCCGTTTGAAGACACCTGCACACCCCCGGGCTTGGTCCCCCGGGTTGTTCCCGCACCGTTCCTCGCTATGCAGCCCAGAAACTCCAGTCCTGTTGTTCATAACTGTGGGTTTGATCCGGTGCGAGTCTCGTTGTGGGTTTGGCGGCAGGTTGGTGCGTGCCCTGGGTGGATCGCAGGAGCACTGGGGCACGCGGGCGTGCTCGGGCACACGCAGCTCTGCCCGTCTCGGCCGTGTCGCCCCGGAGCCCCTCTGCGGTACTGGGGCCGTGGGGGCTGCTGCCTTTGCGGGGGACAAGCAGAAGTTCCTCGTGAGGTCCCTCCCTGCGCTGTACCGTACGCGTTGTAGCTGAACGTCGCTGCTGGGGGCTGTGGGTGCTCCAGGGGAAGACCAAGGCGGTCCTCAATGCGTGAGCTGCCTCGGGAGCTGCCCCGAGGTTAACCGGCTGTTGCAGAGCGGCAGCGTGTTCTTGCATCTCGCACGAGCAGGGTGCTTTGGAGGTGCTGCGGTTGTGCCGTGTCCAGGCCTTTTGACATCGCGCTTTCTGTTACGAAAATCTGCAAACCCCCGTGTCAGAGCGATGCGGCTGGGGCCGTGCTCTGTGCTGGAGGCCATCCATCTTTGTGCTCCGTTCCCATTCGCATCACTCGCCGACATCGCCATCTCCCCTGAAGACGCTCCTCCTCCTCCCCGGCTGCTGGAACAGCCCACTGGAGGAGCAGCACTGGTGTCCATGTTGGGGGTCCCCAGCTCGGGTGGGGAGCGGGGGGAGCTGTGGCTGTGCTGGCACCGCTGTGCCCATGGCTCCATCTCTTGGGTCACTGGTGCGGTGGTTTTGGGGGCACTTCCTCTCCTGCCCCGTCCTTGGCAGCGTCGGGCTGGGGGTTTCCAGCACTCTGGCAGTAGGGTGTCAGTGCTGGAGACAGCCGGAAAGCGCCTGACAGCTCTCCGGGCACTCAGGAGCCTCTTCTGCTGCGCGGGGCTGGTCTGTGCGTTCGATTCCTGGGGATGAAGGGGGTAGGTTTGAGGAGGGAAGGAATGAAGCACTCCCTGGTTTGCGTTCTGGACCGTTTCCCGTGGCCGGCGGGATGCTGGATGCGAGCGGGCTGCCGGCACAGCCTGCCAAGCAGCCGCGCCAAGCTCGAGGCCATGCCGTGCTGCTGCGAGCCCAAGTCAGACCGGCACGTCTCTTCAGCTGCTTTATTTTCCTGAAATTGGAAATCAAATCTTTTTTGGAAAATACTAACACTTTAAAAACACAATTCCCAGGGCTGGGATCCTCCGTCGCCAGTTCTGTTCAGTGCCAACGCTCTCAGCCAGCAGCTCCCGCAAAGCCGTTATCTCCAGAATAAATCGTCACGCAATCCTAATTCGCATGCTGCAAATGGCTTCATTATGAGGACATCAAAGTAGACCCAGAAACAATCCAGTTTCTGTTCAGAATCCAAGACGTTTGGGGAGGATCAAGAGTTGGGCTTTGCAAACCGCTCCAGTGAGCAGGTTGGGCTGGATCCGGGGAGGATGAGAAGCGGCTCCCTTCCCCTGCAGCCTGCAAAAAGTTGTAGTTTGTCCTGGGTTTGTTAGGGGAGGTAAGTGTGGAAATCTCTTCTGACCCAGTAGGCACGCTGGGTTACCTCAAAGAAAACGTGAGTAACGTCTGACAGAAATGAACACAGAGTCCCCGTACCTGCTGCCTGGACAGTGGGGAGTAACTGGTCCAGCAGACTGGGATGCTGGCGCGGGCTGCTGGAGCGGGAGGAGTGGTCCTGACAGGTCTGCTCCCTGCCGCCGCATCCCTCCCTCTACCTGCCCGGAGGATTCTTCCCAGCCTGAGACGCCTATGGCCTGTGAGATGTTGCATGTAGGGTCCTCCCTTGCTGGGGTGACGGGGGTGAGGGCTGTGCTGGGCTGCCCCAGGTCTCTCCCTGTCCTCGGGACATCTCTTGGTGCCCCGGGGCAGTGTGGGGGCTGCAGGGCGCAGGACAGTGCCCAGCGCTCATCTTGCGTCATCCTGCTTTAACGAACTGCTTTGCCAGTCCGCGGCGCAGACTGCTGTGGTTCCTGTATCCCAGAGGACGGAGCTGTGGCCCGTGCCCCCCGTGGTGTGGTTGGCTGTGGGGACAGTGGCTGTGTCTCCGCAGGCGGAACCGCCTCACCTGCGCAGCGCCCATTCAGCCCTAATGGGAAGTAATGGCAGTGCCGCTTCCCAGTACAGCTGATGGGCATCACTGGAGCGCCTGGCCCAGCGTGGAGAAGCCGTGCCGTGCTACGCCGTGCTGTGCCGTGGGAGCAGCGGGGGAGCAGGAGCAGAGGACCTGCCGCGGGCAGGCTGGGGCTGATGCCCCCTCTGAGGAGGGGTTGAAGAGGTGACACGGTCTTCCTGCCGTGAGGAGCTGGGTGCAGCTGCTGAAGCTCCTTTCCAGGCTGGAGAGTGGGGCTGAGCCAACTGCTGCAGAAACGGCTCATCGAATGCGCACGGTGGGATCCGCGGGTAAGGCCCAATAATTCCAGGGTTTTCTAAGCAGCTTTTAATTTGGGGGGATCCGTGAAAGAAGAGCAAAGACCACAGATCCTGCCAGCTTTGATCTGCACAACAGCCAGCAGTGCATCAGCTGCTGGAACCTTCGTTTCCTTCCTTTCCTTGAGCAGCCCATTCGCTTCCCAGCGCGGCGGGCTGCGGAGCTCCTGGTGTGACTGCTGAGCCGGTCCGTGATGGGACAAGCGGGGCGGGCGCCGAGCGCTCCCCTTTCAGCCGTTACTGGTGCTCAGGTAGAGGTGTCGCGAGCACCATGGTACAGCCACCGCTCTCTTCTCCTCCAGAGTTCGGCATTGCCAGCGGAGCAGGAGCCCAGTGCGGGTCAGCCGTCGCTGGGTGCAGCAGCGTTTCCCTCTGCCGGCTTTGGGGGAGGCTGAGCTTTCTGGAGAACACGGTGGGTCCAACGTGTGACTAACGGTCTGACGTGTGTTCTTAGCCAGTCTCCATCGTTTCTCCTCTTCCTCGGTGTATCACGGTGAAGAAGAAGGAGGATGTGGTGAGGGAGCCGAGCCTCCCTGTGAGCTCTTAGAACAGAGGAGTAGAAGGCATGAGCGGGGGCAGCTCTTACATGACCGATGACTCGGGCTCCCACGCACCCCGGCAGCCGAGCAGGGCCGCCCTGGCGCAAGGGCGAGCGGGCAGCCAACAATGCCCACAATGTGCGTGGCACAAAGGGGCTTTTCTTCACCCACAGCGTGTGCGGTCACTCACTCCAGCTCCTCTTTCCCCTCACAAACAATGGCAGGAAGACCTTCATCTGCGCTGGAGTTCCCCTCGGATGCTCTCGTCGTCTCCCAGGCAGGGGCTGCGCTCAGGGGTCTTGGCTCAGCTCAGACCTGGGGCTTTCACAGCCTTCTGTAAAGCAGCCCCGTGCCAAGGGACAGCTGGTGGCACCTGGGCACTTTCTGCACCAGTCGGCCAGTTTGTCTCTTGGGTGCCCAAGGTCATGCTGTTCCCCGGGGTTTGGGCACGGGCAGAGCGAGTCCTCATCCCACTCGTGGCTTTGCAGCCCTCCGTGCTGCTCCCAGAGACCCCAGGGGCTCGGCCCCAAACCCACGCTGCGTGGTCACCTCATGCCCCTTCCTGCCGGTGCTAACGCAGAAAGAAGCCCCCCGTGTTTGCCCCGTTACGTGCGCTGCGGCAGCACCTTCTCTGCCTGGAGCTGGGAGCGGGGCTGCAGCCTGGCCCCACACCCCGCGGGGGTTCCCGTCCCACCGGGCTCCAGACCCCACGGCTCTGTCCGATCTCACCACACAAACAACACAGCGAGGGGGTCATTTTAGCTCAGCGTACGGTGCAAACTGTACAGACGTGCTGCAGGACGGTGGCGGGCACGTGGGAGGCAGCGGGAGGTGGAGGCACAGCGTGGGTGGGCAGGAGCCACCCCAAAGGGCTGTCGCAGGAGAGCTGATGGGATGGTGACAGATGGATGGTGATGGCAGGACCATCGGTGCTGTGATGACGTTAATGACGGTAATTAACGACAACACTTTTTCATCTTGAAGCCTATCGCTTTCCTCTGGCCGGGCGCGCGGTGCCTGCGGAGCCGGCCGAGCTCACCGGCGGAGCAGGGGCTGGGCCGGCTGTTCGCCGCCCTGCAGGCTGCTGCTGCCGCCTTTCATCCTGCCCAGGCGCTCAGCTGGTGCCGCCGGTTTGACAGTCTCCATCTTTATAGTTTATCTCATGTTTTTGAAAGATTTATTTGAATAAATTGCCAGATGAAATACTGCTTTCAACTTGCTGACCTGCTGGGGTGTTGTAGCCTTCCAGCGGTGCCATCAGGGAAAATTCCAGCCTTAGAAGTTTCTCTGGTATAAATGAATTGCCTCCGAGGTGCTTTGATGCAAAAGTGCATTAGGCAGAAAGGGGGGTTTAGTGGCTGCGTTTATTGGTTAAAAACGAGAACGTCTCTGTAGGTTCGAGCAGCCCAGTTGTTTACCACCTTGGCTTGGGCTGGTCATGGGGCAGGAAGCTGGAAGCCGGCAATGCCACAGAGGGATAACTCAAGGCACATCCTGAGTGCCAAACCAAACCTGGTCCCCAGTTCCTGTAGCTGGCAAGAGCCGTACAGCGGCGGGGAGACTGCTGGGGTGAGGAGCTGCTCAGAACATGGGTCTGTACCTGCCATGAAATACGTCTTAGAGACATTTGGAGGTGCTGTTTTTCCAGAACCTTCCCAAAGCCGATGTTTTCGGACTCCACACCAGCCACCTCCTGCCCGAGCAGGGCGAGGTGAGCATGTTTAAGCTGTGCCTTGGTAAGCCAGCAGCTCTGCTCAGCCCTGAGAGCAGCCAGTGACCGCCCTTGGTGATGGCGCATGGTGCTGGGGCTCTGCTGAGCTCCGCTCCGAGCTGGCTGCTGGCTGGGGAGCAGCCAGAACGGGCCGGCACGGGGCACTTGTGGGATGCTCGAGTTGTCCGAGGCTGCCGGACGAGCCGTTGGCACCTGCCCGTGGCTGCAGCCCGGGTCTCTGTGGTGGGGATCTCCATACTGGAGGGTCCTGGGCTGTTAGCCTGGGGTGGGACAGGACGGCTCTGCCCCAGGCAGGGGTGGTAGATCCCAGGTCTTTGGGAGCAGCCGGGCTGCACGGAGGTAAAGCCACTGCAGAGCTGGTCTTGGCAGCGCCTGCTGCCAGCAGGTTTTCTGAGCTGATCCCTCGTTGTCAGGGCTGCAACAACGGCCAGGGTTTAAACCAACGACGTGGAGAAAGCACCTCCAGCCCCCTTTCACCCTCCCTCCCACCCCAGCCTCCAAGGTGGGAAGGTGCTGGGAGCGGTGGGTCCAGGATAAAACTGACAGCCCCAGCCAGCAACTGGTTTCCCTTCTCCAGCCACATCTGTTCAAGCCACAGCTGCTTGAAGATTAAAAAGCCAGTGGTCTGGTGGTGTTCATCCGACAAACCTACTCCTAGAAACAGTGTGCTCACTAAAATAAATCCCGTTCAGTGGTACCACGAGCGTTTCTTTTACGCAGAGGTGGTCAGTGCTCCTGAGCGCTGGTGAACAGGAGGTGCCTTCGCCCCCCCGGGGTTGGGTCTGGGCTCTCAGGACGTGGTCACGCTGGAGGTCCCTGGTTTCAGCAAGGGTGGCTGGTAACCGCTGCTGGGATGCGGAGGGGATAGGGGGTGGCATTCGCTGGAGGCAAAACTGAGTGGCCCCAGCCAAGATTTCCCGCTCTGCGGGGAACGGTTTAGCAGCACAGCAATAGCTCTCTGTAAGGAGGAAAGCAATTCCTCCTTCACTCACGGGGTTATGGCGTTATCCTGGAGGTGCGGAGTTTTGTGTGCACAGCTAAACCCCATTGTTCTTCATCATCATCACCATCATCTTTGTCATCATCATTGTCATCCACCTGAGCCGATCCTCGCCCAAGCTGCTGGATCGTGCAGCTCCCGGGCCTCAGGCAGCGCCACCGCCGGGCTGCTCCGGCACAGTTCAGTGGGTGACCCTGGAGGCGGCTCTGGGAGCCGGCTGAGGGGGGCCAAGAAGAGAGCACGACTGGGAGCAGCGAATGCGGGGAGAACATCTGGCTTCGGACCGGCAGCGGGGTGAGCAGCCTGGCCGCTGCTCGCCCTCCCGCGCCGGTTCCCGCGAAAGCTCCGGGAGCATTTGGAACACGGTGGCACAAACGGGGGCAGAATGTGTGGTCTGTAGCTGCCCTGTTGTTAATAATTGCTCTGCTCTGCGCTTCAAAGCGTGCGGGCATGGGAGGGAGCTGCCAGCGAAGCAAACCACTTAACTTGGAGTTGCGTTTCTGGCATTTGGCCTCTGCGGAGACGCTCTCCAGGTTTTCCTGGAGAGCTCATTACAGAGGCAATAAAGGCCCGTGATAAATAGGATGCAACCGTTATTAACACGCGGTCCCTAGAAACTGGTCTAAGGAACTCGGCGGTTGGACAATAAAATCATGTCCCTGATTTGTGTGGTAGCGTGTTCCCTCCCGTTGCCATGGCTACAGCATCCTCCAGTGATGCTCCCAGCTGCTGCCTCCAGCCTGCTCACATTAAGGCGTCCTCAGATCTTCTCTCCTCCTGGGCTGGGGTATTTGCATTTTAAACTGTCAGGAATGCCTTCACCAAACTGCTGGATTCACACCCGTTCTACAAAGGATTCCCATTTATTCCCACCTCCTTTCCCAAATACTGTGGTTATGGTGAGCAGAACTCCCTTCCCCAGGGAAAGCTGCTGTGGTGCTGGGTGCCACCGCCCCACGGGGAGGAGACCTGACTCCGGAGGGAAAATTTGCAGCCAGTTGGATCCTTTCCCTTTGTCTAAAAACCTGTGAACGTGGGCGACAGTGGTGGAGAGTGTGTTGGGTACCGGAAGGGCACCTCTTCACCACTCTCTGCGGCAGAGGTGAGGGCTGCTCCACCGCCGGCCATGGGGTCCGGCTGGGTGCCCTTGTCCCACCAGACACCTCCCTCAGCTCCTGTGCGAGGCCGCTGCGCCCTCAGCCCCACGCTGAGCCCCCAGCCCACCGATCCCTGCCCTGCACCCATCTTGTGTTTCCTTCTCGAAGGAGCCGTGCACGCCCCGTGGTCCCGCTGGACGCTCGTTCAGAGGCACGGTGCTGATGCGGGCACCCGGAGCTGTGCCAGCTCGCCTGGAGCTGCGGGTGCCGGCAGCAGCGCGGAGGCAGCGGGCAGCCAGGGCCGTGTCCTGGAGCCCGTGTTCAGGGCAGCACTGTCTTGACTTGGGGGCACCGTGAGCTGCGGGTTCCACCAGCTCCCGGGGCAGTTCAATCCTCTGTTTAATCACCCGTATTCTGAAAATCTGTGTCCTGGTTTCAATTCACATTCTTCTGCTTCCAGCTCCCAGAGGCGGGTCCTTGTGCTGGTTTTCTTCACTTGATCGAGGAGCGCTTTAGTAGCTGATACGTTCTCTCCGTGAAGGCACTTACCGATGACAATCATGTCACCTCTCACTCTGCTTTGTGATGTATTAGAGGGGCTGAGCATTTCAGCACTCCCACCGCAAGGCAGCTTCTCGGGCTTCCAAACCATTTCTGTCTGGTTTTGCAACCTCCCCTCTATTTTCACCCCTCTTTGTGATGCAGGTACCGCGGCCAGGTCGAGCCTTCCAGCATCCCGCCCAGGAAGGGTGTGCGGGGGCAAAAGCCTCTGCCCAGGGCCAACTGGGACCCCTGATTGCAGCTCCAGTGACCACGCTGCTGTTTGGTGCCCGTGCCGGTGCTACCCCCAGCTCCCGCTCCCCGTCCAGCTCTGCAGACGCAGCCAGACAGCACCAGGGTCACCGACCTGTCGCATCCTTTATGTAACTCTCTTCTCTTTTATAGAAACTGCTTATGTAGGCAAGGAGCCACTTCTGCTTCTGCCTCCATCCCCAGCAGCCTCTGCCAGCCCCTGCCAGGCACAGGGGAGGGAGGGGGCGGCTCTGGCTGGAGCTGCTGGGACCATGCTGGTGGCATCGCGTGCCCTTCTAGTCCTTCTCCTTGGGAGCAAACCTGCAGAAAGCATCACTCATTTCACAAGCAGCCGTGGACGCCGATGACTTCCTCACGGGCAAGTGCGTGCTGGGGATGGCAGGGAAGTGAAGCGACGGTGTTTGACCCGTTCATCCTGCTGTCTGCGCATGGACCGTGAGAAGGAGACGCCCTGGACGCTGGGAGAGAGATGCCATGAATGCTGGGAAGGCGATGCCCTGGACACTGGGATAGGGCTTCAGCTGGGAATCTGATTCCAGGGCCGAGAGCAGCGCTTTGACCGTGGCTGCCCAGCCCAGCCGCGGGCAGGGTGGCACGTCCCTGCCTGCCCCTGCAGGATTTCTCAGCTCCTTTCTCATCCCATGGTTTTCTGCTCAGGAAGGCAGTGGAGGTGAAAATTCAAATGAAAACACGAAGAGAGGCTTTAGAGCGAACAAACTGGAAAACAAACTCAGTGGAACAAGGAGAAAAGGCCCGTGACATCCGCGAAATCGCACGGTTAGAAAAAGCTCAGGCACAAATGAGCCGGTTGCCTTTGTTTCCCCCGGGACACTTAACGGACGGTTAGTCCCTCTGTTTTTGAGGGGTTTCTGGGTTATCCTGCCTGCCTTGCTCCCTCTGACTCCGGTTTTGAGGTTTGGATTTTGAAGAGGGGCTGCCTTGGCAGGTCCGAGCTGGTCCCGTGCCAGGTGAGGAGGAGGACGGAGGGAGCAGAGCGGCTGCAGACCCAGTGCGCAGCTCTCGGGGTGCAGCACGGCCGGCGTCTGCCTCGCCCAGAGGGGTTTGCAGCGGTGCCCAGACCCCAGGGCATCCACCAGGAAAGAGGGTGGTGGAGATTTTTGGAGAAACAGCTGCCCTCCAAGTGCCCCCCAGCCCGGCGGCCCCGGGGGGGCTCTTTGCAGCCGCGTGGGCTTGTTTACGCAGTTCCCGTCTGGCCGGGCTGCAGGAGCAGATTGCTGCGTCCCCCTGGCAGGCGGGCGGGCTGCTTCGTGGGCGCCCGTGTGACATAAACCAATGTGACACTTTTGCGCATGGTGTCACACGCATCCAGAAACACTCGTGGCTGTCCACCGAGAGCTCGGTGCAGCCACAGCTGGCAGCAGCCGAATCTGGGGCACACGCGGCCACGGTGCCCAGGGCGGCGAATTTCCGTACTGCCGCGCGCGGTTAATACTTCGGTTCATCCTGAGCCCATCTCCCCCAGGAGCTCGAGGTAGACAAGAGAGTTTCTAACGCGGCACGATCGGATTTTTGCCAGTCATTAGCAGGCAGTTGCAGTCGCGGCTTGACTGCGATGGGCGGGACATGGATGGTTTGGGGGACAATGCGATTGTGGTTTGTCTGTGTTGCGTGCTGGGGTCCGGGTACCAACGGCTGCTAGGCACTGGCAGAAGACTCTCAAGGTGGGCGAGCTGCAAATGCCCTTTCTTGTCCCTTTTCTTCTCTCCCCATCATTTGCAGTTGCAAACGAGCCCTTCAGGGCTGGTTCAGAGCCCTGTGGGTGTCCTGGGCAGACGGGGCCTCGTGTTCTGCAGCGCCAGAGGAGGCGGAGGGAACACGGTGCGACGCGCAGCATCCTCCGGACAGCAGGGGTGTCCCTTCGCTGCGGGGAAGCACAGCCGGGCTGTGGCTGCATGTCGCAGGACAGCCGTGGTCTCTCTTGGCAGAGATGCCTCTTCCAAATCCCGGTCTGCCTCTAAAAACTTGTCCGAGAGCTTCCCCTTGGCACCCCGGTCTCCCGGCCCCTCCTGCTGCGCGCTCCAGTGGCACTGTGCTGGGGGGGGGTGTATACACGCGTACCTGCACTTACAAAAAAAGACTACCAGCAGTCTGTACAAATCCTTTGAAGGTGACCCTATGTGACAAAGGACATCAGCACTTCAGCGTGAGGCACGAGAATGGTCTCGAAGGCTCCTCCAGACACCAGGCTGTTGGGAGGGTCACGCCGACGGCGTTGCAGCGTGGGGATGTCTTGTGCCCAGACGCCTTGCTAATTCATGAGGCAGGGACTAGGCTGCCCTGGTGTAAGCAAGGAGGAGGAGGAGGAGGAGGAGGAGGCAGCGCCTAGAGAAGGGGCTTGGGAGGGCTGTGGGGCAGCTGGGTGCTGGATGGTGGAGCGAGGCTCAGCGCTGCTGGGACACAGAGGAAGGGGACGGGACGATTTATGCTTGGCAGGAAGGATGGAGAGACAGGGTTAACTGTGCAGGGGAGCGGGGCTGGGCAGTATTTAGAGTTCCAGGGCAGCGTTTTAACTAAGTTTGCGGCGGAAGGGTGGGCTTTCCTGCCTTACAGGGTCAATGCAGGGGACTGAACTGCTGCTGCTGTTTCCAGGTATTTGTGCAGTAATAAACGAAGCTTTCAGGGATGCTCGAAGGGTGCTGAGACCCCGGCCCAGGTCACCCCGAGAGGTGGGAGAAGCCCCGTGGCTGGCACCATGGCAGGTCAGGTTGGCCCTTGGGGCTCTGAGCCCCCTGCTCTGGGTGCAGATGTCCCTGCTCCCCACTCCCAGAGAGGTGGGCTGGGGGAGCTTGGAAGGTCCCTTCAGCCCAAACCGGTCCGTGATTTTGTGATTCTGTGAATATGTACCTGGCCGTTCCTGCAGACGTGCTTTCGCGTGTGACCTTCTGGTGCTCACACTGGGTCCTCTGCCAGGACAACCCCTCATTGCTTTCTTGCATTGAACTGGGCTACAACAGCTAAGATCCGTCAAAGCTTTATCCACACATGCATGAGATCCACCGCTTCTGCATTACCCAGAAATATTAAGTATCAGTAATATTAAAATAATGGTGGAATTCACCAGTAACTGTAAAACAGGTTCATTATAGAACAGTATTTGCAGCATTCTCGTTCGTCTGACTTCTGGGCTAGGTCAGGAAAGGTGATTAATGATCATCTGCGCTGCTGATGGCGGGGGAGGGTTTGCTAAGGACGGAGTCGAACTGTTTTAACGTTCTGCTTAATGCGCAGTTACTGCTCGTGGCCATATGTTGTTCTGTGGGTAAATAATCAGCAGATCTTGTCGCCTCAGCTGCTGGAGCACAGCAATTTGGCACCTCTGGCATCGTCGCTCGATCTTGGCAAAGGCAGGAGCCCTGGAGATCTGTGGAGCACAGACGCTGGCAGCAGACAGCCCTTCGCAGCCCGCTCCCCATCTCGGGGGTGGTCGGGGGCTGCTCACAGCCCCGCGAGGTGGGTGTCCCCACCTCGGGACTCACATCCACCCTGCCTTTGTCCTCCTTTACTGAGGGCTGGTGGGCTCCGAGATTCATTTCATGCCCGGTTTAAGCCGGATGATGGGGATGGTGAAGGTGCTTTGGAGGGTTTTGGAGTGGCCTCCACCACTGCCAGGTCACCTGTGGCCATAACCTGTGCTGGGTCTCTGAACGGGACGGCCCGCTCGCTCCCTGTGCCCCACGACGTTGTCTTCAATCCCGGTGACGTTACTAAGGTGTGAGGTTTAATGTTGCTGAAAATCACAGGCTCAAGGAACCCTCGGTCTGCAGGGACCTCAAGGATCATCTGTCCCACCTCTCTTGGCAAAGCCTGGTCTAGACAAGCTGGCCCAGCCCCTCTCCAGCCGGATCTTAACAGTGTCCCGAGCTGGGGACTCCACCACTGCCCTGGGAGGTTATTCTGTTTTAAAACATTCTGGTTTACCCCCAAAAGACGCCACTTGTTAATACAAGCTTTTCCTTGTCTCGGACTGTGAGTTGGCATTGCAGCTCCACGGCTGTCCCAGGACTCGCGTGGAAACCGAAGATGAGCCTTTGCTGAACGTTTCCAGTTTCAGACCGCTCACCGTGAAACCTGCAGCAATTCAGAACTGGAGGTGAAGGGTGAGAGCTGCCCTCTGCTGGGAGGGCCCTTTGCTGGTGGTAAATGATCCAGCGTGACCTGGGAACACAGGCAAACATCCTGGGGTTGTATGTGGTGAGATGGTTCTTCCTCCTATGTGCATTAGGGAAAACTGATGCGGTGGCTGAAACCAAGGAGGAAGGTTTGAGCCCGTAGGAGCTTGGGCAAGGTGCTGACCAGGATGAGCTGCATGGTCTGTCCCAGCAGCCTGACTCCAGCGGAGGTGCCCCCCTGCCCCGCAGCAGACGCTCAGCTCCGTTCCTCCCAGCAAGGGCTGGGTGGGGGCTCCTCCCTGCTGTTAATGGGTCCCAAGAGCACCCACCTGGGCAGCCTCTGCTCCGCCCTGCTGAGGTGGGACCAGGCTTTATTTGTGGGGAGCAGCCATAGGGCAAGGAGCCTTTTGGGGCTGTTGGTGGCAGAGGGCTGTGTGCTGGTCCAGGACATGTGAGTACATCATATGCAGTGCTGTGGTCGTGCTGAGCGCGGTGGGGTGGGAGGCCCTTTGGCTGTCCAGGAGGCTGGAGGGGTTTTTGACCTCTGCAGCACTTACCTCTGGGTGGGATGATGTCTGTGTGCTGGGACCCGCTCTGGGAGATGCCCTCGGCTCCCTGCTCAGGATGAGGTTGGTGCTGAGACAAAGGTTTTGCAGAAATGCTGAGCTGTCAGAGGCTGAAGTGGCAGGAAAAAGAAACAGCATCGGTTACTGCAGAGGAGCTGCTTGTGCAGAGTCTTCATCCTCATCTTCCTCACCTGTGAGCTCAGTCCTCAGATTGTGGGTAGATCTCTGGGGATGCAGGTGCCAGGGTACGTATTTCTGGAGGATGGTACAAAATCTGCGCTCTCTCCTGAGAAAGCCGGAGCGGTGGGAGGAGCAGCCCTGGTACGCACTGTGACCCATGGGCTGGGGAAAAGGCACCAAAGCACCCCCTAGCTGGGGCGTTTGCTGGACCTTATGGGGGAAACACAAAGCCAGAAAGAGGCAAACCACGTTCCATTTCCGTCCTGCGCCTCAGGTGAGCGGCTTTCCTCACTCCCGTTAGAAAAGCAGCTGCCGATGCCTGTCTGGGTGTTTTGTAGCGAAGATGAAGGGGGTGAGTTACCAAAGCTCCAGAGTCCTGTAGCAAGCGGTGTTCCATCTGCAGGACGGAGCCTGGGGCTGTCACTGGTGTCTGGGTTTGTGCGATGATCAATAGCTCTCACACCCGGCAGCCTGCGGCGTTCCCCTCCAGTTCAGGTTTCCTCTCTGGCCTCCTCCACCTCTGATCTCCCCTTGCAGAAGAAGACGGATGATTTTTCCAACCTAAATGAGTCTTTTAGCTCAGCTCTGTGAGAGGCGGCTGGAGGGGCTGAGTGGGTGCAGGCACTGGGTTCCCTGGAGCTGGGGAGGGCTCTCCGCCTCCCTGGGCTGGGGGCATCCCTGCCTGTCCCTGGGCTGTGGCTCACAGGGGATGTGCAGAGGGACCGCCACGGGTCGGAGCAGCGGTCCTGGCCAGCGCGGTGCCCGGCCGCAGCCTTCAGCCTCTACTCGCTCTGGGTTCCTCAGCCCTTCTCTTTCCTCGTGGCTCTGACTCTGATCAGAGGAACGGTTTGTAATAATCTCCCCCAACTGGTCCAGGAGCTGCAGTAAACCTTTTTTGGTTGAAATGAGCTGTGATACATTTTAGTTGTGTTGTTGAATTTTATCTTAGATGTAAATATCCAGGGAGTCCAAAGCTGTTGGCAGCAAACTGGAGAGCATCAAGACTTGGATGTGGGTTAAAAACATTTAAATCCTAACGCTGATAGGGACGTATGTGAGAAATCCGGTCCGTAAAAGCAGACTTCTACTGCTTTTCCTCTCTGCAGTGGGCTGAGCCCAGGATGGGCTGAACCTGGGATGAGCTGAGCCTGCCGCGGAAGCAGGGGCACGTCCCTCCTGCCCATCACCCCACGGGTCCACACAGCCGGGGACGCTCCGTTACCGTGACGAAGGAGCAGTGTGTCTGTGCTCCCCGTTCCGAGTGCTTGGCCGGGAGAAAGCGTTGATTTCTGGTTTGTGTTTAGCTTACCGAGCAGTTCTGACCGCTGGGACCAGTGGCCTGGCATCCTCTTGTCCGCTGCTCTGGGGTGTCCGCCAGCTTCGCAGCAGCGCTCTCTGTTCGTGTCGATTTTGTGATTAAAACCTTGGGAATTGGACTCGTTTTCTGGGGGGTCCCCGTTGAAGACCCCCGGTGGTTTCCGCACCCTAATGGCGTGGCAGACAGCTCTTAATGCCTTCAGCGCGTGTCGTGTCGACGTGCCATCAGCCTCATTTTGATCAAAATGTCACGCGGTACCAGGTTACGTGTCTTATGGAGGTCTAAATGTATTAGCTCAACGCCGTCGCCTTTGTGAACCTGTTTTTGAACTCACTGGAGCATCAATAGATCTGACGGGGTTCACAGTCCCCAAGCCGCTCTCCAGCGTCGCGGCCCGTCGCGGCGGTTCCTCTGTCCCCTGTGCTCAGGGCCGGGCTGCAGGCACGGTGTTTGCCCGCGCCGACACCGTCCCTTCCGTTGCCAGGCAAAGCACTCCCTTCCTGCAGGCTGCTGGAGCTTCCCCACGCAGAGGTACGGGGTGAGAAGGGCTTTGGGTCGGAAGGGAAGCGGCGTAACCCGGGGGTGACCGACAGCCCCAGCCCAAAGAAACTGCCCTTTAAAGGCTCAAACCCGGGGTCCGTGGCGAGGTCTCTTTTTCTGAGCGCGAGTGTTTGAGCTCTGCCCTTGAATGCAGACCCTGCGCTGGGCCCTGGCGCTGCAGGGCAGGGGGAGCTCGTCGGGCATCGACTGATTATTTCAGGTTTGGTCTCCTTGAAATCTGTGACCGGGAATGGGAATGTGGGGAGGAAGGGTTGATGGCCCCAGCTCCTGGAAGCAGACGCAGATGTCGGGCTCTCCTGGGGCTGGAGACAGGCACATGGATTTTCCTGGGAAAACCGCAGGAAGATGCTTTCCCTCCCCCCGGAGGGGTCCCAGTGACCCGAGCCCCATTTAGTACCATTATTTTTAATATCTCCTTTATGTGGCACTACATTGTTCTGATTTCAGAACAACACAACATCTGATAGCAAGCCTTTCCAGCTCGGCTCCAGGCTCCCTCAGGCAGTATTTATTAAAATATCTCCGACCATATTTCGTGTTTATTACTGCCATCTTTAATTAAAGGAGGTAAATATTGCTGATGTGGGTTGAGGAGCCTTTTTAACATGAATAATTTGAACTGTGCCCAGGGATACGGATGCTGCAGGAGAGGGAAGGGAGCTGTTGGGTGTTGCTGCTGCCTCCTCCCGCGCTGGCGAGGTGGGAACACGGGTCTTTGTGCCTGGGGTCTGGTGATGGTTTAAAAGGAACAATGAGGTTCTGCTGAAGGTGTGTTTTTTCTCACTGGGCATTGAGCTGGAGGAGCTGGGTCTGGGAGCTGTTCCCGGGGATGCATGGCCAGGGATGGAGAGCAGCAGCCAGGGTGGGTTTGCGGGAGCTGTGGGGCTGGGGAGGATTCACAGCCTGAGCTGCACTTTGCTCTCACCCTCCAGACCCTGCTCTGGCCAACACAGCCGAGAGCCGCGGGGCTCGGCTGAGCTGTGCCCCCAGCCCCGCTCACCGCTGCTTCCTCCCAGCTGAGGAGCGCGGGAGGTGTCTGAGCGGTTCAGGGAGAATCGGATTTTTTACTGAACTCGTTCAGATTGTTCCTTTCTAATCTCTGGGGTTTTATTCCGTGTGATTCTGTGTTCCATGTCCACCCTAACTGGGAGGTAAGAAAGGGAAAACCAGAGCTCAGCCCAGCGCCGTGGGCTGTCAGGTCATTCTGCAGGTCGTGACACGTCTCCTAAAGCCCTTGTCCTTTCTGCAAACGACGATGGAGAACGGTGCAGCGCCGGGGCAGGGCAATGCGGTCCTGGGTGCCCGGGGAGGGGGTTCGCTGCCTTGGGCACTGCCTCGTGTGTCCCTGCTGCTGTTCCTCCCCATGCGCCAGCTCCAGCTGCTCCGTCTGCCCGCGAGGTGACGGGGTTTGCTGCCCGGAGCTGTGCTCTGCAGATGGCTGCAGCTGAGGAGCCGCAGCGGGAAATGGAAACCGGTATTGCTGGGCGGTGAGAAGCACCAGGCTGAGATAAGATCAGCTCTACCGAGGTGGCTCGGATAATATCTGCTGTGAAAAATGGCTTGGTCACGTGCTTTTTCCCTTTTTATCTGAACTGGCGATGGATCTCCACATCCAGGCGGGTTGTGCGGTGTTCCAGACCTCTCCCGAGCCCGGCTCGTTAGAGCACCCCCTGTGCCGGAGGGGTTCGACCTCCCGCTCTGTGTGCGAGCAGCAGCCTGTGATTGCAGGTCAGTTGTAATTGCCTGGCTTCAGGAGTATGTCGTGGTGTTTTATTCCTGCAGTTGTTTGTGTAGAGAAAGCCAGACTAATTTATATTCCAGCAATACTTGAAGTACATGTTTTTGTACAACGTGGAACCCTCAAATATTGCTGAGCCCACCTGAAGACCCCGGCCCTCGGCTCGTTGCCGGGGCAGCGAGGATCCCAGCCCATCCATAAGGACCCGTGGCGAAGGCGGAGCGGGCTGAATTCCGGGGGATTCTCAGGGGTTGAGCGGGCTTTCACGGGGGGCATTTGTTCCCTAACAAACGAGTTGCAAAAGCTGGGCTCCCAAACAACAGCGGCGCACGAGCAACCTGCCAGATGGAGGGCTGCCGACACCAGCTATTAGTTCTTTAAAGAGTTCTTTATTCCTCTCCACGTACAGCTGCGTGCACGTGTAAGAGCCAGAGGTGGGTGACTCTGGTCAGCTGAAACTTTAGTACGAGACCACTTGAAACCTCATCTGTGAGAGCGAACCTTGCACCTGCAAGCCCTCCCGCCGGTCCCCGCTGGAAAAATTATTCCTTTGTACACACGGACTGTGCCCAGTGGTGGCTTGTCCTGGCTGGTGGCCAAGAAAGCTGGAGTGGCTGGGATGCTGCTGACGGACAGACAGACATCCCTGCAGAGGTGGTGCCTACCTGCTGCAGAACCTGACGTTGGCTAATTGCACGCACTGGCTGATTGGGC
This sequence comes from Bucorvus abyssinicus, assembly GCA_009769605.1. Classification (NCBI taxonomy): domain Eukaryota; kingdom Metazoa; phylum Chordata; class Aves; order Bucerotiformes; family Bucorvidae; genus Bucorvus; species Bucorvus abyssinicus. Next base: position 21,908,836 of record CM020038.1, read on the forward strand.
AGGGGTTCCCTGCGCTGCGCAGAGGGCACTTGCCGCAGCCCCCTCGCTGCGGGAACCCGGCCGTTGTGTGGGTCTGACCCTGGGGACTGCGGCTCTTGCCTCCAGCGCCGAGGGACCGCGAGCTCACGGCTGTGCTCCACGCACTGCGGTGTCGGATCGCTGCAACGTCTTTGGTGTGCGCTGATCAGAAACCCGGGATGCCGGTGGTGGGGTGGGCCCTCTCCTACCTCCCACTGCAGAGGCGTTTTAGAGCTGACGAGTTAATTATCAGAGGGCTGAAATAAACTCCAGCCCTTTCCAAGGGGATCCCACCCCACAGAGGGGAGCCGGCAGTGGTGCCTTGGAGGGACGGAGCATCTCCGAGCCCGCGTCCTCCCCTCTGCGCACTGCGGGGCTGCAGGACGGGGACGTGTGCTTGGCACATGTTCCCTGTTCCTGCGGTACCCAGGATCTGGAAGTGAGGATGCCCCGGGGCGCTCGAATGAAGCTCTTGTGCTGAGGTTGTTACTTTGAGGCCGTCTCTTGGGGCTCTGGTGTCTGGCATCGCGTAAAGGTCAAATGGGGGAAGGAGAGGAGCTCGTGGCTGTGGCCGCAGGGTGTCCCCGCCGCCCGGTGGAAGGTGCTGTGGGGCCGGCGGGGAGCAGCCTTCGGGGGCACCAGCCATTGTACCCGTCGGAAGGAGCGGGCAGGGATGGTGCTGTGGAAGCTGGCGGAGGCTTCGGCTGCCCCCAGGCTGACTGCTGCGGGCTGCTGGAAATGCATTATCTGCTGCGGGCGCATCTGTTGTCCTCAGCTCTGCAGATCCCAGCCGGGAGAGGGCTTAGTTCAGGAGAACATCCTTTGGGGACAGATCAGATGTCTCATTTGCGGAGACATCTAGAATCCAGCCATGCTGGGAAGCTTCTGAGATGCTTGTGCTTGGCTGTGCCTAAAGGAGAGGGTTTTGTCCGTTCTCTTTGTGAGGGCTCCTCTGTCCTCGCTTTTCTTCCGTCTCTCAAACAGTCGCTGCAGAGCTCCCTTGTCAGAGCTGAGCCACCGCTTGGTGGTTTCTCTCTTTACATCTCCCCTCACTCTGGAGAAACTCAGCAACAGCCCCGAACTTCCCCGCGAGCTGTTCTGCCTTAGGGAGTAGGTAAGGGGGTTGAAGCCTCTGATGGAAGCCGTTTTCCTCTTTAAGAGCCGGGCTGTTGGGCGCTCTGCCGTGCTTTCCCCTGTTTCTGGCCGAGCAGAGAAGGGGACTGTGCCTGGCTGGGGTTGCTGATGGGGCAGAGGCGCTGAACCCACGCTGTCACAGGAGGCCTGGGGCTAAACGAGTCCTGGTGCCTTTTCGGAGATAACGCCGGAGGCTCTTTGGACTTGCTGACAGCTGAGGTGAAGTGTCAGCCAGCAGCAGGGAGGCTGGAAAAAGCACATTTCTGCAGCGTGCTGGGCAGGAGACTCCATCGGGGAGAAGGTCAGTGCCCTTTGCTATGGCCCAGGGGAGCAGAGCCTCTGCCGGCAGGGATGGGCAGGGATGCTCTTCATCACCATCTCCCCGCAGAGGAAGGAAAATCATGTTACCGATAAAGCCTCCATGATGGTGGGGAGCCATGCCGGCCCTGGGGACGCTAGGGCTGACCTGGCAGCACTGCTGGCTCAGCTGTGTGAAGGGAGACTCTTCCTCAGGGCCTCATCTTTTGTCAGCCTTGAGATAATTGGATGTGATCGTGCAGGCACAACGACTTCATCCCTGTAATTATTTTTATTTCTTCTGCAGGCCTGTGATTTAAAATAAACTCCGGAGCCGGTGCACTGAGTTACATCTCCAGCTCCTTTATTTGCTCTTATTGAAAGGGCTGAACATTCAGTTGTTCCTCAGTGCCAGGCTTACCCAGCTCCACCTCCTTTGTTCCCTCTCCGGATCACTGGGCTGGGCTCAGGTATTGCCACACAAGGCTGTACCAGGTATTTTAAACTCGGGCTTTGGTCTGAGGGGCGAGAAACGTTCCTGCAGAAGCTGGGACCCTGCTGTGAGGTTGGCAGGCTGGACAGCGCTCATAGACAGGACTTCTCAGGCTCGTGACCCAATTCTGGTTTCATTTGACAAGATTAAAGCTACTGGCGATCTCCCGCCCGCTTCTGCTCTGTCGCACAGCCTTCTCCAGCCGCACTTGCCTCTCGTGCACATCCTGCTTCTCCACGTGCTCGCCCACCGCTGAGGCTCACCTGCCCTTGCTGGGCTCCGTATCCCACGCCAAAGGCTTGCTGAAGGAGATGTTCACGTCGTGGACATCCGAACCGGCTTCTGGCAAATGTGTGCCTGTCCTATAGAGAGGGAGAGCAGCTCTGCATGGCACAGAGCAAAAAAAAAAATCTGTATTTAGCGTGGAGCTGTCGCTAGCAGAGTAATCTCGTGTTTGATGTTTGGATGTTCAGCTCGCATTAGCTTCAATCAAGCGCTCCATTGGAAGTCTCCTTCCATTAAGTCGTGCCATTCTCATCCGCTGATCCGGGCTGCAGTAAAGCTGCTGCAGCCATCTGGGCTTAAAACAATGACTTGCTGCATCGACATGAGTAATCCCGCTGCCTGACATCGGTTAATCAGGATTTTGCCTGAATTCATCCAAAATGCACCGGGCTGGGGGTGGGTTTGGCTTCCCAAAGCTACTTCTGCTGCGAAGGGCAAATGCCCCATGCCCAAGCGTGGGGGTCTGTGGTGCAGGGGGTCTGGGGCAAGCGCCCCTGCCCTGCACCTGGGGGGCCGGGGCCAAGTGTGCAGCGGGATGCCGAGGTCCCCGTGGGATGGAGGTGCTCAGGGCGGGTGTCCCCAGGGCCCCTGCGCCAAGGGGACACTGGCAGGACCAGCCCCTCCTGTGAAGCGCTGCTGTCAGCTGTGCTGGAATCCAGGTTGTGTACACACTCAGCTGCTTCCCAGCCCACGAGAGGGCCCTGGGCCCTGTGTCTGTGGACTATTTTTATCTCTAAACAGGAAAACCTCGCTAAGCAGCATTTAGTGTCACTGCCCCGGCAGTGGTGGCTGTGCAGGGCACCACCACAGAAAACTTGCCATCGGGCGGGGGGGGGTCCTTCGCTGCCTGTGGGTTTAGCATGGCCAGGGGTCGCCTTCAAAACAACCCAGTAACTCCTCTGGACTCGTTGGGGTCTGTGTAAGGAACTGGCCAGGCTCGAGGGTGGTGATGGCGCTCCGCTCGGCTGCTCTTCCTACGCTGGAGCAGCTCTGCGCCCTGCTCCCCACCTCCTGCCCACCCACCGTCCTGGGGGGCTGCCTGTCGGTACCGGGGGAGAACCCGCCCGGGAGGGCAGCCTGCCTGCGGCGTGGCGAGCCCTTCTCCAGACCCTGCCGGGCAGTTTGGCGCTGGCAGCCCCGCGGAGCTGGTGTCTGGCTGGGAGAGGGGCAGGAGTGCACCCCCTTGGAGCTGCGCCCCTGGCTGTGCTCGTCCTGCTGGTTGGAACTCTGCCTCCTTATTTAAAACAGGTGAGTGGGGTCGGCAGCGGTGGCTGCCCTGGGTGCAGGCAGAGGTGATGCTCTGTCGGGTTCCTGCTGGCGCCCCTCTTGGGCTGGCAGGACCTCCTTTTCCACCCATTTCCCCCAGAGTCAGCTCAGACGGGTCCCATCAGGCGGGACGCGGGCTCCGCAGCCCAGCCCTGCGGTTTGTTCAGGAGAATCACCCCGGGTTCTGCAGGGAAGGGTCAAATGACATCTCTGTCATCGCTGCCACGTCCTTAGCCAGGCACTAGGGCCCTCGGTAACCAGGAAGGGTGGTCTCACCCCACCGAGTGTGATGGGCAGCTGCTCAGGGTACCCTCCTCCGGGCAGCCCCCTGTGCTCGGGCACCTCCTGGTTTCCCTCCGGCGAGGGGAGAGGTGGGAGCCGGCTGCTCGCCTGGCACCAGTCCTGCTGCCCGCAGCTGCCTGCACCTCCAGCTGTGTCTGTGGTGTCCAGAATGTCCCCCCACCCTGTCCCGTTTCCAGATGACCAGCCTGGCAGCACGGGCACTGCCCCAGGGCACATCCCGCTCCACGCCGTGGCCAGCATCTCTGCCTGGTTTCTCCAGGGCTCCGCTCCCCCTCGCTCCCAGGCATTGCCCATGGCACTCGCCCATGATTTGTGGAGTGGGATTGACTGTGGATTTCAATTTAAAATGGAGATCTCGGGGACTACGGGCCCAGCCTGCTGGCTCCGAGTCGCAAGGATTGTGTCTTTAATTTGTTCATAGTTGATGGGCAGCCACGCTGCATAGGGAGCACTCGCTGCCGGACCCTCCTGCTCCGTGGGCATGGACTGGGCATGGCAGCGTGTGTTGCCATCTCCTTAGGCCATGGAGAGGGTGGTGCCCCCCCGGGGGGCTCAGCCTTTGCGCTGGGACCAGGCTCCTGCGTGGCTTCTGGGACAGGAGTTTGCGTATTGCTCACGGGTACGAGATAAGAGCAGGGAATTAAATCGTAGGAGCGGCTGCAATTCCAGTGACTAAAGGTTATGCAGAAATGTCAGCGCCACAGCTGGGGGGTCCCAGGACCCCTCGTGCCTCTCCCTGCCCCAGGCCGGCAGGAGCTTGGGACCTGCCATTTCGGAGGCTGCGCCTGCTCCCGACCTTGGCAAAGTCATTCTGCGCTGCAGTGCCTGAGCGCTGGGGCTTTGGGCTGGGCTGGAGCTGGCTCCTCTGCGGGGCCGAGTCCCCGGGGGGCTCTGGGGGGACCCAGCCCTGCACTGGGGTTCACCATGAGCAGCTGCGGGGTTTGGAGACCTTGTCGCTCGATTCTCCCTTTATGGAAAGCTGTTGTTTCCCCAGGGCTGGGGAAGCTGAACACTTACGGAGCCCGGGCTGCCCCGGGAGCTGGGGCTCACCCATCGCCCACCCTGCCTGTGGAGGGGCTCCGCAGGGAGGGTTTGAAAGGGGCTTTGCAGGGGCTGGGGCTTGTGGCTTTACCCTTCTCGTGTTGGGGGCTCGTTCTCCCCGCTGGTGGTTTTCCCATCGGATGTGCGGCAGCGCCTTCGGTTCCTCCGCGGCCGCGGGTTGGTCTGGCACCCGGTTCTGGGGGACCTGGTGGGCGCCCCCTCCCGCGGGGATGCTCCTGCTTCTTCTCCCTTGTGCAGATGCAGCACTAACGTTTCTGTGAAGCCTCTCGCCTGTCTGACTACTTCTCATCTCTAGGCGTGAGGCTTTGACAAACATTTTTTTGTTGAGTGGAGCTAAGAATCCTTTTTTCCGCCGGTTTTGATGCGGAAAGTAAACAAGTTAACATGAAGGCAGCTTCTAACGCGTTTGGGTTTTAGTGTGCAGCGAAGCCTCGGCTTCTTCCCTGCCGCGTTCGGGGGTTGCCGTGTGCGTGGGGCCGGGGAATTGGATGGCTGTGGAGAGCGATGAAAGCAACGCGCTGCCTGCGATGTCGTTAGCAGGCGTTAGATCACTGATTTCAGAGTATTGCATGGGAAGGGCTTTCAGACACCCAGGCTGGTTCTGTGCGCTTTCTCCTGCACCACCCCAGGTCCCTGCTCCCCGCTTTGCTTACCGGGGGGGGCTGGGGATCCTGCACGGCTTGGTGGGCTGCAGGGATGAGCGGGTCGTGCAGTCCTCTTCCCCTGGTCTTGGCTGCGGTAGAGCTTACGCAGCCAGCCGGGCTTAAACCGAGGTCCTTTACAGGAGCGCGAGTGATCCCACCGCCTGGCAGCGGGGGAACGGCCCCAGCTCTCGGCAGCTGTCCCCTGCCAGGGAGTGCCATGGGGCTGGATGCGGTAAAACATCGACGCTCAGGACGGAACAGAGGAATAACCCTAACCCTGATGAGATCCTGCCAGAAAACCGGGGATTGGAGGGAACGGCAGTTTCCTTTCTGCTTCCCCACGAGTTTCCCATGAAGGATGGTCCATCCTTCCTGCAGGTGTTCACTGAGCTCCCGCTGAAACCCTTATCTTTGGGTATCCAGCCAACTCCTCTCTGGGTACCGATGGGTTAACTCACTCCCCGGCCAAGGTGCGAGCTGGGATGCGGTTTGCTCCCTGCAGCCGTGGCCTCTGGATGCCCAGAGTCCCCCTGTGCCACCCCCGCTGCAGCGAGGTGCTGCGGAGGGGAGGGGGCGAAAGCCCAGGCACGGGGGGCTGGCGTGGGGCGCAGCATCGCCTGCCAGGCGCCGCTCTGAGCTCGAAAGGGCCAGAAGTTCCCTGGCATGTTTTCTGCAAAATACCGGGGCGCTGTGTCCCGTGGGGGTTTCCAGGGGAAGATGTCAGCCCACATCACCATTCCCCACATCACGTTACCAAGAGGATGTTTTTTGCCCTCTCGGGTTAATCTGAAAAGGTCGTGTGTGGCACTGGCATGTGACTGGAAGGTCGGAGGCTTTTTGGGGACTTTTCTGTAAAAATAGCAGCAGCCGAGCGAAGCCCTTTTCCCTCGCAGCTGGAAGCGTCCCACCGGTGCCAGGAGAGCTTAGTGCCGAGCCCTGCTCTGGGCCCGTTCTGCCACGACGGTGTGCTGTACACGTTGCTTTAGCAGGGTGTTCCCACCTCCCGGGGGGGCTGTGGGGGTCAAGCATGTTCAGCAGGAGCAGACCCCTGTGCCTACAGCTTGTCCCCAGAGCAGAGCCCCCAGGCCCCCAGCATGGGGACAGGGAGCAGACAGAGGGTGATGGGGCTGGGCGGTCCCTGCAGACCCCCTGGGACTCCTCTGTAGCTGAAGGGTGGGTGGTCCTGGCGATGCTCGAGGCTGCCTGCATGTCCCTGTGCACCCCTGGGGAGGGACCGCAGCATCCTCTGCCCACTGAAGAGCTGCTGGGCTGTACCACATTGCTGACACTTGTCATCTCCACGGGGTTTGTGCCCCAGACCTGGCAAGAGCCTGCGGTGGCTCAGGGCAGCACCAGCCGTGAGCCAGCTCGGACCAGCCTCTCCCACTCTGTGTGTTTTTCAGGGACCTTTTGCCTGCAGCACTCTGTTGTCTCGGAGCCCCTTTCTCTGGGCACAGGTCACCAGGCGCTGCCCGGCTCTGGGCTGGGGTCGCTGGAGAGGGGTGGGCGTTGGTGGCTGCGGTTACCCAGGAGGAGGGCTGCTCTCTCCCCAAAGCCCGGGTCATCTGCTGAGGCTTTGATTTACCGAAGGAGGCCGGGAGAGATGGAAAGTCAATGGGAAAGGTCAACATTCATCTCGGCAAAAGCTTTTGTGCGGTCCCAGGTGAAACCAGAAATTTGCATTTAAATGAATATGTATTTTGGGAGATGAAACCCACAGGCAGAATAAAGGCCTTGCTGAGATGACAAATGCGTCGCATCTCCTGCCTGTCCCTGATATTGCGCCAGCCAGCCGTTAGAACTAAACCCCCATCAGCTAAAGCCGTTTTGCCTCCTTTCCTTCCCTTTCCTGAGGACAGCAGCCTCAGTAAACAGCTGCTGTGGACTGAGCTGCTGAAACTCTGAATGGCGAAAGAAAAGAGTCGGTGGATTTGCAGGGTCTGCGTGTGATGTGCAGGATGATCTCAGAGCCTCTCTGCAGTTCCAGGTCAGCTGCTTTTTCATCCGAAAATCCTAATGGAGAGCCAAAAGTCTGCGTAGGGAGGAGGGGAACACCGCGCCGGCTCCGGGTGACGTGGGAAGCCAAGCGGGGCTTTGGCCGGTCGCTTTCACCAAGCCCTTGGTGCAGCCCGAAGCCCCGTCCCTGGGCAGGCGGGGTGCGGAGCCCGGGGCTCCAGCCCCTGAACCCCTCTGTGGAGCGAGCGGCACCGGCACGCCTGGGGCACAGCCGGGACAGCCGCTCGTCGGGGCTCGGCCCACGGCCAGCAGCGGCTCCGGTCCTCGGTCCCTGTCGCCGCACGCCGCCAGCAGCAGGAGTCCTGCGCGGCGTCTCCTGCGCCGAGTCGGTGCCTTTGAGTCCCCGTCGGCGCTGGGCTGGTGCCCGGCGGTGGTCTGAGTGCTCGGGGGGGTGAGGGCTGACCTGCCGTCCCGCCGCTGCGGTGGTGACCCCTGCGGGAGCTGCAGCCTTCACCCGGCTGGGGCCACTGGTCGGGCGGTGCGAGGGGCGGCAGCGGGTCCTGTGCAGACCGGAGCAGGACGCTTAGGAGTGGGCACCGTAACAACAGCAGTTCTGGGGCTCTGCCGCCGTTACAGGTTTTCATGCGAACGTGGCTTTATCTCAGAGTTCTGATGAATAAAACAAGGGCTCTTTGCTGCGCTCTGAAGTCGACACCCAGCTGCTCAACAAGCTTGTAAAGCGTTTAGTTGAGGAGCAGAGCTGTGATCAGACGTGCCTGCTGTCTGCTCACGCGCTCCCCAACCCGCGGCTGACGGCTGGCAAGACGCAGCGATGCCACCCTGCCCGCGCCGGCGGAGCCCCTGCCCACTACTGTCAGCCATGGCTTCAGGGGAGAAGCGGCTGGTGCTGGTGCCCCTTCCCTTGGAGAGGTCTGGCTTCGTGCATGCCGCATCCCTGCGGGGACGTGGCCCTCGGTCCCTGGGAGGTGATGCTGGGGGCGGGTTCCCCTTCCACAGGACTCTCTGCTTTGCCTTTTTTATATCTCAGCAGCATCTGTGTGAGCTTCCCCTTGGCCAAGCCGTCCTTGGTGATGGTGATGAGGACGCTGGCAGCAGGGCACAGGCTGAGCATGTTTTCTTCTGCCCACCCAAACCCCCCCGAATGGAGGGACCAGCCTCTCCCTCGCTTGGGGACGGGGAGAGGGCAGCAGGCAGCGGCACGGCTCTTGCTGCCAGAGAGCGGCTCCTGGTGCTGTTTCCCCAGTGCCCGCAGCATCCCACTCGGCATGGGGCTGTCCCAGGGCAGGCGGGTGCTGGTCCAGCCTTCCTGGGCCCCCGTTTTGGGGTCACAGCAGCGTCTTCCCCCAGCTTATGCTTTTCCAGCCCCATGAGAGGCTGCTCTCACCAAGGACAGGCTCTACAAGAGGTTGCAGGGACTCTGCGGCGCCCAGCGTGTTATCTAAGGTTTATTCCACAGTGTTACGGGTAAAATAACATTGTCATCGTGGAGATTTTCATCCCGCAGCGCTTGTGTCTGTATCTGGCTGTTTGCTGAAGGCAGTATGGGATGTATGGGGACGTTTCCACTGTCTGCCCCTCGATTAGTGTAGATCATTTACACCTTAAGCTGGCTCGCCTGCCCCTCCCTGGGAAATCACCTGCTGGGAGGATTCACAATCCCGCAGTCGAGCGATGCCCGTGGTATGGAGAGAAAAGTCTTGTTAATATTCAGTGAGGACGAAGCTCTTCCCCTGGCTGGGTAGAGCAGGGCTCGTTATCGTGCGCATCTGACTGACGGCGGCTCCCAGAAGGGTTCCACGTGTGGTCATTCCTGCAGCACAGACGAGGTCTGGTGTGCCCCAGTCACAAGGCTGGCTGCTGCCCTGCCTGGCGAGCTTTGCTCCTGCGGAGCGATTCCGGGAGAGTTAAATATTAATTGCTTTGGAACCTGCTCGGAGTTCTGATTCTGGATTGGGGTTTTGAACTTCTGCCTTGTGTTTCCATCTGGGATGTGCCCTTATTTTTTGTTGTTGTGGTTTGGTTCTGTTTTAAGTCTCCATCTGCCGATGAATGCCTATTCGGGGCTGGTCTTGGTGGAGGGGCTGGGTACAGGGGGCTCACAGCTGGCCCACAGGTTTTATCGGCTTTCTCGGGGGTCTTGCAGGTGCTGCTGGCCCAGGGCTTTAGTCCATCACCTCACACCAAATTGTTCCAGCAGCGGACACAGCACATAGCAAGGGTTTGGGGAACTTGACCCCTGTGGGGTACCAACAGATGAAACGGCTCGTTCCATCGTGCTGGGCTCGCCTGCAGTTCCGTCCCCGGGACACGACGCTCAGGCAGTCGAAGGGGTGGCCGGTTTGGGAGCTGCGTGCTCGGGGAGCTGCTCCAGGTCCCACCACAGCTGGGACCGGGGAGGGGAGGCTGAAGGAGGAGCTGGGGTGGACGGTGCCTTTGCTGGGCGTTACAGCAAACCTCGCCCTGTGTTTCTCCCGGCGCCTCACTTCGCTTTCATGAAAAGTAAATTTTTTATGAACCATTTATACTTTTCTTTCTCTTCTCCCCTGAGTTTTTGCTGCGTTCAGTTGCTGGAAGAGAAGGAGCTTCTCGGTGGGAGCGTTGCCAAGAAAACCGAGGGTGCCTGGTTTTCTGGCTGTGAGTCGTGCACGCGGATCTTTATTTCTGTGCTCTGTTTTATTTTATTTTTCATGGGCTGCGTGCGCGATAGCACTGAGCGCGGAGTGCAGAGCTTGTCCCGCAGGGTCTGGAAGAGGACGCAGTTTGGAGAGGGAGGTTCCCTGTGGGACCTTGCAAATTGCCGTCCCTCCGCCACCTCCTGCCCCGCATCCCGAGGGTGCTCACAGCACCTCTGCGCCTCTTTGGGAGTCCTGGGGGTGCGAACGGGGGTTTCTCGGGCCGTCCTGGGTCGCAGGGATTGTGCCAGCGCTATGCTTCCTTCTGCTAGTGGCTTCTTGGGCTCACAAGGTCTGGCCCAGCTTTGCTGAAGTCGGAGAGTGCTGAGCTGCAGCCGGCCGTTCTGGGATCCCGTGGGAATACGGGACTCGGGTCCGAGGAGCGGTGACCAGTTTGCACTAGTGCCAGAGCTACTCTACAGCCAGCGAGACTCGCGGGCACAAGTGCAAGAGCTCAGGTACAGCGTTACCTGACCCCAACCACGTGGCGTCTGACTCTGCTCTGCAGAGCCGAGGCCACGAGGCTTCGGTCTCTCCTCGTCGGGTCTGGAAGCACCGCCGAACCGTTTGCAGCCGCAAACCCAGCGGCTCTGCCGTTCGCTGGGTCATGCGGCCGTCACAAGCGAAGCTGTCGCTAAGGCATTCGTAGTTCCTCTGTGCTACGAGCAGCGTGACCGGCACGAGAAGGACCTCGGCTCGTGTGCAGTGAGCAGGGCAACAGTCAGCAGCAGGCGATGACCGCGAACGTGCTTGTCGGCCTCTAAATAACATATCCCAGAATTTGCTGCACCAAGACTCTTCTGCGTGCCGATGGACGAGGAGTGCCGGTTTACACCAGACCACACGTGGAGCCGCTCCAAGCTCTCACGAATGAAAAAGATGAGTTTGAGTTATTGGGAAAAACAATTTGGTTTTATGGAGAGAGGTTTTTAGTGCCTCTAAATTATAGACTTATAAATTCTAAATTTAATTCATAAAAGCTCCACGGTAGTGCTAAGTAGCAAAATGTAAGGTGACATGTCATCCATCACCGGGCGTTAATGTGTGGACGGCTGGAGAGCTGCTTTCAGGGCTGAGGATGCTTTGTGGTCCTCTCGAAGGCTCTGTGGCAGGACCTGTGCCCGCACCAGCGAGGATCCCAGCACCCCAGGTACGACTGGCAGCTGGGACGTCCTGCCTTGCGCTGAGCAGGGTCGGGGTGGAGGGAGGAGGTGGTGTTTCTGGTGGTGAAAGAAATCACTACGTCGGAGCGATGCTGGGGCTCAGGTAACCCCGAGGGTGTGAGGGAGAGCCGGGAAGGACCTTTGGCGTACACCAGCACGTCAGAGGTTTTTAAAGACCTGCTTGTGGATTAAACCGGGGAATCAATCGGGAGTTTAAGGCTCCAAGAGCCACTTCCTTAGTAACTTTCCTTCTCCAAAGCTTTATAAACTTCTGGAGCAAACTCCCTGGCTAAGTCTCGCAGGCAGAAGTGGCCGTGTCAGCGAGGAGGAGGGATTACAGCTCGCGGAATGAATCCTGCAGTGCACCTGCTCGAAGTATACCGGATTACATGGGGGAGGTAGGCAAAACCCCCTTCCCTACTCAGCCTCCTCCGGTGGGAGAGGTAATGGTGGGCTCGCCGTTGCTGGGTCTTCTCAAACCAAGGGACCATTCCTGGGAACGGTCCCTTGGCATTCTCCTGAGGCCCCAGCTTCACCCATGGCTCCCAGAGCATCTTCCTGGGGGCTTTTTCAGACCCTGAGGCTCTGTGGCGCTGTGAGTCAGGGAAAGAGGGTTTAAGCTCCTGCCACGGCACATGGCACACTGGAGCACGGCAGCCCCTGCTGAGCATCGCTGCCGGCCACGTTCTCCAAGGTGTGGTGGGCAGGGGGGTGACCCCTCCTCGCCACGGCGGGTACCCAGTGCCCTCTTGATGTGTGATTACATCAGCCGAGGCAATAGCAGCAACGCAGCCACTAGTAACCAATCAAAAGAGCCAATAATAATAAATCTTTCTGTGGCAACGGAGCCGGGGACAGGGAGAGGGACCGGGGGGACAGGCAGGAGGAAGGTCTTGGCACCTGCACAGGCGTAGCAGTCAGGGCAAGAGCTTCACGGCGCCCTGTGCTCTCGCCCCGTCGGGGACCGTCCTGTCCCCCTCAGGGACACCCGGCTGCTGTTGGTGGGGGACCCTCTGGGCTGGTGCCGAGCTGCTCCTGCCCCCCTCACAGCCCCTCCCTGAGGGGGTAACAGACCCCCTCAGAGCCTGTGGGTTGGAACGCTCTGTGCCAGGCGTAGGCACAGATTTCTGAGCTGCTTGTTCCCTGTCTGGAAAAGGATATTCTCGGGTGTATTTTTGCCCATTTCCTCCTCGTACCGCGGCTCAGAGGAGATGCTGGCTTACTTGGAGGGCTCGGAGAGCTCTCACTTAGGAGGGCTTTGCCCTGCCTGCAAAGTGAACGTTAACTTTGTCCGAGGGATAATAAATCCCTGGCTTGTACAGCACAACGCCGAATTTTGAAAATGAAGCATTTAAACCACAATATTGCTATCAAATTGCGAGCGGAAATCTCTTCATGTTGGCAGTGGAGCTGCTGGGTCTTTGATCTCTCCCTGCTCAGATGTTGCTGCCAAAGAGACTTAAGCTTAAACTTCACTTTGTAAAATAGACTTTTTTTGACAGTTTCCTTTAAAAACTAATCTTCCCCTAAGCTCAGGAGCAGGGAGGAATGGCCAGCCCCCCAGTGAGATTTCCAAACCAAACCACGCAGAAAGGAGCTGCTTTCAGCTGCTGCTATTTCTTCTGCAAATCCTGGGCTTAAACCGTGGAGCGGCCGCGGGGCAATTTGGCGTTTTCAGCTCCAGAAGTGCAAATGTCGCGGTGGGGCTGGGGGTCCGGTGGGGCTGGCAGTGGCCAGTGCTGCTCCGGGTGAGCAGCGTTTTCCTGCAGCCCTGGGGCTCGTCCCTTGGCTCAGGGGGTGCCGCCGCTCGCCGGGGTCCCAGCCATGCCCTGGCAGGAGAGATGGGATGCGGGTGGTACTCTGGAAATGGCCGAAGCGGAGCTGGCTGCTGCGGGAGCTCAGGCTGGCAGGTTGCACAGCCCTGGTGCACCTCTTCAGCCCTGCTCCTGCTCCTCGCTGGTTTGTGTGGAAGGAAACACAACGTGACCACACGAGAGGGAAGAGGGAATCTGTTACTGCGCAGTTTGGAGCGATCTCAGCGGACAGAGTCGAGGTGCAGCAGAGCTGTCACTGCTGCTCCCCAGCTTTTCGCAGCAGCTTTGAACTCGTCCCTGCCTCTGGGCACCGGACCTGCTCCTCACCCCTGCCACGGGGAGGTGCGGGACACCTCGCAGCTCCTGCTGACGGGTTTTCCTTTTTCCCCTGGCAGGAGGTGGAAGGGCCCCAGTTCCCAGCCCCTCCTGCAGCCTGTGGCCATGGGAACTGCTGCCCACACATTGAATAATGTGAACAGTCCCCTGCTTTTTCTTTGGATCTGGAGCGAGAACACTCGCAGCATCTTCCCGTGACCGTGGCTCCTGCTCGTCTGCCTTGCAGAGCCTTGGCTCTGCAGTGAACACGGCGGTTGGGGGGATCAGCCATTCTCCACAGCCCCATGTGCTTTGCTGGGCTCCCCCCACCACATCGTGCCCTCCTTGGGACTGGCCGCTCCACTGGCTCTGGGCTCCCGGCTGGGGCAGGACCTTGGCGAGGAGCCCTGGGAACCATCAGCTGCTCTGGTTTGGTGCTTCTGAAGCTGTTAGTTGTCTCAGCTGAGTTTGGTGCTGAGAGGGGAGGAACCTGCCTGCTGGGGCATTCCTGAGATGAACCATGCCATGAGACCCCTGGGTGTCGCGGTGCTTGAGCCGGTACGTGGTACCCAGCCCTCTCAAGAACCACGCTGAAGGTTGGCTGACGGGGGTTTTCCAGCAGATAGATTGTGCTGTCCCCGTCAGCAGGCCCGGCTGGCTGTGGGAAGGGGCCAGGCTGGTGAAGGGGCTGGTTGTGCTTGTGGAAACTGGCCTAGCTGGTCTGGTGTTGGTCACGGAGGTGGCAGGTTTGGGTGGCAGCGGTGCTCAGGCTGATGTGGGAAGCTTACGCTTGTACATGGCTTTGAGCTTGGTGCTGCGGGGTACCTGAATAAGAAGCTGGAGAGAAACAAAACCATCATGGCATCAGGTGAATGGTTTAAGAGGCGGCTGTGGTACCAGCCTCTACCAGCCAGACTTCAGGACAGGGCTGGGTCTCCTCCTGCAATGCAGGGACTCGCCGCAGGGACTCACCACAGCGAGTTCGCGGCTCCAGAGCAGGGCTGGGCGTGGGGAGCTGCCTGCTTGGTGGGACCGGGAGTGCTCCTGCCTAAAGGGAGGCACGCCGTTGCTTTTAGATGAGCTGCTATTTTTAAATATAGCTTGCTTTTTTTTTTTTTAGCTGTGGATGACCCTAATTTTGGCTGGGGAGCTTAGAAAAGCTAAGAATGCGAGGTTAGTTTAATCTTCTTAAAGTTTAAAAATCATCTGGGATCCTTCTGTTTGATAGTGCTGGAGGCTCTTATCTCCCCGTAGAAACCTCATTCTGTTTTGCAGTGCATCGTGCAGAACTTGTTTGCAGTAACGGGTGCCAAATTTCAGCATTCTGCACTTTTGCATCTTAGGAAAAGCTACAGATGCTGACGGTGAGGTGCTCGGGGTCTGCTCTGCACCGCACCGGGAAGGGGAACCACGGTGCTGGGCTGGCAGCGTCCACCTGGTCTAGGGCCAGGGGCGTCCCGGCCGAGGTTTGCTGAGCTCTGCTGAGAAGCAGACGCTGCAGCCCTCACACAGGGAGTTCCCTCGCCGAGCCATGGAATGGATGCGTTCGCCATGGGGAAATCCCAGCAGGATCGACAACACAGCAGCGTCCTGTCCCCTCGTAAAAGAAATCGTAAAACTCCCTGGAAGAGCTCGTTCCCGAGGCTGCTGATGACCTCGTCTCCTCCCCGAGCAGAGAGCAGTACATCTCTGTATGAAGCTGGTGCTGACACGTTAATGCTCCTCAGGTACCTCGTAAAGACACCGCGGGGCTGGGCAGCTCTGAAGCGCTTTGCAGAGGAGCAGGGAGCGAGCAGTGATGGACTCACGGAGCCAGCAGCGCTCCTCTCTGCGGTGGCAGCGTCCCCCTGCCAGGGTTTGTCCCTCAGCCAGCTCCCAGCCTGCACCCGCAAGCAGCAGCTGGGTCTCAGGGCAATACACCCCTCCGAGCCCTGCCAGCCCCTAACCGGTCTTGTCCCAGTCCATCCCCATTGCCCACCCTCTGCCCTGATGGGCTCAGCAGGTCTGCGGAGGTCCAGCAAGGCTGTGAGTCGGGGTCTGGGCTGTGCCTGGGGATCCAGAGTTCCCCCGACGTCTGGTCCCGGTGACGTTCCAGCACCCTTGGATGAGATCGGGTGCGAGGGAGGATGCAGAGGCTGAGCTGAGGGGGCCCAGGCCCCCAGCAGCATTGCCCCACGCTGCCCTGAAACCATTTGGGTTTTGCTCATGTTCCGGGGTGATGCTCCACGCGGCTGCAGGGACCATTGCGGAATAACACAGATTTGCAGGTTTGCTGCCTGTGCCATCATGCAGCCTTCTGCGAGCAGGGGCACATCTTCCTCTGATTTAACACGAGACTGGGCAAAATCAGGGGCTGTTCTGAGTCAGAACAATTTGGTAAGGTGCGTCACGAGTGCCTGGCAGTCCGCGTCGTCCTCCGCAGCTCTGTGCTGGCGGCAGCGGCTCGGCACCGGCACGGCCCTGCTGGCTCCTGGCACAGGAGCCGCAAACCAGCCTCCGCCAGCACCGCTCCTTATTGTCCTGCTCCATCGCACACCGCAAGTTAATATCGGTGGCGCAGCAGGCTGCAGCGTCCAGACGTGATGCAGACCCGCAGTCCCTCAAGTCTCTGTGAGTAACTCTGCCGGGCACAGGGGAGCTCGGCGAGCGGGGCTCGCTCCCGGAGCGGCTGGCGATCGTCTCACTCCCCGTCAGGCTGCTGCGCCCCAACAGCTGACCTCAGAAACCTGCAAGCCTGGAGACAGAGATAAGTCTTCCGTGGTAAGAGGGTGCAGAGATCAAACCCCAGAACATTGACGCTGCTATTACGCAATAGGCAGCGCTTTTAAGTGGTGATTTGTGAAGACAGTTCAGATAATTTCCTGAACGACATCCTCATAACGATTAATTTAGAGTACGTTTAATTCGAGTTGGAGACATCAAAGAGACAGCGTTTCCCCCCGAAATGCCGTTCTGTTGGACGGGGTGGGGGGCGATGTCTGCTCTGTCCCCCGTTGCGGTTTCTCTGTGTTGACACCGCAGAGGGAAGCGTTTTGCAGCCGTTTGTGCTGACCTGGGGTGTGGGGAAGGGAAAGGGAGAGGAGCCAGGAGCAAAGCCCTGCAAAACCGGGAGCTGGGGAGGGCCGTGATGCTGTGGGTCCGATCGTCCCCTCTGCTCCCCTCGAACGGCTGGCAGGGTTCACGCTTCGCGGCGTCCCCTGGCATTGCCCGTGTTGTCCTGGGTGAGACGGAGTCACACCGCAAGCCTGGCTGGGGCTGCCAGCGCAGGGCTGGGTGGCATGGCCAGATGTGTGACCAGATGTGGCACCCACGTCAGGGAGGGGTGGGAGGGTGCATGTGTGGCAGCAGCTGCTTCGGTTCTAACAGCGCTCGGGAATCACTTGCGAGCGCGTCTTTATTTCTGGCACTGCGATTTCTGTGGCACGCCCGTTGGTTTCACCTCCGTGGCTGTGTCAAACGCCGCTCGGGCTTGGCCTGCGAGGTGTCTTTGCTAGGGGAAGAAAATACAATCTGTATTTATTACTATTTTATGTGTAGTGGGGGAGGAGCCTGGTCTCCCTGATCCGGGAAGGTCATTTCGTGCCTAGCGGGCGATTAGGGCTCATGTGTTTGTTCCTGCCGCAGTTTCTCCCTTCTCGGGCTCCGTGGCGCTGCCTCGGTCCTTATTGAAGAGAGGAATATTATTTAATGAGAGAACAAGGACTTGCTGTAACTCAGGGGAGGGATTTGGATTCTGGCAGGTTTCGTCATTCCTTTCCGTTCGGTGCCCGTGTCCCGGCGCCAGCCCGTACCAGTACATCACCGTACTGGTGACGGTGATGGATGACACACGCGGACTCTATTAGCCTATTGATAAAGCACAATCTAGGCCGTGATTTTCCAAGGTTGGCACCTAAATCCGTGTTCAGGCTCATAGATGAGCGGCCTCATTTCCCGAGCAGTGGCTGGTGGTCCGGTGACCACTGTGTGCCGGTGAGCTGGCCAGCAGCGTCCTGTGCAGCCGCTGTGCTCCGTGTCCCCAGGCTGGGCGGTGGGTGAGGGGCACAGCCCTGAGGGTCTGGTTTGGGGGGGAAGGGGCGGGCACCGCCGGCACCCAGCGCAGGGCTGTCCACAGCCGCATTCCCAGCGGGAGCAGCCTGAGGGGAGCAGCCGATTCCCAGCGGGAGCAGCCTGAGGGGAGCAGCCGATTCCCAGCCCCTTTAAACGGGTGTCTCTGCACGGGGGAGCTGGGGAGGGCTGTGGGGTGAGGTGGGTGCTCAGCCCTGGCAGGGCTGGGGTCCTGGGGAACGCTTGCGTTGCCAGCCCGTGAAGTCACCTTTGGCTCGGGGTGGAGCTGAGCACTTGCACCCAAACTCTGGTTTCTGGTCCTTGAGCCGTGCAAAAGGGGACGTGGCTGGTGCGGAGAGCCCTGGGGTCCCCACAGTCCCTCCTGCTGCCGATGAGTCTGCTCTCCCCACCATGAGCCAGCAGCTTGTTCCTCTGCCGGGTGGTCTCTGCTGGGCACCATCCAAGGATGCTTCCTGAGCACGAGGGTGGCCGTGCCCGTGGGCTGTGTGGGAGCTGCTGCGTGGGGGTGCCCATCCTGCAGCAAAGCCTCGCAGGGCTGGTTCCTGCAGCTTCACCAGCAGGTCCCTGGCCAACAGCCCTGCGACGCACCAGCGGAGCTGCACGACCAGCACCTTCACCCAGCCTGCGGAGGGTCCAGAGCGCAGGGCAGCTGGAATAGGAATGTCGATATCTGTGTATGGAAACAGGAATCGCTCATTTTCTCCATCACTGGGTGCATTTGGATGTGGTAGCGGGGGTAAGTGGAGGTTTTGCTGTTTGGCCTGGGGAGGAGGCAGAGGATGCAGGAGAGTAGAGCAGGCATCTTCTCTCTGCGCTGTCAGAGCGTTGTTCCCACCGGCTGGCAGGACCTGCTGCCTGCCGGGAGCTCTCTTTGTTTATGGCCTCAGCATCTCCCAAGGGCTGGGCTGGGTTTGGCAGGACCGCTGCCAGCTCAGCTCCAGCCCATCTTCCCAGCTGCGCTGCGGCTGCAAAGCGCTTCTGCTGCCTCGGTGCAAGCTCTCCTGGCACCTCACCTTCCTCCTGCCTGGAACAGCTGCCTCTGCCTCAGGTCTCCATTTCCACAGCAAGGAGAGTTGCTTAAAAACTCTGATAAATTGAGGAAGAGGATGAGTCAGCTGAGCTGGGCTGAGCTTCACTGCGGTGCCCAGCCAGCCGCCGTCCCTGCTGCAGGCTTTTGGCTGCTCTGCTCCACTTTAACAGCAGGGTCCAAAAGCCCAGCGTGGTTTGACGTCGGTGTGAGCCAGGCAAGGTTCGACAAGCCTTTTCCTGCCGGGTCGGGCTCCTCAGCAGCTTGCTGTGCTGTGCCAGCAGCGGCAGCCTGGCCGGCACGAGGCCACTCGACCTCTTGGGTGCCAAACAGCCTCATGGCCCAATGAGCAGTGCCCGGAGTCCTCGGCAGCATTCCCTTGGGGTGGTGGGAGCCTGGCATCCCCCCGAGGAGCTGCGGTGCTCGAGCAGGGTGCTGCTGCATGGGCAGCGTGAGTGGTGGGACGGGGCTGGGGCTGGTTTGGGGCCGCAGCACCGTAGGCATCGCAGGTGCCCTCAGGACAGAGCAATGAGCTGGCAGCGTGGCTGGGGCTGCCATCGAGCGCTGGCTTCGATGGCACCTGCTGCCACCGCGCATGCAGCCCTTGCCAGTGCTCCTGGGAGGACTCTGCGATCCCCCCAGGGGTTCACTCACAGGAAAGCAAAACCTCGCTACTACCCACAGCGTGTGAGAGCAAAGCCACAGACCTGTTCATCAGCGCAGAGAGGTTTTGCAAACCACGGAACAGAGGATCTTCACGTCCTGCAGCCGCTGTGGCTGGTGCAGAGCCTGAGCAGAGCCCGGTCACATCACGGTGCTCTCGGGGGGAGCACCCAGCTGCTGCGACTTCATCTCGAAGTCATCTCATCTGCCCAAACGAAGCTCTTCTGGAGTCAGTTTTCTCTGGCATGTGCAAGCAGCCCGCAGGGAATTGGCTATGAGGCTGACGGGAGGTCTGTTTAATCTGCAGAGATGTGATGCTTCTGCGAACAGTGAACGTGCCCTCGGTGGGGTGAGATGTCTGAACACCCCTGAGGACCCAGGCTACAGCTCAGCATCTTTTAATGCCGTGTGTTTTACAGTTGCTGGGTAAAAAGCCACCCTTGGCTGCATCCCGAACAGATCCCATCAAACACTTCTGCCACAGGAGGATTTTTAAGACTTGACCTAAGCTTGGCCCGAGTGAGTCCTGCCCCATTCTGCGAGCGAGGGGTGAAGGAAGGGGGAGCAGGGACTTGCTCCCAGGGCCAGACCAGCCCATGCCTTGGGGGTGGCTTGAGCGAGCCTTGGGGAAGGTAAGATGCCTGAGGCTGCAGGATGAACCAACAGGTCCTCTCCATCGCCTCCAGGTATTTTGACGAGACCTCGGTGCAGATGCCACGAGCACAGAGCTGGGCTCTGGGAGATGCGGGTGGTGGAGTGAGGGGAGGGTTGGAGTGCAACCACAACGGCACCAGCCCCGGGGCGCGGGGCTGGGGCACAGCCATCAGCAGGATTTCCAAAGGAGGCTGGGCTGGCCATCGCTGGGAGCAGCAGGGCTGGGTGAGCATCCCCTGCCCCTCAGCCGACCTTCGCAGGGCAGCGCCAGGGTCCCCCCCCCCCCGCCCCTTCACCAGACTCAGGGGCTCTCAGTCCGGAGCCACAGTGGGCACTGCCCACCCTGCGTCCCCAGCCCTTTCCTCTGTGCCGCGTGGCTGGTTCTCCTGCCAGCTGTGTGCAGCTGCCCAACGCTCCATCGCCCCGTGAATCAAGCAGGACGGGCTCGCCCCGCAGAGCTGCCTGCCAGGGCAGAGCTTGAACCCTGGGGCTGGGGTGACCCCCCCACTCAGCAGCACTGCCTTGGTGCTGCCCCGGTGCGTGCCAGGCTCTGGCTCCAGCGCAGAGGGCGCATGGTGTTAGCAGCTGCTCGGCCACAGCCTGGACACCCCGAAGCACCATTTATTTAAAATGCTGAGACGTTCATCGCACCATCCCAAGCCCTGGAAAGGGCTAATGCCAGACCCACGGGGTTTCCCTGATTGCACGCCCTGTGTCTGCTGAGCAATTATTTGATCGGATAATGCATGTATTAAATGTATTTGTCGGGCAAACAGAAGCCGGTGTTACCCAAGGAGGCAGCTCGGCTGTCAGGAGCAGCCTTTGATGTGCGGCGACGCGGCGCTGTGAAGCAGGTCCCCCATCCACTGCCAGGTACAGCGGGTCCCCATCACCGGCAGCGCAGCCGGCCCGGGTTCTTCTGCAAACTCCAAGGTTTTGCATCATCGAGGGCAGCTGCAGGGAGGGCTGAGGGGCCGGATCCTGCCACAGCATCCCCGTCAGCCTGGGTGCTGTTTGCTCCGCCAGAAAGCGGCAGAGACAGCAGGTCCAAAGGATTTTACCTCTTCTCCCTCCCCAGTCTTAGGCGAGGGGGTTTCCCAGGGCCGCATCACCTGGTTTAAGCTTTTCAGAAATACATAAAATGCTGGTTTTGATCCCAAACCCGACACAGGCGGAGAGGACCCAACTGTCAGCAGGTGCTGAGCCTCGGGGTGAGACTGCCGTGGAGGTACGGCAGTGCTCAGCACGGAGCTGCTGTCCCTAGGGTGGTCCCATGGGCTCTGCTGAGCAGAGGCTCAGGAATTACCGCGGTGTCTCTGGGTCCTTGACAACGAGCATAATGTTGCAGTGGTCGATTCTAGATGGGGTGGGAGATTTTGCTGTCGTAGAAGGGGTTCGATACGCAGTGTTGCGCATCTGTATGTCAGTCTGGGTAAGTCCCACTGCTGATAAATCAGCTCTGTGGGGGGCTCTGTGGCCCTTGGGGTGTGATCCTGGAGAGCAAGAGCCTCGGTGTAACTCCTTAGTGACTCCAAGCCTTTAGCACATAGGAAAACCACTTCTGGGTAAAGTGGTGCTGATATTTTGAACAGAGGGGATGCACAGCCCATCTCCCGCAGTGACGCCCACGGCTGGGTGAGCTGTGAGTGCGCTCCTGGGGGGCTGTGAGTGGGTGTCACCAGGGTCCTGGACCCCCGGCTCCCTGGGGTGCTGCATTTCCACACCCAACGCAGGAAAGCCCGCGGTGTCCTGGGCCCAGCACGGCTGTGGAGCAGCTCCCAGCGCCCTGCAGTAAATGTGTGCTTCAGTTTCACAGCTCTAGAAATTAAATTTTAGCATTTTTGAGAAGTATCAGATTCTATATCTATAACTTTAAAATTCCCCATTAATGTTGATTCTAGCGCTGTCTGCAAGCCGTGCTGGCACTGGGCACCTCAGAAAGCCGTGGTTCTCCTTGCCCAGACGCTCCCGCTCTCTCCGGAGTGGGGGTCTGGCAGCACAGGCTGGTCCTGGAGAAAGCAGAGGTGTGTGGAGCCCCTCTGCCACTGCCCCAGCGGTGCAGAGCCCCGGGCAGCAGAGGGGGAAGGTTTCCTCCTCCAAGCTCAGGAAAGGGCACAGAAAAAATACTCTAAAAATAGGCAGGTCGGCGCTGGGCTCAGGACGTAGTGCCAGCCCAGGGAAGGGCTGTCGCAGAGCCAGGAGGGACCGAAAGCGACGAGGTGGCAGTGACCTGTGCCATGGCTACGGCAAGCAGTTCCAGCCGGGCTGGGGCCAGCAGCGAAGCTGCGACCTCGCTGGTGTGCCCGGAGACGCGGGGCAGGCAAACAGAGCACAGCTTGGCTACGGCTCGGGCTGCTGGGTGAGGCCAGCCAGACTCTGACCTTGGTCACGGTTTTATTCACGCTCCTCACATTCCCCGGGTGTTCGGTGGTGGTCAGGCCGTGTTTGGGACGGTTGGGTTCTGCCCCGCTCACGCTCTCAACGCGCTCTCGCTGCGTGCTCCGTCCAGGGTCCAGGCAGCTTCCCCTGCCCAGAGGTGCTGGCAGAGTTGCTGTCCAAGCACCTGTGGGTTTGGGCGGATGCTGCCTTCTCCTGCCCAGCCCTGGGCAACCTCAACATGCCACCCGCAGGGCTCTGGACAGGGATGGGCACTGGGGCCCTCTCCCGGCTGCCCTCCGGTGGGATGGGAGATGGTTTCTGAGCTGAGAAGACCACTGGTGGCGCACCAGGGAGGTTGGGGGCATTTGCACCATCCTCGGTGTCCCTTTGCAAGGCCCTTGCAGACCCTTCACCCACCCAGCATGCCCCAGCTCTCTGCTCCACCACCGTCCTCCTGCCGCTTTGCCAATGGGCTGCTTTGTCTTGCAGAGAGATGCCAAGGGCCAGTACCTGTTCGACCTTCTCTGCCACCACCTGAACCTGCTGGAGAAGGACTACTTCGGCATTCGGTTTGTGGACCCCGACAAGCAAAGGGTGAGATCCCTTCCTGCGCAGGCTGGGTGATGGGCGTTCTTGGGTGAGGGGGTCATTGCTCTGCCCGTGGGAAGAACAGCTACTCCTGGCCCCCTGAGCACCCGGGAGACCCCTCACCTCTCCCCTCCTCTTCTACCAGAGCCAGGGCTGTGTCAGCCCCGGCAGGGGGGCGCTGGGGTGCACCGGCTCCGGCAGCAGCATCCTCAGTGTCCCGGCCACGCTGACGTGTCCTCGGTGTTGGGCGGGATGTGCGAGCTGGAGGAACTCGTGCGGCTCTCAGGTCCCCAGGCGAGCAGTGAAGCAGAGTGGGAGTTGATGCTCTCGCGAAGGTGAAGCCGGAGATCTGCTGACACTGGGTTTGCAGGACGACTTCCAGCGCAGAGTCATGTTTTAACGCCCAGATTAGTCCACGGGACAGCTTTGTGCTGAGGATCCAAACGCTCGCGCGTGTTGCCTCGGGCGATGGAGAATGAGACGAGACATTGGAGCACGCAGAGCCGAGAGCGCAGTGGTGGGACCTGGCTGTGCAGCTCCCAGCATGGCTCCAGGCAGAGCCCCTCGGAGTCACGGGCAGCTGCAGTGGGTCTGGGCGGAGGGTGGCAGAGCCCCCACCGGGGGGTCCAGTGGGCCACGGTGCCAAGAAGGTGGATTTGCACTAGGAATTGTGCGTGAGCCCTGCCACATCTTCAGGGTTAACCGTCCCCGCTCCTTCCCGGAGGCGCACAAGCACTCGTTCAATCGCTGTTTGCGTTACAGCACGTGGGGTTTGTGAATGAGAGGCGCCGTGAGGCGCTCGTGGGCGTAGCTATTAATATCAGCCAGTGTTGCGCTTCCTGCTGATCAATGTAAGCCGCCATAACAAACAATTCCTGCTCCCCCAGGCACCTTCTGTCTGTTCGAGGCAGCAGCCGCTGCTGAGCCAGGAGCTGCTGCCTCGCCACTGCCTGTAGTGGGACGGGGCCGCTCTGAGCGCCGCGCTCGCCCCTTCTCCCTGCCAGGGGCACCCACCTACTTGTGGCTTTTCTCACCTGGAGCAGCAGCCTCCTCTTCCTCATCCTCCCCACCTTGCTAAGTCACGGCCATCAGCAAGCGCGTGATGCCTCTCGTGGGGTCTCTGGACCCTCGCCCCCCATGTCACCTGTGCCCCCTGAGTTGTGTTTTCGTGGCTCTCTCCCTCCCGATTTCTCCAGCCTCCTCCCAGATTTGCCTCCTGGCTGGTGCCTGGCCTGGCTGAGGGCTGGATTGGCAGAGGGCTGTGGAGCGGTGCCTCTTCAGCAGCACTTCTCTTGCGTGATGCTGAGGGCTCATTCACTGCTCCTCACTCGTGTCGGCTCTTTGCTTCCCTGCTTTTTGGTGAATCGCCTCTTTAAAGACCAGTGCAAGCAAATTCCTGAGCCCAGCGCACTGCGATGCGTGGTCTCTGTGGGCAGAGAGCACTGCCGAGGTCTGCGCTCACCGGGATCTCTGCACAGCGCTGTGGAAACCCCCCCGTCCCGGTCGCTGCGGGAAGCAGTGCCGGGGCTTTTCCTCAGAGCATCTTCTCTTGCAACGAGTGGAGAACGCAGGGTCCACGTCTTGTCCGAGCTGGTGCAACAAGAGGAGGTTTCTCTGCCCCAGCGCTGCGGCTCAGGGACGCTGTGGCTATCAAAGAGCCGCCCAGGTTTAGCGTCTCCTCGGCTGAAAGCAAGCGGAGCTGGACCCTGCTCCTGTCCGGGGCTGGGCTGGGGGCCGCAGGGCTCGTGTGATGAGGGAGAGGCGGCTGGTGCAGCCCTCAGCGTGGTGCCAAAAGGCAGTGGTGCTTCTTCCCAGCGTGGTGGGGACTGTCGTGACCCTGCAGGTTCCCTGCAGTGGGGAAGGGCCAAGGGCAGGGGCTGCAGCCCCCACCCGCCTCCTCCACTTGACAGCTTATGGATGCGCCACGGGCTTTTCTTTCAAGCAGAGGGCTTTTTTGGTTCCTTAATTCTGCCCGAAGAGACGACGTTATTCATTCAAAGTCTTTGTTACCGAGTTGCTTTAATTACCTTCTTTCTCCTTTCAGCACTGGCTGGAGTTTACCAAGTCGGTTGTGAAGCAGATGAGGGGTGAGTACCGCTGCCAGCAGATGTCCTGGGCAGGCACCGCGCTCCCTTCGTTTAGATGTGCTTCCGTTTTCTCCAGTCCTTCCCCTTGGGGTCAGTTCCCGGCACAGCTCCCAGAAAAGGGTCTTTTTGGTTATCTACAAAGCTGTCCTGGTGGGTCAAATGTGGGGTCACACTCCTCCAGTCCCAGCGCAGTTGCAGCCCCTCACGACCCGCTCCGGCACATGGGCACGGGGCACCGGCCTTGCTGGAGACCAGGACAGAGACGAAGGGGATGAGCAGCATCTGACCATCTGCTTGAGGGGGTTATTCAGGAGGACAAAGGGGATGAACCTGCCGTTTGGTGATCACGGTCTCGCTGTTCTCGCTGCAGCCCAACCTCCCTTCACCATGTGCTTCCGCGTGAAGTTCTATCCCACGGACCCTGCTGCTCTGAAGGAGGAGATCACCAGGTAAGGGTGGGGCACCCAGGGCGGTGGGACCGGCCGGCCACGCGCCGGGCAGCCAAGGCTCGGCCAAGGCAGGAGCACGCTCTGCCGAGCTTTGTTTTGTCGTCAAGGCAGAGCAGCAGCTGTTTAGATTTCCAGACAGACCTGAACATTCCTGGATCGTCCCAGCGTGGGGGAGAAGTGTGGAGCTCCTGGGCTGTGCTAGGTGCAAGCCCTTCCCTGCAGGTCTCCAGAATCCCTCCTTCCAGCTGGAACCCCCAGTCCCAGCCAGGGGAGGGTGCAGGAGGGTGGGTTTGAGCGGGAGCAGCAGCTCTCCAGTGAGAGTCCTTTTTCTGCTACTTCTCGGCACTTCTGACTCAGCCGTTAGTGCCACTGCCCGAGCACGTCCTTAGCTCAGGGTGTCATCACAAGTGCTTGGTCTGTCAGGAAGGGTTTGAGTGCCTCCAGGTCCCTTGACATCCCCGGAAGTAATTAAGCCACATCTCTTTTATGTAAGGGACACGAATGCTCTGGGAGAAATGGGCGATAAACCACGATGCAGAAACCTGACAGCGCCTCTCGAGTTTCTATCTTTAGGGGCTCTTCATGCCGCTCTTCCTGCCAGAAGGAAGGACGTGAGGAGCACTCACAGAGCTACTGCAGCAGCTTCGGAAAACAGGCTGTGACTGTGGATCTTCGGGGCACGACAGCCCAGGGCCCCCAGCCATGCGGCGTGGAGGGTCGGGGCTCTGCCGGGGGCAGCTGGGCTGGCACCTTGGCTAAAGGTTTCTGCTCTTTCCCTGGAACCTTTGGCCGTTATCGCTGCAAATAATTCTTAGGTGTCGTTGCAAGCCTGGGGATTGTTAGGGAGGAGGTGATCCAAACGGTGGGGGCTGGCTGCAGGCTGTGCCCAGGGCACTGCCATGGCATGGGCACCCCGCCGTGCCCCACCAGGGTGCTCTCCCACCCCCGGGCAGGACCCCAGCGCAGGGGACGGGCGGCATCATTTGCCGCTGCGCAGGGGAGCAAGAGGTGCTTCAGCCTCGCCCGAGGGCTGGCTGGGCGACCCCAGCCCTGCTGTGAGCTCCAGAGACGGCAGGTCTCGGGCGTGCAGGCTGCGTTAAATGCTGGATAAAGTTCGCTGCAGATGTTTAAAGGTGTCGTGGGGAATTTTGCGTTGTAAGACAAGGCAAAGGTGTGAAGGGCAGAGCCTGGGACCAGGAGCAGACCTGGCACAGGGGTGGCAGAGCTGGGAGAGCCCCGAGGGCTGGCGGGGCATCAGGCCCAGCAAGTGCCTTGTCCCCGGTGAGGGTGTCTGCGAGGGACTGTGGCAGAGGGACTATTGTTGGGGCCGTGGTGGCAGGTACCCTGCCATCACCTTCTAAAGCAAAGCTGGGAGCGAGTTCCTCAGCCATGCTTAGATGTTTCCAGATTTTCCTCAGGTCAGGAGTAAAGTCTCCCTGTCCCCTCCCAGGTGGGGGGGACGCCCGGACCACTCTGCTCCCCACTGGTTGCTCACCCAGACCGAGAAGCTTTAAATGAACCTCTAAGGCAGAAAGTGAGGAAGGGCCATTGGGGCAGCCCCGGGGCTCCCCGGGGCGCCTGAGGTGTCTCTGGCAGGGGCTGTTTGCCATGGATGTAATTAGGAGAGAGAGGTGGCCTGGATGAACCCCTGTACCTCAGTGGTGTCCCCTGGCACCCGTCCTGCACTTGACCCCAGCACGTCAGTGGTGCCACTGTCGGGGCTGCACCCAGGAGAGGACTTGGCTCTTGCCATCAGATGCTTCTGCTGGTGAGGAGACTGTCACCTCCACCACACACCTCTCACTGCTGCTCCAGAAGTTCCAGAGCGTCCGACAGCTCTGCCCGGGGAGGGATGGGGAGCAGAAGGGCAGAGGGACCTGGCTGGCTGCTGGGATGGCATCGGCAGCATCTGCCGCTCCCCTCTGCCAGGCTGTGCTTTGCCCTCCCGATTTTCAGACTATTTGCCTGTTTTCCCTGACTTCAAAGTACAAAATTCCCTGTTCGTCCCTCGGGAAGCGTCGGCTCGCTCCTGGCACGTGGGCATCTGCGGATCGCTGAGAAACGCATCGAATCCATTCAAAGGATCCAAAAGCATTTTGGGGCAAATGCCAGGGTGCTGACCCCTGGTTGCGGACCACCGCGGCAGGAGCCAGCCGTCTCACAACATGCTCCGGGAGGGAAATGTTCTGCTTCCCTTCTGCTTTTCGCCATTCACACGTGTCCTTGTGGGAAGGGCAGGCCAGGGGGACAAGCTGGAGAAGCGGCATGAAGTGACCCAGAAACACCCTCACTGACCATGCGCCGGATCCAGCTCTGAGCGGGGACAGAACCTGCAGGAACTCGCCAGACCCCAGCGAAGGGCTCCAGAGAACGCCAGTGAGCTGCGGCTGTGAACAGCGGCTCTGGAGGGGCGGAAAAGCCATTGTTATGTGTATCCACAGCTGCCGCGCCCCCCTCGCCCTACCTGTGAGGTACCTTAGTCCCAGCTTTTACCTGCACTGTACCTTGGTCCGAGGCGGGAGCCCATCAGTCCCGGAGCAGAAAGCCCCCTCTTAAAACCGAGGACACAAGGAGCACCGACGTCTCTTGGGATCTCCAAAGCAGGCTGGAAGTGCCTTGTCGCCCTGCGGACCGTCGGCTGCTGCACATTTAGGACCACAATGTCATCTTGGCCCCCAAACCCCTCAAACGGTGGCAAATCGCCCATCGCCCACTGGGGGTGGCTCAGTCTCAGCAGCCCTGAGTCCCTCTGTGCATCCTGGCCCCCGCGCTGGGCTGCCACTGCACCGTGTGCTCTGCCAGGCGATGCTCTGCTGCCGCTGTGAAGAGCTGGGGCCGTGCAAAGCGCGTCGGGAATTAAGCAGGCTTAGAGATAGAGCTAAATATATCCTGGGATTTAATTCCTGAGATTTTCGGTCTATTTCTGTGAGCAGCAAATGAAAGAAGATGTTTGTGCTCATGCAGCGTGTTTGGAATATACCTGGGCTCAGCTTTTTGCTTGGCTTTGCATTGATAAACTCCCGGTGGTTTTGTTGGGCTGATCGGTTAGGAGCAGCAGAGGATGGTGGGGTGTTCCAGAACTCTTCTGGAGTTTGGTTTCCCCATGATACTGCACCAATCTAATGAAAGCTTTGCTTGTGTTTTGCAGAACGACCCAAAACTAAAGAAAAAACCCCTTAATATGTTCTTTGGAAACCTGAGAACATTTTGGTCCTTCAGGTCTGACCGGGGGCGGGAGGTACAGGCGAGGCGGTGGCTGTCCAGAGCCCTTTACTGTCCTTTCCCAAGGCAGCCTCACCCCCCAGCCCCGGCATGGGCCATTCCCCAGGGGTGGCTCCAAGGCACTGGCAAGGCTTTGGAGAACCTGTCGGGCACCTGCTGAATGTCTTTGTTAGTCAAACCAGTTCAGATCTACAGCCTTTCCCTGCGTAAAGAGAACGGGGTGGGGGGTCTGGGGGCAGTTATGAGTGGGGCTGGGGGATTGATGGGGTGAAACCCACTTCTGAGGCATTTTTTGTGAGGTCTGGTGAGGAGCTGGGGTCTGAAGGGTGCCAGGGGTGCTTGTCAGCCGAGCCTGGGGTCTCCATCCAGGCTGGCCCCAGGTGAGGGTGCTCAGGCAGCACCCGGGTTTGTCACCCTGAGCCCTGGCCACCAAGCACTGACACTGGTGGTGGTGATGGTGAGGACTGGGAGCACAAGTCTGTGTTCTCCTCCCCACGAATAAAGCACGAGTCCAGCTTTAGGGCTGCAGCCACCCCCTGCCCCTCTTGTGCCCTGTAAGTGGTGTGAGTGTGGAGCTCTGCAGCCCAGCCGGGCTCGGGCCGTCTGCCCGGGGGCTGGGATCTGCTCTGATGGTCCCCCCCGGGGGTCACCCCGTGTGGGTGGCTGCCCCTGCTCGCTGCCGGTCGAGGTGTGCCTGCAACTGCAGCTGAAACCTGGGCTTAAAAGTCACTTTCCCCTGGACTGAGCACACTTTGATATCTGGATTTCTCTTTAATACGTTTTATCTGTGAAAATTAGTGGTTTATCTCATCATAAATACAGATTTGAGCAATGAAGCGTGACCGAGATACTGCAGAGCGCGACTCTGCCTATTTAAACATATTTCTGAGCTCTCCGATTTCCCTTCTGCTCCTTCACTCTGTGACTTACCTTTTACCATCAAAAGGTTTTCCCAAACGCCTCATGACTCAGCCCAAACTGCAGCTTAGGTTTGAATTTATTCAAATATGTAATTTTCCAACATCATTTGTTTTCACTGGGCTCTGGCGCGTGGAGATAGAAATGGGTGAGCGCAGGCGGTGGCTGGCTCTGGGTGATGTTGTGTTGATCGTTGTGAGCACAGGGCGGGGAGCAGAGACCTGGGGGGCTGCAGAAACCTGGGGAGGGAGGAAATCACATCCTGGGAAGCTGAGCAGCCGGGCAAGCATGCAGGACCCGGAGTGCAGCAGTCACTGGTGGGCTCAGGACCACGAGACCTGCTTTGGAGCATCATCCCTGGGCATTACCCCTGGGTAAACAGGGCTGGTTCCAGTTGCACCATGGCCCAAAACAGGGTGAAGCATCATGGGGGACTCCAGGGACTGGCGGGCAGCAGGGACCAGCACCTCTTTGTCTATGAGTTTCCTCCTTTCTGTGTTTTCCCTGGCACATCTGAGTGTCTCCGTGCCCAAGGGAGCTCTGCGGCAGCTCTGCCCTGCTGCGGTTGGCTGTGCCGGTGGGCAGCCGGGTCAGTGGGCACCTCCATCAGACCTTGGCTCAGGTGCTGGCCCTGGAGCAGGTGCTGGTCCCTGCAGTCTGGAGCGGGGCTGGAACCTGCCCGCCTGAGCCCCAGCACCTGCCCTGACCGGGGGAGCTCCCGGTCCTTAGCCCTTGTTCGCTCCTGGCCAGGGTGATGCCTTGTAAACGGCTGCTCGGAGAGCGACGTCAGTGCGAGTGTCTGGCGGCAGATACTCCTCACCTAAACTGCCTCAATAAACGGAGTCTCTCTCCTGTCCGCAGGTATTTAGTCTTCCTGCAGATCAAAAGGGATCTCTACCACGGCCGCCTCCTCTGCAAGACTTCAGATGCTGCTTTGCTGGCCGCCTATATCCTGCAAGGTAATGCTTCGGGACAAGGTCAATTCGCTTTTCATGCTAGGAACCGATGACATTACTTCACTTAACAACAGATCACTGCACCTAGAATGTCATCCCGCCGGTGCAGGGCTCGCGCTCCAAGGTTGTGCTTGTGCCCTGCAGAGCTGGGCTGGCGGAGGGTGAGGACCAGCGCGGGGGTCTCACCCGCAGCAGCAGCACCGTGACCCCACCTACAGTCGGGGCAGCAGCATCCCCAGGAGCACCCCTTGGTTAACCCAGCCCGTGTCTCCTCGCCCCGTGCTTGTCCAGGGGCAGGGGCAGCCCTGTGACGGCTCTTCCTGGGGCTGTGCACGGCCCGCGGGAACTCTGGCAAGCGCCCGCGGTTCGCGCTGCAGTGGGCTCCAGGGTCTGCTGGGATGGACAGGGATGGCCTTGGGTGAGCTCATGGCTTGCTTCCCAGAGCCTCGGCAAGGAAACTGATTTTGTCAGCAAGTTGCAGAGATGCTCGTGGAGTTTGGAGGTGGGAAAACGAAAACCTCCTGCCTACCTGCCTTCCTGCCTGTTTTCCTGCCTGCTCTTGCCTCCACTGCCCATGGCACCGGAGGCTACCCGGCGTGGTGCCACACCTGGCGAGGATCGCCAGGCTGCTTGAAGAGCTGGTGTGGTGGAAAAGCACCTCTACGTGCTGTTACCACCGTGATGTGTGAGAACGGGCTTCCCCACCCAAGGGTGCTCCACTCGGCGCAATGCTGGGGGCCCTCTCTGCAGTCCCCCAGTGCCTGTGGTCACGTCCCCAGGATGAGCTGGGGAGATGCGCCCCAGCAATCACAAAAGAAATTTCAGCTCCGAAGCGTTTCTGAGATATTTCATAGTGCTGGTGTGTTTCCCCCCTTGTAGTGATTTAAGGAGGAATCATAAAAATTAATGTACTGTCTCCATTTCACTGAGGAGCTGAGGCTGGAGGGAATTTGCTCAGAGCAAGGTCCTTCCATCCCTGGTGGCGGGAGGCTGCGGGGTTGCTGTAAATCCCTCCAGGAGACACCAGCTCCAGAGCCCCAGCGAAACGCCGGAGTGACGGCTGCTGGCTCCAGGGGGTCCTGGGCGAGGGCCAGGGCTGAGCCCAGGGATGGAGCAGGGAGCGGGGCTGAGCCCAGGGATGGAGCAGGGAGCGGGGCTGAGCCCAGGGATGGAGCAGGGAGCGGGGCTGAGCCCAGGGATGGGCTCAGCTGGGCTGTTCCTACACCCTGGTCCCAGCGCTCGGGGCCGCAGGGGTTGCTGGAGGACAAAGCTGCTGTCGCTGCGCCTGCAGCTCACCCAGGCTTGAGGCAGGTTATCCGGGCCGTGGGATCAATCCCTGCCTATGGCCATCGCAGGCAGCCCCTCACCCCGCCACAGGGCAGAGCTGCTGGGTCACCCTGAGCCTGGTCACCCAGCAGCACTTCCTGGGGTGGGTAAAGGGGGGAAGGAGCTTTTCTCAATGTCTCCTTACAGATTGCCAACTAATTCTATTTTTTTCGAGGTGCGGTTGCATCTATTGGGAGAGCAGAATTCCCTCACTGCCTTGTTCCCGGCCAGCTGGGCTCAGGGTGGGGGCCGGGGGTGCCCCAGGGCTGCCATCGCGCAGACCCAGCGTAGCCCCCAGGAGGTTCTTGGCAAATAGCTCGGGGAATTAATAAATTTGGGACAGTGACCATCTGGTGCCAGGTGATTCCCAAGCACCCAGTGAAATTAATTGGATGTGGTTAATGCCTTACAAACGGTCCTTCCGAAGGGGAGGCGGCGTTCCCGGGATGCTCTGAGCCCTGGCCCCGCGCCCGGTCACTGCTGGCTCCGCTGCTGGGACGGGGATGCATGCTGCAGGCTGGGTTGTGCTGCAGTTCCTGAGTGGTTCTGTCTCCCTGCAGCTGAGATTGGGGACTATGACCCGGGGAAGCACCCGGAAGGCTACAGCTCCAAGTTCCAGTTCTTCCCCAAACACTCGGAGAAGCTGGAGAGGAAAATTGCGGAGATCCACAAGTCGGAGCTGAGGTACGGCCGGGGGCTTCGCTGAGCTGGAGCGTGGGCTGCCGTGGGGATTAACTGGTGCTCGGCTGATTTTGATCCCTGTCCGGGGTTTCCAGCCGTGCCGTGGGATGAGCACTCGCTGTTCCCCTGGGTCAGCTCCAGCTGAGAGCCAGCGATGCTCTCAACAGCTGGCAGTGGCAAAAACGCAGCACGAGCTTTGGGAAAACGGGTCGTTTGGTGGCGTAGAGGCATCACGATGAACCACCCCGCGAGAGGAGCTGCCGTGTCCCACCAAACCTGTGCTCGCTGAAAGGATAATGTGGTCAAGTGGCCAAGGACAAGCCACAGAAAAGCGCACACAAATAAAGAGAAATAAGCCAGCAATGCAGCAGCCCAGTCCTGGGGCAAAATCACCGCTGATCCCTCCTGCCCCTCGGAGGGCTGAGGAGTTTGTCCTGCTCCTGGCTTTGGGCTCAGCCAGCACAACCCAGGGAGGTCCCTGGTCTTCCCTGGTGGGACGGGGACAGTGACCAAACCCCCATAAATCCCCTCCTGCCTCCACCCTGCTCTGGGGACACGAGGTGCGGAGGCCGTCAGCGAAGCCCCGTCCTCCCGCAGCACTGGCGGTGGCCACGGGGCCGTGTCCCCGGGGAGGCCAGTGGGGTTTAACCTCCCCGGATCCCGGCAGAGCCCTGCCCTTACCTGCTGTGGGCTGCTGCCTTCTGCCCGGCAGACTCCCCTTTCCTCCCCCCGAAGAAACGCCTGGGCTGCGTATGGGAAACTCAGCCCTAAGTGGTGCAGATGCTGCTGAGCTGAGCCCGTTCTGGTGCTGCCGGGTCGGCCTATCCCCGGCTGGATCTGGCTGCCAGGAGAGGAGAGGCTGGGTGTCGGCACTGGGCTGCTGCTGACCGTGTAATGGGAACATGCCTCTTGTTAGCAGAAACCCTGTCGCCGAGGGCTGACCGTGTCCTCCGTGGAATATTCTTTTCTTCCCCTTTTTTCCTCTCCTGCAGCGGGCAGACACCAGCTACTTCAGAGCTGAACTTCCTCAGGAAAGCCCAGACTCTGGAGACCTACGGGGTGGACCCGCACCCTTGCAAGGTAAGACGCTTCTGAACGCTATTCCCTGCGCTGGATTTCTCACTCCAGCCGGTACCAAGGTAGCAGTGATGGGTCCCAAGGGCAGCCGCTTGTCACCTGCCAGCACCGAGGTACCTGGTGGGATGTGCTGGAGCCAGCAGCCATCTCCAGCCGTAAAACCCAGCCCCAGTCAGGCTTGGGTGTGCAGCGGGGAGTGGGGAGGGGGAGTGCTCCGAAACCCTTCCAGAGGGTGTCCTTCCGGAGGGAAGCCGTAAGGAAGCTGCCTGTTTTCACATGCAGGCAGCTATAAAAGACAGCGGTCGATCATCTTCTGCTGAAGTGTGTAATTTGGAGGCAGTAACAAGGTCAGTACTGTGGCTGAGAAGCCCACAAGCATTAATCTGCGGAGACAGTCTATCGCTCTGCTCTTCCCTGGCTGGTAATTCAGTTTTCGGTTTGAAATGCCTTTTATTGACTGTCGCTGTCATTGCGCCGGCTCGCTCTGGTCCCCTGTAATCCCATCACATGAGATGGATGCGGGATGCAAAGCAGACAGAGTTTTTCTCTCAGGGCAGTTCCTGCTCTGTGCTCCCCGGGGCTTTTACCCGAATGGTGCCACATAAACACACGATGATGTGGTCAGCGCACCTGGCCGGGGCAGGGGTCCCCTTTACTGGCAGTTTACTGGCAGTCGGTGATTGCCGGAGAGGTTGCAGGGCTGCAGGAGCCAGCTCAGCTCTGCTGCGTCACTGGCTGGATCGGGCCGTGCTGCCCTGGGACGATGCTCGGTGCCTCTGGCCCAGCGCTGGTGCGTGCTGGGGGGTCTGTGCTTTGCTCTTTTACCCATGTAGGGTCCTGTGCCCCGTTGTTTAGCACACCCAGCTCCCCATCCTCGCCCCCAGCATGCCCCACCCTTCCCAGGAGCACCCAGCTCCCCTCTCCGCCCTGACGATGGGGAGCTCGGCCCCACTGCTCCCATCCCAAAGCAGCAGCTCCAAAGCACGCAGCTTCCAGCCCGACACCCCGTTAACCTCCGAGCTGACCCCGCTCGCTGCCCACAGCCGCAGCATCAGCCATAGCCAGGGCAGGACCAGGTGGGTTGGGGTGTCTCTGGGGCCAGGGGGTCTGTGCCCGCCAGGAGAGCATGTCCCTGTGCCAAGACCCTGCTGCTCCTTTTTCTGAAGTTTTCCCAGATTCAGGAAAGAGCCAAAGTGCTCTGGGCAGCCTGAAGCTGCAGGAGCTGCTGCCGGGCTGGTTTCTCCGGAGATGTGCAGAAATCTTCCTTCCTCTGCCAGCCAGGGCTGCTCATCCCAGACCCGATGGGTTGAGGGGTTCCACCTTGTGCAGGGCTCTGGGGTGAGGTTCAGGGCTCGCTCCTTTTAGCCATTCACCCTTGACAGATTAAGATGGACTTTTGATCTAATTTGGGTTTAAAACCAGTTTGTTCTCTGCTCAAATTCAGAAGATCTTACCACAACTCTGGCTCCTGCACCGTGCCAGCAGAGTAACTGAGATCTGGTGTCCCGGGGTGGAAAGCAAACAGCAGAGGTGATGGGTGACCGCTTGATTAAGCCAGGGAACGGCACAACGGGGAGCAGACAGGGAGAGTTGTACCCCGAGCTGGGGAGATCCCGGGTGTCCCACCTCGCCTGCCCCTGCCCCTGGGAAACTCCTCCTGCTTGTCCTGCCCAAGGCACCAGAAGCCCCGAGCCTGGCGTGTGCCTTCCCTACGGCTCAGCATCCTCCGAAGGGCATCTGAACGCCCGCGGGCCAGACCAGTGCCAGGGCGACTCTAACAGTTCCTGAGCGGCCTCGGCTGTTCCGCGATGGGTTTGAAGCTCCGCGCATCTCTGGTTTTTCCGTGCGCTCCAGTGCGGTTAGCGTTCGTGTCCCTGGAGTCTAGACATTATGGTTAGGTTAAAGTGCTGCCTCGCTCCATACATGACACTAATTACGGGTTTTAAACCCTCTCGATGCCGCCCGGCTGCACTGGCTGTGCGGGGCTCTGCGGGAGCCGAGTGTAACGGGGCTTCTACCGTTTCCTGGTGCAATTACTAGGGACAGGCTTGGTGGAGCGCTGCCTTCGCTCTTTGTCCTCACCAGTAAGCGGATGGGCCCGCTGGGGCTGGGAGCTCTGTGGCGGTTTCTCCTCATTCGTGCCGCGGGAGCAGCTGCCCCGTTTCTCGGCTGCGGGTTTTGCTGGCTGTGCCGGGTGTCCCGGGCCGGGTGAACCCACCGGCACGGAGCACTCTGCGATGCCGCTGCCGTTAGGGCCGGAGGTCACCATCGATGTAGATGCTTTGCGGGCTCGGCAACATTTTTGATGAGAAATTGTTGTCTTCCAGGATGTGTCGGGGAACGCGGCGTTCCTGGCCTTCACTCCCTTCGGTTTTGTGGTTCTGCAGGGAAACAAGAGAGTTCACTTCATCAAATGGTGAGTTCCTGTCAGTTTTTGCTTTGTCCCACCCTCGGAGGGGCCCAGGAGCCCGGCTGCCTCCCTGGCTGCTGCCCTGCGCTGGGCTGCTGGCTCCAAGGACGCCTCCGCCCTGGCCCCAAGCCCGCTCCCGGTCAGCCCCTGGCAGGGCTCTCCCGAGCGAGCTGCACTCTCCCTGCTTTGGTGCCCCAGACTTAGAATTTTCTGCATTTGACATTAAACTGCATCGTTCGTGTGTTGGCTGAGTCCCCCGAAAGCCCCGCAGCCCCTCTGAGCCTGGTTGTCATGTTCCTCGGTCTTTGCTGCATCTCAGACCGTGGCCGGTGTGTCCCTCGCAGCCGGCATTGCCACCCGGCCAGTGCCCGTGTGACAAGGTCCCAGTGACCTGGGACACCCCGCTGACCATCAGCTTCACCCCGGGGCGTCCCCTCTCTGGTTTCTGAGCCAGGGCTCCTCTCACCATCCCGTGGTACCTCCCAGGGATGGAAAACAGGGTCTCAGAGGTGCCCCTTTGCCATCTGCAGAGCACCAGCTCTCGACCAGAGCATCTCACCTGCCTGTCCTTGTCCTTTCAGGAACGAGGTGACCAAAATGAAATTCGAAGGGAAAACTTTCTATTTATACGTAAGTCAGAAAGAGGTGAGTGCTCGCCCTTCCCGTGGGACTTCCCGAGCGCAGCCACGGTCGTTCCTTCAGCAGCTTCTCCACAGAGCTGGCAGGTTGCAGCCTGCAGCAGCATCACCCTGTGCCTGGGACACAGGCACAGGGACAGGGGCTGCGGCTCGGTGGCAGCGCTGGGGTCACCTCCCTGCTCCTGCTGGCACCTTGCTCCGGGCGTTGGAGCCTGCAGACAGCGGGTTAGACCCCGGCTGGGCCGTGGCGAGGGCTCTGCCCTCAGCAGCACCCCGGGACCCCCCGCAGCTTCTCGCCGCGTCTGCTGCGTGCTGCGCGTGGGATTATCGTGGTTGTTCGTGACCGCTCGGTCAGCCCTGGGTAACGAAATCAGCCAGAAAACCTCTGGCTGAGGAGGTCGAGCCGTCAGGGTGATCTTCTAAAACATGTGTGTCTGGATACTCAAAAGGGCGGGTGAGAGCAGGGGGCAGCAGGGCACTGCCCGTCCCTCGCGCCAGTGTGGGCTGCTGCTCCAGCTGTTGTCCTGAGCGGCTCTGGAGGAGCATCTGCCCCGCGCTGGTGCTGCTCTCCAGCTGCTCCGGCCTCCGTCCACACTCCCAGCGCTGCCCAGTGAGCACCACTCACCCCTTCCCTGCCAACTCCTTGTCTTTCTCCTTTAGGAAAAGAAAATTGTCCTTACGTATTTTGCCCCGACACCAGAAGCCTGCAAACACCTCTGGAAGTGCGGGATAGAGAACCAGGCGTTCTACAAGTGAGTGCCGGGCTGCCCAGGAGCACGTGGTGCTGTGTCCTCCCCACACAGCACCCGCCCCAGGGCTCCGTCCAGGGACCGCGGTGGTGCCCCAAAAGTGCCGGTGTCCCTGGTCTGGGGGCTGTGCCCCGTGGGGTCCCCCTGCCCCAACCCCGCTGTGCTCACCCCTCCGCAGCAAACCCTCGATCGGGGGGGATGGACACTGGCAAAACTCAGGGAGTATTTTCTGACCTCGTATTCGAGGGTGGATTTTCAAAATGGCTTCGCGGGGTCTGTTTGTGCTGAATCCTGCACAAAAATCCCCACTGAGGTCGAGCCCGTGCCCCGGGGTGCTTTAGACGAGGCTGCCTCTACTGGGGATGGCGCACAAACTTGCAGAAATAATCTGCTTCCGAGCCCTTTGGGAACAAGTTTATTATTTTGGGGAAACGTCCAAGGGAGCGGGGAGGTGGCATGCGGGCTGGGCTGCAGCCCCCAGCCTGGGCAGTTGGGGACAGTGGCTCCAGGGACCATCCCCGCTGGCTGCCTGGTGCCCAGGGACCTCTGGGCTGCGGGGAGCTCCTGCCTGGGGAGGACAGGGAAGGTTTTCCCCGCTCCCAGGAGCTCTGGACTGTGGCCACCAAGGCAGCGTTTCTGCCCCTGGTTTGGTTAATTGGGCTGTCAGACAGAAAGGGAGAAGTCACGGCTGACCAAAACACCAGGGAGGTGCCAGGTGGAACAGCTTGGTCTTAGCACCCTGCTCATGTTGTACTTCAAAAATAGCCTGTGTTGTGCTTTGTAATGAGTTTTATTTTAATCAGCGGGATGAAGCGTGTGATGTATCCTCTGTGGGAATACTGCAATCAGCAGCTGCAATCAGCAGGTTTCAGTCCTCATTATATTAACATGAAATGAAATTGCAATATTGCTTTACAAATCTTTCCGTGATTAATCACGTCAGTAAATTACCGCTGGGTCCTGCGCCCGGCGGAGTGGACTGTGGGCTTGGCTGAGGGGCTGCTGGGCTCATCCCGGGGCAAGCAACCAGCTCCCGTGGGATGAGGAGGAGACAGGACTGTCCTTCCCGGTGGTTTTACCCACCACCAGACAGACCAGTTCCTGCACCCCTGGGCTGGGCAACCGCCGGCAGGGACGTGCCGAGCTGGTGGAGAAGCTGCGGGGTGATGCCATGATGGTCCAGGTGCTCGTGTTGGTGCCACCCCACTGCTGCCAGAGGCTTTTTTCATTCGCGGTGGTGTTTCACATCTCCAGGGCTTTGCTCTTCTAATTTGGCTTCGTGGCTCCCCCTCCGATGCTGGGAGTCGGTCTGGGGCGATGATGCTGTACCGGCATCAGCAGAACAATCCGTCCCCATCACCGGCACGGTGTGCTGGAAACTAAACGAGGCGAAGGCTTGGCCGTGAAGCGGTGCCAGGGCCGTACCCCGCCCGGGCGCTCAGCAGGATGCTCACGCAGCTCTTGATGCTGTTGCAGGTTGGAGAAGTCGAGCCAGGTCCGGACGGTGTCCAGCAGCAACTTGTTCTTCAAGGGAAGCCGGTTCCGATACAGGTAAATAATGACAGGAGGTGGCAGCTACTGGAGAGGTCTTTGGATGCTGCTTTGGACATGCTGTGGGGAGCAGCTCAGGGCTGCAGGGGTCCGAGGACCTGCTCGGGGTCACTGGAGGAGCTGCCACCCCGAGGCCGTCACCACTTCTCCCTGTGTTTCACACCGACATCCCTCTCCCCAGCCCCAGCTGTGGAGGGTCAGGCATGGAGGAGGGGAGGGGACATGGCGGGGACTTTGGCGTTTGTTTCCTGAGACCAACTGGTGAAAAGAATCACCACAATTCCTAAATTCTTGGCGTGGGGTTGCTGCTCCTCCCTGGCCCTGGAGTGAGAGCCTGGACCTGGGACCTTGTATCTCAGCAGCATGAGAGCCCCCGGTGCATCCCAGCTGCGCACGATACCAGCACCCTCCTCGCTGTCACAGGAGGGCCCGGACACCCATGATGTGTCCCCCACCCCCGGAGGGGAGGTGACCCCACGGTGCCCAGCAGCTCATGTCAGGAGAAGCAGCAAAATGTGGCGGCAGAGGTGTCAGCCCAGCCCTTCCCTGTGCTTCCCATCACCCCTATTTCCAGCAAATATTCCAGTTTCCCCCGGAGCTGTGGGGAGAGCCCCCAACACAGTCCCTGTGCGTGGGGAGGGGGCCAGGCCATGCCGGCATGTGCCGCGGGGCTCTCTGGTGCGGTGCTCACGCCCTCACGGCTGCTGTTCTTGAACCACCCGCAGCGGCCGCGTTGCGAAGGAGGTGATGGAGTCCAGCGCCAAGATCAAGAGGGACCCCCCGGAGATTCACCGGTAAGAGCCCAGCAGCAGTGGCACAGCGCGGTGCAGCCCGGGGGATCTCCTGGGGATTCGGTACCCGGCTCCCCAGGGCAGCGGACGGAGCCGTGGGACTGAAGCGGGAGAGCTGCCATGACCTGGGGCTCCAGCACCATGCAGGGCTCTGACACCATCCCCATTCTCGTCCCCAGGGCAGGGCTGGTGCCGAGCCGGAGCTGCCCCTCCATCACCCACGGCCCCCGCCTGAGCAGCGTGCCCCGCACCCGCAGGAGAGCCGTGCACATCTCCATCATGGAAGGTAGGGCACGGGGCTGCTCCCCACCCGCTGCCGGGGCTCGGGAGCCGAGAGCGCCCCAGCGCCGGGGACACGCGCATGTGTGCACACGCATGCATGCACACACGCTCACACCCCCAGATGGTTTCTGTAGCCCCCGCTGCTGGTGTGGGGATGCTGGGGCAGGGGGGTGGTCCCTGGGGTGTCCCACCGGTTGTTGCTCTTGTGGCTTGAGGCCAGTTTGGCATCAGTAGCTGAGCCCAGGCAAACCCGAGGGCGGGTTCTGGGGCAGAATTTTCTGGAGCAGGAGCCAAGCGGAGGAGAATTTCTCAGCAGTGTTAATTTACGTTAAACTGGGCGTGCAGCAAAAGGCTCCAGTTTGCCCTGAGAGCTCGGGCCTGGGGTGAGCCCTGCTGTGGCGTTACCCTGGCGCATCTCGCTCTGCTCTTCCCAGTCTGAAAGCGAAGCAAACCTGCCTGGAGAGACAAGGCGTGCCAGCAGTGCAGGGTGGTACTGGGAGCTGCTGGGGCAGGGTCTGACCACACTCAGGAACAAACTGGGCTGCAAAAATGCTTGTCACCCCCCTGGGAGCTGCTGCTGGCTGGCAGATGGCCACTGCAAGGGCTTGCCAGGCTGGAGCACTCTGCCAGCCTGCGGGCACTCTGCAGCCAGGACCGGGGCCGTGCAGGGGTGGGAGGCACCGGGCAGAGGGCAAAACGCTGGGACCAGCCCTGGAGCTGCCCCACAGGGCTGGGGGCAACACTGGGGGCTGTGGCAGCGGTACCCGCTGGTGATGGCAGTGTCTGACTCCTGGTGACACTGAGGTGCATCGGGGCCATGTGAAGATGCACAGGACTCTGGAAAACTGGGAGGTGGATGAGGAAACGGGGATGGCTGGAGAGTGGTGCCAGGGGGTGGGTGCACCCCCCTGGACGGGCTGCGGGGCCAGCCCCTGCCCTGGCACAGCCGCACCAATCCTGGACAGGGTGCGGAAGGGCTGCCTGCCCAAAGGGATGGGTCCCTTGGCCCAGGAAAGGGATCAATTTCCACCGAGGGAGTGCAGGGCTGGTGTCCGTGCCGATTCCCGGGGCAGGAGCATGGCTGGCAGCCGCGGCTGCCGGCAAACAGGGTCACCTCCGCCACCCAGCTAAGTGTGAGCACCCTCTCCCCCGCCTCCCACGTGTGCTGCTGTGAAGCAGCAAGAGCATTAAACAGCCTCCACGATCACTTACCCTGGCACGGCCCCCGGCACCACCCCTGCCTGGCAGCTGCGTTTCCTCACTCTCACTTCAACTTAGTCCCATAAAAACGCGTGATCTCAAAATAGCCCCAGCCCGCGGCCAGCGGCCCCAGCGCCGCTTGCATCAGCCGTGCCAGTGGGCGAGCAGCCGTCCCCGCACCCCGTCGCCGTCCCCCTTGGCTCCCCGTGCCGCTGCCCGGGCCACCATGGTGAAGTGCCTGGTAAAGATTGAAACCAAAGTCAGCGTCCACCTGCGGCTGGTCAACCACTGCTGCCGGGCGGTGCGGGTCCGCGTGCTGGCCCTGGGGCCGCGGCTGCTGGCTCACGCTCGGGGGGCTCCGCCGCTCCTCCCGGCTCTCCCTGGCCGAGGCCGCGACGCTCTGCAGGGCCCCAGGGATGCTCCAGCGCCAGGTAATGCTGCGCTGTGCGGGGTCCGTGGGGGTGTCCCTGAGGGCTCCCCGCGACCACAGCCCCGGCGGGGAGAGGTGTGGGAGGCAGGATGCATGGGGCGGGGAGAGGGCTGGGGTCTCCCGTGCTGGCTGGACCCTGGGTTGGTATCACCATGAAGCAGCTCCAGTTTGGGGCCAGACCCCGTTTTTCCCAGATTTTCTAGCTGTTTGTGTCCGTCCTGTGGAGCAAGCAGCTGGCAGGATGGTTTGGGGGGGGACCAGCAATGCTCCATCGCAGTGATGAGCAGGAGAACCCCCACCCATCAGCTGCCCTCCCTGGGCAGCCGAGCTCTGCCCGCCCCGGTGGGTGCCCACCCCAGCGGGTGCCAGGAGGGGCTGTTCACAGGAGCCCTGTGACACAAGAAGCCAAAGCTGTCAGGGTGAGAACATGTTTACGCCTCCACTGTGCTCACATTGGTGCCCGCGGTGGCACTCGCGTTAAGCTGAGCTGATCCGGAGGCATCCGGGGGGGTATTTACAAGCAGGAGGGTGCAAAGCCCCAGGGAACGCAGGCTCCGGGCTCTTCGGGGTGACACCCCCACCGGGGGAAACGCCTGGCCCCCCCGCACCGGGCTGCATGGTTGCACTGGGACCTGCTGGTGCCGGCCACCACCACCCTCAGACCCCCTCCCTGAGATGCTGCGCTGGTGCCCGCCCGTCCCACAGCGCCTGCCCCCCCTCACTGGGGAAACTACGAGAAGCAGGTCCTGCACTTGTGCGGTTTCGCAGAATTTGGGGTGTTTTGGGGGAGTTGGTGGGGAGAAGGAGCTGCCGAGGGCAGAGGCTCTCCCACAGCGGGGTCGGCCGTGCTGCCCGCGTGGGGCTCGGCTCAGCTGGGACCCCACTGTGCCTTGCCAGGGTGCAGGGGTCTGGGGTGGGGGGGGATACACTGGTGGGAGGTAAATCCAAAAGGGATAAACCCGTAAGGATCTACCCATAGGGATTGCCCCACAGGCTGCAGCAGCCTCAGCTGACTCCACTGTCGCCACGGGGAGAACTCACTCCCAGTCCCCGGCTCGGGACCCTCAGGGACCCACTGGCTGCCTCAGCACAGCCCCCTGGGACGTGTTTCTGCACCCCTACTGCTGCTGTGGCCGCGTGTCCCGGCCCAGCCCTGCCCGTGTCCGGGTGGCGTGGGCAGCCTGCCCACGGTGACGGCATCGCCAGTGGTAGAGGGGGTGCAGGCGGCTGCCGGGGGGGGCTGTCCCCTCAGAGCTGGACGGGGACGTGTCCGTGATGGCTTCGCGACAGCCCTGGCGACCTGCCCGCTGTCCGGGCTGACAGCGGGCGGCTGGTGCTGACGAGTCACGCGGGTGTTTCGGCATCACCGTCGCGGTCACGAGCTGCAGCTTCGGGGCTGGGGCTGCCGGCCCCGAGGGACCAGAAACCGCCGCAAAGCCCAGCCCGAGCGGCCGTGCGCCGTGCCTGGGCAAGGCGAGGGGGTGGGTTTCCAGCGGTGGAAGGGACCTCCTGCACCACTGAGCGTCCCCTCTCTCCCCGCTGCTGTCCCCCCAGGTCTGGAGTCCCTGCGCGACAGCGCCCACTCGACGCCGGTGCGCTCGGCCTCCCACGGCGACGCCTTCGCGGCCCCCGGGCGGAGCGGCCGCGCCGAGAGCAGCGAGCGGGTGGCCGTCATCGCCGACGAGAACTACAGCCCGGCCGACAGCGTGCTGCCCACGCCGGTGGCCGAGCACAGCCTGGAGCTGATGCTGCTCTCGCGGCAGGCGAACGGGGCCCCGTGCAGCATCGAGGAGGAGAAGGAGTCGGAGGCCGGCACGCCGGCGGCGGCCGAGGCGGAGGAGGCGGGCGGCGAGCTGCGGGCGCTGTGCCCCGGCGCCGGCGGGCCGGGGGCCGCGCAGGCCGAGCAGGTGAATAAGTTTGTTTTAAGTGTCCTCCGTTTGCTCCTTGTGACAGTTGGACTCCTCTTTGTTTTGCTCCTCCTCCTCATCGTCCTTACCGAGTCCGACCTTGACACTGCCTTTTTCCGTGATATCCGCCAGACCCCCGAGTTCGAGCAGTTCCATTACCAATACTTTTGTCCCCTCAGGCGATGGTTTGCCTGCAAAGTCCGCGCCGTGGTAAACCTGCTCATTGACACCTGAAGGCAGGAGACGCCACGTTAAGTAGCCGGGGGCCTGGGGAGAGACCTGCCGCCGTCCCCCCCGCGCGCGGGACCCGCCGGGGCGCCTTCGGCACACACACACTGTTTCTCCCTTCCCGACCCGGAGCACGGCGCGGCGGCCGAGGAGGCGGCTGGCCGGGAGGAAGAGGAGGGTGGACGCAGCCCCCCCCCGGGGCCTCCTCCTCGCCGCGCTCGGCCGCGCTGCTCCCCCCACCCCGGAGCCCGCACAACACCCGGACCGTTTCCATTCTCGCGGAGGCGCGTAAGACTTCGGAAGCACCGAGCAAAGCGAGGAATCTGTTTTTACCGTGGCCACCCATCGTTGTCCGAGCACCCGCTGGGAGAGCCGCGATGCTGCGGCACGCAGGAGCTGTCGCGATGGTGCTACTGAGGATTAATTTCAACACTCGTGTACTGTCCAAGTTACTCAATCCACCACTGTGCACCCCAGCACCACCACGCTCT
The DNA here is from genome assembly GCA_009769605.1 of Bucorvus abyssinicus. Lineage (NCBI taxonomy): Eukaryota > Metazoa > Chordata > Aves > Bucerotiformes > Bucorvidae > Bucorvus > Bucorvus abyssinicus. The sequence continues at coordinate 21,953,051 of CM020038.1, forward strand.
GCTTCGCAGAACCTCCCCCTGGCTCTCCGGAGTCTACCGGGGCAGGGGGGGATGCCCCGGTTCCCCTCCGGCTGCCAGGCGGGTGGGAGCCCTCGCCCCGCGCCCCGGATTTGGCCTTTCATCACTTTTCCTCAGCCTTGAAGCGTCGGTGCTCCCGAGGGCGGGGAGAACACGGGCAGGCGGGAGCACGCCAGGAGCTGGCAGTGCCCATGTCAGATGGATGAAGACCTTTAGCCTCCGAAAGTTGTACCTGTTTTGTACAAAAAACAAAAAGAACAAAAAAAACAAAAACAAAAACAAAAAACCCAACCAAAAAGAGACTGTTTCGAGGTCTATTTTAACAATGAGATGCTATTTTGTTACCGAGTCTAACCGAGTCTTTTTTTACTGTACGGAGCGGGTGGCCACGGTGCACGGTCCCACACGGCTCACGCTGAGCAGGGGGGTTCGGAGAAAACACTTTTGGAGTCAGCGCGGACAAACCCGCCGCTGGCTCCGGGACAGAGCGAGCGGGAGCTCACCTGGGACGTGTCCGAAGATGAACGGGACGGAGCGGCAGGAGCAGAGGGGACGCTGCACAAGGCGATGGACAACGCTCAGTCCGATCTGTTCTAAGCAAAAATCAACAAACCGACTCGTGGCACGTGTGGCGGAACCGGCGGCACCGTCGGTGAGCCGGGAGGCAGCAGTCGACGTGCACAGGGAGCAATAAACGCCGGTTCTGGGTAGTTTGGGCTGGAAAGTTGGACACAGTGAACAAAGCCAGGGGAGAACAGGCGAGCAGGTTTTCTTTCATCTCAGGGAGAGATTTTCCGTCAGCTGGGGCCATAACCGCGGCTTTACAAAGCCTGATTCCCGCGTTCTTGTCTCTGAGCATCCCACCACCGGGGCGGAGGAGCGCGACGGGGACGTCGGCCGCTCCTGCGGCCCCACGACCGGCCGGACTCGCCCCCTTTGTCGTGGCAATAAGGAGAGCGCGGCCCCGCTGAACCACCGTCCTGAAGAACTCGGCTGAAGAACTGGGCCGCGGCCACGCTGGGGCCGAGGAGGGTTTCGCGCCGCCCCCGAGCAGGCGGGAGCCGCGGCGGAGCGTCGGTTCTGACATCCTAATCCTGTTTTATGCAACGCAGCAGAATTAACTCTTAGCGTAGTGTTCCTACCTCAGCCCGTAGTCACTCGTGTTTCTATGCAGTGCGTGGTAGTCCCGAACCCGACGTTTCTCACCCCGGTTAACGACGCGGTGTGTCCTCTCCTCCTCCTCCCTGCTGACATGGTGACAGCACGGCCCTGCAAAGCGGCCCTGAACCTTCCCCGCTGTCGGCTTTCCCTCGCACAGCGGCACCGCCAGCCCTCGCTTACCGCTGCGGGGTTCACCCAGCAGAACCCCGAGAGCCGGCGGGGCCCCGTTGTGTTGTCCCCGTCCGCCCCGTGTGCCGCCTCATGTCTCACCACCGTTGGGTTTCCTGTCTTCGTATGAAGTGTTGTTCCCGTAGGTTCTTATAGCCGAGAAACCAGTACGTCCCATAATAGCGTCCTGCATCTTTAAGCAGTAGACGGTAAAATACCTGAAAATGTGAATTTCTTAGTTTTCATAACAAAAAAATAATCTAGAGATTAACCTTTCATGTGCCAAATACTGTAAGTTACATTTTTCCCTTCAAAATGTACCTTTTTCTACATATTCAATACCTTAGTTAGCATAAAATCATTGGTGCCATGAGAAGTATTTTTAAACTGAAATAAATATTTAAATCTCCTGAAAGCACGAGTCGGGGTGAGATCTGTTCAGCATTCCAGGGGCGGCGCCGGGTTTTGAGTTAAAACTCAGCTCCAAACTCATGGCTTTGGCCTTTTGGGGTGATGAGGGAGCTCAGGCAGCTGCTCCCAGTTCAACTCACAACCCCGGAGCTTCCCCAGCAGCACCAGCCCACGGGGAGACCCTCCTTCTGCCCCTGGAGGGGGCTAATTAGCCACCAGCACCTTCATTAGGGACAGACCATGCTGGCCCCCGGCTGGCCCCGAGAGCTGGCGGATCCCCATGCAGGCTGGAAGACGACGAGAGCTCCATGTTCCCCAACCACAATCTTTAAGAACTGCCTCTTACTCATGGCAAGAACCCGACTGGTCCAGCGTTTTCTCTGGAGTTTCACTGAAAAATAACTGGTATGGGGGGAAAACGTCTGGTTTGGTACAATCCCTGCCCCGGCAGGACCGGCGTTTCACTTCAGGTAAAGAAGAGGATGCCAAAGGTCGTTTAGAAGGTTTATTTTAAAGCTTTTAAAATACACTTTTGTCCTGAGAAAACAGTTACTGTAGGAACAGCTTGATAGGGATTAAACAAATCTAATGCAAGAAGGAAAAAATCATATCTGAGCCTTGTGTTTTATTCTCTGAAGACGTAAAGGCGGCCACTGGAGTTGCCACCCACTAAGACGTTCCTGGTGGGATGAATGACGTTGATGGAGCACACGGAGGTGAGGAGGTCGGGGTTGCAAAAGGCATGCAAGATATCCCCCGTGTCTTGGAAGACTTCGATCTGCCTCGGCCGCAGCAGGCTGCCCACCACGAAGCAGTCATCCCGCTTCGGCTCCCAGATGGCTCTGAACCTGCTCAGCCAGCGCCCCGTGTTGTTGTTGTGTCTTCAGAGGAACAAACCGGGGGAAGAAGGAAGAGAGAAACATTCCTCTCACTGTTCCATTTGCTTCAACCCGTCTTTGTTGCCTACGAAACCACCAGCAGGTTCATGCAGGACAGCCCGTGTGCCCGGGGGGTCACTGGCCTGGGACGGGTGGGAGGGGACAAAGCAACAGGAGACATAGCGGAGGGTTCTCTGGCAGAGGGGACTGAGAGTCGAAGCAGTTACGCTCCAGGGTTGTGTATTTTAGTCAAAGTAGGACAAACATTGAGCCACAGGCTGGTCTGGGTGGGAAGGGACCTTCCGAGCTCCCCCAGCCCACCCCCCTGCAGGGAGCAGGGACATCTGCACCCAGAGCAGGGGGCTCAGAGCCCCAAGGGCCAACCTGACCTGCCATGGTGCCAGCCACGGGGCTTCTCCCACCTCTCGGGGCAACCTGGGCCGGGGTCTCAGCACCCTCAGCAGCAGCAATCTCTGCCTTCTCTCTGCTCTCAATCTCCCTCTGTCAGTTGAACCCATCAGCCCTTGTCCTGTCACCACAGGCCCTGATCGAGGTCCTCCCCAGCTTCCCTCGAGCCTCTCAGTAAACTGCAAACTAACAATTTTACCCAGTCACTCATCCAGCTCCTTCACAAACCGCCCCCGACAGTGACTCTCCCTTCGGGAGCACAAAGGTCTTGAGACTCCACCCAAAACCATGCACTTCACCGTTAAGAAGAGGACTTAGATATTCAAAGAACACACTCAGAAAAAGCCCTCTGAAACAGAACTCGTTTTGACAGTCACAGAACGGTCCATTCCGTTCAAGACACCAAAGCTTTGCTGTGGACCTCCCCAGCTCCAAGCCGGCCGTGCCCAGCTCGTGCTTTAGAACAGCAGCACCCCTGAGGAGCTGGGCAGGGTCTCAGCCTCAGAGGGTCCCGGGGCTGCCCACGGCCCCAAGGCTGGTGGGACACACAGCACCGCATGGCCTCTGCCCCCCCGGCCCCATCCCTGGATGCCGCCGGCGCAGGTCCCCGTCCCGGGGTGTTCTGCTCACCTGACGGTGCTGAGGAGCGCGGCTGCCGAGGACAAGGAGCTGGTGTCGTAGATCCTGCAATACAGAACAGGGAGTTCCCACCGCGCACGCACGTTCGGAGGGGCAGCTCTGTGCCCACAGAGCACAGCCCAGCGCAGGCAGACCCTCAGGAGTCTGGAGAGCGGTAACGGATGGCACAGAAACACCAACACGGCCACTGAAACCAGTCAGTGTGCTGGTTTAGTTGGACTTGCTTTAGCTAGAACCAGAGGTTCTCCTGTCTGAACACTGAGACGGGACAGAACAATGGCTGGTGTTTGGACAGGGTTGGAGCACCCTGCTCTACTGGAAGATGTCCCTGTCCACAGCAGGTTGGAACTAGGTGATCTTTAAGGTCCCTTCCAGCCCACACCACTCTGACTCACTGGGACAACCGACAGGCTCCTCCAGCCCAGTACATCCCGTCCGTTTGGCTGCTGCACGAACAGGCTGCCCAGGGGAGAACACCAAACAGGCAGCAGTGAAACGCCACCACCACCTGCCCCAGTGCAGCCCCAGACCTCCTTGACTGATGGAGAAACCACCCACGGATCTCCCGTTCTGGGCCCTCCTTCACCCTGACAGACCACTGGGATCCCACCCCCCAGGGAAAAGCGTTGGAGGAGGTGCCCAGTTAAAGGCTGCTGGTTTGTCCGTGCAGATGGCAGTGAACACATGAACCACGTCAGTTTTCCCCACTCTGTCGAGCGCAAATACTCTGGTTTACTCCTATCCACCCTGTGCCCTGACGCCTGCTCTGGTCACGCCGAGGATTTACAGTTCTCATAACCGAGCTCACTGCAGAGGACAGATCTCCAGGTACCTCTAGGAGATACCTGGCAGGAAGGAGTGCGACAGCAAGGCAGAGCTCACAGCTCTCCTCTGGGTGTGGAAGGGGAAGAGAGAAAAGCCCGTTTCTGGACAAAAGGTGTAAACCTGCACCACACTCGGATCCCTCCCAGGACGCGTGTACTTACCCACCGCAGAAAAACACCCACAACCTGCAGAGGAGGGGCCCAGCGTCCAACCTGGCCTTGACTGGGCCCCCCGTTCTCCACCTGCCGTTCTGACACTGTTGAGGATTCCCCAACGCGTTCAGGGCGAACACGCAGGCGCAGTCGGGCGTTACGTGGGCAGAGCCCCTGATCTACAGCCACAGAACTCCCCAGTGCAGACAGCTCGATCTCCAACGCCGCCTGGCACCGGGCGGTGCCGGGGCTGGAATGCCGGACTGGCCCCAGGGAGCCAGCACTGCCGGCACTGCACCTCATTCTGGTTCTAAGCGTTTTCTGGTGGTGTTCAGGAGCCAGGTTTGGAGTTTGGCTGGTTTGGTTTTGGGGTTTTTTGTTTGGTCGGTCTGTCTGGTTTTTAAAGAATAGCGGTACCTCTGTATTTCACTGTTCACCATGAAATATTCTTCAGGAAAATAAGAATTAGGAAAAAAACCCTCAAAAATCATTAAAAACAATGTTAAAAATGCCAAATCAAGCGAATCTTTATCACTTTCATAAAACAATCTCCCAGTGACGGGTAACGCAGACGGAAATAATACTAAACAGAAAGCACCCGTTGAGGTTCTCCACAGAGGGCTCCTCCCGCAGCACCTTACCTCAGCTTGTCGTCGGCGCACACTGTCACCACCCTCCTCCCGGTCACAGGGGAGAAGTAGGCAGAGGCGACGCTTTTTTGGTGTCCCTTGAGGGAGCTCACAGGCTTGTTCCCCTTCGACTTCAGGCATCGCATGTCAAAAATAGAAACGTCCCTGCAACACATGGGTCACTTCAGAGGTGGCAGCTCAATAATTACTCTCCACATGCCAAAACGGCTCAAGAGACCCATGGGGTTTGGGAGCTGCATTTAGAGCTTTCTTCACTCCCACGGCCAGTGGCTCCACGGGGTTCTGAGCCCCGAAACCAGCCCAGCCCAGCCCAACAGCACATTCAAATCCCTCCACGCTGCTCTGTCAAAACCCACGGGGACTCCTAAGGGCATTCTGTACCCATTACCAAAGGTGAAGGGAGGTCAGGGTGTGTCACATCTGAAATCCTCCCAACAACAAAAACCTTGACGCCGCAGAAGCTCTGACTATACGCTGGGGCTGATGAATCGCCTCGTTGCCAGCTGCTCCTGCCCCCCAAATACCTTCAGACACTCTGCAGGCAGAGCACTGCGAGCAGAGTGACTGCAGTTCGCTCCGAGCTACATACATGGAGCCAGCAGCGATGAAATACTGTTTGTTCACCGGGTGGACGTGGACTGTCCTCGTTCTTGTGAAGCCGATGTCTGCACAAAGCTCTGTCGATGTTCCTGGTGTCCGTCTGTCCAGCGTGGCGACATGGCCATCCCAGTACCCTACTATTGCAGTGGAAGCGTTATCCTCCAGGAAGTCAAAGGAGGAGATTTCTTCACATCGAAGTACCTGAGCGTGGAAAGGTCAAACGTCACCAAAGCTACTCAGTGAAATACAGTTATTCACAATATAACAGGAGGCAGGAATGGGAACGTGGCTTCCCGTAACTCAGGAGATCAGGGCCAGGCTGTCCAATCATCCCACCCCCGGCAGTTTCCTCTCGAAGCAGCCATTAGCCACCAGTGTAGAAATGCTGCAGGAAAGTGTCCAGGTTCTGCCCTGCCTGCATGTGCAGACTCCCCCAGTAGCAGACACAGTCTTCCCAGCACTCTCAGAGGTATCACAGGGCTGGCTGGGTTGGCAGGAGGTAAAAACGGAGCTGGAGAAGGGCAATTCTCTTCTCCTGACCTCTACAGACATTTCTGTGCAAGCATTTGTCTCAAAAAAGAGTTGACCAGACCTCCCTGGCCTCTCGACCAGCACCACAGAACCTTCCAGGCAGCTGCACCCCACCTGAGACACAGGGCCTCTACGGGCTGCGAAAAAGCTTTAAACTGGGGTAGCTGGTTCTGTGCTCCAGCGCTGCAGAGCGGCTCAGAACCACCTCTGCGGGACGGACATCGGGAGGTACTGGCTGTTACCGTGCTACTGAGTAGGAAGCCATCTCCCTGGTTTTATGACATTAATTAAAGGTTAATTCCTGTGTCCTTGTGGAAATGGAATCTTGAACCTCCTGAACAAAATGACCCACAAGTAACAACTCACGTCCAAAGAGACCAGAAGCTGCAGCAGCGCACGGCAGGGCCTGTGGCAGAACACTCACCTCATCGAAGACAGCTCTGGTGACATCGCCACAGCGCAGAGTGTCATTGCTCAGGGACAGCAGGTGAGCGGGGTTACAGGGCGAGAAGTGCATGCAGGTGATTGAGGCATTGTGTATGGAAAAGGCGTGGGCTCCTTCCGCAGACTGACAGTCCTGAAAAACAACCGAGACTCAGCGGGTGCCGGTCACTGCCCTGACTGCCGTTAATGACCCCAACTTTCAAGGTGAAGTCTCTGGTTTTCAGTGTTCTTGGGCTGCTCTGGGTAACTGTATGGAGAAAGCAATGGAGTGTGTGGAGACATCACAGAATCCCAGACTGGTGGAGGCTGGCAGGGACCTCTGGGCATCACCCCGTCCAACCCCCTGCTAGAGCAGGGTCCCCACAGCAGGGTGCCCAGGAGGGCGTCCAGGCGGGTTGGGGATCTCTCCAGAGCAGGAGACTCCACAGCCTCTCTGGGCAGCCTGGGCCAGGGCTCCTCACCCTCACACCAAAGAAGTTTCTCCTCCTGCTCAGCTGGAACTTCCCGGGTTCCAGTTTGGGCCCGTTGCCCCTTGTCCTGTTGCTGGGCACCACTGGGCAGAGTCTGGCCCCTCCTCCTGACCCCCCTTTAGCTCTTGATCCCATTCAGGAGGTCCCCTCTCCGGCTGCTCTTCTCCAGCTGAACAGCCCCAGGGCTCTCAGCCTTTCCTCGGCACAGAGATGCTCCAGCCCCTCCTCATCCTCACAGCCTCCCCTGGACTCTCTCCAGTAGCTCCTTGTCTCTCTTGAACTGGGGAGCCCAGCACTGGACCCAGCACTGGACCCAGCACTCCTGATGTGGCCTCAGTGGGGCAGAGCAGAGGGGGAGGAGAACCTCCCTCGAAACTCAAGAGGTTAATGGCATTGCAAAAAACGAACAGAAAACCTGCGTGTGTGAGAACTCCAGGCAGCTGGCCTGGGTGACACAGAGCGTGGGGGGGTTACAAAGGTGTAAATCAAGGCAGGAATAGGGATTCTTGCTGCAGGTGTAACTGTGAGTTGCCTTGAACGATAGTGAGACTCTGCAAAGCCCTCTGAAGTTCCCAGAGCACCAAACCCCAAGGTGGTTTTCAGCAACAGGGTCAGTAAATCCGTGCTAGCATATACACAGGCAGAGCACTGCTCTCTCTGCCCTCTGGAAAAACAGGGACTCCCCACAGCCACCCCAAATCCGTACAAACTCAGCACACGAACACTGGAGCATCTGCTTCCCCTCACTCTCCAAAACCTTGCTGTGCTACAAGGGTGCTGAAATTAGGTCCAGAATCTCTCCATGGTGAACTGCAATTCTAACACTCACTGACAGCAGCGTTTCAGCTCGTGACCCATTTTCCTCCGCTCTGCCCCACAACATTACCAGGGCAGCCCCTCCTCCCCTTAAACCTGGGCTCGCCAAGGACCAGACAGGCCTTTCGAGCAATTCCAGTGAGGCTCAACTGAACAGACACCCTGTGTCACCCGTGAGCACAGGGACAGTCTAAGCCTGACAAATGATGCTGGAGGCTGTGCCCCTCCTGCCCACCCCATCCACAAGGCCAAGAGCACACCCACAACTCACCATATTCCAGAGCCCGACCTGCCCGTACGAGTCCCCAGCCGCCACGAGGAGGACGCTCTCAGAAGGATGGATAGCCATGGAACACACCCGATGCTTCACCACCTTCCGGACGTTCTCCTGGCTGAGCACCATGCTGTGCAGGGTCTCTTGGTACCTAGACACCACCAGCAACACGTGGGCGACTCAAGAGAGGCAGGAGGGGCAACGAGACCATCCCCAGTTTTTAGCTGCTGTCCTCAGGTTACCTTTCCAGATCAGGTGTGCACTTCTCAGTATCTTCAGCTTTCATCTGCTGGCAGAAAGGCAGCATTTAGCAATTAGAACCCCAGCTACATCACGTTATCCACAACAATGGATGGTAACTACCGATACCTCACTTATCCTCATCCAGGTCGTCAGTAAGTCCTCTGCCACTTCGCTGTTCCCCAGCCGGTCTTCCAGGACCATGGGCAAAGGACCAGCAGGAACCCGGGGCTGAAACGACATCGGCAACTGTCATAACTCAGAACAACGCACATTACACATAGGGTGAGTTGTTCCTTCCCACACACCAATTTCTGAGAACTCATCCACAAGAAATAAATATTAAAAGAAGTTTCTATCTAAATCTTACTAAAAAGTTACAGAACCGTACTGAACAGCGACAAGTGAGCCCCCTGTGTGTGCTCCTCGCCTCGCTGACACTCCAGCCAGGCTCATCCTCAAGGACTGTACAACAGAGGTTTATTCTACAGCACCATGAAGGTTTACATTCCCATCTCTCAGAGCAAGAGAATTTTTACCTGTTGCCATATAACCACATCAAAAAGGTAGTAAATATTTCAAAGGAAAATAAACCAGATCAAAGTCAAGTGCAATAACAGTGAAACCGAGGAACAGAATTTAAAGCTGCTCAGACCGACGGGCTGTTGAAAAAAGGCAAAACGTTTTCCCTCAGGACCCTCTGGAGCACCCAAACCTGCTCTGTGTCATCAGCCGAGTCACAGAACTGCGGCTAACTCTGGGAGAGGAGCGGGCAGCCGCCTGCTTGAGGGGGAAGAACTTCCCTTTCACATTGCCACTGTGCAACGTGCCTTCTCCAGTGCCTGAAGGATTCATACACACCCCCTACACACCCCCACCTCCTCCCACCCCTCCCCATCTTACATATTCCACCACTCTGGGCTGGGGTGGCAGGTCCAGCATGGCCATTCCCGGCGGCTCCACTCTCTGTAAGCGCATGGATCTCCGCGGCACCGTCTCGTCTTCTGCCTTTTTCGGCTTCACTCTGGAACAATTCGAACTCTTCACAATGAGACACAGTTAAATAACGTAAGTCCCCTGCACTGCAGCACCAGGCCACAGAGCCGGTGCCGCTCTAACGCCCTGGCCCAGACTGGTTCTGACTCTCCTCAGGAGGGCTGTCACTATTTTTTCCCTCAGTGATAGCAACGAACAAGAAGAGCACTCGGCAGTGCCAATCCTTGTACTGCGTTTTCATTTCGCTTGTAAAACACCCTGCCACTGTCACTTCCCTTCCCTCCTCATGTATAATTCATCCTTCCACTCACTGATCCAGTCGTCTCTTCCCACTTCCTTTCATCACGTATCTCACTCTTTGTCTGGACTCAGCTTGTTTTGCTGCACTGCCTGGCTCCTTTCTGCACTGCCAAATGTCTCTTCTCTGACTCTAACTGGTCACATCTACTCCCTCATCCAGCTCTCCCCCTCGATTTCTTTCCGCACCTTCTCCCATCATTTGTTATCGTCATTTAACATTTCTTTCTTCAGCCATCATGCAAAAATATCAGCAGAAAAGAAACGAAGCGTGCTTGGAATACCTTAACACAAACATCCCCAAAGGAACAAACAGTGTCACTGACGGGAAGGATATTGTCACCGTCTTCCCAAGGGACGGCAGGGGAGAGGCACTACCCAGAGCAGCTGCTCGCCAGTTCGCACAGCTTAGGACACTCAGTCGTTAGGTTCAGCTTTCCAGGGACAGCAGCTCTCCCTCCCCGCGGTACCGGGTGTGGGCAGCCAACAGCCAGCCCCCCAAGAGGGAAGAGCGGTACAAATCTCACAGGTTATTTTACCTTTTGGTGACATGAGTTTGTCTTTTCGTTGCAATTCCGTGAAGTCTTGCAGCTGACTTGAAGAGACAATCAAAAAATATTGAAAATATATTTAACAAGCATAAAAGATGAACCTGAATAAAACACAGGGCTCTAAAGACAGCAATAAACCCTACTGCAGTTATTTGTAAGGGTAATAAAAGGGATTTTTAAGCGCCGGGCTGTGCTATGTCTGCCGTGTACCAGCAGGTGCGTGTCCTGCAGCCTGGTGTGGTGAGCAGGGGAACGTGCAGCCGCTCGGGGAGGGAACTCACGTGCTGCTGCCAGGAAAGGGACGTATACAAATTAATGAAAGAGAATGAAGGAGCGTGGAAAGAAGGGCAAAGATTTGGATCAACTCATGTGTCACCATGTGAAATTCCATGGCCTTCACCTCCCAGACAGCTTCTCCAACACGAGGAGGATTCAAACAGGCTGTGTCCACCCAGACACGAGGCAGCACTCCAGCAGCACACGCCCTGTGGGCTCCTCCCAGGAGCCTCCCGAGCAGGGCAGTGAGCTGAACCCTCCCGACAGCCCCAGACCTGCCCCGCGGGCTCTCCGTTAGGTAACCCGCTGGTTGTCGGTTAGATAACCCGCCTGCATGGCACCCTGAACGCAGGAGCTCCGTGGGGAGACCACACGCTGCACAACAGGATGCTGCATGTGGGGGAGTTCTGCTTCGTTCGCTTTTTGTAAGGTTCTCCAGCGATTTCCCCTCTGGTAAAACCCAACCAGCAGCACAAACCCCACTTTATAATGCAGTCAGGGCAGCACTGGTGTCCCAGGAAGTTTCCCTGGCTGTTCTCAGATGGGTTTCACAGCGACAGGGACAACAGCACAATTGCCACACTTGGAGAGTGCATTCAGGCTCCATACAAACCTCGTGCAGCTTTAAAGCAGCAAAGAACTTGGCATTTTCTGTGATGTTCTTCAGTCGCTTCCTTTCATAGGCTGACAGCTGTGAGTACCCATCCTGCAAAGAGAGCAGCCAGTTACTCCTCATCGCACTCGCAGGTGTCCCAGGTCTGGGAGGCGAGTCACTAAAGAATGATTTCAAAGCGGCTCGATGTGTTTGTTATCAAACTGAAATACCCCTTGCAAAGCGGGGTGATCCCGCATCGGTACCGAAGCCTGTCCACACAGGTACCAGCTTGTTACACCCCCCTCCCTGGCACCAACTCTACACAAAGGGCAGTTCCCCAAAACCTTGCTAGAACAGAAACGACGGTGACGCAATAAACAAAACCCCTACACAGAGAACATTGCACATAAATGGAATATGGTCTTAGGCCACTTTAACCTTTTATAGAGGGAGGATTTGGCAAGCTGAAATGGTGACTTCAGTATAAATGAACATTGACAAAACTATCGTCCCTTATGACTGGATCAGATCCATGACACAGAAGATGGTTACTGGCAGCGCAGGAACACACTGGCGCTTCTGCGGCCAGGGTCTGTGTACGCTGACTGAGAGCAAGAGCATTGGTTTTATCCCTCAGACATTCTGAAAGCGTAAAATGAAGTTTTATACTGCCAGAGTTAAAAAGAAAAAGAACACATAGAGGAAAAATATTCTCAAACTTTACTTTTATAAACATAATAAACACGTGTCTTGAGAAAGACAACCACCTTCCCTTTGCCGCCAGCAGGAGCAACTGCACCAGGAGATGCTCCACCTGGAACAGGTCCCCAAGGCACGTGACATCCATGGCACGGGGGTGGGGACAGATACACCTCGAACATTTCAGTCCCCAGCCAAAACTGGGGGCCGGTGGCTGCGCTGCCTCGCCTAAACTGACAGAGGGAGATCGAGACCAGGGAGAAGGCAGAGATTGCTGCTGCTGAGGGTGCTGAGACCCCGGCCCAGGTCACCCTGAGAGGTGGGAGAAGCCCCATGGCTGGCACCATGGCAGGTCAGGTTGGCCCTTGGGGCTCTGAGCCCCCTGCTCTGGGTGCAGATGTCCCTGCTCCCTGCAGGGGGGTGGGCTGGGGGAGCTCGGAAGGTCCCTTCCCACCCGAACCGGTCTGCGATCCCACGATTCCAGCTCCGCTGCGGCTCCAGGAAGCAGCTCGGGCCGGGCACCCCCGCGGACGCAGGCGGGAGGCTCCGGCGGGCACTCACCGGCGGCGCGTCCCCGCCCTCGCTCCCGTCGCTCTCCGCGTCCCAAACGCCGTCCAGGTCCAGGCCGTTGGCGGGCGGGGTGCCGGGGGGCGAGGCGGGGGCCCGGGCGGGCTCCAGGCAGAGCTTCTTGCCGGCCGGGGCCCTGCCCTCCGGCCCGCCGCCGCCGTAGGCGCCCAGCAGCCGCTTCTGGGGCAGCAGCCCCCGGCCCGACACGGCCAGCGGCGTGAGCAGCACCCGCAGCTGCCGCAGCGCCACGGCCCGCTCGCCCGGCTCCGGGCTGGGCTGCGGCTCGGCCGGGCCCGTCGGGGTGGACTCCTGGGGAGAGAAACCGGGGCGGGGGGGGGGGATGTCAGCGGGGATCCGCAGACCGCGGCGTTCCCGCCGTGCCCCCGCCTGACACGCGCGGTTCCCGCCTCGCTCCTCAGCGGCCGCGGCTCGCCCGGGCCCCCCTCCTCAGCCCCGGCCCCCTCGGCCCGCCGCCCCCTCTCCCCGCCGCCAGCCCGGGGCAGGCGGCCCTCAGGGCGGCCCCCAGCCGCCCTCCGGACCTGCATCCGCTGCTGGGTGCACGGCGACGGCTCCTCGGGGTCCGGCGTCGCGGCCATGGCGGGCCCAGCTGCAGGCTGGGAGCGGGGCGGGGCGACGGCTTCCCGCTCCGGCGGGGGGCGGACCGGGCCGGCTCCCGCCCGCGGCGGTTTCCTGCCGGGCGGTGCCCGCGGGCGCAGCCGCCGCGGCTGGGTGCCCGTCGCCGCGGAGCTGCGATACCCGCGTCGGGCTGGACGGGGCAGTTGGGCGGGGTGGAACCCAATGACGTTCCACAACGGCAGGTGCAACCCCCTGTACCAGGACAGGCCAGGGGTGACCTGCTGGGAAGCAGCTCCGCAGAGAAGGACCTGGGGGTGCTGGTGGGCAACAAGTTCCCCGCGAGCCAGCAATGGCACCTCGTGGCCAAGGAGGCCGATGGTCTCCTGGGGTGCGAGAAGAGAAGTGTGACCAGAGAGGCTGTGGAGTCTCCTGCTCCGGAGAGATCCCCAACCCGCCTGGACACCCTCCTGGGCACCCTGCTCTAGCAGGGGGTTGGACGGGGTGATCCCCAGAGGTCCCTGCCAGCCCCACCAGTCCGGGATGCTGTGACCTTGCGCAAGGCAATAAAGTGGAAGCTGAGGGCAGCTCAGGTGCCCTTCACCGTGGCTGGGACAAGATCACTGTTTAAAAAACACTGAAAAAAAGCATCCTTGGGGCAGGGCTTGGCCAGGCCCTCCAGCCCCAGCGTGCAGGGAATAAACTTGAAACTTACATGTTCTTAAAGCTATTTTCTGTCTGGGGGACCAGCCCCAGCCTCACCCCTTCCAAAGAGCAGCTCAGCTGCAGAGCTCTGCCCTTCTTCCACAAGCAGCAGGGGAGAGGAAGGGCAGCAGCTCGGCTTTGGGATGTGCAGCTCCAGGAACTGCTTTTTGGTGTGCAGTCTCAGGCGTAGCCCCGAGGCAGCTGTAAAGCCACGTACAGGGCGTGTTGTCAGGGAAATAATGGGGCTTCTAGAACCAGTCAGAACTCTGTTTTTAGTACAAAGAGAGAGCCAGATGAACTTATGAGGTTAAAAATGTTTATTTAATGTGAGGTTTTGTGCTTGACAAATGTACAATCTCAGAAGGTTTAGCAAACAAAACACAAATTTAACATACAGTGATTCCATGCTCAGGGCGTGGCTGTACCCCACGGCGATCCCCTCGTTACAGCACTGAATAGGAAGGCTGAAGGAATTGTCTGTTCCTGGGTTTCGGCGGTGCCATAATCCCCAGCTTTCCAGCAGCTCCTCGCGTGGCACTCACGCTGTATGGCGCCAAGGTGGAGCCGGACGAGGCTGGAGCCTTCGAGCCAGGTGGCCGTTTGGTCCTTCGGTACTTGCTGTAACCCCTGCAAAAACCAGAGAGAATCCCGAGACGTGTCCAGTTCCTGCTTTACCTGCCCCGTTCCCCACACCCGGCTGCGCTCACAGCCACCACCAGCATATTTTCTCAAGGACTACGCTGCCATCTTTTAAACTTTATTTTTTTTAATAAACATGACCGAAAAAATATCTTTGAAATGCAAATCAAGTGTAGCTGCTGCTCTGGCATTTGCCTCGGGGCAAGAAGCGGCCCAAAACAGGACAGAGAATGCTGAGCCACCCAGACTCCTATTAATCCAACCAGAGAATCAACGTGAAGTGACACTTTGGGGTCAAGGGCAGTTAATGACGGATATTTTAGTAGACGGGATGGTGAAAAGGGTGGGAGCCAAACCGCCTGAGCTGGGAACTGCTGCTTGCTACAAAAAGCACAGATCAGAATGAGGAAAAACAGGGCAGAGGAGACATCAAGTTTCTACTGTCACCCCCTCACCCCATGTTTAAAGAGGGTTTGGGGAGGGCAGAATTTCCTCAGCCATTTGCTTCTTCGTTCGTTCCCTTTCGGCACCGATTAACCACCATTGTTTTGGAGCGGGGACCTTCAGCACCAACTGCTGCTGCTGCTTGAGTTCCCACTCAAACCCCCAACTGCTAAAACAGGGGGGTTGACGCAAGGGACAAGGCCCAGCCTGGCTCCTTCGTCACCCCGCGACAGCTTGGTGGTGGATCTGCCCTAGAAGCTCCAGGGCAACCAGACTCCTGGATCCAAACACTGCTCTTGGTGGAGGCGCTGCCTTGTGTGGTACCATCAGAGGGAGAACGTGAATTACTGAGGGACTGGAGACTGAAGTGCAACTATTCCATCAAGTCCTTGAAGTTTTAAGACGTTTTTATGTTTCCAAGCAGCGAATCCCATCAGCTGCTGATCCTGATTATGGCAGCACACCCAACGTAGTGTCACTGCCTAGCTGGTGGCAGCCGAGAGGGAGAAACAAAGGCCCATGGTTAAATACCCTTCCTCACCAGGAGCCTTCCAACTAAAACCACCAGAAAACCAAAGCTGAGCAGTTGTTACCAGGTACCCGGGTCATTTCCCAGCCTGTACTGCTCAGAAAATGACGGATGGCCATGATCAGGATGATGCAGCAGGATGACAATGCAGTTCCAGGGTGGAATGACATCATCACACTATTCTGGACCAACAGAAGTTACAAATGACCACAACCAACGTACCCTTTGGAGTGAAACTGCTGGTTACCACCGTTACTGGCCTTTTTCCTCTTGGATTCTCTGAAGTTTGGCGGCCTTTTCCTCTTCCTCTGCTGGTTTGCATTATTGCAAAAATAGCTTGAGGTGGTAACTACATCTGCAGCCTCCTCGTCACTCTCGGGCGAGCCAGAGCTTCCCCCAGCTGTGTCCACACTGGGGCAGGCAGCATCTTCTGCAGACGGACAGCGAGTTAAACCCAATGTCATCGAGACACAGCCTGGGCCGGTCAGAACCAAACCAAAACGCCTGTCCTTGCTGCTCAGACCCTGCTCTGCGCTGGTGCCCCAGGCTCAGGTCAAGGTGTTCTACAGGGTAGTGTGAAGCAAGGACAGAAGGTGGCTGCAGTTTGTCTCATGGCCAGCCCGATTTTCTCTAGCCCAATGTCTTGTCTCAGTAGTTCTGGTGACACTGGGCTTCCTGCCTGTCCTCCACGTCAGCTGGGAAGAGTGATGGAGCAGACCAGAAATAGCACGGTCAAATATGGCACATGTTTAAAAACAGCGTCAGGAGATGCTGAAAGGCTCAGACAGCTGAGAGTGAACATGAGTCACTTCAAAATTGCAGGCCCCGCTGTCCAATCTGGTAGCCAGGCTGTATTAGTCTCATTACCATGCAGGCTCCATGCTGTGCTCACAGAAGTTCCCAGGGGGGCTGTGTCAGGGATCAGCTCTCCACCGAGCTCTAAGTTGTAGGTAAGGAGAGAGAGCCGTGCCCAGACATTGTAACTCGCGACCACCCCAACCCCACGGCTTTCGTGCACCCAGCTCTGGAAGTTCTGCACAGCCAAGCAAGGGCTGGGCAGTGAAGACCTGCCCTCACTGCCCCCAATGATGGTGATAAATCAAAGGCAGTTGTTGATTATCTGCCCAGCTACGAGGGAGCCCCATACAGAGGAGACAGAGGTGGAAAAAAAAACACACAGGAGGTGAAAGACCTTTACCCTCAAGGTCAGAACTCTCATTATTAACAAATGCGTTACACAAATCCCACTAACAGGGTGGGAGCAGAGCAGTTGGCTTCATTCTCCTGTTCCTTTTTTAGCCTTTCAGATGCTGAATTTAACTAGTGAGAAGAAAATTCTTCACTGTGAGGGCTGAGAGACACTGCCACAGGCTGAACAGAGGTGGTGGATGCCCCACACATCCCTGGAAGTGTTCAGAGCCAGGTTGGATGGAGCTCTGAGCACCCTGCTCTAGTTGCAGGTGTCCCTGCTCGCTGCAGGGGGTTGGACTGGATGAGCTTTGCAGGTCCCTTCTGACCCAAACTGGTCTGGGACAGCAAAGACCTTTGTATGTTCTGAAAATGTGCAATTGCTCCCTTTTGGTAACTGTTAAACTGCCAGAATTAGTTGTTGGTATTTAAAACCAGGTAACTTTTGAGTGAAGCTTCTGACAGAGGCGGAGCGAGGGTGTTAACCGGGAGAGTACCCGGGGGGTACAGAGGACACTGACCTGCGCTGGTCCATTCCGAGTACTTATCCATCACTTTAATTATTTCTGCACCATATTTTTCCAGTTTGTCTTCTGTGACACCATCAATCTGCAGCAGAACCTCCACGTCAGACGACAAGGTTTCTGTAACGTGACAAAGTGCCAATTAGACACATCAAAGGAACTAGCTGTTAAGGGGAGACTGCAGCAGAGAGCTCTGGAGGGCATTCACTCCTCCCAGTGCCACCCTGGGCACAACGTCCTTGCGGGAGGAAGACTCGACTCAGGCAGGTTTGCTTTGAGCACAAAACCCAGTTCCAGCAGCGGGGAGGTGACGGTACCTGCTATTTTCTTTAGTGTCGAAGTACTGAAGATATTGAAGTAATGGACATCAAAGACTTTCCCAAGCGTTTTGCACGTGTCCGTAAGCTCCCCAAGGCACTTTTTGACCATCTCTTCCCGCTGGGACATTTTGGCCAGGGAAGCCCTCTGCCTTCGGATGGCGCTGGCGGTTTCCGTCTCATGGAACTCCACCTGGCAAATACACCGACCAGTAACTTCTGTCCTGGAGTTACTGCAGAGCAGCAACAGAAGAGTGATTGGTGACACAGGAGGACAGTGAAGGAACCAAAAGCATTCTTCGATGGACCAAAAAACGCTATTTACCCCCTATACACTTTTAAAATGATTCCTTAGAGGCCACTCGGCCACCCCTGGGTTTCTCCTACAAAGACCTAGCAGAGCACACACAACACGGGGAAATCCTGAGAGTCCGGTTCCAGCTAGCCTCAAAACGGACAGCACTGGGTCTGATGGTGAGGGCTCTGCTCCTCTCCAAACACAGCACGAGTGCAGAGGAGATGCTGCCACGGACAGTTCTGGCGCTGGTCCCAGACCCTCTTGAAGTGCATTTTCCATCAGAGCTCACCAACGACTGGGAAAACACAGGGCAGAAAGTGCAGGAAGTAGCGCTGCTGCTCTGTCCTTAGCCAGCCGGTGCCGTGCTGGCCATAACTTCCCTTTCTCTCCAGGATGGAATCAGACAGATGGGGAGAAGAGAAAGATTTAACCCTCTCCAACTCCCCTTTTGCCTCACAACATTATTTCTAGTCCAGTATTCTCAACACGGTTGGATTCCGTTCCCTGTGTCTGCTAAAGGCTGGTTCCTGTAGTTCAGCGGGTCAGCAGGCGATGTTTGAACTGCCCGGGGTATGTGCTGCATAAAATGGGGGCACGTTTCTGAGAACAATACGTTCAGTGAAATAAAATACAACAAATGGTGACACACCTGCAGGGATCCATCTAGCACAGCCTGAGCTCTCTCTCCTAGAGTCACGTACGCTACCGCCTGGTCGTTTGCTGTGATGTACAAATCTTCATCCAGGATCTTGTCCAAGACCAGCTTTCTGAACAGTCTTTCGACGTTATGCCGGGAGTAGGCAGCTCCCTTCCCAAATATCCCAGACTGAATCTTGGCGCTCGTTTTCCCTGCGCAGCAGAAATGGCAGGGTTAGCCATCACACGTGTGTCTTTACAGACCTGTGGAAGAGCCCCAAGGGTGCTCCACAGTCTACGCACATAAGAAAATAAATCACATTTAAGCACCAGAAACTCCAGGCACGGCCAGAAAACTAATCACTATCCTAACCTGAAACGGGTTAAAGTTTTAGCCTCGCGCAGCCCTCCGGACCTCCGTCAGGGATTGATGCGCCACATCTGTTTGGTGTCACTCCTCGAAGAGAGGTACTTACCCAGGAAGATGTCCACCATCATGTTCAGCGTGTATCTTCCTGAACCTGTACTCCTCGTTGCGTTTGTTCGTCTCACTGGCCCGCAGTGCTCTTGAACAAATCTTATGATGCTCTTCACCTCATCTGTCACGTTTCTGGATTTGTAATCCTGTTAGAACAGACCCGACCAGGAAACGATGTTGTGTGGTTCTGTCCCAGCACACACGGCTCCTTGTTCCTGACTGAGCTTTTTCCAGTCATGGCTTTGTTCCAAGCAGACACAGGGATTTTCTAGCTACAGCGACCCAACAGCCACAGGAATTCTGGCTCTGGCAATGCTCTGGGAGAGGCGATACCACACGCCAGTGGATCATGTACGATCTCTGCTGTGCTCCCCTCCGGCCGTGGCGCTCGCACTGCTCTGGCAGCTCAGAGCTGCCCTGACAACACTGAACAGGCAGAGGAAGGGCTCTCCCAGCAGCCATTCCGGGGGATCTTGTATCGGCCCCTGACTCCTCAAGCTCTGCAGCCAAGAAAACCGATACTAAGGAACCTCCTTTTGCCTCCCTGGTGCTCCTGACTGAAACAGGAGAGTCCTCAGTCCACGGCCAGGCTGTGGAATTCTACTCGCGGTTAAAGCCTGGCAATAGTCCAAGGCACCCAGCATCACAACACCGCAAAGACATCTCACTCACTTCCTCCACCTCCTTCCTCCCCAAACACCACGCGACAGCAGTTGAACACCACCACAAATAAGAGCTGTGACTTTTACCTTCTTCCTACTGCAGTTGTCACAGATGACGTCTGGGTGGTCTTTACAGAAGGTAGGGTTAAAATCCGTCTCCCCAAAGTAGGCCAGGAGCTGAATCCTCCGGCAGTCCACGACGTTCTCACAGTAGTGAACCATGCTGTACAGGTTGTTGAAGTGGGTCTGTCTCGTGTGGCAGTTCCCATCCTTCTCCACTGAAAGGCAATAAATTCAGTTGCGTGTGTTGAACCTGCACCTCTGCGTAATCAGACAGACAAAACACAATATTCTCCTTTGCTTAAAAGAACTGAGGAGGTTTGTTCGGAACTAACCAAGGACAGCTTGTACCGCTAAGTTTTTAACGAGTGGAGAAGGGAAACAAGACTGGAACGACATGAATAAGAGAGGGGGAGGTATGAAGCAAAATGCTTTTGACTAAAATTAAGTGACAAAAATCTGTCACTGCAGGAAGCCATTCAGGTGAAGGTGCACCGTTCTGCTGTCCCTGCAATGCCCCATGGCGCTTCTGAACAAGAAAATGACAGTCTAAAAGAAACAGGGACTAAGTGACAACTTCAGTATTGTCTCCATCAAGTTCCAGCCACGAGAGCTCACTCAGTATCAGCCTCCGGAGCCTGGTCACATCGCTGTAGCTGTAGAAGAGCAGGCAGTGCGACACCTCACCGTCGCGCCCAGCCCGGCCGGATTCCTGGTAATACCCCTCGACGGACTTCGGGAGGGAGGCATGGATAACGTAGCGGACGTCGGGTTTGTCAATGCCCATTCCGAAGGCAATTGTGGCACATATAACCTAGGAAGAGAAAAACAACGGGTTACTCAGAGCTGTGGAAGTCTTTTGTGCAGCACTCTGCACCAAAAACCGCTGTGATGGGAATAATGGAACTGGGTTCTGCCCAGCTGGAACACTGCAAAGCGAGTACAGAACAGCACGAACACCTCTCCTCGCGGAAGAGCTCTTCAGACAGAGGGAAAACGCCAGGTCTGAGTCTCAACAGGCAGCTCAGCAGCGTGCCCAGAGCCCTTTCGGGAGCCTGGCACCGCTCAGCTCCTTCCCCCCGGAGGGTCCCAGCCCGGTGCAGCGCTGCAGGCCCCAGTTTGTAAAGCCCCGTGAAATGACGGCTATCACATTCTGGCAGCTCTGGGCGGATCGGCTGTCTGACACCGCCTCCGACACACAACTTCGCCGTCATTTACAAGGCCAAGAGGGATAGAAGTGCTCTGAACTCCACTCCCTTTGCCGCCGTTGCTGGGCCCTTACCTGGCATCCTTCCTGGTTGATCCACTTCTTCTGCACAAGGTCTCTGTTGGAGTCAGTGAGGCCAGCGTGATAGGCCAGCGCAGCAAGACCCTCCTTCTGCAGAATAGCTGCTGTCGTGTCACACTCGTGCCGTGACAGGCAATAAATTATTCCAGAGTCATCTGCAAACATATATAAAAAGATTTGTGCTAACACACAGCTTTATCCCCTTTCACTCGCTTAACAGTCAAACCTGACAAGCAGATAACATTCATTGCGATAGGGAGAGGCTGGGACGTGTAATAATAATAAAGCTTAAAAGTCATTTTATTAATATCAGATAGTTTTGCTAGTTTCTCCTCACCCAATTTCCTAGTTTTTTGGTGAGGTGACAACACGAAGGTCTCCTGCTCAGCACTGTGCAATCTTAGGATTTAAAATACATAAATAAATCAAGAGCTAGAGCAGTTCTGTTGATGATACGCAAGGTTACGGCCCTGGAGAAGCTGTGACAGGAGCCTGGTGTGGTTAGCTGCAGCAGCAGGAGCTGCAGGGCTCCAAGAGCAAGCCTGGAGTGACAGGAATCCCTGAAAGCACCGTCAAGGGGAGCCACACATAAGCAGACCAACAGAAGTAGACACTTAAAGCAGCACAGATATTAGATGAGCTTTATAACTCTGAAGACATGCTGCTAGAAGCTCTGGCAGCCTCCAGAAAGAGCATTCCTGAGCATTACCGTGATTTACTTTTCCATCTTAACTCTTAACTTTAGGATGCCCATAAATCTGATTCTCGTTATCAACAATTCCACTTTGCCTCCACCTTCTTTTGTTTCTGTAACCCCACCAGTCGCTGACAGGAGGGCCCAAGTCGGGGGTTCTCACAGCACTAGAGAAACGTTTCCTGCCTCACAAAGCAGCTCAGGGGAAGGCGGGCAGGGCTGCGCCGCTCAGTACTCACATGGATGGTACTTTTTAATCCACTCCAAGCAATCCATTGCCACCTTCTTTGGCTTCTTGGGCAATACGTCGTATTTCAAGTTGTGCCTGTTGAAGCTCATTGTAAACCTAAAAGGTGACAGTCCAGGGGTGCCCATCAGCTTTACGGGTGCGTTTGTCCTTTCCACAAGCTACGTATTGACCCGATGGAGCGGCCCAAACTCGACTGCCTATGACTTATTCTGCGCTGTCTGCCAAGGAATTGTTGTTCCACTATGCCCACAGAGATTCACGGGTCTAAAAGACTTTGGGTCTAAAATTTCTGCTTTTTCCCTGTGGCTGTGAAATAACCAAAGCTATGGGACACAGGAGGAAGAAATGCCCATAAACCAAACGCGCACACGGCAGTTTCCCTTGCCCTCCCTTTCCGGCTGAATACAAGCATCCACCCTTGACTGATCAAATGTGCACAGCACAGTGTCACCTCCCTCCCCCTACCCTGAAATGCATCTCTAGTGTGTGAAATCCAACAAACCCGAGGGTTTATTTCCCCATCGTGTGCACTGAGAACACTGCAATACAACCCAGGCCCAATGGTGCCTCATTATCTGCATCACTGCCACTGCTAATTAAAAAACGCTTCCAGCTTGTGCACTTTTCCAGCAGCCTCATGGAAAGCTCCTTAAAACCCCACTGGTGCATTTTGTCAGTGACACAGAGAATTGCATGATGTTGTTTTCCATTAATTCCTTAACTGTGCAAGGAAGAGTTGGGCAAGCTTTATTCTCCTTACTTTAATATTTTGCATATAACCTTTTCAGTTGCACTCTCCTTCAACCATGCACAACCAGCCCGGTGTTTCAGATGGACACCTAACGCTTTTCTTACTTCACCACAAACAAACAACTTACACTTGTGGTTTCAGCATCTCGAGCTGGTTCTGAATGTCCTTCTGCACCCTGGGGTTGGCCGTGGCAGTGAGAGCCATCATAGGAACAGAGTGGAACTTCCTGCGGAGCATGTTCAGCCGTTTGTAGTCTTGTCGAAAGTCGTGACCCCACTAGTTTAAAACCAAATTGAAGCACAACTGAGTCAGATGCTCCAGCTGAGCCTTCTGCCACTTTGAGAGCCAAACCCAGGCTCTTACCTGGCTGACGCAGTGGGCCTCGTCGATGACGAATCGCGCCAGGAGCTTCCTGTCATAGAGGTTTTCCAGGGCTGACATCAGCCGGCTGCTGGCACAAACCTGGGCACACACCCACAAGCGACATCAGAAAGCCTACCACAGAGCCAAGGGCCATCCTCTCCTTGGCCAAGGACACCCAAACATGTGCTTTGTCCAGCACAGGTCACCCACACTGCACAGGTAAAGCCTGAAGGCCTGAAGAGGATGGCAGCTGGCTTCGTTCTAACTGGCAGTGAGGCAGCTGGGGCAGCATTGCCACCAGGTTCGAGGATCAGCTACCCAGAGGCCCTAAATCTGAGTAAATCTACATGACTTATGTCATGAAAGACGATGCTGAGGACAGAAACGTGACCAGCCCACTGAGAGTCCCCTCTCCTGGGGAGGAACGTCGGTGTTAAAGGCAGCATAACTAAGGCCAAGGCAATCTCTGACAACCACTTATTACCTGGCCAGTGACATGGTTTTTCCCTCCATTATCCTGTCCAGAGCAGCCTAGACTCCAGCAGCTGCTTGACACCAATCAGCCATTAACTGGTATAAGCAGTACGAGACCCTGGTGGATGGGCAGGGGGCTGTTGTAGATGACACAAACACACTCTGTTCTCGTTCTTGGTTAGTTACTGATCGAAATGAGTCACATCTGCAGAGTCGACTGAACTACCCAAGAAATGCCAGACAATTTCTTTCCCCAGAGCCTGCTCTGAAGTCAGTGTTTCCCCCCTCCTGCTGCCCCCGTGATTTTACAGCTCCAGTCAAACACAAACCTTCTCGGGGGTAACATACAGAAGCTTTATAACAGGATCCTTCTTTGACAACTGCATATATATTTTGGAGGCGTCAGCATCTGTCCTGTCACCAGTCAGATAGGTTGCAGCAATCTGCATTCAAAAAAAATACAATGTTTTAATCCGCGCAAAACAGAAGAACCTCCAAACGCAGGAGGTTGCTATAAACCAGATAGAACAGTTGATGCCTTTACTGTCCTCAATGAACACAACATTTTCAGTGCTTCTTTGGGTAATTACAGGCAGCAGCGGAACCCCCACCGTACTGCAGACAGCACAGAACTTCTCTAACCATAAAACCAAATTCTATTCTTCTGCTCCCAGTTCTAGCAGCCGCTAGCTTCGGGATTTTTCTGTTTGCTTTGGACTCTCATCTCCCTCTGGCATGAGGCAGCCGCAGCTCTGCAGAGGAAACCCCTCCTGCATCCACCAATCCCCAGGAGCCTCTGAGGCAGCTGGAAGAGCCATGGCACCCCACGCCAGGGAGGGTGAAGAGTAGCCAAAGTGCAGCGCTGGGCAACAGTCACGAAGTGGCAGAACCATTGGAGGGCCCTGTCTAGACTAGGAAAAACTGTAACTTGATGGGAGAAGGATTTGTCAGAGCTTCAGGACCCTGCGTCACAGGCCCTTGGGTCTCATGCCCCAACACATCTCTGTATTTCTGCCCTAAAATGGGTTACCCACCTTTGTTTCCCCAATCTCTCCACCTCAGTAACACACTATGGCTGGAAAAGCCAGCTCACCACGGCACAGCAGCTGCTCAGTGGGCAGCCCCAGGAACATGCACCCTCTGCACTGGCAGCTCTTCTCTGGGTATTATTCTCTAGAAATGTGGAACATCTCCAGAACCCTCCAACTCAGGAACTGTTAGTGCTCATCTCTGTCCCAGAGCCAGGCTGCTTCTGTTTAGGTCTCTAAACACAAGACTCAGAATCTAAGTTATCAGGCATCTGTACCTCAAAGCTGAGCCTCAACAACTAACACACTTGAGTATCAATAAATGTGGCAGTTAGACTGCCAAGATCTTCAGGTTCCTCTCATTTACTTCTTCCTCATGTGCCTTCGCACTTCCCACCTAATCGATTCTTGCAGTTTATATGTGAGACACAAGATCTGCAGTAAAATGTTGGATTTCTAACTCACTCAGCTGCAGTTTAACTACGCAAAGCTGTTTGAACTTACATCTAAAGTCTTCAGTTTCTGAACCTGGTCTATTATCAGTGACCTCAGTGGGGAAATGACAATAGTGACTCCAGCAGAGACACACGCTGGTAACTGGTAGCACAAGCTCTTCCCACCACCTGCAAGGATGAGAACACAATGAGTGTTCGATACCAGAGGACAGGGCAATGGTGTGGAGAAGGAGCGGAAGACCGATTTTGTACTTCCCATTGCACAGAAACAGAAGGAACTTTTCCCTGGCGCAGAGAAAGAGAAGAGTTTCTCTCAGGCCTTGCAGAAGTGGCTCCAGGTCTCTGTTTCTCAAGCATGTGCGGCCGCGTGAGGCACCTACCCGTGGGCATTAAGATGAAACAGTCCTCCCCCAGCAGCGCAGCGTTGATGGCCTCCAGCTGGTTTGTCCGAAAGCAGTGCAAACCAAACCTCCTGTGGAATACAGTCATCATTTCTTCAGAGTGGGAAAATTTCGTGCCCCTGAAACGTTCCAGTGCAGGGTTATTCACCAGCGGATCTGGCAGTCGGAGAAAAGGAACGTGCGGTAAGTGAGGACGTCGAGACGTGCTAGAACTGCCTCACTGCAACAGGCTTCGCCAGCACTTCAACCCTTTAAACCTTTTAGACTCAAATCATCGCTTAATTAAAAAAATAAATTGGGTTCATCTAGAATTTATGACCAGCCAAAATGTGAATGTTGATTATATGCAAATTCTGGAAACAAGCTTCACACCCAGGCCTGTAAAACACAGTCTGTCACAAACCGCGAGGGACAGGGCTCGCCCTCGCCGTGGTACCCAACAGCAGGTGCTGGGGAACCCGCCACAAAGCTGAGAGATGAGTTAATGGTGTCACCAACCGCAAATCACACCGACCCACCCCTGCCCAGAGGGGCAGGTTTGCTGCAGCAAGCGCCCGGGTTTGAACTTTTTTGCATAAACAGCTAAATGCTGTTGTACTGCTCTGAACTAACAGCTGCAGAACCACTAGTCAAACGCTCTAGTTCCCAATTTCAGCAGCCCCATCTTCCCAGGAGCCAGCATGGCAAATAGTCGACAAGTCTGGCCACACTTGGAGGAAAAAACCCAACAAGATGACTTTGCAAAGAGAAAGCAAAAGGAATTTCCACAGAAACAAGAGACGTTGATGTAAGCAGCAGTAAGTTACTTGGCCTTAGGTGGAAAAATAAGTAAATAAACTTGAAAAAGGGAAGGAGTGATAGAAACGAGTGTGAGCTACCTGAGCGGGGCTTTGCTGCCGTCGGGAAGCTCAACTTGGGAGCAGCAGGAGTGGATGCAGCAGCAGGTCCTTTGGCTCTGGACACAATCTTTGACAAGAGCGACTTGGCGGGTGGCCCATCCCTGACGGGCTGACACGACGGCGTCTCCGGTGCCGAGACGTTCACCAAATCCTCCCAGTCCTCATCAAAGTCATCGATACCAAAGTGATCGAGGTCAAAGTCTGTGTGGTCCATGCCTGAGATGCCAGCAGGGGCTTTGCTCTGAACGCTCAGAGCTGTGCTTGTGAGGGACCTCTCCGGCAGGTGACGGCTCCCACCGCTGCCCACCCCCAGCTCTTCACACCAGCTGCGGTCAAAGGACTTCTCAGAACGGCGGCTGAGGGAAGCCCCCTCTGTGCCACTGACCTTGGACGACGACAGGGCTGCAGCTCCGGGGCAGGGGACCTCCACAACACTTTGCTTTGAAGCGTAAGAGCTATTTAAGGTTTGAGTTCTTGGGGTAGAAAAATTGCTTGAATTAACAGTCCCAGAAAGCAGAGACGGGGGGGTGGTGGGGTTTGGCAAGTTCCTGTCAGAACTGAAGCTCCGGTTCAGGCCAGTACCGGGATGTGCAGGGGGTCCACGCCCCACACACACCTTCCAGCTTCGCGGAGAAGTGTCGTGTGTGCGGCTTTTGTTCAAAGGCACAGAGCTACCCAGCAGCTTCCTCCTGGGAGAGACGGCGGGGAAGGAAGAAGGCGAAAAAATATTTAGTCACAAGCAAGGATTTGTCAAGTTCTACGAAAGACAGCAAAGAGTTCTGTCTCTCTACTACTGAAATACTGACAGGTGATGGGTACAGCGTATTCTGTGCCACTCGGTTTCACAAACATTTCAAGAAGAGAGAATAATACCAGAACACAGTTGAACAAAGTAACTACAAAACTACCATGGCTTCCCTGCAGACAGAAAATAAAGCAATTCCTGGTAGGGAGGAACTGATCCAGGCAACGTAGAGCTTAAAAAAACCATAGAAATCCTCAGAGGAACAAACCTGAAGTGAAAAAAGTAAAAATCTGCTTGTCCCAAATGATCCCAGAACCCTAGAATGGTTTGGGCTGGAATGTCTTTAGGCATTTTCTAACGAGTGTGTCTGACCACAGCAGTAAGAGGAAATAGATTAAATTAGTTTTACTGAGAACAAGCTCATAGTCCCAGTCCAGTAAAAACCCCAACCAAGCCCCAAATCTCAGTATCTGTCTACATCTGGTGGCAGCAGGAGACATGGAAGCTGAAGCAGCAGGTTGCAGTAGCAACGATCAGAGGGAGAGACGCAGAGTACAGGAAGATAAGTCAGAATCCCCGTAGTGACTCTCAGAGAGGGAATATCGATCGGCGCCTGCAGTCACAAGGACCGAGGGTGACAGCCAGCAGGTCATCTCACCTCACCCTGCTCCGCTGGAAGCATCTAGAGCCAGGCACCTTCCAGAGAAAGGTACAGGGCAGCCTGTGCCTCGGCTGCACAGGAACAGGATCCCTTCTCTGGCACACACTGGGACTGGTAACATTTCCAGCACCTGGGGAGCTGTTTTCCCCCTCATTCCATCAGCGATTTGCAGCTTTTCCAAAACCTTTCTGTATTCCCAGCGCGATGGAGCCACCCGCAGGCGCCGCTTCCCATGGAGCTCGGCGGGGTGGCTGCTGGTGGAACCCACCTGAGGTCTCTCTGCTGGAGAAGGGCCTTGGCACAGGACAGCAACTCCAGCTCGCGCAGTGGGATGGAATCCACCAGCTCACAGATGGCCTCCGTGACGCCGCAGAGTCTCTCTTGCAAATGCTGGCCTTGCTCTGGGAGAGGAGTCATTTTAGGAGGCAGCGGTGCTAGTTTTTTTAGAGTAGGTACCAGTGGATATCACAGTGCAATAACTAAGTCCAAATCAATGCATCTTTAAAAGCCCATTTGCATAAAGCAGCTGTTTCTGTGCACGAACTCACCTCCTCTACACGGTTTTGCTCTTGCCTTTTAATCACCCACCTAAACAGACTTTCCAAACCTCCGCACAGCTCTTTCAAATACATTTCCAAACACACCCAGGTTGACAGGTTTTGCTTGTCTCAAATCACCCCTCCCAAAACCCACCATGTTATCCAAACATGATTCTAGTCTAGGAGGTACCGTAGAAAACCTCCTCGTGTCAAAGCCAGCACTTGTCACCTCCCAGATCTGGTACCACTGCGGAACCAGCCGGCTCTTGCCAACAAACTGCACCACATCCCACACTGCGGCTGTCAGGGGACCCCTCAGACTAAACACTGCCTCTGCTGCACTGGCCACGCTGGTTTATCCAGTGGGTGGAAGGGCACGGCCTTTCTGCGAGCCAGCGGTCCGCATGGACCGGGGTTTGCTGTAGGGACACTGAGGTATGACGAGAGCCCAACCACGCTGATTTCCAGACCAGCGGGGTTAAAACATCAATATAGGACCGCTGCTCTAGGCATCAGTCAACACTGAATTTCAAATGATGACATAGAACAGCACCAGAAGCTCTATTTTTATACGTATTGAGAGTAAGGTCTGAACCTGCAGCGGGTCCACACCCACACTGGGTGACTCTGCATTCTGCAGGTGAAACATGGACCGTGTCAGCTCAGCATTTCCCAAAGCTGGCAGCTGCAGGAATCAAACAGAAGCACCGGCACCGCTCTGCTCCCAGCAACATGTCGTTGGGCCATCGCTGACTGCGGGAACAACTCGGTCGATCTGTTTAAGCCCTGAAGTTCAGATCTTTTCAGTTCTGAGCCTTGTCCCAGAGAGGTCTTGCCAAACCCAGAATCGGGATCAGGTGACACCCCTGAGGTTGTGCAGCACCTGAAAACCCGGTACGGGACTCAGTCCCCACTTCCTCGGCCCCGCTGGTCACTGGTCATTAGTGCTCTCGGATCACAAGGGATACCCAGAACAATTAGCTGCAAACCACCCCCAGAACAACATTTCAGAGCATCTCTCGTACCTGCATTCTCGGCACTAGGATCACCTCCAGCACCAGGCTGCGCCGTAGGCAACTTCCCAGGCTGGGCAGCAGCGCTGCCAGCCACGGAGCCTCCCCCAGCCAGAGAGTCTTTGAAAACGTTACTAAGAGCAGAAGAAAAAGGCATTAAAATGCAGAGAGCTGCAGGTGAAGGATTTCCATAAGAGGAGTTTAGCTTTTAGAACGGCAGCTTGCTAGAGGCGTGTTAAACAATTGTGTGAGACCCCGGGGAAAACCCCAGTGTACAGACTTGCTTCCATCATTTTTCTTCCCTTCCCACTACGAAAGGAAAAAACAACCATTCTCACAAAGGCAAAGTCACCTTAAACACTGGCCATGGAAAAGAGCATCTCATAACACACCAAGAGCAGCTGTCAGCGCTCCCCAGCCAAGCAGCAGACGCGACTGATCCAGCGCGGAGCTCCTGAGCCCTGCACCCAGCGCCGGCTTTTTGGCTGCTTCTTAAAACCACCCCAAAGTCAGAGGGTTTATCCGTGACCGCTGTTTTACCTAACGCTCACGGCAGATGGCGAGAAGGCAGGCAGCTCTTCCTCAGGGGAGGGGGGCACAACGTCCAAAAAATCGTCCTCGTCCAGCTCAGCACCTGCAAAGGGCAGGGTGCTGGCCTCGTCCCGCACTGCGGGGCTGGGCTTCTCCTCGCTGCTTCGCCCCTGGCTCTCACCATCGTGACCAGCAGCAGCTGCAAGAGAGCATAGGTATAGTGTCGGGTGACTCTGGAAACTCACCCTGCAATCGACAGAAAAGCAACTGAACAAAGGGAAAAACGACCAGCCAGGGTTCAAAACCTTTGACTAATAGATTTTTGTCCTTTAAAAGTCTGAAAAAAATTATTACTGCTCCCTTTTTCTCCCCCATTAGAAACAAATGGGCAACCCTCCCCACACACTCTCTTTTTAGTGGAAATGTTCCACAGGCTGCCTATAGCGACCCTGTCAGAAGAGAAAACCAAAGAGGTGTATTTTCCTGCAAGAGGTTTTACAGTAAACTGCTTTTATATTTAATATTGGCTTAAAAAGAGCAGAGACTCATCAGCTGGTACGGTCCCTGCTCTGGATTCAGAGGTAAATGTGCACATGTAGCGCCTTGTAAGGCCAGTATCTTTAAAATATTAAAACCCATTTCACAGAAAGAGGGGAAAAGGTAACAAAATTCTCAAGACGAAAAATACGGTTCACAAATCCTTTCGCCATTTAGTGTAACAGCAGCATCACAGGACACCGACCCACGTGAACCAGCACACAAACATATTAATTTCACAAATAAAGATCAAAGGTTTCAAAATGTAACAGGTGAGACCCATAAACGAGAGACCTCGGAGCTGACATGAGAGGACCCTGATTGGCGGTCATGAACTTTTTGGTCATAAGCGAGGGTTGGAGGCTTTTTGTAAGTAGTTTTTGCTTGTTTTAAATTGAAAGAGATCTCTTTTTCTGGTTTAATATTTCTCATCATTACATTTAGGTATCAGATGATTTTAAGTCTCTTTTGTACACATTTCAGAAGTGCTTTTCTTTCTGTAACACCCCATGGATTGCTGCTCCTCGTTTCTGCAGGAGAAGTCTCGCAACTCCAGCATTACCCCGCAACCAGCTGCTGCTCCTACCACAGTGACACTACTCCACGATTCACAGCCCTGCACTGCCACAGGCTGGGGGCACCCCAACCAAACCCATGTACCCACGACTGCTCCTCCGGTATCGGGACACAGCTCCCTCCAGCTCCTGAAAACACAAGCCCTCTGTGTGCCAATACAGAAAGATTTTCCTCCAGCTCACCAGCACTTCAAAATAAATCGTTACCTGGGTGAGCCTCTTCCCGGTCATCATCCAAAATCACGTCAGCAGATAAATTCTCCCAGAGCTCCTCATCCACAGCCCTGTTACTGCTGCAGGGGGCTGAATCCCCAAGGCAGATCAGAGACTGCTGCGACAAGGGCTGCTGCTCGGTCTCCGGTGAGATCCCCCCGTGCTCTGAAGCACCGTGGCTGCGAGGCCCCTTGTCGTCGTCCACGGTCTCAGGTGAGCCAGGAGGCTGGTCCAGGCAGGGGCTTGACCTCTGGGAGGCCACACAGGAGACCCGCTGCCCTTTGGGGGACGGGCCCGGGGGTCTGCAATACTTCTTTTCAATTCCTGACAAATCAAAGTCGTCAATGTCATCCCACTCATCCTCGATGGTAACGACAGGGCCAGCTGCAGGAGCGCCCCGCAGCCCCTCAGTCACACCCCTCTTTCCAGAGACCGTGAGGCCTCTTGACACCTCTGGAGACCGGGCAAGAGCCGGGCTGGCACCGGCCGGCTCGGGGCCCCGTCCGCGGGGGCTGGCGGCTGCTGGGAAGAAATCCTGGATATGGGTCTTCCTGTCCTTGGAGGCAGGGCTGGGCGAGGGGAGCGCAGCCAGGGAGGTGTTCACGTCCTTGTCCCTCAGGGCAGGGGCGGCGGGGAGGCCCCGCGGCTCCCTGGGCAGGGCGCTGGACCCCGAGGCCTTCTTGAAGGTGAAGCCCCTGGAAGAGACGAGCCCCTCGTCAGCGCCCCGGCCACCCCTGCTCCCCACGGGCTCTGCCCGCCCCTCCCGATGCCCCGCGGTACTCACGGCGGCCGCTGCCGCGGCGGGGGCGGTTTGCTGAGGGCTCCTCGGGCCGAGTGGAGCTGCAGCTGCTCCCGCAGGTTGTTCAGCGGCACGGCCGCCATGGCGCCACGGGGCGGGGCACGGCACGGCACGGCCCGCCCCGCCGCTGAGGGGCGCTCTCCGCGTCGGGGGCCGCGCTACCCACCTCCTCTCCACCGCGCGCCCGCTTCGCGTTCGGCGCCAAAACGCCGCCGGCCCCGCCCATTGGGCGGGCACGCCGGTAGCGGAAGTGGCGTCAGACACTTCCGTTTAACCCCAAGGGCGGGACGGAAACCCGCCAGTCACCCCAGAATGGCGGCGGAAGGACTGTGGGGCCTGAGAGCGGCGGCCGCAGCCCTCGGGCCCCGCCCCGGGTGCTCTAAATCTGGTTGTAAATCGAGCTGTGTAACCCCGGGCGGGCTTTATCGCCTCGTACGGCCTTGCTGCTCGCAGGAGCGATGTCGGGAGGACGGCGGCCCTTCAGACACCCCTGGGGACAGGCCCTGCTCCCCCATCGGAAAGCACAGAGAGCGCCGCGTCTCCCCCCGTAACGGGCAGGGCCGCGGAGCACACACCCACACCGGTGACGAGTCAGCTTTATTCACTCAGCGGCAGATTTTAGCGTGAAATAACACAGAACAGAGGTGCCCCCTCCTGACACAGGGCCTGCTCACACCACCGCGCCTTTATTAGCAGTAAGCTTCCCGTTTTCTGCATTGATTCATAAAAGAAACCTCATCCGTTTCTTCTGCATTAAAATACCCTAATTTTTAATACAAAAAAATACTAAGAAAATTTAATTAAAATAGATTCACTGCACTCATCTTTATCACAGAAAGGAAAAAAATCTCCATCAAAGAAAATAAAATCCCTAGAAGTTGCATCTGTTGATTGGGAAATGGCCTCCTGAAGGAAAGGGCAAGTCTTAATCCTGTGGCATTCCTCCTGTCCCAGCAGCACCCCCACTGCTGGCCCCCCAAGCCAAGGCATGGGTTGGGACAGGGTGACGAGGGACACCATGAGCCAGGGAGAGGAGGCTTCTGGGTCTTCCTGCTGCGAAAAGCTGCACGCGAGCCGAGCAATCTGCCTGAGGTTATGCCTGTCATTTTCATTTGCCTGGTGGTTCATTTTTTTCTCACTTCCTTGATTTCAGCACTCAGAGACACGTTGCCATCAGTTGCTCCTTTTCTTGTGGCCGCTTCTACCAGCCTATGCTCTGCTCTCACACCTGAGGAACTGGGTATGACGCACAAGCAGCGAGACCACACATGTTCTTGCCACGTTCTATAAGGAAGTACCTAAAAAGAGAAAGAAACGCATGTGAATGAGAGTCAGCAGGACAGACACCGGTGTGAGGCGACAGCTCTCGTGCCGAAGCTCCTTTCTCATGCCAGCACAAGGAGCAAACACCTGGCAGAGCTGTAACTGTCAGCAGTTCCCCAGGGAGTGCTGCTCCCGTCCCCTTCTATCACATGCTGGCAAACGAGAAAATCTCACTTGCTGCCGGAGATACTCGTGGAGCAGAGTGAAAACTCCTGGCCCAACCAGTTCTTTTCTGGCCATGTCACTGCAGAGGAGGCACCAGGTGAACTGGCGGAACAGCAGCCCCGCACTGGCAGAGCCCCCATGCCAAAGGCAGTTCTGTCAGTCCAGGGCTCCACTCTAACCAGTCACCCCAGGACTGGTTTGTAGAGCGACGCCTGCGCTGCCAGGGCTGGGATGATTTCCACCGCTTCTTCCCTCAACAGCAGCTGAACTGCAGCTTCAGAAACTGGGGGGCTGTGGAGGGTGGGTGGAACCCCACGCCTGTGACTATCCTTTTACTCAGCATGGGGAGACTCCAGCGGCTCCAGTGGCCTTCAGGCCCCCTCACCCGTCCATGCCCCACAGTGGGCCCCAGGAGTTCTTCACGATCCAGTAAGGAATCCCGTCCTCCTCTCCGTACCCCACAGCCAGGACAGCGTGGTTCACCTTGTCAGGAGTATGCTCACACCGCGGGCTGCAGAGGAAAGGGAAAAGAGCGCAGAGTTACAGGAGAAACCAGCCTGTAACCAGTGACAGATCCACCAGGTTCCTGACTGTCCTCCAGCTGCAAAACCAGCTCATGGATACCCAGGACTTCGGGTTGTGGAGAGCCCAAAGAGGAGCTCAGGAGGGCTGACCCTGCTCCGTGCTCTCACTCGGAAGTTGTTCCTGGCTGTATCTGAAGTCACGACAACAGGCTGTGCTGACCTTCGATCCCAGTGCTCTCGCTCAGAGTCAACATCGACACTGTCGCACAAGAACGAGCTACAGCGAACACTCCCAGTGAAAACCAGTGGCTCTGAGCGCATCCTCATAACGGTCTGTTCTGCCCCAAAGGGCCAGGGCACAGGCAACAGCAAGTCCCTCAGGCTAAACACGTTTCCTTGTGTCTCCTCTGAATTCCCAGTGTTTAAGTGGCACTGGATGAAAGAAGCTGCCTGTGATACAAACCAACAGAAGTGATAAGCTCCCATCTCCAGAGCACCCATGTAAAACATCTCCAAATGGCAAATCAGTGGAAGATCAGTAATCCCCACCACAGATTCCCTTTTCTCCAGTCCGTTAGTTGTCCTGGGGAGCATCAGCTGAAGCTGCCAGAGCATCCATCAGTCCACACACTCTTGACTTTAAACCCTCCTCAGACTATAAACCCACACAGTACCTGGCTCGTGCCTTGAACCAGACCCCTCTGGCAAAGGCTCTTGACCGTCTCCGCTGCTCCACCACCTCACATCTGCCCACTGCTCTCTTTAACCTGGGACCTGCCCCAGCAAAGCCACTCGATCTCACAGTGCTGCCTCCCCTTCCCTTGCAGCTCCTGGGACAGATCACTCTCGGGTTAACTTTCCCCGTGGTTCCACATGGCAGAGGATTCAATGAAGTGTTGTTCTAGCTCTATTTTCTATTTCTCCCCATTTCTGCCTCACAGACTCTCCTGCTGCAGAATCTCCAAAACACAACACATCCTTCTACGGAGCTCTTTGCCGTGGCTGACAGCACACTCGAGACCTGCTGTTGGGTCTCTCCATGCCTCAAACTCGTTTTTCCTCTCTGCCGCTTTTCTTACAGGCAGCCAACAAGGCTGGGCACTGCCTGACCCCACAACTCAGACACACAGACACCCACACGGGCCTGGGACAGGCTTCCCCAGCGCTGCGGCAGAGCTGCTCTGAGCTCATTGGCTGGCTGAGCTGCCCTCCAAATGCAAACTGGTCTTCACTGGACTGGTTCCTACAGGGAACCGGCTGTGAGCACATTGTTCCCTCAGCCCTGATGTGCGCTCATGCCTCAGGGAAACCAGTGTACCAGCACTCAGTTTACTGATGTTTTCTATTTTCTGTTTCAAAGGAAACACGAGCATGCAGCCACCAGTCCAGTGCCGCACAGCCAGAGAAACAGGGACACAAGCAATTCCAGCCCCAACCCCTCCCCTCGCCCCCCAGGATGAGGAACACTCACTTGGAGTAGACTCCTTTCCGGTAGTGCATGAAGTCACCCGTCACCTCGAATGCAAAGCTCACCGGGTTGTGCTTCCCCACAGCCTCCACCATGCCGTCCTCGTCGTACTGCAGGGAGAGAGGGTCCCAGTCACTGATCTCCCCATCACAGACTCCCAGAGTCATTTGGGCTGGAAGAGCCCCTTCAGCTCCTCAAGTCCTCCCGTTCCCCCAGCACTGCCAGGTCCCCACTGACCCCTGTCCCTCAGCACCACCTCCACACAGCTGGGAAACCCCTCCAGGGATGGGGACTCCACCACTGTCCTGGGCAGCCTGGGACACGCCTGCACAACCCCAACGGGACAGAAATGGGTCCTCAGGGACAACCTCAACCTCCCCTGCAACAACTGGAGGCCGGTTCCTCTCATCCTGTTGCTTGTTCCTGGGGAGCAGAGACCGACCCCCTCCTTGTTCCAACCTCCTGTCAGGGAGTTGTCAGAGCCAGAAGGTCTCCCCTGAGCCTCCTCTTCTCCAGGCTCAACCCCCCCAGGTCCCTCAGCCGCTCCTCAGCGCATTGTGCTCCAGTCCCTGCTCCAGCTCCGTTGCCCTTCTCTGGACACGCTCCAGCCTCTCAATGTCCTTCTGGGAGTGAGGGACCCAAAACTGGACACAGTATTCCAGGTATGGCCTCACCAGCACCCAGCACAGGACGCTGGGACCGGTCAGGATTCCTGGAGCAGCAGAGTGCAGGGGAATGCCTAACCCCGGCTTTCCGCTCACAGACAAGGAAACAAGAACCCAGACCCCGTTCCAGCCTGCAGGTGCACCGCCTGTAGAGAGCAGACCCCAGTGCCTATATTTCCACTCCAGCGCTCCACCAGTGCCGCTGTCAGTGCAGGGGCGAGGGTGCAGGCCTTGCTCCGGAGCACCTTCCTGGGCCTGACATGGCATCAACGCCCCGGCAGCCTGGAAATGCTGCTCTCGGGGCCTTACCTGCGTGATATTGATAACGTCCTTGACGAAGGCGATGGCCTTCTCCGGCTGGAACCTGCAGGTGCCATTCTGCATAGAGAGAAAGGAGCTGGTGTTTGAGCTTGCCCCGGATCTGCTCTGGCCCCGCAGGGTCACGGCTGAGCTGCATTTGACATACCTTGGCCCGGTACGGGTAGGAATCCTCCCCCATGAGCCCCTTGTTGTACAGGATGTACTCGAAGGCTTGGCTCGGCAGGCCCCTGCAAGACAACACGGCCACAGCACAGACTCAGCCGCGCTGGCCTGGATCCGCAGCCTCGTGCACTGGAAAGGGTTTTCCATGAGCTCTCCCCAGGGCCCCATGTCCCCAGCAAGCAGCTGCTTTCTGCCCCAGCTGCCCTTGAGGATGCATCTCACGGTTGGGAAGGAAAAAGAGCGCAACCAGGGTGTGCTCGTGAGGAAAAGGCTAAGGAGGAGTCGTGGGAGAGATAAAAAAGCACCAGGAGCGGTTTAGCTCAGCTCTCCTCAGGGACCGTGTATCTTACAGAAAACAGGAGTGCAGAAAGGTTCCTTTTCTGCCGTCTCTAGCAGTGCCAGGGAAATCTGCCATGGGGAAGCGGAGGTTTCTGTGGGTTTCTTAAAGCGCCAGGAGATAAGCAGAGTGAGACAAAGCTGCCCTGGCCTTTCCTGAGTGGGTTTGAGCCGACCCACACAGTGCCCATGACCATGAGGTCAGCAGAGGCTGGAAAAAAAACAGTGTCAGAGGAAAAACTAATGAATGGGTTTAGGAAAGGCTGGAGATCAAGGAAACATTTCTAACCCTGGGGAGGGCGGAATTAAAACAAATGAACCAACCCCAAAAGGGTTTTCCTTGACAAGTCTCAGCCAAGGGGTGACAAAAAACCGCTTCACGCCCTGGAGGGACCCCAACACTCGGTCTGGAGGAGGGCTGTCCCTCCCGGAACACAGGATCCGCTCATCTCCATGGCTCTGTAACTTCCCAGTACGTACCCGCTGCAGCCGTGGTTGTTAAAGGCCTGGGCGCAATCAACCAACTGCTGTTCTGCCTGCGGAGAGGAGTTCGGAGTCAGCGCAGGAGTGAGCCAGCCAGAACGCAGCCCGGGTGGCCGGCTGCCAGTGGGGACACCCGGCTGCCAGGGGGTCACCCGGCTGGATGGCTCTGCGGCTGATGGGGGGGGTCAGGGGGATGTGTTGCTGGCTCCGTCTGCAAGATGTTCCTCCTCACGCCTGCCGGGCCTTCCTGTTCTGCAGTTGTCTTTAACAGCGTATTTCAGCAGCAAATTACTTTTGAAGGGGGTCAGTAGAATCACCAGCTGTCCCACCCGCTGAGAGCTCTCCAAAGGTCGTGTGTGCCTAACACTCGCTCCCAACCCTCAGCTATTCCGGTAAGTTGCATAAGCGGCTGCCGTCTCTTAGTTCTTTGAGAACACAAAGGCTCTGGGAGTTCCAAAATACACAGCCTCACAAGGAGCACCTCACAGCAAGCTATTCTGCAACACGGCCCTCGCCAACCAAACCTGCTCCAGCCCCTCTGCTTTCCCCCTGCTCTGAGAAGGGCTCTGCCCACACCTGGGGCAGCAGGACACTCGGATCCCAAGCGGGGATGGCGACAGGCGCATCCTTGAGCACAGGGAGGCCCTGGCCATGCTGCCGTGCACCTCCCCGGCAGGTTTGCTCTGCTTGCAAAGGGCTGCGGGGCCAGAGGTGCCGGCCACAGCCCAGCTGGGATCAAGCAGCCAGCACTGTCCCAGGCAGGAGTGAGCTGGCCCTGCTGGCAGCACCAGCGGGTAACCGGAGCCAGGACCTGCCATCAGTGCACAGGAAAGGAAAATCTCTTACCAGAGAGAGGAGCTTTCCTGTCGCTATAGCAATGGCTGACTCCAAACACCCCGTGGTGGAAAAGGTCCAGCAGCTCCCGCAAGCACCCTGCATTTGAAACCATGGTGTGCTGTGGGGTCACCCACCTCCCCGAAACCCTGGGGCAGAAGGACAGGAGCACAGCACTTCCACTTCCCGCTGGCATCTGGGCTTTGCCCTCTGCTCAATCCCCTGCCCACAGCCTCCTCTGCCCCAGCCATGGAGGGGCTCCCCAGGCACAGCCCAGCACTCTCTGCCTGGCCTGCAGCACTTCGCCCCTCTCCTGGCCCGCTCTCAGTGCGTCACCAACAACACGTGCTCCTCACCTGGTTTTTCACTGGTGTCACGTAATTTCCTTTCTTCCTCCAGTCGATGAAGTCGGGGTACGGCCCAGAGCTGCGCAGGAAGTTCCCCTTCGTGGCCGAGCAATTCTGCAAGCGAGGCCGGAGGGCTGCGGCAACGTGCCAGGGGATGGTGGTCCGCGGACAATGGGAGCGGGGTCTGCCGTGCTGCACGCTGGCCACGCCAGCTGGGGAGCCCTGGGCCAGCCCTGGACGAGCACTGCCAGCCCAGCCCACACCCCCAGAGCTCCTCGCACCCCTGACAGCCGGGATCAGGCCTTAGTCTACCCATAAAAATACTGGGGAAAAAAAAGAGCTGGCAGCAGAAATGACAGCTCGGCTGGAGCCAGGGACACAGCAGCTGCCAGCCAGGAGGGCTGGGGATGGGGCTTCACCTCGCTCGTACCCCGGTGCTGTCAGGACAGGGCACAGCGCTGGACATCAGGCAGCACAGCCATGGGGTGCCCATCCTCGCGTGGGCGCGACGCGGCACAGGGCCCCATGGCTGGGGGTCCATGGACCCCGCTCCTGTCACTCACCTGGGGCTCGCTCCAGAGGTACAGCTTCCTGAACTCGGCAAAGGTCAGGTCCGAGAACTGGTTCAGGCTCACTAGAAGCAGGAGGACAGGGCGGGGTTGTGCTCGCTAGGGCTCAGAGCTGAACGTTCAGCGAGCGCGGGCGGGGGCCGGGGAGGCGGCTCCTACTCTGGAAGCTGTGGTTGCCGGCGTTGTGCTCCTCGATCCGCCTCTTGTTGCCGAGGAAGATGCGCAACCTGCGGGGGTACTCGTCGGGGCCGTAGCGCCGGTTGTTCTGCGGGGGCAGAGCGCCTCAGCCGCGCCCGGGGATCCCCGGGGGCCCGGCCCGGCCCGGTCCGACCCTCCCCACCGCGAGGCCCGGGGCTTTACCTGCAGCATCCAGGCCTTGAACTGCAGCTCCTCTGCGGGAGAGAGCGGGGATGCGTCAGCGGCTTCCCCGGCCCAGCCGCGGGCCCCGCAGAGGGGCCGAGCCGAGCCGGGCCACCCCATCCCCTCCCGGTGCCGCTTTACCTTCGGCGGACGGGGCCCAGGCGGCGGCGGGCGCCAGCAGCGCGGCCGCGGCCAGCAGCACTGCCCAGCCCATAGCAGAGCAGAGCAGAGCCGAGCCGAACCGGGCCGAGCCGAACAGACCCGAGGAGAACCGAACCGAACCGAACCGTCCCGAGGCGAGGCGAGCCGGGACCAAGAGCCCCGATGCGGGACGAAGCGCCCCGGGCCGAGCAGTCCAAGGTCTCGGCCCGAGGGGCGGGGCAGGGGGCGGGGCAGGGGGCGGGGCGCCCCTCCCCGCGGTGGGCGCGGGGTCTGCGGGCCCGGCCTCGTCCCGCCGATAAAAACCTGGCAAGTCGCGGTTCACCCTGAGATAGAATAGATTTATTAGCAAGAGGTAATCAGGAAACATATATTTTTACAAAAAAAATGGAAATATTATTTTTTTCTTTTCCAAACAAGCTGTAAGTTGAAATAGTTTTAGGGCTTGAAAGAGAATTCTCATACCACGAGGTATTGCTGAGAGCAGAGTGGGGCGTGGGAGTGGAGCATGCCTGCCACTGTCGAGGTCAACGGTGGGCCGGTACTGTACAATGTAAAAAACCCATGGTAGTATTCACAGAATAAGCACTACATTACTATACTCCTGCTAGAAGGTGGTCAGACAGGACTACAGTATGTGTAATAAAAACACGCGGTCATCGCTTTCTAACTCTACATCATGTTACTCAGAGCGCTCACAAGGGATACGGAGCTACAGCATATCAACAGAAGCTGGGCAGGAGCCGTACGCAGCGAGGAGAGCCAAGGGGATGTTCTTCCGTCGGCAGAGAGGTGGCACAGAGACCCCCCCCGGCACGGGGGGCGGCACGGAGACCGGGCGGCTTCGCACGGAGGGATCGGCTTCAGCGCGTTCTCTTCTCCCGCCCTGTGGAGCTCGCCCGGGAGCCGACACCGTCCGAGCGGGAGCCGCTCCGCGCTACAGCCCCGTGGGAAGAAGCGGGATGACCCGCCCCACCGCCAGCCCCCTCGGGAAGAACAAAATGACAAAAATAACAGCGTCGAAAAGAAACTCCGGGGACTCCAGCGAAGTGTTGATGCGTGAAACCTTAAACGATGTGGGCAATCCTACGGGAGGTCTGCTGAGGCTGAAGGACAGGGAGGGCAGGTCGCTTGGAGAAGCACGTACATGGGAGTCACTCCAGGGCGTCCGACAGAAACAAACGGGTATGTACAGCGTGGTAGAGCGTGTGTGCACCAGCAGCCGCCCGCCACCGCGCCAGGCTCAGGAAGGCAGTTTGGGCTCTATCCGCAGAGAAGCTTCATAAAGGGTTTCTTCGTCCATCACAAACGACTGGTCCAGCAGGTACTGCGTCACCTGGAGAAAGGAGATAAACCGTTAATGGGGAGGACCCGCCACCGCTGCAGCCAAAACCAGGAAATGAGAAAGGCCAGAGCAGTAAATGAGTCATGGAGAAGCCCCAGCAGTTCCTGCACTGCACATGCTTATCTCAGCCCAGGCCTCCACCGCAATTCTGCTTTTCTCACTCAGTTTTCCTCTCTGGCACTATTCTGCCTGCCAGAGAGTCCTCTCCTCTCCCCAAACTCCTGATAAACAAGGCGCTGCGTAAGTGGGGAACGACGTTCTGGCTGCAGGAATGCTGCTGACGGAGCAGGACGTCTGCTCCGGGGCTGGCAGAAAAGCTGCTCCCAAGTCATTACTCTTTGGCCTCGTTAGCAGCATGGCTGGTGCCGAAGAGGGGCACAGCTCATGCTGGAGCAAGGCACCGCACCAGGGCTTTGGAGCTGGATGGCACGAGGAGCAGCCCGCAACACGGATGGGGCTTCACCCCGTCAACCAGAAGAGGGTCCAGGAGCTTCCATACGGCTCTGTCCCACCTCTGCAGGGCGACAGGGCAATGGGCAGCCACACACGGCACCATCCTTCTCAGCTGCTTTCAGCCGACTCTACCGGGTGGTGGGCTGCTTCCACAGACCCTGCTCTCCTTCAGGAGTGGCCGGGAGCAGGCAGGGGATACCTGGGGCTGCAGCGTGAGCCCAGCCCTGGGCAGGGACCGGTAGTGCAGAGGGCCAGCCTAGGACGAGCAGAGGCTAAAATCAGAGCCCAC
The DNA here is from genome assembly GCA_009769605.1 of Bucorvus abyssinicus. Taxonomy (NCBI): domain Eukaryota; kingdom Metazoa; phylum Chordata; class Aves; order Bucerotiformes; family Bucorvidae; genus Bucorvus; species Bucorvus abyssinicus. The sequence continues at coordinate 21,994,789 of CM020038.1, forward strand.
AGCTCCCCAGCCTCCACCAGCCCGGACAGGGGTTGTACTTCAGAGGGACTGGGGCTGCTCCTGCCACCACACACGGACAATGGCGTCCATGGAGGGTGGTTTGGCCTAGCCCGATGGCCAACAACACAGCAGACAGGGCACCAGGCAGGTTCAGCAGAGGCCTGCGGGGCAGCAGCACTGTTTTGGGAGGGTTTGCCGTTGTGCTGGAGGCAGTGAAAACCCCCGAAACGACCAGCCCAGTTCCTGGGTGGCTCTGCAGTGCTGCAGCAGAGGAAGTGCGAGAGCGGCTGAGACCTTTCACCTCATCACATGTGTGAGGCTGTGGTGGGGCAGGGTTGGGACGTGCTCTGCTCCCAGCCTGCGCCTCCAGCCTGGGCACTGGGGAGGGGGGTGCTGTTCCAAAACAGCCCTTTCTGAGCCCCTCCAGGGTGGGCTGTGCTGGTGCCAGGGTAGCTCAGCTGCACACGGGGGTCCGGTGGGCCATGGTCCCTTCCTGTGCAAAGGCTGCTGCAGGGAGAGGGTGGCACTGGGGAGGGGCAGCCCCTGCACCGTGCCCCAGCCATGCAGGTGAGGAGCAGCGTGTGCACCCTATAAACATACACAGCAGTCCCTGGAGCACTCTGGCTGTCGTCCCCACTGCTGACACGTTGTGGCATAGGGGCTGTCTGGAGCGATGGCTCCACCGCAGCGTCCCGGGAGAGGCACCAGGGACCCTGCTGCAGCCCCTGCCGTCCCCTGCCCCACTGCGACAGCCTCCGTCCAGGCCCAGGCTCTGCTCCAGGCATGGAGGCACCAGCCATGCTCCTGCTGCACACAGGTCTCTGCCTCAGCTGATGTTTCCTGAAAGCAGCTCACGGTGGAGGACGGCTGGTCCCCAGTGCCCACCCACTCCCTGGACCCCTCCCCCAGGCTGCTCCCTTGCCACGCTGCCCGACCACAGCCATCCTCCAGAACCAACTCAGCAAGACCATGCCGGGCTGCTGACCCTTGTGCCTGTGGCTTGCAGAAAGGACCAGCGTGGAAGGACAGTCCTGTTTGCTGGAAAGGAACGGCAGCAGAGCCAGGGACAGGCAGGGACAGCGCTGGCTGCTGCTGGCCAAGGCTGGGATGGCAGGAAGCCACATCCTTTTGCTCTGCCAGAAATACTGCGTAGGCGAGGAGGTCTTTACAGTTTGGTGGCAGAGCACATGTGTGCCAAGAGGAGCAGGGAGGTGGCTTTGTGTCTCCTCTCCCTGTCCCCCTCCATTATGCCTTGCCTGACACAAACCTCCCACCTGCACCAGGTCTGTGAGCGTTTTGTCTTAGATTTCTCACAGCGCATCGCAGGGTCTGGAGCACAAGTGCACTGAGGAGCAGCTGAGGGACCTGGGCGGGTTGAGCCTGGAGAAAAGGAAGCTCAGGGGAGACCTTCTGGCTCTGACAACTCCCTGACAGGAGCTTGGAGCGAGGTGGGGTCGGTCTCTGCTCTCCAGGAACAAGTGACAGGACAAGAGGAACCAGCCTCCAGTTGTTGCAGGGGAGGTTGAGGTTGTCCCTGAGGACCCATTTCTGTCCCGTTGGGGTTGTGCAGGCGTGTCCCAGGCTGCCCAGGGCAGTGGCGGAGTCCCCATCCCTGGAGGGGTTTCCCAGCCGTGTGGAGGTGGTGCTGCGGGACAGGGGTCAGTGGGGACCTGGCAGTGCTGGGGGTGCGGGGGGACTCGAGGGGCTGAAAGGGCTTTTCCAGCCCAAACAACTCTAGGAGTCTGTATCTTCCCTGAAGGAGCTGCCAGAAACAGAAGGCCTAGACGCTGTGATTCGAGAGGGCGATGAGGAGAGGGAGGCCTGGCTCTGGGGACAAGGCTGTACCTTAGGCTGGTGCTCAATCTTGTAGGAGGTTTGCTGGAACTGGCGGATCTCTCTTATGATGTGTGAAATCTGTCCGGAGGTAAAACACAGGAGCTGTCACAGCACAGCCATCGCCACTGGCACCCCTCAACCACAGCGCCATGCCAAGGGCTTTTCTGTTTCTCCCAGACACATCCCTCGCCTGGGACAGCCCCAGCTGCTGCGGGGGTGGGCACGGCCCTGGCCAGCACCGCAGCCCCACGGCTGGCAGACTCACCATCCGCATTTTGGAGAAGTTCACCAGCCCGTCCTCGGTGTAGTTCGGGGTACCCTCCTCGATGAACGCCAGGTCGGTCAGGTACATGCCCAGGTAGGGGACGCACGGAGGGTCACAACTTCGGGAGCAAACCAGTAACAAGTAAGAAAATAAGAAGCAAACAGAAAACCTGCCTGGCTCAGGTGGGGATGTGGGTCGGACCCCACAGTTCGCAGAACTGGAAGGATTCTCTGTGATATACAGCAACCCGCTCCCCAGACACCCACAGCACCCGGCTCCTCGACCGAATGAACACCAAGTAAGGAGGTCTGGGGAGCCTGTGCGCTGGCAGGGGGACCCGATGCCATCCCCAGGGTGCAGCTCTGGCTCGGGGGCCACCCCAGTAAGGTCCACATGGGCTAGAGTGACGTGCACTGGGCAGTGGGAAACCGTAGCTGAATATGGTGCGTTTTGGCGTTTAGGTTTAAACTATGAGTCTGTAAGGGGAGGGCGTGGGAAAAAAACCATATCCCAGTGTCTGGCAAGGATTTCCCCCTCTGCAGCCCCTTCTGTTCACGTCTCCACATGCCGCTGCTCAGAGCGGCAGCTCATCACTCGGCATCGCCTCTGAACAAGACACTTTCATGGTCTTGGGAACAAAGCCCCGCTGCGGTGCAGGAGCCAGGGTGGGATCCAGGACCCCCAGCACCACGTGCCCGTAGTCAGTAGCCCCCCCGCAGCAGCAGCCGTGGGAGCAGAATCGCCGTCCACTCACTTTTTCAGAGCCTCCCTCAGGTTCTTGAACCTGCCCTCCGACGACACCAGCTTTTGCAGCTTGTCGATCAGAGCCTTTGTCTGCAAGAAACCCAGAGTGCTCCTGGAGAAGGCCCTGGAAGGACCCCCCATCCCATCCTGCTGGGACCCGTCACCCTGTCCAGCTCCTTGACACCACTGCAGGTACAAGTCCTGGACGCCCCCAGCGCAGAGGAGCTGAGCAAGCTCGTGACAGCCAAGCTGCTCTGACACAGAACAAAGATGGGCTCTTTCCTTCCCCTGCCTCCGCCTTGGCCAGGCCCTGTTTTAACGTACAGATTTATCACTTTGCAGGAAAAACCACGGTGTTCCCGCTTCAGAGCAGCCCACTCAGCAGTTGTGGCCTGGCGATGCCACCATGCAGGCATGAGCTATTTCTGTACCAAGTAACTCAACCCTAGAATTTGTTTTGCTCCTCCATAACGGGTCTGAGCAGCTCAGAAAATCAGTTTAAAGAAGCATCTGTGCATACAGCTACAAGGCTCTGTGGAAAAGGTTCATTTTCATGTCTGACTTGCAGGATGGATCAACCCAACATCAACGCAGGGTCTGGCAAAGACCTACAGAGCCCGTACTCTGTTCTCTACCTGCTTCTTCACCGCGCGTGTCTTAAGGCATCCCCACACCATCACGCCCAGCCCACCAAGCCCTCCCCTGCCTCCCAGAAGAGGGTCAGTCTGTGCCCTACCTGCTTGGAGACCTTGAGCCAGGTTTTCTTGAGGCGGAAGATGGCACTGCGGTTGAGGGAGGAGGTGATCTCCAGCACCGCGTTGTAGTTGTGCAGGCACCTGCAGATGTCGGCCACCGCCACCCACTTCTCGATGGCGCTGACCCGCGCGTTGATCTCCTCGTTCCGGAGGATCTCTGACGCTATCAGGTTACTGACCTTTGGGGAGACATCGGGCCCAGCCCATGCGTTAGGATGACTCTGGACAACAGCTACACACTCCCCACAGAACAGAATCACAGAGTCGTTTAGGGTGGAAAAGCTCTGAGCAACCTGCTCTACTTGCAGACTGGGTGAGCTGTGAAGGTCCCTTCCCACCCAGACCAGTCTGTGATTCTGTGACCTTTGCCTGCCTCCCGCTGTGGCTGCACTTACGTCGTTAAAGTGTTTTGTGTTCTTCATGATGTAGGGAGTCCTTTCGTTCTTCTCAAGCTTCATCCAACCTTGCCCGAAGAACTCTCTGCAAACAACAGCCTTCAGGTCAACATTTATTTCCTACTTTTCTGGGCTGCCCAAGCGCTGCCACCTCCACTGCACCCACACAGGTCAGAGATGCTGGGGCCTTCGCCCCCCACGCCACCAGAAAGGGACCACACGGACACGCTTGAAAGTGCGACGGATGTGCAAGGCTCTCCCAGAGCCGCCACCCCGGGTACACCAGCAGATAAACCATGAGGTCAGGCCTCAAATCTGGGCTCGAGCCCAGCCTGGGCTACTCGCAAAGCGGGTGGTAGCCATGAAGGCTTTGTACCCTCGGGGTTTAGCCCGAGCCAGGATGGCGGCCACGGAGCCCTGGGTGACCAGAACAGCCCCTCCTCACCCGAGGGGATCACTCACTCGTACGGGATCTTCTTGAAGACGAGGTGGTCCAGCAGCGTCAGCTGTTCCGCGATTTCCAGGGCCGAGTGGTTCTCAAAGGGCTCTGCTTTGATCCCCTCAGCCTGGGCAGAGAAGGCAATGACAAGGGCACGGCAGTTAAGAGCACAGGAAGAATGTTTTTACATTTTGTGCACTTAAAATCAAAGCTGCAGTCGGACTCCAAAGCCAAATGCTTTCCCTGGTGGAGTCCAAGCTCCAGAGGCACCACATCCCGCACCCCTCCAGTGCCGAGGAGCGCCTGCCTCACGCAGCCCTGCAGTCCTGACAGGGTTAATTCCATTACCGTCCGTGCGCATGCACAGGCACAAGATTAACTGATCTTCTCTGTTTGAGAAATGAAGTGTCAGCCACAGGACAGATCCCCGCACACCGACTTCGGCACCCGCTGCCTTTTCACTCCACATCTGCTTAATCAATAAAGCACCGGGGGATCCCAGCCAGAGCAGTGCTGCCTCGTGTCCCGTGGGGTCAGCAGCTTCCAGACCCTGCTGCTGCCTGGGACGGCTCTCCCCAGGGCTGTCCAGAGGAGCAGGAGAGCGGGGACACCCCCCGTCCCCACTGCCTGGCGTGGGGGCACTCGGGGTGCCCCGTGCTCAGAGCCACTGGGCTGACAGTGAGAGCCTGCGGTCCCAGACCAGCGTGCACGGGCTTTGCTGCGGTTCGGCACAAACACGGCCCGAACTCAGGGCTCTCCCAGTCGGGAACGGCCTGAAAAGCTGCCGTAGCTTCCCTGCCCCTGGACACCAGCAGCAGCGTCTCTGCTGTCCAGGTCCCGGGAAAAGGGACTGCAGCAGCTCCCGGCATGGCGAAGAGGGGCCAGGCTGGTGTCCCCTGGGCAGAGCCAGCCGTGCATGGGGAGAGGGGTAAGAGGACCGTGCTGTGGGGCGCCGTGGGCCAGCTGGGCCCAGCTCTGGGGTACCCCTTCATGCTGAGAATTGGCATCGCCCTCCTCCAGCACCTTCTGCAAGGCGGGGATTCGGGAAAAGCGGGGTGGCTGCAGGCACCCCTGGGGGAGCCGGCCCCAGGAGCCGTTGGGACCAGCATGAGCAAACAGCTGGTGTCAAAATCCCCTCCTGGTCTCTGGCAGGGGGATGTGAAAGCGACTCCTGGGGAGCAAACACCAGCTGCGCTTCCTCTGCGTCGGCTCAAGGGCCGTGGAGAGGGTGCGGGAAGGTGGGTGCGCCCTGGGGGGGTGCAGGCTGTGGGGGAGCACCCTGCTAGAGCACGGGGTGCTGCTGGCAGCAAAGACTGTCTGGGTGGGCACCAGTGCCACGCAGGAGGGCTCCACGGCTTTGGCACAGGGCACAACGCACACCCCCAGCGCATGAGAAGGGGGTCAGGGAGCCCACAACCCCCATCACCCCCGGGTGCACCCACAAGCCAGGGCTCCGCATGCCCAGTGCGGGACAGGGCCTTTCCCAGTTCAAGTCCAGCTGCTCAGGCTGAGGGGAGACCGAAACCCTCTGGTTCCGTTTGTCTCTTCAGAGGGAGTTTCCAGCACCCGCAGTTGCTGACGAAAGCTCAAACCCCAGCACGGGGCCTCGGCCACTCCAGAAGCCGACGGGCAGGGCCAGGGACAGCACCACTGCTGTCCCGGCTGCACTGGACTGGTCTGGAGGGGCTCCTGGGTTCTCCAGGGAGCAGACATCGGGTTTTTTTCAGTGCAGGAAGGTGGCAGACGCACTGCAGCCTCCCGATGGTTTTAACTCCACTGTACATTCCCTGTAACAGGTCCAGCTGTGCTCACGGCTAGCCCCGGGAAGCATCTGCCTGCTCAGGAGACACACGCCCAGGCAGCAGGCTCAGAGAACCGCCCTCCACCGAGTGGGGCACGCCGGAGCGCGGAGGTCTTCAGCTGTTCCTCCACCACCACGCTGAGCTGCCAGGCGGAGGGACAGAGGGGAAAGCATTTACCATCTGCACCACCTCCTCCAGGGTTATCTGGTTGTCTCCGGGATCCTCCTGCGTCAGGGTCCTGTGGCAGGAAAAGGCGGCGTTACCCTCAAAGCACCGGTCCTGCACAGCTCCAGCGGGCCGCAGCACGGCGGCGTGGTTTTCCACGGGTTAAACGCTCGGGGTGTGTAAGAACCCTGCTAAGTTTCATTTCCCGTATTAAAGAGGAAAGAACTCCTCAACCGAGGCCACGGCTGGCCCCACGTGTGTCCCCCCTGCAGCAAGAGACGGCTGCTTTGGCCCCAGCACGGGGTGGACACGCGCAGCGGGGGCCAGAGCCACCACAGTCATCGGAGGACCCACAGTCCCACCCATGGAGAGCCACGGTGCCGTCCCACTGCCCGGCAGCGGGGAGGGCCACATGCTCACGGGGTTCCACACTGCACCTTGGCCACATGCGCCAGCCCAAGGCCCTTGATCAGGTCTCAGTGTGCTGGACAGACAGACGCAGCCAGCACCTCCCGTCCTCCTCGGCGCTGCCCGAGCCCCAGCCACGGCCCCTCCTGCAGACCTTGTGCCTGCCCTTATCGTGGGGGAAAGAGGGGAGAGCCCGGCCCAGCGCCCGGGAAGAGCAACCGCCCACCCAGGGCCCTTCACCTGATGATGTTGGCAGCTGCTTTCCTCTCCTGGGTCAGGAGCTCGGGGTCGTGGATCACCTCCTCCAGAAAGCCAATCACTCTGAACTTCAGCTCCTCGTTGGTCTCAAAGTCCTGCCGAAGCCAGCACAGCGTTAATGCGCTGTAACAGGAGTATCAGTGACTCCCAGCAGCTCCAGTCCCTGCCCATTTAAACCCGGACACGACCGACAGCCCCGTGGTGCCAGCGTGGGTGATTGCTCGGCCCAGGGCAGAGGCTGCCTCTACCCTGCAAAATCCCAGCCTGTAAATGGGAACTAGCCAGGAAGGCACCAGGCTCATTCTGTACCATTGCATTGGCATTACCTGGCCTGGGAGAGGTGCAAGGGCTTCCCAGTGCCAACTAGTACGGCACTGCTCCCAGTGGCCCCAGCAACCAGCAGCAGAGAGGGTCAGAGTCATCAAGGAAAGCGGTTTCCTGGCCTTGACCCCAGCCTGAAGCCGCCCGACAGGAATCAAACCCAGGTACTCTGCCTCCCCCGAGCCCAGTGCAGGGGCTGACTGCAGATCCTGGCTCCTCCCCACGTCCACTCACTTGTTTAATTCAGATTAAAAGCACCGAATTATCTTTCCAGCTGGAGCCTGGCTGAGTAACCCGGCACCCACCCAGCTCCACACCAACCCCCCGCCCACCCCCCGCCACCCACCTGCGAGTGTTTGGAGACCCAGTGCCGCAGCACATTGAGGACCCGGTTGGTGGCCGCTCTCCGGATCACAAACTCCTTGTCTCCGTTGCGCTGGTCCGTTGGGAAGCCTGAAACTGCCGGCAAGCCCTTAGTTCAGCCCCAGCTCCGCATCCCTCACGGGTACTGCAGGACTGCCGGAAGGAGCAGCCCCATCTTCCCAAGAACCTGGAGCTGCCTCTTAAACGCAAGCGCTGGGTGCTCGGGCACCCAGAGGCCACAGCCCGGAGCAGGTGGGTGCTGGGCTGTAGGTGCTCTGGGCTCCCCGGTGGGAGCTGCCTCCCAGCCGAGTCCAGCAGAAACCGGCGCCCCGAAAGCGCGTCCCTGGGGCAGGGTACCTGCACTGGCCAGGGACATCCTGCGGTACTTCTCCTTGGTGGGGGTCCCCTCATTGGCTCCCGCCGTGGCGATGGCGAAGGCAGAGGCGGCGGACAGGGCGCTGCGGGTGCTGTCGAGCTCCCGGCAGGACGTCATGACCACGCCATTGTTGTAAGAAAACAACGAGAAATCTGGGGAGGGGGGAGAAGAAAGCCAACAGCACTCCGGCTGCTGCCATAGCCCAGCCAAGTCCCCTCCTGTGGCCCCGGAACCCACTTGCAGCACCCCCCGCACATGGGCAGCCCCCCTGGGTCGGGGCATGCTGGGAACGGGGCTCATGGAGGCGGCGGGTGCAGATGGCCGGCACGGGGCTGGTCCTCACGGAGAGCTGGTGTCCAGCCCCCTGGGACTGGGGCAGAGGAGATGGGCAGCTCTGGGTGCCACCACGCTGTAGGAATTACCCAGCACGGAGTTAAGCCAAGAGGGTGCTATGGATAGTGCTAAAGTGGCTACAGGGGAGACGCAAGCAGATAAATCGACGCTTGGTGCCAGCCCCGGCTCACACCTCGAGCAGTTCACATCTCAAGTGCTCCTAAAAGCACCACATCAGCCCCAAGAGGGGATGAAAGGGGTGAGAAGACCCAGCAAGAGGCACAGACCCGCCCTGCGATATGGGCTGGAGAGTTCACAGGAAAACAAAGGGTGAAGTCCTGCTCCCTCTCACTCTGCTTCAGTTTTACACCTGCACCTTCAGCGGGTTCGAGGGCAGTCGGCCGCCCTGGGTGACCTCCGAGCACAACAGGTCTTGGCTCACTTGTTACCTGATGAATTTTTGCACTTGATGGACTTGGGAGTCGTCGGGGATTTTGTTGGGGATGTTTCAGCTTCTGCTTCATCGCTGTGGTTGGGATCCGTGTCCGACTCTTCCCTGACAGACACCTCCGAGCCTGGGAGGAAGAGGAGCCCAGTCACCATCCCCGCTGGACACGGCTGCACCCCCTCAAAGCCCCTGCTTGGGCACAGAAGGTGCTCCCACAACCCGCGGCAAGGAAGAGGATGATGCCAGGGTGCACACAGGGAGGCTGCAGCCTGTTCCCTGATTGCAGGAAAATAGCCAGTGGTGCCGGCATCACGCAGGGGACTGGGGGTCCGGCCCCAAGGCAGCCACCGAGTCCCAGCTCAGGGGTGCTGAGCATGGTGCCAGTGCAGATGGGGCAGCACGAGCACCGGGCTGGCCCCTGTGCCCCTGTGCTGCGGGTGGGGAGCACAGCTCAGCCCATGGCCCCAAATACCACGGTCGGAGCTAAAGTCAGAGGGTCCCAGGGGTCTCCAGGGCCAAATAGCTCCCGTGGGGCTGTGGCAGGGGGCAGCCTAGTCCTCCGCTGCCGTGCTGGGCTGAAAGCCGTGCCCAGGCATGTTGGTGTTCAGTGGGGCGATGACCCACAGGTACGCGGTGTTTTACTCACCCAGCTCCAACTCTCTTCCCCCAGTACCCCATTGCTGAGCCTCGCTGCATCACCAGGAGCACCGCCACCACCACCATTGCTACCAGTCTCCCCAGCACACAGGAGGCTGCTCAGGGCTCCCCATGCCCACCACTCACCAGCAAGAGCCAGGCCCCTGGGCACTGTGTGCCCGATCCCCTGCACATGTCCCTGTACCCTCTGCAGAGCACCCACCAACACCGTCCCCTCCCCGAGCCGGACGCCCACCCGCCTGCGAACCCACAGAGACTCACTTTGCTTGCTCAGCAGCGGCTCCTCTTGTTTTTCCGAGGCAGCTTCTCCTTCGTCAGGGATTTTATTGGGATAGTTGCTGGACACGTACAGCTTGTTGATGTCTAGGGTGGTCTTGCTGAAGGGAGCCATGGAGGAGTACATGCTTGCATAGCCATTGGAGGAGCAGCTCAGGGCAGCCAGGTCCAGTGCCTTCCCCCCCGTGATGATGGGGATGTTGAGGGAGAGCTTCCTCCGCCGGCTGGGCGATGAGGACTTGGTGATGGAGAGCGGGGGAGGTGAGGAGAACTTGCGGTTGGCTCGGGGGGACTTGGGGGGCTCGCCGTACAGCAGCTTGTTGTTCTGGCTGTTTGCAAACAGGAGCTCCAGGGACCTTGGTGGAGAGCCAGGGAAGGGCTGAACTCACACCGGGTCTCCCGGGCATCCCCTCAGGGAACAGCAGAGCCACGGCGAGCTCCTATTGCCCTGCTCCCACCCCATAAACCACCCCGGACTCTCAGGGGATCACCCAGCCCCAGGTCACCGGGCCGGGCTCACCGATGCCGCGTGGCCTCACCGTGCGGGGATGGCGCTGATCGGCTTCTTGTAGATGGTGATGAGCTTGTCGAGGACGACCAGGGCGGTGGTGAAGACGCGGTAGGAGTGCAGGAAGGTGTTCAGAAAGTCGATGCTCAGGAAGCGCAGGTCCGTCAGCCTCTCCAGCAGCCGCTCCACGCTGGCATAGCGGATCTGCAGGACCTTGCAGGAATTCATCGTTTTACTGAACCTAATGTCAACATCATCACAATACAAGCTGGCATCAGACCTGCAGAGAAACAAGACATCTGTGGCTCCAGCCTGGAACGAAACCAAGAGCAGCTTCCCCCCGAGCTGTGCAGGGACCATGGGGAGCAGAACAGGTCCCCAGCAGTGAGGGAGCCGCACTTGGATGAGGTGTCCCTGTGTGAACCGTGGGCAGGGATCCTCGCAGGGGAAAGCCAGGAAACCCACGCCCCAGCACGGCTGGAAACACCAGGCAGCGCTCAACAGGCAGCGGTCTGGGCAAAAAACGTGGAACAACCGTCCCTGAGGGACACCCACAAACCAAGACCCTTCCCCACAGCAACACGGGCAGGTGGAACAGCAGGGTCATCCCCCCGCACTGCCTCGTCCCACCGCTGTGCCCAGTCCCCTTGTGACACACGTGTCCCTCCTTGTCCAGGGCACCCCAGCACCCACAGGGCTGACAGCCCCTGCATCCCTCACCCCCTTCTTTACCATTATTTCTACCCTGAGCGTTCCCCATTGGCCTTCCCACCTCCCCAAGGACTGTCCCCCACATATCTCCTCTCCCAGGTAATGGGCGCTCTGGGAAGAGCTGCCCCAGTGTCTGAGCTCATGGGAAAACCATGGGGCCGGGCAGAGCCCCGGTGCTCTCGGGTACGCGCGGCAGCACTCACTTGATCATCTGGGGGACAGTGACCTTGGAGTTCTCCTCGAAGGCGTTCATCATGAGGCCGTTGCAGCGGATGTTGTCCACGCACTGGAAGAGATGCGGGTGGGAGGTGGGAGAAGGCGGCGAGGCCGGCCCCGCTGCCCGCCCAGCTTGGACATGCCGTGACGGAGCCTGAGCTTGGCCTTCTCCAGACAAGACTCATCCTGGCTAACTGCATCTACCACACCTGAGAGACCAGGGCTGGGAGAGCACGGCTGGGCAGGGCAAGAGCTGCCTGAAAATTGGAGCTTCGTGATCACGCTTCTGCACCCCCGTTCTGGGGGAAGCATCTCCCAGAGCTGCTCCCCAGCTCTCCCTCTGTGGAGCTGGCCCGGGCCTGGGGCACGCTGGCCGGCACAAAGGAATGGCGAGAGCTGCCAGAAATCTGCTCTCATCCCACACTGCCGTAACTCAACTCCCCTCCCGGCCCGCGCTGCCGGGTGCTCATGGAGGGACGCTGGTCCCCCCACTGCCAGCTCACCACCCCGGGTTCTGCTGGGCAGGAGCGTGGGCTGGAGACAGGACATGGTACAGCAGAGGTGGCCCAGAGGACGGGCAGACCTGCTCCCACCCACTGTGGCTGTGTCACCTTCCTCCTCTACCTCCTCCTCTTCAGCTACCACACCCCAGAATGCTTTCGGCCATGGCGGGGCTCTCAGCGCACCCCAGCTCGGCATGGAGCCGCTCTCCCTGGGTGCCCAAGGCTTGGTGGTCCACCCGTGCTGCTCACAGCAGCCCGATGCTGTGAGATCTCAGCCCACAGCAGGTCCCCAGCACCCCAACAGTGCCAGGAAAGCACCCAGGGTGCAGACCCAGCTGGGCACCACCACCACAGCCAGCTCCCTGCTCATCCCCAGGGACACTGCACCCCGACACCTCCTCCCTGCCAGGTCCATCCTACCTGGCTGATGTCGCTGGTCCACGCAGCCTTCTCCTGCCTGGACGAGGCCACGAGGATAACCGTGAAAGACGAGGCATCTTTTGGCTCCACCACGATTTTGAAGTCCAGATGGTCGATGTCTTGCCCTGATGATTTTGCTGTGGAACAGAAAAACCACAGGCAGTGACCATGAGCAGATTGTCCCCACCCCGTCCCCCCCAACAGAGGTTTATCAAGGTTTTAAGGAGTTTGCGGTTGTCTGTGGTGAGGATGGGAGGCGTTTGCTGGGCAAAGGCTCTGCTTTTGCAATGCCTGTGCACCCCGAGTGCAGCACGGCCTCGCTGCTGGGGCAGGGGAGAACCCAGCTCCTGGCATGTAGGAGAAAACCCCTTCTGAGGGGAAGGGAAAGGAGCCTCTGCTTCTTCACCAGCTGCGGGGAAGCGGGCAGGGCTGAGGATGCCCAGCAGCTCTGCCTCTTCCCAAGCGAGCTGTGCCACAGAAATGTTTGATCCCAGTAAATCATTTACTCAGTCAAGCCCAGCCAGGAGGTCACGCCTTCCTTCAGTCTGCTCACACCGAATTTGCTCTGGCTCTGCTGCAGCTGGTTTTACACTGCTCAGACGATGGCAGCAACACCCAGGAAGTCACCGTGTCTGCGACCGGGGGCACTGGCAGCGCTGACCACGCTGCCATCGCTCCCCAGCCACCGAACACAGCAGCTGCCTCCAGCCCAGGAAAACATCGCCCAAGCTTTGCTGGCAGCAACCTTGTGCCAAGGCTCTGGCGTTAAGCGCAGCCTCCAGTGGGACCTGCACCCTTGGCATCTCCCCAGCCCCACTTTGCCCACCCCAGCAACGGGGTGGCCACCCAGAATCGCCTGCGGGAGAACGGGCTGCGGTGCTGGTGGTGCTGGAAACCCCAGAAAAGAGGGTCCTGGAGTAGCTGCAACTTTGCTTTTTGAGATGCCCCATGATCAGCACGCACCCAGAGATGCACATGCCAACCTCCCCGTCTGGCACCCATGGGTGGGGGCTGAGCAGGGCCCTGGGCGTGCCCCGAGGGGAGGCCATGGGTGGGTTGGGGGCACCTACCATCCTCGTCAGTGCTCTCCTGCTCCTCTACCAGCGTGCAGTCGATGAGGGAGATCACGCCGTTCTGCAGGGGTACGAGTCAGGGTCAGTGGCAAGATCCACCCCGTAGAGTGAGCCGCAGCCCACTGCCCCACATCACAGCCCACCACCCCGGGGTGGGGATGGGGCGATGCTGCCGTGGGTGCTCACAGAGCCCGCAGCCAGCGCAGCGTCTGCTTTCACCGGGAAAAAAGCAGTTCCTGACTGCTGGGATATCTCGGTTTTCCTCGTATAACCCATCAACTCATTTGTTTATAAATTATTTAACACGAGCTTTAAATTAAATTTTCCAAAAGTTGCTTGTTGTAATTATCAACCCTTCACCATGGACTGTAATTTTTCAAAGTGATAATTTAATGCCAGTAATGAGCAATTTCTGTATGATTCTTGCTCAATTAGCTGCAAAACTTCCACCAACAAACACGCGAGTCTTGGGAGCGGACTGGAGGAGACTGGGAGCGTCACGGACAGACCTTGGCTGTCTTTTAAGTTTCTCGTGAACAGATTGTCAAGGTGGACCCTTTGTTGGGCCACCGAGCCCCCCGTGCCCCCCGCACCTTCGTCAGATGCAGTTTGCCCCCGGAACCCCTGGTGCAGATGATCAAGTGCTTGGAGAAGAGGAAGCACTGCCGCTCGCCCTCCTTCCTCAGCGAGAGGGAGCCCAGCCGCCCCCGTGGAATCTTCCCCTTCTCCGACATCGGCACCTGGATGAGGGACCCTGTGGAGAGGGAGAGAAGCAGCCCTGGCACCGGCCTCGGGGGCATGGTCCCCGGGAGCATCGCCTGTCCCCAGCACCAGGGCTGGGACTGGCTCCGAGAGCCACTGGCTCGGAGGATTATCAGGGCCCAGAGACCAAGCGAGCACCAGCCACAGCCCCAACCCACCCTGGCACCCACAGTGCGTAGGTGCCCCTCTGGGTGCCCAGGAGGTCAGGGTGTGTCCTGCTACTTTTCTGCTGGTAGGAAATCAGTAACAGCTAAAATGCCCCAAAAATGGACCTTCAGCTCCGGGACTGCCTGGAAACGCGGCGCTTTGGAGCGGAGGAGATTCAGAAACGGGTCAGTATTTTCAGCCGGGCTGAGGAGGGTGTGGGGACGGGGGGACAGGGGCTGCCAGGCTCTGCACGAACCGCAGAGGGGAGGAGAAAGGATGTGGACACAAACGCAGTACCTTGTCTCACGAAGGTCTGGCTGGTGTCCAGCAGGATTTCACACCCTTCGATGATCATCCGCTCTATCGCCAGGTTTTTCCGAATGTTTTCGGTCTCGCTCACTTCGTCGTGCATTATCCTGAAGGAGGGAGAAGGGAAAATGGGAGCTCGGGCAAGATTTGTGCTTTTCCCAGCAGATCCCTTTGGACACCCGGGAGGGGCTGTCATCAGCCCTGGGGATGGGCTGGCAGAGGAGCCTGTGCCCGAGCAGTGGGTGTGGGCAGCCAGAGGCACTGGGGTGAGCTCCCGTGATGCCACCCACAGCACCCCCAACACAAGCAGGCAGATCTGTGTGTGCCAGCGGCTCACGAGGGGTTTCATCCTTGTCAGGGATGGCCAACAGGCTCTGAGCAAACCAAGGACGGAGCTTCTCCAGCATCCCACCCCAACAGGACAGCACAGCCCCTCCGTCACCATTGCACGGAATAGTCCTGGGTTGGAAAAGCCCTTTCAGCCCCTCAAGTCCCCCCGTTCCCCCAGCACTGCCAGGTCCCCACTGACCCCTGTCCCTCAGCACCACCTCCACACGGCTGGGAAACCCCTCCAGGGATGGGGACTCCACCACTGCCCTGGGCAGCCTGGGACACGCCTGCACAACCCCAACGGGACAGAAATGGGTCCTCAGGGACAACCTCAACCTCCCTGGAACAACTGGAGGCTGACCTGGAGAGCTCCTCCAGTTTGGACTTGGCGTAATCCAGGCTGTTCCTCTCCACGTGCTCGTGAGGGGTGTGAGCCAGCAGCTCGTGCAGCGTCAGGATGTATCTGGGGATCTGCAGCAGAACAGACCAGAGCAAGGAATCAGCTGCTCCCACAGCCGCAGTGGCCAGGGACACCATGTCTCAGATCCTCTGACCTGGAAAGTCATGAAAGCTTCGAAGTTCCTTGTGCTAAAGCTTCACAAAGCAGGGGAATGGCGCATGGATTTGCCCCATCTGTGTCCCAGAGGCGTGAGGTAACCAGAAAGCCAGCAGCTTCACCCAGAGCTAGTCCTCCTGCAGCACTCACCAGCCCAGCAATGGCCTGAGCAGGGCCCAGGAGCGGCGTGGGACCACCCCAGGCCATCTTCTCTGGGCTTGGCCTGCCCACCACCCCGTGCCTGCTGTGGGGCTGGGGTTCACACCGCCCAGCCCAGCCCTTGGTGCCAGTGGTGGCATCCCCAGGGCTGATCCCAGTGGTCACCTGGAACATAGGGTAGGTGAGGAAGGTCTCCAGGGTCCTCTCCTCGCAATCGGGCTTGGCCTCATAGTGCTTCAGGAGCTTGTCGAAGTCCCGGTTCTGCTTGCAGTGCGCCAGGATCTGCAGGCTGTACTGGTGGTTCCTCACAAACTCCTGGTAGATGTTCAGCATGGGCAGCAGGATGTCGAACAGGTCAGCTGCGAGCAGAGAGGTGGTGGGGAGGTGGGTGCACTGGTCCAGCCCCTGCCCTGGGGTCCCGGCACAGCCCCCCATCCATCCTCACCCCCAGCTCCCACCCAGGGCCTCGCCCTGCTTGTGCAAATGCCAGTTGTGCCCAGTTTGGGTTTTAAAGACACCCTGTAGAGCCAGCTGAGGGACTACACAGACACAGTGATGCTCTTCAGCATCAGCTCTACCGGGTGCACCAGCCCACCCCTTCCACCGCCCAGCAGAGCCACGAAGGCAGGAACAGGGTTTCTCTGGGGTTTTTTGCTCCAGTCATGAACAAGCAATGAGGTGCTGAGCGATGCTGCTGCCAGCTGAGAAGGAGGAGGAGAAGGAGCAAGGGCTCAGCTCTGCCAGCAAACGCAAAGGAAACGCAGTGAGAAGACGAGCACTCACCCAGCACGAGTGTTGGCCAGCTGGAGATCCTCGCCTTCAGGCCTTGGTAAAAGATTTGGTGCAAAAACATGATTGTTTCGCTGAAAGATAAACCAAGGGGTGAAAAGGCAGATGAACAGGCGGCAAATAACGAGTAATGGATGGGCAGCCTGGGCCAGGCCTGGACAACCCCAACGGGACAGAAATGGGTCCTCAGGGACAACCTCAACCTCCCCTGGAGCAACTGCAGGCCGGTTCCTCTTGTCCTGGGCGAAGAGACCGACCCCCTCCTCGCTCCACCCTCCTGTCAGGGAGTTGTCAGAGCCAGAAGGTCTCCCCTGAGCCTCCTTGTCTCCAGGCTCAACCCCCCCGGGTCCCTCAGCCGCTCCTCAGCACATTGTGCTCCAGACCCTGCTCCAGCTCCGTTGTCCTTCTCTGGACACGCTCCAGCCCCTCAATGTCCTTCTGGAGTGAGGGGCCCAAACTGACCCCAGGATTCGAGGTGTGGCCTGACCAGTGCCCCCAGTCCAGGGGGACGGTCCCTGCCCTGGTCCTGCTGCCCACACCAGTGCTGGTACAAGCCAGGATGCCGTTGGCCGTCTTGGCCCCCTGGGCACACCGCTGGCTCCTCTCCAGCCGCTGTCACCAACCCCCCAGGTCCTTTGCCCCGGGCAGTTTCCAGCCGCTCTGCCCCCAGCCTGGACCGTTGCAGGGGGTTGGTGTGTCCCCAAGGCAGGACCTGGTTGAACCTCAGACCACTGGCCTTGGCCCATCACTCCAGCCTGTCCAGACCTCTCTGTGGCACCTCCCGACCCTCCAGCAGATCCACACTCCTGCCCAACGTGGTGTCATCTGCCAGCACCTGCCCAGAGGCTGCCGGCTCTGTCGGGGTGGCGCAGAGCTCCAGGACCCTGAGATCACACTGACCTGTTGAGGAAGATGCTGCTGACGTCGTCGTGCGTGATGGGAGGCTTCTTGGAGCTGGCCGCCATCCGCAGCGGCCGCAGGAAGTTGTTGACGAGAATGTGGAGCTGCTGGACGTACTCGGCCTCGGCCTCCAGCATGCTGAAGACGACCTGGTTCCTCTTGCGCATGCTGTCGGCGTGGGGGGACCTGATGTAGTCCTGGATGATCGTCTTCCACTTCCTCCGGCACAGCCAGCCCCGCAGGAAGCTCTGCACCTGCGGGGAGCAGCGCCCGCCTCAGCGAGCGGGCCCACGCGCCGGGCTGGCACCTCTCGCCCAGCTCTGTGGGCAGGAGTCCCTGGCGCTGGGGCTGCTCTGAACCCCCCAGCTGGGAAACGGGCAGTAACTCATCGAAATGCTCTTTCTCATCACGACCCGTGTCCTCTTCCCCCTTTTACAGAGCCGCATGAAGACTCCAATGAGACGTACGGACCCCGTGTTAGCTCCTGACCTCCCTGGCCATGGACACGGTGCCAGCAGCACCACGTGGGTCCGGGGAATCCCGGTGCTGAGCCCGGCACCCCCGAATTGCCCAGCGAACCCACCAAACCCCCTGGAGCCAGCAGGTGTCCGGGCACCCAACCACGCGGAGATGTGTGAAGACACCTAGAAAAGCTTCCAGCCCTCCCTCACGGCAAAGAGCATCCAGAGCACGCCCCGGTCCGTGCGTGCCCCACACCCGCGGGGTTCAGCCCCATGTCCCCTGCACGGCGGGGTCGGCGGAGGCTTTCCTGGGTCTCGGGTGAGGGCAGGACCCGCACAGCACACCCAGCCAGCAGAAGGGTTTCCAGCTTCTCCAAACCCATTTTCCTCCCAAAACCCCGGTCAGCGGAGGCTCCTCCTCAGAGAGCTCCCCCCAGCCAACGCTCCGACACCTGCCGGGACCCCCGAGCACCTTGACCCCGCCCCCCGCCACCTTCTTGATTTTCTTGATGTCGCTGTCGTCCTCGCTGGGCGCGCTGGTCTGGCCGGCCTGGATGCGCTCATGGTCCTTGAGCAGGGAAGCGATCTGCGGGCACAGAGGGGTGTGAGCAGCCAGGACTCCCTGGGATGCCCCGGCACATCCCGGCAGCCCAGGACAAGCCCTGGGGCCACGCAGCGCCGGGAACGGCACGAGCCTCCGGCTTAACTCCCACCGACCACAGTGGAAGGACCAGGACCTGGACATCCTGCCAGGAAGCCAGCACAAACCACATCCCTGTGTCCTAGGAAAGGCCCCTGCGACCGCCACCGCTTAAAGAGCTACGGGAAAGGGCTGGGGAGCAGCAAACGCACCATCCAGAACACTGGGAAAAACGTGATCTGAATTTTGATTTTGTAGAAAATAACAACAATAAGAAAACAGCACTCAAAGAGTAATTTCCTGGGGGGGAAAAGGCCCGTTTTGGAGAGACAGGAGGAAGAAAGGAAGGTCTGAGTTGAGATCTTTCCCACTGGAGACCCTGGCAGCAGCACCTGCAGCGCCCTCCAAGCACCTCTTGCGTGTTGGTGACTGGGCTGTTGGGAGGGGAAGCAAAGTAAAGGGCCAGAGGAGATGGTCACAGCTCGGGGAGAGGAGAGGACCCAAACTGCCAACGGTAACGAAGAGCCACGTGTTTTCACGCGGTAAGAAGCTGACAGTGCCGCGGGTCAGCCCGGGCACCACGGCTGAACGAAGCTCAACAGCCGCCGCTCAGCCCCCGGCTCTCCCAGCGAGACCCGAACCCCCCAACCTTCCAAATTAAGGTGTTTTCCCAGGAACTGGGAGGGAGGGAGGGCGGACTGGGGCTGGGGATGAGCCCAGGCCAGCCAGTCCCGCTTGTGCCACTGGCGTGACCCGGCTGCAGCTCCGAGTGGCTCTGCTGGAGGCACCAGAGCTGCCCAGCTCCCCAGCACCACACTTCTCCCAGTAACCCCACCTCAGCACCCCAGCTCTCCCAACACAACTCCCCCAGCACCCCAGCTCTCCCAGTACAGCCCCGCCAGCACCACCGGCCTTGGCAGGAGCAGGAACACACCAGAAGGCAGCTGCAGGCACCTCCAGTTCTATCAGTTTCACCCCATTTTATTCCATAGATTAGATTTTTAGGAGAAATTTTAGAGCTTTTTCTCCTCTCCCTGTGCCCTCCCATGGAGCCCCACGGCACCCACCACCCCCTGCAGCCCCTCGGCATCGAGGTGTTAGGGAGCACCCAAGCCATGCCCCGTGCCAGCCAGGACCCCTGGAGCGGGTTTGCTGGGGCCATGGTTTTATTCTGGTTTCTTCTTTTCAAACCGAGTGAGCAAAATCTGCACATTAAAGCCGAAGCTGATTATTTTATCTCGGCTTCAAAGCACGTGGAAGAGCAGAAAAACCAAACCGCAGCACAAGGTAAAACCAGAAGAACCTGGGTGCAGGGGAGGGGACGGGCTGCAGCTCTGCCTGGCGTGTCCGATCCCAACCCCTCAGGTAATTTTGGGGTTCACAACACATCCCCATCGGGATGCTCGTCACTGCCCCTGCCCCTCACGCCAGCCGCGCTCCCTCACAGGCTGGACCGGACCTGGGGAGCTCTCGGCAGCACAGGACCAGGGTCCCAGGAGAAACCCCTGGCCCAGGCAGCAGCTTTGCAGCTGATCCTGCTCTCTTGGAGAGCACCAACCCAGCGGTGCTGAACTGCTCCTGGGAAAGGCTTGTGGCTCCCCAGTTCCCAAGACTAAAAGCAGCCTTCAGCAGCCCCCAGCTCATGGTCAGCGAGCCCTATTAATCTGCACTTTTAAACTCAAAAATTCAAGGCAAAGGCCACGCTAAGGAGGTGCCGCACCGCTCCTGCCCTCGCTGCCTCCCTGGCTGCTCCTTCACAGCGATTTTGAGATTGACACCAGTCCCAGTGCCCACCAGCAGCCGAAACCCCAGGACAGCTGCAGCCCTGCGACCCGGGGGCCAGGCAGCACAGGTCAGACCCACGCCCCTGCGCATCTCCCTCTGCCTTAGACACCCGCTGCCCTCGGCACCGTCTGCTGAGTCATTTTTGCATGTTGTGGCTCTGTCTGCCGTAACCCACGTCATGTCACCCTGCCCACGGCTCCCCACCACAAACCACCGCACAGCAAAGGGCCGCGGGAGCTTCTGGGACGGGCTGCGGGCAACAGGACTTATGGGCTGCTCTCATTGGAGAGGTGTCCGTGTCGTCTGTAGCACCACGCACGTGAACTCCCCGACATACGCGGGTCGTGCCACTTGCAGCGGGCACAGGCTCCCTTCCGAGGCCACAGCATCCCAGACTGGTGGGGCTGGCAGGGACCTCTGGGGATCACCCGGTGCAACCCCCTGCTAGAGCAGGGTGCCCAGAGCAGGGTGCCCAGGAGGGCGTCCAGGAGGGTTGGGGATCTCTCCAGAGCAGGAGACTCCACAGCCTCTCTGGCCATACTCTTCTTCCTGCACCCCAGGAGACCATCGGCCTCCTTGGCCACGAGGGCCCACTGCTGGCTCGCGGGGAACTTGTTGCCCACCAGCACCCCCAGGTCCTTCTCTGTGGCGCTGCTTCCCAGCAGGTCACCCCTGGCCCGTCCTGGTCCTGTTCCTCCCTGGGGGCAGGACCCTACACGTCCACAGACTCCTCTTCCCCTTTCCAGGTTCTCCTCCAGCTCTGCGCTGTCTGCCAGACGTGGCCTCCGGGCACGCAGCAGGGTCTAACCGAGGCAGCCAGGACCAAAATAAGGCTAAATGGAGTTAAGGCTAAACTAAAGAGGAGTCTCCACCCTCACCCAATGAACCTGAACCCACCACCGCAGCGATGCCGCCCGCCCGCAGCCCACGGGTCACCCCAGGGAGCGGCAGCGCATCCTTGGGGCGATGCTGGGCCCTTCACCTCGGCCTTCAGGCGCTCGATCTCGATCTCTCCGTCCTCGATCTGCTGGCGGAGTTGCTTGGCAACGGTCTTCTCCGTTTCCACAATCTGCAGGAGATGGAGGTACTTCTGCATCAGCGCCTCGTGCTCCGTCGCCAGGTTCCTGTAGCTGCAGGAGACACGGCCGTGAGCACCTCTCCTCCCCCCGGACCCGCTGCCATGGCCCCCCCAGGACACGGACGCCAAATCAGGTGTCTGCATGCTGCAGTGTGCTGGGGGGGTCCTCCTGCCCAGCTGCCCTCGGCCCTCCTGCTTGGGCTGACCGGACGAGTTTGGGATGCTGCTACTCAGAACTGACCGGTTTGGAGAGGCCATGGGTTCCCCGTGAGGGTGGAACAGAAAAGGCAACACAAAGTTTAAGGAAACTGGTTGGAGCCTGAAAAAAACCATAAATCCCCGGGCAAACCTCTCTCACCTGCCGTGTCCCAGCGTTTAACGGGGAGGAGGACACTTGCAGCACAAGCTCTTGCCCACATCTGCCCTCGCTAAGGTGCGGCAGCAGATGGTATTTCTCTGATCTCCTGCACACAGCCCCCATCTGCCCCCGCTTCTCGCTGCCAGCCCGGCACCCTCCTTCGCCCGACGCGCAGCTGTGCCATGCTGGCACCTGATCGGTCCCTCCTGGGCATCGGGCTGCGCCAGCGTTCCCACGCTTGGAAAAACCTCCTGACCACTTCTGCTATTCCCGGTGGTCTTTGAACCCAGCCGTGAATCGGGCATCCCTCTGGCCCCAGGCTGGGACAGTCCCCTGCTGTGGGATGGGGACATGCAGGTGTGGGGGCATGTCTGAACGCAGCCCCCCCGCTCGGCACAAGGGTCCCCGTCACGGGCTGGGGGACAAAGGTGCTCTGCTCTGCCAGCAGTGCCCGGCTCGACGGCTCCCTGCCCGCAGCTGCCCTCGGGCACCCCCCGTCCTCGGGTCTGCGCTGGCGGCGGGCGATACCTGGCATGAGCGATGGCTGCCACCCACTCGTCGCAGTCCTTGGCATCCTCGGTCCTCAGCTCCAGGGTCTTCTGGTTCTCGTGGTTGAAGTTAACAGTAAAGTAATGCTGCAGGAGGGAACGCAGGGTGAGGTTAGCGCTCGCTGGCACGGGGCCATTGGAAAAGCGCTTTATGATCAACCACAGGTCGTTTCATTTAAAAAAAAACAACATTTTTTATTATGACGCCAGGAGCATGGTCGAGACGTGCTGCCCTCAGCCCTCGGGGGAAAAGCGGCACCTTGCCGGTGCCACAGGCAAGGACGGGCAGGGCTGAGAAACGCTCTGAGGGGAACCACCAAAACCCACTGAGGATGGGAGGCTGCGGCCAGCGCCCTGGGGACATCCCTCACCCGGGGAAAGGGGCGGACGAGCGAGGGCGTTCAGCCAGACCCGGCACCGGGCACCCAAACGCAGCCCTGCTGCTGCCGGGGGCTCGACGCCAGGCAGAGCCGTGGCCCCATGGGCTGGCACCGCGCGAGCTGGGTGGCTCCGACGGTGCCGAGGGCACGGGGCTATATTTAGCCTCCCTTGACATTTACAGTATTTGTGCTAACCGTGCGCGGTGGCAGCCCGGGCTTGGTGCTGCTCCTGCGCTTCCCGCAGTCTCCTAGGAAACAGGTGCCACGCTGCAGTGCCAGATAGCGCCCGGAATAACCGGGCTAAAACAGGACCCACCAGAAAAGACTCGTCCTGACACTGTCTGCTCCTCTGCGAGGTTTAACGAAGGACCTGAATTAACAGGAGTCTCGGCAAAAAAACCAAAACAAACCCAACGTGCGGCAGCCACAGCTCTCCCCCAGCCTCCCCCCGCCCCAGGCATCCTCATCCTCATCCCCCTCCCATCCCCAGTCAGGCCCAGGGGGTGAAGGAGAAGGATCCAGATGGGTGCAGGAGGCTTTCAGTGAAACCGGGACGCAGGGGAGCCGAGGTGCAGCTGGTCGCTGCTCCCAGGTGATGCCCGTGCAGGCGGCATGGACAGATGGACACCCAGCTCCCCCACCCAGCACTAAGTCCCCCTCAGGCTTGTGTCTCGAAGGGTAACAGCCTGGGAAGCACCCTCTGAGCTCGCTCGGACCGCCCAGCTCTGAGGAGGAGAAGGAGGAGCCCGGGGACCCTGCGGTGTCCTGGGGCCACGCCAGCACCCTCCTCCCAGAACAGCCCTTTTGCCTTTGGGGGCAACTGGTTGTTCCCGCAACCCTGCGAAGACGGGTCTCCTGCCCCAGAGCACGGCAGGACTCTTCTCCACAGTAAAACACGCCATCGTCCACATCCCACCCCTTCCCCGACCCGCCGCGGCCAGGCTGGCGAGAGCTCCGGGCAGCCGGGCTGGCAGCTCACCTCCGGCTGCGGGACAGGGCTGGAGCTGCTGCAGCTCCACAGCCCTTCGCTCCTCACCCCCCTTCCTTCGCCCTCCCACCTCCAAAGGCTTTCACTGGCCACAAGACACCGCCGAGAGAAAACCACCAGCAACTCTTGGTCTCTTCGCTGTGCGGTAGTCACAGCCTCTGCTCTACGCCCACCTCTTGCAGAGAGCATCAACGGGAGCTCGTCAGCTTGGCGAGCCTGGAAATCCTGCCCCTCCAACGCGGACTGGGGAGTACCACCAGCCGTGCCAGGGCACTGCCCAGCACTCGCTCCCCAGCTCCGGTGTCCCCGGGCGAGAGGTGGGAAAGCCCCTTCTCAGCCCCAGTGCTGGGGGGACAAACGGGGTCCCTCGAGGACGACGCAGCACCGTGTGCGCTCCCATGGGTGGGTGCCCCCGCTCAGAGCCCTGCGCCCAGGTGGGACCGGGCATCGCCTGAGCTTCACCGGGGCCTATGGGAAAGCAGCACCTCACACAGCTTCAGGACTTGTCGGATTTTAAAATAAGGGGTGGCAGAGCCCGCGGCGGGGCCCAGGACAGGCGCCCACCCTGCCTGCCCCCGCTTCGCCCAGCGGCTCCATCGAGGCACCTCCTGACACACCAGCTTCCAAAGCGCTTTGTCAGACCCATCTGGCTCATCCAACTCAAACCCAGAAACTCCTGAAGGTTTTGCAAAGGGCAGTTTCAACGCTGAGCCGGACGATGGGGGGCCAAAAGCTTCCACCGCAGTGGGGGCAGCTCCGGTCCTCCCGTGGGGCCGCAGCCAGGATGGTTCGGTCCCGACCGCAGCTCCGCGTAGACTTAAGAGCCAGTTGCTGCGAGCACACGCGCCGTGTCGCTCTGATTTATCCCCACACAATACCCAGGAAGTGCCGCGCGCTCGAAGGGAGGAAGTTATTTTATATTTGAATAATAAAACTCCCACCGCCTTTTATCTCCACCTAAATTATGATCCTTCTCTGTTATCGCTGCAACGCATCAAACTCGACAGCCCAGGAGCGTTTCCAGCGGCGCTCGCTGTGTTGGGGGTAGAGGCTCGGTGGCTGCGTTGAGGTCCCGGATGGGCAGCGGGACAGACCCACGGATCGGGACAGACCCACGGATGGGGACAGACCCACGGACAGGACCAGCCCCTCACCAGGGAGCAGCAGGATCAGCCCCAGCCTCTGCCATCACCCCATACCCGGCTTCCACAGGGCACTTTGTGCTGCTGGGCCCCCCCTGCCCGGTGCAGAGCTTCCATCTGCTGCTCCCCACACCCGTTTCCTGCTCTTCTGCTCATTTTCTCATGTGAAGACCTCAGTAACCCGCGGTCCTGGAGGCACTGACACCCCTTACCCAAACCACCTCTGCCTCCTGGCAACCCAAGCAGAGGCCATTCCTTAAGTAAGTCTCGTTACGGAGCATTTTCCAGCCTCCCCCTTTCCCACGGTGCCCTCTGAGCACCCGCTGCGGGATGCACGGTGCCCCCACACCTGGTGCCCCCAGACCTGGCGCCGGGAGCGTTGTGGGTCAGGGAAGCCCAGGAGAACGCAGCAGTTCTGCCTGAAATAACGACTCCGGAGCACTCCGGGTCACAAGGCGGAAAGTTAAAAACCCACCCGGGGCCAGGCACAGCCTTGCCACCATCGCCCGGCTTCTGCCAGACCCTGCCGCGGACACCACGGGGGGCAGCTACCGATGGCCCCAACACGCAGAGACCCCCGGCTCGAAGAGCCTGTTCTGACAGGGACCCTCAGGACCTCTCGCCCACCTTAAAGGCTCAACAGGCTGCTCCAGGGGAAAGATGTGGCGCATCCCCGGCAGCTGGCGGGAGCTGAACCGCCCCTGCAGACCCCGAGAGCGCGCCCTGCAGCCCCCGAGCCACCCAGGCTGCACCAGGTAGTTTGGCAAAGTTCCATGGCCGGACACGGAGTGCTGTCGGATACCGGACAACACCTCCATGGCGGGGGCTGCTGCTCCAGGGCCCCCCAGCACGTGCCAGCAGCTCACAGACCACGGGGTGCCCCAGCCGCTGTGTCCCTGGGGCTCTGCTCCAGGGTGGCCCAGCAGGGAGGGACCTGGCCTGGCCCCCACCGTGGCCTCGGACCCCTGAGCCCGCTCCCCAAAGCCCGCTGCCTCCGCCGCCTTTGCCGCAGGTCCCCAGCGCCAGCTTGGCTATTTTTACTGAGGAGAGCACACAGCAAAATGCTGCTCGGGAGCTATTTCTGCTTCCAGAACCTCAACAGACGACTTTGAATTAATGAAGGAGACTTCCCGGGTGATTAATGTGCAGGGACTGTCTCCCCAGAAACGTCCTCCCGCATGTCTGCTGTCCCTGGGCTGGCTCTGCCAGCGCAGCGACGGCTCTGCCCTCCTGCCATGCCCAGCGCTGGAGAAGCACAACCTGCGCATGCACCCCCAGACGTGGGTCCCTGCCACCCCGCGACACCGGTCCCCGCGCACTGCAGGACATGCGTCCCCAGTGACTGCCGGATGCGGGTCCCTGCAGACCCTGAATGCACTTTGCCTGCTCCCGCGCCCGTCTGGTGCCCATCCCCACCCACCATGGCTGCGTCGCTCGGGCTCCTCCACCCTCCACATCCTTGAGACGATGCCAGAGAGTGCATCTGCTGTGGTGCTTTGGGGTTCCCCCTGGGGCACACCCCCACCCGTGTCCCACGGCCACGACGAGGTGCCACGTGGTGTTTCCACAGGGATGTTAAAGGCTCCCGTGGGGCTCCACGTCCACCGGGAGCCAAGCTCTTCGCTGGGCTCCTGGCACAGCAGCAACTGCACCAGCATCCCCCCGTGTCCCCACTGAGAGCTGCCCACAGGGTCCAGAGGGAGCCAAGGGCAGGTGCTGCGGGACCCTGGGGCTGGCACCGACACGGCGGCATCGGGGACAAAACAGCAGATTTGCCAGTCTGGCAGAGAAAGGCAAAGCAGAGCCAGGCCTGACCTAAGCAAACCCGCGGCTGCTGGTCCAGCGGAGCCCTTGGAGGGCTGTACCTGGCATCTTACTTTCCATTAAGTAAACAATAAACCCATCGACACAAGCTTTGAAGCGACGCATTATTCCCAAAACAGAACATCAACCTATTCCAGGTTATTTTAAAATGTGGACCAGGGCATTTTTCAGCCCAAACAATTTGCTCAGGACGTTCGTGACCGCGGCAGCCGGGTGCCTTTCCTGCAGCCCCACGCTGGTCCCAGCACACCACGCGTGGGAGCGATGGGACCAAGACAGCGACACCCCCAGCAGCGCTGCCCACGCAGGCATGGTGACCGTCGCCCTTTCCCGGTCTTGTTGTGCCATCCCGGGGTCCTTCCGCCTGCCTCCATGGCCTGTGGCGGCCAGGTACGCAGCCACCCGCTCGGCACGCTGACGGTTATTGCAGCCGACATAAAGGGCAAGGGAGGAGGATTTTTCCTGCTCTGGATCGATGAGTCTAAAAATCCGCAGCAGCTTTTAACTTCCCTGACCTACATACCCTGTGCTCCGGGATGGCAGGACCTGGGACTGGGAGGAGGGGACGAGTGGTGGAGCAGCTCATTCGCGTGACAACGAGAAGGAAAAAATAATCCCAGGAGTCGCAATTTCTCTCAGCTGCTTCAGGACGGGCCGTCAGGTGCTCACGCGTGGGTGGGCATCAGGGCTTCGACGCCCCACGCCATGCGGCCGCTGCGATGCTGCAGACGGGCACGCAGGCATCGCCGGGACCAGAGTGAGGGGAGTTAAACTGATGGGAAGAGCCGAACACCATAAGCCAAGAGAACTCTCAACCAGAAGCGGTCTAGACATTAAAAAAAAAAAAAAATCATATTGGAAAACGTCCTTTTTGACTTTTTAATACCATTTTCTTTTCCAGATTTTTGGTTGACAGGTGAAAACGCTCTCGGCCTTTTTGTTTTATCGGAAGCCAACCTCTTCTGACTCTGCAACCAACGTATTCCAACACCTGTTTTACTGCTTCAGCTCAGAGTTTCTTCTCAACCATCCAACAACCAGCAGCTTCTCTGGCGGGAACCCCACGACCAACAGCTTCTCCAATGGGATTCCCACCCGGACCGCGTCTCCGGCGGCACTCCACAGCCCCAGCTCTGCTGCAGCTCAAGCACCCGGCCGAGGAGCTCGAGGACCTGAGACATCGACGCTGAACTGAACTCCAGACCTGGAACACCCCAGGAAGGCGTCGGAGCACCGCGCTGGGGCCTGGGACAGGCGGGTGTTCAGTGCCGACACCCCACGCACCCGGACGCCGTCCCCTCCTCGGAGGCCGTGCAGGGACACGCACGTTGCACTCGCGATGACACGGCTTGACGGGGGTCTCAGCCCTGACCACCCTGCTGGGTGGGTACTTGAGCGCACGCTTCTCGCTCGGGTCACGAGTGCTGCAAACACCAGTTTGCCAAGCGCGGAGCGGTCCAGGCTGCAGCCGGCCCTCGGTGACGAGCACGACCTCGGCCGCAACCTGCCCGGCATCCCCACCCGCTCCCATCACGTGTGCTGCAGGGGAACAACTCACCCCGCCTTCAGCTCCTCCGCTCACAGGAGAGCGCGTTGTCCCCAGATTGCCTTGTTCGGATTTACAGGACAACTCTGGGGACTGGTGTTCTACCCCCTGACGACGCCGGTTCCCGCAGAGGTGAGGTGTCCTGCGCTCAGACCCAGCCACGATCGCTCCATCGCCGCCAGCCACACAGATCACACCACATTGTCCTCTCCTTCGCGTCAGCACCGTGTGAGCGAGCACACAGACAGCGATCCAGTGGCTGCACGCTCAGACAGACACCCCGATGGAAAAATGGACTTTTCTAGAAGATGAGAAGCGTGTTGCCCTCCTGGGCAAAGCTGCCACCCTGCTCAGGGTGCCCGTGGTCACCCCGTGCGCCCCAGCAAGAAGCTGCTCTGTCTCCTCCTGACTCCAGGACCAGAGCTGCACCCTGCTCCGAGCTCCTCCCTGTCCGCCTCAACTCGGGTCCACGTTCAAAGCCACGTGTGGGTCCTCTGCTGCTGCTCCCACTCACCTGGAGCACAGCCCAGATGACCCTGGCCAGCCGGGCACTTCACAGAGGTGACCAAGATGGAACCCACCATCTGCGGCTCCCCCGGCCGCTGCTGGAAGGAGCCAGGGGGTCCCAGGGGGCACACGCTGCTCAGCATTGCCACAGGGGCTGGATCAGCAGCACCCAGCAAAGGCACCTGCATCTAAGGCTGGGGGAGATCAGGGCAAACGCCTGGCTGCTCTGGAAGGACCTTCACCACCCTCTGCATCAGAGGGACCAGCAGCAGGTGCCTGCCCCGTCCCACCCGCAGAGCAGCACCGTCTGTCCCTGGGTCTCCCTGTCCTCAGAAAGGGGCTGGACACACTCCAGGGAGATCGAAGACAAACCCCTTCCCTGGTGGGAACCGTTTCCTTCTCCCATCCTGCCGGGAGACCACAGCCACGCGCACCCACCCACTGCCCCCTCGTCCTCAGCTTTGCACCACGGGACAAAATCCTTCCTTGAGGCTCCCCTGCCCCGGCAGCACGGACAAACGCTTCGGAGATGGGGAGAGAATCTCCAGCCGTGAGGAGTGTGTTCAGGAGGCAGCCCGGGCTTTGTGCGAACAAAGGACTCCGGAGAGCTTCTGAGTGTCAAGTCAAGGGTTTCGCACGGTGCAACCACTTGACTCGGCACCACGTTGGCTCTCATCCGAGACCACGAGAGCTGCTGGTTCAGAACAACACACGGCAGCGGGGTACGGGTCTGTGAACCCATCTTGAGGCTGGATCTGCGGAGCAGAGCCGGGATTCCCACTGCTCGACTCGCAGGCGATGGAGAGCCCTGACCCGGGCCACAGCCCGAAGCCCACCTAACACTAAAATATCTTCCAAATCAAACCGGTTTGAAGAAAATTTCATTTGGAGAGAAACATCACCAAAAAATCAGAAAAGAAAGTTTCCAGAGGCATCCAAACCCTCTCCTCGGTGTTGCGGTTTTCAGGTAACTTTGCTCCTTCATGCTCACACGTGCTGGACGCTAAAAACACACAAACATCAGCAAAAACACCCCCCAAAGCACAGTCAGTGGCTTTAAAAAGAGGCGGTTTGGAAAGACCCATTGCTCACAGCTTCTCCTTCGTGGAGAACGTGAAACCTTTCAGCCTTTACTCCAGTCAAGCAGGATTCTAGACCTGAAACTGGGAACACCGTCCTCAGCTCCGGCTGGAGCAGCCCGGACAGACAAACACCCTGCAGAAACAGTTCACGGCCAGTGCTAGAAACTTCCTCAGCACCTTCCGAAGGAAGGGCTGGCGATGCCGAACGCGGCTCGGTACCAGCCGAGCTGGAAAACACTTCATGAGGCTTGCAGGACACGGACACCCTCCTCTCGCAGACCCGCCAGCTTCGCCCTCCCACACCAGCCCTGCCTCAGACCTGCCCTGGAAACCTCGCCCGGTGCGCCCCGAATTGGCCGGCACGGCAGCGGGCACCCGGGCGCTCGAGCATTTCCACTGGGATTTGTCCTCGTGAGTTACACAAAATTAGGAGCCAGGCGCCAAACCTCGATAAACCGGCGCAGATCGGCGGCCTGGTCAACATTTGGCGTGGCAGGATCTCACCACACCGCGACAGCGGCAGCGCCTCGTTTCCTGAGGATGCCTCTTCCTGGTGCATTTTGGACTGGAAAGGGGCCGGGACATCCTCTCCTCCACGTTTACCTGGCAGAAAATCCCTCCTGCATGGACACGAGGACGCAGAACCTGGTGAGCAAGAGGGGTTCGACCCGGCGACCAAGCTCCAGTGAAGCCAAACCAGGGGCGCGCCCCACCGCCCACCACCCTGCTACCTAAAGCTGGCAAAACGGGGGAGCAGCGCGACCCCCCTGCAGGCACAGACCCCTCCTCGCTGCCACCCAGGCTGCTCCCGCGCGAGGGCCAGGGCTGTGCGGAGCCACGGCTGTGGCACAAAACCCCCCTCGGTATTTTTGCTCTGAACGGGGAAATATTCCTGTGGTCGCTGCCGGGAGCGAGGAGACGTGCCCCCGGGTGGTGGGGCTGCGCCGCCCTGCTCTCGTGGCAGGGTGTTTTGGGGTGCTGAGCGTGCCATGATTAGCCAGAGGTAATTAAGGGGCTTATTTCCTTCCAGGTGTCCCCTGGGGGTCCCCGGGGCCCGTCCCGCAGTCCGCCAGCAGCGCTTGCTGCCACCTCCCCGGGAGCCGGCTTAGGCAGAAATTATGCAAGAGCTGCAGAGCTGGACCCAAAATGCCGGGTGCCTCCTGCCAGCACCCAGCCCGGGCTGCCAGCACCCGGAGAACCACCCCCGCTCCTCCCTGCCGCGGTGCCCCCCGCCACACGGGCACCCATTGGGTGCTGCGGCCGCACTCCACGGGTGACTTCAACCGCAACAGGCCCCTCGCCCCGTTCGTGAGGCTGGATTTTGGGAGCTGTGGGCAGGGATTTGCGTCCCCAGCCAGCACCACCCCTTCCCTGCCCAGCTGCTGGGACGCACCCCGACACCACACAAACACGCCAGATGTTGCCAGCTGCTCGGTGCCACCCTGCCCACCTGGGACAGGCGCAGCCAGGAGACAGACACCCACCCCTGCACCCAGCGGGGGCTGCCAGGGTGGGGGCACCCCGATTCTCCCAGCGGCTCGCAGCAACTTTGCCGTTTCCAACATCAGCATCTGGCGATGCAAGCGCCAGCGCGGCGGGTGCGTGGGGAGCCCCCCCGACCCCCCATGGCCGCCCGGCCACCACCCGGGTGTCCGCGCCACGGAGATGGGGGCGGGTTTGCCCCCAGCGCCCCGGGTGGGGACACACGGCGGGGGCTGCGGAATGGTGAAGCCGAGCGGTTCCACGGGAGCCCCGGGGAGAACCACGGGCCCGCGGACACGCGTGGGGCTCCGCTGCGCCAAGCGCGGGCCGCGGCCGCCGGGGGGCGCCCTGCGCCGCAGCCCCGTCGCTGATTAACGGCGGCTAATTGGGGGGGGGGGTTCTGCTCCGGGCAGAGCCCGACACCCCCGTAATGACCAAACCGAACTCCGGCAGCGCGGCCGGGGCCCCGGCCCTGCAGCCCCGGTGCACACACACCCGCCCCCGCCTCGCCCCGGCGCGGCAGCATCATCCCCCGGCCCGGTCACGCGTGGGGCAGCTCCCGGGCGCCGGGCAGGGAGCGGCAGCGGCGGGAGCCGCCGGGACACGGGGTGGGGGGTGAGGCACCCACCTGCTTCTCCAGGGAGTCCTTGGCCGAGAGGGAGGGCTTGGGGGAGGGCGCCCGGTCGCAGACGCACCCCTCGAGCAGGTAGAGCCCCGAGGGCCGGGAGCTGGAGTCGGTCTCGAAGTAGAAGAGCATGTTGTGCAGCAGCGCGAACCACTTGGTGTGCCATTTTGTGTTGTCGGAGCTCCGCTTGCTCAGGTAGCCCTTCCTGGCGCCGTCCTTCTTGGCCAGCAGCCCCAGGTAGGTGACGTGCCCGTCATTGAGCCGCATCCCCTTCTGCATCTTGGTGGGCACCGCCAGCTCCTCACATGGTCCCCGCCGGGCGACCGGCGGGCGGGTCCCTGGCGAGCGGCCGCAACCCCCGCGCCCGCATCAACGGCTCCCGCTGCCCCCGGAGAGCCGGCGGCCGCCGCGGCGGCTCATAGCGCGGCCGAGCCCCGCCGCCCTGCCCGAGCACCGCTCGGCTCCCGCGGCGGCGGCGGCGGCTCTGCCGGGGGAGCGCCGCGTCCCGGAGCCGCGTCTCCCGCGGACGGGGCGAGTCATGTGATGCCGGAGCCGGCGGCGGCACCGGGAGCCCGTCAGCGCCGGGCCGAGCCGAGCCGCGCCGAGCCGAGCCGCGCCGAGCCGAGCCGAGCCGAGCCGAGCCGAGCCGAACGCAGCCGAGCCGAACGCAGCCGCTCCGCTCCGCGGCGGGGCTGGCCCTGCCCTGCCGCCGGTCTGCGGGGGCGGCCGCGCCGCGATCCTCGGGGCCGCCCCCGCTCCCACCCAGGACAGCGGGATGCCGGGGGGACCGCCCCCGCCTGCCCGCCAGCACGGGCAGCGCTCCGCACACGGCGGGACCCCCGCGGTCCGCACACGCAGCCCTGCCCGCGGCCCGGCCAAGGGGGACCCCCGGCACAGCCGGAGCCCCGGGCCAAGAGAGACCACTGAGACAGATGGGACCCCCAGGGCCGGCACGGAGCCCCGGGCACACGGAACCCCCACAGGGACCCCTGCCCACAGCGGCAGCCCCAGGCCAGGAGGGACCCCCGGGCACACGGGACCCCTGGGCTGGCACGGACCCCTGCACACAGGGGGAGCCCCGGACCAAGAGGGACCCCTGGGCACAGCCGGAGCCCCAGGTCAAGAGGGACCCCCAGACCCGATGGGAGCCCTGGGTGAAGTGAGGCTCTGGGCCAAAAGGGACCCTCCTGCCGGGAAGGACCTTGGGACAAATGACAAGTGGACAGGGACTCCTGGGTGAAGTGGGACACCCAGGGCCAAGTGGGGTCTGAGATGCTGGCACAAGCCCTGGCTCACCCAGTCTGAGCCAGACCCCCAGGCCAGGGGGAACCCCCACCTACACTGGCTCCGCATGAGATCGTTCTCAGCTGGGCACCCATCCCGGGCACCCGCTCCAACCTTGGGCACCCGCTGTCCTGGGGAAGCACCCTTCGTGTCCAGCCTGGTGCTTGTTGCTGGCGTGGGTGGGCCATCCCCAGTCGTGGCCGTTCCCCGTGGAGGGTCCCTCGCACAGCCTGCACCTCCCGACCCAGCAGCGTGGACCCGGTCCGGCCCCTGCACCCCGCGGTCCCTCAAGCCGGGTGGTCCCTCCACACGCAGAGGTATCAGGGCCCCTCGACACTGTTCCCTCCCTTCCCACCCTCTGCCTCTCATGAGGGCACCCTGACAACTGCGCCCATGTCACACGTGGGAGAGAAGAGGAGCCAGTTTATTTACTTCCGTTTGTCTCACTCCGGTCCCTCTTCTCCGTCCTGAGCGGGGCAGCACTGGGAACGCTGGGCAGCTGGAGCCCGTGCAGGGCAGGGAGGGCCCTGGGGCTCCCTGTATCCCGGGGGCTCCCCGCTGCTGGGAGCACTGGGTCGGCCAGACACCATGGTGATGGGCACATGTGAGACCTGAGGTGGCTGCGAGGCGGCAGGTGAGCCCTGCCACCCGTGGAGGAACTGGCCCCGGCACCAGCCCCAAGCATGACCAAGCCCCTGCAGACAGATTAACGGAAAAACCCGTTAATTAGCTTTGTTTCCACCAAAAGTGCTGGCAGAGCTCCGAGGAATTCAGTGAGGTCACGGGTTGCCATGGCAACAGGAGGGAACAGGCTGGAATTGGGAAGGGTGCTGGGGTTTCCAGGATGGAGCCGCTTGGCCAGGGTGCTCGCTGGGACACGCACTCATGGCTGCCCCGATGGACACGGCCCGGGCGGCTGCGGGTGCCGGATCGGTGCCGGATCGGTGCCGGATCGGGGCAGAGCAGCCCCGGCCGGGAGCAGGAAGCGGGGCACACGCTGCCCTCAGCACCCCCTGCACCCAGGCTGCAGGCAGGGGTTTAGCTCCAGGACTCTGCTCCACGGCCAAGGCTCTCCCCTTCTCCATTTTTCCAGTCTGACCAGTAAGGTCCCACAGCCCGTTTCGCCGCCTCTGCTTGGGGTGAAAGCTGGGTGAAAGGTGCTGCCCACGGCCCAGCCCAGCGCTGACCCAGAATGACCCCAGAGAAGCAGCAGGGACACGTCCCTCCCCTCCGTCTCTCGGGGCTGCGGGGCTGAGCCATCTCTGCTGAGCCCCCCGGCAGGCGCGGGCCGTGCTGGGGGCCGTGGTGTGCCCGGGGATGTGGCACCACAGCTGCCACGGGGCCGAGCAGCATTTGGCTGTGGTTGAGCAGGTGCCAGAGGAGCCAGCTGGACTTTGTTCCCCAGATAGTGTTGGTTTAGCTCCGACTCCCCTTAGACGACACGCAGGATAATGGCAAAAATAGCTGGCAGCTCGCAGGGCTCGAGCAAACACGGAAACTTTGATTTCTAAAACCACGGGAGGTTTATGCTTTGCGTGCGATGTTTGCCTCCATCGATCCCGAGGTGTTCGCAGCGCGACCTTTCCGCCCCAGGAAAGCAGAGGTGAAGCGCTCGTGGCTTCTCCCGCACCGCAGAGCCGGACTCAGCACAGCCGGCTGCCTCCAGGCAGGCAGTTTGTCCAGAGCGAAGGTTCCCCGGGGTGCCCAAGTACTGTAATCGCAGGATTTCTTCTCTCTAAGGTGTTTAATAAACGCCGAAGCGGTTCTTGTGGGCATCCTGCACGCGGCCGAGGCTCGAGCCTGCGCAGAATGGGGCAGCGGGAGCGGGTACACCCGAGGGCAGAGGGAGCGGGTACACCCGAGGGCAGAGGGAGCGGGTACACCCGAGGGCACAGGGTGCTGGCGAGGGAGAGCCAGGGCTGGGAACGCTGCTCGGGAGCAGCAGGAGGGCAGGACAGAGGGGGCTCTGGGGGGCTGCGGCAGTGGAACAGTCACCAGCAGAGACTTGCTGCTCCCAGCAGCTCTGAACACGCTGCTACGGGCTCTGGGGCACCAGCGAGGAGCATCCGCTGAGCCAGCGGTGAGGCAGGTGGAGGAGGGAGGGTGAGAGCACCCATGGCTCAGGAGGGGCTGGGTGGGTGTCACCTGCAGGCTGAGCCCTGACCTGCCGCTGCAGCACGGGACAGCTCTCTCGGCACGGGACGGGACTCTCCATCTCTCTGTGCTTGTCCCCACATGCTGCCGTGGCTCCTGGGCAGGAGCAAAGCCCGGTGCTGTGCCCTGACTCCTCATGACTTCCACGCCGGAGGAGTCGGCGGTGGCAGTCCCAGCCCTTGCTGCTCTCAGCCCGTGCTCCAGCCCCCGTGTTGGTGGGCTCACGCTGGCTCAGCTGGCAGCAGGCCCCTTGACCCGCCAGCAGCCTCCTCACCCGCTCAGCTCCCACTCCTCCCTCTCCCAAGGCGGGGTGGAAGGAGCATTTTGCCACTCCGCACACCCAGCCCCGGCGGGAGGCCAGCCGGGTGCCCCACGGCTGACACCCTCGACAGGGACCTTTCCCCATCCCTGTGTGCAAAAGCTCCCACCTCGCTGGCTGAGCTGCAGGCTGAGGATGCTGACGCTGAACAAGCACAGCAAAAAAACCCCCTCAGCCTTCCCAGCTCCCCACATGCTGCCGGGTGATGTGGGTGCTGGTATTTACCGGCAGCTCCCCCGGATCCTGCGCAGCCTCTCCCGTAAAGGCCGGGCTCGGCTGCTGCCCACGGGAAGCTGCCGGCCGCGGGGAGAGCCGGGAGGCAGAGCTGAGATGCTGCTCGAGGAGCTCCCAGCCCGACAGCATGGAGACCACAACCGGGGGGGTTTTCTGGTGACAAACCCCTTCACTTGGAGCTGGGAGTAAAACAGGCATTTTTATCCAGTCAGGCTCAGGGGCATGAGCCCAGGGCTGAGGCATCGACCCGGCAGGGACTGCCTTTGTGTCATTAAAACGTGTTTTCCCAGGACACGGCGTCGGTCCAGGCTGCTGACAGCCAGGCACACACTTGCTTTGTGCCCCCCGAGAGCTCCTCTTCGCTGTGCAGTGTGTACCCTGGGCTTCAGCTGCTGGGGAGGACGCAGAGTGTCTTGGACACTGCCCAGATGGGGCTTTCCAAAAGGAATCGGCACAAGCTGCACTCAAAGTTGCCTCGAGAGCTGGGAGAAGCCCCGTGGCTGGCACCATGGCAGGTCAGGTTGGCCCTTGGGGCTCTGAGCCCCCTGCTCTGGGTGCAGATGTCCCTGCTCCCTGCAGGGGGTGGGACTGGCTGAGCTGTGAAGGTCCCTTCAACCCAGACCGGTCCGAGGGTGCTGAGGGGCTGCCCCGTTGGGTGCTCTTGGTACTGCTGCAAAGCCACCCAAGAACCTGCTCTGGAACAGAAGAGCAGGAGCCCAGACCCCCCAGCCCAAGGGTCACTGGTGAGGTGCTGGCTGCCAGGTGGGCTCCTGCCATCGCGGGGGGGAAGAGCAGCAGCCGGGTCTCTGCAGCACAAGGTGCCTCTGGGTGTCCCTGGGCTGGTGGCACGCTGCTGTGTGGGGTTCTCCGGCGCAGCTCCGGCGGGTTGCAGACAAAGAGGGGGCACCTCAGCTTCCCATTGGCATTGGTCTGCAGAGACCGGCAGCCTCCTCGCTGGCGGGGAGTTCTTGTGGAAACACCGAACCGAAGCCGCCCCCGTCCCTGCACACACGTTTCCTTCCTGCTTTGCTGCGTAACCCACCACGTTCGGTTCCTTCAGCGGTGGCCGCTGCCCAGGCTCCAGGCCAGGGTCCGTGCCCCCACCACGCCTGGGAATAAGCAATAGGATGAACACGGATTTGCTGAGCGGTTTATGTCAGAAAAGCACCTTCTGCGGCCGTGTTATAAATCCCTCAGTAGTAACTGGTTCCGCAAGCAAATGGTTCTGGAAACCTGCCAGGCACTTCATCTGTTCTGAATTTCACTAAGTCACTGGCTGGTGGAACCAGAAAACAACCCCTGCGGGGAGAAAGAGGTTCTCCACGAAAGCAATGGGGTTTGAGCAACCTCCTCCCTCCTTTGCAACTCATAATATTATGTAAAAATGCAGATAAAGCCCGGCTGAAGCTGCAGAGCCACCGGTGCCCAGCCCAGAGCTCCGGCGAGGGACAGCCCGCTGCTGCCCGACCCGAACCCCAGGCACTCGCCGTTTGGTTTACAGCATTGGCCGCTCAGCGGCCGTACAGGACCCCTCACGCCGGGGCTGTGCTAGCGAAGGGGGTGCCGTGGGGGCAATCTGGACAAGCCACGGTGACTTCCCTCACTGCTTGTGAGCACCTGGAGGTAAGCAGGAGTTAAAAGGCAGGTAAGAGCTGCCCATTGACTCCTCGCCAGGGATCCAGGTTGCCCTCCTGGAGCTCAAGGATAGTGGGGGAGCCTGTGTTGGTGCTTTGTGCGTGCCAGGAGGGACAGGGACAGGGACACGGAGAGGGGCAGGAGGGGTGCCAGGGAGGGGGCGCAAACCTACAGCCTGGAGACAGCCCTGGTAAGGGTACAGCGCTGGTCGTGGGGCTCACTGGTGAGCAGAGACCCCTCTCCCAGGCTGAGCCCCACTGCTCCCAGTTGCCCGGGATAGAGGCAAATGGACTCAGGAGGCTTGTGATCCCAGAGCCTTCAGCCATAACCTGTTTCTCCTCTTCCCAGGTTCTGCCTTTGTGTTTCCTTCTCTGAGCTGAGCCAGAGAAGCTGCAGCTCTTCCTGGCCGAATCCTGCCAGCCTGGAGCCTGCTCGTGGCAGAGCAAAGCAGGGCGTACGGTGTCCTGGCACCGGGGTGGCTCCTGTGCCCACCTCGCTGACAGGCACTGCCCTTCCCTGGCTCTGCGCCTGCTTCTCCCACCATGCCGCGAACCAGAAGCTTCCCTCCTGCCCACACAAGTGGTGGCTCCTGGTGCCAAGGACCTGCCCGCAACCAGTGCCTGGGGCGGCATCGCTGCCCTGGCACCCGCTCAGTGACACGTGTGGAAAACGGGCTTTGTGTGCCCGTGCCTCTGAGGGCAAAGGGCTTTCATAGGATCATGGAATTGTAGAATAGTTTGTGTTGGAAAAGACCTTTAAGATCACCCTCACTGACCCCTGTCCCTCAGCACCACCTCCACACGGCTGGGAAACCCCTCCAGGGATGGGGACTCCACCACTGCCCTGGGCAGCCTGGGACACGCCTGCACAACCCCAACGGGACAGAAATGGGTCCTCAGGGACAACCTCAACCTCCCCTGGTGCAACTGGAGGCCGGTTCCTCTCATCCTGTCGCTTGTCCCTGGGGAGCAGAGACCGAGCCCCCCTCGCTCCACCCTCCTGTCAGGGAGTTGTCAGAGCCAGAAGGTCTCCCCTGAGCCTCCTTTTCTCCAGGCTCAACCCCACCAGGTCCCTCAGCCGCTCCTCAGCACATTGTGCTCCAGACCCTGCTCCAGCTCCGTTGTCCTTCTCTGGACACGCTCCAGCCCCTCAATGTCCTTCTGGAGTGAGGGGACAAAAATGACCCCAGGATTCGAGGTGTGGCCTGACCAGTGCCCCTAGTCCAGGGGACGGTCCCTGCCCTGCTCCTGCTGCCCACACCAGTGCTGGGACAAGCCAGGATGCCGTTGGCCGTCTTGGCCCCCTGGGCACACCGCTGGCTCCTCTCCAGCCGCTGTCGCCAACCCCCCAGGTCCTCTACCCGGGCAGTTTCCAGCTGCTCTGCCCCAGTCCTTCCACCGACGCTGGTGCTGAGCAGACGGAGCAGCGACATCTGCGTGAAGTGCTGTGGGGGAGCGGGAGGTATACATCGGGGCTCCTCGCCAGCACGAGAAGACACTGTGAGCTCATTGGGCTAATTTCTCACCTCAAACTAAACCCTTGGCGCTGGGTGTCAGGACAGGGCTGGCTGTGCCTGACCAGCAAGCCAGCCACGCCGCGGAAATCATGTCTTTGCGGACGCTGTTTAAATGGAAAGCTTAAGGGCTATTATTATGCTGTGCAAAATGATTTCGGCAGCCTTTTGAACTGCTAAACTATTCTCTGGGAATCTCAGCGCCAGGGATGACAATGTGGTAATTTATGGCAGCAGCTCTCGCTCACTCCCAAGCCCGCAGAGAGGGCTGCTGGCACCGCTCCTCGCCATGTGGGGCCTGGGTGCCAGCGCCTTCACCTGAGACACGGGCTGGGGAAAGAGCTGCTTCCCACGTCCCATCACGTCACGGCTTGGTGGGTCCTTCCCCCCTGGAAGGGATGCAGAGCGGCATGAGACACAACAGCCTTTTGGGTATCAGGAAGCTGCATTTGCAGGGGGCAGCTCTGAGGCCACCAAAGCCCCGCATCCCCTCCAGCCCATGAAGCAGCTGGCGAGGAAAAGGGCAGAGCCTGGAAAAGACACGGCAGCTTTCTGCTGGGGGAGGCAGGAGCTCCGGGAATGACGGCTCGGCAGCAGGAATGCAGCACCGTGGGGATGCTGCTGGTGGGACAGACCCGGAGAGCCAAGGCTGGGAGATCTCCTGGTGCTCAGGCCCAGCTTTGGGTGCTCCCAGGCTTCCTCCGGGTCCCTCAGCACTGGTGGGGGCTGGCCAGGGCACCAGTAACCGGGTTGTTGGGCCGACTGCCTCACCTCCCAGGATTTGCTCTCTCCAAAAATCACGCTGCTGCTCCAGGAAGCTACAGTCCCTTTTGGGTAACCATGAGCAGCCTGGAGGGGTCCCAGCTGAAGTGTGGCCAGGCCACAGGGTGCCCACCATGCTCACTGGGGCCAGCATGATGTTGGGATGGTGCCTCAAGGCCATCAGTGCATCTCCTGGCAGCCCTGGCCATGACGGGCAGCTCCCCTAGGGACACCAGCCCCATGGTGTGTCCAGCCTCTCCACGGTGCCCTGGAATCCCGACAGCATCCCGGCCAGCCTCAGCCATCCTCGTGCCACCTTGCTCTGCTGGGACAATGACACCACATCTGCCCAGCCCGGCAAGAGCACCAGGCAAAAACTGTCCCCATCCCATGGCAGGGTCAGGCAGAGGGGAGAGGCACCCAGCACCCCGCTGCAGCACCCCAAGCCGCTGCGGCACCCCGAGCCACTGCCCTGGGCAGGAGGAGGACGCTCCTCACCTGCAGCGTGTGCGCTGCCCCGACATGAATCATTAATATCTCCATGGAGAGCTCCCGGGGGAGCACAGAACCGCCGCCGCGGGGGCAGCGTCCCGCGCGGGGGCCGGGGATGCTACAGGCGCGGCCGATGCCAGCACCGCATGCCGGCACCAGTCACCGGCGAGCTGTTACGGGGACGGGAGCTCTGCCGCTGCCGGCAGTTTGTGTCAGGAGCTGCACCGCACTGGGCTGCCCCGGCTGCCGCAGGAAGGCTCGCTCCATGCACGTAGAGCAGTGGTTTGGTAACCGACCGCTATTTTTAGGGATTTCTGAGACAAATGAGAGCGTTTTACAAGCCTCTCATAGCGTATTACAGCTAAATGTGGTTTATGGATTGGTGTGATCCTGATTCACAGGCCAGGGGTCCCCGTGGTTCCCTATTGCCACATGACAGAGAGAACAATGCTGAAACCTCCCCCGAAATCACAGCTGCAAACTTTTAAGGACATTTCCTGTCCCACAGGCACAGAGTATTGTCAGGTACAAACATCCCCACACGCCCTGGGTCTGACTGTAGCCCCACAGTTCCCTCACTGCAGCTCACAGCACTGCCAGCTGCTGCTGAACGGCTGGAGCAGGAGCTGGGCTGTGCCACCGGTGCCCAGCCCCGGGCACAGCACCCCCAGCCCCGGGCACAGCACCCCCAGCCCCGCACCAATGCCCCAGGCATCCCCTGGAGACCAACCCGTATCCCTGAGGGAGTACCCTGCATCCCCAGGAAGGCAACTCACATCCCCAGGGGAGCACCCTGCATCCCAGGAGGAGGATCCCACACACCCAGGGCAGCACGCTGCATCCCTGGGGGACCACCTTGCATCCCCAGGAAAGCGTCCAATAGCCCTGGGAGAGCACCCTGCATTCCCAGGGGAGCAGCCCAGCATGTGCCAGCCTGGGCAGAGAGCATCCCTGGCCGTGGCTTTGGGGCTGGGAAGGAGGGACAGGGGCCCCTCTGGCCCCAGGATTGAGGAAAATTGTAAAAAATTGTGAAAAAAACCCAGTAGTGGCTGATTTGCCATGTCCCTGACAGGGCTGTGGCCGCCCCCAGTATTCGTGCTGGATTTCTGAGGGCAGCCCTCTGTGCTGCCGCTCAGGCAGAGGTCCCAGGTTCCCAACACCTCCGTGTGCTGGGTGGGATCAGGGACAGCCCGATGGCCCCGCTGTGAGGCTGGGACACGACAGGATGATGATGATGCTGTGGGTACAGCTCCAGAGCGAGCGGGGACGGAGGAGGCTCCTGTGGGACCACACAGCCAGAGAGCAGCACCGGGTGAAATGTCGTATTTATTGGTTAAACTTCAGGGCAGGGAGATGCTGCCACAGCAGTGCTGAGGAGCCCAGATCCACGCTTGGTCCAGCAGCAACAAGCCACCGGCATGAGCATGTAGCATCATGGAGTATCTCGAGTTGGAAACCAGGACATGTGTGAGGCAGCGCAAGGAGTGTTGGAGCTCCTTCCTCAGCTTCCAGTGCCAGCGCTCGCCCGCTGGCAGCGACGGGACGGTGGTGAGCAGAAATCCCCATTTCTGGTGCTGTGAGAAATTCAGAAAATCCGTGGGCAGTGCCAGCACTGCCAGCGAAGCTTTGGTAACTCCTGGGAACATTTCACAAGCGGGACAACTAACACTGGGCTTTAGCATCTCCGTTTGGTGGTCAGTGATGGAGCTTTCTAGACGCTTGCAGAAGACAAAGCAATAAGCAGATAGTGCTCCAGAGGTGTCAGGCTCCTGCAGAAACCTGGCCCTTGTCCCCCTTCCAGGTGCCTGTGTGTCTGCGCCGTGCCCACCTGGCTGCTGCTGCTCCCATCCCCAGCGGGGTTCCCCATCTCACCAGGACGGCAGCTCTTGCCATCCCGCAGATCCAGGCTGGAGCTGCCCCTTTAACCCCTGAGCACATGGCACGGTGACATCTGCAGACAGAATATTGTCCCTTATTAGGCTTCAGAGTCAACACCACGCCGGGCGGGAGGGCGAGGGCTCATACTGCTCCGAGCTGCTGCCACAGGGACACCCAATGACTTCCCTGAGCTGGAAAGCAAAGCGGAGCCGCGGTCCCCAGCCCCTGACGTGCACAGCCCCACTGCCCGTGCCCGGTGCTGGGTGACTCACACCCTTCCGGGGGAGCTGGTCCTGAGGGCCGGTTGGGGTGGGAGCACAGGGAATAAATCCGCCGTTAAACCCTTCCCTGGACCTGGCTGTCTGGAGGAATGTGCTGCTGGCTGCTCTCTAATTAAACTAATATTGCATCTTACTAATGAGGAACAAGCAAACAAACCATTAAAGATGCAATGAGGTGTTAAAGTGACACTGGCAGGAGCAGGGATGGATCCAGCTGCAGAGCCAGGCTCTGTCTGCAGTGGGGCAGCCCCAGAGCCGCGCGTGCCCGAGGGTGCATGTGCATATACGTGTACGTGCACACGCATGGGCATGCGTGTGGAAAGCACACGGCAGAGCTGACCAGATCACGCAGAAAAGTGGGGAGGGGAGCTGGCCACCCTCTGTCCACGAGCACCCTCCCACTGCCGGCAGGCTCACAGCCATCCCCGGGACGAGATATTTATACCCATGCGCTTGTAAAAGGGCTTTTCCCCGCTTCACTGGCTGAAGGCTCTGACCCTTCCAGCCCCTCCCCTGCCACACCAGGCCTTTCCTGAGAAGCACTCAAAGCAGACGTGGCGAAGTCTATTTCTGACATCCCCCCGGACTCTCCGGAACACCGAGCCCTGCTCTCGCAGCAAGGACGAGGAACGGCAGAGCTCTGCCCGCACACCGGGCAGGGCTGACCCCGAGCACTCGGGCTGCTCCCCACGGGGCTCGGGATGAGCATCCTGCCCTGGGACGTGCCCGAGGGGGAGAGCTGGGGCTGGAGCCCAAAGCCACGGGTGCACGTGGAGCAGCTCCTTCCTAACCCCACTTTTGCAGCCTGGTCTGGGACAGGCTGGTGTCAAACCTCCGGTTCAACCCATCTGGGGGGCAGCTCTGCA
Organism: Bucorvus abyssinicus; assembly: GCA_009769605.1. Lineage (NCBI taxonomy): Eukaryota > Metazoa > Chordata > Aves > Bucerotiformes > Bucorvidae > Bucorvus > Bucorvus abyssinicus. Next base: position 22,037,877 of record CM020038.1, read on the forward strand.
CGGTCTCACTCAGACACCTGAAAATCCAGACCAGGGTTTTCCAGCCCCCTCCCAGCCTGGGACAAACAAATGGCAGGAGATTTTGGCAGCCAGGTCCCAGGGAAAAGCTTTGAGGACAGCAGCCCCTGGGCCGGGTCGCTCTGAGCTCAGAGCTGTGCTGGTGCAGGAGGTGCTAGATCACCTTGGACGAGCCGTGCCGGGGCGGGACACGCCATGCCCGGGCGCCTGATCCCCAGGGCCGCTGGGATTAGCCCAGGGAAGCAAGGCCAGCACTGCTGCTGGGAGCAGCCCTGCTCGGGGGGAGCTGCGGGGTAATGTCATCGTACGCTTCAGCACGTCTCTAATTAGGAATTTAATAACCAAATCTCTGGAAGCACTTAATTACTCATTGTCATGGAGAAATGGGTTCTCCCTGTCTCTCTACCAGCAGGTCTGGAAGAGGACAAAGCACTCCCGTATCTAAAGGCGATGGTTTGAGGAGACGCAGGAGCTCCGGGACGTGGTTTGAGTGGGTGAAAGGAGCCCTGAGAGCAGACACCACTATCGACGCGCCAGATGACGCAGGCGGCCATGGGCAGGACGCGGGGTGTCATTCACCAGACCAGTTAGTTCCCCACTTGCAAACCCTCTGCTGTGACCCACCGATCAGCTCCGCGTTAGCCGCTTACACGGGCGGGTGGGATTATCCGCACCAAGGGCACAGCGGGAATGCCCACAGCGGCAACATGGTCCTCCTGCATGTCCCCCACCGACACCATGAGGCCTCCGCAGACAGGGGCGACAGCCCCACGAAGCCAGTTTTCAGCATCTGTTTTTTGCCAGGCAGAGAACCCCGCTCTGGAGCAGCGCGGAGGGTAATTGCAGCGCTGCGTGATTAGTGCCACGAGGGCAGGGCTTTGCCCAGCACCCCAGCCACGCTCAGGGAAAGGAGCCGGCTGGATGGACAGACTGTCCCCGACAGCAGGATGCTGGTCCAGGGGCACGAATGACCCCGGGATGGAGCGATCCAGCAGCCGGGACCAGATTCCTGCCGGGTGCTTTCGTGCAGCCCTGGGGAGAGCAGCAGCTCCCCCTCCACACAGCAGCTGATGACATGGTGACAGGGGGAGACTCTGCGGGACCAGGGGAAATCCTGGGGGTCAGGGATCACTCCCATCCCTGGAGGAGCTGCAGCTCCAGAGATTGAGGGTCACGGCAGCCAGGGAAGCACCCCAGGCAGCAGCACCCCATCGCCCGTGGCAGGCAGGGAGGCTGCAGGAGGTCCCTCTCCATCGTGCTGCAGAGACAGGTAATTCGCCTTCCCCAAATGGAGCCACCCCCCTGCCCAGCCGGGATCCCCCTTGGCCGGTGGAGCCAAGCTTGGTGCCACTCAGCCCCAGGGGCTGGGGGTCACAAACCCCAGGGTGCTGTCCGAGTCCCACGGCACCGGCTCCCCACCCCGCAGGGTGCAGCAGCCACGGATGTCAAGAGGAAAAGCACCCACATCCCCAGGCACCGCATCCCTGCCAGGACAGTGAGCCGCGCTCCACTGACCTCGCTGGCACATGCCCAAAGTAGCGCTGCCAGCAGCCGTACCTGCCTCTGCAATGCATCAGCGACACGCTGTGTCTGTCCCTCCTCTCCCACGGGATTGTGATCCCAGTGACGCCGCAGCAGCCGCTGGCACCAGCACCTGCCATACCTCGCTATCCCTGCATGGTGCCAGCTCGCTGGGATTCATCCTGGCACGGGGATTCACCGCCATGCGGGGAAGAGGAGCTGGAGTGTTTACGGGCACACACTGGATTCCCGGTGCAGGAAGACACCAGCCTCACCCCAGCCCAGCTCGGAGGGAGGGGGGACCCATCTCCCAGCCCGCAGGACCCCTGAGGTCACACCTCCCGAGGGGCAGCAGCAGGGGTGGGGCTTTGCTGCGCTTTCCCCCTGAACCAGCTCCCTCCACTGCTCCTGTTTCTTGGAACAGGAACAACCCCAAACGCATCTCCATCATTAATTAGCTCGTTACCTACAAGGCGGAGGGCAGAGACCCCTCTGCACCCGCGTTCACCTTGCTGGGAAGAAAGTGCCGTGCCAGGCGCCCGGCCTCATCAGCCGCCTGTCGTTAGCAGGACTTTGGCGAAGCCCGGCCGGTTCCCGGCTCCATCGCCACCAGCAATCCCACCCACCAGCACCCGGGGCCCTGTGACACCCCGGGAGCAGGCAGGGCTCTGAGCAGCATCCCTGCCGTGGGGCTGCCCCACAGAGACGTGACCCACATCTGGGTGCCGCTGCCCATCATCCCCCACCACCCTGCACCTCCTTCCTCTCGCCCAAGCCATGGCCCTGCGGCACCTTGTTTCAGCAGGGGTGAAGTTTTAAGGGCCGTTACGGTCCCTTGGCAGCTTTGTCGGGGTGGGTTTGGCTGCTGGTTCAGTGGTGGGTGTGGGGGGACCCTTCTCGCTTGTCCCATATCTTCCACGGCGTGTTTTAGGCACACGTCTATCGTCATCCTCACCGTGCAGAGGTGCGCAGGCACAAACTGATTCACCCAAGGTCGCCCAGACAGACAGTGGCAGAGCGAAGAGAGGGCCCCGCTCTCCTCGTCCTCGCTGTGACTGTGGCGGTGTCAGTGGAGTCACAGAATCACAGAACCATGGACCGATCTGGGTTGAAGGGACCTTCCGAGCTCCCCCAGCCCACCCCCCTGCAGGGAGCAGGGACATCTGCACCCAGAGCAGGGGGCTCAGAGCCCCAAGGGCCAACCTGACCTGCCATGGTGCCAGCCATGGGGCTTCTCCCACCTCTCAGGGCAACCTGGGCCAGGGTCTCAGCACCCTCAGCAGCAGCAATCTCTGCCTTCTCTCTGCTCTCAGTCTCCCTCTCCCAGTTGAGCCCATCAGCCCTTGTCCTGCCCCAACAGCCCCTGCTGAACAGCCCCTCCCCAGCTCTCGGACAGCCCCCTTGAAGCACTCAAAGGCTGCACTAAGGTCTCCCCTGGGGGGGGGGGTGGTGGTTGTGGGTTTGGTGGGTTTTTTTGGCAGCATGTTAAGAATTCATTACTTAAAGCGTTAGTATGTGCTGCTAAGGAAGGCAGGGCTGATAGGGACTGTACAAGGGGTATCTGAAAAGTTTAAACTCGCTCAGTAATTAAAAATGACCTTAGGTAACAATTTTAACAGACATCAACATTTTCAATGAAAAGGCACTTTTAAGAGGCATTAGAAGTAAACAGGCATTAACGGGGGTAGAGAAGAGCAAGACCCCTGAGCCCCCGACAAGGGCACCCAAAACCTCCCCTGGAGCAAAGCGGGGAGAAAGCGCCGGGGTCTGGCCGCCACCGCTCGGCTCCCCACGACAATGGGATTTGCTGTAGCAGATCCCCGTCAGCCGGAGCAGAGCGGCAGATTTATTTTTGAACAGATTAAGCATCTGCTGCTGACAGCGCACATCTCCGCGCAGTCCAGGCAGCATTTCCAGTGCCCGCGGGGGAAACGTGGCAGGAAAACACCGGGGAAGGAAGTGACCGAGCTCAGCCGGCTCGTAAATGTGCTTTAAGATCATTTTAAGCCCGATGTGAGTGTCCTGTCAAGGCTCGCCCTGGCCCTGCCGGGGGCCGGCACCGCTGCGCATGCAGATGCCGGGCGCCGGAGGATGTTTTCCTGTTGGTTAGAGAAACAAATAAAACAAAACATTTGCTAATTCAGGGAGATTCTTCTGGATAAGGCGAATTAATTGGATGTGATTCATTCTTGTGCTTTCTCTGCGGGATGAGGCAGGGGGGGATTAGCCGGACGGGAACGCTGCTGTCATGTGAACCCCGGCTGCCCGAAGGCTCTCCTGCCCCTGGCAGGAGCTGCAGCACCAGGGCTGATCCCTGGCAGCACAGAATCAGTGACGGCTGCTTGCGTTGTCCGGATGAGCCCAGAACTCACCAGGAGACACTCGGAGTCGGTTTGCTTGACCCCGTTTCCAGGCCCTCTCCTGTCCCCGCCAGCTCCAGTGAGGAGGTGCCCGCTGCCAGCATCGTCCCTCCGAGCAGCTCAACCCACGGCCGTCTCTGAGGAAGTCGATAGATCCAAACCTCCGCCTTTGGTCCTTTCAATCAGACCCAAACCTCCACGATTTCCATGTCCTGCCCCACGTGCAGACCCCAGAAGGAAACACCAGTCTAACAGGGCTGGTAGCAGAAGCCCCACCGCCCCATTCCAGTGGGTTCCAGTCACATTCCGGGGCTGCCCAACAGCTACTTTAAGCCGGTTAATGTACACACTGGTGGCCGTAGCATCCCAGGTACCCCAGACACCGACTGATGTACCGGATCCCATGGCAGCACCACAGTGGGCCACATCCCCACCACACCCATCACCAGCCCTACCACCAAAAGGACTCCATGGACCTTAATTACCCCCTTCTAACTCTCCATTAACGGGGACTGGTCCCGGCTGGTCTCAGCTCTCGCTGCCCTTGCTGTGCGGTGAGACCGCGGCTCGGGGGGCAGATCCCCAGAGCACCAGCCCACGGGGCTGCGTCTTCCCCAGCCCCTGACAGCGCTGACCAGGGCATCTCCTCACCCATATGGGTTAGCGAACCCCTCCACGGTGACGTCCTTCGTTACCTTTCTCAGCCCATCCAGCTCCCGTGGTTTAAGATTAATGAGGATTTATGCCCCACCAGGGAGCTGAGGTGACACGTGTCCTCCCCACTGCCCCCCCCAGCAGAGGCAGGGAGAGGTTTGGGCTCCAGCTCCTCGGTTTTTTCTCTGGACTGACGCTCCCCGAGCTGCTGCCCACTGATGCCCATCGCTTGCTGAAGCCGAGCCGGGTGGCAGCACTGCGGGGCGCACTGGGTCCTGTGCCAGCCTGGCACCATTCGGCACTGGCACAGGTCTCACCTCTCCTAACAAAGAGGGTGTCTGATTCATTTTAATGCTTTTCTCCAATCACTTATTCCAAGTATCCGCACATTTCACTCACCCAGCTCTTTTAACCCCTTTTTTACCTCTCTGCCATAAGCATGAGGCATCAATCCCCCCTCACCCGTCCCAGGCACACGTCTCCCGCACCCTGAGCACCCAGAGACACCCAGGGGACGGTGCATGACGGCCCCATAGCGACTTCTGAACATTGCCAACAAGTTCACTCAAATATATACACGTGAAAAGCGCTTTTAGTGACAGTTTCCTCAGTCCTGGGCCCTCTCCAACGCACCCCGCCGCCCCGGATTGTCACGCGTGCAGGCTCCAAGCAAACGGGAGCCCTTCCCTGTGTCACTGCTGTGCCCACAGCTCTCCAAAAATAACCATCGCTTTCCTGCAGCGGGTGAAACCCAGTGACAAAAATCCCCGTGAATCCTTCGCCAGGCTCCCTGCTTCGCCGTGGATTTTCTGTCTCCAGGAGAGCGTTTCCAGCAGCCACTGGTGCATGGAAACTGGGACCGTGGGGGGAACCCGACTCAATGGCATCTGAAGGAGGGAATTTTCTACTAAACCCTGCTGCTCCCGGCCCCTGTTTAGTGCCTGTCTGTTCACAGGCCATGTTTTGGGGCGCGTTACTGCTCGTTTTGCTGTTTGCCTTATTCCCAGGTAGAGAAGGGCAGGGGGGCAGGGGCAGGGAAAGGCGATGCCGCAGGTGAAAGCGAAGCGGAGGGGACGGAGGAGACGTGTGGGGGTCTGGTGGCTGGGTTACAGGCTGCTCCCAGCATCTCTCGCTCTTGAACCACATCCCACAATGGAACATGTCCCGGGGCAGGGAGCAGGGGTCAGGGAGCAGGACAGGCATTCGGGCTGCTCTGGCAGGGTCTGAGTCTCAGGAGAAGAAAGATGGGCAGTGGCTGGAGAGCAGAGCCCTGGCAGGGAGGAGTGCTGGAGGCTGGGGCACAGGGTGCCCGCTGCATCCCGCCCCTTGCATCCCTCCCGCTGCATCCCTCGTGCTCCATTCCTCCCACTGCATCCCTCGCACTCCATCCCTCCTGCTCCCTTCCATCCTCTCCATCACTCCCTCTCCATCCCTCCCGCTCCATCCCTCCCGCTCCATCATTCCCGCTGCCCCAGGCTGAACCCCCAATGGGCAACTTCTGTGCCAGCGGGAATGGCCTGGGCTGGAGCGAGTGTCCCGGGCTGCTCGGTTTGAGGTGCGGGGGGAAGGAAAACCGAGCTCAGCTCTCTTCAGCAGAGGGTTTTGGACAACAGCAGCGTGCGAGTCTGCAAGCTTTTGGAGCTTCTCCTCCCGCCAGGGAAATCTTCCCATGCATATGGCGCCACTGCAGAGGTTATTATTTAGCATGTGGATTAATTCTAAAAAGCCAAACATCAAACAGTCTTCTAGAATTTCACATTTGGTGTGTTTTCGGTGGTCAGAGCAGTGACACTGTGACTGCGCCCCTGGCACTGGTGGATAGGGGTGAGGAGCAAAGCTGTTGTCCAGGAGCTCCCCCCGAGCCTGGAACCATGCGGACAAGCCAGATTTCTGCTATTTCAAAGCCAATTTTATTATTGCAGCAAAGATTTTTTTTTTTTTCCCAAGCTGGTCTGTTCATAATGGAATGAAACCAGAAAAAATAGGAATTCCTGCGCTGAGGAACAGCAGGAAAAATACAGTGTAAAGGCGTAAGGCTTTGCCTGGCAGTGAAATCAGTGAGTTTCAAATGTCAAACCTGCTGAGTTTTGCTGCATTCGAAGGAGCCTTCCAAGCTGCCTGAGATGTCACAAACATTGGATTTTGTCTCTCTGTTCCAACTGACATCACTAAATGGCAAAAAAACACCTCTGAAATACAGCAATTGGCAGCACTGGCTACACAAATAAATAAGCTTGTCATCATTTTAGGGTTTTTTCCATTTTCCAAGTTAAAAATCTTCTGGATGCCAAATGCCACTGGTTGGAGTGATCTCGCTGTGTACAAAGGAACCACAGGCCTGGAACAGAACCGGGGGAGGTGCAAATATGACCTCTGCGTTTCTTGGCTTATTAAAATACATTTTAGGAGAAAAAAAAGGATAAAAAACCCCAAATTGGTCGGCCGAGAGTTGAGCAAAGAGAATATCTACTGGGTAACCAGGTTTGGGATAAGGGCAGCTGTCCAGGTGTTGGCACGGGGTGGAAGGACCCCCAAACCCCTGGAATTTTCCCATATGGCATGAGGCAGACCCCAGGTCCCGCAGGAAGAGTCTGCTCCCAGGATCCATTCACCCCCCAGGCTGCTGCTGCTCCTCCACGGGTGCGCTGGGCTATGGGCACAGAGGTGCCCAGCATCCCTGGGCATTGCAGGGCAGCGAGTGCCTTCAAGGAGGATACAGAGAAGGCGGAGTTATGGAACATCTTCTTTGGTTCAGTCTTTACTGCTACGAGCAGCCCTCAGGAATCCCAGTCCCCGGAGGACAAGTCTGGAGGAAGGAAGCCTCTCCCTTGATCGAGGAGAATCAGGTTGGAGATCATCAAGGCAAGCTGGACACCCACAAATCCGTGGCCCCAGTGGGGTGCACCCAAGAGTGCGGAGGAAGCTGGCAGATGTCATTGCTAAGCCACTCTCCATCACATTTGAAAAGTCATGGAACACTCATTCTGGAGGCCACCTCTAAGCATGTGGAAGAAATGAAGGTTATCAGGAGCGGTCACATGGATTCACCAAGAGGAAATCATGGCTGACCAGTCTGATTGCCTTCTGTGATGGTGTGACTGGCTGGGTAGATGAGGGGAGAGCAGTGGATGGGGTCTACCTTGACTTCAGCAAGACACTATCTCCCATAAGATCCTCATGGGGAAGCTGAGGAAATGTGGATTGGATGAGTGGACAAAGAGGTGAGTTGAGACCTGGCGGAAGAACAGAGCTCAGAGGGTTGTGATCAACAGCGCAGGGTCTAGTTGGAGTGCTGTAGCTCACGGTGTTCCCCAGGGGTCAGGACTGGGTCCAGTCTTGGTCAGCATCTACATCAGTGACGTGGATGAAGGGATAGCCCCGCTCAGCCTCCACCAAATGCTGTGGGCAGGACATGGTCTGATCTGCTCCAGGTTCTGCTCTGTACCGGGAATGGGTGGTCCAGGAGGCTGAGCTGGACCCAGCCTCACTGACCCACAGGGACCCCCAGCCGTGCCACAGCCACCCTGGGAACGAGCAGCAGGGACACGACGACCACAGGGAGCTGCTGCGTGGTGGATTGGCAAGCACCAAAGACAGTGCAAATACACGCCGCCACTTGCGGAGGCAATCGTATATTTAGCTTGTCTCCACCACGAGAAGATCCCAAGCCACGGCTGGGGCTGCATTTACATTTGCCGATTTAGCCAGGGCCTGTCAGAGCCGCCCGTCCCGGCTGGTGGCTGGTGGCGGGGAAGCTTGTCAGCACGTCGTCAGAGCAGATATCGCCGGTGGATCTGAACAGCAGGTCGGGTGTCAATCGCCGCGGAGCTGCTCACCTCGGGGGAGGGCTGTAGACACTCAGCCAAAGGAGCAGGAGCCGTGTCTGCCGTCAGAACCGGCTGGTGTCGGCTCTCCAAGAGGGTTTCGCAATTACAGCACGTGGTTTGACAAAGCCGCGGCAGTTCCGTGGGAAACATCACCCAGAGCGATGCTCCTCCGAGCCAGCAGGTCTCTGCGGGCTGCTCAGTTAGAAAACAGCAAGAGAAAACTGGGGAAAACCAGAGCACTGGCTCTTCCCACCTGCTTGGGGCACGGGCTGTCCTGGCAGGGGACAGTGGGGATGGCACAGACCGCCATGGGGGTCTCTGTCCGCGCCCCCGCAGTTTCGCTGCGGATGGGTGTTTCTCCAGGAGGCCCAAGCGCAGAGCTCCCAGGGCGGGCTGGGGCAGCAAGAGCTCCTGTAGCGGAGCCAGAGCCAGACAAAAGCCATCAGTGCCTCGGAAACGTCCCCGGCAGGGAGAGGGGTCGGCAGGAGGGTGATGGAGGGGAGGCGTGATGGCAGTGGAGCGATGGGAGATGTGGGGGCAGCCCCGTGTCTGCAGCAGGGGGGCAAGGCAGGGGACAGACCTGGGGCAGGGGAACTCAGGTGTGATGTGAGGAGATGCTGCTTCTACAGGAAGAAACCGAACGGCCCAGCACCAGCACTGGGACAGGCAAGGACTGTGTGACCATGGGGCTCCCCGGGGCAAGTGCAGCACCCAGGAGCATCCCTGCTCCTCGCCAGGGTTTGCAGCCTCCTGCTCTATCCTGTCCCCGTGGGTGGCAGGGCAGGAGATGCCCAGCCCCACCCCTGCAGTCTTGACCGCCCCCTCAGAACCCACAGCCCCTGGGATGGATCCATCCCGACTCCTCTCTTTCTGGGGAGCAGCAGAGCCGTCGCAGGACTTGGCGCTAAGTCAGACCGACATGATTCAGTGCGGTAACATTTCCCAGGGCCTCGCTGAGATTGGCACGTGGGTGGGAGGGAGCTGGCTGTACCGGGGGAGGAGGGCAGGGAGGTGAGGATGTGCTGATGGAACAGCAGAGGAAGGATCAGCCCAGTCCAGGTGGCTCCAGCTGGACCAGGACCCCATCCCAGTCACCTGCAGCAGGCTCCGACCCTTGACAGGCTGAGATCCCCCAGGGCTATTGGTGCTGCTGGTGTGGACCCCTGGCACAGCCGGCTCACAGGCTGCTCCCGCTGCTTGGAGGAAGGGCCCCAAGCTGGAGAGAACCCCAACCCCAGCATGGTCCCAAGGCTGGTGGGAGGCCACCGGCCACTTCCTATGTCCACGGCATCCCAAAGGAGAGCATCCTGTGGGGGCAGACAGGGCGATGCACAGGCTGGGCTACGTGTGCCCCCTTGAAACGCTGGATCCCAGGAGCCCGTGGGCACGGGGGGATGTTACTCGTGTCCCCAGCATTTAGAAGCAGGACAGTTAAATTAATTGCTGGGCCGCCTCGGTGCAGAGAGTGGAGGCAGCACCGGTGTGGGGGGCAGGTTGTCTCACTGGGATGCAGAGCCGGGTACCAGGAGAAACCTCCCTCCCCAATGCTGCTGCTGGCACATATTCCACGGACAAAACCTCCCTGCAGGAGATGAGTCCCAATCCTCCCTGCGGCCCATGGACGCGTGCTCACCTCCACGACACCCCCAGGTTTTCTTCAGCCATCATTCCGCAGCCCCTGGAATCTTCTCTCCTGGGGTGAGACACCCCCCGAGCACCGCGGTGTTCCCCCCGTGTCTGCTCGGCACAGCCCAGGGCAGGCGGTGCCCAGCACGTCCCTGGTGAAGCCACCGGACCTGGTGTCACGGCTCCCCGGGCAGCCCCGGGGCTGCCGTACAGCTCCTGCTGCCACCTCCCCTCTGTTCTGCAGCGTTATAAGTGGTGAGTGTAAAACAAAACAAAACAAAAAAATCATGATCTAATTAGCAGCCTTCAGCTACAGCACTGAATTAGCAAAAAAAAGTGAAAGTGGGTTTAATTAAAACTGTTGCTGGAAGAGAATTTTGATTAACTGATGTAACGCACTAAAATTGCAAATCCCAGGAGCTTAAGTGACAGATAAAATAGCGCAAATGGTTTACAAATTAATTTACTTTTTTTGAAAACAAGCACGCTGCAGATTATTAAAAATTAATTAGTCGTAGAGGGAAGATCTGGCGCAGAGGTCGCGGCGCGTGGGCGGGCGGGCGCCTTCGCCCGGTGTTCTCGGGAGCTCCCAGACATGCGTTCACGGGCAGGGGAGGTGGCTCCCCTGGGAGCCCGAGGGAGCTTTGCTCAGTGCGGCTCCCGGGGGGCTCGAAACCCCCCGAGCAGGATCCCAACCTGCACCCGGTTTTTTTTTAATTCCCCTCGTTTGACACATTTCGATGATGTCGCCATCCCGGTTGCCATGGCGACCCGCGCTCGCCTCCCAGCCGCTCTGGGAATCCTTCCCTCCCGAGAGCTGGCCGTGGGTCTCAGCACCCACAGCACCCGCACCACAGCACCCGCACCACAGCTCAGCACCACAACCTGTCACCCACAGCACCCAGACCACAGCTCGGACAGAGCCCGAGCACAGCCCTACACACCGCAGTCACCCCACCGTGATGGGACATCGGAGCATCGACCCTTTGCCCATAGTTGTGGGGGGTCCCGCTCGAGCACGGGGTGCCAGCAGCCCCCACACGTTTGCAGGGTGACCCGGGGAGGACTCACCCAGCACAAGAACCGTGCTCTGGCTCGGCGGTGGCAGTTCCAGCCCGGCGTCCCCCAGGACCCTCGGCTAGGTGGAAGAGCCCATGGTTCACACAGACCCCTCAAACGCAAACCATGGGTGGGAAAACACTCGCTGCCTTGTGTTTGGTGGCACATGAGGTATTTTTTTCCAGGCACTCACTGTTTTCCAGGGTATTTTATTATGTCCCCAACGCCCTGGAAGCCCAGCCCAGCCCAGCCTGCTCCAGGTGCTGTGTTTTCCCTGGCACGTGAACGCATTCGCCCGCAGCCTCGGCGCGTTCCGGCATTGTTTCTGCTAACAAAATTAGCACTAACAAGTAGGACATAAAACAGCGTCTCCAGTAAATCTTGTACCTCCACGTGCTGCAGGAGCCGCGGCTCAGACAGGGATTTAATTGGACCCTTTAGGCGTCAGATAAAGTTTTTAAAAGACGCAGCAAAATATAAAACCGTGTGGATTTGCCAAAGCGTTTCTCATGGAACAGGGTGGGTTAGGCAATGGAATATCCTTAAAGAAACCCGGTAACCCTTTGTGGACCGTGTCTCTGGGGAAAACGAGGTGCAGAAGGAGCCGGGGCTGGCTGTACCCCTGCAACCCCCACCCTGTCCCCCCACCTCATCCCCCCCCACACACACACCCTGCCAGCCCCCGGCACCTTCGGTCGCCCCGTGGGAAGGCAGACAGATGGACAGCCGTTATGTGGGTCCCCTTTCCCTGGGAAACTTGGCTGAAAACCCCACGGAACACAAAACCAGGAAAATGCTCCTCAGGGTAACAGGATCATGGAGCAAACGCCGCTGAGGACATCCCCAGGTCGGCCCCCACCGCCTCTCCTCACAAAAACAGCCTCACAGCCTCTGCGTTCTGGATTCCCACGCAGCCAAAACGGTCCCATCTCTCCAAAACCCCCCAGAACTGCAGCCAAGCCCTGAGTAGATCCGCTGGGACGGTGCCCCGGCTCTGGGACCAGGTTTGTCCCTGATCGCACCGGATCCCGTGTGGAGGAACTTCAAGAGCAGAGCTGTCCCCACTGCCAGCCCCACTGCCAGCCCCACCACCCAGCACAGAGCTGCTGGAGACGCGCCCGGGGCTGGAGACGTGAACAACCCAGTTATAGCCCCAGTTTCTGTGCTGGGCGTGACGTGCCATGGTGTGGAATATCCCCTCGGCTGGTTCGGGTCAGCTGTCCCAGCCGAGCCCCACCCCAGCTCCTCATGTTCCTCCTCGCTGGCCGGGACTGGGAAGCTGGCTCAGGAGAAGCCCTGCGTAGCCACAGCGAAACTGTCGGTGTGTTACCAGCATCGTTCTCACACTAAACCCAAACCACAGACTGAACCGGCTACTCAGGAGAAATTAACCCCGTCCCAGCCAAAACCAGGACAACACCCCCCCTTCTTCTGTCCATTTATGTCACGCCCAGGTCCTGCACTTTCCAGTCCCTCCCAGTTCACCACCACCATCACCTTTCCTGTCTCTCCCCTGACACAGATCCCTGCCCTCAGCCCATGGGACATCCTGTAGAAGGTGCGTGGAGTCCCTGCAGCCCGTGGCTCTGGGCTCCATCTCTCAGAAGAGTCTCCTGGGGCAGGAGCGATGGGCTCTGGTGGGGGATTGTTGGGTTCTGATGCTGGTTCTGGGTCTGTCACTGCTGCACTTGTCCGGTTCTGACTTTGCTCGGTGGCATCTAAGTTCATTTTTTGTTAATCTGGGGGATTTTTACTGTAATACCCTTGACACAGCAAACGGCCACCGCAGCAGTGACGATACAGGGGGTTAGAGAGCAGTTAACATCACACGATCAGTGGGTCCAGCCCCCCAAACCCCAGCAAGGGGGGCAGGCAGCAACCCCTCGAGCTCTCCTCTCCTAGAGTGACTGTGAGGGAGCAACAGACCCAGGAGACTCATTTGTGCACAAACCAACCTGCTCCAGCAGGTGAAAGGGACCCGGGCAGAGCCCGAGCGCAGCCCTACACGCTGCAGTCACCCCACCGTGCCGAAACATCGGAGCAGGGACCGTCACCGGCCCTTTGCCAGCAGTTGCGGGGTGTCCCGCTTGAGCACGGGGTGCTGGCGGCCTCTGACATGTTTGCAGGGTGACCCAGGGAGGACTCACCCAGCATGAGAACCGTGCTCTGTTTCGGAGTGGCAGTTCCAGCCCGGCTGATCTTGTTTTGCTGCAGATGACAGAGACATTCCCTGGAAGACGGGCTGTCAAATCGGATCTCATTCCGCATTCTCGGTAAGGATCCAGCAGCGCACACAGAGCACCAGCCCAGTGCAGAGGCTGCCTGAAGGAGTTAACGCATCCCACACCAGGGATCACCCTCCCTGAAAGCCACCACTGCTCCCTCAGGATCCCACCGCAGCACGTATCGACCACCGAAATATTGTGCTGGGAGATACCAATGTCGTGGCCACTTGCAGCATCTCTAAGTGACCCCAAAGAGCTGCCTCAGCCTGCACCAGCTGCAATAACCCCCCATCTGCAATAACTCCCGATCTGCAATAACCCCCTGTCTGCAATAACCCCCTGTCTGCAATAACCCCCGTCTGCAATAACCCCCCGTCTGCAATAGCCCCCATCTGCAATAGTCCCATCTCCAATAGCCCCCATCTGCAATAACCCCTGCTTTGAAGCTGCCATTGCTCAGCACCATTATTTGGGGAAAAAATTGGTCATGAGAAGATGAGGGGGAAAATATAATTTGGCTATTACCTGCGTGTTGTTTGGCTGGTTCCCCGTCACCTCCCGCTGGGAGCAGACACCTCCGCTGCATTGCCAGGTGATGTGAAGAGGCAGCTGGGCCAGCGCTAACGCCGCGTTTTCAGAGGGGAGCGGGTCGGGATGTGTTCCTCAGCGCAGCTTACCCGCTGCGGGACACCTCTGCGCAGGCTTCTGGCTGCACCAGGCGTTGCACAAGAGTTTCTGTTGGGGTGTTAATGCTCTCGGGTGGAAGCAGCTGCCCTGCTCACCGTGGCACCGCTCACGGAGTCACGTTTGGAAACGCGGATTGTGACGGATCCCTGAACTTCCCCACTGCCACCACACCTCTCCAGCCTGCCCAGGCCACGCTCCTTGCACCCTCTGCCAGCTCCTGCTTACAGGGGTCCTGCACCCTGCCCCTGAGCCCCCTCCCTAGCCTGTCCAGCCCAGCGCTGCTTCGCAAGAGCTCCTGGGGTTGGGGTGGGCAGTGGAGAGCCCTGGGCGGCCGGAGCAGCGGTGACGCCGTGGGCACCTCTCCTCGGGAAAAACAACTGGGAGAGCCCAGGACAGACCCCCGCCACGTGTCCCCAGGGAATGCACGATCCAGAGCCGCATCCCCAAAGCCTGGTGGCACCATGTTCATGCCCCAAAGAGCAGCCAAACCCCCTGCAGCAGCCTCAGCCCGGCCGAGACAAAGGCTGGGGGTCGGCAGGGCTGAGCAGCCCGTGCAGGTTGGCCCAGCTGGCTGTGACCCGGGGGCGGATGCAGAGCCAGGGATGGGGCAGAGCTTTACCTCTGCTCCAGGCGTTGCTCCAAGGCATGGCCAGGTCTCTAGGCACACCCCATCTGCTTGCAGCTCCGCTGGCGTTGGACTCACCACCCCACATCACCCCACAGCTCTCGGCACCCACCAGTGGGCACAGGGAAAACAGCCTGGCTCCTTCTGCCAGCATGTCTTTGCTTTAGGACTCAATACAAAATACCATGCAGGGGGCAAACCTTCTGCAGGTGAAATGTGCACTGTTGAGAAACTGCCGTGCCGCCGTGCTGGAGCTCTCTCCTGCCATACCTGGGTGCTCCCAGCTCCGCGGAGGCTGCTGGTGCTTGAGAAATTCCAGCTGTACAACAGACCAGCTCTCAGATGGGTGTTTCTGCCCCTGGAGCTGGTCCTCTGGAGATCTCATGGGGCTTGGGGACCCAGCTGGGACCTTAAAGATCATCTCATTCCAAGCCCCACCGCCATGGGCGGGGGCACCTTCCACTAGTCAAACGGGTTATCTCAAGTGATTTGACTATTTTATTGGTTTTTTCCTTATATTCACTGGGAGGTAAACAGACACTTGCTTTTGGACACCTTAATATCCCACACAGCATTAGTGTTGTACGCATCTAAAACAGCAAAATAACGTTCAGACTCCTGCCATCGTTAAAAAAAGCTTGGTTTGATACAGTTTTCTTCATACTGAAGGAAAAGCAAATTATACGTAAATCTGTTTGCTCTACTACGTATTTCAGATCCGTCCGGGTGTGCAGAGCAAACTCAGCTTAAACCATAAACAAATACGCAACTAATTGTGTAATTGAATGATTCAGCGAAAATTGAGCTTGGATTTAATCTAAGAGTAAAGCCAGCCCAGAGCGGGGATTGTCCGGCTGGTTCAAGCCCTCTCGTCCCTGAGCCGCACTCTGAGGAAATCTCTCCCTCTTCCTCAGCCCCGGAAGCAGCCAGGCTGGGCGCAGTGGGCAGACAGACGGATGTCCGACCCGCTGCTGTATTCCTGGAGTGTCTGCAAAGTGCGATGGTCCTGCGGCCGGTTTTGCTCGTGAATAAACACGGCCTCGAACAGGAGATTTGCGCTGGCCCTGGGGGGAGTGTTTGTGCGATTTCTTGCTGGAAATGCAGGCATCAGCGCTGCTGAAACCACAAAACCGCCCTGTGTCCCGGCTCCGTCCTGGCAGCAGGTCCCTGCCCCGCACCGCGAAAGGAGCGGCAACGGCAGCAAAGAGCTTGAAAGACAAGTGGTGTCATTTCCGCGCTGTCGCTAGCGGGGAGTGAAAGAAGTGTCCTTTTGTGTGTCCAGAGAAGGGTAACGGAGCTGGAGCAGGGTCTGGAGCACAATGCGCTGAGGAGCGGCTGAGGGACCTGGGGAGGTTGAGCCTGGAGAAAAGGAGGCTCAGGGGAGACCTTCTGGCTCTGACAACTCCCTGACAGGAGGGTGGAGCGAGGCGGGGTCGGTCTCTGCTCCCCAGGAACAAGCAACAGGATGAGAGGAACCGGCCTCCAGTTGTTCCAGGGAGGTTGAGGTCGTCCCTGAGGACTCATTTCTGTCCCGTTGGGGTTGTGCAGGCGTGTCCCAGGCTGCCCAGGGCAGTGGTGGAGTCCCCATCCCCGGAGGGGTTTCCCAGCCATGTGGAGGTGGTGCTGCGGGACAGGGGTCAGTGGGGACCTGGCAGTGCTGGGGGAGCGGGGGGACTCGAGGGGCTGAAAGGGCTTTTCCAGCCCAAACGGTTCTGTGGTTCTGTGAATAATCCTCAGCCTCTGGGGTGCTGCTCCCTCACGGCTGCATCCGTAAGGCACCAGAAAATACAGCTCAATGACCCAGGCCATGGGAGCCTCCTCCCCACTCAGTTGAGCCCCCACCCTTGTCCCATCACCGGTTCCAGACTGAGCAGCCTGGCACCTGTGGCACAGCCCACAGCCACCCTGATGCAGGGCAGCAGGTACCTGTCCCCAGGCGGGATGCACTCGGGTACCACCATGCTCGGAAATCCCAGTGCCCCCATCCCAGAGCCTGCAAAACCCCTTTTCCTCATGAGTCGGGGCTCAGGGGGCCGGGCTGGGTGGGCAGTGAGTGCCCGCTGTGCCCAGTTTCACAGCCGGCGTGTTTTCCCTGCAGTAGCTGCCTAAAGGGGCTGCGGAGGGGCTTGGCTGCAGAGCGTTAAACCAGCAGCCCGGCTCTGAGAATCACCAATCTGTCAGGCTCGTTCCCCCGCGTTTTTTGGAAAACCCCGCAGGCAGGTGCAGGTGCCACATCAATATGTCAGCGCTCAGATGACGAGTTCATAATATTTTCTGCTCGCATTCTGCTGTCTCCGCGTATTAGCAAACAGGCTGCTCCCAAGTGCGGCTCTCCAGAGCCAGGGGTTGCAGATTTAATAACAAAACCATCGCTGTAAATCATTAGCGGGTGATTCAGCGTGGAAATACCTCATTATCGCTTCAGCATGTGCAGAATGCGACTTATGCAAACCTCCGAATTATGACTAATTACGTGCAGGCCAAAAAAATATCCCGGGTCAGACCTGGAGGATAAAATACGTGAGGCCAGCAGCTCCCCTGGACACCGGGAGGTGAATCCACGAGGTTTTAATGGAGCAGCACATGGAGAGAAGCCATGTGCTGCTCAGAGTGCTCCTTCCATCCCAAAGCATTGGGGGATGAACCTCTAATTAACGGGATTTTTTTTAATCTGCAACATGCTAATTAATTTCTGTATTAATCGCGAGAACTTTGAACACTGGCGGATTCGAAGCCCCTTGGAAACAAAGCCATTTTGCTTCGCAGCCGCTGACCACAAAGAAGCCAGTGACTCCACTTGGCTCCTCCCAGTCTGTCGGTGCTGAGAAACTGGGGGATTCTGCTGAGCCCCCCGCCCAGGACACGGCACCCAACGGATCCCGGTGGGATGTCCAGGATCGCCTCAGGCAGCCGGTGGGAAGCCGGGGGGACTCAACCACCACCTTTCAGGCTAAGAACGGGTCTAAAAATAAGCTTTTAATACACTCCCGCATCCTGTCAAGGCTTTAAATAGCTGTTGGGAGCTCAGATTTTAAAAACTGTTGAGCTCAAATCATTTATGACAACTTGGGAGCCAAAAATAAATGGGAATGAGGAAAGAGGAGGAGCCCGTCCCCCACCGTAGCTGCCAGTGAGAAGTGCCCGTGGGCTGAGCCAGCTCAGCAGCCGGTACCCCCGAGTGTCTCTGGGGCCGAGGGCTGAGAGCAGGTTGTCGTGGGGGTCATCCCGGGAGGGCTGGCCCCACGGTCACCCTGTCCTGCATGGCATCACCTGCCAGCACCCAGTGCCTCGGCATCGCCCCATGCCAGCAAAGGCAGGTGGCTGCGACCGCCAGCACGACCGGAGCCCTCCCGGCGCGGGGACAAACAGCGTCCTGCTCCCGGCAGTGGTGGCGAGGAGGGTTTGGACCAGGACCGGAGCAACAATGCCACACAAGCCAAGGGAAGGCGTATCTCTGAAACGCTGAGAGGAACCATACGGTTGAGCTGGGTTCTCATCGTTTTGGTCCGTTGTGAAGATGTTTCTTTATCCTCTAAAATACTAGACCCCACTTTGAACCAGTTTGTCATAAGGAAGGCACTGGGAGAGCTTGCTCGTCCCCTGCTCCGAAGGACCCGTGGAGCTTATCGCACGTTCGCTCTGCTGCGTATCACCAGGTCTCTTGTCTAACACGCTGAGAAGCCACTTTGGCCCAAGGGGCTATTTGGAAACCACCGGTGAACCCAACCCCACCACCACAACAGCCCCAGAGCAGCTCCCGAGCTGGGGACGTGTCGCCATCTGCTGCGAGTCCCTCTGATGGGCACAGCGCCAAGGTGGGCTCCCACGGTGGCGAGTTCGTGGGCCGGGTCTTTACAGCTGAGAAAAACCTCCTCTGCACCACACAGCGATGCCCACACCTGATCTGTGTCTGGATTCCCCACGGAGCAGCCGAGGGCCAGGGCGATCCCTGCGTGCTGCAGCCCTGGCCCCACAAGTGCCGTGGCCAGTGGGGCCGGGTCCCCCACCGCTGCGGGGCTGAGCTGCGCCCAGCCAGCCCCATCGCCCGCCATGTGCACCGAGCCGTGAGCGATCCCTGCCCGCGGGCATTCCACAAATATTCGGCTCTCCTGCTCATTGAACTTTGATCTTTTATTCCATTTTCATCCTTCTGGAAAGCTCAGAGACAAAAAAGATGCCCTGGCGCTCCGCGTCAGGCGGGAGGCTGCCAGCGGTGACGGTGCTGCACAGTGCTGCCTGCCCGTGAAAAACAACAGTGGGGCTGGGCAGGGAGCGGGGACAGGGGCCAATTTTTTTCTTTTTTTAATGGACTTTGCAGCCACCATGCTCTGGCTGAGCCGGCAGAGAGGCCTCTCCCCCGGCTGCACAGGGCAGCCGGGCTCTGCTCGCTGGAACAGCCAGCGGCAGCTCAGCCCTCTCCTCTGAAACAGCCGAGGAGGAGGTGATGGAAAAACACGTTTTCCCAAATCCCGGCACTTTCCGCTGCAGTGCGTGGCTCTGGCTCCAGCTGTGTCTCTCCACAAGGCTCAGCGCCGGCCCAGCACCGGTTTTCTCTCTCACGCTTCGGAAGGTGGCTGCAGCGCACGCTTCGTGCTCCACTCCCATCCCTCACGCAGCATCTGCTCTGCTCGCTGTGCCGCCCCCGCCCCTTGCCACCACTGCCCAGGACCCATTAGCCAAAACCACCACAGAAAATCCCTGGCCCTGTTTAATCAGCATTTCCCTTGGTGGTGCTGGAAACCTTCCAGGAGCACAGCTTTGCTCCTTATCATTTACACCGAATCGCTTTTAGAGGGCTCATTCCCGAGGAGATGCCGAGGCCAGTGCGTGCGGCAGAGCATCGGCTCAGTGGGAAATGCGGGGTTTGTGCGCGGGGTAAAGACGTGGCTGCTGCCTGCTGAAGGGCGAGGAAGGAGGGGGCTGACGCTGGGAGACAGAACTGACCTGAGCATCTCGGTGGAGAAGCGAGGGGGTGGGTGTCCACTGCCGAGGGGTGCATTTGCTCTGCCCCGCGAGGCTGGTTGGCGTCCGGCTGGGGTGGCCCCCAGGCTGACACCCACCCAGGGATGGGCAGGTCTGGCGGGATCTGGCCGCCTGAGGCCCCAGCTCTGCTTCTGCCCTGGCACCCACAGATCCACAGGGGTTTTGGGACCCCCTCCCCCAAAAGAGACAGTTTAACAAACCTGTGGAGGTGGTGCTGAGGGCCAGGGGTCAGTGGGGACCTGGCAGTGCTGGGGGAGTGGGGGGACTCGAGGAGCTCAAACGGCTTTTCCAGCCCAAACGGTTCTGTGGTTCTGTGGTTCTGTGGTTCTGTGGTTCTGTGGTTCTGTGGTTCTGTGGTTCTGTGGTTCTGGACCAGACTGGTTCCCAGCACCATCCTGCCCATCACCGTGCTGGTGCTGGGGTGCAGCCGCCTCGGGCCGTGGGCGCAGGAGCGCTGGGAGTGCGGCTGGCCCCGCTGCCACCGGTGGATAGCGCTGGGGGAAACAGCTTCTGTGAAAGCACACGAAAATTAGGACCAACGTGGCACCCTGCTGCTCGAGGCCCAGCCCCGGAGGATCGAGTCCTTTCACCACAGCAGAGGGGTGAAACGCGTCCTGCCCCCAGCCTCTGCCTTTGGGTGCTGCACCGACACACTTCGGTGCAGCAGCCGCCCTGAGAAGGGTTTTACCTGCAGCTCCTCGACGCTGGAAGGATGCCTCCCCCACAGCAGCACCACGGGGATGTGAAAATGAAACTTAATAAGGAATAATTTGCTCTCCGGGGGATAAAGATGACAACCAGGAGGATATTGCACTCACAGTCACGTCACTACAGGTGTAGGAATTCTGTGGTTCTTTCCAGCCCACCATGGTGACAGCTCCCCCGGGAAGGGTTCCCGAGCCCACCGGGACAAGCCCAGGGATCGCAAACCGCCCCCCCCACTCCAGGGTACCCCAAACGGTAAATGACATGTGAACATGTCACCAGGAGCAGAGCCGGGAGCAGCAGAAAAGGAGCCGAGCCTGGGAAAACCAAGCATGGAGGTGTCAGCAGCGGCGGAGAGGGAGCAGCAGCCGTCGGCAGAGCCGGTGTTGGGGACGGGTGAGAGCCTGGGTTTTCCCTTTTCTTCCTATTTTTCACCCTGCACAATGGTTATTGCAACTCAGCCCCCGCACCCGGAGCAACTCGGTGGGACCCCTGGGCCAGGCCAGCGTCCGTGGGGGCAGCCGCAGGTCTTGGTTAGGTGTTGGGCAGCTCTGGCAGCACTGCAGGCAGGGCAGGTGTGTGCAAACACTGTGCAGGCACCCGCAGAGCTGACCCCTACACGGGGCTGAGCAGGATCAGGAGCTGTAGACCATCTTCATTGTCATGGAACCCTGGAATCAAGGAATCAGAGAATTATAGCATCATGGAATCATGGAATCATGGAATAATGGAATCAAAGAATCATGGGACCACAGAATCATGGAATCATGGAATCAGAATAATGGAATCACCGAATCATCGAATCATGGAACCCCAGCTCTGAAGGGACCTCAAGGATCATCTGGTCCGACCTGTCTTGGCAAAGCCCAGTCTAGACAAGCTGGCCCAGCCCCTCTTCAGCTGCATCTGAAAAGTGTCTCCTTGGGTTCCTTTTCTAAGGCGAAATGTTGGAACATTTGAGCCCACCCTCAAAGCCCCAAAGCCCACCTGCTGCAGCAGCCGAGCCCTAGACTCATCCTGGCCTGTCCCCTGCTCACCTGCCCACTGGGGAGAGGCACCGGGGCATGGCAAACGTGCTGGGCACTGTGCAGGGCTCCATCCCACATCAGCCTCTCCCACCTCGTCCCTCCGTCAGCACAGAGCACAAACTGGAACCTGGGAGGTTCCAGCTGAGCAGGAGGAGAAACTTCTTTGGTGTGAGGGTGAGGAGCCCTGGCCCAGGCTGCCCAGAGAGGCTGTGGAGTCTCCTGCTCTGGAGAGATCCCCAACCCGCCTGGACGCCCTCCTGGGCACTCTGCGCTGGGGACCCTGTTCTAGCAGGGGGTTGGGCTGGGTGACCCCAGAGGTCCCTGCCAGCCCCACCAGTCTGGGATGCTGTGAAATGCACTCACCAGCACAGCCACAGCTTGGCTCTTCCCGGGACGTTTATTCCCAGGGAAGGGTTTGGCTTCGCAGACCAGCCCGTGCCCGCCACAGCGGAGGCATCATCCTGGGATGGGTGCAGAGCACCCTCTGCACGTGCCACATCGGTGCTGGGGGGGACCAAGACACAGAGCACTGGGGCTGGAGCTGGAGACACAACCACATGAGCAAAGACCCCAGGTGTGGGCTGTGCCGCTTGTGCGTGTCGGAGCTGAGGGGGCGGCGAGGTACCGGGAACACAGGAGGGAGACCCTGGAGCATGGGAAAACTGCGGTGCTGGAGGGAAAGCTGCATCTCTGCCCAGCACCCCGGGTTCGGGACAGGCTCTGCAAGTGCTGGGTGCCGCTGTCAGGGGGTCGACACACTGAGCATCCCAGGGCTGGCCTGTCTGGGTGCGCGATGAGTCCCGGCGGGCGCTGCCTGGCCCGGGCATCCTGCTGGGACACCGCAGGGGACACGCCAGGGGACAGCCCGGGGGACACCCCAAACTGGAGCACTGCCAGGCGGCAGCGGGGGCTCGGGCTGGGGGCTCGGGCTGGGGGCTCGGGCAGGGGGCTCGGGCAGGGCCGGGAGCAGGCCGAGGCTGCCATCTACAGACAGCGAGCTGGTGGAGGGACCCTGCCCGGAGACCCTGCCCGAGGACGAGGATGCTGGTGGTCCCTGGACCCCAGCTGCTGCCAAAGCGGGTGACCCCACAGCGACGGGTCTGGGGAGCACCCAAAGCCCCAGTGCGGCTCCACGGGGTGCTCTGCAGCCGTGCCCACCGGGCACCCATGGGACCCACTCGCTGCCCGCAGGAAGCACATGGGCAGCCAGGCAAGAAAAGGCTCTGCTTATGCCACGCCATTTGAATTGATAAATCATGCTAACGAGCGCTGCATCTGCCACAAACGTCCTCACTCGGCTGTGGTCATGCGTTCATATTTAACAGGATCTCTTGTCTGGGGTGAGCCGGCCCGAGCACCCGGACTCCCAACCCCTGGCATCCCATGGGGCAGCCTGGGGCTGTGGCAGCTCTGGGAGAAGAGCTGAGTGGAGAGATGTGTGCCAGCCAAACCAGCCTGGCACGTCCCGCGGGAGCCGCGGTCCCACTCGGGTCAAGGCTCAGCTCCCCAGGGGCCAGGACAGCAGGCAGGAAGGTCCTGTGCATCACCCTCCCTTCCTCGGTGGCTCAAGGAAAGCTGTGACCGGCTGCCAGCCTGTCCGGAGCAGCCCAGGCAGCTCTGCCCTTCACCCTCCCTGTGCCCAGCGCTGCGGGTGAGGGGCTGGCAGGGCATGCTCGGATGCCACAGTGATTTTCCTGGTGAATAACCAGCACACCCCGTGCTGGCAGCAAGCTGGGCATAGGCCCCAGGATCCCAGCTCTGGCATCATGTCTGAGGGCCTTGCCCCGGCTGTCTGTGCCCAGGACCACCTCGGTGACAGGACACATGAGGGGTGTCATGCTGAGACCCCTGGATGCCACCCTCCAGGGTGCCAGGGAATGGTGGCTCTGGGCGTCCCAGCCCTGGACGCAGAGCTGTGGATGCAGCGCAGGTGGATTTGCTGGCTTTGGCTCCTCGGCTGGCACCAGAGCCCTTCTCCGTGCCAGGGCAATGCCAGGGCCAGTGCCCCATGCCAGGGCATTGCTGCTGGCAGCCTCCATCGCTCCAGCAGCCCGGGCCCTGGCAGGAGCCGTGCCAGGAGCCGTGCCAGGAGCCTCGTGGTGCCGGACGCGCACACTGTCCATATTGCAGGTGACATCCAGTGGCTGCATGGAGCAATGCAGCCCCACCGCCATAGTGGGCACCCCGCACCCCAGCACCCACACCAGCTCCCAGCAAGCCGGGGCAATGCTGGGCCCTGCTTTGCTCGAAGTATCTCACGGGTGTCGGATGCCGGCAGCATGGTGCTCCGAGCATCGCTGTGGCCTCCCCACATCCACTGAAGTGTGCAAAGTCCTGGCACAGCTCCCACCATGCCCTGCTGCTCCCCAGTGAGCTCCCCCCGAGGTGCTGTGCAGAGGCTGGTACCCCATGCACCCCTCCCAGTGCTTGTGCTGGGACGTGGTGGGTGCTGAGAGCCCCTCCTCCTCCACCCTGCACCACTCATGGGACAGGGCAGCACCCATCAGGGCTGTGACACTGCTGCTGGGGGGCACAGGGACAAGGGACCCGTGTGGGTCCAGCCCCGGAGGGAGACACTGGGTGCCTGGCCGTGCCTCCCCCACTCCTCTGGGGCCTGGTGCTTGCACAGGAGACTGGGACCACCCTGTGCACAGGTGGGTGCCTCTGACCCAGGGAAAAGTGAGATGTCCATGCCAGGTCAGGACCAGTGAAAACCAGTCAGTAAACAGCCCTACACCGGCGCCTCGGAAGGGACATTTACTCTGCTGCTGTCCTGGCACATCACCCCGAGGCACCTGCCAGGCATGGGGCTGCCGCCGTCTCTGGCGCTGGCTGGATGTGCCAGGTCTGCCTCAGCCCCGGGTCACCAAAGGGTCCTGCTGTGCGGGAGCGGGAGCTGCTGGGGGCAGGCGTTGGGAGGTATTTGCAATTTCCTCCCACCCCAGGGGGATTTTCTCTCCCCGCTCAGAGGGCAGCAGGTGAAAGCTCCTTCCAAGAGCTGCTTTAATAACAGAAGTATGTGGGGGGAGGATCGTAAGCACCAATAAATCTGCACTCGGGAGCACCAGAGAAGGAGCTTACCTGGCACCCAGGGCCTTGCTGGGACCCCCGCACCAGAACCCTATAGCCAAGGGGACAGCCCAGCCCCACAGAGCCGGGACCGATGGGACAGCCCAGCCCCACGGGCAGAACAGCCTTTTGCTTGTCCGCTGGCAGCTGCGGGAGCCGGGTGTCAGCACCGGGCTGTCTGAATTCACACATCTCCACAAAAGCTGCCAGAGCCCCTCCTTGCTGCCCTCACCCCCGGCACGTCCAGCTCAGCGCGGCTGGCGACAGCAGGTCCCTTGGGTGCCACCTCCCTCCCGGTGCTGCCTGGCACCGCGGCCCCGTTGCTGTCCCACCAGCATGGTGAACTTGTGCCGTGACGCGCTGGGAGCGAACCTTGTTTACTCTGAGCCGAATGTTCACATCCCTTGGAGCTGCTCAGCTACACAATCACCAAAACCAACACGGCACCCAGGGCCACTCACTCTCTTTGTACTTGCCCGCTGGCTGCTCACAAAGATAAAAGGTTTGGCTCTGGCCGCAGCCAGTCCCGCGGGCTTTGTCTGGTCGTGCTTTCCCACCGCACCGGGACAGTGGCACCCGCCCAGGGGCAGGTGGGAGCCGCCGGTGCAGCCAGCGATGCTGGGGCCTTGAGCTGCTCCTGAGCAGGGCTCACACCTCCTGCGTGCCCCAAACCATGAAGCTCTTCCAGAACAACCCAAGAGCTGTTGCAGCTGGAAGGAAAAGCTGTGGGCTGTGCTCCCTTACAGCCCCTCAGTGTTGCCCCTTTGTTGTACACACCCCCCTTCCCTCCCCCCATCCAAAGCAGTGGGGACACGATGGTCACTGCCAGCCCCTCCCTCCCAACAGGGACACATGGGTGGCTGCGATGGGGCAGACCCCGAGGCAAAGCCAGGGTAAGGGGTGAGGGATGGGGTCCCAGCCCTGGGGAGGCACGTGGAGCATCAGGACAGCTTCTCACAAGCCCCCATTTGTCCAGGAAACACCCCAGGGACACTGGGGACGAGGTGTCACCCCAGACGTTTGTGCTCAGGGGTACAGATCCTCACACCCACACACAGGCACCTACAGAGGTTTTGTTGATCTGGAGGGTGCTTCACCGTGGCGTCCCCGGCGTCCCTGGCACCGTGAAATGCCACCAGCCTCAGGGAAACATCTGCCTCCTCTCCTTCCTCCTCTCCTCACAGATGTTTTAAATGGGATGGCTTGTACCTTCCAGCACAGCCAGACGCTGCTCGTGGCCGTGTTCGACAGCCGAACCCCCCGGCTCAGCGCGGCTCGGAGCCAGGGAGGCTCCCAGCCAGGAGCAAGGGTCTCCCTGGGCACGTTCCCCGTCCCTGGCAGGGTTCTGACCACGAAGCACCCCCAGATCACTGCTGGGGAACCAAGCAAAAGTTCTTAGTTTTGAAAAAAAGTCTCTTTCCACCTAAAAGATCACCCCGTGCTGACACTGCACTTGTGCGTGGCCTGGGAAAGGGTGACAAAGCCCCTGGAGAACGGTGGGTGAGGGGAAGGGGAGGTCGGGGTGGGAGGGAGGACGGTGACCCGAAGGGAGGACACAGGGTGCTGGTTTATTGACTCCACCCTTCCCTGCAGACCTTCCTCATCGCTGCCTTCACACCCGCTTTACATCAGCGGTGCAGGTGGCGAGGCTGGCCGCGGGAGCAAGGGACGTGCCAGCCCCAGAGCATCCGCCTGGCATCGCTCTGGCAGCGGCTCCAGAGAAGTCCTGGGGGTTTGTTCGCTGCTGACTCATGCCAGGAGATGATCTTGGGTTTAACCCAACAGCCCTTCATGCTCCACGGCTCTGACAAGCTCACACATGCCCAAGCTGGGGAGTGGAGATTCGGATTCCTCGGCCTCAGCTGCACTGGAGCTGAAAACAGGAGGGGTTGGGGTGCTCCGGGGGTGGTCCCGGTCCCCAGCCATCCCGGCAGGTTCGCCTCCCCCCACGCCTCCCACCCCACCGGGCTGGACCAGGCGTGGCCGCTCATGGAGGAGAAGTGGAGGACAGCGCAGGGACACGGTGACATGGGGAGAGCTGCCTTGGGTCAAGGGATTAGGTGGCACCACGGGTGGGACACGGGCAGCCGGTGCAGCAAGCAGGGATGGGGGGAATGGACCTTTCCCAGCCACCCCCAATGGGCTTTTCTTGCCTTTTGGAAGGGGGGCACCCCCAGCCCTGGTCCCCCAGCACCGCCGCAGCATCGGGCTGGGAAAGGCGGTGGCTGTCAGTGCCTTTCTGCAGCATCAGACGAGTCTGCCCAGCCAAAATCCCGTGATTGATTCAGCTTAATCCATCGCAGGCAGGTCCCCACCCGCGCCCGGCCAGAGCAGGGTGCCAGGCTCAGCCCCGCAGGCGCAGGGCTGAGGGGGACGGTCCCACCCCGCAGGGAGGGGACTGAGGTTATGAAATTTGTGAATGGGGAGTGTCTGGGAGGATGGAGCAGAGGGAGCCCAGGGCGCAGGCAGAGGCAACTCGCACCCTGAGGTCCCAGCACCGCAACTCCCTCCCTCACCGGCACAAAACACCATCACCTTCCCGCGCCCCACAGATGAAGCCGACCGGGGAGAAGAGGCAATCGGTGACATCCCAACCTTTATTCCAGCAGTCGAGCTGGCTTCTCGCGGTTTATATTCCGAGGTTTTAGGGGGGAGACGTCTCCTGAGGCCATTCTCATCTCCTTATCACTTTTCCAGCCCAGCTTCTGCTCTGTAACTGTTGGACGGAGAACTGATAAGGGTATGCGAGTGACACGAGCAACGGTCCCGGCTGTCCCCGGCTGTCCCCGGCTGTCCCCGGGCTGTCCCCGGCTCCGTACGCGCTTGCTCTGCTGCAGATGTTGGCTCTAAATAAAACCACCTGCAAAGCAAACTCCAGGGTTAAAGAAACATCTTTTCTTCACTAAGAGCTGGCAGGTCCCGTCGGTCCGGGCTTTCTTCTCTTTCAGCATCTACAACTCTGTAGGAAAACGTAGTTTTTTAAATAGATCTTGAAATACCGTTCATACGAGGGGTCCCAAGGTGCTGTTTTAGCATGTTACTGTTTGTTTGTGTTTCAGTGGAGCTGGCTGGGAACTCTTTGGAATTGGCACGAGGAATGATTACCAAAGTAAGGAGTAAGAGTTGTGTGAGTGCAGGACCCCTCTGCCTTACGTGTGTCTGGAATTGTTTACATGGAAATGTATTCACCCCAAATGTTTACACCATTTCAGAGGTGAGCGCTCGCAGTACGCCTCGACCGAACTGAAGGAACCGTGTTTCCAGAACAGCAAATACCTCCATGAGCCAGAGGAGCAAAGCTGGGATTTGGGGAGTGACCTGGAGCGTGAGGTAAGGGGGTGTTTGCCGGGCACAGCCGGGTGCGGCAGAGCCCCGCGCGCGCACCCAGCCTTGGGGTGCTGCTGGGGCACAGCCCGGGTCCTCGCCAAGCCCAGGGCTGCTGGGGGTCCCCAAACCGCTGCTCCAAAGCACCTGGGATTTTCTTCACATTTCCAGCCTCTTTTTTTTTTTTTTTGCAGTTTTCCAGCTATCCCAGTCAGTCAGATCTTCCCCATCTCCACCAAAGCATTTTGCACAAGCAGGTGCCAGGAAGGGCTATGCCGTGTTGCCGAGCCCATGCTGGCACACCAGTGTCCTGGGGGGCCACCCAGGGCCTCCGCGATCCCCCACAGCCCCCTGTGACCCGCGGGGCTCCCGAACACATCACCATCCCCACGGGGCCCGAGACATTGGGGAAGGGGCGACACCAGTGCAGGCAGAGCCTGCCCACAGCTCCCTGCCCGCAGCACCCTGCCCGCAGCTCCCTGCACACCCCTCAGCTTGGGGGGGGTCCCGGAGCCACCGGGTGGTGGGTGCGCCAAACCCCCTCAATTTCCGGGCACAGGCATCAGGGCAGGGACCGATGTGGCCAGGGCAGCTCCATGCCAGGCACCGCAACCACCGGCTGGCTGGGGAGGGGATGCGCCCCCAACTCAGTCACCTCCCGCCCAGACCCTCCCAACTCCCAGAGCCTGGGCCCGATCCTGACCCTTGAGCCCTGGCCTGGCCCTGAACAGTGACTTGGAGGCACAGCACCACCGTGGGAGTCTTGGTCCCCCGGGTTCATGCTCCCATGGCCAGTGGCCACATTGCCATGTGCAGGGCCGAGCTTGCGGCGGCTGTTTGCGGAGTGCCAGGTTGCACCCCGGGTGCTCGCAGCCCCCTCCGCAGCCGGGGGATGGGGCATGGCCGTGGACGTGTGCTCCTGCTGCAGCCAGCCCTGCCTGCAAGATTCCAGCATCCTCTGGGAGCAGAGAGGGAAGCGTCAACTCTTGGGAAGGGCTCCATCACCCCTCGCCTTCGGCTTTCACCGGCCGCAGTCACTAGATGGCAACTCGCTGTGCAACCCCACCGCTGACCCAGAACCCAGGCCAAGGGCAGCAGGATCGGGCCTCCGCCCCAGCACAGCTCTGCAGAACTGGGTACGGGTTTGTGGGGCTGATGGCAGGCAGACACCCCAAGCGGGATGGCATCAGCAAGCATGGAGCACTTGGGGGGTCCCTGGATGCCCACCCATCCACCCAGCGGGCAGCAGGAGGGCAGAGCGTGCCTCTGCAAACAGCCCCTCCAGCTCCCCAGCCAGGCAGGGCTGCTCCCATCACCCAGAGATCCCCCCAAATGAACTGGGGCTAGAGGATATTCCTCCATAGCCTCCCCCCGTGATTTGGCCCAGGGGACCAAACCTGGGGTGCTCCCAACGTCCCTTGGCCAAGACTTGGCTGCCGGCAGCAATGGGGGTTTTCCCCGGGGAAGCAGCAGCAGCAGTGTGGGGAGCCAGGAGCCCCAAACGGGCTGGGCGCAGGCGTTCTCACGGCCGCTTCTGCATGAGGGGTTCAGCGGTGGGACAGGACCTCATCTGATCCCTCTCCAAACAGCCGCCGGCAGATTGTCAGTGTGCACTGGGATTTCACCCATGGCGGGTGGCGTGATGAGCCATGAAAAGCCAGCTTAGCGCTGGCTGGAAAACTACTGAGGCAGCTGAATTCCCCGCACCGGCCCCAGCCCAGCCCCGGCAATGGGGACCCGCGGCCGGGGGGTGTCAGAGCAGAGGGAGGGCGATGGCTGAGCCAGCACCGGCGCCGCCGCAGCGCAGCCGCTTCCCTCCCAGAGCACGTAGCCCTTATATTAAATCCATAAATAGGAAATTCCACTTCTTCAGAAAAAAACAGAATCCGGATATTTCATAAGTGTCCCGGCGGACATGAAAGCCGAATCAGGAAATTTCTCTCAGCAGAGATATTAAAATTGCCGCAGCCCTTCAGCCAGCCGTGGCAAAGCACCCGCGGCCCCGCGCAGCGCAAGGGCCGGCTGCGGGACACGCATGTGTCACAGCCTCAGCCCTCAGATGTTCCACCATCCCTCACGTCCCTCCTCCCAGCCACAGCTGCTGTTTTCCCTGCAATGGGTGACCCCTGGTCTGGCAGAGCTCTGGGATCCCCAGCTACGACACGTGGATCCCTCCTCGCCATAGGCAGCGTGAGCCCTGCCCGCACCCCGCTGCCGGCATCACCTACGTGAGCCCTGATAATGCAGGTAACGGGCTGCGAGGGCAGGGATCAACATGGCCAAGAGACTTTTCCTGATGGAACCATGGGGGAGAGAGCAGAGGTGGAGCCGCTCTGCCATGAGGACAGGCTGGGAATGCTGGCGTTGTCCAGCCTGGAGAAGGCTCCAGGGAGACCTTTCAGTACTTAAAGGGGACTTGCAAGAAAGATGGAGAGAGACGTTTTTACCAGAGTCTGAAGTGACAGGACCAGGGGTAACAGTTTTAAACTAAAAGAGGGGAGATTTACATTAGACATAAGAAAGAAATTCTTTACCATGAGGGTGGTGAGACCCCGGCCCAGGTCACCCCGAGAGGTGGGAGAAGCCCCATGGCTGGCACCATGGCAGGTCAGGTTGGCCCTTGGGGCTCTGAGCCCCCTGCTCTGGGTGCAGATGTTCCTGCTCCCTGCAGGGGGGTGGGCTGGGGGAGCTCTGACGGTCCCTTCAACCCAAACCAGTCCATGGTTCTCTGTTCTAAGCACAGTGTGCCTTGCAGTGCGGGGCAGGGGTGCGGGCATCAGCCCGTGCTGGAGAACGTGCTGCTGGTGGAACTGCAGCAGAGCCAGCGCTGAGCATGTGCTGCTGCCCTCATCGTTCCCCTCTGCTCACACCCCACAAGCTCTCCAGAGCAAAGCCTGCCGGAATAACTCACTTTCCCATCAGCGAGGTGTTGTGCCATGCTCCCAGCAGGCCAGGGAGGCGGGACGGGGAATCGTGATAGTCGTGATAACCATGATAATCCTCACACTTCCCGATGTGGCGGCACGTCCTTGGAGTGGGGGGAGACATGGCTCGGGAAAGCAGAGGGGTATTCTGGCACTTCGGTGCCCGCAGGTGCTGGCTGCGGGGATGGGGTTTGCACCACGCTCCACTTCACCCAGAGCACACGGAGCTGGGAGGTCTGGGGGGTCAAAGCGTCATGGCAGTTCACTCCTGACCCATGTCCACCCACCACACACAAAATGTCCCATTGATCACCAAAAGGCTGAGGACCCCCTTGGAAAACCCCACTGGCGTGGGGAGGGCTGGCCATCCTTGAAGGAGGAAGAAAACATCTGTGCAGACACTGGCCCCACTGTCGCAGCCAGGGCACACGGGTGAGGGGCTCGGGGGGACCCTGCGGGCATGAAATGCAAAGGTGGCAGCAGCCGAACCCCTGCCGCGGCCCATGACGGGCTGGGGTCCTGCAGCCAGCTTCGCCTGCGCCATGGGGTGATGCCACCCCCAGGGGCTGGTGATGCGTCCCCATGGCGCCGGGCACAGAGGATGGACTGCATCTGCATGGGGATGTGGCTGCTCCTCCGCACCCCACTCCATGCCCATGCCAGAGCTGTCCTGCTCTGCCAACCCCAGCCCCGCCAACCAGTGGCTCTCGCAGCGCCTCCTGGTGCCCAATGGTGCTGGCCATGCTTGGTGCACGCTGAGCCGCGAGGCACTGCGCCAAGGAGGGGGGACACGCGCCGGGAAAAAGCTCTGCCAGGGAAGGCGCCGCCCCCGCAGGCACGCCGCGGAGGTAATTGTGGGTTATTAGTTATTTCACCGCTCTGTCGTTAAATACGGATCACTTCTCTTCCGACACGCGCTCGGTGTAATGCCAGCCCACATCGGCTCCCTCCTCCACCCCGCAAGGCACCTCTCCTCACCCGCGGCAAGTCACAGCGGTGGCAGAGGACGCAACGTGCATCGTGTCACGGCGGTGGCAGAGGGTCCCTCAATTTGGGCAGAGTCAGAATCCAATTGCCCAAATCCCAGACTTTTTCTCCAAAGCAGCATGCCTTGGTGCTGATGGAGTCACCGCGGGTGGTGAGTTGACCTTGGCTGGCTGCCAGGTGCCCACCCAGCCGCTCACCCTTGGGTGCCTCCTGGCACGGCACATCCAGTGCCTCGCCCTCACCCATGGCTGCCCAGAAGGCTGGGGGGGTCTCCTGCCACACACAACATCCGGAGCCCCCCGGGGCTGTCTGTTCCCAGCCTGGCGGCACACGCCATCGGAGAGGGGTGAGCAGTGTCGGGGCCGTCTGCTTTAGAGGGACAAGGATGTGAGCTTGAGGAAAGAGAAACAGGACAAAGAAATCCTTACTAGTGACAGCCGCATGGCACTCAACAACCCCCAAACCTTCCGAAATCATTAACCCGGCTCTGTGAGGCCCTGGCACAAGCCCATCCCGTGCCTCCCATCCCAGATGCTGCCTGTGCTCGACGTCATTGGCAAATAATCGCCACACATTGAACCGCCGCTCAGCTCCTCCTACACCCGCCTGTAACTCCTGGAGTTTTGGCAAGTTCGAGCGCACCCGTATGAAACCGCTCCCCATCACAGGCTTCAGCCCATTTCCAAGCTCCAGCACTTGGTGCCGTCACTTCAGGCTTGTTCACGGACTCCCAAACCCTGGCTCCAGGAGACCCCAGCGGGGTTATGGCTCAGGGGAGCGGGTGGCACTGGCATGGCTTTGGGAGGACCCAGGACACCGTTCACCACAGTGAGATGGAGCAGTCCTTCACCCCACTGCAACATTACTGTCCTCATTTTCCACCAGTGCCTCCCTCCTCCCAGGTCCGTGGTTCTCCAGCTGGGCTCCGAGCACATTTCCCTGCCATCCCTCCAGAGGTGAAAACCCTCCCTGCAGAGGTGTGAGAATGGATAGATCACAAAGGGAAAAGGATGAAGAACTGCAGGGAGAGGGACAAGTTGTCAAGGCAACCACCGACTGCTGGGATAAGACCGAGGGGGAGCAAGGAGATGGGGGCCAAGGGGAGTGGGAGCACCCGGGGGTCCTGCGGCCCAGGGGAGCTGGACAAGGGGTTGCCCCACAGGAGAAGAGGGAAAAGCAAGGTTTTTCCAGGAGTGGACCTTGGCCAGGATGGAGACAGGCTGACCCCTCTGCCTGCCCAGACAGCAACTGGACCAGCAGCATCTCCTGAGCCCATCAGCCCCCATCCCACCCAGTCCCCCAGCCCGGCTCCCTGGAGGCGAGGGGTGGGGACCCAAGGGATGGAGACTGCAGTTATCCGAGGGGCAGCACACGGAGTTAATTGTGCAAAATGTCAACTGGTAATTAGAAAATGAGGAGCAGTCGCTGTGCAGTGACACATAGCAGCGATATTCCTATTTTCAGACTGCAACACAACTTATTAGAGTCAAAGTCTAATTAATGCACCACACTGTGGGGCAGAGGGTGGAGAGCGACCCAGATCTTGCCCATCGCCGAATGCTCCTCACTTACAGAAAGGTTTTAAACTCTGTCCTCGCTTCAGACACAGATCAGGAGGTGGTCGCTGAGGTCCCAGAGCAGGGCAGAGCGCTGGCACTGTGCGGGGCTTGTTCTCTGTTTCGTGCTTCGTTTGCAAGCAGAAAATTAAGTAATGCCCAACCCATCATGTCAGGGAGGCGCTGGAAAAGGGGAGCAAGAGGATTTCCACGAGTGATCTCCATCTCTGCAGCAGGGAGTGATGCCCTGGAGCTGTTGGCCCCCAAGCTGTCCTCTCAGCACGTGGAGAGGCCACCAATGACCCCACAGTCCCCAGGTCTTGGTGCGATCCTGTGCAGAGGATGCTGCATCCCACGGCCCAGCCCTGGTCCCACCGAGCATCGCCCTCGCTGCAGCACGGAGCTGGGGCACCCGCCCCGGGATGGCACCAGAGCAAGCGGGTCTGAGCCTCCCCATCCCCAGGGAATGGCCCATGGAGGGTCCCCAAAGTGCGGGGGAAGCAGCAGTGCCTACCCCTGCCTCTGTCACTGCTGCAGCCCCCCTTCTCCTGTTTTCCCCCATGCAAATCACTGGGGGTGACAAATGCCACCCCCCCTACTTGTCCCAAACCTGGGGTGAGCCCAGGCTGGCTTCGGCGTAGCTGGGGATCCCCGTCCCTGACATTCAGAGTCTAGCACCTAAACCCTCCCAAGGCCCCTCAGGTCCCAAAATCCCTGTCCCGAAGGCCCTCTGGTGGGATTTGGGCTGTTTCTGTGTCCACCTGATGCCAGAGCTTTGAAAGGCTCCAACCTCCACACTGCTGGGCAGCAAACGCCAGCACCCAGCGCCCAGACGGGTCTGAGCCGCAGCTCCTGCCTGGGGTATGCAGCTGAGAGCCCCCCACATGAACACCCATCACCGTGTCTACAGCCAGGAGCCAGGACTGAGCAAGCCTGTGGGGACAGGCAGGGGGTCGGTGGTGCGGAGCACTGGGGCAGGAGGCACATCCTGAGCCCCACGTTCTAGCCCCTCCTTGGCTGCCGGTGGCCCTGGCCCGGACAGCAGCTCCCAGCACCTTTGTGAGCCCTGCTCCCTGATGAACCCCTGCTCCCCCAAGCACCGCATCCCAGCAGCTCTTCCTGACAGCTCCAAAATTCGCCGGCACTATTTTTACCCCGCAGTTGCTATAGAGACATCAGACCCACTTGCCGTGATGCAGCTGCTTTCGGAAGCGCTGCATCACCGGCTGCCTCCTGCCTCCAACAACGCACCAGGCAGGAGGCCGCTATTTTGGGCAGAGACCCACCATAACTGGAGATAACCCAACCCTGGAGGTCAGCCAGCCCTGGAGACAGATCAGCCAGCCCCGGAGACAGGCCAGCCTGGCCTGGGCAGACCGAAGGCTCCAGCAGACAGTGGGAGATGTGGACAGGGAAGAGTACAGCAGCACTTCGGAGCCCCTGCAGCCCATCGCCCATCCAGCCTCACAGCTCTTTAACCCCGGCAGGAGAGGCTTAGACCTGGGCTGCTTCTAAAAGCAAGAAGGGAAATGTTGGGGCTGTCCAAGGACATGTCAGGAAGGGTTTGGGGCCCAGGAGTTCACAGAGCTGGAGATGAGAGAGCACCCACACAGGATCCATCCCCCCAGCCAGGCTGCGCCCAGCCCTGCGACACCCACAATGTTCAGCAATAAAGGGGCAGCAGCTTCTGAAGCTGCAAGAAGGGCCATGCTGGAGCAGGAGTGGGTCCTCCTGGACACGCCCCCCCCAGCCCTGGAGAGCTTTGCCAGCTGCCCCTGCTCTGCTGAGGGCGATGCCGTGGAACATGGGAGCCAAGAGCTGCCAGCTCCATCGCTCCGGGTGCCCCTGGTTCAGGGTGAGCTGCTGCATCCCCCCAGCCTGGCTGAGGTGCAACTGTGCCCGGGCCATGATCCTGTTCCGGGGCTGCGCTTCCCCGGCACCGCAGCCAGCTCGACCCTCCGGCCAAAGCCAGGGACAGGAGGGGACACAGAGCCGGCTGTGCACGGCGTGGGCGCAGCGCTGCATGGCCACAGAGGGGCTGGTGGCAGGGCTGTCGCTAGCCGAGGCCGTCATTAGCTAATTAACCTCCATTACACCGTGGGAAGCTGGTACTTGCTTCATTTTTCCAGCAGAAGAAATCAGGGTCAAAATTAAAGCAGATGCAAACTCACACTGGGCTTCGTCCACAGGGAAAATGCCTGGATGCCGCAGGAATGGCTGGTGCCCCTCGGCCACAAAACCCCTCGGCTGGGGCTGAGTGCCTGGACATGGCGCGGGCGCACCTCCCCGGGGAGCACAGGCAGGGCTGGGGGCCTGACCTTGAACTTCATCAGTCCTAACGAGTACCACACACCCACAGCATCCTCCTGGGGCAGCAAGGCATGGATAACCCACCACCAAAGGGCTGGCATCCCCAGCTGCCCCACGCCGGGCACAGGGACCCACTGTCGTGCCTCACTGTGGGTCAGCAGCCACGGGCCATGCCCCAACACTGGCAGCAGAGCTGGTGGTCTCCTCTGGTGCTGGCATTGCCCCCATCGCCCGCGCTCATCCCTCTGGGGAACTGTGGCTATAAAAAGCATCCATGCGTGGATGAGCTGGCAGGATGCGCTGTGCCCGGCCCTCCTCTCCTCCCCGCGCCACGTCAGGGACCATCACCAGCTGTTCTGCAAAACACCCAAAATAGAACCAGCGCCACGCAGCCCTCGGGGACACGGTCCCCGCATCGCCAAGGCAGCCGGAACGGTGAGGACATGCCCACGTCCCACCCGCATCTGCGTCCCCCGCCGCTGCCGGGGGTCCTGGGGGAGCCAGTGCTTCGGGAGAAGCCCCTTCCCCAGGAGACAGACCAGGCTCTGACAAGCCAGGGCTGAGCTGCTGCTGCTTGGGAAGCACACAGAGCTGCGACTGTCCCTTGTCGGCCAGTCCCCATGGCCTCAGCCTCCTCAGCATCACCACAGCCGCAGCTCGAACGGCCCTGGGGATCCCACACACAAACCAGCCCAGCCCATTATGGTCCCAGTGAGCAGCTGAAAGCAGCTCCCTCCTCCTCTGGGCTGGGCCAGGCTCTAATTATAACCACAGAGAGCTGTAATGAAGGACGAGAGCTGCCCAACGGCTCGTCTGCAGGGAGATATCCCTGGAGCAGCCCAGCAAAGCACTCGACATCACTGCTGTTTCTTTTGGAGTCACAGTTACGGCACCCCAGGCACCCACAAAACTAGCCCCATCCCAGTCTTGCCCCAAACCAGCTGGGACTGGGCACCATCCCACAGCTCCTGAGCCTGCCCAGGGCAATGCTGCAGCACTGGGCACCAAAACGAGGGCACACAGCCCTCACACTGGAGCTGCGGCTTCTCCCCCACAGCCATCCCTGTTGCCATGGCATCCTGAGGGATGGCACGGATGCTGGTGAGGAAGATGAGGAGGAGGATGGAGGTGGGTGGACACATTGGCTGTCCATAGCCAGGATGGGGCTGGGGCAGATCCAGGGCCCTCCCGCAGTAGTCAAGAACTGTTCCCATTCCTGTTCCCCTCCCGGGAGGTCCCAGCTCCCAGCAGCAGCTCCTGGAGAGCCCTTTGCCCCCCAGCCTCACCAGCAGCGGTAAGGTGCTGAGCTGGTTGTGGCAGCACAGGCATCGCCCTCTCCATCCCTCAGCACATGTCTGCGAGAGCTTCCCCTGTCTGATTGGGTTTTGGAGGTCTCAGACCACACTGAAATTTGTGTCTGTGCCAGCAGAGGCCGAGGAGCGAGGCCATGGTGATGCTGGTCCCACACAGAGGCGACAGAGATGCTCAGCCCAGCAGGGTTAAAGCCGAGATGACACTTCCCTGGTGTCTCTACATGTCCCTGGGTTGAACCAAGCCCCTTCACGTTCACTGCTCCGGTAAACCAAGGGAGGAGCAGGGATGTTCAGCCCAAATCTCCCATTTAACAAAAATCTCCCATTTTAGGCACGTCTCATATTCACAGCAACTGAACTGGGTACCTGGAGCCTGGCCAGCCAGCCCGGGGCAGGCAGTGGTACCTGAGCAGGCAGCAGGAACAGCTCCCCAGAGCCCACGGGGAATCACCAGCGAACAGACCGCAGCCCGGGGAGCAGCACAGACATTACTCAGCAAATCATTACAGATAACTAATAGCTCTGGAAAAACGCAGCCTGTGATCACGTGCGAATGGGAAGCAGGGAGGGCACCTCCATTAATCACAGGTTCTGAATTCTTCAGCAAAGAGGAAGCAGGAGGCAAACAGAAGTGATTTGTGTAGAGAGAGGGTGGGTTATCGCCAGTGTTGAGCCTCCTCCACAGCCACGGTCTCACCCGTGAGGGGAGCTGGGTCATCTCCCACCCCACAGACATCCAGGAACTGGTGAGGTCAGACTGGTGGACAGGAAAGAAAACTCTTGGGTCTGAATATCCACAGGAAAAGGTTATTCCTGCTCTCCAGGCAGGACCAGCCCCACAGCCACCTCGGCAGCGAGCAGCCAGGAGCCAGTCTGGGCTCCGGCACTGGGACGGTAACTCCAGAGGAGAAACTTTGGAGGTGTCAGCTCCCCATCACTCTAACAGAGCAGAGAGCAACCAGGAGGGGTAACCGGGGCCTGGAGAAGGCACTTGTGACTCCTGGTGTCTCGGCAGTCCTCTGCCTCCAGCCACTGCCATCTCCCTCCATGAGAACAAGCAACCCCCCACTTTCAAACAGCCCCTCCAACGGGAGCCGACCTCCTGCCCTCCAGGACACGGCCAGCCCAGGCACTCCAGGGAGAGCCCACGGGTGGGAGACAGGTCCTTCTGGCCCGGACCCCCGAGCGGCTGGTTTCCACTGTCTGCCCAGTCGAGACGCCCTCTCCCCACACTTCCAATGGCTCAGGACCCTGGGAGAGGTGTGTGAAGTTGGACCCCCCCTTGACTGGGCACATCCACACTGCACTGGGATGGAGGACCCCCACCCCACTCCTGGGCAGCCTGTGCTCACCCTGCCAAGGCAACTCGTCCTCTTCTCAGTATTTTAAGTAGAGCTTTTCTACAAATAACCCGGTGTGCATCTGAAAATGAACAGGCAAACACGTTTACAGGGCTTCGAGGGGCAGTTTAGCGAGCCACTGGGAAGTCTCTGTATTAATGAAGTTCACGAAGAAGTTGCCATGAGGTTTTCCTGCTTGCTGATGTAACCAGACCTGCTTCGTTTCTCTGCTAGCTGAGATTATTATTGTCAATATTATCTCTTACCAAAGAAGGTTGCGATTTTAGATTATATTTTAGTAATCACAAGAGGAATTTCCCCTAATGCTACTCTAAGAGAACGCTCTGATGAACACCGTTACAGGCAGCGGTCATTGGCCAAACTCAGAGCCGTGTCCAACTGTTTATTGTACGTTTATGACCATTTCCCCACCTTCCACCCAGTTACTGGTTTCTGCTGGGACTGCTCCTGAAGAGCCCATCTTCCCAGCAGCCATGGAGTGAAGAGGGCTGGGGTCTGCGGGGAAGCAGGTTTCTTCCCCAGAGATTCAGGGAGGTCTGCACAGGGACCACAGGAGGGTGCTGGCCCCGGTGACTCCTCACCAGCATCGAGGGGAGCTTTGGGCCCTGGGGAGCAGCACACGGGGATGCTGCTTCCCCTGCTCTGGGTACCACTCGGGTACCCCAGATGTGCCTGTGGACCATGGGGTCATTAATACCAGGGGGGACATCGGGGGTCTCCAGTCTGACCCCCTGCCCCAAGCTGGGTCCCACTGGGTCTGGAAACCCTTCATGGACAGAGCCCACACCAGCGCCAGGTGGTCCGTGCAGTGACGCCTGGGCACTGTGACATGGCACCACTGCCAGCACACGCGTACGCCCACCCCCAGCACCTGGGCACAGGCGGGCACCAGGGAACACGTGTGGCACAGCTCCACAACCCACTCATGGGCACACGGACCCCCAGGGACACGGGCACCCCCTGCACGTGGACACACACCCCAGTACACATGTGCAAGGACATACAGACATGGGCACACACAGGGGTGTCACCCCCCAGGGGACACACCCCAGGGACAGGCCCCCACACACGCACACATGCTCACGGAAGCACACACGAGGACACGCCTTGTACATGCCTTGCACACATGTGGGACATCCCCCCCTCCCCGCACACCAGCGCAGACACTCCCGACGTCTGCCCTCCACACACCAGCACCCACCGAATCACCCTCCGGACGCCGACAACATCCCCCCCCCGGGCACCCAGCCACCCCCGCACGGGTGGGCACGGACCCCCCCGCACCTCCCACCCCCGCGCACACGCACATACACCCCGCACACGGACACCCCCGCCCCGCCGCTCCCCGCTCCCAGCCGGGGGCGGACGCGCCGCCCCCCCCCCTCACCGGGCCGGGCAGGAGCGGCGGGTGACGCAGCCCCCCGGACCGCACATAAGGGACGATGCGGGCGGGGGCACCGCGGTAGCCCCGCACCGCCACCGGGCACCGGGACCGGCACCGGGCAGCAGGTAGCGGACCGGGCTCGGGGGCGCCGCAGACAGGGGCCGGCAGGGGGTGGGTGTCCCCGTTCTCCCCCCGGTGTCTCTGCAGCCCCGCGGACGATCGTGGCCGGGAACCGGAGCCCCGGCGGGCAGCGGGAAGGGACGAGGCTGTACCCGGGCTGGGACACTCCGGTGGCGCCGGGGAGCGCGACCAGCCCTGAAGGAGCAACTTCCGAACGAGCCCGGGCGGTCCCCGAGGGGACGGGGCTGCGGGCAGCTCAGGGGTACGGCCCGGGGAGGGGGGCACCCGCTTGCACCTGTGCAGGGGGCTGGGGGTGATGCCCCCAGTGCCGGCGCTGACAGCAGGTCCCGGAGCTGCAGGACCCTCCGGGCACGGCTGGCGGAGAGCTTTTGGGGGGGCCCGGGGCGCTCCGGGCTGCCGAGAGCTCCTGAGCAGAGCGGGTGGGCTCAGCCGAGCCTCTTACCGGTGGGATGGATGCTCCAGGGAAGAGCCGGGCACAGCCAGAGGAGTGGAGTCTGGGCAGGAGGCACAGGGCAGCGGGCGGCAGGGCCGGGGGCTGGCTGAAGGTCTGGTCCGGCACCTCTGAGAGGTTTCCATGGTGCTGGGCATCTGCCGGTCCCTCAGCTGCTGCCTCTGCCCACTGAGCTCGGAGGAGCCCGCCGGGGCTCGAAGCTGCAGGCAACGGGTGTTCCGCAGGGACACAGGCAGCGGGGCTGCACCACAGCCGCGTAGCGATGCGCGGGGGCCTTACCTGGCCGAATTTCCCGTAGCCAGCCTGTGCCAGGGGAGCACTCGCCGGCAGAGACGATGCCTGTTGATCCTCCGGAGCCAGTCCTGCTGCAGAGGCTGCCATGAGTGGAAGCTGCTCCCACAGCTCTCTCCTACACACCGCCAAGAAGCAGCACAGGGCTACCGGCAGCGTGGCCGCAGCTGCTTCACATCTCCTTCAGCAGCGAGGAAGCAAAGACGGCGGCTCCAGCCCACGAAGCCATGGGAGATGCTCACAGTGTCTCCAGTGGGCTCTGTGTTACAGCCCAAGAGACCTAGAAGACACGGTGTAAACCACCTCAGCGCCAGGACCACTGCTGTGGGGGATCTTGGGGAAAAGGGCTGCTTCCAGGCGAGTGTCAGCATGGCTGCTGGGGTTGCAGAGCCCGAGAAGAGCAAGGCGAGGTGAACCCAGACCCATCACCAGAGCGGAGCTGCTGCACAAAGGGAGGAGAGCCATGGGCCACCACCCAGGCTGGGGACCTCATCCGCTGGGACAAGTGGGTGACAGGTCCCACCAACAGCAGTCATCAAGGTGGCAAGTCCAGTCCCAGGTCACCGAGGGAAGCCCCATGAACAAGTCTGGTCTGCCAGGGCTGGATGGAGCCTCATGCACCTTCACAGCTCAAACCAGGACTGGGGTCCTGGGCCGGCATTTAAATAGAGCCCCCAGCCTAGGGGCAGAGAGTGGGTGTGTGGTGGGGGTCTCAGGTGGGGATGCTCAGGGTAATCAAGGGCTGTTGGTGCACCCAGGGCCCTGGAGCCACATTCTCTGGCAGAGGATGGACAAAGGCTCCACCGGTGATAAACACAGAACACCCTAAAGGTGACATTATTGAGGGGGGTCGATGCCATAACATCAATGCGCGGCAAGGCTGTGAGGAGGCAGGGCTGAGGCATCTCCCCACCGCTGAAGACCAGCTCTTCCCCCGCAGGATCCCCCTGAGGAGAACAAGCCTTTCCTCCCGCTGCTGCTCACCTGCCCTGCTCCCCGGGCACCCCATGGGCAAGGAGACCCTGGGGCTGCAGTGCCACACACGGGCAGGGGGGTGGCTTTGGGGGAGCTCTGGGTGACCCAGGGTGGGGTGAATGTGGTCGGAGAGGCAGTGGATGCGGAGCAGTGCCACGAGGGTGCCACCCCAGGAGGGCAAGGCTGAGGGTGAAGCCTCACCTCTCCTCCACGCTTCCTTCCACAGCTGCCACCTGCTGTCTTTGCCCACCAGTGAGCAGCAGCCAGTGCCATGGATGAGGTGACGGAGCTGGAGATGAGTGGGAACTCCCTTCTGAAGGCCGTGTGGCTCGGCCGGCTCCGGCTGACCCGGCTGCTGCTGGAAGGGGGGGCTTACATCAACGAGAGCAACGAGAAAGGGGAGACAGCCCTGATGGTGGCCTGCATCACCAAGCATGTCGACCAGCAGAGCATTAGCAAGGCCAAGATGGTGAAGTACCTGCTGGACAACAGAGCTGACCCCAACATCCAGGACAAATCCGGGAAAACCGCCCTCATGCATGCCTGCATCCGCGGTGCCGGCCGAGACGTGGTGTCCCTGCTGCTGGAGAACGGCGCAGACCCCAGCCTCGAGGACCACTCGGGAGCATCTGCTCTGGTCCACGCCATCAACGCCGACGACAAGGATGTGCTGCAGCATCTCCTGAACGCCTGCAAAGCCCAGGGAAAGGAGGTGATCATCATCACCATGGACAAATCGGCCTCTGGCACCAAGACCACCAAGCAGTACCTGAATGTTCCCCCCTCGCTGGAGTTCAAGGAGAGGGCCCCCGCCGAGGGGTGCACAGCTCCCGCCAGCACCCACCTGAAAACTGCTGTCTCGGCACCTTCCCCCACCGAGAAGGAGAGCGGCATCTTCGTCCCGCACCCCTCGCAGCCCAGGGACAGCCCCTCTGCCAGGGGCACCGATAAGCCGCCCTCCCCAGGCCGGAGAGCCGGTGCGGCCAGGAGAGCCCGGCTGCCCCAGCTGAAGCGGCTGCGCTCAGAGCCGTGGGGGCTGGTCGCGCCCTCGGTCCGTGACGACACGCGGAGCTGCGTGGATGACGAGGTCATCATGGGCATCGGCGACCTCTCGCTCTCCAAAAAGGGCCCCCTGGCCTGGAGCAGCAAAGACCCCTCCCTTTTCCCACCGGTTGACGAGCAGGCTCTGAGGACACTGGCGAGGAAAGCAGCCCACGAGAAGAGCCAGGCCACCCACCAGCGCCTGCCCCGCAGGAACACCGTGCCCCAAGAGCCGCAGAACGTCGGCTCGGCCGGCGCGGCCATGGACACCCTGCACTGGCGGCGGCTGGGTGCTGAGCACTACGACTGCGACCCCCAGCTCTCCGGTGTCCCTGCTGAAGTGGGGAAGGTGCCATCGGAGCGGAGGAAGCTCAGCGGGTCCCACCTGGCCTTGCTGGATGGCTCACGGGAGTCCCTGGACAACATCATTGTCACGTCGCCCGGGACCATCCGGCGCCGCCCACCCGGCTTGCTGGAGAGGCGAGGGTCCGGCACCCTGCTGCTGGACCACATCTCCCACACGCGGCCAGGCTATCTGCCCCCCCTGAACGTGAACCCCAACCCCCCCATCCCCGACATCGGCTCCAACAGCAAAACGTCCTCCCCGCTTGCCGCCAGCACAAAGCCTCTGGTTCCCGTCGCTCCCAGCTCGCCCAGACAGGGCGACTTGAGAGCCCAGCGGAAGCTCCTCCGCAGACACTCCATGCAGGTGGAGCAGATGCGGCAGCTCTCCGATTTCGAGGAAATAGTGGCCCAGTAGCCACATCACCGTTTGCTTCCCCAGGAACGTTCCCAAACCAGCGCTGTCCCCGCAGAAACATGACGGTTCCCACACAGGGCAGTTGCCCAGCCGCGGGAAAGCGCTGGCGGCTGCGGGGGGTCAGACCTGTGCCCAGGGGCTGAACCGGGAGGGTCCTGCTCCCACTTGGCAGAGCTGTAAGGAAAGCCTGGGCACCCAGCCAATGTCTCCCTCGTCCCCTCCACTCACTGCTGGGGCTGTCCCCAGGGGAGGCTGATCGCAGCCCCCCTGAGGTCGCAGCCTCCTGCCTGCAGTTCACTTTACTATTTACAACCCATTTTGCTTCCATCCCGCTCATTCAGACACAGAACCCCGCCTGGAGCCCCGCGCCGGGGAGCCGCGGGGCTGAGGTGTCCGTGAAGTGCCTACCAGGATGGAAAGGAGCTTAATCCCATACAAGGTTGGAAGTGCAGAAGCAACTGGATGTGTTAGTACCGTCACCGTGCGGGAAAGGAGAAAATTCCCCCCCTCGGAGATGTGCAGGGACTGCAGGGGCTGAGCCCACCTGGTACTGCTGCCAACCCTCAGTGGGCCCGGCCTGGGAGTGGGTTTGTCTCCGTCTCCAGAGGTTCAGGGCCATTTCCCACCATGCTGAGTCCCTGGACGGGAGTGCTCCCGGCCTGACTGCGTGGGGAGCCGCGGCCAAGGTGGAACCTGGGGAGCATCCAGCAGGGCAGAGCCGTAGGCAACAGCACCACAGCCGGGACCCTCCATCCTGCTGCCCCCGCTGCAACCCCGTCCTGCCAGCGCCCAGCCCTGCGAACGGGACCCTGCCGGCACCCAGCCCTGCAGACGGGGCCCCACACTCCTCACCCCACGCTCAGTGGGCACCATGGGCTGGACATGCTGCAGCTGCCACCAGCCTCAGCCAAACCCTCCGCCTGGA
Source organism: Bucorvus abyssinicus (assembly GCA_009769605.1). Lineage (NCBI taxonomy): Eukaryota > Metazoa > Chordata > Aves > Bucerotiformes > Bucorvidae > Bucorvus > Bucorvus abyssinicus. Next base: position 22,082,007 of record CM020038.1, read on the forward strand.
GCCGTCTGCGAGGACGACGCAGCTCGCGGCCCTGCGCCCCGTCCCGGCACCTGGGACCTGCAGCCGACGCTGGACGCTGTGCCAAGCAAGAACGACTCCGCAGGGGTTATTCCCTGGTCTCCCATGCCCCGGTGCCCAGGACACAGGCACAGCCTCACCCCGCGGGGCTGTCGGCGGGCTGTGCCCGTGCCTCGACCAGCCCAGCACACGTGTCCGTCTGTCCGTCCATCCGTCCGTCCGTCCGTCCGAGGAGCCGGGTCCTCTCCCAGGGCATCCCCCATCCTTCTCCAGGCTGTCGGAAAACTTCCCCGCAGGAAGCAGCACCGCGTCCTGGTTTTCAGGGCCCGGGGACGTCCCCGGAAAGTGCTGTTGAGGTTTAAACGCGCTTTTCAGGGCAGAGGTGGGCTTATGTTTGCACAGCCGTACCGCTGACCCCGCCTGCAGCTCCGAGGTCCGACAGACCGGGTTTGCGGCACAGCCGCTACAGCCGCCGCCTTTGTGCCGTGTCCCGGGAATTCTAAACCCCGCAGTTCACCTTTTCCGCTCGTTTCGGAACACTCCCCGTATTTGGCGTTTTTCCGGTTTTTTTAAGCCGCGATCTTCGCCTCCGGCCGGCGATCGGGTGCCCGCGGAAGGCGGGTCGCCCCGCCGCGCGTCCGCCTCTCCGGGGGGACGTTCCCCCGTGCTGGGGGAGGCGCCAGGGGCCGCCCGGTGCCGTCACCAGCGGGGCGGACGTTTCTCGGTCACTTTTTAGACGATGTGACAAAGAGCTCGGCGCGGCCTCGGAGCAGCCGCGGGGGTCGGGGGTTCCCGCGGGGTTCCCGCGGGGTTCCCGCGGGGTTCCCGCATCCCGCCCGGCCCGGGGCCGCCTCCCGGCGGAAGCGCCGTCTGTGCCGGTGCCGGGCGCCACGTCAGGAGGGGCGGGCCGGGGCGGGGCCGGGGCGGGGCGGGGCCGAGCGGCGCGGAGCGGGATGCGGGCCGGGATGCGGGCCGGGATGCGGAGCGGGGTGCGGGCGCTGCTGTGGGCGTTGCTGTGGGCGCTGCGGGCCGGGGGCACCGAGCTGACCTTCGAGCTGCCCGACAACGCCCGGCAGTGCTTCCACCAGGAGCTGGAGCGCGGCCTCAAGTTCACGCTGGACTACCAGGTACTGCCCGCACCCTGCCCGCACCCTGCCCCGATCGTGCCCATCACCCCCGGCCCATACCCCCAGCCCCGTACCGCCCGCCCTGTGCCCCTGCCCTGCCCGCGCTCCCCTGCCCGCAACCCTGCCTGCACCCCTGCCCCTGCCTGTGCCCATCGTCCTCTGCCCGCTCCCCCAGCCCCGTGCCCCTGCTCCTGTTCCCCCACCCATGCCTTGCCATGCCCCTGCCCATGCCCCCCAGCCCGTGCCCCTGCCGTGCCCCACAGACCCCCGGGCAGGGCTGCAGCTGCACCTCTCCCGTGCACCCCCCAGCTCCCCCCGTGCCGCACCAGCAGCCGTTCCCAGCCCCTGGCTCCGTGCCCACCTCGCAGCCAGTGCAGGGACATGCCCACAGCAGCCGCTGGCCCTGACCCAGGCCATCAGGGCTGTCACCCTGTCCAGGCACCCGCTTGAGCCGTGGGCACGGCCCCTGAGGTGCTGGCATTGTGGGGCACAGCTTCTCCCGGCCCAGGTCCCCGGCCAGTGGCCAGCAGCCACGGGCACGGTGCCCTCGCTGAGGGCAGGGCTGTGCACACCGGCATGGGGCTGGGCAGAGCCGCTCCCTCTGGGGCGGGAGGCTCTCACCGCGTGGTTCAGCAGTTGCTGCCTGCGTCCTCTTGCGCAGGTGATCACCGGGGGACACTACGACATTGACTGCTATATGGAGGACCCCAATGGCAAGACGATCTACAAGGAGACCAAGAAGCAGTACGACAGCTTCCCGCACCGCACCGAGGTCAAGGGCGTCTACACCTTCTGCTTCAGCAACGAGTTCTCCACCTTCTCCCACAAAACCATCTACTTCGATTTCCAGGTGGGCGATGAGCCGCCCATCCTGCCTGACATGAGCAACCGTGTCACTGCCCTGACGCAGGTGGGTCACTGCGTGCTGCCACGGGAGGAAGGTCCCGGCACAGCTCCCAAAAAACCCACGGGATGGCAGTTGGGTGCTCGTCCCGCTTCCCCTCTGCCAAATGCAGAAGTGCCAACCGCCAGCCAACCGACCGTGCCACGTGCCGGCCACGTCCTCCTCCCGGTGACATGGGCAGAGAGGGACCAGGTGGCTGCTCTGGGTCTGAGCCTTCCCCTGCCTGAGCACCCGGGTTCCATCCCGCACAAGGGAAGCGCAGTGAGGCTTTTCCATGGTGTGAGCTCCCACGGCTGGCACCCAGCCCCTGCCCTTGGCTCTCAGTTGTGCCCTGGCGCTCACAGCATTGCCCCTTTGAGCAGAACCGCTCTTGGGTTGGGGCTGACAGAGCCCCAGCAGCATGAGGTGCTGCCATCCTGCTCTCTGGTGCCCCAGCACAGTCCTCAGTGCCAGGCCACATCTGTGCGGTGTCGAGCGATGGATCTCACTTGTCTCCCTAGATGGAGTCCGCCTGCATCACCATCCATGAGGCTCTGAATGCAGTGATCGAATCCCAGACTCACTACCGCCTGCGGGAAGCGCAGGACCGGAGCAGAGCTGAAGACCTCAACGGCCGGGTCTCATACTGGTCAGTGGGGGAAACCCTCATCCTCTTCGTGGTCAGCATCGGGCAAGTGATGCTGCTCAAAAGCTTCTTCACCGAGAAGAGACCCGGCAGCGGTGGGGCCGGCACCTAGAGCCCCAGCCGCTCTGTGCCCGGGCTGTGGGGGGAGCGGGTGGGCAGCGTTCTCCTGGGTCACGCTTTGCCTCTGTTTTTCACAAGGTGCTGCCATGGGGAGGTGGCTGGGGGCGAGCAGGGGATGCTGTGACGCTGCTGAGCCAGGAAGAAAATGGGCACCCAAGCACGGGCATCCCCTGGCCGATCCCCCCCAGCATCACCTCCCGCTTCGCCTTCGCCCACCCTGCAGCCCCATCCCCTCACCCAGCCGGTCCGTCCCCACTGGCCAGCTCCTCTGGGGTTTGGCATCAATGCTCTGTCCCCTCGCCCGAGGCCAGGTGCGCCGTCAGAGACCGATGTCACTGCAGGGTGCAGCCCAGCGTCTGGCAAGGCCACACGCTGCCCACACACACCCAGCGAGTGGACAGGGCAACGCCGACCCCCCCGTGCCCACCTCCCGAGCGCTCCTGCCCCGTGCTGTTAGCCGGGAGGAGCGCTGCTGAGCTCCCCTTTTCTCCCCGGGCAGGCAGGGTGCTGCCTGGGTGTCAAAAATTCTATCCCACCCAAAACCAGGACACCGGGGCAGGGCCAAAGCCGGCAGCGACGTCCTGGGAGCCGCTGGCTCAAAAGCAGAGGCGAGGTGCCAGCGGGGGCTTCTTGCTTGGTGGTTTCTATCGCTTTGCAAACCCCTGTCCTCACAGCGAAGCGTTTCCCAGGCCCTTCCCTGCTGCAGGAGCCGGCGACAAGCCCTGTGCGAGATGTATTTCCATACACGAGTCCACACCTGGGGCTTCGCCCCCTGTGAATCCCACCATGCCCAGTGGGCTCTGCCCTACCCGCGCTGGGAAGCCCCATCCCCACCCCAGCAGCAGCGAGGACCCCTCACACCCCTGGGACTGTGGCTGCATTCCCTGGAGCCCCACGAAGAGCCCTGGGGAGATCAGACCATGGCACGGGATCGCTCCTCCGGAGCTGGGGTGGCACCGCGGGCGTTTGACTTTGCCACTTGGTAATAAACCCCCCGCAACCGTGGCTGGCGCTGCCGTTATTGGGCACCGCTCCCGGCACGGACCATGGCCGAGCTGCCCGGCCCTGCCCTGCCTGCAAGCAGCCCTGCGTGCTCCTGCCTCGTCGGGCACTCGCCCCCCCAGACACGGGCTCAGCACCCACCAGGGTGATGCCAGTCTCCCCCCTGGCCCTCGGCTGACCACGAGGAGATTTATGTGCAGCCAGTTACCGCAGTCTGACCACACGCCAGCCGAGCGCTCCCGGCACAGGACCCCACGCTAGAGCCAGGGAGACCCCAGTTGTGAGTCCAGCTCGAGCACGAGGCCACGCTGGCAGCGGGGGCTTCCCCAGGGCTATGGGCAAATCCCTGGGTCTGGGTCCAGCCTCTTGCTTCAGTCCTGGCTCTGGCAAACCCTGTCTCTGCCCATAACCCTTCCCTGAGCCCGGGGGGATGCCAGGGCCATCCCCATGAACCATCCCTCACCTGGCATTGCCCCCGGTGCCATGTGGAGGGCTCAGACCCACTGCTCTGGGGCCCAGGCACCCACAGACCTGCTCGAGGCCCAGGGCTGCAGCCCCCTCCCACCTCCCCAGCCTCTCCCAGCACCACCAGCTGCACCAGCTCCTGCGGCAGCACTGGCCTTGGGGCTGTTGCCACGCAGCCGGCAGCAGCCAGGGCCCCTGTGCCTCGCAACGACCTTCGGCAGGAGCCAGGAGCTCCCGTTTGGCGCGGAGCCACCAGCGGGTGCAGGCAGTGTGGCACCCTGGGGCTGCCGCCAGCTCGGTGCTGCCAGCAGGGACCAGCCCTGCACCCCACGGGGGACAAACAGCCCCAGCACCCAGCCGTGGCCAATGTGCAGGATGTCCTTGGATCTGGGGACCTGGGGAGCACCCCGTGTTGGGGACAGGAGCACCCAGGAGCAGGGTCCGAGGTCCCAGCCAGCCTGTCCCCAGCAGCACTGGCTCTGCAGACCCCAGCCCAGCTCACAGCCGGGGACACAGGTGGGACAGGAGGTGGCCATGGGACACTTTATTGCTGTGCAGGGCTTGGCAGGTGCAGAGAGGGGACGGGGCCATCCACACTGGCCCTGCCACCCACAGAGGAACTTTGAGGTGCAGGAAGAAAGTGACAGTGACCCCATCCCTGCCAGACCCGTCCTGCTCTCACCGTCCTGCTCCTGGTCCCCTCCTGCCCTGCTGAGTACCCTGGGATGTCCCCATGGGTGCAGGACCGTGCCCAGCTCACAGGGAGCTGCTCTGGCAGGAGCCAGCCCCGGGGGGCACCCGCTGCCCCTGTGCCCCGAGGACTCCCCGTTTGGGCGGCAGGGAGGAGGCTGAGCAGCGGAAGGAGCCAGTAGCTGGGGAGGGTGGCTGGGGCTCAGGGCCCTGCCCACAGGGGCAACCCCAGCCCCTGTGGAAGGGAATGGTGAAGAGCCCATAGGTGATGGGGTCCAGGCAGGCATTGAAGAGGCCGAAGATGAAGAGGATGTGGGTGAGGGCCGGCGAGACCCTCTTCTCCATGGCCCGCGGGCAGAACCAGTACCACAGCCCCAGCAGGTAGTAGGGGGTCCAGCAGAGGATGAAGGAGGAGACGATGACCAGGCTCATCTTCAGCATGCGCAGCCGCGCCCGCGGGATGTTGTTCCTTGAGCACCACAGCGACATGTCCCGGGAGGAGACTGGGGGGCACGGCCCATGAGCAGGGTGACACCTACCTGCCCGGATGGGACCAGGACCCCCCACACCCCCAAGGGAGGGCTGGGGGTGTCCCTGCACAGCTCCCCCCTGCTCCCTCCATCCCAGGATCCCTGCAAACCCTCCCCGGGCGTGGGGACACGGCAGCCCAGTGCCTGGGCACTCACAGAGGCTGGAGCCCATGCGCCGGGAGATCGCCAGGAGGATGCGTGTGTAGCAGCAGACCATGATGAGCAGCGGCAGCAGGAAGAGGCAGGTGAAGCCCAGCATGTTGTAGAGGGTCTCGTGCCAGGGCTGGGGGAAGCTGCCCCGCGTCGTGCACTGGGTGAAGTTGTGTGGTGGGCGCAGGGTGACCGTGCGGAAGAGGAAGAGCTGGAGGCAGAGCAGAGGTGGAATGTGGGGTCACAGGGGGTCTGTGCCTTCCAAAGGCACAACACCAAGGTCCTGGAGCCACCGGGTCAGACCTTGCCTGGGAGAGTGGGACCCACAGTTGTCCCCGTGCCAGCTCCACTCCCCAATCCCAGGGGACCAGGGCATGCAGCAGGGAGTGGGGCAGAGCTGGGAGGAGGGGGCGCGCTGCCCAGCTCACTGCCTCTCCTCCAAGCCCAATTCATCCCCGTTGCGTGGCAGCACTGTCCCTGGGTGCAGCTTCAGCTGGGATAGCCGGGCACCCCGGGGCCAGTGGGCGTCTTCCACGGGGCACGAAGCCAGAGAGGAGCCCTGGGGACGGGTACCTGTGGCACTGAGAGCCCCGCACTGAGAATCCAGGCGACGTAGAGCATGATGCAGTTCCTCCTCCGAGCACGGGCGATGGCCAGCGGGCGCAGGATGGCATCCTGCCGGTCCAGGCTGATGACGACGGTGACGAAAGCAGAGGCATACATGGCGAGGAGCCGGAGGTACATGAGGAGGCGGCAGGCCAGGTCGCCCGCCCGCCACTGCAGCGTGATGTTCCAGACGGCGTCCAGCGGCATCACCACCACCGTCACCAGCAAGTCAGCGGCGGCCAAGTGCCGCAGGAGCAGGCGGATGTGGGAGCACCGGCCGCCCCGCCGGGACCCCGCCGCCCGCAGCACCGCCAGGTTGCAGCCGGCCGAGAGGGCAAAGAGGGCGAAGGTGACGGCCACGCGGGCCTGGGCGGCAGGTGAGAAGATGGGCAGCCGCAGGGGCTCCTCTGTGACACCCTCGGCTGGGGGGGTCCAGCCGCAGCCCCGCTCAGGGGGGGACAGGCTACCGGGGGGCTCCACGCTGGCATTCCCCACCACAGGGTCTGGGTCCGGGTGGCCCCGTCCTGCTGTGACAGGCAGACAGGCAGCGGCAGCCTGCCTGGGGAGGGGGCTCTGGGGTGGGGACAGGTCCCGTCCCCTGGAGCCCTGCTCCCTGCCCAGCTGCCTGCACCACAAGCCCTGCCCCAGCTCAACGTGTCCCTCTCTGCTGCTCCCCCAGACCCCCCCACACACTGACAGAGCTATGGGGGGGGGTCCTTGGCACCCAGCAGGCCCCAGCTGACCCCAACACACCGCCTGCCCCAACCCATTCCTGCTGCCCATCCACGCCTCACCCCAGAGCATCCTCATGGTCCCGCATGAGAACGCAGACCCCCCATAGCCCACTGCCGGAGCCCCTGGGGGACCAGGCACCCCACTCCCTGCCACCTCACCTCACCTCCAGCCAGGGGGTCCTGCCCAGCACCACCCAGTCGGGCCATGTCACACGCTGCTGGGTCACCACGCTGAGGGCTCCTGCATCCACTGCGGGGGCCGGGGAAAGAGGGGGAGCAGGGCAGGGACCCCGGCACCTGCACCCACCTCTGTTCCTGCTGCCAGACCACACTCAGATGGGAGGGTGATGGGTGCCCTTGGTGACTCTGGTTGCTCCTTGACGTAGCCAACACGCTTGGAATGGCTTCGTCCTTCACCCTGCATCACCCACACACCCACGGAGACACGTGAGCGTGCACCGGGCTCACATACAGACACCGAGATGAGCCCCCAGCCTGGTGGGTGCTGCCCCAGCCCAGGTGGGTGCTCCCCCAGCCCGTGGCTGTCCCCACGGCGTCCTCTGAGCCCTGGCCAGGAGCTGCAGCCTGGAGGGGAGGGCAGGGGGCTGCTTTGCATCTCAAAGACTTTGCCCCGCCGCGGCAGAGGGAATTAACGTTATTAGCGAGTCATTTCACAGCGAAGTGGGGCTGGTCAGCCCTGCAGACCCCCTGCCCCAGAGCCCCCGCAGCGGGGGGAGAAGGGCACCCCTGCCTCATTAGCACCCACCCGTCAACCTCACCACCGTCCCGGTAATGGACCCCCCAGACCCAGGCCGGCCGTGGGCCCCTCCCAGGGAGACGCAGTGGGGGCTGGGGCGCAGAGAGGCCCCAGCTGCATCCCCCCCACACTCACAGCCCTACACCCAACCCTTTCCCCTGTTGCCGGACCCCAAAACCCCACATCTAACCCCACGCCAAGCCCCAGCACGGGGAGGGTGGGGGAGACAGGCGATGCCCAACTGACACCGAGCCCCAGGGCTGGATCTAGAGGGTGTTGGTGACCCCTGGCCCTCCTCGGGGCAGGAGCAGGGGAGATGTCTCCCTAAAATTGTATACTCAGATGCCACTTGGCTGCCCCACCACTGCACGTCACCGTCCCCAGCCCCACAGCCCAGCAAGGTGGCACCAGACCTGTGCCCAATCCCCTGCCTATGCCTGGTGGGATGATGCCCACAGCCTGCCCTGCTGCAGAGCAGGCATTTCACCAATTTCACCAGTTCAGCCATCCTCTCGAGCCCCAAACCCACTCCCAAAGTCGACATGGTGGCCCTGCCACGCTGCACCCCACCCCATGCCCAGGCCCTGCCACAGGAAGACCCACGCGGTGACACGCTGACGGGCACAAGGGTTTATTTATGTACAGTCGTCGACGTCCAGCGCGTCCGGCCCAGCTCCAGGCTCACTCCAGAGGCAGCTCCCCTCCTCCACCTCCCGGCTGTCCAAAGAGGGGGACACAAGTCCCCCCAGAGCTGCTCCAGATGGGGTGTCGTGGAGCCACATGGCACCGGGAGCTGGGCACTCAGCCGGGTCAGTCTTGGGTCTGTGGCGGGAGCAGAGCCTCCAGGAGGGAGATCAGGTCTGCGGAGAGGTCCTGGGGAGCAGAGGGGGGTGAGATGGTTACCAGCTGGGGTGAGGGTCTTGGGGGGTGCAGAAACATGGGCTGGCAGAGCCCAGCCAGTCAGGGACAAGCAAGACCCCGGCCTCAGGTCTGTCCCAGCCGATAGGAGCCCAACAGACAAGAGGGATGGTAGTACCAGCGAGGACAGGAGAAGGCTGGGAAGGCCGGGTGTGCACCACTCCACTCCTGACCCCAGACAAGATTGGTTTTACCCCAAAACCAGTCCCTGCATTGCCCCGAGCCAAGGATGTCCTTAGCACACATGGAGGGCGCACCCCTGCCCAGAGCCAGCCCCGTGCTGGCGCCCCGGGGCTCCCCCCATCCCTGCCCTCGCACGTACCTGCGTGACTGTTCCGGCATCCACGAACTCCGGCAGCATCAGCCCCGCGTCCAGGAGGGGGTCGCCGGGAAGGTCCGGGGGAGTTCCTGCCTCTGCGCAGTGGGGAGGGGACAGCCAGGAGGTCGCGTTGGGAGCATCAACCCCGTGCAGCTCCGGGAGGGTGCCCGTCGCAGGGACGTAGAGGGGCGACCCCCAGACCTCCAGCCCCATGTCGGGAGCACCCAGCACCTCTGCGGAGGTCCCCGCAGCGGGGCCACGGCGCGCCGACCCCCACGCCCCCGTCCCCACGACGGCGGCCCCGGGCAGCTCCGCGGGGGTCCCCGCCAGGGCAGGCGACCCCCAGCCCACGGCGCCGGGGGGCGAAGCGTGCCGAGGGGCCGGCGCCCGGCAGCACCCCAGGCCCTGGGGGCAGAGCGGGCAGCGCCGGGCGGGCGCCCCCCGCCGCCGGGCCAGCGCCTCCTCGCCGAGCCCCAGCAGCGCCGAGAGGTGGGCGATGTAGCGGGTGGCGAGGCGCAGGGTCTCGATCTTGGTCAGGCTCTGCCCGGCGGGCGCCAGCGCGGGGGGCAGGTAGTGCCGCAGCCGCAGCAGCGCCTGGGCCAGCCGCCGCATCCGCAGCTTCTCCCGCTCGCTGGCGCTTTGCCGCGGGCCCCCCGCGCCCCGGAGCCCCTTTCTGCCCCCGGCACCGCCCCGCAGGCGAGGGCCAGCGGGGCCGCGGCTGGGCCCGCGGGCAGCGGCGGGGGACGAGAGGCCGCAGGAGTCGGGCGAGGGTGCGGGCGAGCTGCTGCTGTAGCCCTCGAGGTCCGGGGCTCCGCGGCAGCCCCAGCCCTGCAGCGGGGCCGGGGAGGGGAGCGGGAGGCCGGGGGCTGCCGAGCGAGCCATGGCTGCGGGCCAAGTGTGGAGCCCCTCGGCCGCCCCGGCTTTATGCGGGGCCGGAGGTGTGAAGTGGCACCTTCGCGGCCGGCATCGGCAGCACTTCAAAGGCCGGGGGGGGGCCGAGGGCAGCCGGCTTTGAACAGGCGGGTGACGAATTTTACCCCAGCAGTGCGAGGCTGCTCGGTGCTGCCCACTTCCCACCGTCCTGAACGGGGCCGCAGTGGGGCTGTAATGGGTCTGCAGTGGGATCAGCTGTGGGGGCTGCAGTGGGGTTTGCAATGGGTTCGGCAGTGGGGCTGCAGTGAGGTCTGCAGTGAGGTTTGCAGTGGGACTGCAGTGGGGTCGGCAGTGGGGCTGCAGTGAGTTTTGCAGTGGGGTTTGCAGTGGGGTGCCAGCTCAGTGCCGGCTCCGCGTACTCACGTCCCCTCGCCCGCAGCGTGGCTCAGCCGCACGTCCCCGGTGCCCAGCGGGGCTCTGCCGGACCCCGACCCCCGCGCCCGCTGTCGGGTGTGGGCATAGCCCCCCCACTCCCCCTGCAGCCCCCGCTAATGGCGTTTCACACGGTGCCCCGATCGAGCCCGCCCGGCCGCCCGCCGAGCCCCGGTACCGGCGGCTGCTGCCGAGGCGCGGCCCGGGCGCGGTGACCCGCCCCGGGAGGGGAGGGCGGGGCTGGGAGGGGCCCCCCCGCCGCGTTCCCAGGCCCCGCAGGTGTCGGTGCTGACGGGTGCGAAGGTTTCCCGGGAAACCCGGCACAGACGCGGGAAGGAAAAGCCATCAGGGAGCGGGCGGGGGGCCGGGGCACACCCTCAACACCGGCACCGGGCCTCGGGGTACGGGACCCCAGCACGGGAAAGTGCCCAGCCCCGGGGGTACGGCGGTGGGCACGGGACACCCATAACAGGGGTGCACAGCCCCCCCCCCCATCAGTTATCAGTCACAGAGCTGGGCAGGGGGCACAAGGCCATCTGTGGGGCACGGTGCTGGGCACAGGGACAAAAGCAGGGCTTGGAGCCAGGCCCGGGGCCAGCTGCGGGGCAGGGAGCCGGGCCCGCTGCCGGCAGGAGGGTGCCAGGCCGGCCGCTCCCCGAGGTGAGCTCGCTTTTCCCGGAGCTCGTTCAGTTTTCCTTGGCAAAGCCGCGACACGGCGATGTCGGGGCAAATCCTGCCTATCGCTCGCCCCGGCCGAGCCCCCGTCCCGGCACCCACTGCCCGGCACCCACTGCCCGGCACCACGAGGAGATTGGCAGCGAACTAGCCCCCGCAGGAGCGGCACAGAACGGCCGGTCTCATTGCTGTGAACACCCGCTGCCCTTTCACCGGACGAGGTGTGGTGCCGCTGCCCCCTCCGAGGGTGCCGGTGCCCGCCCAGACCCGCGGCACATCTCTGATCCCGTCTCCTGGGCTGGGGAGGTGGGGGGCTGCGGTGGGGGTCCCGCCTGGTCCCAGCAGCGTGGCACCCAACGGCACCCCTCGGTGCTGTCCTGGCCCCTCTCCCCTCCCCGGCCCCGTTCCCAGGCCCCCTCCTGGGTCTCATTAGCTGATGAGCTCCCGGGTAATGAGTTCTGCGGCCCCGCTGCGCAGCCGCTTCCCACCTCCCTCCATGTTTAGACAAGTGCTGGAGGGCGGCTGGGCCCTGACAGCGCTGGTCGTGGGGTCAGCGCCCCCCCGAGGGACACCCCGCAGCCCCTTACCCCTCGGGGTGACCGGGTCCTCCTACGTCCCTCCAGCCCGCACTGATGGAGCGCGGGCGCGGGGCCACGGCGAGGGCACCAGGATGGAGCTCGGCTGCGCGGTGCTGCCGGCTGAAGCCCTCCCCACATGGTGGGTGCCCGGCTGGGACCCGTGCCCACAGGAGCAGCCAGCCCCTCTGCTGAGGGCGTCCCTCCCCAGGACACCTCGGACCCGCTGTCCCTGCTCCAGCACCCCCCGGGGCTCGCACGTCCGCGTCGCCCCCAGCCCTGGCTGTGCACCCTCTCACCGGGACGGGGACGGTGCCAGGGGCTGTGCCCGGCCCAGGGGTGGGTGCCGCGAACAGCGGCCCCCCCACCCCCACCCTCCCCCCTGGGCAGCTGCCTCCCTCCGGCCCACGGGCACAGACGTGCTCCCCTGCCCTGGAGCACCCTAAAGAGCTCAGCACCCCTTCTCGGTGCCACCCGCTGCCTCGGGGACCCCGACCCCCAGCCAGGGGTTTGCACCAGCTGGACAAGCAGCACGGGGAGCCCCAGCTCCGTGTTAGGGGGGACAGCCCGGGGGGGTCCCCACAAACAGGCTGTGCCTCCAGCTTCCCCAGCCCACGCCTGGCGCTCAGAGAGCCGGGGCTGCGTCCCGCGGTGTCGGGGAGATGGGGACAGCGTGGCCGGGCGCAGGGATGTCCCCACCAGCATCTCCGCATCCCCCTGCCCCTCATGGCAGCGGGTTTGAGCTGGGAACACACCGGAGAGCCCCGGCCGTAGGGCTGGGAGCTGTGCAGAGGGTACGGCAGGTGCGGGGACACTGATGGGTGTCAGGGCGGGTGGCTCAGGGTGCCGGCACTGGAAGGTCAAGTCCCCGCTGGCCACCAGAGCCCCCTGCGGGGCGATGCGGGCTCTGGCAGGGCTGCTCGGCGCGTTAGCATCTCTCACGGCCGTGTGAATTGGTCCCTGCACACTTCCCAGCGCTGGGCAGCGCCAATTAAGGGTCGGAGGAGTCAGAACTGACACCTCTGCAAATGGGCCCGGCATTCCCAGGCTCCCGGCCGGCCCCAGCCCGGCTCTGTAGGTTTTGACACCTCCAGGCAGCCGCAAAGGCGTCGCCTCCCACCCCGGCCCCGCATAAAGCCGGGGATGCCCGGGCACCCCCAGACGTGGGCAGTGAGAGGACCCCAGCCATGGCCGGACCCCCCGCCCCGTTCCATTCCCGGGGTCTCCAGCCCCCGTCGTGCCGTGCCCTGCTCCAGGACTGGGCCGGGGGACTCGCCGATGCCACCTCCCCAACACCTTCAGCAGAGCCCGCCGCCACCTCCCCACGTCCCCCGCGGGGCCGGCGGCCGGGGACCGGGGGTCAGCGGGGCGGGGGCGGGGGCGCGGGGGGCCCGCGGCAAAGCGCCAGCGAGCGGGAGAAGCTGCGGATGCGGCGGCTGGCCCAGGCGCTGCTGCGGCTGCGGCACTACCTGCCCCCCGCGCTGGCGCCCGCCGGGCAGAGCCTGACCAAGATCGAGACCCTGCGCCTCGCCACCCGCTACATCGCCCACCTCTCGGCGCTGCTGGGGCTCGGCGAGGAGGCGCTGGCCCGGCGGCGGGGGGCGCCCGCCCGGCGCTGCCCGCTCTGCCCCCAGGGCCTGGGGTGCTGCCGGGCGCCGGCCCCTCGGCACGCTTCGCCCCCCGGCGCCGTGGGCTGGGGGTCGCCTGCCCTGGCGGGGACCCCCGCGGAGCTGCCCGGGGCCGCCGTCGTGGGGACGGGGGCGTGGGGGTCGGCGCGCCGTGGCCCCGCTGCGGGGACCTCCGCAGAGGTGCTGGGTGCTCCCGACATGGGGCTGGAGGTCTGGGGGTCGCCCCTCTACGTCCCTGCGACGGGCACCCTCCCGGAGCTGCACAGGACCCCTGGCTCCATCCCAGCGTCCTTGTCACCGCTGCGCAGCCTCGGAGCCGTGACCCGCCCGAACCCCCCTCCCGGACGCGCCACGGCCACCGGCACCGGGACATCTCCCTCCTGCTGCATGGAGCCTGCAGCCCCCCGGCAAGCTCCCGGGACAGGACTGACGGACACAGCCCCCCCTGGCACCCCCGCGCGTGGCTCCCAGCTCCCTGTGCACCACCAGGTACCACAGCCCCCTCCTCAGCACCCCCTTACGCACCCCACTCACCACCACCCCCCCCCAGCTCCTGCACCCTTCCCGTGCTGGAGGAGAGCGGGGAGGTGGGTGGGAAGGGGGGTGGCTGCACCCACAAATGCCCCTGCACCCCGTGGCCGGGTGTCTGCATGCGCTGGGGGGCACAGCGAGATGTGGGGGGCATGGGGTGCATGTGGGGGGCCCGGTGCCATCCCACAGCCACTCCCCTAACGCAGCTCTTTCCGCCCAGCTCCGCAACCCACCGGCCCCGGCCAGGCGCGTCTCCCCAGCCCTCCGTGCAGCCCGCGTCCTGCCGAGCTGCACCCCAGCGCGGCACTGGGGGGGCTGGAGCTGATCCCGCACACCCAGTCACCGAGGAGATGGTGGCATGGATATGTTGCAGAGCTCCGCGGGGTGGACATGGGGGACGGGATCCCCATTAAAGCTGCTGTGCATCCCTGGAAGCTGGCTCATCTCTGCAGGACCCCGCTCGCTGCGCCCCAGCATGGGCAGGGTTGGGGTACGGGACACCCCACAGGCTGGCACACCCCTCACCCCCGCTCTCACACACAGAGCTAGGTGTGCTTGTTGCGCCCTTCCAGCCCACCCCCACCGCCCAGAGATGTCCCAGAGCCCGGGTGACAGCAGGACCCACCACCCGGGGTGTTCCCCAGCCCCGAGAAGCACAGCTCCCACCCACCCACCCGCCTGATGGGTCCCATCCCTCCCCTGCGCCCAAAGAGGATTTGAGACTGGGGCTGCACGGATCACCCTTGTGCTGCGGGGACCGTGTCCCTTCAGGGACGTGGGTGGCCCGTGTGGGACAGTGCCCGGGGGGCTGGTACCCACCCCTGCCTGGCACAGCTTTCCAGGTGCCTCCTGCCCTGACCCCACAGGGTTTGCCCCACAGCAGGACCCACGCAGAGGCACGCCATCCCCGGGGGAGGGGGCACGGCAGCCCCCCATGCAGGGTGCGGGGCTGGGGCTCAGCAGGAGAGCTCGCACGCAGCCGTCAGACGGAGGGGCCGGGGAGGCCTGGCGTCGGCAAAGCCCCCAGAGCCACTTAGCACCACGTTCCGAAATGCCCCGGGGGGGCTCGATGTCCCTAGCCCCTGGCCCGTGCCCACCTCAGAGTCCCAGGCACTTCCCAGCATTCCTCCCCCCAGAATCCAGGGGGGCTGGTGAAAGCTGATGTGCAAGACTTTATTTACACCCCCCAAGGCCTTGCACCAGCTGAGGGCAGCCCAAAGCCCCCCTGCATCCCTCCCTCCACTGCCCATCATACAGGTGCCAGGCCCTGCCCGCGGGCAGCAGCTCCTGCCCATCACAAGCAGCAAAGACCCCGGCCAGGTCTGCCGGGAGGGAGCGTTTTGGGGCTGGGGAACAGAGAGGATGGAGTGAACGGAGCTGGGGAGTGGGCGAGGGTCCGGCCAGGCCATGGTGGTCTCGGACCCTCCCAGCCCATCCCGCACCACCCGAGAGGTGGGTGCGTGGCGGCTCGTGCCACGTGTTAGCTGGTCTTTCTCTGCAACCAGGCCAGCACTGTCTGCTGGTTCTCCTTCACCCAGTTGATGTTGGCACGGGTCCTCTCCAGCGCCTGCTCCAGTGCCCGTGTCCCCGACCCGAAGCCAATGTCCTGGTTGTCCGCCTTGAACTGCTCCAGCTGCCGGGCGGAGAAGAGGAGCTGGAGCAGGCGAGGAGCACTCCGGCAGCTCGCAGCAGCACCCTGGCAGCCCATGGCCACATCCCAGCAGCCCCCAACAGTACCCTGACAGACTCCAACAGTCCCCAGCACCCTCACAGCACCCCAGCAGCCCCCAGCAGCACCCCAATAGACCCAGCATCACCCCAACAGCCCATGGCAGCACCCCAGCAGCTCACAGCAGCACCCTAGAAGCCCCCAGCAGCTCCCCAATAGCACCCCAGCACCACTCTGACAACACCCTAGGAGCCCCTGACACCAGCCCACCAGCCCATGGCAGCACCCCAGCAGCACCCTGGCAGCCCAGGAGAGGGAAGATGCCCAGAGCCCTGGGCACATGAAGGGCAGGGGCAGGGGCAGGACCCCCCTCCCCAGGGCTGCTGGCAAAGGGCAGGTTACAAGGCACCAGCAGCATAGAGCCAGGCCCCGGCTCCTGTGCAGGCTGGGGTCCCTGGTGCCCGATCCCAGGACCCTGCCAGGGTCCAGCCTCACCTGCTGCAGCTCAAACTCAGTTGAAAACCTCTGGGTCACCGATAAAATCAGCCGGGCGAAGGAGAAGGAGCCACCTCCATACCTGGGAGAGCAGAGGGATGGCTGAGTGGGGGATCACGGGCAGAGCAGATGGTGCCACCCCACCGAGGAGCACCAGCAGACTGGGGTGCTGCCTGCCCCGTCCGGGCCCCCACGTCCGCCCTGCATGGTGCTCACTGGCCAAAGAGTGTCCTCCAGTTGCCACGGATGAAGTCCCAGGCCAGGGGCTGCCCCACCACGTTGCTGGCAATGCTGTTGATGGTGGAGGTAGCATCCTGCTTCCGGATCTTGTTGGGGTCCAGGGTGTACTGCAGGTACCTGGAGGGGGGCAACGCAGATGGGTGAGCAACCGGCAGAGCCACCATGGTGCCCACGTGGGACCTCGACCCACCGGTTGAGGATCCAGGGAATGGGACTGCAGGAAAGGGCCGCGCGGAGCTTGTCGGCCTCGGACACAACGGGGGCCTCTCGGAACCTCGCCCAGATGAAGTCCCAGGCCTCCTCCCCGCCCGTGGCCACCATGCTGCAGTAGATGGAGGAGCGCAGGTTTGGGGGGACGCTGTGGGAAAGAAGAGCCGATTCAGTCAGGAGCCCCCCACCATGCCCAGCTCGACTGCCCGCCGCAGCACTGGGGCACCCCGAGGACTCACGGGTTATTGTTGACATTCTGCTGCCACCGTCGGAAGTAGTCGATGGCCAAGTCCTGGCACTCGGTGATGCCGTAGGAGCAGGCAGTGCTGATGGCATTGATCTCATTGTACCTGGGGAGAGAGGGGCCACACGGCACTGGGGACCAGCACGTGGCAGCCAGACACCAACCGGCCGGTGCCGGGCCGCAAGTGAGGCCATGCTTGGCACATGCCAGTGCAGCTGGGGAGTGACCAGCCCCGGAGCTGTGGCACTCACTGGTCCATCAGGCCACTGGGGATGATGGTCCAGTTTCCAGTGATGTTCTGGTAGTGTTTGAAGAGGGGTGTCACCTGCTTCTGGATGTATTTCTGGGGAACAGGAGAATGGTTAACACCCAGTGGCCCCGGCAGCAGCAGCCCCCCTGCCCAGCTTCACCCTCATCCCCCTGCGGAGCCAAGCTGGTGGCGCTGCTCACCATCATCACGCCAAAGACCTCGCTGCGGTCAAACATCAGCTGGAAGTAGTGGAGGTTGTTGAGAGCTGCCTCCCAGGGCATGTACTCGGTCTCCCGGCTCAGGAACTGCGTGGTGTCCAAGGCCAAGGTCACGCTGATGTACTTGGCCCTGCGAGGGGTGAGGGCAGCGTCACCTCCCCAGTCCCGTGCCCAGGGTGCCTAGATCCCCCTCGCCCCCGTGGGCACCCAGCATGGCTCACCTGGCCAGGTTAAAGGCGTCATCAATGATCTGAGCACGGTTGATCACAGGGATGACCTGGGAGAGAGCAGAAACGGTGTCTCAGGGCAGCCCTGAGTGGGGTGCGTGGGTGCGTGTGGTGGGGGCACCAGCCCCGCGTACCTGGTGGTTGGTGGAGAGCTGGTTGAGGAGCTGGTTCCAGTTCTCCAGGTTGTAGTTGACGCGGAAGTACCCACTAACATCCAGGTTCAGCAGGAGCCAGTTGGAGCCGCTCACCTTGAACTGGTCATTGGTGTCTGGGAGGGGGAGAGGAGCTCAGCCCCCCTTCACACCAGTTCCCCCCCGGGAGAATCCGACCTCCACTGGGGCATGGGGGCAGCCACAAGGCCCCTGCTCCCAGCCCGAGCAGGATGCGCCGTACCTGAGACCTTGGTCAGCCAGTACCTGCTCCCAGCGCTTGTGTTCGTCTTCCAGGTGATGGGGACAATCCAGGTATAGCTGTGCCAGGGACAAGCAGGTGGTGGGACCATCTTTTACCCCTCCCCAAATCCCCTGGACCCCCTGGTGCCGCTGCTGCCCCGCCCCCCACCCCCCCCCGCCACCACACCCCGCCCTACCCCCCACTTACTTGAAGACAGAGGGTCTCTCCACCTTGGAGCTGGGGTCCAGCAAGAAGTGGGTCTGGTTGATGATGCCGGTGGCGGTGTTGACGGTCACCACGGGGAAGCCCATCTGCAGTGTCCAGCGGTCCATGATGTTGCTGATGGTGTCGGGCAGGGAGACGTTTTTCTCCATGACAGCCTGCGGGGAGCGGCAGCGCCGCCGGTCACCGGTGCCAGAGGATGTATGGGTGAGGTGCAGGGCTTGGCCGGTGCTGCACCCCTCGCCCAGCATGTGACTAGGACCCCGTCCCACCAGTCAGCTCCCACAGAACCAGGGCAGCAGCAGGGAAGGGGCTGGGGTGGAGGAAGCCTCCGGGAGCAGCCAGCCCCCTCCTACCTGCTGCAAATGAGTCCAGAGGTCTGCGTAGACGGTGTTCTTGTAGGCAAAGGTGTGGAGATAGGACTGTGGCAGAGCACGACGAGAGACGGGTGAGCAGGGGCAGCTCCAGGGTGCAGGACACCCCCAGAGCACCCTGCCATGAGGCACCCACCCCACTCTGGGGCTGGGTCCCCCCCGCCCCAGCACCAGCAGAGCCTCACCTGCAGCCCGAGCTTGAAGACATCCTCGGTGAGGAAGTCAGAGAGCATCCGCAGCACCGACGCGCCCTGCGGAGATGACAGCTCAGAGGGACCGCAGGAATGCGGGGCACCCGCAGCCCACCCCACCGCCCGGGGAGCCCCTCGTGTGCCCACCTTGCTGTAGGCGATGCTGTCGAACACCTCGCTGATCTGCGCTGGGGTTTTGACCTCGTCCTCGGGGATGGAGAGCGGGTGGGAGGTGGTGAGAGCATCCGTCGCCATCACCGTGTACACCTCGTTCAGCACCATCAGGTCTTTCTGTGGGGTAGTTGAGTGCCACTCAGCCCTGCGTGCACCCTCCTGGCAGCAGGGTCCCGCACCCCCTGCCCGCACCCCCTGCCCACGCCCTGTGCCCGTGGGCACTCACAATGTTCCAGGAGGGCTCCGCCGAGTCTGCACCCAGGTACTCGACATAGGAGGCGAAACCCTCGTTGAGCCACAGATCATTCCACCACTGCAGCGTCACCAGGTTCCCGAACCACTGTGAGGGGAGGGCACAGCACCCTGTCAGCCAGGTCCAGCTGGCCAGCGGGGCGGGCAAGGGGCACGGCGGCTACCTGGTGGGCGAGCTCATGGGCAATGACGGTCACCACCCGCTCCTTGTTGCTGATGGAGGAGAAGGTGCTGTCGTAGAGCAGCGAGTTCTCCCGGTAGGTCACCAGCCCCCAGTTCTCCATCGCGCCCGCGTTGAAGTCAGGGAGGCCAACCTGGTCTGGGGATGGAGGGGGGGTCCCGTTGGCACAGTGCTGCCAGACCACCCGCTCCCCCGCTGCGGCTGGAGGCTCGATCTAGCACCCCGCCCTCCCCCCAGCACCCACCAGACTTGGGCAGCGGGTATGCAGTGTTGTAGTGCTTCTCGAAGAATTCGAGGATGGGGCCGGTCACATTGAGCGCATAGGCGCCCTGACCCTCGCTGATGGCCTCGGGGCGACCCCAGATGCGAATCTGGAGCAGGGAGAGACACAGGGCTCAACCGCTGCCTGGGTCAGAGCCCCGGGTCATGGGTGCCCCCCAACCCCAGCCTACCAGCACTGGCCCCGAGTTGTTCTGCACGTGGATGAACTGGCTGACGATGAAGGCCAGCAGGTAGGTCGACATCCTGGGGGTGGTCTCAAACTCAGTGATGTTCCAGAGCTTCCCATCAATCATCTGCTGCCCAGTGTCTGCGGGGACCAGAGGGTGGGGGGTGACCCCAGAGCCCTGCCAGACCCCCCTGCCAGGGCTCCTCCCTCACCCCACTCACTCTTGGGGGGCATGTTGGAAATGGCGTAGTGGTCGGGGGGGTGGATCATCGTCAAGGTGAAGTTGGCTTTCATGGCCGGCTCGTCAAAGCAGGGGAAGGCTTTCCGCGCGTCGGCTGCCTGCATCTGCGTGGTGGCCACCACCTTCCTGCAAGCAAACCCCGTCAGCACCTGGGCGAGGGGCCCAGCACCTCCCTGGGTCCCTCCACTCCCCAGTCCTGTCCCCACTGGGGTGGAATGTGGATGCAGGGGGGCACAGAGGCTCCCCCACACCCATCCCCCTGTCCCAGTGGGAGATAAGCCCCAAACCCAACCTGTGCCCTCTGCCACCCACCCCCCAGCACCCTGCCCTCCACCTACCTGTTGCCTGACCCATCGATGTATTCGCTGCGGTAGAAGCCAGCCAGGTCATCTGCCAGTTCCCCCACAAAGCTGCTGAAGAGCTGGTAGCGCTGGCCTGGCTGCAGCTGCCCGTTCAGCTGCACCACCAGGTACTGCGTGGTGGTCTCCAGCCAGGTCCTGGAGATGGTGGGCACTTCAGAGCCACCCACCGCCTGCAGCGAGGCATAGAAGGACCCCTCAGTGGTGTAGTTCAGCTTGTTGCTGTGGATGAGGATGAGGTTGGTGGCTTCCTTGCAGAGGAAGACCACACTGCTGTTGCCCTTGAAGATGTATGTGGCGTTGTCTTCAGGCATCAGGAAGGGCTGCAGGGTCACCTCGTAGGACTCCGGCACCAGCGCCGCCGGCAGCCTCCACTGGTTCCAGGGGTTGTTGGGGGCAGCGGTGGTGGGGGCCGCTGTGGTGGTGGTGTTGGTAGCAGGCTCTGTCACCTTGTTCTTCTCCTGGGCGTACACCACCGAGAGCGCGATGATGGTGGCCACGGCCCCCAGGCCCAGCACGATGGCCGCGATGCCCACGCCCTTGCTGATGAAGAAGCCGGCCGCCATGGTGAGGCTGTGGGAGCGGTGCTGGCAAAGGAGCGCTGCCCGGCTGGCACGGCTTTTAGCCTCTCGCTCCCACGAGGTTTATTAGTCCAAGTTAATGGGTGAAGTATTAAACAACCATCAGGCTCTGGGCGGCGATGGCCCCCGGGATAAGCTCTCCACTCGCCCGCCTCCCGGCCTTGCCGGAGCGGGGGATTGCGCCATGCAGGGTTGGGCACCCTGGGAGTGGGCACAGGCTGTGGGCCAGGACTGAGCCCTGACTCACTCCTGAGTGCTGACCTGACCCTGCAAAAGAAAGGACAGGGCAGGCGGTCACTGCCAGCGGCCACGTCCCCACCTTGCCCCAGGGTAGGGCAGGTGGCCCGGGCACCCGAGCCCAGCCTCTGGCTGTGTCACCCTGTTTGACCTCGAGTGACAGGGTCTGAGCCGCTGCCGGGGGGTTCCAGCTGCCCCTCCCGCTGCCAGGGCTGGGGGCACGGCGGGTGGGGGACAGCACCTGCGCCCTGGTAAGGGCACCCATCGCCAGGCTGCCCATCCACCATGGGAAAAGAGGGAGGGCGCGGGTTGCAGCCCCAGGGGTCCGGGCAGTGCGAGGGGAGCCCAGGGTGGTGCTGGGGAGGAGCCCGCCCTGCCCGCAGCCCTCTCAAAGTCCAAGGTCGTGTCCCCTGACTCACACCTCGAGGTCAAACTCCAGGCCCCGTGAAGGAAGCTCAAACTGGCATGTGCCTGGTGCCACCAGCCGCGGGGCACCCAGCAGCCTCCACTCTTCCACCAGCCACACCTCAGACAAACTGGGGGTCCCGACTGGCTGGGAGACGGCAGGTCCCGCAGGCAGAGCCTCGCCAAGCCAAGAGACCCCCAGCCAAGAAAATCCAGCAGGGCTGGGGGTGCTGGCAAGCGGGACAGGGGCACACGCGTGGCCTTGGGAGCTCTGACCCCGCAGCCCGAGCGGGTCAGCCCCGGGAGCTCTGCCAGAGGCTTCCCTGGGCTGGGCTGGTGGAGTGGGTACAGCAAAATGCCACGGAGCAAAGTTCCTGTGTGAGGTCGGGTGGGGAAGGCACGATGTGTCTCGCCCCGGGAATAGGAACTTCCCAGGATCGATCGCTCCAGCGGGTCCTGCTGGGAACCTCAGCGCTGGGGTAAGGGGTGTCCCGGAAACAGGCTGCGGGGTGTCCTCAGGGAACCGTGCCCTGTCCCCAGCAGCACTCAGCTGCACCCGCCTGGCAGAGCACCCCCGGGGTGCAGTGGCATCCCCGGGGGCACCCCCTGCCCAGGCTCACTCTGCCCCGGGCTCTGCCCTTGCCTCGGCCACAGGCACAAGGTGTGGGGAATTTGTCCTGATTTTGTCCCGAATCTCGGCTGGGGCAGCACCCCCGGGACGGGGGCACAGCCAGCCAGGGGCTGCCGGGCACCCCTCACCGACGGGCACGTGCTGTCCCTCCCCACACAGAGCCCCTCGGGCACGGGGTGCAGGTACTGCCCCTGCGCTGCCCCTCCCATTAACACCAGTCCCCCCAGACCTCCCTCCAAGCCCCCTCCCTGTGCTGCCCCATGACACCCCGCACCCCAGCTGCCCCTGCCCCAGCACACGCAGGCTCCTGCACCCCCCACTGCAAAGTCCCCCCTCAACGGAGCTCTCGCAGGATGCACATGCGTGTCCCACATCCCCCACACATGTCCCACGTCCCACACCCCGGGCACAGCTGTTGGCTGTCACCCACGTTGACTCACCATTCCCTTGCGGCTCTGGCCGCACATGCCCCATATCCCACCCACTAAACACACATCCCAGACCCTCATGGACCCCCCCAAAGCCCCCCCATCACATATGGGCCCCATAAGCCCCAGCACATGGACCCCACAGCCCCTTCCCCTACTCGGCTCTCCCAGGGTGGGGACCCCCGGGACCCCCAGCTCGGGGTCTGTGTCCCCCTCACGGGGGTCTGTGCAGTGGCATTGCCCCCCGCTCACCTTCCTGCACTCAGTCGCGGGGAGTGAGGGGCAGCGGGAGTACACCCAGAACCATCGAGGCTCCCAGGGCTGCTCCCTGCCCGCATCCCACTCTCGCCCACACCCCGCTCCTGCCTGCTCCCTGCCCCCGCTCCCTGCCCGCTCCTGCCCGCTCCCTGCCCTCTCCCTGCCCGCTCCTGCACACTCCTGCCCGCTCCTGCCCGCTCCCTGCCCTCTCCCTGCCCGCTCCTGCACACTCCTGCACACTCCTGCCCGCTCCCTGCCCGCTCCCTGCCCTCTCCCTGCCCGCTCCTGCCCGCTCCCTGCCCGCTCCCTGCCCGCTCCTGCCCGCTCCCTGCCCGCTCCCTGCCCGCTCCTGCCCGCTCCCTGCCCGCTCCCTGCCCGCTCCTGCCCGCTCCCTGCCCGCTCCTGCCCGCTCCTGCCCGCTCCCTGCCCGCTCCCTGCCCGCTCCTGCCCGTTCCCTGCCCGCTCCTGCCCGCTCCTGCCCGCTCCTGCCCGCTCCCTGCCTGCTCCCGGCTCTCCGCGCTCCGGGCTCCGCCGCTCCGCTGCCCGCGACGGGGAAGTTTCCTCCTAACGCTCCGAGGGAAGGAACCTGAATCTCCTCGCCCCGTTAACCCCTGGGCTGCTGGCCGGACCAGGGGGCTGGCGGGGCACGGCCCGGGGCGAGGGTTCGGGGGCAGCGGGGGGCAGAGCCCAGCCCGGACGCGGAGGGTCCCAGCCTCAACGTGGGGTCCCGCACGCCCGGCAAAGGGGTGGGGTGAGGGGTTACCCTTGGGGGAAGGTGCCGCCGCTCCTGGGCAGAGTGGGATCCCTGGGGCTGCGGGACCCCCCGAGGCTGGGGGACCACCGGGGCTGTGTTACCCCCGGGGCTGTGAGACCCCCCCGAGGGTGCAGGACCCTCCACCACCCCAGCTGGGAGGTGTCGGGTGGGGATGTGAGCTGGAGGCAGAGGCTTTGGGTGCCCCACTGCATGCCTGCCCAGCCAGCCCCTACCCCCCCAGAGTCCCCCCAGCTCTAAGCAGACTTGGCCACCACGCTCATGCCGGGGGGGTGGCAGGAAAGGGAACAAACCCTCACCCAGCAGCACCCGGAGCACCCGGGCACAGCAGGAACAGTGTCCCTGCTCGGGCGGTGCCCCCCACCCAGCACCCTGTGCCCCAGTGCCCCCTGGCACCCCCTGCCCTGGCAGCAGTGGGTTCAGAGACCTCCTGGTCCTTGTGGGCACCCTCAGGGCTGTGGCTGGGGCCCAGGTGGGTTTGTGGGGTGCAGCACCCTGAGGCCCCGGGCTCTCCCCAGCACAGCCCGGGCACAGGGCTGGGGCTCGGGCGCTCCTGTACGGCAGGTACCTGCGGGGCGGGGGGCTAGGGTCAAGCAAACCCAGTCTGAGCATGGCAAAACCCAGCACCCCTGGGTGCCAAAGCACGGGCTGGCTGGGGACGGCGTGGCGAAGGGAGAGCAGGTGGCAGGGCTCGAGCAAACGGTTTGTTTGAACTGCACTTGCAGGTGTAACACGCCGCGACTGCGGGTTTTCACGGCATGGTGGAGAGGGCTCTGTACAGCGGAAAAGCAAGAATACACCCTAACAACCTGAAAAGCACGTTAAACGTTGTATTGGTTAATGACCGCAGCTGCAGCACGTGAACCCTCGCTTACCCCTCCAGGTAAGGGCTCTCGATCCCAGAGAAGTGACCTTGGCCGGTGTCCCCACCAAGGAGGAAGGGTCTCCACACAGGCAACAGGGAGCGTTGGAGCATCCCCCATTCCTAACCCCAATCTTCCTCATTCCTAACCCCGATCTTTGGGGCTTTATCCCCTGATGTACATGACCATGAGCAAGACCGTGCCTGAGGGGATTACAGGGGCCGGAATGTTTATCCTTGGCCGTGCAGCCGAGTTTCCACGAGTGAGGCTCTTCCGTGCGCTCTTCTTCTTCCTTCTGCTGATCTTGTGACCGTTGGGAAACACGAGGCTGTCAGCTGAGCACGGCACTGAAAGCCCCAGCTCCTCGTCCTTTCTCAGGTAACGGAGCACTGGTTTGGATCGAGACGTGGGGCGTGTTGTTTGCAGAGGGATTTGAGGGCTCGGGTTCCAGTTCCGTGAGTGACGCAGCACTGCCCTGTTGGGTCAGCGCCTGACGGACAGCTTGGGGCTGAGCGTCCACACAGCTCCCCACGGGTCGTCTGTGCACAGACGGGGCCTCCAGGCGATCGCCAGACGATCCACACAGGCGGGTGATGGAGCCCCAAGACCTGGCCATGTCACCCACCACTGGCCCATGAAGGAGGTGGCTGAGCACCGAGTCCCCAGGCAGCCCCTGCCCTCCATGTCCCCACACACACTGCGTCCCCCCCAACTCACCTCGGGGTGTGTCTGGTGACCCATCCACGGTGCCTTGGGGAGCACACAGGGTCACTGCCGGTGCCAGCCCTGCCCTGGGCAGAAATGCAGGAACTGGGTCTCACCTCTAGCGCAGCCCCGTCCCTCCCTCCGCCAGGTCACCAGGTGCTCCAGTCCCTGAGCAGCACCCCAGGACCCCTGGGCGGGACCCCGGAGCCCCTGGGCACCGAGCATATTGGCCCTGAGGAGCCAGGGCTTGCAGGGCCACCTCTGCCCTAGCACAGCTGGGGTGGGCCCTGGGGTCCTGCAGCCCTCCAGGGTGGGGTAATGGGGGTCCAGGGGGTTGGCCCAGCTCATTCCGGAGTGAACCACCCCGTCACCAATGCTCTCTTCCACATGGGCAAGGGGAAGTGGAGGGACTCACCCTGCCCCGGTGCAGTCTTCAGCATCCTGCAGACCCCCCGGGGCCGAGGCTCCAGCCAGATGCAGGAAGGGGCAGCAAGGCCAGAGCCGTTACCAGAGGTGGCCGTGAACAACCATCTCCACACCACGGAGGAAGCACATGTGGCTGAACACATCCTGCACCAGGGCAAGGACCCATCACTCCCAGGGATGCCCGCCCCAGCCCGACACTCCCCAGGCACCCCCTGAGTCCTGGGGCTGGAGCAGAGCAGGACATGGGCACCACGCCATGGGGCAAGCTGGAGTGTCCCCTCTGACCATCCCAGCGCATGCCAGACCCCATGTCCCAGCCTCAGGACACTGCTCACCCGCTCCCTCCACTGTGCTGCTCCAGACAGGAGGAGGAGGAAGAGGAGGAAGGCTTGTCAAGATGAAGCAGCAAGTTGCCCAGTTCCTTGACCTCCAGGAGCTGCTGGCGTGGCTCAGGGCCAGCTGGGGAAGGGTTAAGCTGCAGGGATGGGAGACAGCAGGAAAATTCCTTCCAGGCAGAGTCACGGTTTCCCTGCCAGGGGATGTGGAGGCTGAACCCGGGGAGCAGGAAGGGAAGGGGCCCAGGGCCAGCCCTGGGGCCAGTGGCCAGATGGAGCTCTGGAGGAGCCCGGGGCACCCAGAGCCCCATGGACCTCCCTGCCTGGCCTGTCCCCTGCAGCCACCCTCACTCTGACCCCCAGGACTGGGCCTGGGGGGGACACCAGCCCCACAGCCCCCACACACCCCCCTGAGCCATATGGGGCTTGAAGGCACCCCAAGAGCAGACCAGGGATGCTCCGTGGCAAGAAGAGGGCAGGAGGGCTGGCAGGAGGGCAGCGGGCACTGGCAGGTCACAGGCAGGACCCAGAGCAGGGGACATCACTGTCACAGCCCTAGTGGGGCCATGGTGATCCCTCCTCCCTGCTCCCATTTCCCACCTCCATGCAGCAGCCCAGGCACCAGCCGAGAGCCCCCCCAGGGCTGCGGCCACCCCACAAGAGCTGCGCAGAGACCCCCAGCCAACTCCCAGTGCTCCCCCCAGGCTGGGCCAGCAGCACCCACAGCAGGCACAGACATGGGTTCACACACTGGTTTATTGTCCCCGCGCTTCCCAGCCTGGGGGCCAGATGTAGTGAGCAGGACCAGGGTGGGCACGGGAATGTCCCGGCCCAGGGAGGACGGAGGAGACGGGAACCTCCAGGAACCATCAGCTAGGGGAATCCTAAGAAGAGCTGGGGGAGGCAGGACCTGGCTCTTCCCCCACAGCAAAAGGCTGCACATCCAGGAGGTGGGGGTGGGGTGAGAAGAAAGGCCACCCTTGCTGGGAGATCACAGAGCAGAGCCCAGGTCCATGGCGACAGGCAGCACCGCCACGCTCTCACGGAGCCCCATCACTGCTCCCTGCCCTCCGCCAGTCAGCCTGGGCACCCCAGCAGCGCCCCGGACCCACCGTGTGTCCCACAGAGACCCTGGGGGTCCCCCTGCTGTGGGACTCTCACATAAACTGCGACAGGTTGGGCACTTTGATGTTGATGTCTCCGATGTTGATGTTGCGAGGGATCTCGGGCAGGTTGATGTTCTTAACGGCTGAGACGGCGCGGGACGGAGCGGCTGAGAGGCCTCCCTGCCAACGGGAGGGACCAATGGCCACTGGCCCCGGGTCCCAGGGCCGGGCCACGTCCCCCCACACTGATCTCCCACCCTGCTGATGGGCTCAGAAGCGGCAGGGCAGTGCTTGCCCACACCCTCACCCCGACAACGCAAACAGGGACAATAAACCTGTTGGCTTATTAACCTTGATGGGAACAGCCTTTCCCGTGCTCGGGCTGCTCCCTGCGTCCCAGAACGGCACGAAGCACAGCTGGGGCGTGCCCACAGCCCCCTCCCTGAGGATACTGGGGATACTGGGGACATCCCATGCGCACCAGCTCCAGACCCTGCAGTCCGGAGAACATTGTCCTGCCCCGTGGGGCAGGGCCACAGCAGCGCCGCTCACCTCCGCCTTCTCCAGCTTGCTCTGGGCCTCCACCTGTGCCACAATCTCATTCATGTTGGTCTCCAGCACCATCCCACCTATCACAACCTCCTGCAAGATGTGGTGAACCTGCAAGAGGAGAGGAGAGAGGGACGAGAGGGATGAGAGGGAAGCCCCAGTTACTGCTGGTACCTCAGCTCTAGAGGACACCTACCACAGGGGCTGGAGTAAACATCGCTCACCAGGTCCCAGGAAGCCCCTGGAGAGGCCAGGTCCGTCCTGGCTGCTGGCACACCCTGACTGTGCCATCCCCGACACCTTAAATGACGTTTGATCCTGGGCCGAGACCTGGGTCACACCCAGGAACCCTGGAAAGGGTGTGGGAGAGGAGCCCACATGGCAGCAGAGACTCCAGGGCCTCCAGATACCTGCCCAGAACCAGTTTCTTCTACCCACAAAGCCAGGACAGAGCCCAAGGGCTTCACTTTCTCCTCTGGAGATCTTCAAAACCCACCTGGACACAATCCTGCCCAGCCTGCTCTGGAAGGGAGCAGACTCTCGCACAACCACAGCATCCCAGACTGGTGGAGGCTGGCAGGGACCTCTGGGCATCACCCCGTCCAACCCCCTGCTAGAGCAGGGTCCCCACAGCAGGGTGCCCAGGAGGGCGTCCAGGCGGGTTGGGGATCTCTCCAGAGCAGGAGACTCCACAGCCTCTCTGGGCAGCCTGGGCCAGGGCTCCTCACCCTCACACCAAAGAAGTTTCTCCTCCTGCTCAGCTGGAACTTCCCGGGTTCCAGTTTGGGCCCGTTGCCCCTTGTCCTGTCGCTGGGCACCACTGGGCAGAGTCTGGCCTCTCCTCCTGACCCCCCTTTAGCTCTTGATCCCATTGAGGAGGTCCCCTCTCCGGCTGCTCTTCTCCAGCTGAACAGCCCCAGGGCTCTCAGCCTTTCCTCGGCACAGAGATGCTCCAGCCCCTCCTCATCCTCACAGCCTCCCCTGGACTCTCTCCAGTAGCTCCTTGTTTCACACAGCCCAGTACAGCCCAGTATAGCCCCACACAGCTACCTTGCTCAGTCAGCAGCTCCTGCCAACCACCCAGCACAGATAACGAATTTATGGGTCTCTGGCTGCTTGCATGAAGCAGGCTCTTACTGGAAGGTGAGTACAAGTTATTAAATGGTTTTATGGCTTCGTGAGGGGACAGGCTGCACTCGTAAATGCTGTGTGGTAAACGCTGCAAGGGCAATGCTCTGAAAAATAAAGCCAGAGAACCTGCTGGAAGGGGGAGCCCAGCTCCCCGCGGGTCCCACCCTGCCCCGACAGCACCCGGCACAGGGAGGTGAGTGGGACCCGTGCAGCACGGGGCGATCCAGCACCGTCCTGGGACACCCGCAGCGCTGGAACAACCGTCCTGCGGCACAGCTTCAGCTCAGCCCCGGCAAAGGTGGCAGCGGACTGCACGAGCAGCATCTGGGCTGCAGGAAACGTTGTTCCTTCAAGATCTGGCGCCAGCCCAAGCTGGACCAAAACCAGCGGGGCAGGAATCCCAAGCAAGCTTTGTTTTCCGAAGTGAAACACTGCGCTTCCCGAACAAACCATGTCCCCCCCCCGAGACCTCGCAGCTGCTGAGCAAAACCCACATTCTCCTCCGAGGTACAAAGAACAAACAGGGGCTGGGCAAGAGCCTCCCCGGAGCCTCCCTGCGGCTCCAGCCTCCCCTTGCCAAAGAGGGATCCCGGCAGCTCTGAGGTTCTAAAAGCACTGGGGTCACTGGTGCCCGAGAACCACAGAGCCGGTGGCCCCATCCCGCTGCCTGCTGCAAGAGCAGGGACCCGAAACCCACGGCACGGACCCTGCGCTGCGAACAGAGCGTGGGGTGTGTCTTAGGGCAATAATTAACAAAAATATCACAGGACCCAGACAAAGCTGCACCCAAACCCCCGCCAGAACCCACTGGGCTGGGGATGTTCCCAGCCAAAGCCTCTGCTCCTCACACCAGCGCTTTCCCGCTGGCGTCAGCCTCTCTTCTCCTGTTGCAGTCAGGAACCGGCAGACTGGTCAGAGCACCAGGGCCACAGACAGCCCTGTCTGGGCACCCAGAGAGCAAGACCTGCGCACCAGTGGGACCCTCCGCGTATCCCCAGCAACCCCACTGCCGCCTGGCTGCGACTGAGCTCTCAGAAGCATCAAGAGATAAAAACATGGCGAACAGAGAGAGATGAGAGATGATAGTGCCGTGGGCTGGGGTCAAGGCTGGGAGGCAGCAGGAGCCCAGGATGGGCAGTAAACTGGCCTGACTGGCAGGAGAGCCTGGGTGGTCCGAGCCAGGACTCCTGTCTCCTCCGAAGCCTTTGCCTGGCAGGAGAGTCCAGGGAAGGGCCAGCCCTGCAGCAACAGGGACCATTGTCTCCCACCGAACCCAAACCACGGCTCTGAACCAGCTGGCAGGAGAATTAACTGGGTCCCAGCCAGGGCAGGGATCTCCCCTGCCCGCGGGCTGCGGGTAAAGCCGTGACACCCCACAAAACAAAGATCGGGGAGTGGGACCTCCCCCAGCTGTGGCCAGAGGTGAGCTGGGTGGCTGCCATCCCTCCTGCCACAGCTTCTCCTCCTTCCTCCCCGCTTGCTGTGATAAGAACGAGATAATCAACCTCGGGACATTCCCAAGAGTTTACAGCTGGGCCAATGACGACCTCAAAGTCTTCCTTCCCCAGTCTCCAGGACGCTGCGCTGACCCAGATCACGGCTGGGAGGTTTCCTCACTCCAGAGAGCAGAAGTTGGGATCACCAGCAGAAAGGGATTACAGCCTCACTGATTTTTTTTCCCACTCCTTTTTTTTTTTTGGCGGCACGTTTTGTCTTCAACAAAGCAAGAAACCCCTTAACAACAGCCACACAAGCACAGCACACGTCAGCGGAGCCTCTCCTCTCCCCCAGCACAGCCCCCGCTATCTGCAGCCCTATCTGAGGATGATCAAATGCGAGAGGTTTCCGCCCAGAAACCCGGTCCAGCTCCGGAGGAAGCACCGGAGCTGCGGCTCAAAGGAAAGTTTACCAAACACTTTGTCCATTCCAAACACTCCCATTGTTCCTTCCCGGTTATTTTTCCTGCAGATCTGGTGAAATATTAACAAGATGGGTCCCAGAGCACAGCGAGGAGAGGCAGAACGTCCAGAGCCCAACAGCTCAGACCTCATCAGGAGGACACGAAGACCCCAGGCTGCCAAATCCCCCACCCGGGACTTCAATCTCTCCCTCCGTCACAGGGTCACGTCCCAACGGCCGCTCCTGAGAGGCTCCAGAGCTCAGGGCTGGGCCGGCTCCTGCCCATGGGCACAGGGCTCTGGGGGGAATGACAGTTGGCCTGGAGCACACCAAGCCCATAACCCACCTTGTCCATGTGGAAGATGAGGTCCAGCTCACAGACATTCTCAAAGCACTTGTCCAGCGTCTCCACGAACACCTGAGGAGGTGGGAAGGGAAGGTCAGCCGAGATCACTGCAAAATGCTTCCCGCATGCAGACCCGGGTGAAAAAGACACAGCCCCGACCAGAAATGTGTCACTCTGAGCAGGGACAACACCCTCTCAACAACCCACCTCCCTTCGACAGTAGGAAACCCCTGCAGGCCCAGCCCAGGGGCTGTCCAGGACCCCCAGCACCGCACCAGCAGCAGCGTGGGGTCAGGACATCATCATGTGGGCACTGGCAGCTGGCCTCACCCCACCACAGAAACCAGACAGAGAAGCTCAGAGCTGCTCGAGGAGAGAGCTCGTCCTGGCAAGAACTTGTAGTTTGGGTCCCTCACTCCAGAAGGACATTGAGGGGCTGGAGCGTGTTCAGAGAAGGGCAACGGAGCTGGAGCAGGGTCTGGAGCACAATGTGCTGAGGAGCGGCTGAGGGACCTGGGCAGGTTGAGCCTGGAGAAAAGGAGGCTCAGGGGAGACCTTCTGGCTCTGACAACTCCCTGACAGGAGGGTGGAGCGAGGGGCGGTCGGTCTCTGCTCCCCAGGAACAAGCGACAGGACAAGAGGAACCGGCCTCCAGTTGCTCCAGGGGAGGTTGAGGTTGTCCCTGAGGACCCATTTCTGTCCCGTTGGGGTTGTGCAGGCGTGTCCCAGGCTGCCCAGGGCAGTGGTGGAGTCCCCATCCCTGGAGGGGTTTCCCAGCCGTGTGGAGGTGGTGCTGCAGGACAGGGGTCAGTGGGGACCTGGCAGTGCTGGGGGAGCGGGGGGACTCGAGGTGCTGAAAGGGCTTTTCCAGCCCAAACGGTGATACTCCTGGGGAGATTCTGACTGGGCACAAGAGGAAAACTGTTCACAGTGAGAACAATCATCTGTTGGAATAACCTCCCCAGGGCAGTGGTGGAGTCCCCAGCACGGGACACTGTTAAGATCCGGCTGGAGAGGGGCTGGGCCAGCTTGTCTAGACCAGGCTTTGCCAAGAGAGGTGGGACAGATGATCCTTGAGGTCCCTTCAGACCTGAGGTTCCATGATTTGAGGACTAACTGTTGGACTCAATGATCTTCAGGGTCTTTTCCAACCCAAGAAACCTATTTATTAAAGGAAGTGACCTCAAAGGTGTCGGGGTGCCTGGAGAGGCAGGAACCCGCCAGGCGCCCACAGGTGGAGAGACCAACCTGGATGAGGTCCAGGATGCCCAGCTCGCTCTCGGAGGAGTCCACGCAGAAGACAAAGTACAGCGTGGCATAGTGCCGGTAGATCAGCTTGTAGTCAGAGCCACCAAACAGGCTGTGGAGACATGAAGGGAGGTGAAGGGCTTGGGGAGGGGGACACCTGCAGCTCAGAGGGTCGCCCGGCTGAGGGGACAGCCCATGTGTCCCCCTGCGCCCATGGGGCAGGGGGTTACCTGCCGCACTCCAGGAAGTTGCAGATGTGGTCATCCCGCTTCAGCACCAGGTGGAAAGTGTCTCGGATGATCTGCTGCTGGACCTCCTCCGCCTGCCAGGGAGAGCACCCACGGGGGCATGGCCCGGAGCACCCACGGGCCAGACCACCCATGGCCCGGAGCACCCACAAGCCCTGCTCTGTGCCCAGCTCCCCACCAGCCCCGGCACCGCAGGGAGAGCCAGAGGGGTGACCCGGCCATGGGGGTGACCCCACCATGGGACATCCTGAGGGACTGGGCCAGGGCACCTCAGCCCCACAGCGATCCCCCGCTGCAACCCTGAACCCCCACCCCCCGCCCCAGCTGAGCCCCCCCGGTACGCCCAGCCCCACACCGGGCTCAGGTACCCGGTGGCACCTGCCCCACAGGCAGCCCCGACCCATCCCGTCCCTGTCCCCGTCCCCGCACCAGGTGCTGGTAGAAGCGGACGAGCCGCGGCTTCCCGTGGTTGTTGAACACCAGGATGGCGTTGATCATCCCGGCAGCTGGTCGGACCGATGCCGGCACCGGGAGCAGAACCGGGGCCGCAGGCTCCACGACAGGAAACCCCTCGCCCGCCCCGGAAACACGGCGGCCGCGGCGCTCCGGCCCGGCCTCCGGTAGGCTGAGTTCGGGCGGCCCCGCCGGGACCCGGAGCCACCGGAGCAGCCGGTGACCGGCCCGGGGCTCGGGGACCGGGGGAAGGGGGGACGCTCAGAGCCGCTCCCCGGGCGGGGGCGCAGCCGCTCTCCCACTACCAGGGCCGGGGTGCTTCCCGGGGCCGGGGCTGCTGGACCGAGGCCTGCTCCGGTCCTCTCCGGGACGGCGATCGCCACCGAGGCAGAGCGGGGAGAGCGCAACCGTTCCTGGAGGCCCGCACCGGCGCAGGGGACGGGCAGGGCTAGAGCCGGGCTGCCGCTGCCCGTGCCGGGAACGCTCCGCCAGGGACCGCACCGGGGCCCGAACCGGCTTCACCACCGGCACAGGCGCCGCCGCCCGTTCCCGGTCCGCACCGCCAGGGGGCGCGCCAGCCCCTGAGCGAAGGGAGTGCGCCGCGGGCCGCGTAAGGGGCGTGGCCAGCCGGGGGGCGGGGCTATACGGATGACCACGCCCCTTCTTAAAGCACCAGCGCCCCTGCCTGCTGCCCGCCCCCCCAAGCCTCCCCGGCCCAGGCCAGCCCCGTGGCTACGTGCCCAGGGTGGTCCGTGGTGCCCGGGTGGGCTCCTCCCATCCAGGGGCGCTGCCCGGGGCCGGGGCTGCTCCCGGGGTCTCTGCCCCCACCGGTCCCCCCCGCTGCAGCGTGCCCGTTCAGCTGGGCCGGGGCTGCTCGGGGCAGACGGGTCCCAGCTAGCGGCGGTGCCCAGCTGTCACCCTGCGCTTCGCCAGGGCTGGGGACACGCAGGGGCGATGCGGGAGGGAGCGAGAACAGTGACGAGAAGCCTGAGAACTTGGGCCTGTGGGGAAAGGAGAGGGGAAGGGTCACAGAGACACGGAACCACGGAGCGGTCTGGGCTGAAGGGACCTTCCGAGCTCCCCCAGCCCACCCCCCTGCAGGGAGCAGGGACATCTGCACCCAGAGCAGGGGGCTCAGAGCCCCAAGGGCCAACCTGACCTGCCATGGTGCCAGCCACGGGGCTTCTCCCACCCCTCGGGGCACTCTGGGCCGGGGTCTCAGCACCCCTCGAGCGTCCCCTGAAGCTGGCGGAGAGAACACGTGGCCACGGTCCGCTGCTGCGCACGGGGGCTACGGGTGGAGGAACCCAGACACCCACCGCGGTGGCAGCCGGGCGGTCCCTCCTGGTGACGGGTCCCGCCCCTCTGGTGCCAGAACTCCCTGGCTGGGGCTGATGAAGGGGCTCGGGCCGACCCCAGGCGCCGCCCCAGCAGCGCCCCCCAGTGCTGGGCTGTGGGTGCCCCCACCAGCAGGGTCCAGCCACGCTGCCCACCAGGGACGTCCCACCCGCCGTCCTCCGGGAGGGGCGGGAGGCACCGGCCTCCGCCGGGCGGCACCGATTGGCTGAGCAGCACCTCTGTCGCCCCTCATTGGCTGAGACCCCGGGTGTTCCTGCACTGCAAGAGGCTGTGGGTGATCCTGGTCTGGAGTCCTGATTGGCCGAGGCAGCTGCAGCCTCGTGTCTCCACTTCCCGATTGGCTGAGGTGGCTGCAGCCTTGGATTGGCTGAGGCATCTGCAGCCTCATTTCTTCATGTTCTGATTGGCTAAAACGGCTGCAGCCTCGTGTCTCCACTTTCTGATTGGCTGACGTAGCTGCAGGCTTATGCCTCCACATTCTGATTGGCTGAGACAGCTGCACGCTGGCGTCTCCCTGTCCTGATTGGCTGAGACGGCCGAGGGGCTGCTCCCCATCTCTCCTGCCCTGGTTCCCTCTGGCCGAGGCCACCCAGGGCAGCACCCGTTCCTGGGCTGCCCCACGCCAAGGCCGCCCCGCTCTCCCGCCCGCCACGACCGGGGGACGAGTCTCCTTCGGCCCCGTTTCGCGCCCGCCTGCTCGAACCCGGAGCCGGCAGAGCGCACGGCGCGAGGCTGGGCCGCCGCTTCGGGGACGGAAACGCCGGTTTAGGTGCATATTGACGCCAGCCGGGCCCGGCCTCTGCGGGCGCTCTGAGCCGGGACAGACGGACGGCGGCCGCGGTGCGGCGGGGGCTGCCGGGCCGCCCCCCACCCCGGTGTGGGTGTTGGAAGCCGCCAGCCCGGGCGCTGCCGGCTGACGCGGCAAGATCATTTTTCACCCAAGAACACAAAAAAAAGGCTGAAAACGAGAAGTGCGTCTGCAGACAAAGGGCTGCATTTGCAGGCAACCTCTCCGCGGCCGTCCGTCTGTCCAGCCGCACCTGCTCCCATGGAGATGAGAATCCCCCCAGCTCCGGCTGCCTCTGTGCCCACCTTCGTCCACGAGGAGACCCTCGTCCTCCTCACCGTGGGGGCTGAGCTCCAGCCGTCCCTTTTCCCTCCCGCTCCCCTCACCACAGCCCCGTCCCTCGCTTAGGGGACCTTCTGCCCCCATCCCACCACGGCGGGGCTTGCTGCTGTGGTCTCCTCGGAGCGGCACAAACATCACCCCCCCCCTCCCCAAGCCCCTCAGATTTGTGGGACATCCCAAACTCCGCTCATCCTGCTTTATTTTTGGGGAGGGGGTGGCTTGCTGGTGTGACAGAACCCCTGGGTGGG
Organism: Bucorvus abyssinicus; assembly: GCA_009769605.1. NCBI lineage: Eukaryota > Metazoa > Chordata > Aves > Bucerotiformes > Bucorvidae > Bucorvus > Bucorvus abyssinicus. Next base: position 22,117,431 of record CM020038.1, read on the forward strand.
TTTTGGGGTGCAGAGGATCCCACCATCACCGTGGAGGACAGCGATGCCGGGAAAGTGGGGTCCCATCCCTATGGACAGAGCATCCCTCTATGGGGTGAGACCCCCCCCCAAAATAAAAACGAAGGGTTACTCATATTGACCCCTGGGGTCGGGGGTCCTGGGTGCCATACGGGGCCGATGTGGGCGCGGGGTCGGGCGTCCAGCCCGACCCCCGCCCGCACCAGTTCCACACGCCGTAGGGGGGGGTCCCCACCGGACCCCCCCATCAGACAAGCCGCGCCCCGCAGCTTTGTTCCCCGCCACCGGTACCGAGGGCGGCCCCGGCTGCCGGGGGTGGGCGGGATGAACGGGCTGGGGGGGGGGGGGGGGGAGTGATGGGTGTCGGTGAACTGGGTGTGTGTGGGGGGGTGGAACGCGGGGAGATAAAGGGCGGCGAGTTAGGAGGAGCTGTTTTGCATCCCTTCACGTCAGCCCTGCCTCATTCCCTCCTTCTTCCTTCCTGCGCACCCAGCGCCGGGGCCCGGAGCCGCCACCGGAGCCGCCGCCGCTACCGGGAGCGCACGGTGAGTCCCCGCCACCGGGACACCACCCAGCCCCTCCCGCAAACCGCCGTCGCTCCGGGGCTACCGGGATGTCGCCGCCTTCTCTTGCGCTTCCACCTTCCCCCGGCGACGGGAGCGATGGCGGCGGGAGGCACCGGGGAGGCGGGGGGGGGTGGGGGGTGGTACCAGGGTGTGTGGGGGGGTCCCGCTCCGCACGTGGGTCCGTGTAGTTCCCCTCCGCTTCTCGCCGACAAGTTTCCCCGTCGCCGCTCGCAAAGTTTCTGGACGGTCGCGGGGCCGGTAAAGTTGCGGGGCGGGCAGGGGGGGTCGGTACCTTTCGGAGGAGGGGGCAGCACCCCCGGGCCGGGCGTGGGGGGACTGTAGGGGGGTGCCCGGAGTAGGCGGAGGGAGGGTTGGGTGTTGGGGCGGTCACCGAGCAGCACCCAGGGGTGCCCCGACCCGGGGCGGGGGGTGCCCGGACCGGCGGGATCCCGGGTAGGGGGAGCCGGGTAGAAGCTGGGGGTCCCCGGGGGCTCCATCCGAAGTTTGGGGACAGTTTGCAGGCGCTGGGGATCGGCCCGGGTGTCCCGCCACCGTGTTTACAGCGTCGGCGTTGCGGGGGGCTCAAGTGAAGCGGGTGGGTCCTACAGGGCGGAGGCACTCCCGGTGCACCGGGGTGGGACCACCTCCCCTCCCCGGCAGTGACCCCACGGGGGGGTCTGGGGGCACCACTGCTGCTGGGCCGGGGGTGGCTTTGTCCCCTGGTAGGGGCAGCTCGGGTTAATCAACAGGGTGCGGTAGCTAAATTAGTTATAATTAATTAATTAGTCGATCATTAGTAGTTTCTTTGTAAGCAGCCTGGGTGGGCAGAGGAGGGGGAGTAGGGGGGCGACATCCCGGAGCCTGACCCCCTGCCAGGGCCGGGTCCAGCATCTCCACGAGCTCCACCAGCTCCCACCACTATCACCAGGCTCCCACAGCTCAGCCAGGAGGGACCCCTCCATGCCACCCCCTCCGTATTCTGGGGTTTCAGCCCGATTTGTGCAGGTAGTCCGGGCTGGCCACCAAATTTGGGCTTGGAGGGAGACCCCAGCCCTGCGGCCTCCCCAGGGAGACTCCCCAGATGTTACAATAGGAACACTCATCTCCGTGTCCCCTCTGAACCCTGAGACGGGGAACTGGCTCCCGACAGCGGGTTGGGGAGCAGTGGCTGTGGCAGCAAACAGCAGCACTGTCACCCATCCCCTGCTCCCACCCCAGGGTGGGTGACAGCTCCTGCACCCGTGGGAGCCAGGCAAATCCCCCTCAGTGAGAGGACAGCGACCCGACCGGGCTCCCGTTAGTGCCCTCCAAATGCCGACCCCATCAAACGGTGAGTTAGACCAGGGTAACTCGAGCTCTGTGACACCGAGAAATGCTCCTGACCTGAACTTGGGAGATCGGAGGTGGGTACCTGCGGCGGCGGGCGCGGGCACATCTCCACGGTGCCCGTCGCCTGTCTCCTCCTGTTCCTTCCAGCGCTGGCAGGGTTTCGCTTCGTCTCGGAGAAAGTGTTTTTCCGTTGGCTTTGTTGGACCATGATGCAAAGAGGTTTTTTGTTTATAAACTAGTTTAGGAAACATGGTGTGGAGAGGGGCGAGCGCAGATGTTGTCCTACTGTGCTGCACAGCTGGAAGTGTGGAGGAATAGGCAAAATGGTGGGTTTGTACCGCAAAGAACCTGCCAGCATCAAACCCTGCGAGCGAGAGCGTTGCCTGCGTGCCTTACGTTTGGTTTATGTTTATTCGTTGTGGAGAAGGCTCTCCTTCAGCCTCTGCTTGAGCACGGTCGCCATAACATCGGCTGAGCGGGTCATGACCGTGGCTGTGCCAGGCTGGAGGCGAGCGGGGAGCCGGGAGCAGGGGGTTCCTGCTGGTTTTATCGCTGTGGCTGCCCACCACGGGCGGGGTTTCCCTGGACCTGTTAGGTCTGCAGGAGTTTGGGCATGGGTGCAGAGGCATGTGAGGCATCCCGGACACCTGCTCAGGGTGAGCTGGACGTGGAGGCAGCGCGGGTTTGGCTGGCAGAACCTTGCTGGACGGACGAGACGTGCCAGGACCGCTGCAGTCCCGTGCTTTTTGCCCTCGGGATGAGTCACGGTCCCTGCTGAGGTCCCTGAGCCTTTCCCGCAGGGCTTGACCTTGGGGACAGAAGACAGCGATCCGGTGACGAGTGTTTTCCCTTTGTCCCGCTGTCCCACATTTTCCTCCTCCGGCCCCGTGCACAGCTCTCCTCCTCCTCCTCGGTCCCCCTGGCTGAGCAGCCCATCACGGTGACATTTGTGTGGGGAGAGGGACCCAGCTCAGCCCGCCTGTACCTAAAAAAACACTTTCTGTCAAAGCCACGGAGCGAAACGCGTGTGGCGGCCGGGACGGCTCTGGCTGGAGCGAGCCGTGGAGGGGTCCTGGATTTTCCGCCGCTCTCCCGCTGCGAGAAGCAGCACGTTAGGCAGTTCCTTTCCCAAAGATTACAGTAAGGGGGGGAACATAGGTTTGAGTTTTCCTGGTCTTAACTCTCAACTTTGTCCATCATTTGAGTGACAGTGAAGCGTTTCTAACAAAAAATAAATAGAAAGCGCATGTAAGCGTCCTGCCTGAAAACAACCTCGTAGGTGCCCAGGGGCCCCTGTGCCATCACCGTCCTCCCGGTTCTCTGAACATCTGGACAGCGTGCTCCACAAAGTGTCACAGGGGTTCAGGGAAGAAGTGACCGGGGCAGGGGGAGGCTTCTTGGGTTCTGGCTCTCCTGGATGGCTGGGAACATCCTCAATGGGAAGAGGAGCCTCATCTCCCACCCTTCCTTCCTTCCTCCTCCTCCGGCCACCTCTGATCTCCCAGCGGAGAGCCCGAGGGGGATGGGCAGCGTCCGCGTTGCTCCTTTGTGCAGGGCAAGGAAGAAACTTGTAGAAAGTTGATGTGAAACTTTGCAAGATTTGCTCCAGAGATAAAAAAGGGGAATTGGGCGATGGGGAGCACCGGGGCTGGGTTAGAACAAGGCACCTCCTGCGGCCCCAGTGTCTGTCCGGGAGCCTTGAGGGGCATCAGAGCTGTACAAAGGGATTTTAAAAAAGGAAAACGGAATATTTTTAACTCGAAACAGGCGATGCCCTCCTTAGGGCTGGGGGGCCTTGAGGGCTTGTGCAGGTCTGCAGGAGGGAGGCAGGGGATCGGGAGCCTGGGAGTCTCACGCTCGCAGGTGCTGAGCTGCAGGGACCGGCGCACGTTCAGCAGGAAGGGATGAGTGGGAAATCCGTGAAACGCTGGTTTACCCCCCAAAGTGACCCTTGCTTTCTCAGAGGAGGGAACGGGCAGCGTGGAGCGCGGTGATGATTCATGGGGGTTGCTCAGTAGTAACCTACAAAGGAGGAAAATTTTAATGGTTCTTCACCCTAGGAGGCTAAAACTTAACCGAATCAGCCAGGAACGGGACCTGAGGCTGCCTGCTGGCAGCTCAGGTGAGGCTCTGGGCTGCAGCTGGAAGTGCTGCTGCTCCCTGCCTAAAGCAGGAGGGACGATGCCCTGAGAAATGCCAGAGGGTTTTTGGGCAGAGGGTGGTGCGGAGCTGGGCACCAGGAGAGCGATGGGGACGGGTCTGGCAAACCCACCCCGGTGGCGGCAGCAGTTTGGGGTCACAGTGGGGAAGATCCGTCTGATGAACTGGGGGTGTCACACACGAGCTGGTGAGGATGGACAGGTTTAGGCGGAGAACGTTGAATCACAGGAACCGTGGGGCTCTGGGAGGGTGGCGGCTGACGCGGGCGGCTGGAGGGTGGAGCGGGAGCAGCGACCGGGGCAGGTTTGGTCTGCACTGCCGCAGAGGAGCCGCGGGCACTGGCACGAGGCTGGGCTTTCGGCACTCGGAGGTGGCCCTGGTGGCTTGAGGACCCTCCAGCCAAGGCTGGAGGATGAGGCGGAGGGTGGGATGAGCTGGGGGTGCAGGGGGAAGGTGGGGGCAGTGCCGAAACCCACCCTTGGAGCGGGGGGCCAGGAGTGGCTGGTGAATGGGTTATTGACGCCAAACACATGGATCAGGCCTGAAAATGCCCTAAAACTGGCCCCGCTCTGCAGTTCCCACCACTGCGTGTGTGTGTGTGCGCGCATGGCCGGGGGTCTCGGTGGGGCAGGTGCTGCCTGGTGCCCGGCAGATCCATACCCGGGTTGGACCCTTCAGTACCCCAGCGAGAAAAGCGACTTCCAGCACAAGTGCGTGTTAGAAGGACGCTGTGACGGAGAGTGATGAAACAAGCGAGTTTAGTCCAGACCAAACCTCCATCCCTCGTGTTCCCCCTCCCTCCTCAGCACATTCTGCGGCCCCTGGCAAGCAGCACATTTCCCTCTTGCCCGCGAAACCCTGAGCATCTCGGGCACAGGCAGCGAGCGACGCACAAAGAGGGTTCGGCTAAGGAGGAAATACCAGCCAGTCCTTTAAAGGCTTTATCTCGGCACGTCGGCTTGGGGAAGAGTGCTTTAACTCAGAAGCAGCACGTGGACGTGGTTCATTGTTTTACTTCCACCTCTGCTGTGTGTGAAACCGTATTTCTGCACCAGCCTCGCACGCCCAGGCACCCTTGGCCGGGCAGCGCGGGAGCAGCTGCCACAGAAAAGGGGAATTTCGTGGGGGTTTTAGGCTGAGGCCACGTGCGGTTGGTGCAGAAATGAAATCGTTAGGGCTCGCTGCTCCCCATCCATCTGAAGCCGTTAACATCCTTCCCTACGAGGTGCTCCTGTGTCCCGGCACCGCAGCAGGGCCAGGTTTGTGTCCCGGGTACGGCCAGGATCAGCCGCCGGCTTTGCCCAGGGCTGGGAGAAACCACCCGAGCTGGAGCCCGTGTCCTGCCCGTGGAGGGCGAGGAAGGACGGGCAGAGGAAGAGCGTTCGCTGGCTGCCTCTAAATTTATCTTTCCTGTTTGCCAGCAGCAGCGTTGCCTCGTGTCCGTGCACCGCGGTGCCGGGTCACTTCTGCCCATTCTGACACCCTGTGGCTCATCATGCTACCCTGCGCTAACGAGCGCTCTGCTCTTGCCCTGCTTAGCCTTCCACGTTTTTAATTCATTAAGCACTCCCTGGTTGGCTTTCCTTCGCCCTCGCCTCGGGCAGCCACCCGCCAGGGGTGTTACGCTGCAGGTCGGGGGGTGTCTCGGTGCCCGTGGGCTCAGCACTGCCAGGCATGAGCTGGAGGATGGTGTTGGGGTGTTTTCCCTTGGGGAGACCTTAGTGTGACATTTACTACTCCATCCTCTCCCTAGAGAGTTTCTCTGTCCCAGCACCCTGTGCCGGCACGCTGACATCACCCCCCACCCCAGCTCTCCTGCTGCTCCACTGGCAGCAACCGCCGCTCCGGTTTTAATGCTTGGGACAATCTGAGCAGAGATTTTGGCTGTAATGTGCCCGTTGCCGCAGAGCCGGCAGCAGGAGCTGGCCCGGCTGAGCTCGCCCTGGACCCAGGGCGATGCCGAGCGTGGCCAGTGGGTCAGGGACATCTGGGACCGGCTGCCTCGGGAAGGGTTGGTTGTTGTGAGGATGGTTGTTCCAGGAGCTGGTTCCCATTCCCAGCCAGGACGCACATCCACGGGGACTGCGGGACTCCTCTTCCTCACACAGGACTTTCTGACCCCTGAAGAGGTCGGGAGACGTTCGGCCCCCTGAAATGGGGCACCACAAAATCCAAACTTGCCCCCTGCCCTGTGCCAGTTGCAATCTTGAGGGTGTTTGAGCCGCCTGAGAGTCGCTGTTTCCAGGCACCGATCGACCTGCCCTCCTTGGTTCGCCGCTTGGCTTTGCTCCGGGGATTTATTTGCTCTTGGTATTTGTTCTCGGAGGCTATTTCGCACTCGCCATGTGAGAGGTTCACCCTTCAGTCCCCGTGGCTGGCAGCTCATGGCAGGGCTCAGGGGAGCTGCGACCCAGGGCTGGGTTCAGAGGGTGCCCTCCAGAGAAAAAGGACTTCCTAGAAGACAGACCCAGAGGCAGAACCGAAAGAGCCTTTTCTGCCGGTGGTGCCGAGGCTCTTTGCTGAATTTCTGCTCGTTCTTCCCCGTTTCGCGCCTTGGCCGTCCAGCCGCGCGCTTGCGAAGCCCGTCGGGGTAACTGCAGAACACGTCTGCAGAGAGCAAGATTTATAGGGGCTTGAGTGGTTTGGTTTTGTTTTATGATTATCAACGGGGGACACATATAAGCAAATTATTTCAACAGCTGAATATTCAGTGTATTTATGGGAGCCTCTTGCTGTAAGAAGAGCGAGCCAGGGGTACAGCAATGGTGCACGTTGGGATGAAAATGGGGACTGGGGCAGCTCGAGCAGACCCGGCTGTGAGCGGCCCTTGGTGCTGCCAAAGCAAAGGCAAAACACCAAGAGACAAAACCAGCCTTGCAGATACCTTACAAAATACTCCCGCTGAGGAGGTGCAGACCCCGCACCCCAGGACCCGGCTGCCGCCCCACCTCTGGGGCTGCGGGAGAGCAGAGGCGTCCCCAGGGACCGACCGCTCGTCCCTCTGCTCACAAATGCTCCAATCTGATGTATTTCAGAACTCAGATTGCAAAATCCAAAGTTTTTGCTCCCCTGAGGTGACCAGGAGCGAGAGGGATGGAGGTTGTGGGGTCCTTTGGACCTTTCTGCAGGGATCACGCTGGTGGGTTCCTCACTGATGTGTCTGAACTGGCATAAAAAGTAGCTCAGCTTAAAGAAAAAAAAAAAAGTCCCCCAACTTTGCTCTCTCTGACTCTCGGTGGTCTGACATGACATACGCAGCCTTTATTTTCGGAGCACCCCTCCTGGAGCTGCCGCACACTCATTATCCGTCACTGGGGCTGACGCGGTGCCTCCTGGCTTGAGGCGTTCTCCACGTCACTCTCTGACTTCCCTGGCTCGAATTTTACCTGCCGCCGCCTCAGCCTTGTCATCTGTGCCAGGGCAGGCCCTGTGCTGGAGCAGTTTTTCCTTTAATGACAAAATGTGGCATTTTGAACAAGGCTCTTTGTGCTCCCGCGGTGCCGCTGCTCGGGGCTGGGGACGAACCACCGTCCCGAACCGCGGAGGGTGGCTGTGGATGGGGACGGTGCCTCGCGCCATCGGCTGCGATTGTTCCTCTTGCCAGGGTGAGGTTGGGTTGCCAAAGCCCTCGAGGTTGCCCTTCTTTGGTCCGACCCCCCTCTCCCTGCAGTGGGGCTTGCAGCCTGTGGAGCAGTCCGGGGGAGAGCCTGTCCTGAGCCACGCGTTCCAAACCTCGTCCTCCCGAACCGCTCAGCTGCTCGGGGAAGGATCTGAAACGCTTTTCGCTTTGGGGATCTGAAAGTAGCGTGGTGTGTGCAGCTGGGCGGTCAGCTGTGCTCCTGACGCGGGTGGGAGGGGGTGCCGGGGCTCCCCGGGGTCCCCCGCGAGGGGAGATGCTGTGGGTCAGAGGGAATTCCCACAGACGTCGGGCCGGGCGGTGCCCCGTTCCTCCGGGCTGTTTGGCCACGCTTCGCCTCGCAAGGGTGTATCGGGGGTCCGCTCCCTTCGCTAAGAGCAAAGCACCCTGGGTGCGGGGCTCAGGGGCGTCCCCACGGCGCTGCTGCCGTAGGTAGCTGCCTTCTCCAGAGCCCGGAGATCTGAAGTTCACGGAGGAGATGGAGTGAAATGTCCCCTTGCCCGGCGGCTCCTCGCCCGCTCCTCGGAGCAGCCCCCGTGCCAGTGGCCGGACCTGGCTCAGTAACCCGGGGCTCTGGCAAGCGTTCCATCTGAGAGATTATCCAGCCGAGTATTAATTAACACGCTCAAATTAGCCCCCCTTGGCTGTGATTACCATATCACGTGGCCCAGCAGAGGTGATGGCGGATGCGACAAGCATCGCCGTGCAAAGCAGCCCCGTCCATCTGTCCCGGTGCTGCAGCACCGGCGGCAGAGCCTGGCCGATGCCCAGCTGTGGGAGGTGCAGCACCGTGGGGGAGCAGGGGAGGGGGTCCAGCCCTGGCTGGGCTCCGGGACCCCCCGTCGCCATCACCAGGAGTGGCTGTTTGGGAAGCAGAGGAGGGTTTGGGGGTGGTGCTGAGGTTCATGTCTGTGCTTGCTGTCGACCACCCTCTCCCCCTTCCCCACAGTGAGGGGTGACATCTGCCCGGGCTCAGGGCGAGGTTTCCCGGCCATTGCTCAGCACGTGGGAACACTGAATTTATCAGCAAACCCAGTCAGAGCATTCACCTTCCTCCTGGCCTCCAGCCCTGGCTGGAAAGTCCTGGATGCCCTGAGTGGGTCTAGGCAGTCCCTGTGCCCTCATTTCTCCATTCCCTCAGGACGGAGCCGGTGGGAAGGGGGTGGCCAAGCCCCAGAGCTGCCGTCCTGCAGGCGGCACGGCTGGTGTGGGCAGGCTCCTCTCACAGGGAATATAAAATATATGTTAGAACTCTTCCCAAGCCAAAGGCAGCAGCAATCTCAATCGCGAGACTCTTCCCGCGGCGGGCGCTCCCCTCCCGCTCCCTTTGTGGGGCACATGGCACAGCTGTAACATTTGGGTTGGCTTTCCCCTTTTACAACCAGCCAGACGGGTTGTACGCGCCGGGATGCTTCAGCTGCCAGGTCCCCTGACGCCCAGCCACTTTCACCCCTCTGCTCCGAGCTGCCTGTGGTTTATGATTAACTGGGGGATGCTGAGCGGGAGGGATGCTGAGCGGGAGGGATGCTGAGCGTCTGCTGTCCGGGCTCCGGTGCAGGGACATCATCCTCACCCGCTCTAGACTCAACTCCTGCCCAGGTTGGCTTTGCTGTCAGGCAGCTCCAGGTCTGGCTGGTTGCCCGCAGAACCTGGGGTTGCCTGTTTGTCCCGGGGGGACCCGTCTGTCCTGCTGGGCTCCACCTTCAGTATTTTCTTCTCATGGCATTTTTACCCTCCCTTTGTCCCACGTTACAAAGCCTCTTTCCTTCCTGTGCTTCTGGTTCATCTAACCCCCACCTCTGCGGAAGGTGCTGGGCAGGACGGGGACAGTGCTGGGGTTGTCGGACCAGCAGTGAAAGCCCCATCGGGCCCCTCCTGGCAGGGCTGTCTGCGGGTGCCCACGTCTGCTGAGAGGATTGGAGTTTGGAGAACGAGGGGAGCTGGCACCAGCCCACCCTTCGCCCCCCCAGTCCCCACACCCCAGCAGAACCAGCAGCCGCAGCGCCTGGCCCAGAATCGGCCCCTGGTTTTGTCTGTCAGAACCGTCCCTCCTTGCTCTTCCCAAGATTCAGGGGTTTGACCCAAATCTCAGGTGCCGGGTGCTTTCACCGGCACGCTTGTTTCTCCAGGTCTCTGCTGTGCCGTGTTTCCTGGGTCCAGCGGGGTGGTGGCTTTCCATCTGGGGAGCCGGTGGTGAGGACAGGCTCCCCGGAGCCCCTCAGCGCAGGGTCTCACCGAGGGTTTTACATTTCTGCATGTGCGATTAGTGGGGAGAGGTGCTCCTGAGAGTGGCCCGGCGTCTCTTTCAGGGAGTTAGCAAAGAGCAGATTTATTTTCTGCTATGCTGAGAATTAACTCCCCTTTCTTCCTCTTCCCTCTGCCCCCGCTGGAAAGAGGGAGAATGGAGAAAAGAAGAAAGGATTTACATTGTGGTGGTGATTGGCACGGGCTGTGAATGAGAGGTCATTTCATCTGGCTGTTTCTTTTCAAGCACTCTTTTTTTCATGCACACTGTATTCAGGCTGGGAGCATTCTTTCTTTTCAAAGCTTCTCTGTCTGTCTCTCTCTTCCCCCTCCTTTATTTTTCATCCCTTTTCTTTACTTTTGCTGTCTTTTCATTCTGTTTTTCTCCACCCCCTTGGGGCTCCATTTTTTCTTTCCTCTTTCCTCTATTCAGTTCCTTTTTTTTTTTTTTTTTTTTCTCCTCGCATCTTTTTTTGAATAGCTCTTCTATTTTCGGAGAGGAAAGGGAGTATGTCGGAGAGAAGTCGTTGCAGCAAGGAGGAACTTGAAAGTCTTTCTTTTCCCTGTTTATTTCACTTAAAAGCAAAAACTGTTTTCCAGGGGAGAGTGAGGTTTCTGTGCGGAGCCTTTGAAGCGAGGCTGGGACGGTGGCGGGGTGGCTGGGCTGAGCTCTCTCCCTGCCCCTCATCGCACTGCAAACACCCTTGGTCCCAAACTGCTGACAAAAGCCCCAAAAAGCGTGGGGAGGTTGGTGCTGTCCGCCTGGAACGTGGCTGCTCGTGCTGTGAGGGGGGGGGTCCAGGCAGGAGCAGCCCCTCGCCCCCGGCTGGGCTCACCCCGCACCCCCGGGCACCAGTAACTTGTATTTAAGGGCAGTTTCTGGTGCTGCTGCGGGAGCCAACGGCAGCGTTTGAAGCCATGAGGTGACCACAAGCTCTGAAAGCGAGATCCCGGGAGCTCTCTGCTGGGGAGGAGGGAGCTGGATGGGGACGGAGCGGCCACGTTTGCGTCGTTTGGGAAGGGGAACGTTGTGTTTGCAGGAGGAGCTCATGGCAAAGCATGGGACGTGCCAGGGAGCAGTGACGGGTCCCGGGGGTGCGGGGTGGAGAGTCGCTGCGCTCAGGTCTGATGGACACAGGGCTTTGGGGTCCCATGGACTCGGGCCCTTCCTTGGCATGGAGCAGGAGGGGTCTCGTACACACCCCTAAGGCCACAGCAGCTCCAGTTGGGTCTAAGGGAAATGAGGACAAGGCTCGTCCCCGAGCCGCAGCTCACCACGTGCTTTGGTGCCATCAGAGCTCCCCTGGCAGCTCTGTTGTCTTGCTTCGAGAAGAGCTGCCCGGGCAGGAGGACTGATGAACCAGGCTTAGAGCTTCACCAGTCCGGCGCTGTGCTGAGCAGCAGAGCGACGGGGGTTCCTCGAGGAAGGCAGCTGAGGGGACGAGGACCCCCTCCCCTCGTGCTCCCAGCCCGGCGCTGCTCCAGGCGTTCACCGGCAGCCTTCGGCGCAGCTTTGGCCGCTCGAGGAGCGAAGGTTTCGCGATGCCGTGGCTGAAGCAGGGTTTGCTTTGGCTCAGTCCATCTGTGCGCAGCAGCTTTCCAAGAGCCTTCCCTGGTGCAGGGAAAGTGCTCGTGGTGATGAACCTGCTGCGACCATGAGATGGGGGTCTCCTGGAAGTGACTCTGTGTCAGACCCAGCCTCCACCGCTCCTTCCTACCGACCCCAGACCCCTGAGGAGCGCGTCCTCCACAAGGAGCCTGTTCTCCCTATGCAGCGCTCGTCACTCCATCACCCCCAGTTAATTTTTTCCCCCCGGTTAATTTTAGCCTCCCCTGGTTGCTCTGAGATGAGGTAGAAGTCAAGGGCTGATCGAGGACACACAAGACTGGTGCTGGTCCAGAGCTACTGGCTTTGGTCTTGGCTGCGTTAGAGAGGGGGTGGAGGTTGGGGCTCAGGACCAGCTGGCGACGCTTCCCCCAGCACCCGGGTCCTGCTGCAGGAAGCAAGGCTGAGAGTGCGGGTGTGTGCCCGGGGCTGCCCCGCGCCCCTGAAACAGCCATTTGGGGGGAACGGTGTATGAAAATGGCGCAAAGCAGGGACTGCACGTGTCAGCCCCGACTCGCGGGCGGGGGAGCCCGGCAGAGCTCAGGACAGGGTCCTGTTTGCCAGATCCTGAACATCTGGTAGTGTGAGAGGGGAATTCTGGGTTCTGCTCCCCTTTGTCTGGAGGAAGGGTGGAAGGGCCCTGCCGGAGAACCAGGACGTTGCCGTCCTCCGGCAGAAGTGCAGGGTGGGGGTCAGGCGCGGGCAGGGGTCCTGAGCTGCGCGGGTGGGCTGTGGGACTGGAGATAATGAAGTCAATTGTTGTTTTTTTTTAAAGTGAGATTCAAATAATTGTAACCCCTGAGATAGAGAAGACATTGGAGGAGATGAAAAGGGAGAGAGAAAGGAGGGAAGCAAAGGACAGAGGTTCGGAATAGAGAGGGAGATTAGGAGATAGATGAAAGGGAAAGGAGAAAGATAAGAGGGAGAGAGGGGACAGATCTCCAGCGAGAGATGGGCGTTGCCAGGGAAACGGGAAGAATGAGGGAGCGACAGAGGGATGGAGGAGCGGAGGATGCTGGGGGCGGGGAGCGGTGATGGAGGGATGGATGGAGGGATGGAGGCTCGGTCTCTGGTGGAGGAGGAAAGTGGATTCTCAGCAGAAGGGGAAGCAGGATGCCCTGGGTCATCGTGGGTGCCTGTTCATTGGGAAGCCCGGATACCATTTGGGGCCACGCTCTATCCCTCCACGGTGCACGGCCGCGGCATCCGCTGCTGCTCACGGGCTGACCCCTCAGCCGTGTTTCCATCCCCTCCTCGCCCACTGTAGGGAGGTTTTCCTCACAGTGGACACCGTGCTGTGCCCGTGCCTCGTCACGCACGTGGATCTTCTGGAGGGCGGGTGGGAGGTGGGACAGGACCTGCCTGGCAGGGAGAGCCCTCGCCTGCGCTTGGCCACGGTGTTGTGTTCCACTCCCAGATGCAGCTGCTGCGTTGCAAAGATAAGAGAAGGGATTGTGTGACAGTGAGGGCAGGAGGGCAGAGCAGCGACCGGCTCGGGGGGGAGAGTGGGCACCGAGGTGCCGGTGGGCGAGAGCAGCCCAGTGCCAGCACTGGACCAGTGCTCGGTGGGCAGAGGCAGCCTCACCGGCGGCAGGACGGTGTGTTCCAGGCACTGCCACCCCAGCAGAGCGGTGCCCCATTCCCATCCCGCGGGGTGCAGGCTCCCGGGAGAAATCAGGCGCTGCGTTGAGATAGATCCCGGTGCCGTTCATTGTGGGGGCTGCCGGGCAGAGCCCCTGGCGGGGCACGGATGGGGCTGGGAAGGAAAAAACCCATTGAAAAGCAGCCCTGCGGCCAGGGCGAAGGGGGCTGCAAATCCAAACCCCTCCTTCCACGGCACTGCAGGGATCAGTGCAAAGCCCAGAGTGTTTTGTGCTCGGCTTTGGCTTCGGCTGGTTCTGGGAAGGTCCCGATGGCAGCGGGTGCTCCCCCATCGCTGAGGGCACCAGGTGGCTTGGAGCCCCGTGCGCGTTTATTCTGCAGAAAGGGGAATCACCAGGTGTTTGGAAAACATCCCTTTTCCCCTCCCAGAGTTTGCCAATAATCTGGTGGATACAAACAGAAATATTTACTTCTCACCCCTGAACGTGATGGTTGGGGTAAGAATCGCTGACACAAACATCCGCAGAGCCCTGGGGAAGGGTTGACGTGACCTGACGGAGTGGGGGCTGCTCCCTTCCCGAGATGGGGGCTGTCAGACCGGCCTGAAGTCACCATTTTTCCACCTAATCTGACAAAAAATCGTTCTCTGTGTCGTGCTGCACATTGTAGGTTGTGTCTTTTTTAATCACGCTTCACGTGGTACACACGGTATCACGTACATCTTCGCGTGTGGAAAGCGTGTCCAAGGCTGGAGGCAGCAGCTCTGCTTCCATCAGCTCACAACAAGGAGGTTTCCTCTTTATTCTAGAGACATCATTAACAAATTTTTCCTCAGGAAGTGGCGTTAGTGTTGACCGTGGAGACATCAATCGAAGGAATTGAATCGTTTTGATTTCTTTCAAACACGGAGTTTATTTGGTAGCCCCGACCCAGCACCACGCGTCCTCCGCCCCGTTCAGCTTGTTTAAAACCCCGTTTATCCACCCCGGGGGTCGGTTCTGAGGCGAGAAGTGCTGGTTTTGGTTTTGGTTCTGCCACGGGCCAGCCCCAGTGGCACACGCTGCTGAGCCAGGGTCAGGAGCGTCCCCCGCGTCCCCAGCTCTTGGCGCCGGGGATGGGCTCGGGCGTAGCTGGTGTCAGACGGAGCGTCCCGCGGGGGGAAGCTGTGGTGGCCCCTCGTCAGCCCTCCGTCCTGGTACAGGACAAACACTCTGGGTTGCTGTTAGGAATAATTTTAGTTGTCGTGATTTTTCAGGAACAAAATATTTTTCTGCCTAGAATTTTTGTGGGTGTTTTGAGCAGCTTTGTGTGAAAACTGCAAAAAAGATGAAAGGCTGTTTTTTTCCTTTATTAAATTTAAATGAAAGCTGCTTTTAAGAAAGAAAGAAAAATAAAATCAAAGGTGTTCTCACAAATAGCACAGATCTGTTCATCAGCCGGTTTCTGTCGGAAACCATTGCAAAGTTTTAACACCTCCTCCCCTCCACCAGACCACCCCACCGGCCCAGCCGCACCCCGTCATCTTTAGCCTGGATTTATGCTCGGGCTCGACCCCAGCACCCCGGGACCTACACACGGAGCCTCCACCACGTCTGCCCCGTGTGCCGAGAGCCGTGGGGCAGCCTGCGACCCCCCGGGGGTCCCGCAAAGGGTCCTGCAGTGGGGGTCCAGCCCCCGCCCAGCCCTGATGGCACCTTGCATGGGGTGGGAGCCCCCAGGGTTAAGGTGGGGTGCACCCCTCGGCGCAGGGACGCAGGCTGGGCTCCCACAGCCCCGGGACTGGGCGCGGTGGAGGTTTAAAGCTGAGGAGCTGTCAGGGAGGTGCCCGCTACCTACCGGGCACAGCCGGGTGGCGTCGCTCGGGTCGCACCTTGGCTTTTCCTGCAGCAGGGAACAGGTTCTAAAGGTCTTCCCGGGTTGCCGTCGGGTTCATCATACAGCCTGTAATGCTGGGCGCGGAGGTGAGAAGATTAGATACGGTGCTGCTGGTGCCAGCTGGGCCCTGGCACCCACTCCTGTGCCCATCGTACCCTCTGGTGGGGCAGAGGTCTGACAGGGTGGTGGTGGGGAGGACTCATGGATCCCTAGCAGAGCGGGGGTCACTGCTCCTCGGGGTGGCTCCGAGAGGTAAATCTCAAACCCTTTGGATTTTGGGCACCCTCGACTCCCTCTCCTGCAGGAAGGGCTGGGGGCCGTTTGGTGACAGTGCCCTCACCCCACTGCCACTGGAGTGAAGAGAGCAGGGAGAGAGGTGTGTGGTCAGGAAATGGAGCCTGGCAGAAAACGAGGGTGTTGGCAAAGGTCAAAACCTCAGCAGGGCGTGGAGGCTCCACGTGAGGTCCCTTGCAGAGCACCATCAGCCAGGACAGCACGTCGTGGTGGCCCCTTTGCTCTGGATGCCCCGGCAGATGCAGGGTGCTGCGGGCAAACCCCGACCCCCTGCGCAGGGGCCGTTCTCGTGGACCAGACATCGGTTTTGTAGGCTGCTCTATTTGGGGTGACCAAGAGTCTCCTCTCCAGCGCTGCGCTTGGGGGTCTGCGGTGGTTGAGCCACAGCGGGCACCGGTGGAGGGGCTGGGTGGGACAGGAAGCGCCCGGGTGAAATCGAGGGGGTTAAAACAGCAAAGGGGAGGGAAAAGTGTCCAGAGGTGGATGGCTCTTCGGGTGTGACTGGGAGATCTGGAACCCAGCCAGAAATGTACCGGGGGATAGAGAGGCTGTTGGAGGGACCTGTCTGATGTGGAGGGGTTGGGGGGCTAAAAATGAAGCAAAAGAGGTAAATAGAGGTAGAATTAGTGAAAACTGTATTTAAAAAAGAAATCTATTTTAAATGCCTAAAGACTGGGTGGGCAAGGAGCTGGTGGAGGCTCTGGGGAGGTGGCCGGAGAGGCCAGCGTGGGCAGGAACCCAGGGTGGGCAGGGATGTGCTGGGGCAGAGCCTGACTCTTCCTGGCTGTATTGAGAAAGGCGGGAGGAGAAGAGAGATTGTACCGAGACAAAAAGCTCCCAGGAGTGGGAGGAGAAATGCTGAAAGAAACTCGAATTTCTCAATCCCATGAGGAGCCAGGACCGGAGTCGCTGCCGTGTCCTTCCCAGAGCATCGGAGGAGGGAGACGCGGATGAGGGACCGGGAGCGTGGGAGCAGATCCCACCAGTGTGTTGTTTGTCTCCACAGGAAAGGGGTGGGTGGGCGAGCGTCGCCATCGGCAAACGAGCCAGAGAGCACCTAAACCCGAGCTAAAGGGTCGGTTTAGCCCAGAGGAGGGTTCAGCTCCCAGCTGCATGGGCAGGGATGGCCCAGTCTGAGTGAAAACCTGCCAGGTACAGCCCTGGGAAGGGTCTGGACCCTCGAGCTGGGCAGGAGGAGGAGGAGGAGGAGTTGCTCCCGTGTTGCTACTGGGATTGGTAGTAAGGCACGTTTTAATTTACTTTCTGCCTTCCTGATCTGAGAGGTGGGATGGAGGGGTGTGCACACACAGACCAAGAGTTGTAGAAGGGGATTAGCTGGGGTGGAGCAGACCCTCCCCAGCAGCCTGTGACACGGCCCCAGCAGAAGGGTCTGCCCCGCCGGGCAGGAGCCTGAGGAAGCTGCAGAAACGGTGTGATACCACAAAACCTGGAGTGTTTTAAAAAATCCGTAAAAAAAGGGACCCGAGGCCACGGCACTGCTGTGCAGGAGCCCTTTTACAGAACCACTCGCCGCTCTTCCTCGGGATGGGTCTCGGTGCGTAGGGAAAGAGGTTCGGACTTTGTCCCGGAGAAGGGGCAGAGGAAGGGTGGGACGGGGTGAGCGCAGGCACTGTCCTCGTCAGAGCCGCGCTGTCGTGCCGGGTGTTGGTGAGGCACGGGCGGGCTCTGACACCTGAGGAAAGCCTTGTCATAGCACGTTGCTGCATAGAATTTTTTCCCTGAGAAATTGTGGATTTGCTGAAAAACGGGGTCATTAAATTTGTCATTGCTGGCGCAGTTGTTTGTCAGCAGCCAGGGAGAGGTGGGATGAGAAAGGGCTTAAAGGGCTGAACAGTGGGAGGGAGCAGTGACAGGGTCCCGGAGAGACATCAGCGATGCGACCCCTGGACAAGCGTCTTCGGTCTGTCTGACTCTGCGCCCAGTCACACCGTGGGGTGATTAACAGCTACCGAGCCGTTCGATTTGTGGGTGTGGAGAGAACGGCTGGTCTTGGATTGCAGGAGGAACCCGCCGAAGGAGCGTTGGGATGGTGGGCCTGGGGGCAGGAGAGGGGAAGAGGTCTGCGGGGCTGCGGTGGGAACGGGGGGTCAATTTAACCATCAGCCTAGCATCGTTTCCTCTTCGTGGGGTGGAGGATGGGGGAGAGTGGGATTTGCCCGGCTCCTCTCCTCACCCTCACCCTGCCAGCTCGCCGCTCAGGTCGCGTGTCCGTGCCCCACCTTCCCCGCTCAGTCTGCGTGTCTCCCTCGGGCAGAGGACAGGCACGGCCCACCCGTCATCCTCGGGCACGTCCCAGAGTTTACTGGTTTATTGGGGCATTCTCAAGGCAGTAAAGCTCGTCACAGGCTCCTTTTCCGCAGAGGGATGGAGTTCCCCTGTTAAAGCCTCTGGACAGCTCCTGGAGCCCCAGCCCCGTGCTCTGGCACTGGGACTGTTGTTTTGCCAGGACGGGCTGGCAGAATCCTCTCCTGCCCGTGCCCTGCTGCCCGTGGGTCTGCCCGGGGTACCCCATATCCCCGGCCCCGCAGGGGTGAGCCTTGGTACTGGCTCAGCCGGTTGTGTTTTGTCAGGACCAGGAGGGACGATGTGTTTGTGCTGATTTTCCTTCCTCTGCCCCTTCTCGTGCAGCTGAGGAGGGCCAGGGCTGAGCGGGTGCTGTGGGGCAGGTCCCCCCTGCTCCTGGCTGGGGCAGTGGAGGGTTCCTGCACGGGGATCTCCATGCTGGGACCGCTCAGGAGGCTCAGATCCCTGGACGGGTTTTGGTGCAGGTGCTGCACGAGCCTCTGCCCAGCGCCCGGCTGCTTTGGGTGCCTCAGCCCGGGGCGTGCGTCGCCTCTCCTCACCCGGGAGCGATTGCTCGCTGTGGGACTGGCCGTGGCAGGGCTGTGCTCAGCCGCGGGGCCAGACCTGAGGCCCCCCCAAGAGGCTTTGGCTTCTTGAGCAAGGCTGGGAGCGTCTCCCTGGGCGGGGAGCAGAGGTTTAGGCGATGCTCTGCACCCCGAGGGGTGTCAGGGGGTTTCCTGGGGGAGCTGAAATACGTGACCTGACCTCACTTGCCAGTGTGTTGGGAAATGGCGTTTCCAGCTGCTCTGCAAGACCAGGGAAGGCTGAACGGGGAAGTGAGAGCAGGAAGTGAAACAAAAGCATGGGTCCGGTCCCCACTTCCCTCCCGCAGTGTTTGTGCAGCTGTGGTGGCCTCGCGCTCCCCAGCAGCAGAGCTCCGCTCCGCGCCCGGTAAAGCGCAGCGAGGGCTGTGGGTGACGCGAGGCTTTCACCTTCCCTTCCCAGAGCATCCCCGGTGGGAACCCACCGTTTACTGTCTTCTGAAAGCCTTCGGTTCAGGGTGGTGGTTCTTAAAACACACCGGTGCTGGTCTCGGGAGCGTGTGGGAGCGTGTCCTTTCTTCAGCTTCCTCGTCTTGTGGTGCTTGTAACCGGGGCAGAGACCCGGCGCTGTGCCGGGGGTCCAGCCGACACCCCCCCAGTGCTGGGGACACGGGGGATGAGTGGGGTCCCACCTCGTGTCCCCTCTCCCCTTGCCCAGCTGGGGGCTGCCTGGGTCGTGCATCACCCTTGCGTGGTGCTTATGGGCACTGGCTGTGGGGAGCAGGAACTTGCCCCAGGAACTGGAGGAGGAGGCGTGTAGGCGTCCATCGTGCTGTGGAGGACTCCTTTGGAGAAGTGAGAACTGGGCTGGCAGAGTCACCCAGAGCATGGGGGAATAGAAACTGCACCAACCTGAGGAGGAAAACCCAGGACCAGAGCGAAAGCCCCCGCTGCTTCCCCGGGCGGAGCAGCGGGACCCCGGCCAGCGGAGTCGTCATTTCAGCCTCCCCGCTTCCAGCAGGAATCAGGTCAGCAGGAACCACCGCTCACCCCGGCCGACCCAGAGCCCCCCGGCCGGTGCCCGCTGGGGACCCAGCTCGGGGCGGGGCGCTGGCAGGCACACGGACGGGCATGCTGGGCACTGGGAATGGCTCCAGTCCTCCCAGACTGATGGGGACATGTAGGGGGGTGCGATGAGTCGGGCTGTTTGCCCCGGCACTGCCACCCCACGAGGGCAGCTGGGGGGGCAGTACCGGGCAGGGACCCCCAGGAGGGGGAAGAGGAGGAAGAGAAGGAGGAGAACCTGCCCTCACCCCGCAGCTGCAATGAGGTGGCCAGGCTGTGCCCTCCCCAGCAGCTCCCTCCTCTTCCTCCTCGTCTTCCTCCCCATCCTTCCTCCCACCCCTCCTCTTCCTCCTCCTCCCGCCGCCGCCCTCCCCCACTCCTCGCTTTGTTTCGCTGCCTCCACGCTCCCCCTCCCCCCCATCCTCTTCCTCCTCCTCCTCCTTCCATCCTCCTCCTCTCCATCTCCCCTCTGCCCGGTTCCGCAGGGTTTCTCAGAGGTGCAAGGGGCCGAAGCCACCCCCATCTCCCCTCCCCTCCATTGCTGGCCAGCGGACCCCCCAGACCCCCCCAAACTCCAGTCTCTCCCACTGGCTCCATACAGCCCAGTCTCCTTCCTGGCTGCCACTTGAAGGGATGCCCAGGCAGGCTGGGGTGCTCGGCTGGACCCTTCCTCCTGCCCGGGTGAGGGGAGCGGCCGGAGGGTGCTGGGGGCCATGGCCGGAGGGTGCTGGAGCCGCTGGTGCAGGGACCCGGCTGCAGCTCGGGGGCAGCAGCGTCCACACAGGCATTGGGGAGGATCCCCTTGATGGGGGTTCCTGCCGATGCCCCTCCAGTGAGGGTCCCCATCGCCTCCCCGGAGGGATGTGCACGCTGTGGTCTGGTTTTGGCAGTGCAGAGCTGGTGCCGTGCTCTCCAGGGAACCGACAAGGGCAGGCAGCTGCCCGTGGCTCTGCCCGCAGTAGTGCGTGGGCAGCGCCGAGGCTGGTGTGCTCTGGCCAGGGCTCCCATAACTGGCCTGGCTGGTGGGACACGGCATGGATGTCACGATGGGCTCAGGGCGGTCAGGCACTGCTGCTCCAGGCTCTGCATCCCTCCAGGACCCTGCCCCAGGCTCTCCGGGCAGGCTCAGGGCTGTCAGGCCGCCAGGCACGAGCATGAGCGTGTTCTCAAAGCGTTGTTTTAATCCTCACACCACGGAACACATGAACTCCCCTCTGGCTGCAGGGAGTGTTCTGGCAGCCCGTGTGCCTTCCCCCGGCTCCGCTGGCAGACCTGCCCGCGCCTTCACGTCCTCCTGCCTCTCGTTTCGCTCGGGTTTGCTCTTTCTGGTGTCTCCTCTCCCCGTTTCCCAGCCTGAATCACCGAGGAGCTGCGGCCACCAGCCCAAGGGGTCTGGGGATGGATGATGGAGCGGTGGTGGTGCCTGCCCCGCTCTCCCCCGAGCTTCGCTATCCCACATTCCAGGGTGTTCCTCGGGTTGTTGGACAGCTGCCCCCAAGGACCCCAAAGGGGCTGGTGCTGGTGGGGCAGGTGCCAGCTCCATCGCCTGGTGAGGAACCTGGCTCTACAGAAGGGACCGTCCCTCCCTGTGTCCTCCCCACACTGGTCACACCATTTTGGTGGGTCCCCATGCTCTGGTCTCCAGGCCAGTGGGTCCCAGAGACCACCAGAGCGCGAGGAGCTCCTGCTTTATCCCATGCTCAGGAGCAGAGCTGCCATCCCCAGGGTGCCCCACGCCTGGCACTGCCACAGACCTGGCACCGTGGCCCAGCAGCTGCCGGGTGATGCCAGCGGCGACCACCTGTAGACACAGTGTGAACGTGGGGTTTTCTGCTCATCGTCTTTTGACTTTTGCTGCTGAAGCTTTGTCCCCGCAAGATTGCTGCGGTCCCACGTATACCCAGTGGTGATGCCGTGGTGACCTCCTGGTGCTCCCCTGTGCTTGCGAACCGCTCCCTGCTCCTCCACCACAGGTCGTTTTTCCTCCTGGGTGAAGCTGGGTGGTGTCGACCTGACATCCGTGAGCAACCACCTGGCTTCCTTCCTGAAAATGGATGGAGGATGCTGCAGGACCCTGTCCGAGCCCTCCCGGGGGGCGGTGGGCATGTGCCTGAGTGGGCATAAACCAGATCTGGTCCATTCGCCCCAGTCAGTCCTGCTCTGACCCCGTCTGTGTCCTGCGCCTCTTCCCTGCATAACTGGGGCAATGGGGGAGGGAGAGGACTCAAACCTTCGCAGCTCGGTGGGGGCATTGGCTGCTGCTTGTCTGTGTTCGCACCAGGGCGACTGTGGCTGTACAGGGATTTTCACCAGTCGGTAGCCCTCGGACAAGTGACTCGGTGGCTCTCAGCAGGCTCTGCAGGTCCGTAGTGCTGGCGGGGGGGCGAGTAATGGAAACAAGCCACTTATAAAACCTGAAGAAATACTGCTGGAACCTGGCGTGTTTGCTGCGGGGACAGAACGGTGCTGCTGGAAGGTGTTAGAAAAGCAGAGGGGGGAGGAGGCACTTGCCATGGCGATGAGAGGGGGGCTGAGAGATGAGGGCACTGGGCCAGGCAGGGAAAAGCTGGAACCTGGCTGTCATGGGGTGGGAGAGGCCGGAGCAGTGAGAGGGCTCGTGGGGTACCAGCACAGCCTGTCCCAGACCAGCGCACCCGGACCCCGAGCCACCGCCTGCCCCTCAGCAGGGCTCAGGCCCCCATGGGTGAGTGTGCCAAAGGTTCCGGGGCTCCAGGTGGAGACTTGGCCGTGCTCTTGGGCTGGTGAGCCTGGCAGTTGGACCACGTTCTAGATGTTCTCTGTGAGGAGGGGCTGGGCTTTGGCCCCTTGAGCTCCCCGTGCCCCTTGCTGCCCTCCTGCCTGCTGGGGACGGTGATACGGGGAGGGGTGACAGCTGGAGCGAGCCCCTCACGGAGTGGCTGCATGGTGGCAGGGGTGCCCGGGGGCTAACGACCATGTCTCTCCCTCCCCAGCCATGACAGCATAAGCAGGTGGTGAGAGATGGATCGCTTCACCGAGTGCGGGACGCAGACGGACGCGGTGGTGGTTCTGTCCCTGGCGCAGGCTGCGGTTCTGGGCTTGGTGACCGAGAATGAGCTGCTCGGGGCCACTGTCAGCCCCGCCGGCTTCTTCCCGGGGCTGGGAGGGGAGCTGCCGGACGCCGACGCTGCGGCGGATCCTGGGGAGCCGGACGGCGAGGGGCAGGCACCCGGGGACGGGCAGGACGAGGACACCTCAGAGGCGGAGAAGCATGCCCGGAGGAGGAAGCGTCCGCCGGTGAGGCTGGTGCCCAAGGTCAAGTGCGAGAAGGCGGAGGACGAGGTGCTGTACGAGGTGTCGGTCCCTGGGGACGAGGAGGGCGAACAGCAGCACGGCCGCCCGCCCCAGGACCCCATCCAGGAGCAGTCGGTGCAGAGCAGCGCCGTGAAGATGATCGACCTCGGCGCCTTCGGCAGGAAGCCCCGGCGCCTGCGGCACCTGCGCCAGCACGCGCGGCACGAGCCGGAGGGCACGGACCGCCGCCTCGAGGACTCCGACCCGGCAGACGGCGGCACCGCAGGGGCCCTGCAGACCAAGTGCGTCTTCGAGGAGGGTGCCCCGTCCCCCAGCGAAGAGGAGGCCCCCGCGCCAGCATCCCCCGAGCCGGTGAAGAGCGAGCAGGGCTTTGCCTGGCAGGAGCCGGGGGAGCTGGAGGGGGAGGCAGCAGGTGCCACCAGCAACAAGAAGGCGCAGCTGGACCGGCTGGACATCAACGTGCAGATCGACGACTCGTACCTGGTCGAGGCGGGCGACCGGCAGAAGCGCTGGCAGTGCCGCATGTGCGAGAAGTCCTACACGTCCAAGTACAACCTGGTGACCCACATCCTGGGACACAACGGCATCAAGCCCCACTCCTGCCCGCACTGCAACAAGCTCTTCAAGCAGCCCAGCCACCTGCAGACCCACCTGCTGACCCACCAGGGCACGCGGCCCCACAAGTGCGGGGTGTGCAGCAAAGCCTTCACCCAGACCAGCCACCTCAAGCGGCACATGCTGCTGCACACCGACATCAAGCCCTACAGCTGCCGCTTCTGCGGCCGCGGCTTCGCCTACCCCAGCGAGCTGAAGGCGCACGAGGTGAAGCACGAGAGCGGCCGCTGCCACGTGTGCGTGGAGTGCGGGCTGGACTTCTCCACGCTCACCCAGCTGAAGCGGCACCTCGCCACGCACCAGGGCCCCACGCTCTACCAGTGCCTGGAGTGCAGCAAGTCCTTCCACTACCGCAGCCAGCTGCAGAACCACATGCTGAAGCACCAGAACGTGCGGCCCTTCGTCTGCACCGAGTGCGGGATGGAGTTCAGCCAGATCCACCACCTCAAGCAGCACTCGCTCACCCACAAGGTAGGGCGCGGGACGCGTCAAGCACCTGAGGGTGCTGCCCTTGCCGTGCCTGGAGGAGATGCGCCTGCTCTGGATGAGGGTGCTGCGGGAGAGGGGTGTCCCGGTGCCCCAGTCCTGGCCAGCACTGAGCTGGTGCAGGTGGGCAGAGGTGCCCACGATTGGCATTTGCTGGGGTCATTGATTAGTGGAAGGGCATCGTCATGGGCAGGGGCCGGGACTGCCCAGCCTCCTTCCTCCCTCAGGGTTTCCGTCCTCAGGGAGGTGGGGTCAAGGTGACTTGGAGGACCCTGGCCACACACTGCCGCAGCCCTTCAGTATTATTCTGAGGGTGAGCAGAGCTGGGTCTCAGAGCTGGCATTACAGTGCCCGTCCAGCCCATCACCCCATAGCCCATCACCTGCAGCCCACCTCCCACACGCTGCCAGGTGCGGGCAGCGCCCTCCAAGGGACCCGTGCCGGGTCGGCTGCAGAACACTGGCCACAGTCCCCAGCCAGCCCCTTCCCGAAGGTGCTGCTCTGTGGAGCTGCCCTTGCTGCTGGGTTGATGACTCCGTACTGGGTTTCCCAAGTGCTGCAAATGCATTTCCAGTGCCAGTGAGATGATGGTACCTGGGGGCGAGGCAGGATCCTGCCTGCTGCAGGTCCAGGCAGCAGGAACTGCCCCCGGGGCAGTGCAGGGATGGCCCCAGGCTCTCGGTAGTGCCCACTCTGCCCATGCAGAAGGGGCAGGGCGATGCTCTGAGGAAGGTGCATATGAGCTGATGAGGGTGAACCTTCCCCCAGCTCCTGCAGTCCAGCCCACTGGCAGTCCCCGACGTTCAGCTGGGCTCGAGGACCCCATCCATGCCGCTCGGGGAGCACAGGTCCCTGCTCTGCCCTGTGCCCACAGCTCTCCCAACCCCTCACAGGGTGTGAAGGAGTTCAAGTGTGAGGTGTGCGGGCGGGAGTTCACGCTGCAGGCCAACATGAAGCGGCACATGCTGATCCACACCAGTGTCCGTCCCTACCAGTGCCACATCTGCTTCAAGACCTTCGTGCAGAAGCAGACGCTCAAGACCCACATGATTGTGCACTCACCGGTGAAGCCCTTCAAATGCAAGGTACTGGCAGGGGTCCAGGGGTGTTTAGCAGGTCCAGGGGGGTTGGCACAGGCAGGAGAAACCCGCCGGGGCTGGGTTGAGTCCCCAGTCCCAGGAAAGCAGTTTTGCGATGCCTCCCTCTGTTCGCTCGGGCAAACAGCTCGACCAGATGTGTCTGCTCGGAGCTGCGCAGCAGGCAGGGCACGGGCACCACTAACGGGGAAGGAGCGTCAGCACCTCCCTGAGCAGGGCGAGACGTGCTGGAGCTCCCAGCAATACCAGGGGGGTAGGAAGGGGAAGCAGCTCCGTGACTCTTGGAAGATGGTGGGAGCAATGGGGGACCACCGGGGCGAGGTCTGCTTGGAAAAGCCCACGTCCCCGCGGCAGCCGTGGCTTTGCTGGGGATGGGGGTAGCAGGAGACCCCTCACTGACCGCAGAACCGCTGCCGCAGGTCTGTGGAAAGTCCTTCAACCGCATGTACAATCTGCTGGGCCACATGCACCTGCACGCCGGGAGCAAGCCCTTCAAGTGTCCCTACTGCTCCAGCAAGTTCAACCTGAAGGGCAACCTCAGCCGGCACATGAAGGTCAAGCACGGGGTGATGGACATCAGCCTGGACAGCCAAGGTGGGTGCAGGCTGGCTGCTGGGGTCTCTCCCAAGAGCTCCCGGCTGGGCCATGCCACAGCAGCTCTGGCAAGACCCTTTCGGTGAGCTCAGGGTCAGGGGACACCCGAGGGATGTTGTCCCACTTGTCCTGCCAGCACACTGCTGTGACACATGCTGTGTCCCCAGCCAAGCACCCGTCCCCCATGGAAAGGTACCAGGTGGGAGCTGGACTAAACTTAATAAACTTGGTACAAATACAGATAAATAAACTTCATAATGAAATAAGTCAAAATAAACAGCTCCTCAAGGAGCCACTGAGGCTTCGGCACGGGGCCAGGACAGTGCCCTCGGGTGCTGCGGTGACTGTGATCTTGGTCAAAGGGTTGTGCAGGATGGGAGGGGTAAATCCTGTGGCTTTTGCCCTGGCTGCCCCCTCTGCACCCACCCAAAGGCACCCTGGGGGGAACAGGGGATGCTCCTGCCCCAGGTTTTGGCACAGCATGAGTGCAGATTCTGAGTCCTGTGGCAGGACCCCCCTGCTGTGATGGAGCTGGAGACAAGCTCTGGCTGTTTCATCCCCTTGGTTTCCCCAGCAGCTTGATTCCCACCTCAGGCGCATCGTGGGGGTCCCAGCAGGATCCCCCATTCCTGCCCATTTCCTCCTCACCTCAGACCTGGCCGAGCCTCTGCTGGTGACTTGTCCCTGCTGCGGTGCATGGCTGTGGACCCCCGAGCCGAGAGCCCCCCATGGTGCCCAGCTCGAGCTCCTGGGGGGCTTTGGGCTCCAAACCTGAGCTGCCTGGGGAGGAGGGTGCTGCTGGCCCTGAGCGGTGTCTGTGTGCTGAATCCTAGATCCCATGATGGAGCTGGCCGGGGCTGACCATGCCGAGCTGGACGGGCAGCAGGAGATGGACGACTTCGAGGAGGAGAACTCTTATGGCTACGGTGGGATGGGCAACCCGCCGGACGAGCACGCCATGAAGGAGATGGCCTATTACAACATGTTGTAGCCGCAGCTGGAGGAGGCTGCTGGGGACTTTGCGTGGTGAAAGGAGCCGCTGCCGGCAGGCTGTGGCACCCAGCCAGACCCCCACCACTGCCCCGGAGAGGGGGGCTCCGGGTGAGCAGAGTGGAAGAGAAAACAGGGATGTCCATGTGCTGGGGGGTTTGGAGGTGGCACAGGGCAGTGGTCGCTGCTGCCAGACCCTGGCAGAGCCCCGTGGAGCTCTTGCCATCGCTGGATCCGTCCCTCCTTCCCCAGCATCCCAGAGAGGCTGCACCGAGCTGTGCCCGGCCGCCCACAGCCCCCCTGCCTGGCGCTGCCCTCCCCTTGCCTTGCTCCTGCCCCGGGCACGGGGGCAAGCCAGGACCGTGCCTCTGCCCTCCACTCGCCTGGACTCCTCGGAGCCACGGGCAGGGCGGGCATGTCCCAGAAGATGATGAGCGTTACTAATTATTCTACCTCCTGGGTGCTCCCCCCGCGCTGTGCAGGGGCTGCTCCCCCCAAGCACCCCGTGGGGCAGAAGCCCCTCTGCCCGCCAGAGGAGGTGGGCTCCGCTCTCGCTCTTGCCGGTCTCCCCATCCCACCTGCTCTGGCCCCGGCTGCGGGCTGGCACGGGCGAAGCGGCGGGGCGAGGCCACGGGACACACACAAAGCAGAATATTTTCTTACAGACTGAAAGCTCAGCGGCAGCAGCAGCTCGGTGCAGAGCCGCTGCGGCGAGCGGTGTTGACGGAGGGCGAGCCCAGCCCCACCGGAGCAAATGATGGTATTTTGAAAGTAATTTATTTTTTTCAGACGTGCCGCGTGGTTGGATTTATCTTTTCACTGAGTTCAGTTTCCTTCAACCAATGTGCTTTGTAAACCCGTGTAACCTGTGTGGTCTGTGCACGGGGGACTGCGGTGGTGCTGGGCGGGGGGCTGAGGACCGCAGGGGGAGGTCCTTCTGCCCGTGGGGCGGCAGAGCACGGGCAGGACCCTGCTAACGCACCGCAGCCGCTCTCCGCGCTGCCGGCACCCCTTCATCAACCCCCGTGCTGCTCCGGGGTGCAGGAAGAGGCTTTGGCTCGGGCAGCCTGGGGCGTGGGGGTCTGCCTCCTCCGCTCCCAGTGTTGGGTGGGGGGGCGGGGAGAAAGGAGATGAGGCAGCACTGGGACTACCCTCCCTGCTATGGGGCAGCACCCACAGCATCTCCCCCCGAGCGGGGTCCCAGCAGGCACCAGCAGCTCCTGGGAGGCTGCAGCAGGACCCAGGGTGCAGCCAGGCACTGGCACGGGGTCTGGGACCCCCGAGCTGACCCCTGCACACACTCTGTGGGCACAGGTCCCACCATGCTCCCTGGGGCTGGGCACCATCTGCCCCATCCCTGAAAGCCCCAAGGTGGCTCGGGGGGGGTGGCACCACTCATCCCTCCAGCAACCCCAGCAAGGCAGGGTGCCCCCCCAGCACCCCTGTGGGGCAGTGTCACCACCTCCCCACAGCTTCCTCGGCCCCCTTACCCACCCACCTGTGCTGGGTGAGGCCGAGCCAAGAGGGCTGGGGCCTTGGGCTCTGCCCCACAGGATGAGGTGGGGGGGTCTCATGCCAGTGGTGCCACATGGCTCCCTGGTGCGTCTCCCTCTCCGTGCCATAGACACAGCGCTCTGCAAAGCCCTATGGCCTGTCGGTTATTTTTTATCTCAGTTTGAAGAGCTATTTACCAAAAATTCTACATTCTTCCATTGCTGGCTGGCATCCCCCTGTGCCCCCCAGGCCATGCCACCACCACGACACGCGTGAGCCGGTGAGGTGTTTAATGGCTGCTGGCACCACGAGGTGGGGGGTACATGAGTCGGCGTGGGATGGACCCCCCAGCCCCACCCACCCCTAGAAAGGATTTAAAAACACTCGTAAGAAAACTGCTTATAAAAATTATTCAACTGTTTGTGAGCTGGACGTGGCGCTGGGTCCCCGTCCCTGTCCACGCGGGTGATGGCACTGGGTCCCCGTGACATGGGTGACAGCGGGGCTGGGTGCCCCCCACCCCACTACTGCTTGCCCAGGGCTTTGTCCAGGTTGTTCTTGATGGCGTCGAGGAAGTCGGTGGTGTTCACAAAGTGCTCGTTCAGCTTCACACTGCGGGGTACAGAGAGGGGCTGGAGGGGTCCTGCGGATGGGGCGGGGTGTCCCTGCACGCCCCCACCACGTGGGGCCAGCAGCACAGCCCTAAGCGCAGGACGTGGCCTCTGCCCAGCCGAGATGTAAATAGACACCCCGAGGCCCCAGGGACCGTCTGGAGGCCAGTGGCCACCCCACACGGCCAGCCTGCCCTCGTGGCAGGCGGCTGCCCCACCCCGTGAGCCACACGTACTTGGCGAGGCCGTGGATGCAGCCGGCGAGGTCCTTCGTCATCGTCCCGCTCTCCACGGTCTGGACACAGACCTTCTCCAGCGTCTGAGCGAACCTGGGGATGGGGACGGCCGCGTCACACGCGGTTCCAGCAACACCGGCACCCCGCCAGTGCCCCCCGTGCCACGGACCCCACCACGGGGTGCCCCCAGCCCACCCTGCTCACTTGATCAGGTCGGGGTTACTGTCTAGCTTGCCCCGGTGCTCCAGGCCACGCGTCCAGGCGAAGATGCTGGCGATGGGGTTCGTGCTGGTGGGTCGTCCCTGCATGGAAAGAGGGCTCAGCCGCCCGGCGCGGGCACCACACGCAGGCAACGTGCCGCAGGCAGAGCCCACTCACCTTCTGGTGCTCCCGGTAGTGGCGTGTGACAGTGCCGTGGGCCGCCTCGGCCTCGATGGTCTTCCCGTCCGGACACACAAGGACGGAGGTCATGAGCCCCAGGGAGCCGAAGCCTGCAGCAGGACAGGGGTCAGAGTGGCCCCGGGAGGGTGACCACGTGTTGCCCATCCCACATCACCCCTCCCACCACCCCACCTTGGGCCAGGATGTCCGACTGGACATCCCCATCGTAGTTCTTGCACGCCCAGACGAAGCCACCGCTGGACTTCAGCACCTGGGCGACCATGTCGTCAATGAGCCGGTGCTCATACCAGATCTTCAGCTTGTCAAACTCTGTCTTGTAGTGCCTGGGAACCCAGGGTGGGCATCAGCCATGCCCACCCCAGGCCGGGTCCCACTGCCAACACGTGGGCAATGGCGCCTGGAGCAGCTCTCCCCGCCCCAGCAGCCCGAGCTCCTCCAGGCCCGTACTTCTCGAAGATCTCCTGGAAGATGTCTTTGAAGCGCCCGTCGTAGGCCTTGAGGATGGTGTTCTTGGTGCTCATGTAGAGCGGCCACTTCTTCTGGATGGCGTACTGGAAGCAGCTGTGCGCGAAGCCGGAGATGGACTGCAAGGGAAGAGCAGGGATGCCCGTGGGACCCCCGTCCCACCAGCCTGGCCAGGTCCCCTGTGGGTGGCAGGTCATGCCTCCCCACGGGGACCCCGCCAGCTGCCCCTGGCCCACCCTGGTACCTCGTCGGTGTTGTACATGCCCATGCCCACGCCGCCGCTGGGGAAGTTGTACACCTCCCACTCCTTGACCCCGCTGCCGTCCTTCGGCGTGAAGACCATCTTGAACGTCCCGGACTTGCCCACTACGAAGTCGGTGGCTTTGTACTGCAAGGGGCAGGGTGGAGTGTCGGGGCGGGGTCTGTCTGGAGGCAGGCACCGCCGCAGGCAGCCACCGTTGCGCCGGGGCTCACCTGGTCGCCGTGGGCATGTCTGCCGATGGTGATGGGCTTGGTCCAACCGGGCACCAGGCGGGGGATGTTCTTGCAGATGATGGGCTCCCGGAAGACCGTCCCCCCCAGGATGTTTCGGATGGTGCCATTGGGGCTCTTCCACATCTTCTTCAGCTTGAACTCTGGGATGCGCAGAGGTGAGGCCCCCGAAGGACCCCCCCACCAGGCACAGCCCCAGTGGACACCTCAGGCCAGTGCCCAGGCCCTGCCAGCCCCCCCTCCAGCTCCTCTGTGCCGTGGGCCAGCCAAGGAGAGGGACAGCTGCACGGGCTGGTGACTGGCACCGTGCAGAGGACGGTCTGTCCCCAGCCCCACGCCTGCAGGGTCCCCGCAGCACCCCTGAGCACCCAGGGTGATGGGGGGGCACAGCACTGAGCACGGGGCCCCCAGGCCACTAGAAATCTGCACCAGTGGGGAGGGGCACCAGTGACCCTGAGGGGCCGGGCACACACTGGGGGGGTCAGCACCCTGCAGGGCTGCTGGCACCCCCCCCGGCCCCCTGCCCACCTTCCACCCTGGCTTCGTCCGGCGTGATGGTGGCACACTTCACAGCCACACTGTACTTCTGGGTGGCCAGCGCCGAGTCGATGGTGACCTGGTCGTCCGTCTTGTCCCGGTGCGGCAGACCCAGGTCAAAATACTTCAGCTGGACGTCCACGTTGGGCAGGATGAGCTGGGGGGGCCGGGAGAGTGTCACAACAGGGCAGGGGGACAGCGTGGGGTGCCTGGGGAGCAGCACTGTGCACCCTGGCACGGCCAGCCCTGGCACCCAGCCCTGGCTGCCTGCCCGGGACGGTCCCCCCTGCCTGGGACCTCCTCACTTCCAGGTCCTGCCGGAAGCTGCGGTGACCTCACCACCTGCTTCCTGCAGACTGACGGACGGATGGAGGACGGACAGAGGGCAGCGTGCAGGGACCGCCTGTCCCCCCGCACAGCACCCGCCAGCTCCCCCTGGGCGACACCCGCCTGCTCCCCAGGCAGGACCCCCTTACCTTCTCCTTGATGAAGGCCCAGATGATCCGCGTCATCTCATCTCCATCCATCTCCACCACCGGGTTGGCCACCTTGATCCGCTTGTCGGCATCTGGAAGGCATCGGCGGGGTGTTAGGGGTGCGCGCCCAGCCCCCACCGGCACCGGCCCCACAGCTCTGTGCCCCAGCGTGGGGCTGGGGGTCCCCCCATAGGCACCGGCTGGGTCTGGGTGACGGCCCTGCTCAGGACTGGGGGCAGATAGGGGTGCAAGCCCCACTGGGGTCTGGGCTGGTTCATGGCACCCACCCGGCTTGGGGCCGGGCTTGGGTGCTGCTCAGGGTGCAAACCCCACTGGCACCGGTCACACACCCCTCTCGGGGCGGGACCTGGGTACAAGGAGGGCTGCAAAACCCCCCATGGGACTGGGACTGGGGGCAAACCCCAGTCAGGGTGGGACCCGGGTGTGAGCTGGGGTGCAAGTCCCTCCACGGGACCCGGACCCGGAGCAAACCCCTCTGGGTGCCAAGCCCAGCTGGGGGTCCGGCTGCCAAACCCTATATGGGACTGGGACCAGGGGCAAACTCCCGGGGGGGGACCGGGTGACAAAACTCTACCTGGGACGGGGACCGGGAGCAAACCCTTCTGGGGGACAAATTGGGCTGCAGATCGGGCTGCAAAACCCCATGTGGAACCGGGACCGGGACAAACCCACCCCGGCCCGGGACAGGATCCGCGTGGCGAAACCCCCCGTGGAACCGGGACCAGGATCAAACCCTTCTGGGGGCCAGACTGGGCTGCAGACTGGGCGTTGAAACCCCGTGTGAGACCGGGGCCGGGCGCGAATTCCTCCGGGGTCAAAACGGGCACGTGCTGGAGAGCAAAACCCCCGCGGGACCGGCACCGGCACCGGCACCGGGAGCAAAGCCCTCCGGAACCAGATCCGCGTGGCAAAACCCCACGTGGACCCGGCATCACCCGGCCCAGGCCCCCCGCCGCGGGCCCGGGCCCGGGCGGCAAAGTCCCGCGGGAAGCCGTGACCGGCAGCACACCGCGGCCGCGGCCGGCTGTAGGGCGGGGGGGGCGGACCCCGCCGTCCCGGCGTGCAGCCCCCTCGCTCCGCTCGGGGCCGGTCAAGGCCCCTCCCCCAAATCCCCCCCCACTCACAGTGTCGGCGCTGCCCCACGGAGGCGGCGGGCAGGGGGCAGAGGGGCAGGCGGCTCAGCGCCGGGGCGGCGCGCAGGAACCGGGCGGCCATGGCGGGGCGCGACGGGGCGGACACGACGGGGCGAGCGGCGGTTCGCTCCGCCCCGGGGCGGTCCGGCCCCGGCCCCCCCACCCCGTGAGGCCCCGCGAAGGGCCCCGGGCAGTTGCTTCACCCCCCCCCATCCGCAAATCACCCCCGGAGGTGGGGGGGGCGCCCCACACAGGGTGGGTGCGGGGGAGCTGCCACTTGCTGGGTGCCAGGGCGCAGGGTGACCCGGGTGTCATCTTTCGCTGGGTGCTTGGGACCAGGCGGCAGGGTCGGTGTGCGAGGCACGGGGCAGGCGTCGTGTGTCCCCCCACTATGTGCATCCCAACCCCCCGGCTGTGCTGCGTGCGGGGAGCAGCAGGGTGCGGGGTGGTCCCCGTGAGTGCACGTCAGGGTCGGCGACACGCTGAGGCCGGGCTGTCCCGACACGGGACCCGAGGCAGGGCAGCCAGACCCAGCGGGACGGGGCAGCCGCCGCCATTCCCCCGGGGGGGACCTTCACCTCGCCTGACCATGGGGAGGGAGGGCGGGCGGTGCACCCCAGGGGCACCCCGAGGCCGTGCGCGGGGTCCAGGCAGGGTGCTGGGGTGGCCAGGAGGCTGCTCGGGCCAGGGTTGGTGTCCCTGTGCCCGGGCCAAGCCGACGGCTTTTTTTAGCTGCGGGACGGGCCGATCCCGCTGCGGGACGAAGAACAGAGCCGGGGGGCCGGGGGGGCCGGGGCGGGCGCGCTGACGTCTGCCCGGCTTTAACATTAACCAGGGCAGCAGCCTGCGGGGCCGCCGGCCGGGGGGGCCGAGCAGCGCCCACCGCTCGGGGCAGCGCCGGGCCCTTGGGCGTCCCCGCGCCCCGTCCCGCAGGGCCAGCGCTGCGGCAGGGACGTGGGTGGCGCTGCCCCCCCGGCGCGGCGCTGCCCCCCCAGCTGTGCCCGGCCGCAGCGCTGCCCCCCCCGGCTGCCGTCGCCCCGGCCGCGCGGTCAGAGACGCCCAGTGACCGCGGCTCTCGTAGGGACGAGGTCACGCCAGCGCGGCGGCCGTTCCCCGCGGAGCAGCCATGTGGCACCGTCACGGGGAAGGGACAAAGAAGTCCATCCCTGGCCGGAGCCCAGTCCACACGCCCCAGGCTGCGGCCAAACCAGCTTCCCCCGAGCGCGGCCGGCGCTGGGAGGGTCCCCGGGGGCTGGCAGGGCTGGCTGCATGGCCTTCGGGCAGCGACATGTCCCGGGGGGCGGGGGGGGGGGGCTCGGTGGGGGTTGGGGGCACCGAGAGCTCAGCCAGAGAATGAGGGAGGAGCTGGAGGGGGGTCTGTCCGGTGCACCGCTGCCCCGTGTCTGCCCGTGGGAGGGGGCACCAGCGAGTGCCAAGGGGGCAATGCCTGGTGTTTCCTGGTGCAGTCGATGCTGTCCCCAAACACGGACCGCCCTCGCCGGCACCGTCTGCGGCCTCCCCTCGGGCAGCGGTCTGCCAGGGGCTGCGGAGTGGGCATCGGATGGCCTAGGCTGTGGGGTAGAGGCACAGCCCCTACCAGCATCCGCACGCCACTCCCCCTCCCCAAAGCCCAGCTGGGCCGGGGGTGCACGGAGCAGGCGGTGCCCGGGGGTCACGGCCAGCGAGGTGGCACCGGGGACAGAGTCAGGCGGGTGGCTGAGGGGCTCGGCAGCCCTGGGTGGGCAGATGGCAGTTCTCGGGGACGGGATGGAAACCACACGCTGCACGGGCAGGCTGGAAGGGTGTTCTGGGGACGGGGGTGTGGGGCCACAGCTGGCCGGGCCCCTGACTGGGACCCTGCCTGGGACCCGGCCCGGCCCAGCGCCCGCCGGCAGGTCGGTGCCCACGATGCTGGCTCTAGGGGAGCGCTGGCACTGCTGCCACAGCTCTGCTCCAGGGCTGGGGGTCTCTGCCAGTTGGACTCCCATGCTGGAGCACGGCTGTGTGTCCTACCCAGCTCAGACCCCCGCCTCACTCACCCCTCTGCACCCGGGGCACGGCTGTCCCCCGCCCCGCCCACCCCTGCCACCCCTGCCGGGGCCATGGGCCCCACTGCCCGGTTCCCTTCGCACCCCCGGGCTTCCCCGCAGCCCTGGTCAGCAGCCGCCAGCTCTGAGCGCATCCCCGTGGGGACACCGGGAGCCGTGGGCTACCCCAAACCGCAGGGAGCCGCGGGCACCGCGAGATGCCCAGGGTAACCCCAAAACGCCCGGAGCCGGGCATCACCCCGAGAGACCGGGAGCCACGTGCACAAGCACCGGGTGTCCCCGCAGCCGCCCCGCAGCACCCCATCCCTGAGGGGTCTGGCCCGGGACAGGCCCCGCTCCCTGCCAGCCCCTGGCCGAGCGGAGGGGGACAGCCCCAGCCTTGCCTGGGGGCGCCGGTGGGTCCTGGCGGGGGGGCAGCACCAGGCCGGGGCCAGCACCCTCCCGGGGCGGGGGACGGCCCGGCCGGCCTCCACCGGGACTCCCCCTCCCCTGAGGCTGAGCTAGGGCCCCCCCCAGCTCACGCACCCCAGAACTGGGGCTGATCCCTCCCGAGACAAGAGCGGGGCCGGGGCTGGTGGCGGAGCGGGAGGGAGCCCGGCGGCGGCGGCGGGGCCGGCCGGGCGGGGCGGCCCTTTGTTACGAGCGGCGGCGGAGCGGGCGGAGCCGCGGGCGGGGACCCCGGGGCCGCCCCCGCTGCCGGCGGGACCCGCCGCACCCGCCGCCGAGCCGGTGAGCAGCGGGCAGGCGGGGCGGGGGGCACCGGGCACGGCGAGGGGGGGCGGGCGTGTGCGAGGGGGTGTGCTCGGTTCCCGGGAGGGTTCGTGTGCGGGTGTGCGGCGTGCGGGGTGTGCGGGGGGTTCAAGGATGGGCAGTGGGTGCGGGGGCCGTGCAGGGGGTGCGGGGTGTCCGGGGGGTGCAGGGAGTTCGGGGGGGGGGGGCGGGGGCGTGCCCGTGTGCGCGTGCACGGGGGCTGTGCAAGGGTCTGGGCGTGCACGTGCACGGGGCACCCCGAGGGAACGTGTGGGCAGGGGGTGGCGAGGGCCTGGGGGTGCGTGTGTGCGTGTGTACAGGCGTGCGTATGTGCGTGTCTGTGTGTGCACACGTGTGTGCGTGTGCCTGTGCTTATGTACATGCGTGCGTATGTGTGTGTCTGTGCACACGTGTGTGCATGTGCCTGTGCTTATGTACATGCGTGCGTATGTGTGTGTCTGTATGTGCACACGTGTGTGCGTGTGCCTGTGCTTGTGTACCTGCGTGCGTATGTGCGTGTCTGTATGTGCACACGTGTGTGCGTGCGCAGAGTGCAGGGGATGTGGGGCTGGCAGCCCACCTGCAGCGTGGGGCTGTCCCCACGGGGTGTTTCCAGGAGGGTCTTTGCCATGTCGGGGGGTGTTGTGCAGCCCATCAGCTGCCCTGCGTGTGTTGACACGCGTGTCGGCTGCATATCACGCACGGTGCCTGGCCGAGGGTACGGCAGCGTACGGCAGCGCACGGGATGGGTGTTACAGGCTGCTCGTGGGGAGGTGTGTGTGCACGCTTCATGTCAGGCGTGAGGCACACGTGTCCCATGTGGATGTGCCCTGGGCACGCGTGCTGCCTGTCCCAGGCATGCGAGATGAAGCTGTGAGTTGCCAAAGCAGCCCTTGGGCCTGGGGACATGGGAGAGTTGGGGCTGTGCGGGCTGTGGGGTCTCCCCGC
The DNA here is from genome assembly GCA_009769605.1 of Bucorvus abyssinicus. Lineage (NCBI taxonomy): Eukaryota > Metazoa > Chordata > Aves > Bucerotiformes > Bucorvidae > Bucorvus > Bucorvus abyssinicus. The sequence continues at coordinate 22,153,362 of CM020038.1, forward strand.
TGGTCCCCAGTGTCTGCTCCAGCTGGTGCGGGGTCTGGCACCCTGACCCCCCGCCAGGCAGCACCACAGCGACGGTGCCAATGGACCAAGGGTGCAACTGGGCTGAGGAGACCGGCACTGGTTTGAGCTCTGTGGGGCCAGGGATGACTGGGAAGGGGTCGCACGTCCCTGAGTAGGGACCCCCACCCCCATTCCTGCACCCTGGGGTGCAGAAGCGCCTGCGCTTGGCCCACCTCATCCCTGCCCTCCGCAGGGTGCTCCCTATCTCTGCTTCGCCCTGTGCCAGGGGTGCCCAGGGCAGCACCCTGTGTGTCCTGCAGCCTCCCAGGCAGGCAGCGTGGGGGCAGGCAGCGTGGGTGCAGGTGCAGGCAGGCACTGGCACTGAGGCGGGGAGAGCCAGAACCCAGGGATACCCTATAGCGCTCAGAGCTGATGCTGTCCGTGGCGCAGGACCGTGGAGCTGGGAGCGATGGGAGCGATGGGAGCGATGGGAGCGATGGGAGCGATGGGACAGGTGCGTTTTGTGCGGTGTCTCGTGAGTTGGGTCCAGGCCCCCCCTGCCCAGCGTGAAGGGGATGCTGTGGGGCAGCATGGGGCTGGCTGTGTGCTGCCGTGGGACAGGCACCGGTACCCCAGCCGGGTGGTCCTGGCAGCAGGGTCAGAGCTGGCTGGAGGGCAGTGGGGCAGCCAGGCCTTGTGTGGCCATGGAGGGGCACAGAGCAGGGCTGTGGTCCCATGGGTGGCCCTTGGCTCGGACAGGGTGCCCACAGGATGGGGAGGCTGCCCTGGGGCCCTGTGAGGAGCCCCGCGGTGCCCCACCTGGCCAGCCATGCCCTTCAATGGGGCCAGCACCCAGCTTTGCCCTCCTGCCCCTTCGCCCTGTCCCGAGTGCGGCCTCTCCCACGGGGCCGCGGCTGCCAGGGTGCTGCAGAGCAGAGCCGGCGTGTCCGCAGCTGCACCCGCAGAGGCATCCCCGGCTCCGGTGGGACACGCGGCATCCCCTGAGCCGCTGGCGCTGAGCAGCTGGGTCGGAGCATCTGCGCGTGAATCAGCAGGGCCAGGAGCCTGCGCGGCTGCAGGTGCCTGTGCCGAGGGCCGGGGGGGCTCGGGGGACGCGTGGGGTTGTCTGGCAACTTCCAGGAGAGAGCCGAGCCGGGGGCGTGCATGCGAGCCCGGCAGAGGCGGCTGGGGACGAAGAGCCCGAGCGTGTGGGCTGTGTGCGAGCTGCGAGCACATCTGCGAGCAGGGGACGTGCCTGCACTGCTGCCTGCGCTGCTGCCTGCACCACTGCTCATTCTGCTGCCCGCGCTGCTGCCTGCACTGCTGCCCATGCTGCTGCCTGTGCTGCTGCCTGTCCTGCTGCCTGCACTGCTGCCCATGCTGCTGCCTGCACTTCTGCCTGCACCGCTGCCTGTGCAGCCCTGTCCCTGCTCCTCGCAGGTGGCAGCGCCCAACTCCGCAGCCACCTTCCCAGGCACCCACCGCCCGCTGGAGGACAGTGGCGGGCGCTGGCGTGGGAACATGGTGCAGAAACCGCCGCCCCACCTGCCTGGTGACCCCAGGCCACAGGTTTTGGTGCTGCCGGGGCCCCACGGCACCCCGAGCGGTTTCCCCATCGCCACAACCGCTGTTGCGGCGGAGGACGAGCTGGGACGGTGGCCACGCGTGTGCGTACAGGTCCCCGCCGAGCTGCGCCGGGCCGCCGCGCCTGCGCGGGTGCACGGGCAGGGCAGGGTGCTGCTGGGTGCCCCTGGCGCTGCCCCGCGCTGGCAGGGCTGCGTGGGCAGGCAGAGGAGATAAATGGGAGTTTGTCGTAAACAGGCATGGCTGCCAGCAGTGGCGGAGGCTGCGCTTAAAGGCGCAGGCTCTGGCCTTGCTCCGCTGCCTGCTCGCTGCCCGGTCTGGGCCAGGCACCCTGCCCGCCCTGCCCTGCCCTGCCCCCCCGGAGCAGCTGGCCTCCCCACGGGGGTCCCGTCGCTGCGTGCCGTCACACCAGGGTGTTGGCACGACGCTCCCCTGGCCACACGCAGGCGATGGACAGGTCCCCAGACCCCCCCGGGGACCCCCGCGGTGCCTAGGGCCATGGCTGCAGGGGGTGAGTGTCTGCTCCCACCCCACGCAGGGTGACGTGCCCAGCCCAGCCGGGTGACGCAGAGCCCTGTCCCGACGGCTGTGGCGCTTCCTGGGCAAAGGGTGCTGATAAGGCAGGTGGGGTGGAGCTGGTGCGGCTGTCCCCGGCCCAGGAAGGGACGTCGGCCACCGGCGAGTGCAGCGGGAGCAGGAAGGGAGCCGAGCCCAGGAGGGTGGCAGGGGGACCACCGGCCCTCTGGGCCAGGTAGGGCCTGGGCAGCGGGCACCGTGCGGCAGTGCTGAGCGGGCAGAACGTGGGAGCGTGGGCACGGCCATCCCGGGAGTGCGGGGGGCTCATGGGGGCCCCGCCGGTGGGGTGGCGGTGGCCTGGAGTGCCAGTGCCGGGCCTGGCCAAGCAGGGTGGTGTGGAGCTCTACCCTGCGTGGGGAGGGCAGCAGCGGGCAGCCCCAGCCCCAGGAGAGGCCCTTTCCTCCGTTGCCATGGCAAACGAAGCTGCTGTCATTAATAACACGTTGCCAAGGCAACTGCTGGACAAGCGGCCGGTCCTCGGGGGTCTGCGTGTGCTTCTGCGGGGGGCTGCGAGCCCTCCCCACACCCAGGCCAGGGCGCAGATCCCACCGTGGGGCCGGGCAGTGGGTCCTGCCCCGCACGGCCTGCTCGGTGACCTGCCCATGCCACCCGGCCCCCGCCATGGCCCCGCCAGGACCACGCTCATACTCAAGACCCAGGGCCAGGCCATCGGGGCTGGCAGGGACGTGTCCCCTGCCCATGGGTGCTGCCCTGTGTGGACACCGGTGCCGGCGAGCTTTGCCCCGTGGGGTGGAGTGGCACCAGCATCCCGCTGCCGGACTGGGCTGTGGGAGCCGGTCGGTCCCCCCGGGAGGGCAGGGTTGGGGTTAGGGTTGGGGTTAGGGCTGAGGTTAGGGGCCACAGCCCCTGGCAGAGACCACAGCCCGCTGCAGGCAGGATGGACAGACAGCCAGGGAGAGCCTCTGCAGAGAGCGGAGACGGAGCAGGACTTGAGCCGAGGGGCTCCGGGAGCAGCAGCCTTGGGGCTGTGTCCCCAGGACAGACACCCCCGGGACAGACACCCCTGGGACAGACGTCCCCAGACAGACATCCCCGGGACAGACATCCCGGGATCCCGGGCCAACCGGTCCTCCCTGCTGCAGGGGGAAGACTGGGGTAGCGGGGGTGACCCCCGGCTGCTGTCGGTGCCGGAGGCAAGGCACCGGCCCCGCCGCGCCCCGTGGCTGGGCGGGAGGGGCCGGGCAGCACCGGGAGTCCCGGGAGCGGGTCCCGCCGAGGCGGGGCGGGGGCGGTCTCGGCGGGGGAAGCGGCCGCCTCCTCGTCCGGAGTGCCTGCCTCTCCCGGGGCACGGGCAGGGCTCGGCGCAGCCCGGCTCGGCTCGGCACGGTACGGCTGGGCTGGGCTGGGCTCCGCGCGTCGCCGCCCCCTCCCGCCCCGGTGCCTGATACGGGCGGGCAGCCCCGGGGCCGGGGCGGCGAGGGGCGGCGCCGGGCCGTTCCGAGCCGTACCGAGCCGCTGAGCCCCTCTCTCCCCGCAGGTCTGCAGCGCCCGGGAGGCTTCGCGGGAGGCGGCGGAGGCCCAGCCCGGCTCGGCGCGGCCCGGGATGGCGGCGCGGCCGGGGCTGCCCGTCCCCGTGCTCTCGGTGCTGTCGGTGCTGCCGGTGCTGCTGCTCTCAGCGGCGCAGGAGCCGGTCCCGCGGGTCAGCCTGCCCTACGGTGAGTGTCTGCTGCGGGGGGCTCCGGCGGGTCGCCTCCCACACCCCCCGCCCCGGGGTTGAGCATCCCGCGCCCCTCGCCCCGGGCTCTCCCCCGCGGGTCCCCAACGGGAAACGCCTTGTGCCAGACGGCCGCCAGGGCCGGGGCCGCACAGCACCCTCCCTGCCAGCCCGGCAAGCTGGGGCTCGTGTCCCGCCGTGGGGCTGGAACTGGGGTGGCCGCACCCCCCGGGGACGCAGGGACAGGGCAGAGCCCCCGGGGCTGGTCGGGGTGCGAAGAGGCGGGTGTCCCCGGGTCAGGACCCGCAGCAAGGGTTCGAGCAGGTCTGGGGCACCCAGGGGTGCTCGTGTCCCCATGTGGCAGCCACGTCCTCCGCGAGCGTGGGATGGGGCGAGATGGCCCTGGGGGCTCTGCCTGCTCTGCTCGTTTGGTGCCGGTGGGACCCCTCCCCTCCCAGCCGTGCCCCTGGGGCGCTGCTGTGCCCACCCCCAGGCTGCTCAGCGACCCCCATCAGCGACATGGCCCCAGCAGGGCTGGGGAAGGACAACCGGGAGAGCCCCTCGCAAGTGGGGGTCCTGGTCTGCAGACCCCTCTCACCCCACAGAGACCCCCCCAGCAGCTGGCAGGGGGTGGGGGGGGCGCAGCCAGGCTCGCTCCGCGGGCAGCTCGGGCTCGGCACCGGCAGCTGCTGGGCTCAGCTCCATCATCCGGCGCTGGGGCTGTGGCGCGGTGGGGGCTTCCCGCTCGTGTGTCTGGGCTGGCTGCGCTGCCAGGAGAAGGTGGCTAAATCCAGCTGCTGCTGGCCAGCAGAGCCTGTCCCGAGCTGGCCACCGGCTGGGCAGCCGTTGTGAGGGGAGGGTGCCGTGGTTTGGGCCGGGCGGCTCTGGCAGCGAGGCGCGGGCAGCTGGGAGCACTCCCTGGCTGTGGTTCATCTGCGTGGACGTGGCCCAGCCATGTGCTCCCGTGACTGCTGGCCATGGTCGTGGTGGCACCAGTGGATCTGGGACCTGCAAGCTGGACGGGAGGGCCGGGATCAGCGGGACGGCCCAGCTCGGCGTCGTGCCACGCTGTGCCACACCGCGTCGAGCCGCACTGCCCGGCCCTGCCTGCACAAACTGGTTCTGGTTGAGCTCTGCCCACCTGTGGGGGCTGCTCGGGCTGCGGGGGCTGCACTCCGGAGCAGTACCCGGCGGTCCCAATCCGGACCCCATTGCTGCCATGGGGAGCTGGGCGGGGGGCACAGCAGTGGGTCCTGGGGAGCGCGGCTGCATGGGGCTTGGGGTCGGTGGAAGGGAGGAGCTGGTGAGCTGGAAGCACTGGATGTGCCTCCAGCAGGTTTGTCTGGAAGAAGCAGGTCTTGTCCTAACAGGTCTCCTGGCAGCCAGCACGGGCTCCGGCAGCTCCCTGTGCTGGGGCAGCTCTGCAGGGTGCAGGGGCCCGTGCTGCCCCACCGCTGCGGCGCTGGGCCGTGCCCGCCGCTGGTGCTGGGGCACAGGACCCCTCGCAAGAGGATGCCCCAGGGGGTCAGCATCCCTCCCACTGCACTGATGCAGGAGAGCTGGGTGGGTGCTGGGCCAGGGGCCAGCTGAGCGCCCGGGGATGGGGCAGATGCCCCTGTCCCAGCCAGGGCTTTTGGAGTGACCAGGGATGGGGAGAGGAGCAGGGTCCAGCCCCACAGCACCTCCGGCACCGCAGCACCTCGAGCAGTGGTTTGCACCGCGTGGGGACTCTCGGGTGTCCCAGGGCCAACCTGCAGGGCTCTGAGAGCGGACAGAGGGTTGGGGCAGGTTGGAGCGTCCCTGGGGCTCAGGGTGTCAGGGGTGAGGGAGTTGGCAGTGTGAGTCAGCCCGACGTGTCCCGCTGGCACAGCCGGGCCCATCTGATTCAGAGCAGCTGCGGGAGAGGAAGGGCTTCCGGGGCCAGGCCACCCCCGCAGGACGGGCGCTCTGTGACTCAGGCTCTGCCCCGGCGTCCAGCACTGCAGCCACTGGGGCTGCTGAGGGGCAGCTGGTCCTGGCACCCATCTGCACCCACTGCACCCACTGCACTGGTCTGCAAGCTGGGGCTTCTGGCAGGGCTGGGCAGGGCTGAGCGGGGGGATGTGTGTGGCCAGGCGAGCACAGACATGGCCACAGTGCCCAGCGCCCTGGGGCTGGGATGAGCCGGTGGCTAGTGCTGGCAGCAGTGCGGGGGCTGCCCTTGGGGGCCATCGCAGGCAGCCGTGCTCGGTTCACCGCGGCGCTGCCAACCGCGAGAGGAGAGCCAGATCCAGCTCTGGCAGCTCCGTGAGATGCGAGGCCGGAGCAGAGGGTCCAGGAACAAGCCGTGGCACAGGGGCTCCGGGGGGTCGGGTGCTGATGCCCATCTCTCTCCCTCCCCAGACTCGGCTGAGCGGGTCGTGCAGCAGTTCGAGGTGCCCGGCATCACCAACTACACGGCACTGCTGCTGAGCCTGGACGGCAGCACGCTCTACCTGGGGGCACGTGAGATGCTCCTCGCCGTCAACACCAGCCACTTCCAGGCCGGGGCACTGGCTCTCAGGGTGAGGGTCTGTGCAGTCCCCAGGGAAGGACAGGGCCACCAAGCCAGCTCCAGTGCAGGGGTCACCTCCCTGGTGCTTCCCAGCAGTGCTCGGGGTCTGTGGAAGCCACCGCGCGTTCGGGAGCTGGTTGGGTCAGCACGGAGGTGGCTGCCCCAGCCGTCTGGGGCACAGCCAGCGGCTGCCTCGCTGGCCAGATGGGGAGGATATTGATCCTGGGGGAGGTGAGCCCTGCCAGCCTGAGGAGAGGGTGACAGGGGCTCCCAGTGACTGTCCCCTCTCCACAGCTGCTGTGGAGCGCGGATGAGGAGAAGAAGAGGCAGTGTGTGTTCAAGGGCAAGGACCCCCAGGTGAGCCCCACTGCCGGCGGGTGTCCGGGTGCCACAGCCGGAGCAGGCAGTGCCCTGTGCCAGGGCACGGGTGGGTGGGAGGGCTGAGACCGGTCCTCTGGCCCCTGCAGAGAGACTGTCACAACTACATCAAGATGCTGCTGCAGCTGAACAGCACCCACCTCTACACCTGCGGGACCTGCGCCTTCAGCCCGGCCTGCGCCTACATCGTGAGCATGGGGAGCAGGGCCAGGGGTCCTGCCGGGGATGGGACCCCTGCAGCGGGGGTCCTGGGCGCTGGTGGTGCTGCCGGCTCACAGCCTGGTCCCATTGCAGAACGTGCAGCACTTCAGCCTTGAGCGGGACGCGTCGGGGAAGGTGCTGCTGGAGGACGGGAAGGGTCGGTGCCCCTTCGACCCCGAGTACCGCTCCACGGCCGTCATGGTTGGTAAGGCTCACCGACTCGGGACCCTCGCCCTCTCAGCAGCGCCCTGGCTGCTCAGCCGGGCTGAGCTGTGGCCAGGCGGGCACGGACCCCGACCGGGGAGCGGGTCTGTGCCGGGCGGCGTGTGCTGGGTCCCAGCGGGAGTGTCTTTTTGGCAGACGGCGAGCTCTACGCTGGGACCGTCAGCAACTTCCAGGGCAACGAGCCGACCATCTACCGCAGCCAGGAAAGCCGCATCGCCCTCAAGACGGAGAACTCACTCAACTGGCTGCAGGGTCAGAGCAGGGGCTGGCGTGGCGGGTCAGGGTCTGCGTGCCCTGGGATGGGGCCGGCCCCGCAGCGGGGCAATGCTGAGGATGCCCGTGTCCCCAGACCCAGTCTTCGTGGGCTCAGCCTACCTGCGGGAGAGCCTGCCTGCCGGCAACCCCGAGGGCGACGACGACAAGGTCTACTTCTTCTTCAGCGAGACCGGCAAGGAGTTCGACTACTTTGAGAATACCATCGTCTCCCGCATCGCACGTGTGTGCAAGGTGGGCAGCGGGTCTGCGTGCGGGGGTGTCACACACTGCTGGGGTTGTAGGGGGAGGATATGGGACCACTCTGCACATCCCTGTCCCCAGGTTCCTGGGCACCCCAGGAGGGGACCAGCACCCGTGGGAGACCCCTCTGGGGCAGTTACGGCTCCGAAGTGCGCAGCACAGAGCTGCGGCTCCAGCTCGCTGGCCCGATTGGTGGCAGCGACCCTTCCCCATCTCCTCTGCCCCGTCGCGAGAGGGGACACAAGCCTTGTCCTCCTCTTGGGTCGTGTTTCCTGTCCCCCCATGCTTCGGGCACTGCTTCGCTTGTTCCTCCCCGCACCGGGGCCTCGGCACTGTTCATGGATGGACGGACTCCCCGCTCGTCTCGCCCAGCCCCATGGGCTCCCCGCTGCCGGGACACCGCACCCTGACCCGCTGTGCCGGCCGCGCAGGGGGACCAGGGTGGGGAGCGTGTGCTGCAGCGGCGCTGGACAACTTTCCTGAAGGCACAGCTGCTCTGCTCGCACCCCGAGGACGGCTTCCCCTTCAACGTGCTGCAGGACGTCTTCGTGCTCACGCCGGGAGAGCTGCGCTGGAGGGAGACGCTCTTCTACGGAGTCTTCACCTCGCAGTGGTGAGCAGCGGCTGGGGAAGCCAGGAGCCGGGGGGGTGGGGGGCGGCTCTGGCCACATCGGGTTCCCAGGTCTGGGGCGGGGGGCTCGGCCGGTGCCTGATCTTGCTGCGGGCTTTGCATCTCCCCTGCCAGGAACAAGGGTGGCCTGGGCAGCTCGGCCGTGTGCGCCTTCCCCATGCGCAGCGTGCAGCGAGCCTTCGGCGGGCTCTACAAGGAGGTGAACCGCGAGACACAGCAGTGGTACACAGACACCAGCCCCGTGCCGGAGCCCCGGCCGGGCATGGTAGGTGCCTCCTCAGTGCTTGCCTGGTGCTCGACATGGGGCAGCCCCTCACACTCTCTCGGTCACCCCAGCCACCCACCCACCCACCCATTGCCCCGTGCCCTGGTTGAGCCCCTTCCTCTCTCCCCAGTGTGTCACCAGCCACACACGGCACCTGAAGATCAACTCATCACTCCAGATGCCGGACCGGGTGCTGAACTTCATCAAGGACCACTTCCTGATGGACAGCCCTGTGCGCAGCCAGCCACTGCTGCTCCAGAGCCACCTGCGCTACCAGCAGATCGGCGTCCACCGCGCCCAGGGCCTCCACGGCACCTACGATGTCCTCTTCCTGGGCACGGGTGGGTGCAGCCACAGGGTGCCGACGGGGCAGGCGCCAATGCGTCACGAGCCCCCGGCCCCGCTCAACCCGGCCCTTTTGCCTTCGCAGATGACGGCCGGTTGCACAAGGCCGTGCGTGTGAACCATGGGGTGCACATCATCGAGGAGATCCGCCTCTTCCCTGCCGGCCAGCCCATTCTCCAGCTGCTGCTGGACCAGGATCAGGCAGGAACCGGGCTCGGGAGCACCGGGGCTGGGGCAAGGAGGGGGATGCTGTGGGCTCAGCCCACGTCGGGCAGGTCCTGTTCGTGGGCTGGGCTGTGCAGGAGCTGACCCTGCTACATGGCTCCGGGGCTGGGGACACCACTGACCCCGCTGTGTACCATCCTGCAGGGCCTGGTCTATGCTGCCACCTACACGGCGGTGGCTCAGGTGCCCTTCGCCAACTGCAGCCTGTACCGCAGCTGCGGGGAGTGTGTGCTGGCGCGAGACCCTTTCTGCGCCTGGAGCCGGGGTGCCTGCCGCAGGACCACCCTGCACCCCCCGGCACATCCCCAGTAAGTGCTGCACCCCCTCCTCCATCCCCCTGCGCTCCGCAGCACCCTGCGGCACCCTGACCCCTCTCTGTCCCCAGGCTCTGGGCACAGGACATCGAGAATGCTGACACGGAGCGGCTCTGCCAGCTGGCCAATGCCTCCCAGCCCCGTCCCCGCATCCTCCTGCCCCCAGGTGAGCTCCTGTGGGTGCTGCCGTGGGGCTGGGTTGCTGCCGGGGCATTCCGGGGGCTCCCACATGCCCCAGGCTCCCCGCATCGCCCTCATGGCCTTGCTGACGTCCCCGTGGGTTGTCTCCCTGCAGCCTCGGGCGTCCCGTGCCAGCGGATCCAGCTGCCACCCAATGCGGTGCGGCCGCTGCCATGCCAGCTGCTCTCCAACCTGGCCTCGCGGCGCTGGCTGCACGATGGGGCACCTGTCAATGCCTCCTACCTGGTGCTGCCCGACGGGGCCCTCATCCTGGTGGGCAGCCCCGAGCGGGCGGGCACCTACGAGTGCTGGTCGCTGGAGGAAGGCTTCCGCAAGCTGATGGCCAGCTACTGTGTGGGCGTGCAGGAGCTGGCCCGTGGGCCACCGGCCCCCGGCAGGAAGGTGGGCACCAGCCACGATGCCCTGGAGACTGTCAGCACGTCACGCAGCACCTCGGCGGGGGGAAGCGCTGCAGCCCAGCTGGATGGCAAGACCTACTGGACCGAGTTCCTGGTGATGTGCGTGCTCTTTGCCGCCACCCTCCTCGTGCTGGCCCTCTTCCTCCTGCACCGGCACCGTGACGGCATGAAAGCCTTGCTGGAGCCCGGCGATGCTGGCCGGCACCAGAAGCCACCCCGCAAGCCGGTGGAGAGCCTGCCCCTGAACGGCAGCAGCCTGCCCAGCGCGGTGCCGGAGCACAAGGGCTATCAAGCCCTGCAGGACAACTACATTGTCAGCACCCCTGTGCATGAGCCCCCTGGCCCACCACGCCCCTTCTCCGAGTCGGAGAAGAGGCCCCTCCACGTCCGGGACAGCTTTGTGGAGGTGTCTCCTGCCTGCCAAAGACCCCGGGTGCGCCTGGGCTCTGAGATCCAGGACTCGGTGGTGTGACGGGGACGAGAGCTGAGCCCTCGCCCACAACCGCCTCTGCTCTGCTGAGCCTCGCCGGACCGCGACACCGGGGTCCATGTTGTCTGTGTGTGCATGCCTGGAGCCCGCAGGGCTGGACCCACCTCGTCACATCGGGGCTTAGCTGCCCCAGATGCTCCCCTGACATCACCTCGGCTGCCGGGACAATGCTGGCAGCTCTGGGTGCGTGGGGTGCTGCGTGCCTTCCAGGGACGTAAGGGACTTGTCCCCCAGCCCAGTGTCCCCGCCATGGGGATGGACATGGCTCAGGCTGCCGGTGCGGCCCCGGTTCTGCCAGCTAGGCCCTGGTTCTGCCGGCTCTGTGGGGCCCTGGCCCCCTCTATGCAGAGGGCAGGAGGGGGCTTCCGCAGCCCCCTCGCGCCCCAACTCACTGTGATGTCCTGCTGTGGGACCCAGAGCCACGCGTGCGGTGCTGGCACGGTGACCCCGCGGCATGTGCTGTGTGTCTGTGCTTGGTTTGTTTTTAATACGTTGAAAATGTGAATTGTGTCCCAGGGAGGGAACGGGGAGTGGCGCTGGCCCCACGCCGGGCTGGGCAGCTGCTTGCCCCTGCGTCCCCACGTGCGTGTGCAGAAACGTCTGTGGTTTTTATATAAAGTCCAGGTGTCTCCTTTGGACGTGTGTGCCGCTGTGGCAGGGCCGGGGCTGGGAGTGGGGCAGCCTCCAGCACGAGAGGGACTGTGGCAGCCCTCTTCCCTGGGACCCCGCTGCCAGCCCAGGGAGCAGCCAGGCCCATGTCCCAACGCTCTGATGGCCAGGACCAGGAACCTGCGTTGCGGCTCGTGAGCCCTCGTGCCAGGAAAGTGCCAGCAGTGCAAGCGCAGGGCTGGGGGAACCAGTGAGCTCCACTCTGAGCTGGCGTGTCGAGGCAGGTCCCCCCCCAGGGAGCAGCACTGCCTAGCTCCCAGCTGGACCAGTGCACTGAACTTCCTGCCCAGCCTGTTCTGGGACTTCAAAAAAGCCACCGGAGGCGTTGGCTGGTGTTATGCCAGCAGACACGGCCCCTGGGGGCGCAGGCCACGACGGGCAGATACCGTCAGCACCGCGGGGCACTGAGCTGGAAGGGCCAGCACCGCCGGGAGCGGGGAGAGGGTACGTGAGAAACAGCCGCGCCAGAGCCCCGAGCGAGCTGCCAGCCCCGGCACCCCAAGAGCTGCTCCATCCTGGCACCCTAAGAGAGCTGCTGCACCCCGGGAGAGTTGCTCCCTCCTGGTAACCTGAGAGAACTGCTGCACCCCGGCACCCCGAGACAGGCACCAGCTGCTGCGCCCCGGTGTGGGTGCTCCTGTGTGGTGATCCAGACCCCCGGCCCTGGTATGTGGTTCTGCAGCTGGGACATGGCCTCTCTGAGCGGCTCAGGGGTGGCTGGGGGCTCGGTGAAGTGCAGGCAGGGCCGTTGCCCGCAGCTGGCAGCGGGCCAGGGCAGAGCCTGATGGATGAACACACACAAAGGGCTCCAGCAAAGGTGGCTCTGCCTGCCCTGGATTTCCCTTTGTGCCTCTTGCTCGAGGGCCACCACGTTCTTTGTGCCGCCAGGAACGATCCCAGGGTTTGGAGGAGGGAGGTGGCCCACGGAAAGGGCTGTCACCGAGCAGGACATGGGACCCGTCCCCCAGCGCTGCGGCTGGCAGAGGGGCTGGCAGGGGTCCGGGTCCCCAGCACCACCCGTGGCACCCGTCCCGCAGCACTGCCCGAGCAGCCCCCACCATCCCCGCAGCCAGACAAAGGCGGCACAGAGCAGAGGGTGAAACCAGAGCCCTTTATTTGTGTCCTTGCAGGGGCTGAGGAAGGAAGAAGCTGGGGCAGGCAGAGCAGCTGCTGAGCCCCAGCCAGAGGAGGGGGCAGGGGAAAAGAGGAGGAAGATGGGAGCAGGCCCTGAGCGTCCCTGGGGCGAACCCGCGGGGCTGGACATAAAGGTGTCCTGTGCAGCCATGGGGGGACAGCGCTGCTGCCCCGACAGCACATCCCCAGCACCACTTCGTTATTGCCCAGAGAAACAGACCCACGTTGGGGTTATTGCTCAGGGAAACGGACCCATGTTGGGGTTATTGCTCAGAGAAATGGACCCATGTTGGGGTTATTGCTCAGGGAAACAGATCCACGTTGGGGTTATTGCTCAAGTGGATCCATGTTGCAGCAGGGAGGCCCCCGGGAAGCTGGGAGGGCCGGGCAGGGGCTTGGTGAGGGGAGGCAGCTCCCTGCCCGCTTGTAAAGACAGGAATTGGTACTGAGGGCAGCAGGAGGCTGTGCTGGGTGCAGCCCCAGCCGGGAGCACCTCTGGGTGCCTCCCCCCCCACCCCCCACTTTGCTGCACTCAGTCTGCACAAAAAAGAGTTAAAATCCCATCCTGGGAGAGCAGAGTGGCTGCAGGGAAGGCAACAGCCCAGGGGCCCCACCTCTGGCATCTTGTGGGGCGTGAACAGGGAGCAGGAGGGTGTTCTTCCCAAGGCACAGGTGGCTGGCGAGGAGCTGGCGAGGAGTGGGGCCTCTGCTCGCTGCAAGAGGACACATCTGGGACGTGAAGGGCTGCAGCAGCAGAGGAGCAGTGCTGCGGAGCCGCAGGGCTCTCACAGCACGATCTTGAAGGAGCTGCAAGAGACACGGCAGGTTCTGCACCTCCTCGCTGGGCCACACGTGATTGGTTTGTGAGCACCTGGTGCTACAGGGACTCAGCGTGACCCAGCACAGGACACCTCATACAGGGCAGCCTTGTCCCACCGTGCCACCAAGAGCTCTGCCCCAGCTCAGTAATCCCCCCGGACAGACCCCCGGGGACAAGCTGCGCCGCTGGAGACCACCATACCTGGCGAAGTCTGGGGAGCGGGAGACGACATGCTGGAACTCGGGGAGGTTGATGGTGCCGTCCTTGTCGATGTCAGACTCCTCCAGGATCTGGAGGGGAGGGAGAGGCCAGCGGTGAGCTCTGGGCAGCCGGGAGCGAGCAGCAGCCCGTACCCCACCTGATGGTGCTCACGTTTTGGATGAGCTGCTCCATCTCCGCGTCGCTCAGTCGGGACTCCTCGCCTTGCCCTGTCAGACAGTTCACCAGTTTCTCCAGGTCTTTTCTGTCCAGAATCCCATCACCATCGAAGTCTTTGAGGAGAGGAAAGGGACGTTTTGGCACCAGAGAGTCAGGAACACCCATACTCGGTGAGGAGAGGGCCTGGGTGACCCAAGAAGCTCTTGGTGCACATCACCACTGTCCCCAGGGGTGCTCCGAGGGCACTGCCAGCCCTCCTGAAGGAGGATTCATCCCTGCCACCCCCACCCCAAGGTGCGGGGACCCCAGGACATGGCCTTGGCCCCCAGCCTCACCGAAGATGTGGAAGGCGTAGTGGGATTTGATGTCGCAGGTGGCGGAGTCGCTGAAGACGCTCAGCATGTCGAGGAAGTCCTCAAAGGACATGCTGCCGTCATCATTGTCCGAGGTGGAGAACACCCGGCAGATCTGGTGCTGGAAGGGGTTCGCCTGCCAGCACGGGGACAGGTCAGAGCTGGTCTCGGCAGTGCCAGGTCAGCAGACACCCCACACTGCCACCGGTCCATCACCCCACAGCATGACCGTGCCCGTCCTGGGCAGCTGGGATGTCCAGGACCCTCTGCAGCACGATGGGGACCAGGAAGCTGTTTGTTGGCACAGCTGGTGAGCGGTAAGGGAACAACTTCCCCGGGTGACCGCTGGAACAGCACGTCAAGGGCACTGTGGTGGGTAAACAGGGCCCTGCCCAGACACACCCAGACCCGGGGAGCAGCCGCTGGGTCCCAGCACCGTACCCGCAGCTCTGGCAGCGTCAGGAGCTGGCTCTTGGGAACCCGCGCAGAGCAGACATTCCCCCTCTCCTCCTTTGGCAGCAGTTCACTGAACCTCTTGTAGGCACTTGAAGAGGCAAGAACAAGAGCGGCTCTGTAGCGTGAGGGGCGCAGGAGGCAGCCCTCTGGGCACAGGCAGCGCCGGCAGCTCTTCACAGTACTGCGCAGGAGCAGACGGATGGATGGACAGACGGCCCGTTTCCCACAGCTCCCTGCCAGCCCTGCGCAGAGCTGGCCCGGGGCACGAGCATGCCGGCCTGGGTGGTCCTGCAAAGGCAGCACCCCCATGTCTGCCCCCCGGACCCCAAAGGCTGGTCGCAGGGCTGGGACTTCAGAGGAGGGGAAGAGCAGCCTCTGGGCCAGCCCGGCAGCAGCACCCACTCCGCAGCCAGCACCCCGCTCCAGAGCCAGCACCCAGCCCTGCAGGGTACCCCTGGCCAGGCCCCTGCCCAGTGCCACTGGCAGCACCCACAGACCTTCGCCCGCGGCCCAGCCTGGGCTCCGCACCTCGCGGCTCCTGCCCGGCGTCGAGCGGCTCCTCAGCGGGAGAGCAGCCCCGCAGCACGGCCGGGGTACCCCGCACCCCCAGGGCAGAGGCAAAGCCCCGCCGTGGGCACCGAGGGGGACCCCGGAGGGGCCGGCAGCCCCGCCGGTGGGTCGCCGCTCCGCGGCGGTACTCACAGCAGGATCTCCTGCTTGCTCAGGAACGTCAGCTCCTGTGGGGAGAGCGCAGGTCAGCACCGGGCACCCCAGCTGCGGGTGGTCCTTGGCCTCGGGGCACCTTCCCCCCGGGGCAGCGCCGTCCGCCACCCAAGGCCGAACCCCCCACATCGGTCTCGGACCGGGACCCCATCCCCCCGGTGCCAGTGGTCCCGGTGCCCCTGTACCTCGTACTCGCTCAGCGCCTCCCGCGACAACACGCTGCCCGAACCCCCCATCTCAGTCCGCGCCGCTTCCGCCTCGCGCGTCAATCTGCCGCTCCCGGGGCAACGCCCCGCCCCGGGGCGGACCTCCCCGCCCACCCGCGCCCCGAGGGGCGGAACCGGGAGACACCGGAGCTGAGGGGAGACCGGAGCCGTGGATGGTAGAGGTCAGCGGGGCCGGTAGGTGATGCTGGGGAGCCGGTCCGCCCCCACCCCGCCGGTCCCCGAGCGAGGGCTCCGCTCCGGCCCAGCCCCGGAACCGGGTCCCGGCATGGCGGCGGCGGGAGCGAGAGAGGAGCCGGGCGACCCGGGCCCCGAGGAGTTCGTCTACGGCGAGGAGGACTTTATCCTGCGGGGAACCGGCTGGGAGGGCGAGCTGGGCTCCGCGGTGTCCCGCTTCGACCGGGCGCTGCTGGAGAGTTGGGACGACAGGATGGAGCGGGGCTTGTTCCGGTACCGGCTGGGGCCGCTGCCCGCCCGCCTCCTGCCCGGCCCCCTGGGGCTGGCGGCCCAGCTCAACGTCCAGCGCGGCACCGAGCGCCGCCCGCCGCAGCCCGTCTGCAGCCTCCGCCAGCCCTTCGACCCCGCGTCCTTCAACTTCACCCGGCTCCGTCCCGGCGAGGTGCTGCTCCGCCTGCGCCGCTCCGGCCCCGCCGCCCCAGACCCGCTGCTGGTGGCCATCAACGCCAGCCCGCTGGAGCGGGGCCACGTCCTGCTGCTGCCGGAGCCGGTCCGGGAGCTGCCGCAGGCCCTCACGGCCCCGGTGCTGCGCGGCGCGCTGGAGGCGGCCTTGCTCAGCGCCCACCCCGGCTTCCGACTGGGCTTCAACGGGCTGGGGGGCTGCGCCTCCGTCAACCACCTCCACCTGCACGGCCTCTACCTGGGCCACCCGCTGCCGGTGGAGGCCGCGCCCGCCCGGCCCCTCTGCCCGCGCCACCGCCTCAGCCTCCTCTTCCGCGGCGTCCCGGCTCCCGCCTTCCTCTTCTACGCCGCCGGCCCCGCCGAGCTGGCGGCGGTGGCCCGGGACGTGTGCCGGGCTGCGGAGCACCTGACCGACACCGGCCTGGCCTACAACGTCCTCATCACCCGGGGCGACCCACCGGGGGGCACCGGGGCCGGGCGGGGGCTGCGGGTGCTGCTGTGGGCGCGCCGGCCCAGCTTCGGTGCCAAGGCGAGCGCGGGCTTTAACGTGGCTGTCTGCGAGCTGGCGGGACACCTGCCGCTGCCGGCGGAGCCGCTGTACCGGGACATCACCGAGGAGGAGGCCCTGCGCGGCATCCGCGAGCACTTGCTGCCGGAACCGGAGCTGCTGCGCCTTGGCGAGGACCTGGCGCGGCTGCTGACGGGCTGAGCGGGGCCGGGGCTGGTGCTGGGGCCGGGGCCGGTGCTGGGGCCGAGGCCGCGGCGGCGTTCGGGCCCGCTCCGCGCCCCGGGACCGGCGCGGCTGCCTCTGCGCCATCCTCCAGGGGGCGCTGCGCGGCGGCGGGTGTGCGAGGCCGCTGGCCGCGTGACCGCGCGGTGGGGACGCTCTGGCTGGCGACGCCGAGGTCTCGGTGGCCTGCGCGGACCCTGCCCCGTCGCCATGGGAACGGCGCCGGCGATGGAGGCGGGCGGTGGCGAGGGGGAACGGGCCCCGGAGACCCCCCTGGGCCTGCCCGCTGCCGCCGGCGGCCCCCCCGGCCCCGAGCCGCGGAGAAGGCAGAAGAAGCGCAGGCGAGTGCGGCGGGAGGGAGCGGCCGCGCAGGCGTCACCCCACCCACCCCCCCCCCCAACCCCGGGCCGTTGTGCCCGTGTCCCGGTGGGACCTCGGGCGTCTGTCCACCCGCCTGTCCCTCTGTCTGCCGTTAGCCGCGGGCCGGGTCCTGCCCGCCCCCACAAACGCCTCCCGGTGCTCGATCCCAGCCCTGGCTGTAGGAGCGAGGGCCCAGCCCTGCCGTGCTCAGCCGGGGCTCCTCCGCCGCAGAGCCGGGGGGGCGTTCTGGGGACCTTCCGCATCAGGAAATAAACGCACTTTCCTCTCAACTGTCCCAATAATCCCACACGTGATGCTCCCGGTGCCCAGGACCGCCTGCTGTGTCCCCTCACGGCTTGCCAGGCCCCAGGCCTGATCTGCCCATTGGCTCTGTGGAGCTCTGTGCAGGAACGCTGTTGGTGCCCTCACTCCCACCCGGGTCGGGGCCCAGCTCCTCGCTAAGCAGCTCTTCTGTCGTCTCTTTCCATTCCAGTGTTCCCACCATCAATCTGACCAGCTGCAAGTACGAGAGCGGTAAGTCCGCAGTGTCACAGCGTGTCCCTCCACGGCAGCTCTGTGGGTGCCTGCTAAGCCGGAGACAGGCACTGGGGCCCAACTTCCCCTGTGTTACGGATTTATCGATTTACTGGTCGCAGGCGACTGGGACCCCTGTGACAAGTAGGGAGTTCTTCACACTTTGGACCGCGGTACCCTCAGGTTTAGGCACAGAAGGTGCCAAAGCAGGGCAGGGCCTCATCCCTCCCTGTACATCTACCAAATCTCTGCTAAGATTGGCAGAAGGGGCAGTTACAATTCCAGGCTGGCTCCTGCACTCGGGGAAATGACGGGAGAGCTCTCAGCCGTTTCTCATAGAGCCAGTGAGGGAACAGGCAGGATCGGTACCAGGAACCTCCCCTTTGCTGTTGTTGCTCCAAGGAGCCAGTCCCCTCTCCTGTCTTTGCTGCCCAAGCTGTATCTGCAGAGAGCAGACTCCCAGCATTTGGTGGCTATAATTAGCCAATTTGCTAACGACTCCTCTAACATTTGCGTTGTGGAAGGTCAGAGCCTAGCCAGCAGCACCAGGAGCAGTTTTTACAGAGAGGGATAGGCGCTGCAGGCAGTTTGGACCTGCAGCAGGAGGTGGTGTGGTGGTGTGGGCACCACGGGAATGGCACCATTTCACAACAGTTCCTGTCATGCACTGACATTCACCACCTCCCCAGCCCCATGAGAGGCCAGATTCAGAGCCAGGGCTAACTGGAACCCTCCCAGCAGTGACCATCTGCTCCAGAGCTCCTGTGTTTAGAATGGCTTTTGGTGTCGATGGAACTCCTGCCTTTAGAGGACTCGTATCTGCCCGTGTAGTGTTGGACCCACAGCAGGTTCAAGCCTGCTGAGGGTCAGGAGTTGCTCTGGGACCCCCAGGCATGAGGGCTTGGGGGCTGATAGCTCCCAGTGCACCCACAGCCAGGGATGGGGTGAGTTTACCTGGGTAAAACTCATGTTTTCAACCCCTCTCGAAGGGTCCTGCCAAGTCCTTGATGTCAGAGAGTGGGACTGCAGCCTGCAGAAGTTTGTTCCCCTCCGTCTCTGGTTACTGGGGGATTGACTGGTCCCTGTGCCCACCCCCTGTGCCCGACCCCTTTGCTCTGGTGCAGTGCGTCGGGCAGCGCAGTGCTGCGGGCTGAGGGAAGCGGCCGAAGATGAGGAGTGGACAGTGTGCTGGACGGACTGCTCGGTCTCTCTGGAGCGCCTCATGGAAATGAAGCGCTTTCAGGTAAAACTCCCCAAGTGAGGCGGGAGGGAGGGTGGGATGGGGGCTGCTGGGGGAACATTGTTGCAGAATGAATCAGAAGTGCCCAAACGAGCACCTCTGGCCCCTGCTCTGCACTGGCACAGGTTCATGAGCCTTTCCTGCTGTTGGGTCGCTGGTTCGGGGCCATCAGCAGTGCTTTGGCACTTAGCGGTGTGAACTGGAAATTCGCCAACCCCTTCAATGGAGCGTGAAATAAATGGTTCTGGATGACAAACGCTCCCTTCCGGGAGCTGTGTTATTCCAGGGAGAGCTTCAGAGCTGAGCTAAATCATGCTGGTGACATTCAGATAAAGCAGCCATAGCTCATCTTGCCCCTCAGCAGACACTCAGGGTAGCCGTGGGCCCAGCTCCCTGTTCATTGTGCCGGCGTCTCCATGTCTGGGCTGTCCCTGGGTCTCCCTGTGCTGATCCTGCTTCTCTTTCAGAAAATCAACCACTTTCCAGGCATGATTGAGATCTGCCGTAAGGACCTGCTGGCTCGCAACCTCGGCCGCATGCTCCGGCTCTTCCCCAAGGAGTACAGCATCTTTCCCCGCACGTGGTGCCTGCCTGCGGAGTGAGTGATGGCGTAAGGCAGCCCCAAACAGGGCTGTGGAACTAGGAAGGGGCCACTGCTGTGCTCAACAGCCAGGGCTAGGCTGGGGGGTCCTCTGAGACCTCCTCTCTGGGTCTCAGATTTTATTGTTCGCTGAGGACCTCGGAGCGGGGCTCCCATCCCTGGTTCTGTGGCTGAGCTCTCCTCAGGGTTAAAATGATTTTGTCAATCTCTCACCTAAAGCATCTTTGCTGAAGCATCAGCACTTTGCGCTTCACGCGTCCGCTCTGGCCTCGGAGAACAGCGGTTTCCTGCATTTCTCTGGTAGTGTGTCCTGTCCAGGATGGCTGTGGCCATGTGTCCTCTCAGCCTGCCCGTTTCTGGAGAAGACAGACCTGCTTCTCTCATTTGTCTCTCCATTTCCTGGACTCAGACTGCTCTGGGCACCGATCTCAGGGGTTTGTCCCGTTTGCCTCCCTCTTTCCCTAAACATGAGATGGTACTTCTCCATCCACAAAATAACTAATTGTCACGTGGTCTTGACTCCTCAAAGCACCAAACTGCTAGAGCTGCTCTGGGAGATCAGCCACATGGTGTGACATGGGTGCTCAGCTTGTGAGCCCCTGCATCACAACTCCAGCCATGGCCTCCAGCCCTGCTGATGAGCTGGAACTGAGGGGCTGGAGCATGTCCAGAGGACAACAGAGCTGGAGCAGGGTCTGGAGCACAATGCACTGAGGAGCAGCTGAGGGACCTGGGGGGGTTGAGCCTGGAGAAAAGGAGGCTCAGGGGAGACCTTCTGGCTCTCCACAACTCTCTGACAGAAGGTTGGAGTGAGGAGGGGTTGGTCTCTGCTCCCCAGGAACAAGCGACAGGATGAGAGGAACCGGCCTCCAGTGAGGAGGCCTCCAGGGGAGGTTGACGTTGTCCCTGAGGAACCATTTCTTGCCCATTGGGGTTGCGCAGGCATGTCCCAGGCTGCCCAGGGCAGTGGTGGAGTCCCCATCCCTGGAGGGGTTTCCCAGCCGTGTGGAGGTGGTGCTGCGGGACAGGGGTCAGTGGGGACCTGGCAGTGCTGAGGGAACGGGGGGACTTGAGGAGCTGAAAGGGCTTTTCCAGCCCAAACGATTCTGCGATTCTATGAAAAGGGTGCAAAGGCTCGTGACCACCTCCTCCTCCTCCTTTGTACCCAGGGCTTGTTTATTTTCTCCTGCTCTCTCTGTGGCAGCAGAGCCAAAAATCTTACTGGCTTCTGGTGGTACATGCCATGGTGACCACTGTGAACCTCCCAGCAGGGGTGGAGGTGTGTGGTGGAACCAGCAGAGCTTTGGAGGTCACACAAGGTCTGATTTCTATCTTGTGCAGCTTAGGAATAGGTGCATGTTTCTGCTGCTGCGGGAGGTTGGCCGCTGCTGCGGGAGGTTGGCCGCTGCTGCGGGAGGTTGGCCGCTGCTGCGGGAGGTTGGCCGCTGCTGCGGGAGGTTGGCCGCTGCTGCGGGAGGTTGGCCGCTGCTGCGGGAGGTTGGCCGCTGCTGCGGGAGGTTGGCCGCTGCTGCGGGAGGTTGGCCGCTGCTGCGGGAGGTTGGCCGCTGCTGCGGGAGGTTGGCCGCTGCTGCGGGAGGTTGGCCGCTGCTGCGGGAGGTTGGCCGCTGCTGCGGGAGGTTGGCCGCTGCTGCGGGAGGTTGGCCGCTGCTGCGGGAGGTTGGCCGCTGCTGCGGGAGGTTGGCCGCTGCTGCGGGAGGTTGGCCGCTGCTGCGGGAGGTTGGCCGCTGCTGCGGGAGGTTGGCCGCTGCTGCGGGAGGTTGGCCGCTGCTGCGGGAGGTTGGCCGCTGCTGCGGGAGGTTGGCCGCTGCTGCGGGAGGTTGGCCGCTGCTGGCCCATGGCACCATGGTTTGAGCACCCAACGGTTATGAGAGAGATGAGGGGCTGTTTTTTTGCAGCTCATAAGAGCCCCCCCTTCCTTGCACAGCTATGGGGATTTCCAGGCCTACAGACGCACGAGGAAGAACAGAATATTCATCTGCAAGCCAGAGAGCGGCTGCCAGGGGCGAGGCATCTTCCTAACACACAGTTCAGAGGAGATCAGGCACGGGGAGCACATGATCTGCCAGCAGTACATCTCCAAGGTGTGAAGACCCTGCAGCCTCCTTGTGCCCTGCGTCACCCTAAAGCTGGCAGCGGCACCAGGGTGTCAGAGACATAACAAAATCTGGCCTTTCCCCTCGCTGCTGAGCTGCTGGGGAGCGGCACGAGCCATGCAGGTCAAGCAGCTGGCCCCGAGGAGCTGGCAGGGCACCTGGCCTGGCAGCACTCCTGTATCTCACTCTTGCTCCTGCCTTTTTCCTCACAGCCCTTCCTCATCGACGGCTTTAAATTTGACATGCGTATCTACGTGCTGGTCACATCTTGTGACCCGCTGAGGATTTTTGTCTACAACGAGGGTCTGGCCCGGTTTGCCACCATGAGGTACATCGATCCCAGCAGCAAAAACCTGGTAAAAAAGGGAAGTTTCAAAAAAACTCGCACTGTTAGTCCTGTAGCTATTAGTCCCTCATCTGTCCTAGGGACATTCCAGACCCTGACAAGACAGGGGCTGGTGGGGTTGAAGGGACCAGCTGTCTTCTTTCCTGTTCTCCCCTCCGTCTATCTCCTCCTTCTCCTCCTCACAGGTGGTATTTCAGGAGACTCTGAATCACAGAATGGCTTGGGTTGGAAGGCACCTTTAATACCATCTAGTCCAACCCCCTGCCATGGGCAGGGACACCTTCCACTACACCAGGTTGCTCAGAGCCCCGTCCAACCTGGCCCTGAGCAGGTTCTTCCAGGGAAGTAGATCTACTGCCAGGTCCCACGTTTGGGCTGTTTACTGGCATTATCACAGAATCATGCAGTCCTTTCACTTGGAAGGAACTTTGGAAGGTCTCCAGTCAAACCTCCTGCTCAAAACTGGGTCAACAATAAATCCAGATCGGGTTCCTTGGGGTTTCACCCACTCAGGTGTTGAAAACTTGCAAGGACAGAGACCCCACGGCCTGTCTGGGAACACTCCTGCTGTCAAGTCTGCACCACTCCCTGTCTGCCTGGGCATTACCTGGTGGTACTGGAACATCCTGGGAGAGACAGGGAGGGGAAGTGGGAAGGCACAGTGCAGGGTGTGGCCGTGCCCGTCTCCAGGCAGGGGTCTGTAACCAGTGAAATCCCAGCAGAGGGTGGACCAGGGTGTTTGGTGGTTGTGCTGTGGCCAGCGCTGCCCTGAGATACCCCACAGGTCTGGCTGTGTGTAAATGCCCCCCACCCCGGGGTGTCTCGGAGAGGTCTGTCTGATCTGGGCGAGTGAAGAAGAGGCAGAACGTGCAGGAACTTGCTGCAGATTGCACCCTGAGGAGCCCCTTGTTTACGGCCAGGGCTGGAATGGCATGTGTGGGGCTGGCTCCTGCCTCACTGCCACGGGGAAGAGGCGGCAGCATCTGGTGCTAAGTTAGTGCTCACGGGGCTGTTTCTCTTTTTGCTCCATGGTTAACGAGGGTCTCTTGCGGTTCCTCTCAGGACAATCTCTGCATGCACCTGACCAATTATGCCATCAACAAACGGAATGAGAACTTTGTCCAGGATGACGCAGTGGGCAGTAAGAGGTACTGTCCTGGGCAGGTACCCAGCATCCACTGCTTGTCCTGCAGGAATGCTGTACATGGGACACTGGTTCACCTCCATTGTCTTGGGGTGAACGTGGTGTCACAGGTCAGCTCTTACCACCTCCTGTCCTCCTCTCAGGAAACTGTCCACCCTGAATGCCTGGATGACAGACAACAGCTACAACACTGCAAAACTCTGGGAAGGTATCGAAGATATTATCATAAAGACTCTTATTTCCGCTCACCCCGTGGTGAAGCACAATTACCGGAGCTGCTTTCCGACCCACACCGCGGGCTGTGCCTGCTTTGAGATCCTGGGCTTCGACATTCTGCTGGACCGAAGGCTGAAGCCGTGGCTGCTGGAGGTGAGGAAGGAGCTGAGGTAGCTCTGGGAGCAGCAGCCAGTGGGAGCTGTGGGAGGCCCCAGAACACGGGGCAGGGGGATGATCAGAACCCATTTGATTACGGGGCCACCTTGGTCACATAAACCAAGTGGCCAAGGAACCCGCTGTGGCTGCACAGGATCCAAGAGCCCGTTCCCTGCACACCCTCTCCAGCAGCCAGGAGCCTCCTGAGCCTGAGGACTCCTTGGCCCGTCACAGTGTCCTGAACTCAGGAGAGCTGCCCCACACCTGCAGCCCTGCGGGGTGTGGGGTGTGAGTGACCTGCAGTGTGGGTGCGTGTCACACTGTGGGCAGGCAGCACCAGCCGCTGTGGGCAGCCGCCCCCTCACTGGAATGGCAAGTGGGGCCAGCAGGCTGGTGGCCAGCCGCACTGGCTGGGAGCTGCCAAGTGAGAGTCGCTGCTTGTTTGGCAGGTGAACCACTCTCCCAGCTTCACCACGGACACTCACCTAGACCGGGAGGTGAAGGATGCTCTTCTCTGTGACACCATCAACCTGATCAATGTGCACGCCTGCAACAAGAGGAAGGTGCTGGAGGAAGACAAGCAGCGCGCAAAGGAACGGCTCCTCCAGGCCCACCAGACTCTCCGTGCATCCAGGTATTGCTCCTCCCTATCATGCTGCAGGGCCCCAGTGAGAAGAGATGGGGCTTGGCGAAGCAGGGCAAAACTAACGCTGCCTCCAAATTAAAGGCCACTGAGGGTGTGAGCCCTGCACACTGCCTGCCCCTGCACCTCAGCTGCTCCAAGCTCCCCGCAGTGTGCCGGGTGGTGGATACGCCTGGAACAGGCCTATTTTAAATGAATTTATCTTGTAACTGGGTTAGCTGGGTGAAAAGGGGCAGGCTGTGAGCCTGAGCAGCAGGGAGAGATCTGGACACGCGTCAGCAGTGCTCTGCAGGTAGAGGATGGAGAAGTGTGGGTTGTGCTGGTTCCCTGCGGAGCACCCACGTGAAACAGGCTCCCAAACAGGGAAAGAGGAGGGGAAATGCTGGCCAGCCCTTGCCCCTCAGCCTGGACAGCACCCAGAGCATCTCCCGCAGCTCCCAGTGCCTCCTACCGGTCCACAGACATGAGGAGTTGGAGAGCTCACAGGCAGCCTGGCTGTCCCAGGCAGAGAAGTATGAGGATTCGCACCTAGGTGGTTACCGGCGCATCTACCCAGCACCTGGAACAGAGAAGTACGAGCCATTTTTCCAGCAAAGCTGCTCCCTCTTCCAGGAAACGGTGTCGTCCAGAGCACGGGAGGAGTGCGCCAGGTATGCTGCTCCTGCGGGGAACCCCCTCCTCAGAGGGGAGGGTGGCAGAGACCACTTGCTCCTGACACCTTCCTGGGGACAACTCTGCTGCCTGGCTGAGGGAGTGAGCTGGGAAGGGCTGGAGCGGCAGGACTCTGCCCGTGCTGTCACTGGAGCAAAGCAACTCCCTGTCACCTGCACCCTTGAGAGACAAACACCGTATTTCTCTGACTTTGGGACTCACAGAACCGTTTGGGCTGGAAAAGCCCTTTCAGCTCCTCAAGTCCCCGTGTTCCCCCAGCACTGCCAGGTCCCCACTGACCCCTGTCCCGCAGCACCACCTCCACACGGCTGGGAAACCCCTCCAGGGATGGGGACTCCACCACTGCCCTGGGCAGCCTGGGACACGCCTGCACAACCCCAACGGGACAGAAATGGTTCCTCAGGGACAACATCAACCTCCCCTGGAGGCCTCCTCACTGGAGGCCGGTTCCTCTCATCCTGTCGCTTGTCCTGGGGAGGAGAGACCAACCCCTCCTCACTCCAACCTTCTGTCAGAGAGTTGTGGAGAGCCAGAAGGTCTCCCTGAGCCTCCTTTTCTCCAGGCTCAACCCCCCCAGGTCCCTCAGCTGCTCCTCAGTGCATTGTGCTCCAGACCCTGCTCCAGCTCTGTTGTCCTTCTCTGGACACGCTCCAGCTCCTCAATGTCCTTCTGGGAGGGAGGGGCCCAAACTGAACCCAGGATTCAAGGTGTGGCCTCACCACCATGCTGGCAGGCACAGCCCAGTTCAAGGGCGTTTCTTACCACGGTGGGAATCTCTTCTAAAAACACTCCTGGCCTGTCTCTTGGCACACTTCTGTTATCATCTGTCCACTACAAAACTGCAGTTCACTGTTGAAGGATTCCGGACAACATTTAGCTCTTAGTGAACTGGTGACTGATGAGTCTTCTGTGGCAGGCATCAACTGGAGGAAATACGCCTGAAGAAAGAGAAGCTGGAAGCTGTTACCAGGAGGAAGACAAAGCAGAAGAAAGAAGAGCTGCACGGAGAGTCAGCTGGGGACAAATCCCAGGTCCAGAATAAAACCAGAGCTCCCACAACCCGCCTTGCCTATCAAGAACCAGGATGCAGGACAGAAAGGTACTGGGCTCTCATCAGCGGTTCCCCATGGGGGTCCCAAAGGCAGGAACAGGGCTCTGGGAGCAGGGCTGGCCCCTGGGTATCTCCTGAGGAACAGGACCATGAGGCTGAACTCCCCTTCCTGAAGTCTGGGGAGCTGACAGCGTGTGCTGGGAGGTACCTGCAGCACCAGTGTTGTCCCTTCCCAGTTGTGGCTCCCATCAGGATCTCATCCCACTCCACCCCAAGCTCTGTAGTTCTCCGTGGGGCTCGGAGCAATCTGGGACTTTGTCTCTCTTGCGCATTACTATGGCTTCAGGTTTGCTCTAACGTGGGTCTCTCTCTGCTCAGGCACAGCACGTGCAGTATGACTCCATGCAGCCCCAAGATATCGTGGAAGAGGAGGAGAAGAGGAGGGTGAACGCCCTTCTGCGGCGCGAGAACTTGATCCGGAGGCTGCGCATCATCGACCAGCTCTGCCAGCTGCTCCCAGCCGGCAGAGCAGCCGGCGCGCATGGAGCCTGCGCCATGCTCCCCAGCAGCCAGGTAACTGCCAGGTGCTTGGATCCACCCTGTGAGGCTGATGCAGGAGACACCTCCAGGGGAACACTGTGAGGGGTGGACCGCAGGCGACCAGCAGCTCGGCTATGCCAGTTACACGTGATCCAGCGCAGCGTCCGAGGCCCTGGGTTTTGTCCCTTTCCTGGGCTGTGGCCAAACTGCCTGAAATCTGGGTAATTTTTCCAGCAGTGAAGGTTTATCTGGTGCTGGGTCAGACCCTTCTCAGCTCGCTCTGACATGTCATTCCACACACCCTGCTCCAGCTCAGCCCCGTGTCGTGGGCAGAGGATAGGGGTCAGGCAGGCACTGCTGTGACCCCTGGGATGATGTGAAACTGGGACAATGACTGTATGTGCCTGGGCAGAAAGCACCAGGTGATGAGTTAGCCCAGAGCCAAGCCACAGCCGCTCTCTTTCCTTCTAGCCGCTGTTTCCCCGGGATGTGCTTGGGACCCAGGACACCCACTGCATCATGTTGTTCGTCCCCCTCTCGCTCCGGGGAGCTCCAGTCCAGCTGTCAGGACAGCAGCTCATGCACAACCCCAGAGCCATCGCCGAGCTGCCAGACTCTGCTGCTGTGGTCACTCTCCTGGTTCAGGGCCAGAGCATCCCCCGCCGTGAGCAGCACAAGGCATGGCAGGGCTGGGCAGCACGAACAGCAGCGGTTGACCCAGCCCTGTGCCAAGCCTCTGGGGCTACAGGAGAGAGGTCAGTGGCTCCCGGACCTCGGGAACCTGGCTGAAGGCTGTGAGTACACACGACCTTTCCTTTGGCTCTGAATGTCTACATCGTGGAGGCTCCAGTCAGTGAGCTGGAGCCGTGGGCTGGGAGCTGTGGATGGCAGTGGGCTTGCCAGGGTGGGAGGAGCGGGTGGTTGGATGGAGCTGAGTCCCTGGGGTGTTCAGGACCCTGTGGAGAGGACACTGCACTCTTCACCAGGAACTGGTGACTGCTGGAAGTCTCTGCCCGAGGTGGTCACATCCCATTTGCAGGGGCAAGGAAGAAGGCGGGTGGTTTCCCAGGGGTTGATGTGCTGGTTTGGGGAGTGCAAGAAGCCCAGAAGTACTGGAGAGGTGGGTCAGGGGCGCAGAGATGGGGCAAGGAGGTGCGTTAGCTGTGGGAAGTGTGGAGGACACACCCAGGTCCTGATCCCGCCTTGCTGCTCCCTGCCAGTGCTGCCCATGGAGCTGCACCCATGCTCCCACAACCCACCCTGCCCGCCATGGGCTCCAGCCATTTCCAGGGGCAGAGGGGGCTCTGCAGGGCTGAGCACCATCACGGTGGGCAGCAGCCAGTGTCTGCCTGTGTCCTTCCAGGTGATGCTGGCACGCCGTCCTTCCGCACAGGCAGCTGTCACCCGGTGTCCCCATCCAGCACGGGGAAGGCCACAGGTGACGGCACCTTCAGCCCTGCTGTGCTCCAGGAGCTGCCCATCGCCTCCACCACCCACAGGCAGCTCACAGGAGTCCTGCACCGGGCCGGCGCCTCGCACCGTGCTGGTGTGAAAAGCACAGGTAAGGCGGCAGAGGGGACGCCCACACTCGTTCCTCCTCCCTGTGACCACGGCCACTGGACGGCTGGTGACCACGGCCAGGCCCGAGGCCGCTTGTCTACATCCCCTGACCGCAGTCCGGGCCCCAGCACGGGTCCCGCTGCACCCTCCGGGCAGCTTTATCGCTGCCAGCCCGGGGGCTGCTGCCTGCGCCCCCAGCAGCCGAGGCACCCGCTCCCCACCCGCCGCGGGCACCGGAGTCCCGACCCCCGCCGGGCCCGCCCCGCCGCCGGCCCCGCCGCCGGCCCCGCCCGGTGTCCGTCTACCGGTTCCCGGCCATGGCGGCGCTGGTGCGGCGCGGGCTACGAGCGGCCGCGCTGCTCCTCACCGGGACCCCGCGGCGGGCGGCGGCGGCGGGCGTGGACCGGCGACATGGAGCCGCCGGACCCGACGCTGGAGGAGGCCGAGAGGTGCCGGGTGGGTGGGGACCGGGTTTGGGCACCGCGGACCGGGGCGCTCACTTTTCACACACCCCACCCGCAGGGCCCGCCGGCGGCGGGCGGCGGCGCGTCTGCAGCGGCTGCGGCGGGAGCTGGGCGTGGGGCGCGGAGCCCCCGAGCGCACCCTGACCTGGCAGGCGATGGAGCAGATGCGGTGAGCGGCGGGACCGGGCTGGGGAGAGCTGGGAACGGGAGACCGCGCCCCGGTGACCGGTCCCGTTCCCGCAGGTTCTGCAGCGGGAGCTGCCCGAGGAGTGGCCGCTGGAGCGCCTGGCCCAGGGCTTCGGCGTCAGCCCCGAGGTGGTGCGGCGGGGTGCTGCGGAGCCAGTGCTGCCCCCCGCCGCGCCGCCGCCAGCGGCAGGACGAGAGGACGCTGAACACCGCACCGGTACCAGAACCGGCACCGGCGGCGGGCCACGAGGTGCGCGCTCCCGACGGGACGCTGCTGTAACGGCTGCCGAGGGGTCAGGGAGGGCTGGGGCCCGGAGCGCAATAAACGGCTGGAACAGACCCGCTTCCGCCTGCGCTGCTTCCGCCTCGCCGGTCATGGGCTCCGAGGTGGCGGCGCTGCTGGAGGCGGCGGATTTTGCGGCCAGGAAGCACAAGGGGCAGCGGCGAAAGGACCCCGAGGGCACCCCCTTCATCAACCACCCCATCGGTGCGGAGCCCACCGGCACCACCGCGGCTCCGCCCACCAGCCCAGGGAGAGCCCCGGACCCCGCGTCCTGCCCCCGGGGGAACCCCGGGACCCTCTTCCTGTGCCGGAGTACTGACGGCACCCGGGACACCCCACCCTGCCCCGCGGCACCCTCTGACCCCGGGAAGGAGCCCCCGGAGCGCCCTTCCGGCCCAGGAGCGTCGCCCAACCCCGGGAGCCTCCACCCTCGGCCCCTGGAGGCAGCCGGGTCTCCTCTCCTGTTCCCTGTCCCTGCCGCCCGATGAGGGCCTGAGCTCCCTCGGACACTACCCACATGCCAGAGACAGCCCCAGACCAGTGTTCGGCTGGAGGGGCTCCCGGCCCCAGGATTGTGCCCACGGGAACCGCTGCCCTGTGCGGCCCAGGGACCCCTGTCCCCACAGCCCCCACGCCCTTCCTGACTGAGGATGTGCCTGCAGGGTCCCTCCTCGCCCCGGGTGAAGCCCGGGAGTGCCCCCACCCTGTGCCCCCTCCCCACCCTCCGGTTTGCCTCGCAGGCGTCGCCAGGATCCTGGCCCACGAGGCCGGTGTTACCGACATCGTCGTGCTGCAGGTAACGCCCTGCCCTCCCCTCCCCTCCGCTGGGCCGTGGGACCCCCCCGACTGTGCCCTCCTCGCCCCAGGCCGCCCTCCTGCACGACACGGTGGAGGACACGGACACGACGCTGGCAGAGATTGAGGAGCGGTTCGGGGCGGCGGTTCGGAGCGTCGTGGAGGAGGTGACAGACGACAAGGCACTGCCCAAGGCAGAGCGGAAGCGGCTGCAGATGGAGCGCGCCCCGGGCAGCAGCCCCCGCGCCAAGCTGGTCAAACTGGCCGACAAGCTCTACAACCTGCGTGACCTCAACCGCTGCACCCCGCAAGGTAGAGCCTCACTGGGGGCCGCCGGCGGCACCGGCACACGCGGACAGGGCTCTGCCGGCTCCCCGGGGCCGCCAGGACGGGGCCCGCTCCCTGCGCGGTGCTGAGGGACAGGTGAAGCCCCGGTCCCCGGCCCGGCAGCAGTGCAGTGAGGGGGTTCACCGTGTCAGAGGGGACGGGAGGAGCAGGACCGCGGCTCCCGTGCTCGGTGGGTGCCGGGACCCGCTCAGCCGAGCCCGGGCGGGGGACAGCCGGTGCCGGCGGGGCTGCAGCTCTACAGATACGGCCGTGTCCCGCTCCGGGCGGACCCCTGCGGCCGGACGGGACGGAGACCCCGCGTGTCCCCGCAGGGTGGTCGCCGGAACGCGTGCAAGAGTACTTCCGGTGGGCGTCGCAGGTGGTGGCCGGTCTGCGTGGGACGAACTCGGCGCTGGAGGCCGCGCTGCAGCGGCTCTTCGAGGAGCGCGGCCTGGGCCTGGGGCCGCCGGGGCCAGACACCGGGACAGGGAGCGGGACCTCCGGGGAGGGCTAGGAACCGCGGGCGGGCGCGGCGTCCAATAAACCTGCGCAGAACTGAGCGTCCAGACTCCCTTGCGTTGCCATGGCGCCGGGCACTTCCGGCGCGGGGTCCGCCGCGGGGTTCCGCCGCGGGGTTCCGCCGCGGAGCCGCGGCCCGCGTTCGGGCGTTCCGGGCTCCGCGCCGCTCCCCGCCGGCGCGCCATGGCCTTCGCCAGCCGCCGCGACGTGCCGGAGCCGCCCGACTTCGGTATCCTGAAGCGGCTGGCGCGGGACCAGCTCATCTACCTGCTGGAGCAGGGTCCGGGATGCGGCGGCGTCCGGCGGGCACCGGCCCGGGCGGGAGCGAGGCGGGTGTCGGGGTCGAGAGAGGCCCGGGAGGGCGGCGGGCGGGGTGCCCGGAGGGATCCGTCACCGGGGCGGGGGGTTGGCGAGGGCGGCGGGATAGAGGTCATCCCGGGTGAGCCGAGGCCGCGGTGGGGTCCGGGAGGTGCTGCTACCGGCAGGGGCGGGGAGGAGCTCGGCCCCGGGGCAGCCGGTGGGTCGCCGGCCCCACGCCCCGCCTGCCCCCAGCTCCCTGGGAAGAAGGACCTGTTCATCGAGGCCGACTGATGAGCCCCTGGACCGCATCGCCAACGTCTCCATCCTGAAGGTACCGCCGGGGCCGGGGCGGGGTCTGCCCGGGTGCCCCCTGCCCGCCTGCTACCCAGCCCTGGCCTCTCCCTGCAGCAGCACGACGTGGACAAGCTGTACAAGGTGGAGAGCCGGCCGGCCCTCAGCGCCAGCGACCAGTGAGTCCCCACCGCCGCAGCAGCGGGGCAGCCTGGCTAGGCCGGGGGGTTTTGCAGAGCAGGTGGGGGAAGGTGCTGCTTCCAGGTCAGGGTTTGTCTCCGCTGGCTGGGCCAGGGCCCAGGGCAATGCTGCTGAGGGAGCGGGGCAGGGAAGGGCCAGGCACAAGGGGCCTCTCACTTCTCTCGGACACAGGTTCTGCTTCCTCGTACGGCCGCGCATCAGGACGATGAGGTACATCACCGGTGAGTGCCAGCGGATGGGGGCTGGTTGCCCATCGCCCGCTGTCGGTGGGTGACACCCAGCCCCACGCCAAGGCTCAGGCTGCAGCTCCTTGTGGGAGCTTCCTGCATGCCATGGGCTGGGCCGCTGCTCTGGGCTGCTGCTGCCAGGAGGGCTTGGGAAGGGCTGTCAGTGCAGCTGGGCTGCCCTCCCGGGTTTTTTTCTCTCTGCCTGAGGTATTTCAGGTCCTGTGAGATGTCCGGAGGCTGGAGGAGCTGTGCCGGTTCAGGGGGGTGGGCAGCCTGTGCACAGCCTGTGTGGTATTTGTCTGCAGATATTGTCAATGCCGACAAGATGTCAGGGAGGAGCAGGAAGTATAAGATTATCTTCAGCCCCCAAAAGGTCAGTCTGACCATGGTCTGCCACCCTTTACCCTGTTGCTCTGCGTCTGCCCGGCCTTCCTGCCTCCCATCCCTTCCACAGACACCAAAGTTCTCCGTTTCTAACCCAGAATATGTTTCATTAAAACCAAATGTCATGATGCCCGGGAACAAGCTGGTCTCTCCACTGCCGGAGCTTTCCAGCCACTTGGAGCCTGGCTGGGCCCTGAGGGTCTCCCCTCTCTTCCAGTTCTACGCTGCGAGATGGTGCTGGAGGAAGAGGGGGTCTTTGGTGGTGAGTGAGGCTTGAGGTGTGGCCCCATCCCCTCCCCAAGGGCCAACTCCATAGGATCCCAGTTGAATCCCAGCACTGGGACCCCGGTACTGGCAGTAGTGTGGGCAGCACCTGAGCCTGGCTGCCTGCCTGTGTGGCGGCATCAGCTCCTCTGTCTGCTGGGAGGAGAGAGGGTCCTGCCAGGGATCCCTGGGGAAGGGCCACTCTCTGCTGCAATTTGTGGAGCTGTTTCTGCCGAGGGCTGGGTAACTGTCGCCTTCCCCTGCCCCAAACCCAGATGTCACATGCGATGAGTGGTCCTTCTACCTGCTGCCGCTGGACGAAGACATCATCAGCATGGAGCTGCCCGAGTTCTTCCGCGACTATTTCCTGGTCAGTGGGTGCTGCTGCAAGGTGGCACCAGCCCCTCGCTCAGCTCTGGGGTTCCCAGAGCTGATGTGTGACATCCTGCTGGGTCCCTCAGCTCTTCTCTGCTGCTCCGGGGGAGCTTTTGCTGTGGGTGGCTGCTCTAATGGGCTGTGATGCCTCCGCCTTTCCCTCTGCTCTCTCCTGAGCAGTGCCTGTTGTGTTCCTGGGCATGTTCTCCCAGAAGGGCCAGACCAAAGCCTGCTCCATCCCCAGCCCATTGCCCCACCAGCCTAACCCAACCTCTCATGTCCCTGCAGGAGGGGAGATCACCGCTGGATCAACTCCATTGCCCGAGCCCTGCAGCTCCTGAACTCCCTATATGGACCATTCAGCAAAGCCTACGGGATCGGCCGCTGTGCCAAGGTACAGCCCACACTGCTGGGAAGCCGCTCCAGTCCCTGTGAGGGAACAGTTCGCATGGAATCAAACCCTATCAGCCGCACAGTGTCTGTGTCACTGGAGAGGTGACACTGCCTCTTTCCAGGCAGCCCCGAGGGCTCGGCAAGTTTTGGGGGGGGCTCTATTGACCGGTGTCTCCCAGCCAGAGGCTGGGTAGTGTCCGCTGCTCGTTGTGGGGCTGTGGAGCACCCTGTGCCCTGGGGTGGGGAGCGCTTATGCCCAGCCTCAGTCAGCTGCAGCCCATTTGTCCCTGTGCTGGGGCAGATTGTGGCCCTTGGTGGGACCCTGGGGCTGCTCCCCTGGGCCCTGCCAAGCTCTGCCCGTCACAGATGAGCTACGAACTGTGGCGGGACCTGGAGGAGGAGAGCGAAGGTGATGGCCAGGGCAGGAAGCCTGAGATTGGCAACGTCTTCCTCATGGACAGAGGTAGGAGGAGTGGTTTGGGGCCGGCATCACTCAGAGAAGGGTTCCCCGGCGAAGGGGACAGGGACAGGTGGTGCTGGCAGGCAGGGGAGGAGCAGGAGATCAGCCCGGCCTGGTCTTGTTGCAGACACAGACTACGTGACAGCACTGTGCTCCCAGGTGGTCTACGAGGGGGCTGGTTGGATGACACCTTCCGCATCAAGTGTGGTAGGTCGGCAGGGCTCTGCTCAGGGAGAGCCTCAGGGTTTGTGCCTGGCGTTGCCAGGACCAGGGCCCCTTTGCTGCAGCCGAGGCCGTTCCCACGGGGACAGTCCTGGTGCTGGGTGCCGCTGAGAGCTCTCCCCAAGGACAGACCGTGGTCTGGGTGGGCATCCCTTGCTCTGCTGCCTCTTGCAGCAGGGCCAATACATGCGGGGGTGTCTGGGGCAAAGTGGGCTCTTTCATCCTCTGCAGGGAGCGTGGACTTTGGGCCAGACGTCACCTCTTCTGACAAGAGCATTAAGGTGCTTCTCAACGCCCAGGACAAGGTGAGTCCCTCGGCGTGCCACGGGGGAACGGGGTCCCCTGCGCTCGGTGGCTCCGGGAGAGGCTGAGGTGGCATTTCTACCCCTCAGCCTGCACAGGGAGCGGCTGGGTGCTTCAGGCCTTGGAGCACAGGTGGGACAGGTCAGGGCACAGAGAAACGTGCTCTGCAGGCACAGCTCGGTGGAGTTCCCTGCTATGCAGTATGTGGGGCCGGACAGTATTGGGTCCTGACAGCCCCAGCGGCGATTCCACCTCATCTCGCTGCAGGTGAGGGCCAGCGGTGCCAGGCTGGCCCTATGCTGGAGCATGGGCCGCGGTGCCAAGCGCTGCTGGGCTGTCCACAGGTCCTTCAGCCAGATCCGGCAACGAGCACTTCTCCAGCGTGTTCGGCTTCCTGAGCCAGAAGTCCGTAACTGCAGGCACAGTATGAAGTGAGTGTCACCCTGGGGAGTGGGACACCTGTTGGTGCCATCCCAGCACAGCCTAGTCACCTCCCCGCACCTCTGTCTCCTGCAGCGGCGCCGCGGCATGGACATCAAGCAGATGAAGACCTTTGTCTCCCAGGAACTGAAGGGACTCAAGCAGGAGCAGTCGTCTGCTGAGCCTGCGTAGGAGCCGGGGGTGGCAGTGGGGAGGAAGAGGCACTCGGCTGCTGCCGGGGCTTCTGGGGAAGACACAGGGGGCTGAAGGGAACTTCTGAGCAGTGGGCAGGGTGGCAGAGGCTGTTGGAATGTGGAAGAGTCCGTAGCAGGGCTGGGGCTGGGGGGCGCTGCGATTTGCTGCAGCCTATCGCTCCTCTGAAGCATCTGTCTCTCCTGGCTCTGCAGATATTGTGTGCCTGCGAGTCCATCATGAAGAAGAAAACGAAGCAGGACTCCAGGAGATGATCAAGGCTGAACATTGTGAGTGCTGTTCCCCATCCCAGTCCATGCTCCCCCATCCTCCACTCTGACCCAGGGCTGTCCCCAGCGTGACCACAGTCCTACCAGACCACTTCTACTGAGGTGGGTCTTGATGTCCTAAAGAAGGTCAAGCTGCATCCTCCAGAGGGCTGATGCGTGGCAGGGGTGGAGGGGGAGGCCCATTCCGGGCAGGGCTGGGGTCCAGTTTGGTTTGCTGGTGAGAGCCCCGGGGGTGGGTGAGTGATGGTGCCTCTCCCCCAACACAGCTCTGCTGGAGGGCTTTGGACATCCGGGAGAGCACCAGCTTCATCGAGGAGCACATCGACCGGCAGGTGAGACCAGCTGGGACCTGGAGAGAAACGTTTTTCCCCCTTGGGGTTGTGCAGGCCTGGCCCAGGCTGCCCCGGGCAGTGGTGGAAGTCCCCATGCCGGAGGGGTTTCCCAGCCGTGTGGAGGGTGGTGCTGAGGGACAGGGGTCAGTGGGGACCTGGCAGTGCTGGGGGAACGGGGGGACTTGAGGAGCTGAAAGGGCTTTTCCAGCCCAAAACGATTCTGTGATCACGCTGAGTGGACACACCGGCCGCTTCCAGGGACCTCGGCTCTCAGCGTCCCGATCCCCCATCAGGTTTCCCCCATCGAGAGCCTGCGTCTCATGTGCCTCCTGTCCATCACGGAGAAATGGTGAGGGTGTCTGGCTGGGCAGGGCGAGGTGACACCAGGGCCTCCCAGCCTTGGGGGCAGGTCTCACCTGAATGCTCCCCGCAGGTCTTGTTCCAAGGATTACCGCTCCCTGAAGACCCAGTACCTGCAGGTGGGTGTCCGGGGCTCGTGGCAGAGCAAGCGTTGGGTCGGACTGGTCCTTCTTGCTCTGCTTCTGCTTGCCACGAGGCACTGGGCAGCGTCCAGGCCTCCACAGGCTGCTACGAGCCCTTCCCTGTGCCTGCGGGGCTGCTCCGAGGAGGTGCCACCCTGCCATCTTCCCGTGCCCGCAGCCGGGGCTCTGTGCTGACCTGGCTGCCACTTCCCCAGAGCTACGGCCCCCGAGCACTTGCTGACCTTCCATAACCTGAAGCGCGTCGGGCTGCTGACAGAGCAGTCGGCTGGGGAGACCCTGACCGCGGTGGAGAGCAAAGTCAGCAGGCTGGTGACCGACCGCGCTGCCGGTGAGAGCCAGCCCTCTGCCCCGTGTCCCGGGAGCCCAGGACGAGACCTGCCCTGCTGGGAGCTGCTGCGGAGCTGGCTCTAGAGCTGGCAGCTCTGCATCCCTGCCCACCCTGTGGCTGCCATCACTCCAGAGGTTCTAAGCCACTTCTCCTTGTCTTCTTTTCCAGGAAAGATCACAGATGCATTTAATTCTTTGGCCAGGAAGAGCAATTTTAGAGCCATAAGCAAGAAGTTGGGGTTGGTACGTCCTTGTGGGGCTGCCACTCCAGGCAGGCAAGGGGTTTCTCCCCTGGGCTGGGCATCACTGTGGGCTTCCCCATGTGCCCAGACTCTTGTCCTTGCTGGCTGGGTGCTCCAGTCATTCCAGAGCTTTGCGGCCTCCATCCTCGGCTGGTGGAGAGGCGACGTTTCCATCCCTGGCACACTGTGCCTGGGCCGTCTGTTTGGGCTTGGGGTGGCAGGTCAGGAGGTGCGGGCTTGCTCTGAGCCCTCCTCATCGCCCCGCAACCTCTGAGGGGTGGGAGAAGCCCGAGCAGCTGGTCCCATACCAGGGTATGGGCCATCTCTGCAGATCCCCCGGGTAGATGGAGAATACGACCTGAAAATGCCTCGCGACATGGCGTACGTGTTCAGTGGGGCCTACATCCCCCTAAGCTGCAAGATCATTGAGCAGGTGAGCCTGGCTGCCGCTGCGGAGCACCTGCAAGACCGGGGGGTCCGGCAGGGGTCCCTCTGCCCGAGGCTGGGCTGGTCGGTGATCCCCTGCCCTGTCCCTCAGGTGCTGGAGCGCCGGGGCTGGCTGGGCCTGGAGGATGGTGCGGCGCTCAACAGCAATGAGTTTTCGGTCTCAGGTAGCTCCTGTGCCAGGCGGTGGGGTGGGTGGGCCTGGGGCTAGGGCTAGGGGTGCCACCAGCACTCTGTGCCCTGTCCAGACAGTGCCGCAGAGGACAACCCGGCCTGGGAGTCCCAACGCGTTGTCCTCGCTGTCTTCCTGGGGGCTGCACCTTCTCCGAAATTGCAGCTCTTCGGTCTCCTGGGCAAGGAGAGAGGTGAGGGGGGAGACGCTGCCTGCGGCAGAGCGAGGAGCTGGCTGTGGGCTCCCGAGGGCAGGGAGCCAGCAGGGGCTGTGCCCAGTGTCAGCAGCCTGTGGGGAGGGGGCTGGCGGGATCCGGGGGCTCTCTCAGGGAACAGCCCTGCCCTAGGCTGGGAATTGGGCCGGGGGCCTGGCTCTGCCGCCCCCGGCTCAGCACCCACGGTGGGATCTCTCCCCCCATGGGTCAAGTTCATCTTCCTGACGACGGCCATCACCAACAGCGCCCGCATGATGGAGGCCATGATTGAGGCAAGGCGTGAGGCCTGGGCTGGGCCTGCAGGGCTCTACAGCCCCCCGCACCCCCCTCTCGTGCCAATAAACATCTCGCCCGGTACGGCTGCGGCTTGGCCTGGTGCTGCGGCCCGGGGGCGGGGGGGCAGCTGGGGGCGGGGGGGCAGCTGTGCCCGGGGTCCGAGGCAGGACCGGGCGGAGGGTGTGTCCCGGTGCGGGGGGGGGTGTCCCGGTGCGGGGGCCGTTCCCGGGCTGGCGCATGCGCAGTGTTGCTGAGGCACCGCCCTGGCGGGGACGCTTCCCGCGCGAGGTCACGTGGTTGCTGTCAAACGGCGCAGTGCTGTTACCTATCTCGTAGCGGGCCGGTCTCGCTTGTGATTGGTTAGAAGCGCCGGAGGCTTCTCGCTGGTATTGGATGGCGGCCGGCTTGGGGCGGGGCCGGCGGCGCTGCCTGGAGTGGGCGTGGCCCGAGCGGCGGTTGCGGGCGGGGCCAGCGGTAACGCCGTCGCTGGCCGCAGCCAATCAGCGCGTCCGGAGGCGAGTTTGAATCGGTGGAGGGAGCGGTGGGCGCAGAGTGGAGTCGCCGCCATGAGGAAGAGGTGTGGGGACCGCGGGACAGGGGGACCGGGGCGGGCTGGGCTGGGATTGGGGGGGGGGGGGAGTGCCTAGGCAGGGGCACGAGGGGCGGCGGTGGCCCCGGTCCCTGCTCGGCGGTTGCTGATGCTCGCCGGTCCCCGGTGTCCTCAGTGAGGTGCTGGCGGCCGAGGCCGTGTCGTGCCTGAACCGAGCCATGGCGGCACTGCGGGACATCTGGGAGGAGATCGGCATTCCTGAGGAGCAGCGCCTGGAGCGCACCGATGTTGTTAAGAAGCACATCAAGGTGCGGAGGGGTGGGGAGGGGTCCCCGGGGCAGGGAAGGGGATCCCCGGGCCCGGGAAGAGCCTCACTGCTGTCTCGCTTGCTGCTGCCCTGCGGCTGCAGCCAGAGCCTGCATCCCACCCTAGCCCGGAGCCAGGGCAGCTCAGTGTGAGCTCGCCCAGCAGCTCTTTCGGAGCCCCTGGCCTAGGCTGTGAGTACAGGCCCCGCCAGAGCACCTAGAGGTCCTTACATGGGTTGGGAGCACCAGGGGCATCACTGTACCTCTGCCCTCACCCTGGTCCTGCCAGGCACCCTGTGCTGCTGCCCCTTCCTCTGCTCCTGCCTTTGCTTGGCCCTGGCAGCAGGTCTCCAACCGCAGTCCCACTGCCCTGCCCAGTCTCTAACTGCTCCCTGCACCCCAGAGTCTCCTGGACATGATGGTGGCAGAGGAGGAGAGCCTGAAGGAGCGTCTCTTGAAGAGCATTGCCCTGTGTCGGAAGGAGCTTGATGTCCTCTGCAGGGAGCTCCAGCTGGACCCCTTTGAGGTAAGGTGGCGCTTCTCACTCTGGGAGCCTGCTGGCAGCTGTCTTCCACTGCCCAGCCTCTGCCCCAGTGTCTCGGTGAGCTCACAGGGCAAACAACTGGTCAAAACCACTTGAAGGCTCTCTGGCACGTTGGGCACTGGGAGGTGGCTGGGAGGAGGCCGGGTGTCTTGCGGCATCTTGTGGATTGCTGCTGCATTTGCGCTGTCCCAGGGAGCATCCTGCTCAGGACCAGGGCTGGTGTCCCAGGTCTAAGTCTAAGAAGCCTAAAAATGCGAGTCAGGTCTGGGAGAGCTGATTGCTGGACTCCTCCAGGCAGAGGAGGAAAGCACCATTCTGCAGATGGAGAAGAACTTGCGGACCCGCGTGGAAGTGCTGTTGAAGCAGAAAAGGGACAGGAAGCAGGAGCTGAAAAACCTGCAGGAACAAGACCGAGACTTGTGCGACATCCTCTGCATGACCCCCTTCTGCATCGATGCCAATGCCGTGCCCAGCCTGGAGGACCTGGACCGCTACCGGCGGCACTTGGCCTCCCTGACTGCTGAGAAGGTGGGCAGGAGGGGGGGGCTCCCTGGGGCAGCGCGCGCTGGCTCCTAATGCTGCTCGTCCCCTCCAGGAGCAAAGGCGAGAAGAGTTCGTCAGCAGCAAGCGGCAAATCATCCTGCTCATGGAGGAGCTGGACCACACTCCGGACACCAGCTTTGAACGGGATGTGGTGTGCGAGGACGAGGAGTCCTTCTGTCTGTCTATGGACAACATTGCTGCCCTGCAGAGCCTTCTGCAGCAGGTTTGTGGCCTCACCAGGGAGGGGGTCAGTGGGGCAACACGAGGAGCAACTGCTTGGCTTTCAGCCAGCCCGTGCATTAGAGCACCCTTTGGGGAGCTTTTGCCAGGATATCTAGGAAGAGGATCAGCTTTGCAGGGTGCAGTGGAGCAAAGGGTCAGCTCGTGCTGTCTGGGGCCGGGCCACGCTGATGCGTTGCTCTCCCTCCCACAGCTGGAAGCCCGGCGGTCCCTGAATGAGGCTGTGTGTGCAGAGCTGCGGTCCCGAATCCTGGCGCTCTGGGAGAGGCTGCAGGTCCCTGCGGAGGAGAGAGAGGCTTCTGCAGTGCACATGGCTGGGTCCAGAGCCAAGACCAGGAAAGCTGTAAGGACCCCTGCGCCTGGGGAGGGGGCTGGGGGTGGCTGCTCAGGGTTCCACACGCTGCTGGCTCAGCTGGAGCGGAGGAGCCACTTCCCACAGTTGGGTGTGAGGTTTTTCTCAGCACAGCAGAGACAGGGACATGCTGGAGTGGGGCTAGAGGAGCCCCAGGAATGACCCGAGGGTGGAACCCCTCTGCTGGGGCGATGGGAGAGAGTTGGGGGTGCTCAGCCAGG
Source organism: Bucorvus abyssinicus (assembly GCA_009769605.1). NCBI lineage: Eukaryota > Metazoa > Chordata > Aves > Bucerotiformes > Bucorvidae > Bucorvus > Bucorvus abyssinicus. The sequence goes on from CM020038.1 coordinate 22,193,383, forward strand.
AGCAGAGAAGGCTCCGGGAGACCTTAGTGCAGCCTTTGAGTGCTTCAAGGGGCCTGTCTGAAAGCTGGGGAGGGGCTGTTCAGCAGGGGCTGTTGGGGCAGGACAAGGGCTGATGGGTTCAACTGGAGAGGGAGACTGAGAGCAGAGAGAAGGCAGAGATTGTTGCTGCTGAGGGTGGTGAGACCCTGGCCCAGGCTGCTGCGAGAGGTGGGAGAAGCGCCATCCCTGGCACCATTGCAGGATGGGTTGGACCTTAGGGGCTGGGCTGGATGAGCATCAACCCAAACCAGTCTGTGATTCTATTCTATGAGATGAGCCAGCCAAATCCTGCCCTTGCTGGTGGAGGAGCTGGGAGCTGGTGCTCGTCTTGGAAAGGGGCTTACGCAGAAGATAAATCCTGTCCTGCTCCTATTCTCATGCTGCTTTCCCCATGCTCTGGTCTCGCTGGCAGCTGCAGCTGGGAAGTCGACCGTCTGGAGGAGCTGAAGCTGCAGAACATGAAGTCAGTGGTTCAGGCCATCCGGGTGGAGCTGGCTGAGTACTGGGACAAGTGCTTCTACAGTCAGGAGCAGAGGGAAGGCTTCAGCCCCTACTATGATGGTGAGTGCTGGCTCCTGCTCATGGGCTGTCAAGAGGGCTGTCCTCAGCTCCCGGGGCCACGAGAACCTCTCTGCCTCCTGAACACGCTGCCTTCTCCTTCCTAGAGGACTACACAGAAACCCTGCTCGAGCTCCACGACGCTGAGGTGGGGAAGCTGAAGAGCTACTATGAAGCACACAAAGAACTGTTTGAGGCTGTCCAGAAGTGGGAGGAGAACTGGAAGCTGTTTCCTGGAGCTGGAGGTATTGTCCGGGCAGGAGCATGCTCTTCCTGGCTCCATGCACGTCATTGCTGTGTTGGGAAAGAGCTGGGAGGCGCTGGGAAAACCCCAGCGGGCCAGTGAGAGGATGGGGTGCTGTACTGGAAGCACTGGTGTGTTTTGGGAAGGGGGATGGCTTCCTCCAGGGTCTTTATGCTGGGCAGTGTGTCTGGGTGTCTGCTGACGTCCCTCCCGCACCAGCGGAAAGCGACTGACCCAGCCGCTTCGCCAACCGCGGGGGGAACCTGCTCAAAGAGGAGAAGCAGCGGGCAAAGCTGCAGAAGACGCTTTCCAAGGTAGGTTCAGCCCCAGAGCAGAAGCCACAGTCCTGGGCAGGTGCTGGGAGCCAGCATGGGCTCTCCCTGGTGTGGAGGTGCCCCCGGGGTGGGGGCAGCCCCTCTCACTGCCCTCCTCAGCTGCAGGAGGAGCTGGAGAGCAGGGTCCAGGCCTGGGAGCAGGAGCGCGAGGAGCCTTTCCAGGTGAAGGGCCAGCCCTTCATGGAGTACGTGACCGAGCAGGTGGCAGCTCTTTCCGCCTGGAGAAAGAGAAGGAGAAGCAGGAAGCGGGTGAGTGTGGAACTGAGCCTGGGGACCCGTCAAACACGGGGCCTGTCATGGGTCTGCCCTGCATGGGGAGGGGGCTCTCAGTCTCTCTCTGCATGCCGTCACCTTCCTCTTGACAGCGGGACTGGTGTCCACTGCTGTCGGGGTCTGTGTGTAGAGCCCCTTTTCTCGGCCCCAGCTGTGCCAGAACCACAGCTCAGCTCCAGGGCGATGGCTGTGAACCCCGGGGGTGATATCAGCTGTTCAGCTGTGCCACAGCCCGTCCCCAGGGGCAGTGCCCGTTGACCCAGCACCTCTGGCGGCTGGCACCGCACTCTGCCCCCGCTCGGGTCTGTGAGCACTGATCTCTTGCACAGCAACTGAAGAAAAGCCGCCAGATGGAGACAGAGATGATGTATGGGAGCACCCCGCGGACCCCCATCAAGCGCCGGGTGCTCGGCCCCCCCACACCTGGCAAAGTAAGGAAGGTAAACGGTCTGTGTGAGCAGCATGGGTATGCAGGGCCCTGCTGGGAGCTGGCTCTAGGCTGGAGCCGAGTCTCAGGCTGGCCTTGGCCCCACGCAGAGATGTGGGGAGGGTTTGGGGTGACAGACGCAGGGAAGTGGGTGCCTCTATTCCTCCTGGGGACCCCTGGCCTGCGTGGGAGCTCCCCCCTGGTCTTCCTTGCATGACAGGTGCTCTGCTCTCCCCTCAGCTCAACGGCACATCCAATCTCCAGCGCCACTCCCAACAGCACCGTTCGCTCGGCCTTCGGCGGAACCATCTACCACTCGCCCACGTCTCGGCTGCCACCTTCCGGAGGGAAGGTGAGGAGCTGTGTGGGAGACCCTGCCCAGCAGGGTGGGCTGGGGCAGCGCAGCTCTGTCTGCTGTCATGCTGCGCTTCGCAGCCTCCCCACCATGTTCCTGGGGGACAAAAGCCCCCAATTGTCCTTGTCCTCTGCGATCCTGGCAGGGTGTTTCTGGGACCTGAGGGAGGAGAAGGGTGGCAGCAGCATTCAGGAAACCCTTCTCCAGCCTGGATTTTTAGCATACCTCTTGTTACTCTGCATGGAGATTGAGGCAACCTTCAAACCTGGGTGTGGTGCTGTAGTTTCTGGGATTGGAGATCCTGGAAGCTCCTGGAGCTTGAAACTCCTCTGTCACGGAAGAGCACAGGCAGCGAAGCCAACGCAGCTCCCCGCACTCCGCTCAGTTCCTGTGTTCCCCTCTTAACTGTCATTTCTCGCTGTAGTTTGGCCAGGCTCGGACCCCTAGCCGTGCGGCTGTGAAGCCCCCCCGTCCTGGATACAGGGGAGCGGAACAAGGAGAACGTGTCGCAGCTGAACGGAACCACCCTGAGCGGTGGGTGCACCCCCACAGCCCCTGCCCAGCGTAACCACACCATTATTCTGTGGCCAGCACCTATTCTGAGTTTGCGGTAATTCACCTCTTCTAAACCCACCTCCCCTCGCTGGGTGGCACTGGGGGGATGCTCCCCCCATCCCAGAGCACCCCGTGGGACTCCCAGCATCCCCGCACAGAGCGGCTGCTCCTGCCAGCGCCTGCAGCTCTACAGCCAGAGCTTGAACCATTTGAGGAGTGGTGGCTGAGCCCGAGCACTGCTGGTGTCACCCATGGGCCTGGCAGCCCCACGGGGGTCTGACACAAACACAAGAGAAATGCTGGTGTCGGGGGCACCTCCTGTGCTGCGATGCAGCCACTCTTCTGAGGTGGGTCTGGCTCCAGCTGCTTCTGCTAAGCATCCCTCAGCCCCCGAGGTCCTAGTCACTTGCTGCCAGGTGTCCTAGGGTGGTGACGTCCCCCAGCCTCCCCAGGATGCAGTGTGGTGCCAGGGCAGCTGGCAGCAGCAGCGCTCTGTCCCTGTCCTAACCCTGGGCACTGGGAGAGGGGAGGGCGAGGAAAGTCTTTTCCTGCCATCGCTCACTTGTGTGGGATGCTGCTGCTGTCCCCTGAGCTGAGCCTGCAGAAGGACCTCAGCATCTGTCCCAGCTTTTCTGCTGGGTAAACAGGGGCTGGGGGCTGCCCCACTGCGGGGAAGTTGCTCTGGTGCTGGTGATGGGTCAGAGCTCTCTCTGGCTACTGGACGTCCCTTAGGGCCTCTTCTCAGCCATGAGGATGGGCTGAGCCTAAGCTTTAACAGCCTCTGCCCCTGGAAAGCCATGAGCGTCCCTTCCCCGTGGCAGCCAATCCCTAGCCAGGCTGTGATCCTGCAGACTCAGGCAGGGAAGGTGCTGGTTTGCGATGGAGGCAGGTTCCTCCTAGATCATCCCTTCCCTCCAGCTGGGCATGGCTGTCCCTGTCCTGTGTCTCCTCCCTGCACTCGGGGACAGGACTCTCTGCTTTCTGCTGGTCTGGCAGAGTGCTCGGGAATATCCAGCCTGGAGCAGAGAAGGCTCCAGGAGACCTTAGTGCAGCCTTTGAGTGCTTCAAGGGGCCTGTCCGAAAGCTGGGGAGGGGCTGTTGGTGACAGGACAAGGGCTGATGGGTTCAACTGGGAGAGGGAGATTGAGAGCAGAGAGAAGGCAGAGATTGCTGCTGCTGAGGGTGGTGAAACCCCGGCCCAGGTTGCTGCGAGAGGTGGGAGAAGCCCCATGGCTGGCACCATGGCAGGTCAGGTTGGCCCTTGGGGCTCTGAGCCCCCTGCTCTGGGTGCAGATGTCCCTGCTCCCTGCAGGGGGTTGGGCTGGGTGAGCTTGGAAGGTCCCTTCAACCCAAACTAGTCTGCAGCTCTTCCCAGGACAACTGCCCAGCTGTGGGAGGGAGGGATGCACTTCCCAGCCTGGGGCAGTGGGGCAGCAGGTTCCTCAGGGACGCTGATGGCTCCCAGTTCTTTCTCTGCTCCTCAATGCTGACACTTTCTTGCCCTATTCTGAAGCAAGATGGGGTGGAGAGCCTGAACGCACAAACAATCTGGAGCTGCCTGAAGCTGCTCCTGCTTCCCCCTTACCGAGCTCTGTCCCACACCCCACTGCCCCCTCACCCCCATCTCCTGCTTCTTCTTTCTGCAGCGCGAACTTTCAAAGGCATCCAGGTCTGAGAGCAGCTCCCGTGTCCTGAACTCCACCACCACCACCACTTTCTGCTGAGGCACTGCCGCCCGCCTCCAGCCGCCTGTAGTCCTAGTGAGTCGCTGCTCGGGAAGAGGTTACGCTGCTCCCCGCACTCGAGGGTTCACCCTGCCCTGGGTGCCAGGTGCTGCAGGGGCCAGCCCGGCTCGCTGCAGGGGGGGGCTCTTTTAAAACCTTGCTTTTATTTGGGGAATTCTTGCAAATGTTATGATTAAAGATGTGAGTGCAGTGGGGTGATTGGTGCCAGCTCCTGCCCCAGCCCGGCTGGCTGGTGGGCACTGGTGCCTGGTCACCGTGCTGAGTGTGCTCTGGGACAGATGGGACCATGGCAAGAGCTGCCCCCCTGCCCTTTGCCACAGGCTTTTTCCCCTCTGTTCCTGTAGCTGTCGTCCACCAGCATCTCCCTTTCTCTGCAGTGCTATGGGCTTGGCAGTGTTTGCTTTAGCCAAATGCCCTCGGCAGCCTTGCCTCAGCCCAGAGTGCTGAGGGTTTTGTTTCCGTCCCAGAACCCCCCAGCTGGGGGTCCCCGGGGGAGCTGGGCATGCCAGGAGGGAGCAGCAGGCCCTCCTGGAGCTCTGATGGCCGCAGGGCTTGTCCTCTGCTGCTCCCCTGCCACATGGATGGGGATGTTTGTCCTAGTGTGGGACATGCTTTGCTCCGTGGGGCTGAGGACAGCGGGCGCTGCGGTGACACAGCCCTGGGCACAGCTCAGAGGGAGCCTGTCTGCACCTTTGTTACTGCAGCTCTGTCTGTGTGTCTGTCCCTGATCATGACAAACTTGCACCTTGTCACTACAGTCCTCCACTTGCTGTTATTTATTCTCCGAGCTCTGTCCCTCGCTCTGTAACTCTGTACATACTGTTCATGGGATAATTCGTGTACCTGTATATAGCTGCTGCTGGTGGTGTGTAAGGGGGGCCTGGGGCTCCGTGGGAGGGGGGTCGGGCCCAGCTTTAAGCTGGGGCTCACTCCAAAGGGGCCAGGACCATCCTTTGTCCGCAGCACAAAGCACCACCACAGCCATTATGGAAAAATAGATGTAAATAAACTGTTCAGCTCTTTCTTCGTTTGTCTTTAGCACTCGTGCAGCTGCAGCTCTGGGGAGTGAGTTTGGTCCAGCCCATCCTGTGGGGGGGGCGCTGCCTGACCCACCCCGAGGGCGAGCGGGGCCAGGGCTGGTCCTGGCCACGGCGGGCAGGCGCAGAGCTAGCCCGTGTCCCTCCTAACGGCTCCAGCACGCAGATGTAGGTGGTCCAGGGCCCACACACCACCTCCTGCGCCTGCAGGCCCCCGTGGCCAGCAGGTACTGGACACAGCGTGGCTGGTCAGAGCTGGCATTGTCCCCGTGTCCCAGCTGCCCGTATTTACCTGCAGACACCACGGACCTGCCAGGGCCTCTGCCCCTTGCCAGGTGATGGCTCCCCAGGTTCAAGGGAGGGAGGGAGCAGGAGAGCACCCCAGTACCAACAGCTCCAGCTGTTATCACAGCCATAAAATAAGCTGCTTCACAAGTAACAGGAGCCCCCAGTAAGGAAGAGAGAACAGAAACTGGTGCTGGGGGTGTTGCACTTAACCCCAGCCCCATGTGTAGAGCTCACCCACCTCCTGCAAAACACCACAGCACCCATCAGCCAGCACTCACAGCACAGCGCAGGGTCTGCTGGGTACCCCTGAGCCCTGTCCCTGCTCCTCAGCAGCACTGAAGGATGGGCGCTGCCCTCAGCCCAAGCCAGGGACTTACGTGTGATGATGGCTGTGTGCCGGGAGCCGCAGCTGACCTCACCGACCTCCAGCTCCTGCGGCAGGTCCAGCAGTGCCGGGAATGCCTGGATGGAGATGAACGCGGTGTCCTCAGCAGCCGGCTGCTCCTGGCGCAGTGTCACCTCTGTGTCCCCTGGGAAGAGAGAGACTCAGCTCTCCAACAGACTTGGAGCCCCTGGCCCCACACTGCACTGCCAGGGACCCAGCACCATCCACTGCCCCACCGACAGCACCCCTACCTGCCACCCGCATCCTTGTCCTGTGCCCGCTCTTCCGCCAGCGCTTTGGAGGGCAGGGCCAGCTGCCCGGACTCATTCCAGCCCCACATGTAGAGATCTCCAGCCTCTGTGGGGGGAGAAGCACTTTGGGGCGGCCCTGAGCAGAGCTCAGCTCTGACAGGCACTGGCTGCTCCGGGGCACAGCACCAGGGATGTGAGACAACCAGCTGCTGTGGGGCGCTGGTCCTGCCTGGGCCATAGGCTGCCACCAGCCACCTGATGCCTGTGGCTCGTGCAGCCCCTTACCACTAACGCTGGCCGAATGCCACCCGCCGGCCGCCACTGCCTGCATTGTCACGCCGGCCAACGCCTCCAGCAGCCCGCGGCTGCGGGCTCCGACTCCAGGGTGCCGTGGCCGAGCTGTCCGTGCCTGCAGGGAGATGCACATGGGCAGCCAGACACGCGGACAGACAGACACCCTGCACCCACTCCCTCTAGCCCCTCGTGCTGCCCTGCCCCGCCATAAACCCACAGTCCTGACCCAGCCCTCCTGCTGCTGCCGCGCCCCCAGGACCCCCGATGGCGGTGGGGGGTGTGGCGGGTGCCCTGGTGCCGGGGCTGGCGTGGGCTCGGTGGCCCCACGGCCTGTCGGACAGCACACTGGGCTATAACCCAGAGCAGCAGCACGATGCAGAGACAAGTCTCTGTGTCAAATGACACAGCCAAAGGGGCAAAGGTGTTTCCAGTCAGTCCATTGATCACTGAACTGACCACTGACGCTGATTGGGGCCACGCCAAGACAGCAACCAGCATCGCAGGGCTGGCCATCGCTGTGGCCCCAAGCCAGAAAGTGAATGCAGGGATCCCATGAGGGAAACGAGTTTGGGGTCATCCCTGGGGTGGCCCCAGTCACCACGGTGAGCATTTCATATGGCGGGCACAGGAAGGGGGGGGCAGACCTGCCTCAGTGGCAGGGGCAGGACCAAACACAGCCACTGAGGTCTGTGGGACAGCCCCAAGCCCCGCTGCCACATCACGGTGACAGCGTGTCCCTGCGGGGCTGCTGATAGAGGACTCGACCCCCGTCACCCTGCACGTGCAGCGCCGGGTGCCACAGGAGGGGTGCACGCCCAGGTACCTGAGAACTGTGGTGGATGCAGCCAGAAGTGACCACCGGGACCTCAGTGGTCACATAGAGCCACTCGAGTGTCCTCGGAAGCCACCCTGAGGGGGCCACAAGCCAGAGGCCCCCCAGGAGCCACGGCCCCAGCACCCACAGAGGCACCTGGGAGGGGCTCAGCGCAGCTGCCAGGGAGAGTACCCCAGAGGACACAGCAGTGGGGTACGAGCTGAGGTTGCTCAGTGACAGCGTGAGAAATGACAAATTTGGGTACAAGTGGCAAAACTGGGACCATGAGGGACAACCGGGTGCCACCCCCCCCTGCAGCACTGGCCCAAAGACAGTGTGGGCAAACAGAGCCGAGTGAGAGGGAGGACTTGCAGCCCAGCGCCAAGCGAGGAGGGACAGGCTGGTGTCCTGATACCTCCGTCCCTGCTGCACTCCCTCAGCCCCCCCCAAACCCCCTGAGCCCCCCTCCCTCGCCCCAGGCAGCCCCAGGCGGATGGTGAGGGCAGGAGGGACAGCCCTGCACCCTGAGCCTCGTCAGTGCCGGAGGGGAAGGGCTGGAACTCCACAGTCGCATGTAACCGAGACGAGTTAGTACTGCAGCTCAGTAACTACGTGCCACGCCGTGAGGAGTGACAGGGCTGAGGTGACCAGCCTTGCGTTCACCTGCCCGTCAGCTCTGGACTAATCCCCCAGTGCTACAGAGACTGAAACCGCTTTGATTTTGCCTGCGAGCTGACAGGGGGCTCAGACCCTGCAGTGGGCCCCCACACCCTCGCACCTGCATCCCCACAGGCCCCCTGTGCCCCCCGCATCCTCCCCGTGTCCTGATCCCCACATCGTTCTCTCTGCGTCCCCCCCGCACAACCCAGCATCTGTCTCTACAGCACCTCAACGCTCCCATGTTTCTTAATCCCCCCCGCAGCCCTTCTCCTGCACCCCCCGTGCCCCCCAACATCCCCCCCGCACCCCTCACCGTGCCCCACCCCTTCCCGCGGAGTGGGGTCCCCCACCTCCCCCGGTGCTCACCTGCCGCCCCCCCAGGCATAGACCTCCCCGCCGCGGCCCAGCGCCAGGGCGTGCTCGTGGCCCAGGACGAGCCGCCGGGCCCGCACCCCACCGGGCAGCGCCGAGCAAAACGGCGGCCGCGCGTGGCGAAGCCGCCGGGCAGCCAGCGGCAGCGGCGGCTCCGGATCTCGGGGCGGGGGTCCCCGGCGGCAGGGCCCGGCTCCAGGCGGGGGGACCCCCCGCAGCGCCGCCGCCCGCGGCCAGGCCCGGGCCACCGCCGGGCCCCGCAGCACCAAGTGAGTCTCCGAGGGCAGCGCCTCGGCCCAGCCCGGCAGCCGCCGCCGCAGCCCCGCGCTCCGCCAGCTCCAGCCCCGCGCCTGCCGCACCGGGACGTCAGCGGGGGTAACCCGGGGGGCTGGCTCTTCGCGGGGTGGGGGACGGGGACACGCCGGGGGGAACCGGCACGGGGGAGTGACGGAAGCGGACCGGGACATCCCGGGGTGACACGCGCTGGGGGGCACACGGGGACATCGGGGGGATCGGCACCTCCGGGGGTGGAGCGAGGAAGGGCATCCCGGGGGCACAGGGACATCCGCGGGGACCGGCGCTAGGGGGAGATGGGGACATCCCGGGTGGCACGGGCACCGCCTGGGGAAGGAGGGGCGGGAACGCAGCGTCCCGGGGAAACCGACGGAGCATTCCGAGGGACGGGAACATCCCGGGGCGACGGGCGCGGCGGGGGTGGGCGTTCCGTCCCGGGGATCCCCCATCACGGGCCGGGGCAGCGCGGGGCAGCGGAAGGGGGAAGTGGGCCCGGGGCTGGCGGGCGCTCACCGGTCTCCACCACCACGTAGCTCCAGGCGGGCCAGACACGGCGGATCTCCCCGGGGCCCGGCTCCAGCCGCCACGGGCCCGTGCCCGGGTCCGGCCCCGGTTCCCCCGCCGCCTCCTCAGGGCTGAAACCGAACACGAGCCAGGAGCGGCGGCGTGGAGCCGCCATGGCGGGGCGGGGCGGGAGGCGGAGCCGGCGAGAGGAGGAGGCACCGGAGCGCAGGGGACGGCGGACAGACGGACAGACGCCGGGCCGTGGTCCAAGAGCAGATTTAGTGCGGTGTCACCGGGGGGACCCGCCCCCGTGCCAGACCCCGACCCCGGGGCCAGCCCTCCCGGTTTAAGGCAGACGGTCGCAGAGGCAGCGGCGAGCCCCATCCTCGCCCTGGGGCACCGGGCAGGCAGCCATAGCCCCGGGGCAGCAGCAGCAGCGTGTGCCAGCCCCGGCAGGCAGCCAGGCCCGTCCCGGGGCAGCCAGTGAGCCCCGTCCTGGGGCAGCGTGTGCGGGCAGCACCTGCCGGACCATCAATCTTGTCCCGGGTTGGGCTTGATGAGGCCGTAGGCCACAGCCTGCGCCAGGCTCTCCTGGGCCGCCTGGGCAACGCGCGGCTTGTCCGGGTCCTTGGCCAGCACCGAGAGGATCTCGAGCATCTCGCTGGCCATGAGCTGCTTGGCCACCTCCCGCTCAGCCGCCACCATGTTCATCACCACCACGGCCCCGCGGTGCTGCAGCTCGGCGCTGGGGCTCAGCAGCAGAGCCTGCAGGATCTCCAGCCAGTGCACCGTCTGCAGGGAGGGGAACGGGGCCCCCTCAGTGCAGCCCCCAAGATGGGGGGACAGCCCCGCCCAGCCCCCCGACACCCCTGTCCGAGTAAGGACAGACAGCCCTGTCCCCCCCCTGACACAGCTCCAGTGGTGCCCCAGGGGGTTCCAGGTGCCCCCACCCCGTGGCACTCACCACCTGGGGGATGCGCTTTGCAGATGGGGGGGTGCAGGGCGGTCAGCATGGCCAGCGTACCCGAGGCCGCCCGCCGCAGCTTCTCGTCCTCTCCCCGCTGTACAGCACCATCAGCTTCAGCCGGTCGCTGCCCTCGGCCAGGAACAGCTCCTGCACCTGCGGCGAAGGAGGAGGAGGGTGGGGTGGGGGCTCAGGAGCACCCCGCAGCCCCCCAGCCCTCCTCTCACCTCCTTGCTCATGGCCATGTTGCACATGCACTCAGTGGCAGCCAGACGGATCAGCTCGTGCTCCTCAAACATGTACCCCTCAATCATGGGCACAGCCTTCTCCTTCAGGATCTTCTGCCTGCCGCAGGGCGTGCATGAGGGCTCCCTGCCAGGGCAGCCCCCCTGGGGACAGGACAGGCCCTCAGTGAGCCCTCCTGCCCACTCCGGCCCCACGGCCCCTACCGCAGCCTCTCGCTGATGCCAGCCAGGTTGGTCAAGGCCATCAGCCCCTCAAAGTTCTCCAGGCCCGTGCGCTGAAGGTGCAGAAGGCTCACAGAGGCCGGACCACCTCATAGACCTGCGGAGATAGCAGTGCAGGGCTTGAACCCTGAGCAAGGGGCAGGGAGCAGACACGTTCCCAGGGCGGCAACCCTCACCCGCTCTCCAGGGAAGGCCATTTCCGGGTTGGACGTGATGGTGATCTTTGCCAGGGCCTGGGCTGCCTTGGTCTGCCCCACCTCGGTGCCCTCCAGGGACAGCGGGATGAGAGCCTGGAGACACAGCAGCAAGGTCAGGGCACTCCCAGCTTCCCCCAGTCTCGAGTACGAGGGAGCCAGTGCCAAACCACGGGCACCCCGGCAGAGCCCCATGGTGGGGCCTGTCCCCTCACCTTGCCTCCTCCCTGCGCAACCACACCGCCTCGGTCCTCCGCCTCCTCCACCAGCGCCAGAAACACTCTGCGGACAAAGCTCAGAGTCAGGGACCTGCTGCAGCAAGTCTCAACAGCACCCAGACACCCACAGAGGGCACAGACTCCCGGACACACCCTCCCTTCTCCCACGAGCTCGTGTTCAGTTCTCCAGCAGGAGCCCGGCTCCCCTCCTGCCACCCCTCAGCTCGCCCGTACCTGGAGACGAGCTCCCGGCACGCATTGGTGAGCGCTGGGTTCTCGCTCTTCACCATGCAGGACAGTGCCGACACCACGCCAGCTGCCAGCAGCTTCCGCACCCGTCGCTTCACAAACTCCGGCTTGTCCTGTCCCAAGGGCAGGGTCACCGCTCAGCCTCCCACCTCACCCCTGAAGGCCCTGAGGACACTCCATCCCCACTCAGGACCAAGGCTCGGCCCACCCACACACACTCCTCCCTGGGGCCAGCTCACCTTGGGTGCTGCTCAGGGACGTGCTGCTTGGCATACTTGGCCAGCTCCAGCATCTGGGGATCTGGCTCCTCGTGGTCGTAGCTGTTGGTGCAGTTCACCAGCGTGGAGGCAACGGCATAGAGCACGCTCCTGTCCTCCGACTGCAGTGGCAATGAGGCACCCATCACACCCACCACAGATGGGACAGCCCAGGACTCCAGCTCACCCAGCGCCACTGAGCCCCTCCGCACCCCCAGCCCCCTCTGGCAGGTTACCCCGGTGCCAGGGTGCCCAGGGCCCCACCGCAGCAACCACAGCACCTTGGCCAGCTGGAACATAGCCTGCAGGGCCGCCTTGTCCTCCACAAGCTCCTCCTTGACATCTGCGTCGAAGGTGAGGTAGGCCAGGCCCTCCACCGCCCAGCGCCGCGTGCCTGTGTCGATGGCCTCGTTGCAGAGCCACCTGGGAGAGGGTCCCCGTGAGCCCACGCTGGGGGCACTGCGCCCCGATCACCCCCACCCTGCGGCACGCACTTGCGGCACTGCTTGGCCAGCTTCATGGTGGAGCCCTCGGCAAACTGCTTCATGCTGAAGTCGGTGCCTCCAGCGGATCCCAGCTTGCACAGCCCCTGTGGAGGCAGAGCAGGAATGGGGATGGTCACCCCGAGAGCCTGGGAGAGCCCCCAGCAGGAAGGGGTGGCTGGGAGGGTAGATGCCTCGCCTGGGGGAAAAACTGGCTGGACAGCTGGGCCCAGAGAGTGGCAGTGGATGGAGTTAGCTCCGGTTGGCAACTGGTCACAACTGGTGTTCTCCAGGGCTCAGTACTCGGGCCTGTTCTCTCTATATCTTTATCAATGGTCTGGATGAGGGGATCGAGGGCACCCCCAGTAGTTCACAGATGACACAGTGGGCAGGAGGAACCATTTCTTGCCTGTTGGGGTTGTGCAGGCGTGTCCCAGGCTGCCCAGGGCAGTGGTGGAGTCCCCATCCCTGGAGGGTTTCCCAGCCGTGTGGAGGTGGTGCTGCGGGACAGGGGTTCAGTGGGGACCTGGCAGTGCTGGGGGAGCGGGGGGACTCGAGGGGCTGAAAGGGCTTTTCCAACCCAAACGGTTCTGCGGTCTGGGGATGGCGCTGGGGACCCTGCAGCCACGTCCCAAGGGCTCAGCACGGCCGCTCCTCCCGCCCACTGTGCTCACCACCAGCGCCCGGATGCGGATGCTGTCCCTCTCGCTGTGCTTGTAGATCTCCTTGAGCAGGGTGACGCCGTTGGCGGTGATAAAGGACGCGCGCTTGGCCTTGTCAGCGGCGTGGATCAGCGCCTCCACAGCCACCAGCTGGTGGGTCTCATGGACAGAGGCGCAGAGGGACAGCACGGCCTCCATCACCCCCTCCAGCTCCAACACCCTGTTCCCGGCCTCGGCGGGGCCCCTGCAGCAGGCACGACGCCGTCTGGATGGCCCGCAGCTTCCCGGCCAGCTCCTGCCCCTCGAACCAGCTCCTGCGGTGCACCACCACCAGGAAGGACGAGGTTGATCCCACCACTGCACCCCAGCACAGGGCTCCAGAGGGTCTGCAGCCTGCTTTTACCACAGGCCTGGGGAGGAAGGGGCTGCTGCTTCCCCAGAGGGCTGCTAGCTGCCCCAGACAGGGGTGCCTGGGCTCACCTCACGTAGTCCTCGCACAAGTGGTGGAAGTTTTCCCTCTCGGCATCGCACTTCAGGTCATCGTAAAGCTTGCTCAGCAGAACCGAGGCGCTCATGCGGCTGTTCTCCGTCACAGGCAGGCTGCCCGGCGCGCCACACACCGTACTGCCCACCTCCAGGATCTTCTTCAGGCCTGGAATGCGAGGCCAGGCACTCGGTGAGGGGCAGAATGGGGTGCACAGGCAGAGCCGAGGGCTGCGATGTCCAGCGGGATGGAACGCTGCTCACCCTGGTCAATGACCCAGAGGCTCAGGCTGTTGTTGGTCTCCTTCAGCGACTTCCTGGGCACCACCTTGATGAGCAGGTTGAGGGCATTGTCACGGCCATGCGCAGAGGCCCCTTCCAGCTCCAGCAGCTCCAGGAGGTGCTTGATCAGCAGCTTCAGGTCCTTGGAGGAGTCTTCCGGAAAAGACAGTGCACAGCAGTCAGAGCACTGGGCACAGGCCTCCCCCCACCATGGTAAGGCCATGACCAGGGGCTTCTGCTGCCCAGCTCCACCCCACACTCACCCGGGGCCAGAGCCCTGGCAGGGAGTGGTGACAGAGTGGGAGCTCAGCACCTCCCTGGGGCCTCTCCCCACCCCATGGCAGCCAGCCAGGGCAGCAGGCACTCACCCAGCACCACTGCGTCCTCCCTTGCCTCGGAAATCCTTCTGCAGCCCCTCCTTGAGGGAGTCAAACATCACGTGCAGGAGGTTGCAGGCGGCCAAAGAAACCTGCTCGTGCTCCACTCCCAGCACCGCTGAGAGACGGGGGCTCCCAGCTCTGCCAGAATGGCCGCAGTCTGCGGGCACAACACAACCATCTGCTGGGGACCACAGGGACACCTCGGTGCTTCCAGCACTTGATCACAGAACCCCAGAACTGTTTTGGTTTGAAAAGCCCCTTCAGCTCCTTGAGTCCCCCCGTTTCCCCAGCACTGCCAGGTCCCCACTGACCCCTGTCCCTCAGCACCACCTCACATGGCTGGGAAACCCCTCCAGGGATGGGGACTCCACCACTGCCCTGGGCAGCCTGGGACACGCCTGCACAACCCCAACGGGACAGAAATGGTTCCTCAGGGACAACCTCAACCTCCCTGGAACAACTGGAGGCCGGTTCCTCTTGTCCTGTCGCTTGTTCCTGGGGAGCAGAAACCAACCCACCCCTTGCTCCAAGCTCCTGTCAGGGAGCTGTCGAGAGCAGAAGGCTCCTGCAAGCTCAGGCCTGGCAGGTGACAGCTCAGCTCCACCTGCTCCACAGGGCTGGAACCAGGCACAAGCAGAGGCTATCGATGCTCCCGGCCTGACACGTTCCGCAGCCACCCCAGCACCAATTCCCCGGGCGATGGCGGGACCCACCCGGGCACGGTGCCCCGGAGCACAGCCCCGCCAGCGTGCGCAGGGCCGCCAGCATCAGGTCAGCCTTGGCTGTGTCGAGCAGCTGTGTCAGCAGCCGCACACCGTCGCTCTGGATATTTTCTCCGCCTCCAGCTCCTCTCGCGCCAGCACGATCAGTTCTGCGCAGCCTGGGAGGAGAGTTGTGCCTGGGTCATTCACCAACCTCGAGCAGGGAACCTCCCCACCAGGAGCCGGCTGGGCAGCCAGAACAGCCACCTTCATCCCCCGTCTCCAGGGAGCTCGTACTGTGGGTGGGAGGCCCAGCCTCACCCAGGCAGCACTGTTCAGCGGCAACATTGACCAGAAGCACCATTCCTCCCCTCCTCACCTCCCAGCCAAATCGTGCTTCCCTCCTCCCCCCTGGAGCTCAGACCTTTTGCTTCTTGTCCTCATCCTTTTCTTGAGTATCCAGCAGGATCTGGAACATCTGCTCCACCTTTGAGTCTGTGCAGGACATAGTCCTCATCTGAGACAGAGCAGAGAGAAGAGCTCAGCCCTCACGGCTCCCTGAGCCCACCACACCACCTGGGGGGTCCCCTGCACTGCTCACCGCTCACCTTCTCATGCACGCTGCTGCCCAGGGCACGCAGGGCCTCCTGGAAGGCCTTGTTCTTGGGCCTCCAGGCTCAGGCAGCGCTGCAGGTCACTGACCGCCTGGTCCAGGCGGCCCAGCTTCTGCAGTGCCTGGCTCCGGCGGAACAGTGCCTTCACGTCCTGGCCGTTGGCCTCAATGGCTGCGGGCAAGGAGGGGTCTATCACAAAGCCTGGCACCACCCCAGTCTGCCCGGACAGGCAGCTTGCAGATGCCGGATCCCTGCCAGCCTCCACCAATGGTACCTTTAGATGCATCAGCCTCTGCCTTGGCGTAGTCCTCCTGCAGAGAGAGAGGGTCAGCAAGAGGGACCACCTGCCTGGGCAAGCCTCGCCCAGCCCGGCCCGCTGCCAGCAGAGGCAGCACCTGCTGCGTTGCAGATAGAGTGGGGAAAGGACACTGAGGATGGGAAAGCATCGCTAAGGACAGCGAGCCAGCCCAGCAGGACCTCTGTCCATCCCAGAACACAATCCTCACGGGGTCCCCAAGGAGTCTCCAAAGCTTTTCAAGCACTCCCCATCTACTCGAGCCCCAAAGCTCCTTGTGCTCCCCCTTGTCTCACAGTGGGAGATCAGAGACGCTGTGACTGCCTGGGGAACAGCCCCAGAGCATACACACCAGCCCAGGCGTGGATGAGAGTGCCCTGTCTTGGCCCTGACAGTCCGGACAGGAGGCGAGGGAGCATGGGAC
This sequence comes from Bucorvus abyssinicus, assembly GCA_009769605.1. Taxonomy (NCBI): domain Eukaryota; kingdom Metazoa; phylum Chordata; class Aves; order Bucerotiformes; family Bucorvidae; genus Bucorvus; species Bucorvus abyssinicus. The sequence goes on from CM020038.1 coordinate 22,209,485, forward strand.
AGCAGGCAGGACCAGGAGAAAAGGCAAGCAGAGGAAAACACCAGACAGTGCCCTGCCCAGGTACTGACAGCCAGCAAAGGCAGAGTGGATGGAGCAGCCCCAGCAAGTCGGGCGGCCAGGCAGGTTCCAGCAGGACCCGTGGTGATGCATCCGCCCAGCTCTCACCAGCTTCAGGTAGCAGGCGGCCCGGTTGCGGTGCAGCACAGCTTGCTCCGTCCCAGCATCGCAGAGGCTCAGCGCTTGCGTGTAGGCAGCGAGGGCCGCAGCATGGTCACCTGCTGGAAGAGCGCGTTGCCTGCTCCCGCCAGCTGCCCCGCTGTCACCTGCCAATGACACTGGCTGGGACCACCCGCACCGGGAGGGACGGCATGGCCCTGGACCCCGCCACGGGTGGCTGTCCCGGGGTGGGCCCGCGACAGGGGTCCTGGGACACGGCTCCGCCACCCCCGGCTGCCCCGGGATGGGCGCGTGCACCGGCCCGGGCCTGGCGCCACCATCCTCGCTCCGGTCCGTCCCCAGTAGCCCCTGGCCCGCTCGACTCCCGAACTCCCAGTACCCGCCTGCCCCGGCTGTGGCAGACCCCCGCCCGGCCCAGCCCGGCCCCGGCAGACCCCGACCCCAACAGCCCACCGATCCAGCCCATCAGCCGCGGCCTCCAGTCCCCCAGTAGCCGCCCCCCCGAGTAGCCGCTCCCCCCGGCCCAGTTCAGACCGTCATCAGCAGCCCCCGGCCCAGCAGCCCCCGGCCCCGCTCACCGCCTCCTCCATCTCGCTTCACCCGCTGCGCTCGTGACGTCACAGCCGAGCGCCGGGGAAACCGGACGCCACCGCCCATGTCACGTGAACGGGGCGGTGGCGGAAGGGGCGGGGCGATGGCGGAAGTGCCGACACTTCTAGCGCCTCCCCGCGGCCCGGCGGTGACGGCGCCGACCACGTGCGACCCTCGTGTGTGTGACCTCCCGCGTTCCCCCACACCCGGGTCCCCCCCCAGCTCCCGTACCCGCGCCCCCCCCCCCGCCCCGCCCGAGCCTCCCTCAGCAGACAGGCTGGGGGGCGCAGGTGGGAGCCCCCAGGGGCCGCGGGATGGCCACGAACGGGGCTGCCGCCCCAACAGGGGGCCGCAGGGCGGGCGGCAGGCGTGGGGCAGGAGGCGGCCGTGGCGGGTCCGGTAGAAGTGGAGGAGGTCGACAGCCATGAGAAGGAGGACGAGGAGGCCGTAGAGCCCCACAAAGGGCAGGGACAGGGGGTTCCTGGTGGGGACAGACACACGACCTCAGGAGAGGGGGCCATGGTCCCCCACCTGCACCCCTGAGCCTCCCCAGCCTCGCTCACCGGAGCAGGCCTGGCCAGCCAGCCGGAGAAGTTCAGCCCGGCCAGGGCCTCCAGGCCCAGCTGGTGCAGCAGGACTTGAGGGCATGGGGGCTGGGACTGGCAGCAAGTAGCGGTGGCACAGTGCGGGTCGGTCAACCGTGGCAGTAGAAGCCGGGGTGGTAGCGGGCCATCGGGGCCCACGTAGCCCTCGCAGAGGTGCAGGTTGCCGCACCGCGGACTGCGGTGAGGAGCGGGCACTTGGCCAGCGCCGGGGTGGAGCCTTCCCAGCCCCAGCAGGGATGGGATGGGATGGGAATTGGGGCACGGTCCGCCCTGTTGGGTCTTGCTGCCACAGCGCAGGAGCACCTGGCTCAGCCCTGGGGGTGGGCTCCAGCCTGACAGGCAAGCACTGGCTGAGCCAGCCCCTCCCAGCACTGCCTGATGTGTGCTGTGACCTCCAGCCCTCACCATCACCCCAGCAAGGGCAAGCACGGAGAGAGTGTGATGGCAGCGGCGGGCGGGGGGAAAGTCCCTGGGCCAGTGAGTCAGCCCCAATCTCCCCGTCGCTGAACTCCCTCCCTGTTCCCACCACCCCACAGACGTGTTGCGGTGGACCAGCCTGGCACCACCCCGGCCGCCTGGACACACACATCCCCAGCATGGACCACCACCTGCCAGCACAGACCCCCCCAGCCTCCATCAGCATGCAGCCCGCAAGGGACGAGGCCCCACCCAGGGATGGGGAGGACGGGCTCTGGGAGCAGCCGCAGCGGGGCCTTACCTGTCCCAGGAGGCCAGGGCACAGGGCTGCAGCAAGGAGCAGCTGGAGGCAGGAGCCCCACCCAGCATCTTCCCAGCTAACCCGGGCGAAGCAGCTCTGGCTCTGGCGGAGGCAGCACCACAGCCCCTCCTGCTTCCCGCCTCCATCGCGGCCCATCAGGAGCCGCTGCGGAGCCATTAGAGCCTCCCGCACTCTCTGCCCACTCCACTAGGGACCAGGGCGGGAGCATCACTAATGAGCTTCTCTGGGGTCAAGAGCAGGACCAGAGGTGCCTTCCCACCCCACAGCGGGTCTGCGGGCCCTGCTTGGGCATCTCTGCCCATCCAGGGACCCCCGAGTGGTGGGCAGGGGCTGCAGGTTAGGGCACGGGGTGAGGGCAGGCTGTGCCGCAGACCCCTGCCAGCCCAGCCCCTGGCCCCTCGCCAGCCGGGCCATTAGCCAGGAGCCACCGTTGCCAGCGCAGGGCTGTGGTCCCCACTCCCCAGCACAGCCCCATGGTGTGCTCACACCACACGACGGGCACCTGCCCTGCTGTGCTGCCCTGGGCCCGGCTGTCCCTGAGCTGCGGTGCCGGTCCATGCCGGCTCCATAGGACTCTGCCTGTTCTCCAGGCTGTAGCCATGCCGGTGGCACACGGGCTGTGCTGGAGGTTGTGCGGGAAACCGAGACAGAGCTCAGCCAGCACCACTTCCCTGTGGCTCCCTCCGCTGGCACCCCTGCAGTAATTAGCCCCTTCTTGGTAATAGTCCCGGGAGGGGCAGAGGAGTGCGGCAGCCTCTGCGGTCCCCACAGCAACCAGGAAGATGCTCCTGGCGACTGGCTTCCCGCGGTCCCTGGGGCACTGCACCCCCTCCCCCTGGCTTCCACCTGACCCCAGGCCTGGCCGTGCCACTGGCCTCGCACGAGTGCCCGGGGCCTCAGCCCCGGGAGCCCCAGGCAGGCTGGTCCTGGCCACAGCTCCGAGCTGCCTCCCTGCTGCCACAGGGTGCTACCCTGGCACCTCGGGGTGCTGCCCCATGACCCTGCAGAGCCCCATTCCCACATGACCAGTGCAAGAACCACAAACCAGACACAGAGCAGGGCCCTTGGAAACAGCCTCATGTTTCCTCAAGCTCCCCGCGAGCTCAGTCTCCAGTCCACAGCACTTCCCAGCAGCCCCAAACTCAGCAGGCCCCTGGTACCCTCCTGGGCAGCTGTGCCCATGCTGCCGGTGGCCACTGCCCCCCAGCCGTGCTCTGCTTGGAGCAGTGCCCGGCCCATGGCGTCTGTGCCCAGGCAGCGCCCGGCAGCCCCTGCGCAGCCCCACCACAGCAGTTCCCCTCTGAAACCTGTCTGAGCGCACGGCTCTAATAAGTTAGAAGGCAGCAGCCTTTGTGAGTCCAGCACCTCCTGCCCAGCACCTGCTGGCCACAGGCCCGCTCGCCCAGCCTCTCCTGGGCCGTGCTGGTGCTGGGCTCAGCGGCTGCTCCCAGGCTGCCCAGCCAGTCTGCTCCTCTCCTGCTCCAGGAGACGCTACCCCAGGTGGACACGGAAGGTGGCAATTTCCATGGGGTCCAGGTGGATGTTGGTGCTGTTGGAGGCTGTGCCCAGCGGGTACATCAAGGTCAGCGAGGTGGGCTGCAGGGAGCCTAGCTCCAGCCCCTGGAACAGGCTGCCCAGGGCCAGCTAGGGAGGGAGAGAGGAGGGTGGGTGGCCTGGGTGAGGGAGACTCAGTGCTGGCAGTGCAGCCCTGTGCCCAGGGCAGCCCCACATGCACTGTGCTACCCTACACCCTGATCCAGCCTGGGCTCTGCCCCTCCTTGCAGGGGGACGCAGGGCTTGTGCAAGGCTCCAGACCCCCTAGAGTCCCTCCAGTCTCCATTCTGGCTTGGCATGAGCACAGGAGACCCGGTGCCACTTGTGCCAGGGTGCCTGGTGGTTCTGCAGCCTGCTCCTACCTTGCCCTGGCTGGTGGTGCAGTTGAAGCCCAGGTTCTTGGCCTCCAGGCTGCAGTCGAAGCCTTTGCGGTGCAGGATCAGGGCTGCCTCAGCCGAGGGCAACAAGTCATCCTGCCGGGGAGCTGGGTGTGAGGTGCCATGCTGGGGACCCTCCCCAAGCATCCCTCTGCCCCTGGCATGACCCCTCCCCGCTCATGGGGCATAGCTCACCTCTGCCTGCAGCATCCGCAGGTTGAGGATGTGGAAATCGCAGGGGACGGTGGTGGAAAGTGGCACGAAGGAGCGCAGGGCTTGCGGGGCCGGCTGCTCCTGGGCCACTGGCAGGACCAGGGCTTCAGCATTCAGGTGCATGGAGGTGATGTGGCTCAGCAGTGAGGGGAAGCTGATGGGGCGGCTGTCCTGCACCTGCCAAAGAGCACATGGGTCAGCATGGGCCGGGGCAGCAGCAGGGCCCAGATGGGGCCTGTGGGACCTCCAGCTCCTTGCAGCCCCTCCAGCAGTGCCCAGAGAACAGGCACCACCACAACAGGGCACCCAGAGCTGCCCCTGCCCTGGCGTGACCCCCTCCCCAGTGCCCAAGCAGGGAGGGCGGCTGCCGGCCAAGCAGTCTGCACAGAGCCCAGCCAGTGGTCGGTCATACTACGGGGTCTGGCTAGGCTAGTGGCTAGTGGCTAGAGCACAAGACAGGGAGAGACGGCGGGGCCAGGCCGGCCATTACCTCTGGGCTGCCAGTCCTGGCGCCGTGGAAGCCCAAGGCTTTAAACATGGAGGCCAGTTTGGAAAAGAAGCCGGAGCTCTGAGTGGGTGACATGGCGCATGCAGGGAGTGGCAAGGGGGGACGAGAACACCATGATTACAAGGGCAGTGCGACTCCACAGAGAGAGACCCCACACGGTCCCACCCTCCCCGCACCCTGCTCTGCCACATGTGTGGCTTCCCACAGACACCTCCACCCTGCCCTGTCCCAGGCAGGGCTGGGGTCACCACGCCGGACCCCCATCCTACGGCCTCACCTTGCTGGCCGTGGCACGGTGCTCCAGGAGGAGGCGGAACCGGTTGCAGGTCGGTTTGTTGTCCTTCAGCCCTTGGCCCAGGCCCCGGTTGTCGTCCTGCATGAGGCGCCGGTCCAGGATCACCTCCAGCTGGCCTGCAGAGAGGGGTCCCAGCGCCCTGGGCTTTAGCGGGACCCTCCACCACCGTGCACAGGACACAGGTGGCAGAGAGCCCCCAGACAGCAGGACCAGCTGAGGACAGCCTCCCCGAGGTGCAGCCCCACCCCGTCTCACCGCTGCCGAGGCTGGAGACGCCTAGCGCCTGGGCTGTGTGCAGCGTCAGGCGGCTCTGCGTGTCCTGGATGTAGGCCATGGCAGGCATGGGGTAGAAGTTGGCCTGAAGCGGAAGCTTCCGCTGGTACCTGCGGGGCTGGATCTGCCAAGGAACAGAGGTCAGTGGCTGGAGGCAGCTCCCGCAGTGCACAGGCACTGTCCCCCTGTGGGCAGCCACTGCCCAGATACCTGGAAGCCGTTGAGGTCAGTGAAGAAGCATCATCGCTCTCGATGTCAGTGCTGAAGCGCAGGGCCAGCTCCTTGTTGATGTGGTCACGGATGTCCACCAGGCAAGACAGGTCCAGGGACAGGCCCTCCACCCCTGTGGACCAGCAGTGAGGGGCTGGGCCCCATGGGCAGCATCTCCCAGTGTCCCCGGGCTGGTGGCCTCCCTGGCACAGCCTCACGCTGCCTCACCTGCCACGTTGTAAAGCCGCACCACAGTCTGGACATGTTGGTAGTAGCTGGCAACCTCTGAGAAGAGGGGTCCCTCTGTCACCCGCACAACTGGGGGGTCTTTGGGGGCATAGGGCTGTGGGGAAGGAGGGCTGAGCTGAGGCTGCTGCCCACAGAACTGGCCCTGGCTGTGGGCATGGCTGCCAGCCAGCTGGCAGAGGCGGCTCCTGCACCTTGGCCTCGCCGTCAGGCAGAAAGAGATAAGCTCCACTCTTGTCCTTGGAGGTCCTGGTGCCATAGACGAGGAACTTGCTGCTCACCCTCTGCTCCCGCTCCTCCCCAGCTCGGCGGATGCTCTGTGGAGCCAGTGCCGTGGTGAGCACGCTCTGCACGAGTCCCCCAACCCTCCTCACCCCCAGCTGCCCGCCAGACCACAGCACTCACCTGCAACAGCCCCGAGCGCCCCGAGAAGCAGACCCGCAGGTGCTGGTTCTCCAGGCAGAAGTCATCGGTGGTGGCCGGGAAGACGTGCAGGGGCACGGCCTCCTGCCTGCGCACGGGCAGGTCCCGGCCATGCAGGTAGAGGCGTGTGGAGGACTTGAGCGTGGTGAGGCCATCGAAGGACTTGTGCAGCTGCAGCACACGCAGCCCCAGCGCAGGCAGCCGGGCCAGAATGGAGACCTGCAGCAGCACAGACCTGAGCCAAACCCTCCGTGGGCACAGGGGCACCTGCTGGCTCCTGGCAGGGCAAAGAGCCCGGCTTGGCGCTTCTGGGGCCTCAGCTGGGGTAACATGCAGGGTCTGGGGGGTCACGACCAGCGGACACTTGTGTTGTGGCCCCTCACTCCAAGGGGCGGGCGGTCTCTTCTCCCCAGGAACAAGTGACAGGACAAAGGAACCAGCCTCCAGTTGTTCCGGGGAGGTTGAGGTTGTCCCTGAGGAACCATTTCTGTCCCGTTGGGGTTGTGCAGGCGTGTCCCAGGCTGCCCAGGGCAGTGGTGGAGTCCCCATCCCTGGAGGGGTTTCCCAGCGTGTGGAGGTGGTGCTGAGGGACAGGGGTCAGTGGGGACCTGGCAGTGCTGGGGAACGGGGGGACTCGAGGGGCTGAAAGGGCTTTTCAGCCCAAACCAATTCTGTGGTTCTGTGGTGTGGGGACAAGTGTCAGGGCTCAGGGTGATGTCCCATGCAAAGACGGGGGGGTGGCAGGTGCAGGCTGAGGATAGGGTGTGCAGCGGCAGCAGCGGGGCACCCCGTACCTGGTAGACATCAGGCACCATGTCGGTGGCAGAGCCCCAGTGGGCGCTGAGCTGGCAGGGCAGGGGCTGCCCATCCTCGGAGAGCACGCGCACATGCGGGGAGTCCACCAGCACCGGCACAAGACTCAGCGCTCCTGCTCTAGCGGGTTGAACACCACCAGGAACCTGCGGACAGGGTCACACCAAGGTAGCTGCCCCAGCCCCTCCGTGGCCTGTCCACCCCACACCACCCATGGGTCCTGTGCACACACAGAGTGCCACACACCCCCTCACCAACCCCACAGCCCCGAGAGCAGGACAGGCGGCCCGTACCGCGGCGAGGCATCCAGTCTGACCAGTGTTCTCTCCGGGAGGGAGTCCTGGCTGGGGCGTGTGTCATCCTGCGGAGAGGCACGGTCAGCGCTGGTGTGCACGCACCACCCTTGCCAGCCGGGCCCAGGGACACGGGCACAGCTGGGACCCTCTCCCCAGGTGCAGCACGGAGCAGGCAGGCAGGGATGCACTCCCGGGGTGCAGGTTGCCGCGGGGCAGGGGGCAGCTCACCGTGCTGAGGAAGGGCACGGTGGGGTCGTGGCGGTACAGGTCCTTGTCCCCCAGCACCAGGTAATGTGCGGCATTGATGATGACCTGCTTGAGGTTCGTGAGGGAGTGGAGCAGCCTGGGACACAGGCACAGTGAGCCACACTGGAAGATCCCCTGTCCCGTCCCAGCATCCCCCACCTACCCTCAGGAGAGTGGCCCCACAGGACCCCCACACCCAACCACCAGCCCCAATTCCAGACAGGCCCCTTCAGGCTGCGCCCCGCACGCACCGGACCCCATAGTCGATGGCCACAGCCTCCTTGGCGGTGCCGGTGATGGCATCGTGGTGCTGGAAGAGGCCCAGGTTGCGGCGGGCGTTGCTCAGCAGGGCGTAGTCGGAGAGTGGGTACCTGCCGTCGGCACCGGTGTGGCGGGCGTGGGCAAGCGCCAGGCTGAACAGGATCTCTGCCCCACTGTGCAGCAACAGCGTCACCCGCAGGCCCTGCCCCAACGTCCATCGCAGGGGCAGAGGACGAGCAGCCAGCCCAGCCCGTGCCCTCGCTCTTGCCATGTGCAGGGGCCTGCCCTCAGGCTAGGCAAGCGCTGGGTGCTGCCTGGGCCGTGGGCCGCCCCCAGGGTGTGTTGGCTGCTGGGTACAGACTGGCTGGGGCTCCCAGGTGCTGCCCTTGCCCCCCTGCAGCCCCTGCCGCTCACGGAGGGGGTCTCTAGCACGCGATCCAGGCTCTTGTAGAAGGGCCGGGAGGTGTGTAGCCAGTCCAGTAGTGATCCTCCCGGTCCGCATAGGAGAAGAAATCCCCACTCAGCACCGGGAATCCCGGCAGCTTCATCCCTGGCACGATGCCCACCTTCTTGTACAGGGCATCGAAGTAGTCGGAGAGCGTCCCAAACTGCGCCTGCAGGACAGCACCCACAGCCCTGAGCTCCCAGCACCCTCCCAGCTCTGCCCACCATCCGACTGGACCCCCCAACCTCTGCCCGGGAGGCTCTGCTTACCCCAGCCCCGCTACACCTTCCCCAACCTCCCGGCAGGTACCTGAACGTGGAGGTTGGGCTGGGAGTTGAGGAAGTCAAAGATGCGCTGGTAGTTGAGGAACTGGGCATCCCACTCCTGCGGCTTGTCGTAGCGGAAATCGTCTCCCAGGGGCACCAGCAGCACCTTGCTACGGAACAGCTTGGACTTCTTGCGGTACTGGTCCAGCAGCAGCTGGGCTCTGCGGGAGGCCAGGGGAGTGAGGCTCCCAGACCCTGTGGGGCTCCCAGCTGCTCACCCCTGCCCCTGCCGCACTCACCGCTCGGCCACGTTGGCGTCGGTGATGGCTCGGGGGGGAACCTTCCAGGGGCAGTTGATGCGGCCGCCCGGCAGGCGCTTGAAGTCGAACTGGCAGCAGATCTTGGGGTCGGCCCACAGGTGTGGGGCACGTCGTAGCTGTAGAAGGGCATCATGTGGCAGAAAATGTCGGTGCTGGCGTCTGGATCTGTGGGGACAAGGACAGATAAGCCCTGGCAATGGCTCTCCCTTGCCCCTCCCCAAGCAGGGGGGCCCACGGGCACAGGGATGGCTGCAGGGGCAGAGCAGACCTGGCACAGCAGCCCCCCCAGCATGCTGGGCACAGCTGGGGAGTCACCTCGGGGCTGTCCCACAGGGCAAAACCGCTGCAGGGAAGAGACACGAGAGCAGCCCTGAGGAGAAGGACCTGGAGGTGCTTGTGAGTGAAAAGCTGGACATGAGCTGGCACCGTGTGCTCGCAGCCCAGAAGCCCCCCCGTATGCTGGGCTCATCCCAGCAGCATGGGCAGCAGGTGGAGGGAGGGGATCCTGCCCCTCTGCCCCACTCTGGGGAGACCCTCCTGCAGTGCTGGGTCCAGCTCCGGGTTCCTCAGCACAGCAGAGACATGGAGCTGCTGGAGCGGGGCCAGAGGAGCCCCAGGAGTGACCCGAGGGTGGAACCCCTCTGCTGGGAGGAGAGGGGAGAGAGTTGGGGGTGTTCAGCCTGGAGCAGAGAAGGCTCCGGGGAGACCTTAGTGCAGCCTTTCGGTGCTTAAAGGGAAGGCTGGGGAGGGACCTTTATCAGGGAGTGTGGTGACAGGACAAGGGGTAACGGTTTAAAAATGGAAGAGGGAGATTTAGAGTAGATATGAGGAAGAAATTCTCCACAACAAGGGTGGTGAGACACTGGCCCAGGCTGAACAGAGAGGTGGTGGATGTCCCATTCCTGAAGTGTTCAGGGCCAGGTTGGACAGGGCTCTGAGTGACCCACTCTAGTGGAAGGTGTCCCTGCCCACGGTGGGGTGGAACTAGACGATTTAAGGTCCCTTCCAGCCCAAACCATTCAATGATTCCATGATGTCACCTCGCGGCTCTCAGTTTGCTGTCTGCACACAAGAGCAGTCGGTGTCTCCCTGCGGTCCCCTGCACTGGCAGGGCCCTGTTCCGTGGCCAGCTCCCAGCAGCCCCTCACCCACGCCTGTCTCCACATGAACTCCAGGTTCTGTGTGGCCGCGAAGTGCTTCTTGATGGCGTAGTGGACGCGCTGGATGAGCATGCCCGTCAGGTTGGAGCGCTTCAGCAGGTAGGGCATAGTGGAGCTGTGCCCGAAGGGGTCGACGGCCCAGCCCGACCGGGGTGTCACCCCTGGAGCACAGAGACCCGTCAGCACCCCCGTGAGGAGGCTGCTGCCAGGATAGGGGCACCCGCTGGCGCGTCCCACGGGCCCCCAGCCAGCCCCTAACCCTGCATCCCACCCAGCTCTCACCGATGTTCTTCTCCAGCCACTGGTGCCCCTCAATCAGCTGGTCGATCATGGCGAAGTAGTGGGAATTGGCCTCGTCAGGCATCACCCAGCCTCCTGTCACCATCTCCAGCTGCCCGTTGCCAACCAGCCTGCGAGGGGGGCACAGGAGATGTGATGGGCTCTAGGCAGAGCCCTGCGGGGAGCCATGTGCCCATGGCAGAGTCTCCCCCGCCTCCAAGCCATCCAGGTCCCACCTGCAGCCATGCCCACGCTGTCCCCACGTGAGAAACATTCCTCCACAGCACCGCAGCCCCACTGGAGCCCATCCCGCTGTGTCCTGCAGCCCATGTTCCCTCTGTCCTCCACCCACAGCCCTCCCAGGTCAGGGGGGCTAACAAGGGGCCCTTTGCCACTGCAAAGTCCTGCTCTCCAGGTCTCCCACCCTCTGAGGGTACTCTGGGCCTTGCAAGGTGCTGGCACAGCTCTGGGTCTGCGGCAGCTCTCGCCTGCTTGGAACTATAGTGACGGGAGGGAGTTCTCAGCTCCAGGAGCAGAGGGAGCAGCACAGTGTGAGACCGGTGTCCTTTGGCCCCTCAAGGACCCCGCTGCAGAGACCCCGGTGCTGGCAGCACCCTGTCTCTCACTCCACACCGCCATGGTTTTGACATCTCGTGGCACTGAGAGGCTGCTGGCAGTGCCAGGACCCCATGCTGAGCAGTGCAGAGCCCACGGCCACTGCGCTGCAGCAAGGGCAGCCTTCGCCTCCCCAGGGCCCTTCCCTCACACCCCATGCTCGCAGCCTGCTCTGGGCAGGGAGCCGGCGGGCAGCGGGACCCAGCAGGTGGCCCTACCTCCGCACCACAGCCCGCTTCTGGGCATTGATGTTGTCCCACACTTGGAAAAGAAGGAGATCTCAGACCAGATGAAGCGCCGGCGCGGGTCCTCCTGCATCTTCAGCACCATGCTGTTGATGTGCTGTGTCTGGTCGTAGTAGTACTTGTCGAAGGTCTTGATCCAGCCTGCCAGCACGGGGCAGGGGTCACTGCACGGAGCCCAGCCCTTCCCCACTGGCGGTATGGGGGTGCTGGCCCTTCCCTTCCCCTGCCCACCCTTGCCGGCTGCTCACCTGGGTCGTTGTGGGAGTGCGGCACCACGAACACCTGCAGCGGCTCAGCATCCCACTCATTGGGCTTGTAGGTGATGTCGAAGCCCTGCTTCCACACGCCACCATCCTGGTTGTCGAAGGGCAGCAGGGAGTATACAGCCAGCATCTGCCGGGTGGGAGACAGGGCTCAGACACCACCCTGAGAGACCCCCAAGGGAGGGGGACCAGGACCCTGAGGATGCCCCTGTGTCCCCGGAGGGGTAGGAGATCGGTGGAGCACGTAGAGATGGGGCCCGAGCTGCTGGGCCAAGGCACCAGCCCCTCACCTGCAGGTCCGGGTTCTGGCCCTTGCCCCCCAGGGCGAACTGGCAGTCCTGCGGGGAGACGGAGAGGAAGCTGGGGCGGCTCTCGGGAGGCAGCACCCAGGAGCCATTGGGCGGGTGGTGGGGCAGCGCCGGCTGTCCCTCAGCGTGGGCCGTCAGCTCCAGCACCGAGTCCTTGATGTGGCTGATGATCTCATGGTTCTCCTCCAGCAGCTGCTCCAGCTGCTCAATGCGGTTCTGCAGCACCGAGATCTGGCTCTGAGGACACAGACACTGCGGTCAGAACCTCCGGTGACCTTCGCCAGGTGGATCCCAGCCCCCTGACAGCAGCAGGGACAAGCTCTGGCCCAGGCCACCGACCGCTGCAGGCTGTGCCAGCTGGCCTGCACTAGCCCTGGCCCGTTGCCCACTTGCCCGCTCACCCTGGGGAAGTTGCCTCCGCTCTGGTGTCGTGCTGGGTCGTGCTGCACCCGGTCCAGCATGAGGTAGAGGGAGAAGACAGCCACGCAGAAGATGGCAGCTCCACACACTGTCACCTGCTTCTTCAGCTTCATCCCGGAGAGCCGCAGGGACAGATCTGCGCCGGGGACAGAGCCGCGGGTGCCCCTGACAGCCCCGGGGCCAGGGACGGGGCACCGGGCACACGGGACAGGATGGGATAGGACGCGACGGTGGCTCCTGCCCAGTGCTCCCCGCTCTGCCCACCGCCACCCTCCTCCTCCTCGCCCCCGCCCCCCCTGCCGCGTCCTGCTTGGCTTTAATCCGCCCCGGCTATTTATAGCGCCGGAGCTGACGGGCCCCGGGCCGCCGCGGGGCGGGGGGCGGGGGGACGGGACGGGACGGGACGGGACGGGACGGGAGAAGCGGGGACCGCGGCCGGGGCCGGTGCAGGCCGCGGCGGCCCCGCCGAGCTGGGCAGCCCGTGGCCTCTGCGCTGCGGCCTGGCCAGGGGAACGGAGGGGCCGGGCCGGAGAGGGCCGTGGCCGGGAGTGCTGGGCCGGGCAGGGCCGGGCCGGGCTCGGCCCCGGGGCGGGGGCGGGGGCGCGGCCGCACGGCTCTTACCCTGGGCGGCTCCGCGGCCCGTCCTGGCTCCTCACATTGCTCGTCTCCCCGGGCCCGCCGGCTGCCGCGGCCGGGATGGGCCAGGCCAGGCTCCGCCCGCTGGCCGCCCGGCCCCGCGACCGGCCCCGCGACCGGCCCCGGTCCCACCGCCCGCCCGCCCGCCGGGAGGCGCCTCCGCCGGTCAGCGCAGCGGGGCGGGAGCGACCCGCCGGGACCCCCGAACGACCGGAGACAGCCCGGTCACCCCCCACAGCCCCGGGCTCAGGCTCGGGCATCCCCCAGCGCCCCCAGGGAAAGACCTGGTCCCATAGCCCCATGGCTATGCCTGGCCACCCAGTGCCCCAGGACCGGGTCAAGGTGCTGGCGTGTCCTGTACCGGTGCGCCCCATCCCGGTGCGCCCCATCCCGGAGGCAGCGCGGGCGCATGGCCCCACTGGCTCCCATGGGGTCTGTGCCAGCCGCAGCACCCCAGATGCGGTGTTCAGAGCTCGTTCGTTTATTACACGGCAGGAGCTGTGGGTGCTGCGTCCCCGGGATGTGCGGGACCCCCTGTCCCGGGCTGGGGTGTGGGCATGGCCACATCCAGCCACCCCGCAGCACTGTCTCCCCAGGCAGGCCCCATCCTGGCGGGATGGATCCGGGGCTCTCAGCACTGTCCCAGGTGGAGCCGGCGGGGTGCCCCTGGTCACCGGTGCCGCTTGCGGATGGTGATGAGTTCCTGAAGGATGGCGCTGAAGCTGGGCCGCTTGCGGGGGTCGTACTCCCAGCAGCGCTGCATCAGCCGGTACACCTCCTCGGGACACTGCTCAGGAGGGTCCAGCCGCACACCTGGAGGACCGCAGCGATGGCCACAAGGGCAGCCCAGGCCACCAGCCCCTTGGCCTCCATGGCCCCATCCTGCCCGTCCTATGGGCATGGCTCCAGGCAGACCCACAGTGCTGAGCTCACGACCCCGCAGTGGTGCTCAGAGCCAGGCCCCGGCCGTCCCTCACCCTGCTCCACGGCCTCCCGTGTCTGCTGGTTGCTGAGGTTGGCGTAGGGGACGGCGCCCAGGCTGAAGGCTTCCCACAGCAGGATCCCAAAGCTCCAGACGTCACTCTCCGAACTGTATCTGCCTGGGGACATGGGGTGGGATGGATGCTGGTGGCTGGGGACACCCATCACCCCGCTGCCCCAGCTGTGCCCACGCTGACAAGCGCTGGGGTGCCCTGGCTCTCTTCCCCAGGACCAGGCGAGGGTACTGTGCCCCAGACTCCTAGCTCCCAGCCATGCCGGGGGTTGCCAGGCCATGACCAACTCCATCCTATACCATAATTGAGGGCTTCGGGGGCGGTCCACTTAACGGGGATCTGCTTCATCCCCCCTGTGGAGGCATAGATGCCATCCTCCTCCTCCCGCGACATCCCAAAGTCGCTGATCTTCAGGATGTTCTTCTCCGTCACGAGGCAGTTGCGAGCGGCCAGATCCCTGGGACAGCCCAGAACCATCAGCCATCCGCAGGAGCCTCACCAGGCATGGGACGGGAGGCAGCAGGGGCTTGAGGCTCACCCTGCCCTGCCCTGCCCTGCCCTGCTGCCTGCCCAGAGCCCACCTGTGGATGCAGTGCTTGCTCTCCAGGTACTCCATGCCGGCTGCAGCATTCTCCGCCATCTTGAGCAGCTCCTTGGTGCGCAGGTGAGGCCCCTCGCTGCGCAGGAAGCTCAGGAAGTCCCCTCCTGCAGCCGGGATGGCGGAGCTGGTGGGTGGCTGCCCCAGCACGCCGTGTTGAGCTCCCGCATGCAGGCACTGGCTGCCCCAGCAGGGTGGAGGGCACAGGATAGGGCCGCTCACCCTGCACCAGCTCCATGACGATGTAAATGGGCTGCTTCTGGGTGCAGATGCCGATAAGCCGGACAATATTCGGGTGGTTGTACTGCTTGAGGATCCTGCGGGGACACCCTCAGCACCAGCCGTCCCGGGGGACATGGGCGCTGCGTCCCAGGGGGGTTTGAACCACCCCAAGTCCTGAGGATGGACGGACGGGCCGGGACCAGACGATGGACACACAGACCTGGCTTCCTGCAGGAACTTGGCCTTGAGCTCAGGCGGGAGGGTTTCCCGGCAGGATTTCACAGCCACGGGGGTGTTGTCAACACGCAGGCGGCCACTGAACACCTCTCCAAAGTTACCCTGCCGAGGGACACAGTGGTACTACCCCGGTTTGCTGCAGCGTGGCCCGAGGCAGCCCAGTCCCCCTGCACACCCCATGGGACAGCCCTGTCCCCCCGCAAACCTCCTGGGATGGCTCTGTCCCCCCCACAGACCCCCAGCAGGCAGGAACTGGAGCACCCCAACTCACCCGGCCGATGCGCTCCCCCAGCAGCACGTCCTCGTGGTTGAGCACCCACTTGTCCTGCAGCAAGCGGATGCCGAAGGCAGTGAGCTGTCCCCCAGCCCTCCCCAGGCCCAACTTCCCCCTGCCCCTGCAGCCCAGGGGGGTCCCCACCCCCCAGCACCCACCCAGGGCTGAGCCCCCACACCTGGCTGCAGGAGCATGCCTGGGGCACCTGACCCAGCCGTGGGCAGGAGAAGGGGCCAGGCAGGGCTGCCCTGTGCACAGGGAACTTGTCCCCATCCCCGTCCCCGTCCCAGTCCCCAGTGCTGCCATCACCTTGGGCACGGCCCTGGTCAGGACGATGCCGCTTTTCCGGGTGATGGGCTGCTGGCTCTGCAGGAGGTGCTCCACCAGCAGCGGGATGGTGGGGAAGCCCTCGCCCTCCAGCCGGTACATGTTCTGTGGTGGGGGGAGAGGCTGAGAGGTTGTGCCTGCACACGCAGGTGTGCTCAGTCGTGCATACATGGGGGAGCACACAGACATGCACCCTGGGCAGGGCCAGAGCACACGAGTGGCAGTTCACACACACGCTCCACACGCGGCCCATGCAAGGGCACACGTGTCCCGTGCACTCACACCGGGACCCTGTGGCTGCAGGGCAGGGGGCTGTGCCCACACAGGGCCACCCTGGCCTTCTCCCCCTGCCTGTGGCCACTCACGTCGGCAGCCTGGATGATGAAGTGCCGGGGCTGCCCGTCCCACAGCACGCTGAGCACGTACTCCTGCTTGCCCTGGCTCTCCCGCACCAGAAAGTCCCCGCTGCTGCTCAGCAGCTCCTGCACCTCCGAGCGCGGGATGGCCCCGTGGTACCAGACCTGCTGGCACAGCGGCTTCTGCACCTCCGGGATCAGGGGCACAGGGGGCGGCAGCTGGACGGAGACCAGGGTGAGCCCAGCCTTGCCTCCAGGGTCATGCCGGAGTGGGGGCAGCAGGGCAAGGGGGGAGCAGGGGCTGGAGGGGCTGGAGAGGAGAAGGCAGGGGGTGCCAGGGGGCTCAGCAAGGCAGTGGATGGAGATGCCCAGGGACTCACCGAGTACTTGGGGCTGAAGATGCCCGTGATGTGGTTCTTGAGGGTCTCCAGCGCGGTGGCCGCGCTCCGCTCCTGCTCCTGGGGGAAGGTGTGAGCTGTGTGCTGGTGTGGAGGGTATCCAAGCCCCGTGTGCTCCATCCCTGCAGCCCCCGGGGTGCGGTGGGGCAGGACTCACCGTGGAGGAGACCGACTGCCGGTCCTCCTGCAGCGGCAGAGGCAGGGCGGGCAGGGCTCCCCCGTGCCCAGCTCGCTCAGCTTCCCGGCCAGCAGGTCCCGCTGCGCCCGCAGCTTGGCCTGGGTGCAGAGGCAGCCCTCGAGCTGCTGCTGCACCTCCTGCAGCCCCTGCCGCTTTCCCAGCAAGTGCACCCTGGGGAGGCGACAGGGTGGTCAGCCCCTGCCGCCCGCGGCCCCTCGCCCCACCCCCCCCCCAACAACTCACCGCTCCCCGGGGCTCTGGCCCTGCTCTGCACCCTGGATCTCCGCCTGCAGCTCCTGCACCCGCTGCTCCTTGCTGCTTACGGCCTCTGTGGCGGCTGCCAGCTCCTCCTCAACCGACGTCAGGCTGCAGGAGAGATGAGCCGGACGGCACTGAGCCACGTTGCCAGACGGCGACAGCCCCCACTCACGGCCCGTCCCCGCTCACGAGTGCTGGACGCTCTCGACGGTCAGTTCGTTCAGCTGCAGCTCCCCCGGCACCAGGCCCTCGGTCTCCTCCAGCAAGCTCTCATCAAAGGACACGGCCGGCGGCACCTCGGAGCCGTACCTGCGGGCACCCAGCATGGCTCAGCCTCCCACCCACCCTGCGCCTGGCAGAGCGGCTGCAGTGCGCAGGGCCGTACCTGTGGCTCTGGACAAAGCCACTGTACTCGGTGTCTGGCTCGATGGCCTGGATGGTGCTGGCGATTGCCTGGTGCACGGCTAGCACGTCCTCCTGCACCAGGCTGCTGATGCTGTAGTACTCCCCAGGATCTCCTTCCTGCAGGACGCAGGCGCTGGGGGCTGACGGGCTCCTGTGCTCCCTAGCCCAGAGTCCCTGCGGCCGGCTGCCACCGCCCCTGCCCCAGCCCTGCCACCCAGTCCCCACAGCCCGATGGGCTCTGCCCTCAGTCCCCACGTCTCTCGTGGCACTGCGGGGCTGGCAATGGGGCCGGGACGGTGCAGGTGGCTGGTGGAGCGGGCATTGCCGGTTCTCAGGGGCCATGGGCATGCCCGGGGATGGGCAGTGGGACATGGGGCAGACAGTGGGACGTGGGGCAGGCAGGACTCTTACAGGACAAGAACCATCTCCTGCTGCAGGCCGTAGAGGGACTGGTGGAGGCTGGGCAGTGCCCGCTGGTAGTGGTGGTGGTGGTGGAGCGCGGCCGCCCGCACAGCCAGCACGTACTGATTGTGCAGGGCGTAGAGCTTCCAGAGGCTCCGCACATACTTCTCCTTCGCCTTGTCCCGCTCCTTGTCTGGGAGAGAGGTCATGGAAAAACCCACCGACACCCCTGGGGCAAGGGCCAAGGGGGTGACGGGGTGGGGAGGCAGTCTCAGGGCAGGCAGGGGGCTGGGCCGGAGAGGTCACGCACCTCCCCACGCACAGGGATGCTCCTGACCCACAGCACCGTGTGCCCAGGCACCCACCCCCAGAGCACCCACCCAACACAGGCTGCACCGTGGGCGCCACAGGGCACAGGGTGCTCCAGCCATACCCGACCCACGAGGGGTGTCTAGTGGGGATGCAGCGGGATGGGGAGGGCGGCAAGGGGCCAGTCAGGCACCTTTGCTGGCCTCCTGGTACTTGCGCTTGGCCTGGGCGCTGTCACGCACCAGGCTGCGGTACTGCGCCTTCAGCTTCTCCATCTCCTGCTGCTGGTCTGCGAAGGGGACCCTGTCAGCAGAGCGGGACCGGGCCAGGCCCCCATCTCCCCTGCCGTGCCCCGTGCACCCACCCGGGTGTACTCCTGGCTGAGCTGCTGCCACTGCTCGCTGAAGGCCTTACGGAGCTGCTGCTTGTCGCGGATCAGCAGGCTCAGCTTGGCCAGCGGCCCTGCGACAGCTCCTCCGCGTGCCGGCGCAGGATCTGGCTCAGCATCTCAGTCTGGCTCGCCAGCACCCACCAGGACTGCAGGGACAGGGCGTCAGGAACGGCCACCCGCCAGCACCACACCGGGGTCTGTGGCGGGTCCCTACCTCCCCGATCTGGCTGCGGTGGTCGCCAGCGCGGAGCTGGCCGGGACCCTCCTGCTTCTCCAGGGGAAAACATGTGGTGCAGCATCCCGGCGTACTCCCGGTCGCTCTTGGCACGCTGCGACATCCACTTCTTCATCAGCTCCAGCAGTCGCAGCTCGCTGTCCTGCAGCCGCAGCAGCGCGCTGTGCCCCTGTGGGCACCACAGCTCCGGCCCAAAGCCCATGGCACCGCCGTCGCGGGCGGCAGGAGGCTGCGGAGCCACAGCAGAGCCTGAGCTGTGGCTGCTGCCCCGCGCCTCGCACCGCCAGAGCAGGCGGTCGGGGCCCTTTGCATCTCGCACCCTCCTGCCTCGTCACCCCGTCACTGGGACGTGGTGCCCAGGCGGGTGGCGGTGGGGGGCAGAGGCCGCTCTGCCCCACACAATCTGCCTTGCAAAGCACATGCAAAGCAGGAGGGAGGGCTGAGGGCACCCTGAGCCCCACCGCAGCTGGGGCCCACGAGGACAGCGTGGGGAGGAGGAAGTTTGGGGTCAAAAACAGCAGAATCACCTCTGCCGTGCGCGCGGGGCTGCTCCCCGAGGGCAGCACGGCCATGCCCCCCACCCTGGCCGGGCACCAGCCCCACACGGTCTGGCAGCTCCGGCCCTGTTCTGCCCGTTGGCATGGTCAACCCTGCGCTCATGGCAGGGGCAGTTGGGCATGCTGGGACGGGGGAGCTCCCAGGGGCCAGGACATGGGTGGGGAGCCGGCAGGAGGGGGACGGGGCACCAAGACCCAAGGAAGGTGCCAAGCCTGGATGCGTCCCAGCGCTGTGGCTGTTGGGAGCTGAACTGGCCCCAGCCACAGTCCCAGGGTGCCCTGCCCGTGGCAAGGGCACAGCCGGAGCAGGAGGGTGCTGGGACACGTCTCAGTGCAGGGCAGGACGTCCCTGGCACAGCCTTTGACTACCCCCCAGCCCCACAAAGGGGTCCCCCATCCCTGCCATCGCCCCACCAGGACACGACCCCTCCAACCTGCGTGTGCTGCGAGGTCCCGGCTGTGGGGCTGGCGCTGGCGTCCTCCCGGGGCTGGCGCAGGCTGGACCTGGTGCAGCTCCGGCTCCTGGGGAGGAACAGGAAACCCGGTGCTGACCATACAGCCATTGCGAGATTTCCTGCCCTTCCTCCCCTCCCTGCCAGCGCCCGCGCCCAGCTCAGCACACGGCTCTGCCACGGCTGGGCAGCCCCCAGCCCCACGTCCCTCCCGGCTGCCTCGCGCCAAGGCCTGGTGCCAGCAGGGTCTGTGGCCCACCGGACTCAGCCCCGGCCCCGTGGGGGGTTCAGCTCCTTCAGCAGTGCCCAGTCCTGCCAGTCCCCAGCCTCTCCGTGCCCCAGCTTCCCCGAGAGGCTGCAGGGGCTGGCAGGGTCCCCGGAGGGTCCCCAGGGCTCTGAGCAGCTCTGCCGAAGGGGGGCCATCCTGCCACCACCCCCGAGCCTGGCCCTTGTGACCGTGAAAGGCCACAGGACAGAGCACCCACCGCATGGGCCCCAGGTACCAGCCCATGCCCGCACGGCCGGGGCCCCGCTCCCTGCAGCAGCCCCAGGCGCTGCCCCCCTCAAAGTGCTTCACTGGTGCCGCGGTGGGATGCGTTCAGTGCTGGCAGCCACATCGCGGGGGCAGCCACCAGCACCTCGGCCCAGTGCCACCACACGTGTCCCCGTCACTGGCCTGGCTCAGCTCAGCTCGGCTGCCAACCAGTGCCAGGCTCCCTGGAAATAGGACTTTCCGTGGCAGGTTTGAGGGCGAGAGCAGCTCCACCAGCACCGCAGCTGCCCCGACCCGTCCTGCCCCCAGCCCCCCCTGCCCATCAATGGTTTATTTTCTCCTGAGCTGCGGGTCCCACCGCCTCCAGAGAAGCTCGCTGCATCATCTCAAGCTCACCAAGTGTTTTGCAAGCCGGGCTCAGGGGCCGCCCTCCCCACCCGCAGAATCCCTCCAGCTTCCCCAACACCTCCCAGCCAGCACGGGCCCCCTCCCCATCTGCACCGGGGGCACAGGGCACCCTCAAGCCAGGGGCTGGGGGCTGCCACCCCTGCAGTGCCTGGCTGGTCCGGACCGTGCTGCGAGGCCCTGTGTGCAACCACGGGTGCAGAAGCTCCGTCCTTCCCTGGAAGCCCCAGCCGCTGCCTGCAGCAGGAAGGTTGCTGGGGTCATACCACAGCTCGCCCAGTTTCACATCCTCCGTCCACCCCCCCAGCAGCCTGCAGAGCCCGGCAGGGCTGTGGCCTCTGCCTGCTCCCCGGCAGCTGCCACCACTGCAGCACCCAACGGCCACAGCCCACCCATGGCACCCAGCTGCCCCCATCCACATCTCGGGACCACCAGCCCTCGGCTGAGGGATGGCAGGGACCCGCCCCGGCCCGGCCCTACAAGAGGAGGAAGAGGGCTGAGAAGCCATTGCTGCCAATGCGGGGAACTCGCCCCTAATCACAGGAAGCTGCCGCAGCCACGGGTGCAGCAAGGCCGAGGGGCTTTGCAGAGAGAAGCTGCCTCTGTGGGCGAGCACAGCCCCCACGGACCCTCCAGCGGGGCTGGGTCCCTGCGGGGGCTCAGCGGGGCTGTGGTGGGCTCTGCCTGGGGCTCGGCCATGGCATGAGCAGGTCCTGGGTGCAGCCGGGCCATGCCCACCCCAGGGCTGCCCTGTGGGCATCATGCTCCGGCTGCAGTGTGTGAGCTCAGCCACCCCCCCCCCCCCGAGACTGCGGTCGCGGGGCTCAGCCCACACGCTGTGGGAAAGGGGTGCGAGCTCCCCAGGCTTTGCTCTCCCCACCTCCCCACCCCCGCAGCCAGTGCCTGAATTAGCATCACGCTGTGCAGGTTCCTGCGACAGCTGCTTCCCCCCGCTCAGGTAAGGGGGCTGGTCTCTACCTGGGCGCTGAGTCCCCACCGCATCCCCAAACAGTCCCTGCCCAGTTCCTGTCCGCAGCCCCCTAGCTCTGGGGGGGGGCTCTGCACCTCTGGGGGGGCTTTTCCATGCAGGCAGGATGTGGCCGCAGAGCAGATCTGGGTATCCCACATGCCCAGCGCAGCAGCGTGGGGTGACGGCCCCGACCTGGCACCCTCCTGTCCCCCAGGACCAGCTGCCCATCCTGGCCAGGACCCCCGGGGCCATAGCACACAAAGCACAGGCAGCGGAGCTGGTTTGCATAGTTCTGAACATTTAATAACTCAGTCTCTCTAGCGTTATATCCACATCCATTAAATTAAAAACAGGCTCAGGAGGCAGCTCCCGGCTGATTAAATTACAAGAAAAAATTACTGTGCACCAAAAAGTTATTATAGAAAAATAGTCCTGTGGCCCCCGGCCAGCGGCTCCGTCCGTGGCAGGCCAAGGCGGGCGCTGGCACAGGGCGGCTGGCAGCCCATGCCGCAGCCCCGCTGTGCGCGGAGGACGGCAAAGGGGCTCGCGGCACCGGCCCCCAGCCCGCGGGGAAGGGGCAGCAAGGGCAGGGGCTCCGGTGGGGAGCGGAACGGATTGTCACCAAGTGGGGGCAAGGCACGTCGGGGGGCAGGGGCCGCAGGGACGCCGGGCTCTGCCCAGCACAGAGCCGGGGCGAGCACCCGAGTGCCCCAGCCAGCAGCACACAGCCCTGCCCGCGGGCAAAGCGAGGGGCCCGGGGCAGCCCCGCAGAGCTGGGTCTGTGCGAGGGGTCCCGGCCACGAGGGAAGGTGCTGCCCTGCCCCACGCTCCCCAGTGCCGGCAGGCTCCTGGCTGCGCCGTGGGCAGCCGCGGGGACAGGCGGGCAGCGGGCAAGCAGGCGGCAGAGGCCAAGGCCTGGCCATTATTGCTGTTGAAGGGCACGGGCAGAGGCGACAGGCCCTCGGGAGTGGCAGGGGGCCGGGGCACAGCGGCCAAGCGAGGGATGCAAGTGGAAGCCCAGCGAGCGCCGAGAGTGGCCAGGGCAGGTGGATGCCATGCCATGGGCACCTTGCCCCAGCCAGTCCAGCCTGAGCAACAACCACCCAGGGTCCCCATGTTGTGCCCACCCTGGGGGGACTTGCGTGACCCCCAGCAGCAGGAGCCGCCCGCCTGGGGCAGGGGACACAGCTGCCAGCACAGGGCCCGGGACCCCGTGGCCATGGAACGCCCTGGCGTGGGGTGCGGGATGGGCGCACAGCCAAGAGAGATGGTGCAAGACTGGGACGGTGCCGAGCTCGGGATGGTGCTGGCAGGGCTGGGTCCGGCAGCCCAGGACGGGGCCAAGGGACGGTGCCAGCGGGTGGGGAGCCCCGGGCTGCTGCGATGCAGAAGGGGGATGGGGACAGAGTCCGGGGCCCCTCAGCCTCGCCTGCCGCGGCCCCACAGTGCTAGGCAGGGAGGAGGGAGGGGCAGGAGGGCTCATCAAAGGGCACTTTGGTCTCTGATGAAGGCAGTCCTCTCGCTGTGGCCCTCGTACTCCTCACCGTCCGATTCGGAGGGACCCTCCTCCTGCCAGATGTCAGAGGGCCCCTTGTAGGAGATGATCCCGCTGTCCAGGGCATAGACCTTCACGCCCCGCAGGCTGAAGCCCGAGCGCGCCTGCAGCACCAGGAAGACGGTGACAAAGATGACGACAATGAGGACACAGCTGAGGCTGGCGATGAGGACAGGCAGGTTGGCTGGAGGAGGGGCCTCCGCCAGCCCCTCGCCATCTGCCAGGGCTGGGGATGCGCGGCTGCTCTGCGTCTGGTGGGAGCAGGAGAGGTCCAGGCTGCTGAAGTGGGAGTGCGCGGGGCAGGTCAGGCACTGGTTGGGGCCAGGCCCCACACAGGTGGCACAGGAGGGGTGGCAGGGCAGGCAGAGGTGGGGCATGATGGGCTCCACGCTGTTCTCCAGCTCGTAGTGCGTGCTCTGGACACCGGGCGCGAAGCCGGGTGGGCAGTGCTTCAGGCAGCTCTTCTGGTGCAGGAAGTAGCCCTCCTCGCAGACTGCGGGATGGGCAGGGTCAGTGCAGGCCAGGGAGACCACCTGCGCCTCTGTCCCCTCCCCATGAGCCCTGCACTCACCCACACAGGTCTGGCTGGGGGTCAGGGTCTTGCAGCCGCTGCTCTCCAGCTGGTTGGAGAGGCTGGGGGAGTCAGTGGCCGTCCCGTACAGCACGAGTGTGAACTTGGTCAGCGTGCCTGCAACAACACAGGGCAAGGACCACTGATGCAGGGCAAGGATGACTAAGGCAATGCAGGGCAATGACAACTGAGGCAGGGTGAGGACCACTGATGTGCCCACGGGTCCGCCCGTGCTTGGGACAGGCAAAGGGAAGGGGCTGTCAGGAGTCAGAGGGGCTGTGCCCACCACCTGGAAGCACCCAACATGGGACCATAGCCCTGCGCAGAGCTGCCTGCAGGGTGGGGAGGCCAGGCCAGCTGGCATGGGGGGCACCTACATCCCCTCCTTGCATACCCAGCCAGGTCACTGCAAAGCATCCGAGGTGTCACTGACCCCTTGGCTCAGGGGGACACGGGGCCCCCACTCCGCTCCCGCTCCCACCTCAGGCTTGGGGAAGGCAGTGGTGGTGGGGAGGCCGGCCTAGCCCTACCATAGTTGTTGGCGTCGCTGGTGTTCTCAATCTCCAGCACCCACTCCCCAGAAGGGTCCTCGTCCCACGAGTGCGTCGTCATGAAGGCCCAGTCGTTGAAGCCATCGGCCGAGAAGTCGTGGACCCTGGGTGAGGGGGAGGGCAGGAGGGGGATGCCCACGTCCCACAGACCCACTCATGCCAGCCCAGGCCTGGGGCTGCCCCGGGGCACCCCGCACCTACCTGGCAGCCAGAAGGGTGGAGCGGGTGCCCATGGGGCTGACGAGGTAGATGGCCAAGTCCCCGCGCCGGTTGTAGGACAGCGTCAGCCTGGCCTGCGCATGCTCCAGCCGGCTGATGTAGTTGGCTTTCCCCAGGCAGGCATCCACCTTCCGCCGCACCTCCAGGCGCTTCCCAATGTCCCTGAAAAGGACAGGCAAGAGTGAGCCTAGTCCCAGCCCCAGGGTGCCCTGGTCCCCGCTACCCGCTGCAAGGCTGTGCAGCCTCCCCAGGAACCAGGCGCTGTGCCCCGGGGTGGCTGGAGCGGGTGGCGATCCCGCAGTGGCCGGTGGAGCCTCCTCCACATCCCCTCCTCCCCCACAACTGCTGTGCCCAGGCACTGGGGGGGATTACTCTGGCCGGTGCCACCTCCCCAGACACCACTCAGTGCCAGCCCTGAATGGGCCCTTTCTTTGCCTGCTACCAGGCCTGCTACACCCTGTAAGGCGCAGCCAGGCCAGGATGGGCACGGCCATTGCCACCCCGCTGCTCAGCCGCAGCCACCGCAGTGCCGGCCCTGATGCCAAAGTAGGATGTTGGTCACAAGGAGTGCCCCCCTGGCCCCCCCACGCCCAGGGATGCTATCCCTGCCCCAGCAGCCCTCCGGGAGCACTCCAGCCGCACACGAGCCTTGACACATGTTGTGCTGCGGCAGCAGTGGCCAAGCATGAGTAAAAGGAGCTTCTGTCTGCCCTGAAAAGCCCCTTTGTGTGGGGACAAGTCACGCTGGCGGCTCCCAAACCGCAGTGCCCAGCCCACCCGCACCCCTGGCCCCAGCAGGAGCAGGCAGGCTCAGCCGCCAACATCGGTGCTGGGCGGATGAAGGTGCTTTTCCCAGCTCTCCCCAGGCTCTCGCCACAGGATGGTCTGGGCTCTTGGAAGCAGCACAGCCCCAGAGATCCTCCCTACTCCCCACCCTGGACCCAGCGCTGCTGGGGCTTATGTGCAGGGTGGACGCTGGGCGATGACCTTCTGGGCTCACCAGCCATTACCTCGGCTCCGTGAGGACGTCAATGACACATTTCCTCTGAGGTCCCACCGTGGTCCAGTTCTTGGCCAGGCTCACCATGGCCCCAGCGTCCAGCAGGCCGTAGCCATAGGAGTGGCTGACTGTGGACAGAGCTGGGGTCAACACTGCTCCTGAGGGTCACCGGCAGGGGACACGTGCCCGGCCATGCCAGGCATCTCACTGGGGCCTCCTTCACACTCTTGGGCTGTCAGGGTGCTCTGTCCCACCAGCCCTGGGCTAGAATCCCAGACTGGTGGGGCTGGCAGAGACCTCTGGGGATCACTCCGTCCAACCCCCTGCTAGAGAAGGGTCCCCACAGCAGGGTGCCCGGGAGGGCGTCCAGGCGGGTTGGGGATCTCTCCAGAGCAGGAGACTCCACAGCCTCTCTGGGCAGCCTGGGCCAAGGCTTCTCACCCTCACACCAAAGAAGTTTCTCCTTCTGCTCAGCTGGAACTTTCCAGGTTCCAGTTTGTGCCCGTTGCCCCTTGTCCTGTCGCTGGGCACCACTGGGCAGAGTCTGGCCCCTCCTCCTGGCCTCCGTTTAGCTCTTGATCCCATTGAGGAGGTCCCCTCTCCGGCTGCTCTCCTCCAGCTGAACAGCCCCAGGGCTCTCAGCTTTTGCTTGGCACAGATGGTCCAGCCCCCAGCATCCTTGCAGCCCTGGGAGACCCTGGCCCATCCCCGGACCCCTGATACCTTTGCGGCCAACGCCATTGGTGACCCAGTCGTTGGCGTTGAGGTGAGCCGGCTTTGACGTCTGCACCACGAGGTGCTGCATGTCCCGCCACGTCAGGTTCTTGCTGTGGAGAAACACAGGGCTCAGGCACTGGCTCTCAGCTCCTCTGGGCCTCAGGCAGGCCCGTTCTGGGGTGCTGTTGCCTCATGGGGCCTGCATGGCTGCTGCCAGCCCAGCCCCACTCCGTGCCCACCCTTACTTGGCTTCCAGGGCCAGCGCGATGATGCCAGCAGCCAGCGGTGCTGAGGCTGACGTCCCTGTGTGCGATTCAGTGCACTTCTGCCTGAGGTCGGTCGTCACCTGCAAGGAGAAGCGCTGGGGTAGGAGGTGCCGTGGGCCCTGGCCACATCCAGGAGCCGTTTTGGGGGCTCATGTCCGCACGAGGGAGGTGAGGCAAAGCCACCACTCCCTGGGCAGTTCCCAAGCTTCCTCCAGACACCCTTAACTCAGAGCCCGAGCCCTGGGCATGACCCAGAGGGTGGCAGTGCGTGGCCAGCCCCGCTCCCAGCACCACGACCGCCCGGCTCCCAGAAGGACACCCACGGCAGCCACAGTTCCCGGCACATCCTGCCCCAAGAGCCCGCAGACACCAGCCACCCCACTCACGATCTGCTTCTCGTTCTGGTTGCCGCTGCTGTAGGTGGTGGCGAGGGTGGAGGAGCAGGCCTCACTGTACCAGGGCACGTTACCATACTGCGTGGTGCTGCTGATGGACAGTGTGTAGATGCTGTTGGTGTAACCGTCACAGTTGCAGCTGTCGTGCTCGCGGCCCCCGTTCCCGGACGCCCAGACGAAGATGGAGCCCAGCCCCCCTCCCTCTAGCAACAGAGGCCGGGTGAGGGCCAGCACCGGCGTCACCCAGTGCCACCCACGCTGCCGGCTGGAGCTGGGGATGAGCAGATGGTGCTGGCCCTGGGGCTCTTGCAGCCGCAGCGGGGAAGACTGAGCAGATGCAGCTGGGACATGGGGATGCCACCAGTCACAGCCCACTGGCCTGGGCACCCAGCACTGCCACCCCTCACCACTGCCACGCAATGGAGGCTGCTGGGGCACTGCTGGGGCGGCAGGAGGCCCTGCTGAAGTTGAGCTTCCAAGAACTGTTATTTTTTTCGCTTGGAAATCACCCAGCCTGGGTCTGCCTGTGTGGATCTGCAGCCACCCGGCAGCACTGCAGGAGCTTGGCAGAGCAGTCCTGACCAGCACCCAAAAGCCACAGCTCCACTCACAGCATGCGTGGCACAGTGGGGCAGGTCAGCCAGCATGCCCGGCACCGCGCATGCCTGTCTGTGCAGGGAACGCCAGGCAGAATGTGGGGCATAGCGAACAACGGTGATACAGGGCACAGACGGCACTGACATCACAGGGGGACAGGTGGAGGACACGAGGGCAAGCAGAAACAGCTCAGGCCTTCGGAGAGCAGGGAGAGCCCGTCCCAACACGGGCTGTGCAGGAGCCCTGCGAGCAGGGAGGACAGGGCTGCTCAGCAAGGAGAGATAAGCAGAAAGGAGCTGTGACTCAGAGCTGTCATACAAGAAGAACAGGATAAACCAACAAAGCCTGATCCTAGAGCTGGGCTGGAAGACTACAGCTCACAGCGGGAGGGCCGGGAGCATGACCGGGGCAGGCAGATGTGGAGGAAAAGGGGCAGGAGCCCTCGGGCACTCCTGGGAGCTCCTGCTCCTCTCACCTGGCTAACCCCTCGGAAGAAAGCCTCCTCTGCCAGCCGGGCTGGGCCATCCACGGTCTTGCCGTCGTCCTCAGGGCCCCAGCTGGCACTGTAGATGTGGATGTGGTTGGGGTTGAGGCCCAGGGAATGGGCCTCCACAGCATCAGTCACCTCCCCATCCAGCATGCGCACGCCTAGGGCCAGAGCAGAGTCATGGGCGGCGGGATGGGGCAGGGCGGCCATGGAGCCGCTGGCGAGAGCCCTCCGTGCACTACTGCCACCCTGTTGCCGGCCGGCAGCGCTGAGATCCCTGGCACAGCCCGCTCCTCCGTTGCCCAGGAGCCCAGCGCAGGGCAGGGTGGCACCCACCTCCGATCCTGGCATTGTAAGCCACACCGACACCACAGATCCCGTTGTTTGCCACGGCAGCGACTTCCCCGGCGCAGCGTGTGCCGTGTCTGCAGTGAAACAGGACCGAGCGTGGTCAGATAGGGAATGAGGAGCAAGGGCTGGGCACCGGCCGCAGCCAGAGGAACCAGCGCACAGGCTGCCTCCCGTCCCTCCCAAAGCAGAGGGATGAGAAAGGCCCTGTGGGGCTCCTCTGCCTGCCCTCCTGCTCCAGTGCAGGGACTGGACGGGCGCTGGGCAGCCCCAAAGGATGCTGCTTGTGTCAGAAAGGGAGGCAGGGGGGTTCTCAGTGGGGTAGAAGCGCGCTGCCACCCCTGCACCCTCCAGCAGCCCGTGAGGGATGGCACTGCCACCCTCGCATCCTCCTGCCTCACCTGTTGTCGTTCATCTGTGTGTAGCGGGGCTGCGGGTCCGGGTCCTGGTCGTTGACATCAAAGCTCGCTGCTGGATCCTGGAAGACAGAACTGGCAGTTAAGAGATCATCTACCTTGGCCACCAAGTCCCACTGGCCTGGTCCACGCTGTGCTCCAAGGCCCTGAGGCTGGGCTAAGCAGGGGGGCAGGCTCCAGCCCCAGCCCCATCACTTTCCTCCATGTCCCACCACAACAACTCAAGCTCTATGCCCCGCAGCTCTGGGGCCACACCAAGCAGACACAGCGCGGTGCCATGCAGCTCCAGGGCCGCACGGTGTGCCCACAGCCACCCGGAATGCTCCCACGGCACACTGCCCTGGGGCATCGCCCCACACTTACATAGTTGCCCTCCAGGTCAGGGTGGTTCTTCTCAATGCCGTCATCCAGGATGGACACCACGATGCCCTTGCCTGTGTAGCCCTGCGCCCAGGCCTGGCGCACATTCAGGTCCCGTTGGTTCGTGTTGTACTGCCGAGAGAAGCCCTGGCAGTAGAAGCTGTGCCCGGGTGCTGGCACTGCTGCAGGTGTGCCCGGACCACCCCTGGCCGGCTGTAAGGGTGGGCAAGAGGCAGCTTCGCCCCGCTTTGCCGCAGCGTGGGATGAGGAAACTCCAGCGGACTGGGCGAGGGCCACTCCGAAATGAGACTGAGCCCCAGACTGTGCTGGGGCCCATAAACCTGGCCCCTTCGCAGAGATCAGGCTTATGTCTGAGCTTGATGACACAGACAGGCGTGGGCACAGACCCAGTCCTGGGCCAGGTAAAGGGCTGCTCCCCCTCAGTCCACCCCCAGGCTCTCCCCAGCCTGGCCAGTGCCCCAGCACAGAGCCACAGCTCCGCCAGTATGGCCCCTTCCCCTGGACATACAGCACCGGGCAGCCACCGCCAGCCTTTCTCCTCCTCCTCCCCGCCACTCTGGCTGGCAGCAGCAGCCACCGCTCAGGTGCCAAGTCTTTGCCCCCAGCCTGTCGAACGGGGCGGCTCCCCCTTGCCCACACTCACCAGGTACCACTGCTGCGGGAACTTGGGGTCCGTGGGCTCCATGAAAATGTCTCGTTTGGTCCTTCGCTTTGCCACTTGCTGCTCCAGCCACTGCACCTAGGGGCACAGGGAGGGGTATGGGGCTGCCTGGCTGCTCCCTCGGCAGCTCCCCAGGACCCTGCCCCTAGCCTGCCTGGGGCGCTCAACCTGACCCTGTCAGAGCCACCGCAGCACCCAGCCCATCCCTCCCAGCCTCCCTGCCTGGTTGTGCCAGGGCGGCAGCGCTCCAGTGGAGCAGGCAGGTCAGGGCGCGGAGCTCTGCCAGCCGCCGCAGCAGGCTGCACGCCCCGCTGGAGCCAGGCACGGAGACCACGGCAGCCCTGCCACACCGCGGTGTGGGGATCCAGCACTGCCCACACACTCTGCCCCATGTACAAAGATGGGGAGTCCCCCAGAGTCCTGCGCCCAGGCACCATGGCAGCCCACAGGATGGTGACGCTGGCTCCGCTGACCCCCTGCCCTTGCCGACCATGTGCCGGGCTCCCACCCAGCTCTGCCAGGGGCTTCAGTGCCAGGGGTGGTTTGAGGCAGCTCAGCCCTGTGCCCTGGGCTGGCTCACAGGGCTGCAGGAAGTGCCCAGGAGCAGAACAGGGCTGTCTGACCCCGCGGCACATACCTGCGGTTCCCTGGCCAAGCGGCTGTGCCAGGGCTGGTGGGGCGAGAGGGAACGCTTCACCACGCCACTGTGCCGGAAATGGTAATAGTCGCCGAAGATCTACAACAAAGAGAGGAGCAGGATGGATGGGAGCACCCAGTCTCCCCAGTTTCCTGTCCCCCCACCTGCAATCCTGAGCCCCAGGGCTGCTGCGGGCAGGCTGGGCACCCCGCTCCAGAGCGGCTGCTGGGGCTTGTGTCCGGTACGTGGGGCTGCGAGAGGATGTGGCAGCTGGTGACAAGGCAGTGACACAGCCTCTGCCCACCCCACCCTCCCACAGTCCCCACAGGGCAGGGAGTCCCGAACTGTCCAACAAAGCTGCTGCCCTGCAGGGCGGCCCTGGGCAAGGAATGGCAGAGAGGGACAGGCCTTTCAGAGCCAGCCTAGAAGAGGCACCAACATTGAGAGACGAAACCACCCAGAACCCGCCAGCACCCGCTGCTGCTGGTGAGGGGGGGTCCAAGGTGGGGTGCTCCAGGCCCCGCTCCTGAGGGCACAGCCAGCTCCAGCCGAGCGAGGGGCTCATGGGCATCCGACCCCAGCTGAGGAGCCATGCTGTTATGGCCACAGCTCAATTCCCAGCACGTGGGGCTGGGGCAGGATGGGGCTCCAGCGGAGTCTGGCCGGGCCAGGAGGCCATGCAGCCGCCCAGCCAGTTATTTTTAAACCCCGAACCCTCTTCGGTGCCATCATTTCCTCACCCCCTCCAGCACGTCCCAGAGGCTGGTCGGGCTGCTGCTGCCTGGGGCCTCTCAGGCCATCAGCCTGCCTGGACTGGGGAGAAGGGGGCTGAGCGCCCATCCAGCTCCGCTGAAGTGGCTGCGGGCAGGACCCGGGCCGGGCTGCAAAGGCTGTGGGAACCCGAGGGAGAGGACATCTGCCCCGGGCTGCCACAGAACAGCACGCTGGCAGGTAATGAACCTCCTGCTTATCAGCGCTCTGCAGATGTGCCACTGCCCGGCCAGCCACGCAGCCAGCTGGGGCAAGTGGGGAAGAAAGGTGTGCCCGGGTGAGCGGCACCCTCGGCCCCAGGGCAGCAAACCCAGGCTGCAGCTCTCCAAGTCCTGCACTTCACCCTGAAGCCCCTTGGTGCTCTAGGGGCAAGGGAAACACACCCTGGAACCCTGAGCCAGGCCTGTGCCAACCACCCTGTCTGCCAAAGGGGAATTGCTCTGCTCTGCGGCACAGCCCTCCAGCACCCGCTGCTCTGTGAGCAGGAAGAGGAATGGATTCGACTTGTGGCAGCCCAGCACCGAGGGCACAGGACAGCAGGAGCCAAACACAAGGTCAGGACTTATGTCCACAGCCCCACCACCAGGGGAGCCTGGTGCTCACAGCACACCAGCACACACCAGTTCCCTACCCAGGGAAAGAGAAAACAAAGACCTGGACACCAGCTCAGGACCCCACTCCTCTCTGTGTGGGCCATGGCAGGGACAAGCTCGTGGCAAGGGACAATAGGGTGCGAATCGACCCCACACCAGCTGCAGCTATCTAAACCATGCCAGCTCCCCGAGATGTGGTGCTTGTGATGTGGGCTGTGCTGGAGGCAGCTGGAGCCCTCCAGCACCACCAGTCACTGGGGACAGACCCATCCTGTCCCCCCAGCACAGCCTGCGACACCCAGCAGCTTGGAGCGTTGGAGAGGTGCGGAGGTGATGAGCCCCTGCACTGGGCTGGCAGAGGAGAAAGAGTGCTGGAGGCTCGCTGTCCTACTCAGCACCCCCTCACCTCTCTGGGGTCAGGACAGAGCCCCGATTGTTCCCCAGCAGCCCGTGGCGCTGCCAGCTCATCCGACTGGATTAGGCCTGCATAGACGCTGCGGTGGCAGCCTGGAGCCAGCCAGCCCACAGGCTCCCACCCTAATCCCCGTGGGCGCAGTCCTCAGCCAGGCCACAGCCGCCCGCCTGGTGCCACCTCACCGCTCCCGCCCGACCTCCCGCCATGGCTCACGGTCACTTTGTCCTGCTCAAGGCCACCAGCACCCCTTGTGCCAGAGGAAGCGCTGGCCCGAGGACTGGCCGAGGGGACTGGCCCCACAGGGAGGACGTTGGGACAGCCTCTGGGGACAGTGTCCAGGCCCCAGGCTGAGGCCAGGATCCTCGCAGATAAGGACCCTGAGGGCCCCTTGCTGCCAGAAGCGCCCAGTCCCCCCCAGTCCAGCCTGGCTGCCACATCCTGTCCCAGTGGCACAGCAGCCCAGAAACCTCCAGGAAGGGAAAACCCAGCTCCCTCCAGCACTGCTTGTCCCACCAGGCTGCCATGGTGACCCCTTTGCGAGCTGCCCAGGCCAGTCAAGCCTCGTCCCACAGCACAGACACGGGGACAGGCTCCAGAATGGGAGGAAATGTGCCCAGACCAGCAGCTCCTGCCGCTGCCCAAGCTGCCACTGCCTGCGGGGCTCTGCCTGCAGCCTCACTGGGCTCTGCCGGCAGCTGAGCAGGCTGGGAGAGCCGGGGCAGAGATGTCGGCTCCGGCCGCAGAGTGAAGGGTGCAGAGAGAAGGGGCAGAGCTGGCGCAGAGCCTCTGTGGCTCACAGGGACGGACCTCAAACAGGCCGAGGCTCCCCAACAAGCCACAAGGCCCTGCATGGCTCTGACAGGCACCCCTGGGACAGTGGAGACATGGCTGCAGAGCCCAGTGTCCCTCAGCCCTGGCACCCGGCACCGCAGTGTGACGGGAAGCACTGCAGGGAGCAGGTTGATGGCCCTCCTAGAGGGCTCAGGGCTCCCTGTCCCCAGAGCCCCGCATGGGGCGCCCGCCAGAGCCAGGACGAGTCACTCCTCCCCGCCCAGCGGCAGCTGCTCCAGCGAGGTCCTGACACGAGTTGTGCAATTTCCTCTGGGATTTTGCCCCTCGCTTCCTGCCCGCGGGGCCGGCCCAGCACGGCGGCAGCGCCCGCTCTGGGGGCCACAGACTCCCGTGCACACAGGCAGCCTGGTACAGGCAAGTGGGAGCCTGGCCATTGCCCTGCACGGCCCCACGGCTCTTGGCCAAACCTGGCTTTCATGCCCCTGCCTCGGGAGCCAGACCTGCGAGCTCCTCGGCTGCTGTGGCTCGCAGCTGGCCAGGGAAAGCAGAGCTGATGCCTGGAGCACTGGGAGCAGAGCACTGTGGAGCTCTTTGTGCTGGGACAAGGCTGGGAACAGCCCAGACCATGGCAGAGGACACCGCTTGCAAGGGGAGAGGGAAGCAGAATACTTACCGGGCCCAGGTTGAGGAATCCATGCTTCCTGGCCAGCCTGTCAGCCTCCTGGGGCCCCGCGGGGACGAGCACGGCCCAGGTGTTGGTGTAAATATGCTGGCCCAGCACCCCCTGGGCCAGGAGCGCGAGGGCAACCACCAGAGCCCAGAGCAGGAGCAGCGAGCAGGGCCTCAGATCCATCAGCGTATCGGGGTTCCTCGCGCTGGGGAGCAGGCAGGTCCCGGGAGCAGCAGGTCCGCGACCTCCCAGCGTCAGCACCCCCGGGCGTGACGGCCTTTCTGCCCTGCTGGTCCCTGCTCAGCCCCAGCCAGCATGGGGGACAAGCCCGCCGCAGCTGGGCCGGAGGGCGGCAGCAGGGACAGCCCGTCCGGGACGCAGTACAATCTGCGGAGACACAGAAGAGCGGTCAGTCCCCGGGTGCCTCTCCTTGAGCTCAGGGAGGGTGGGAGACGCTGGACCCAGCCGCAGCTCCAGCAGCGGGTGAGGGCACTTGGCACACAGCACCTGCCATGGCTCATGGACAGACACACGGACAGGGCTGGCTCCGCAGGGCACCTGGCCACTGCGTCGGCATGGAGCCGCTGTTTGCTTTGCCTGTTGCTCAATGTGTGCTCGCTTACAAACACGGGAGAAAAAACAGGAGGGAGGGAGGAGGCCATCAAAGGGGGGAAGCCATGACTCCTGTCACAGCGGATAGGAGCCCCTTCGCCACGCAGGATGGGCCTATCTGGGCACAGAGCTGGAAGGAGCTGGTGGGGGGAGGCCTGCCTCTCCAAGGGAGACCAGAGGGATTGCTGCGTGAGGGACCTCAGTGGAATGAGGGTCTGGAAGGACTGGGAGAGCCCCAGGGCCTGGCAGTGCTGAGCACAGCACTGTCAGCAGCGCAGCTCTGTCCTTCCTCCAGAGCATAACATGTGACACCGCTGTGACTCATCCTCATAGCAGAGAGGAAACCAGCGCAGGGACTGGGAAGAAGGGGCACACGTCACACGTCACCTCCAGCACACATCCAGGGACCTGCGCCCCGGACGCTCGCTGCCCAAGTTGCTGGGGAGGCAGGTGGGGAGCGGAGTGGGGAGCAATGCACCCAGCACACAACAAAGCAGTGCTGTGCGAGCTCCACGCTCGGAGCTCCATGGGGACCCTGAAATATCCGTGTGAAGGTGAGAGCTGGCAGTGCCCAGGAGCACTATCCCCTGCCCGCCACGCCCACCCCCACCCCCACCACCCCCACCGCCCCCCAGCAGCAGCAGCCCGGTGAGCGGGGAGCCCGTGGTGCTGCCATGGGGAGAGAGCAGCTCCTGGCAGCCACTGGACACCTCGCCGCAGGCTGCGGCGCAAATAGCGCCGCGATTCAGGCACACTGTAACTCCCCCTCAGCGACCTGTGGGCCTGGCCACCCTGCCGAGGCACCCGGAGCCGCCAGCACCCGCCTGAGGCTGGATGGGAGCCCCAGCCAGGGCCTAAATCACAGTTTCCAGTGGGGAAGGTGCACAGAGCCCCCAGGGAAGGGAAAAGCTACCACACAAGTGGAGAGATGCAGCGAGCACAGCACAAGGGGACACTGTCTGCCATGGCCGGTCTCTGTGCCAGCGCCTCCCCCCCTACACCTTGCTGGTTCCAAAGCCAGCAGCTGCCACTGGGCCAACGCGGGGATAATGCTGGGCCCCTGCCACAGGGTGCAGAGCCCGGTCCGCCACAGCCCCGGCCCACCACGCCTGCTGCCCCGGTCCTGCTGCAGACCTCTGCTGCGTGTCCCAGGTGCAGGAGGAGGAAGAAGAGGCGCAGGGACAGGCCCGGGCTGCAGTGGGCTGTGAGCAGGGACGCAGGTCCCTGCCAGCTCTCGGGTCACGCTCTCTGCCGCGCACCCCGCGGCCCCAGGAGCAGCACGATTCCGATCGCACCCGGCGCACGTGGGGCAGCAGCTGGCCGGATCCTTCCCAGCACCGATGGATCCAGCACTGCCCCACGAGCTGAGGCCCTGCTGCCACACGGCAGTCCCCGAGGCTGGAGCAGTGGCCCTGTGGCGCAGCCGGAACCACCAACCGTCCCCGTGGTACGGCCGGAGCCCCCGGCTGTCCCCACCAGCCGCCCCCATGGCAAGGCCGGAGCCACCAGCCGTCCCCGCACCCACAGGGCGGCCCCGGCGGTGGAGCCGCGGGTGACTGCGAGGGCGGCGGGGCCGGGGCTGACCCCTGGGTGCGGCGGGACGAGGCCCTGGCTCCCTCCTCACCCTCGGCTTCCCGCGACGGCTGCTCCGGCCGCCCCCACCCCAGCCCCAGAGCGCGGCCGGGCCGGCGCCAGCCCGCACCCCCAGCCCGCTCCCGCGCCGGTGCCGGCCGGGCTTTGCCCCGCAGCGGCGGCCCGGCCGGGCCGTCCCCGCGGCGTCCCCGCCGCGCCGGGGCCGCCCCAGCTGTCAAACCGCCGTCACCGTCGTGCCGAGCCCGTCCCCGCCGCCGTCCCCGCGCTGCCCTTACCGAGCGGCCTGCCCGCTCCCGGCCCGCCACCGCTGCCGCTCCCGTCCCGCCGGCGGCCCGGCCCGTCTGGCGGCGGCGCCGCGTCACGCCGCGGGGCGCCCGGAGCGCCCGCCCCGAGCCGGGCCCGGCTCAGGCAGGGGCGGCCGGGGCGGCCGCCGGCGGGGCAGCTTGTTTACACCGAGCAGCTGTCAGGAGCCGCCCGCCCCGAGCGAGCCACCGACCGCCCCGCACCGACCCCACCGGCCCCGCTCGGCCCGGCGCGGCCCGGCCCGGCAGCCGCTCCGCCGGGCGCCGCCGGATGCCGTCACGGCCGCCCGCCCCGCCCGCGCCCCCGGCCCCCGCGCAGCCCCCGGCCCCTCTGCCCCAGGATGGGCCCAGCCGGCTCCGGGGCACCTCCCGCACCTTCCCCCACCACCCCCCCCCCGGGGCACCGCCCGAACCGGGGCCACTCCCCCTCGTCCCGGACTGGGGAGACCCGCCCTCCGCCGCACCGGGCACGGTCCGGAGCCCAGCACAGCCCCGTCCCGGCATGAGGCTGACTGCGCCCTCCGGGGACCGCCCATATCCACTGTGAACTGACACCGTGCCCACCCGGGGGCTGCCTGTGCCCTCTGGCAACGGGCTGCACCCACCCAGGGCTGGCCATACCCACCCAGGGACTACGCGTGCCTACTTCGGGCTGACCGTGCCCACCGGGACTGACTGTGCTGGACCGAGTGGGAGACCCGCATGAGCCCCGTGAGTGCCCAGATGCCCTGTGGGTGCCAGGCACCAAGCAGGGGTGCGAGAGCACCCGCAGAGAAGGGCACCTAGCAGACGCCTTGTTGTCAGCAGCACAGTGCTGGCAGGACACAAGCTGACCCAGACCGGCCCGTTCCAGCCCCGTCAGATGCCAGAGTTGGGTGTTCCTCAGAGTGGCACCGGCCTTCCCAGTAAATCGGTACCACCGGGGCTGCAGCCTGAGGGAGGAATCATCCGGAAAGAGGCCACACGCAGAAAAACCCATCAGCCCCGTTTCGGGTTTCAGAGAGATTTCCATCAAGGAGAGAAGGTGAGAAGCAAATTGCAGCCCCTCTCAGCTTTGGTCATTGGAAAAACAATTCGCTCTTGCCCCTGGCACTGTCTCAGGAGCAAAGGCAAACACCGCGGGGCTCAAACTGACCTGAATCCTCCGCTCCGCAGCAGGGTCCAGGCAGCCCCGCGCAGGAGTGGGTCCTGCGGCTCCCTACAGAGGAAAGGAAACCACTCGGATATCATGATCAGATCACGAAGCATTAGCAATCGCACAGGAAACAGTCACCTTGGCAACAAGATGCTGAGAACAGCCCAGAAAATCTGGCACAGGGCAGAGCTCTCTCTTACACTGGGTGAGGTTTGTGGGGCAGACACTGGGCAGCAACTCTGGCCGGGATGACCCAGTACCCAGCCCAAGAGGTGCTGCCCGGGCCACTGCCCGTGTGGGGCTGCCATACCCCAGGTCCCACAGGGACCCCATGGACCACGTGGCACTCACCCCTGTGTCACCGCAGCCTGGTCAGGGAGTTGTCCCTGGCAGCCAGCGATTGGCCCCTGGATGTGCCACCAAGCTGGGAGCTGCCTGTGGAGTTTATATGGGAACATGGGCAAGGGGGCTGGACCTGAGCTGGGCCCTGGCCTGGGGGTGGGAGGGAGGGCATTGGGCTGGCTGCCTCCCCCTGCCACCTCCACCCCCCCTAAACTTCAGAGGCCTCACTGAGGCCGTGCCAGGGCAGGTGACAAGTGTGGCACTGCCCTGGTGACATGTCACGCTGGGGAGAGGAGCTGACAAAGGGCCCTTGTCATGGTGGGGTTTATCTGGGTGCTGCGGGGCAGGCAGGCAGGAAGCAGCCGCTCTCTTACATCAACTCCTGGCTCTGGACCCACACGTGCACCCCACACCCCTGCCAAGGACAACGCCTGTCCCCAGGCAGATCCTGCCTGCGCACGAAGCCACCGATGCCAACAGGACCTGCTTCCCCCCGGGCCGGGGCACACCTCGCAGGGGCAGCGAGGCGGGGGAAGCAGCTGCCACCTTCTGCCAGGAGCACGAACCCTCCTCCTGGACATTCGACCGGTGACGCCCCCGCGTACAGTCGCAGTGGCAGAGAGGTTTGCCCTGCCCTGGAGCCCACGCTGTGGGCACAGGGCCAAACTGCCCCAGGGGCCGTGTGGGATCCCCCCCACCTCCTTCCGCACTGAGCACAAAGCGTGGCACATCCCAGCACCACACACAAGTTGATAGAAACCCACTTCCATGGAAAATCAGGTCAAATTTTGGCTGTCAGGTGCAGAGGTTGCACAACGCTCCAGCAGTGATGCAACCGCCCGTCTGCCTGGGCTCTCCAGAGGCAGCACAGCAGCGGGGCTGCACCCTCCACAGCACCCAGGCCCTGGGGCAGCTTGGGGCAGAGCAGGACCGTGGCAGTGCCGCTCCCCAGAGCCGCAACATCAGCAGAGTGGCGAGTGGGAACCAGAGGAGGAACCATCCCCAGGAACGGTGCCCGTACTGGCAGAGGATGTCCACAGGACCAGACCGAGATGACGTGTTTACCTGGGGCACAGTGACCTGCTCTGCTCCCCATGGCCCGGGTCAGCTCAGGGTGAGCCCGCAGCCCCTCTGCTCTGCTGCGAACACTCCTCCATCCCCGCTGCATCCACCCGTGTCTCTCCCAAGGCTCACAGTCCCCCTTCCCGGGGGTCTGGGCTCCCCGTCCCCGCTGGACGTTACCAGCAGGCTCCTGGAAGGCCCCGATGCCCCCACACAGGCACTGCTGCTCTCCACAGGGTCCGCCAGCTGTACCCGCACCTAGACACAACACCCCCGCGCTGGGCACACACACACAGGTCCAGCCCCCACAGCCTGACCTTGCCCCGTGGAGCGGCCACAGACACAAACAGCCATGGCTCAGGCCGGTGCTGTCTCTTTATCTGCCTGCTTTGCCATCAGCACCGCAGCGCTGCCAGGGCACCGACCCATGGCACTGGGCCCTGCTCCGGGCTATGGGGCATCACAGCCTGCCATTGCTGTCCCCTATAAACCGCACTGTGCCGGCGCAGGGACAGCCCGCCCGGCCCGCGGCACTCGAGGTGCTGCACTCAGTGACAGGCACAGGACACACTGGGCAGGGAACACCGGAGCAGAGGCCACCCATGCCCTTTGGCACGAGTCCCATTTGCCCACGGGCTTTGCTGGGCTGGGAAGGGGCTGCTTATGGGTAAGGACGCACAAATCCAGCCTGAAGCTGGTCAGGTGCCAGCGTTCACCAGCGAGTTAGCAGAGCTCCAAGGAGCAGACTGGCCCATGCCAGGCACTGGCCGTGCTCTGGGCTCAGCCTCAGGCAGCCTCGTGCCACCCCAGGCATGGGGGGGTCGGTGCCTCCCAGCCGTGCCGCTTGAGGGTACGCAGGGCTGAGAAGACACGTCACAGGCTGAGAGCTGCTCCTCGCCTGCGGCCACAGAGCTGGGCCAGGCTGCAAAAACGTTTCCCTGTTTGCCCAGGTCTTTAATTCCGCTTCACCTGCGTGGGACACGATGTCTTTGTGTGCAGCTCCCGAGATTTCCTTCAGCTGCTGCATCCGATTGCAGCCCGGAGCCCCGCATCGAACCTCGCTCCTCGCCATGGGACTGGCAGGTGGAGCACGCTCTGATAACCCTCAAGATCAACATAGCATCAGTGACGCAGAGCGGAAGCTCTGATCCTCATCTGGGCGTAAAGGCCAGAACACACGAACAAGCGCTTGCTTGTCCCTGGGACAGGCTGGGGTGTCCTGTCAGTCACTGCAAGGGTCATCGAGCTATGAGGGCCTCGGTCCACAAGGCAAACCACAGGGTACTGGAAGCCCTGGGGAGCCCTGAGATGCTACCATGAACCCCTGTCCCTCCTCCTTGCATGGCCCTGGCTCCCCCAAGCAGGTGGGCCCTAGGATCGGCACAAAATGGAGCTGTCTGAGCTTGCCCCCGTGCCACGGCAAGGATTGAGCCATGGACAGGCAGCACTGCCTGGGGCTGGTTCCAGCCACCTGGCAGGATCCTGGTTACCTGGCTGGGTCTGCCTGGCCACTTCTCCAGCCACCACGTGGTCCCCCGACCCCAGTGGAGCGAGATCCTCCAGGAGGACACAGCCCAGCCTGGAACTGAGGAGATCGCAGGGGAGAGAATCCTCTCGCTTCCTTCAAGACCCACCACCTGGAAAAGCTCCGGGCGCTGCTGTGCCCCACACGGCCCTGGGCCATGGCCATGAGGGCACCTGCCCCCAGCATGGCAGGCCGGGCCCCTGCCAGCACGGGGTTAATGCACGGCTCTAGCCCCTCCCTGCCGAAACCCCCCACCGCAGGTGGGCTTCCACGGAAGAGAAAACCTCTTCCTTCTTTCGGGAAGGGGCACAGGATGACAGACACAGGATGGCAGACGCAGCTGCGGTGGATGTGACCCATTGTTTCCCCGACTCAGGAGCCTCCTCTTCCGCAGCTGGGTGCCCACGCAGGGGCCGACCACTCCCAGCCCCGCAGCCCCTGGAGCCTGACGTGTGCAGATGTGGGGCAGCACCCACTGCTGAGGGAAAACCCCTCACACCTGCCATGAAGCAGCTGTGGCCCCGGCCCTTCCTGACATGCCGGTGCCACCGGGAAGCCCTGGGGCTCCCCCCAGCCCAGCGCCGGCTGTCCCAAGGGCTGAGGTGATGTGGCTGCGCAGGGGCCACTCAGCTCCGGCTCTGCCCCGAGTGCAGCTCTGCCCCCCAGGCCCCACCGTGCACCGAGGGAGCAGCGGTTCTCCCAGGCTGTGCCCTGCCATGCACAGGATGTGCCCAGCGAGCTCAGCCCCCGGAGCTCAGTGCTTCCCCACCCCGGCCCACTCGGAACACCTCTGTGCCCAAGACAGGGGTCAACAGGCGACAGAGGGGCCCAAGGCCCGCGGGCCCCGGCCGCCACGGCCACCAGCCAGCCGCGGCTGAAGGCCCTAGCGAGTCACATCGGGGCTGCAGCCGGGTTCCTGCGGGCCGGTCAGCGGGACCCTGCCCCGGTGCTGCCCGAAGGGACCCGCCTTTCCCTGCGGCCGCGGCTCGGCCGGCACCTCGGTGGGTGGCAGGAAAAACCGCACTGGTGCGTTAAGGGGAAAGAACCTGCCCCTGGCCACGGCGGAGCCAGAGCGACCGGCCGTCCCCGAGCGCCCAGGGACACCCACCAGACTCCCGCCCCCTGCCCGAGTGCGGGGCTCGGGGGCCTCTTCAGGGCCCGGCACCGAACGGCGGGAGCTCCCCGAGCCAGGTCCGGCCGAGCCCGCCCCGGCCCAGAGCACAGCGTCAGCAGTACCCCGCAGCGCCCCAGAAGTGGCCCCCCCACCCCCCGACGAGCGTAACTTCCGGTCACTCGCCGCGGGCCAGCGGGTGGGTTCCGCTTCTGGCGGAAGTGAGGGGTCGCAGTTCCGGTTCCGGGTGAGCGGCTGCGCGGAGCCGTTGTCAGCGGCAGCTGCTCGAACCCGGCCCGGCCTGTCCTGGCCCCGGTCCCGCCGCCACCATGTCAGTCCCCAGCGCCCTCATGAAGCAGCCGCCGAGCCAGTCCACGGCGGGCGCCGTGCCCGTCCGCAACGAGAAGGGTGAGTGGGGGGGCAGCGGCCGGGGCCGGCCCGGCCGTGGCGGCGGAGGGAGGCGGGCGCGGGACCCCCGGTGACGATCTGGGCGCCCGCAGGCGAGCTCCTCCATGGAGAGGTGAAAGTGAAGCGTACGTGTCGGGGAAACGGCACCGACTACGCGCCCATGAGTCCTCGGAGGAGGAGGACGAGGAGTTCCAGTTCATCAAGAAGGCAAAGGAGCAGGAGGTGGAGCCCGAGGAGCAGGAAGAGGAGCTCGCCAACGACCCCCGGCTCCGGCGCCTCCAGAATCGCATCGCCGAAGACGTGGAGGGAGCGGTGAGTGCTGGTGTTGGGCGGAGGAGCTGTGCCCCCACCGCACTGGTCACAGGTTTGTCCTGGCTGGGGAGTTCGGACTCTGCACTGCACGACGAACTGCAGGAGCACCAGACAGAGGCGGGAAATGTTCTCACAGGGGCATGCGGGAGAGTCTCTGGCTCTTCTCATGACCATGCCCTCGCACTGAGGCCCTGCAGTGAGCCTCCCTTCCATCCTAGAGTCACCATTCCCAGGCAACAGCCCCACATCTGGGAGCATCTGGAGGTTGGGTGTGAAAACAGGCTTGAAAATAAAAACGAATGCAGTGTCCTGAGGCTCAGGGTGGCGGAAGGGATGGTGTCATGCGAAGTCTGTGCTGGACAGGGAGTGACCAGTGCCTCCTCCCATGAGCTTGCTGCTGCTGCTGCCCTCAGCTCCAGTAATTGGAGGGTTCCCCCTGGGAGCTGCCAGTGCCCAGCCCCTCTCCCGGGAAGGAATATGTGGGGTCTGCCTGCACTTGGCGGTTCCGGGTTTACCCGCGGCCTCGTTAGGAGCGGTTCAGGATTAGTCAACCTCTTGCAGCCTCTTTGTGTTCCACATGCCATCGTTTCACTGGTGTCTGTTTCAGGCTGGCGAGACACCGTAAAATCGTGGAGCCTGAAGTGGTTGGAGAAAGCGACTCGGAGGTGAGGGGGAAGCTTGGCGCCTGGAGCGGGAGGACACCAGCGAGGAGGAAGAGGAAGAGATTGACGATGAGGTGCGCTTGGAGAGCCAAGTAGTGGGCGCAGAGAAGGCCCCGCACGGCAGAGGCTGGAACTGCCTTTTGCTTGGACGCATGGGCTGTCAGGCGGAGCTGCACGAGGGTCACAGCAGGCCATGACCTCCTCGTGGTTTACTGTCCTCTTGCATGGGGTGGGATGCCGGGAGAGACCACCCCGCATCTGGAGGGACGACCGTATCATCTCGTAGCCCATGCTCCAGACATGTTTGGACAGAGGAGAATGTAGCAGGGCTGCTCGCTGACTGCTCGGTGTTTGCCTCGTTAGGAGATCGAGCGCCGGCGTGGGATGATGCGCCAGCGGGCGCAGGAGAGGAAAACTGAGGAGATGGAGGTGATGGAGCTGGAAGACGAGGGTCGATCTGGAGAGGAGTCCGAGTCAGAGGTCCGAGTATGAGGAGTACACAGATAGCGAGGATGAGATGGAACCGCGTCTCAAACCCGTCTTCATCCGCAAGTGGGTGATGCGGCCGCGTGGGACAGCCCTGGGAGGGGACTCAGGAATTGGGTGCTGGGGCTGAGCAGATCCTGCTGCTGTCGTTTCCTTTTCCCCACCTCCCAGGGCGGGGGCAGTGCCGGCGGCAGTCTGGCAGGGCAGAGCCGGGGAGTGCAGGGTGATCCCTGGGCCGTGGCCCATCTTGGAGGGGGCGAAGCCAAAAGCGGGTTGCGGTGCAAAAAGAGGGGAGGCCTGTGAGGAGCCAAGTGGCTGTGCCAGCTCCTGACAGGGCTAAGGTGGTCTCTGCCCGCAGGAAGGACCGGATCACCGTCCAGGAGCGGGAGGCAGAAGCCCTGCGGCAGAAGGAGCTGGAGCAGGAGGCAAAGCGGATGGCAGAGGAGAGGCGCAAGTACACGCTCAGGTGCTGAGGGGCGGGCAGGCGGTCGCGCTGGGGAGGGGGGCAGCCGCTGCAGCATGCTGAGCCTGGTCCTTCTGGCAGATCGTAGAGGAGGAGGCGAAGAAGGAGTTTGAGGAGAACAAGCGCTCGCTGGCGGCACTGGACGCACTCGACACAGACGATGAGAATGACGAGGAGGAGTATGAGGCCTGGAAAGTGCGAGAGCTGAAGCGGATCAAACGGGACCGCGAAGAGCGAGAGGCGTAAGTGTCATCTGCATCGAGATGGGGCCAAGAGCCTGGTGCCGCAGGCAGCTGGGCGGTTTCTCTGGGCCTTCCCTTCGGTTGCAGCCAGACCGAGCGCCCAAAGCCCTGCTGCTGCCCCGGTCAGTAACTGTGCGGGACAGCAGCTGGCGACAGTAGCTCTGCTGGGAGGGTGCCACGGGTGCTCAGAGCCTTCTCTCCTGCCCAGCATGGAGAAAGAGAAGGCGGAGATCGAGCGGATGCGGAACCTGACGGAGGAGGAGCGCCGCGCTGAGCTGCGGGCCAATGGCAAGGTCATCACTAACAAAGCAGTGAAGGGCAAATACAAGTTCCTGCAGAAGTACTACCACCGCGGAGCCTTCTTCATGGTGAGCGGTGCTGCAAGACCGGGGGACGTCCCCTTCCCATGGGCTTCCCTGGGGGGGTGGTGTGGCCTGGGACAGGAGCTGCACGGAGGCTGCATGGGGCTGAGGGGACCAAGGTGACCTGAACTCAGCCAGCACTTGTGGTGGAGGGTGAGCGGTGGCACCTCAGGTCGAGGTTTCCCCGTTGAGATGGTGCCGAAGCAGCCAAGCTGTCTCAGTTTGGGCTGACGGACCCTCTCAGAACTGAGGTGGCTCTGTGTGGACTATGGCCAGGCTCTGGGGACATGATGGTGGGTGCAGAAGCTGGCCTGGGAAACAAGGCTTGTGTCCCTTGCCCTCAGCAGTAGTTAACAGGGCTGTGAGCACTGTGTCAGCCCCGGCAGAGCAGCGTTTCGGGCTTCTGGAGGCTCTGCCCCACCTGTGCCAGCTGTGGCACTGGCTGAGCAGGTGTGTCCCCCTCCTGCAGGATGAGGACGAAGAGGTCTACAAGAGGGACTTCAGCGCCCCGACCCTGGAGGACCACTTCAACAAGACCATTCTGCCCAAAGTCATGCAGGTGGGTGAAGGCTCCACAATGAGGGCTTGCAGTGAGCCCCATGTCCCCGTGTCCTCCCCGGGCGCTGCTCACAGGCTGCTCCGCTCCCCAGGTCAAGAACTTCGGGCGCTCGGGGCGGACCAAGTACACGCACTTGGTGGACCAGGACACGACCTCCTTCGACTCGGCCTGGGGCCAGGAGAGTGCCCAGA
The DNA here is from genome assembly GCA_009769605.1 of Bucorvus abyssinicus. Lineage (NCBI taxonomy): Eukaryota > Metazoa > Chordata > Aves > Bucerotiformes > Bucorvidae > Bucorvus > Bucorvus abyssinicus. The sequence continues at coordinate 22,254,140 of CM020038.1, forward strand.
ACACCAAGTTCTTCAAGCAGAAGGCAGCGGGCGTGCGGGACGTCTTCGAGAGACCCTCGGCCAAGAAGCGGAAAACCACCTAAGGGAGCAGCACGGCTGAGGGCATGACACTGCCAGCTGCTAGGAGCCTGGGCAGGGACACAGCACCGCACCGGGACTCGTGGGAATCAGCCCTTCCTCCGCCCTGTCAACGTGGTGCCCACGATGTGGAGACCTGCTGGGCTCCCTGCCCCGGGGCTGTGGAGGACGATGGCCTCTCCGTGCTGCCAGACCTGCGGCCATACCTCTGTCCCACCTGCAGCCACCCCGAGCACCGTGGCAGCACCCAGCTCCTGCACACCCACTTTTGGGGGAGTTAATGCACTTTTATACCTATCTGCTCCACAGCATCCCTCTGTCCCTTGTACTCCCCCGTTTTGATGGGACAGCAGTGACACCGTCTCCTCCACCTCTTTGCAGGGCTTGACTTTTCTACTGGGGTGGGGTGTGGGGATTAAAATGGTTGTTTTCTTACATGTTTTGGCCCTGTTGTCTGTGGAGTGGGACCAGGACAGGCTGGGCTCGTGGCTGTTGCCTTGCCTGGCTCAAGAACAGGAGATGCCAGGCTCCTCTGCAGCTCCCAGCATGTGGCACTGTCCCATGGGTGACCCCCCACCCCCATCACTGTGCAGACCACACCGACAGCCCAGCTCCCACCAGTGCCTTTATTGGGCAGGGTGACCCCAGCGCTCAGTTGGTGAGGGCGATGAGCGCCTCCACCACGTTTCCCATGTGCTCCCGCAGGCTCCGCTCTGCCGCTGCCCGTGAGATCTCCATCTCTGTCATCTGTGGGGAAACAGCCACGGAGCGGCGGGGCCGGGATGGGGGGGACATGGCAGCAGGGACCACCCCCTGCACACCTGCCCAGACCCACCGCGTCTCTGCGTGGGGTTTCGGTGACTGGGCCAGAGGTTTGGGACCTGCCCCCCCCGCCCCACTCACAATCAGCTCCAGGTCCTCTTTCTTGATGGTCACTTTGGCCAGTTCCTTCTCCCTGCGGCAAGAGACGGACAAACCCCCGGTGACCAGCAGCTCCCCGCTCTGGTCACTGCCCCGCTGCTCGTTCGGGCTCTGCTCTGGGAAGAGGCTGGGCGCCCACCCTGGCTCCCGGGGAAGAGCCGGGAAGCCGTGGGCTGGGTCCAGGTCCGTGTTCCGAGGGGTGACCCGGTGCGAAAGGGGTGCGGACCCGCGCCGGTCCCGAGTCCCGGTCGAGCGCGGGCGGTTACCTCTCCTGTTTGGCTTTCTGCTCCCGGGACCTCCGGTCTCCGATCACCGACATGGCCTGCCAGGACGAGCACGGTCACCGCGCGGCGGGGCACCGGGCCGGGCTGCGCTGCGCCCGCGCCCGGCGGGAAGGGCCCCGCGGCGACCGTGCAGGCGCCGTGCTCGGGGCCCGGCTCGGCAGCGCCCGACCCCCACCCCACGCCGGTGCCGGTGCCGGTCGCGCCCGCCGCACCGTCTCCAGGTTGGAGCTCTGGATCTCCTTCTCCTCCGCGTAGTCCGTGACGCGCTCCAGGTCCGCCGCGCCGCTGTCGTGCTTTCGCGGCTTCTCGGCCGCCCGCCCCGCCCGGCCCATCGCCGCCGCTGCCGGAGCCGTTCGGCTCCGTCTCCAGCTCCAGCTCCACGTCGCCCTCCGCCGCCATCCCGCCGCCGCCGCGCCGCTTCCGGTCACGTGCCGCCGCCGGAACCAGCGAGCGGCGCCGGGAGCGGCCACGGGCTGGCCCCGGTCCCGGCCCTCGCCCCGCCCGCGGCCCTCGCCCCGCCCGCGGCCCCCGCCAGCCCCGCCCCCGAGGACCCGGCCCCAGCAGCTCCTCCTCTGCCGCCGCTTCCCGGGCAGCGGCCTTGTACCGGCGGCCCCGGGCGCTGCGGGGCCCAGCCGGCCGAGCGGCGGCTCCGCCGGGGGCGCGGTGCCGGCGGGAGCCGGCGGCTCCCGGGCGAGGAGGGCGGGGCCCTGCCTGCCGCACCCGGGCTGCCGCCGGCCGCGCTAAGCCGGTAAGAGGGTTTAGGGATCCCGATTTGGCTCCCGCCGCCGTCACACGCGAGGGAAGGACGGGACCGGCCCCGCGGCGCTTCCCGGGCGCTGGTGCTCAGATGGGCCCGGGGGCCCTGCCGGGCCCGACCACACCGGGCTGCCGGTGCCCGGAGTGCGCGACCCTGCGCGGGGCACCTCGGAGCCAGCCCCGGTGTCACCTGCACCGGACTTGGGCCGCTGTGTGCCGGGGCTGTGCCAGCTCCTTCGTGTCACGGAACCGTTTGGGCTGGAAAAGCCCTTTCAGCCCCTCGAGTCCCCCCGCTCCCCCAGCACTGCCAGGTCCCCACTGACCCCTGTCCCGCAGCACCACCTCCACACGGCTGGGAAACCCCTCCAGGGATGGGGACTCCACCACTGCCCTGGGCAGCCTGGGACACGCCTGCACAACCCCAACGGGACAGAAATGGGTCCTCAGGGACAGCCTCAACCTCCCCTGGAACAACTGGAGGCCGGTTCCTCTAGTGCAGGGACGGGATGAGCCACCCGTGGTGTCCCGTGGGGTCCCAGGGGCTGTGGAGGGCTGGCCCTGGACAGCAGCTGAGCAGCCCCGGCCCCTCACACCCCCGTAGCAGGACGGGAGGGAATAGGAAGAGCAAAACCAAAAAACCATCGTGATTTGAGATAAAGACAGTTTAGCTGGTGAAGGAGAGCGGGAAATACACCCCTGCCAGTACCCCACTGCACAGCTCCGCAGCACCACATTGGGACCAGCCATCGCCACTCAGGCTACAGCCCCCCACGGCCCCCACGTGCCCCCCACGCCAGCCCACGCTGCTGTGGCTTTGTCCTGCCCAGCACGGGGCCGGGGTGCCGGGCAGGGTGCCCATGGCCGAGGGTCACTGGCGGAGCCTGGCTGGGCACCCCGACGGTGGCTGCTGGGAGGTGGCAGCGAGCAGATGGTGGGGCGGGCCGAGCCAACAATCCCCTAATCCCATCAGGCTCCTGGGAGCCGAGCGGGGCCGAGCCGGGCCATGGCGGGCACCCGGGCGCACGGCCACCTCCTGCACTCGCTGGTCTGCCAGGTTGGACGGGGGGCACTGGCGGGGCCGGGGTTAGGGACGGACCAGGGTGGGGGTGCCAGGCCAGGCTGGGGGGCAGCTCTGGCCCGGGGGAGTCCCTGCTGACCATGCTCCCCACAGCTGTGCTGCGGGTGTGGCTGCAGCTCCTGCCGCGGGCTCCGCGTGTCCACGGGCACCCGCATCATCTACACGCTCTTGCACGTCCTGGCCTCCACCGTTTGCTGCCTCATGCTGTCCCGCACTGTGGCCCAGGCCGTCAGGGAGAAGGTGATGGCGGGTTCTGGGACACGCAGGGCCCTGGGAGGGCCAGGGGTCCTGGGGGCACCGCGGGTCCCTGGGGTACTGTGAGTGCTGGAGGTCCCAGGGCTGTGGGGGGTCCTGGGGATACCATGAGTGCTGCCGTGCTGGGGATTCCAGGGGTACCATGGGTGCTGGAGGTCCCAGGAGCACTGAGGGTGATGGGGTGATGGGGTGTCCCAGGACCACTTAGGGGGTCCCAGGAGCACTGGGGGTGCCGGAATTGCCAGCGGAGCCAGGAGTACTGGGACGCTGGAGAGAGATACTGGGCGTAACAGGGCTGCTGGGAGTGCCCAGGGTGCCGGAGGTGCCGAGGGCAAAGGGGTGCAGGGGTACTGACGATGCAGGATTTGCCCAGCGCGCTGTTGATGCTGGGTGTCGCAGGGGTGCTGGGGATGGAGAAGGCACTGGGAATGCTGGGGGTGTTGGGAACCGAAGGATGGATGGATAGATGCTGTGGGTGCCAAGGACACCCCAGCAGCCCCATACCATCACTCACTGTGCTCACAGGTGCCCTTCTCGGCGGTGCTGTGCCAGCACCTGCCCGGGGGCACGGACTGCGAGCGGCTGGTGGGCTCCTCGGCTGTGTACCGGGTCTGCTTCGGCACCGCCTGCTTCCACCTGGCGCAGGCCGCCCTGCTCCTCAACGTGCGCTCCAGCACCAGCCGCCGTGCGCAGATCCACAATGGGTATGGGGACAGGGACGGGCACAGGGCATGGGGACGGGCTGGGGGGGCTGCTGAGGGTCCTGTCACCCTGGCACTCACTGTCCCACAGATGCTGGCTCCTGAAGCTGCTGGTGCTGGTGGGGCTCTGTGCCGCCAGCTTCTTCATCCCTGAGGACGGCTTCATCCGAGGTGTGTCCCCCACCCCGCCCGAGCTGGCACCCTGGGCCCCCACGTGCCCCCTGCACCAGCCCCACCGCTGCCCTCTCCCCCAGCCTGGCACTACACGGGTGTCTGCGGGGGCTTCGCCTTCATCCTCATCCAGCTGGTGCTGATCACAGCCTTTGCCCACACCTGGAACAAGAACTGGTGGGTGCCGGCGTGCCGGGTGGGGTGCTGGGGTGCTGGGAGGGGTTCTGGGGTGCCACGTGGTGTTCCGGGGTGCCGGGCAGAATGCCAGATGCCAGATAGGTGCCCACCCGCTAATGGCCCTCACCCGCTCTGCCGGCAGGATGACGGGTGCAGCACAGGACAAGCGCTGGTACATGGCTGTGCTGCTGGCCACTGCCACCTTCTACACCCTCGCCTCGGCCGCCTTCTCCTTCCTCTACAAGTACTACACCCACCCGGCCGCCTGCCACCTCAACAAGGTGCTGCTGGCCCTCAACAGCAGCCTCTGTGGCATCATGTCCTTCATCTCCATCACACCCTGCGTGCGCCTCAGTGAGTACCACATGGCACAGCCTGGCACGGCATGGCCTGGCACGGCATGGTGTGGGCCGCTGTGTTGTGGAGCCAGCCGTGTTCTGGGGGTGGGGGCCGGATCTGGGCTCCCAGCTCAGGACCCAGCTCCCCAGAGCCCCTCAGCGCAGGGTGTTGGGCAGGGGAGAGGCGGGAGGGGGCTTCCCAGGGCTGGCCGGAGCCCATGTACCAGCCATCGGCACTCTGGGTGCTTCATTGACACCTCTGACCCCACCCTTGCAGAGCAGCCACGGTCGGGGCTGCTGCAGTCCTCCATCATCAGCTGCTACGTGATGTACCTCACCTTCTCCGCGCTCTCCAGCCGCCCTTCAGAGAGAGGTGGGTGCCCCCGCTCGCCGCCGCAGCCCTGTCCCAGGTGCTCACCCACCTCACCTCTGCCTCCCCACAGTGCTCTACAAAGGGCAGAACCTCACCGTCTGCTTCCCGGGCGTGCGGCAGGACGAGCTGCAGACGGAGGACACCACCGTTGCCGTCCTGGGGGCTGCCATCATGTATGCCTGTGTGCTCTTCGCATGGTGCGTGTGCCTGTGGTGTGGCGTGGGGAGCACCCACCCCTCTGGGCACGGCCAGCCCGAGGGGCACTGCACGGGGACCCTGTCCCCAGCCAGGGGACATCCCGAGGGATGGCAGGGCCAGAGCGCACGGGGCACCGTGGCTGAGCAGGGGCAGCGCGGTGACACCAGACATGGCATGGCAGGGCTGCTGTGGCCATGGCGGATCCATGGGGTGGGCTGGGGACCTGGCACTGGGTGGTGGGTGCCTGTGTTAGGATTTCTGCCTCTCTCCCGAGCACAGTAACGAAGCCTCCTACCTCGCCGAGGTCTTCGGGCCCCTCTGGATGGTCAAAGTCTACAGCTTTGAGTTTAAAGTGAGTGTGGATGCTCCCCCCACAAAGCTGTGCTCTGTGTCCTCCTGCCACGGGCACCCCAGACCCACCGCCCCCAGCCCTGGGGCTGGGGCAGGGTTTGTCCAGCCAGGCAAGGCCGGCTCCTGTGGCGAGGCTCAGCCCAGCGGCGGTGGCCACGGGGCTGGGCCGCTCGGCCCCAGCAGCAGTGCTCACCACACTGCTCCCTCTGCAGAAACCCTCCTGCTGCTTCTGCTGCCCCGAGAAGATGGAGGAGGAGCTGAGAGGTGGGTGCGGGGTGGGTGCTGGGTGCCTGTGTCCCAGCCCAGGGTGCCGGCAAGGAGCAGGGTGCAGGACCCACCGAGTCCCCACTGTGCTCTCCCAGGAGCCGAACAGACTTGTGAGCAAGTGGAGGAGACCGATGGGGGACAGTGCATGGTCCAGGACGAGCGAGACCGGGTGGTCTACAGCTACTCAGCCTTCCACTTTGTCTTCTTCCTCGCCTCGCTCTATGTCATGATGACCCTCACCAACTGGTTCAGGTAGGGCCCAGCGCTGCTGCCCAGCCCTCCTCATCTCACTCCCCTTCCCTCCTGCTAGCACTGCCACCCAGCTTGGACTGCAGCCCTGCCAGCGTCGTCGCCCCTCAGCGTCATCAGCCACCAGCTCTGACCTGCTCCCTACGTGGGCTCAGTGCGGCCGTGCCAGAGTCACCGAGCTGGGGAAGCGCACGGCTCCGCACCCGCAGCCCACACAGCTTCGACCCACAGCCCCGCCAAGGGCAGCTGTGCGCTGGGGCGAGACAGGCTGGGGTCTGTGGGGCCGGGGGGCTCTGTGGCTGGTGGGATGTGCCCAGGGACACGCACGTGCTGGAACACGGGTTGACCTGGCTGCAGCTGGTGCTGCGATCCCCCGTGTCAGCATCCCTCGGACACCCAACGCCTGCCCTCTCCCTCCAGCTACGAGAACGCGGTGCTAGAGACCACCTTCACGCACGGCAGCTGGTCGACCTTCTGGGTGAAGGTGTCCTCGTGCTGGGCCTGCATCCTGCTCTACCTGTGGCTGCTGCTGAGCCCCCTCTGCCTCCAGTCCCCTCAGCACCGCCACAGCAGCTCGGCCATCCGCGTCCTGCGCCGCCGACGCGCCCCACAGCGCATCAATGTCTCCACATAGCCCCGGCTGGGACAGACTGTGCCCGGCCCCACGCACGGCGGCAGCTGGGGCTGGTCCCTGCTGTGCCCCGTGCCTGCGCTCTGGCCCACCCTGACTCCCTGTCCCAGGAGACAGCGTCATCTGAGAGCCTGAGGGGGACCCAGGAGGTGGGTGGTCCCAGGGACACGGGTCCTGGAGCGAGCCGGGGTGGTGGGTGCTCAACCGTGGTGCTGCTGGGCTCTCTCCAAGCGCAGCGCTGCCCCAGCCCCGCGTCCCCGCTCATCCGCCAGCGGTGTGCTCGGTGTAAATAGCTCCTTGAATGCATTTTTATATAAAACTCTGAGCTGAGTCTGTGCCATCCACCCCCACACATTGGCCGTGGCCGCAGGGCTGGGCACGGAGGTCTCGCAGAGACCTGGCCCCCTCCACGCAGCAGCCATGGCCGAGGCTGCCTTCGGGGCAGCTCTGCGGCAGCGGAGGGCAAGGAGGGGGTGGTAGAGCAGGAGTGCTGGCCTGGGGTCTGGGGCTTCAGGTGGGTGTTCAGCCCATGGCCAGTGCTCCCAGCTGAGCCCCTGGAGGACCCCCCTCCCACCCAGGACATGGGGACAGCTCCAGCACAACGTGGTGCTGGGTGGACTGGGAGCCTGCAAGCAGTCAGGGCACCAGCCTGTCCTGCGCAGGGACAGGAGCCCCAGGCGAGCACGTGCCCGGACAGCTGGGCCTGTCAAGGACTTGTCCCAGGACACCCAGGACACTGCCAGGCCGTGGCGTCCCGTGGCACCATGCCCAGCCCTGGCTCCAGCTGCTCCTGCCCCGTTGCAGCAGCTGCCCCTCTCCCTGGGGACCGTGGACACAGCACCCCCAGGTCACCTTCCACCCCGGCTGCTCTCTGCGGCTGAGCAAAGCCCTGGGGAGGATAGATGGACAGACAGACAGATGGAGCCCCTGGCACCTGCCAGCGCGCAGTGTCTTGGCAGACCTGGTGGGAGGTGAGACGGGGCAAGCCAGAGGCACTGCCTGAGGGCACTGGTGGGGGTACTGGAGCGAGCCGGGTCACTGCGGAGGCCCAGCCTGGCCACCCAGGAGGACACAGTGCCAGTGCTGCCGGGGCCCCCGCCTGCAGAGCAAACACAATGGGGCAGCAGCACCCTGCACTGCGGGGCAGCGGCACCAGCTGCACCCAACGGGCCCCACGCTGCAGTGGTGGTGGCAGCTGGTGCCAGATGGGGACCGACACCGGGACCTGCAGCCGGCAGGATCTGATCCCGCAGGAGGTGAGGGCGGCACTGCAGGGTGGGTGACACTGGGGTCACGCTGCTGCCGTGGGGTCCTCGACTGGAGCAGCGGGGGTGGCACTGGGAGCGAGGCTCTGCACACCCAGCACCCTGGGCTGCAGCTCGCACCTCTCCCTCCCCAGGAGATGGAGGGACCCACACGGGGCTCGGGGACAGGTGTCGGGCAGCTGCAGCACCAGCTCAGGGACATCGCCCAGGTAGGACTGGGCAGAGGGGCTGGGCGGGGGTCCCTGCAGCCCCGGGCCACCCAGTGCCGGTGCCCCAGCAGGGACCGTCTCGCCCTGCCCAGGAGAGTGCCTGACTGCGTCACACCCTGTGCAGGGCCAAGCACAGCGTGTCCCGCTGCGGGCAGAGCTGGAGCATCTGCGCAGGGACTTCTGCAAGCGGGCCCAGCAGCGCTAGCAGTGGCACTTTGGGGGAAGTGGATGGCAGGGGGTGGCGGGGCTGTCCCCAGCTCTGGGGTGACCCTCCCTGTGTGTGGCCCAGCGCTGGCACAGTGGCTCTGCCAGCACCCCACAGCACCCAGCCGCACGCTGGGGGGCTCTGCCAGCCCCGATGCACCCCTGCCTGCCCCACTGCCATGAGAGGGCCAGGCACTTGCTGGCAAATGCCACCTTGCTCAGCCCTGTCGCTGGGAATCCTGCCCGGAGCTGCTGGCACATCCCTCTGGGTCTGTTGTTGGCAACACCCGTGACACTGCGAGTCCTTGGGGCTCCCTGGCTGTCCCAGCACCTCCCCGGGGCACCTCTCCTGCCCTGGCATGGGGTGCTGGCAGGGTTGGGGAGACAGGTCCCGTGCAGCTCCTGTGCCAGCCCGGGGGCCCTGCCATGAGGGTGCCATGTCCCTGTGGGGAGCAGTGGGCCCTGCGGGAGATGGCGGAGGAGAACCTGGCACTCACCAGCTACATCAGGGTGCTGCGGGACGTCAAGCATGGCAGCCATGGGGCAGCGGGGACATGCTCCTGCCCGGGGGGTGCCACAGCTGGGGATACAGCCCTCCCATGGGTCGGCCCTGCTGCCCCCGGGCTCAGGCTGGTCCCTCCTGCCAGGACGACGAACAGGAGCCTCTGTGAGAGCAGCAGCACCCTGTGCTCAGTCCCGCTGCCCAGCTCACCCGCGGACCTCCAGCAGTGACCCCTGCAGAGAGCAGGGAGGGGTGGACCAGGACCGGCACGCCCCTGGGCAGGGACACTGGGTGCTGGGCACCCCACAGGGTGCAAGGGCAGGATGGCTCTGCTGCCCCTGCTCGCCCTGCAGCACCCCTGGCTCATGGAGACCCGGCTCACGGGTTGCCGCCGCACTCTGGGACCCGCAGGAGCCCCTGGAGCTGCAGGCCACAGAGCACACCCAGTCTGTCCAGGACACCCCCTCACAAGGTGCCTTCTGCCCCACAGCCATATCCCCTTGCCGGCCACACAGGCCCCTCACCGCCCACCCAGAGGGCTCCACGGCAGGTGAGGGGTGGAGGGTGGGTGGGCAGCACCGGCCACGGACCCCCCTCCCTGAGCTCTGCTCTTTGGCACAGGAGTGGGGGGCACGACTCCCCACACCACCTGCTTCCCAGAGCAACCCCCCCGGGGGAGGGAGGTCTGGGCCACAGCAGTGCCAGCCCCGGGCAGCAGCAGAGCTCGGCCTCCAGCACCGACACAGCCTCCTCGCTCAGCAGCACCGGCAGCTGCAGCCCGGAGGACGGGTCCCCCCACCAGCTCCCGCCGGGGCACCGAGGTGAGGAATCCGCCCCCGCCCGGTACCCTGGACTGGAGAGAGGGACACAGAGCTGCTCGCCCACAGCTCCTGGGCTTGGGAACCTCACTGGGCATCTGTGACCTGGCAGGCACCCAGCCCCCCGACGGGCAAGGCAGAGGGACCCCGCTGCTCTGCCAGGTACTTTGGCAAGAGGAAGCTTCCTGCCTTCGTGCCAGAGGTAACTGGCAACTCCCCATCTGGTGTGACAGGCCAGGCTGGGGGGACCCCAGTACCGCTGGTCTCACCAGGGGTGCGAGAGGAGAGAGGCACCTGCACCGTCCTGCCCCATGTACCGGCTGGTGCTGGCGGGGAACAGGAGCACAGGGAAATCCAGCTTCCTGCTGTGCCCCTGCACAAACGAGTTCAGAGAAGACATCTCCAGCACTCTCAGTGCGTGCCCCAGCACACTCGGTATCACCTCAGCACCCACCCCAGGCACCCAGCTGGGGCAGGGGCACAGAAGCAGCACGTGACTCTCCCTCCCAGTAGGGGTGGACTTCCAGATAAAGCAGCTGCTGGTGGATGGGGAGCAAACAACACTACAGATCTGGGACACAGCTGGGCAGGAGAGGTGAGAGCGCAAGGGCTGGGGGTCCTGCCCCACCAGCAGCCCCATGGGCCGGCAGTGACACCCCTGGCCCCAGGTACCGGAGCATCACCCAGTCCTACTTCCGCAAAGCCCACGGCATGTTGCTTCTCTACAACATCAGCTCCCCAAGCAGCTTCCTCAGCATCCGCCAGTGGATAGAGGACATCAAGGTAGGGGAAGGGTCTGACAGGCACCTGGCCCCTGCAGAGACAGGCGGGAGCCTTGGGGCTTTTCCAGGGATGGCCGTGCCATGGCCCAGGGTAGCAGGAATGAGGCAGGAGCAAGCTGGGCTTCTTGCTAAGCAAGATGTGGGAGCCATCCCCTGGGACTGCTGCTTCTCCCTTTTTCCCTTGTGCTGGTGCTTGTGTTGGGTCTGGAACTGCATCTGGCACAGGCAGGATGGGAGGCAGCCGGTGTGTGCAGCAGAGCTCTGTGGCTCCCATAGGAGACAGGCCACAGCAGTGGCTGTGGCTGCCAACCCCACAGAGCCCAGAGCCAGCCCCGCCTCCCATAGGCCACCGAGAGGCCGCTGCCGCTCATGCTGGTGGGGAACAAGATGGACCTGCGTCCCAGGCTGCCAGAGGCCGCAGGGGTCCGCACAGCCCTCGGGCAGCAGCTGGCCATGGTGAGCAGGCATGTTTCGGGGCCCCTGGGCAGGCCCCTGCTGACACCCGCTGACCCCTACACAGGCCCACGGCTCCCTGTTCTGTGAGACCAGCGCCAAGGACAGCACCAACATGGTGGAGGCTGTGCTGCACCTTGCCCGGTGAGCAGCGACACGGCCATGGCACCTGCCGGGCTCCGTCCTGTCCAGGCAGCAGGACTGGCTGACACTGCTGCTCCGGGCCCCTCAGGGAAGTGAAGCAAACAGCGGGTCAGAGCAGAGGCCCCAGCACTGGACTGGACCTCAGCACCGTGCCGAGGGTAGCTCCACGCTGCTGCTGGACCTAGTGCAGGAGACGGGCCAGCTGCTGGCCTCACATGCTTGACACAGAGAATCCCCGCTGCAACTGTGCCTGCAGAGATGCTGTGGAGGCTGCTCAGCCCAGCTCATTCCCACCGGCTGCAAGAGCCGCTCGGCCTGTGCGCAGGCCCGGCCGCCATGGCCCCGGGCCTGCATCACCACAATCCACTGTCCCTCCCCGCGCAATCCTTCCCTGGTTTCATTCCTCTGGGTTCCCAGCGATCCCACCCTCACCAGGGCCTTCACCCCCGAGGCTCCCCACACTCCTGGAGCAGCATTCGGGGTCCCACTGGCTGCTCCAACCCACCGGTGATGCCCGTGGACACCTCCCAGACCGGGCCCCATCTTTGTTCCTCACCGCGAAGATGCAGCTGCTCCACAGCCGTTCTTGGTTCATCCCTCCTCTTCCCCAGCACCAAATGCGCCCGCGAACGCTCCCTCCGGGCAGTAGGGGGGCCGGTAGCGGTGCCCCCACCCGCTCCCCCAGTACCCCCGCCCGGGCGCACGGAGGGAAGAGACGGGACCTGCAGGGCTCCACAAGCTACTTTAATAGGAGACAGGCCCGAGGCGGGCGCAGGGCGCTGCCGGGGTACCCAGCGGGGCGGCCCGGCCCCGGGGCTGCACCGGGCATCCTGCCGGCGGGTGGCCCGGCCCGGGGCGGCGGCAGCCCGGCCTGGCCACGGGTTACTTGGCGCCCTCCTTCTTCTCGTCGGCCTTCTTCTGCTTCTGCTGCATGATCTCCGAGTCCCTGCGGAAGAGCGCGTCGCCGGGCTGGCAGCGGTACCGGCACCACCACCGGGATAGGACCGGGAATCGGGGCTGAGGGGGCGGGGGGGACGGCCCAGCGCTCACCTCTGCTTGCGGGCGGCGGCCGAGAGCCCGTCGTCCCGCCGCTTGCCCTTGCCCGAGTCGCTCTGCTTCTTCAGGTTCTTCTGCCGCGCTAGCTCGCGCTGGTTCCCGCCTGCGACGGCGCGGCCGCCTCAGAAGGGCCCTGCCGGGCCCGGGGCCCGGACCGCGGCCCGGTCCCGCGGCCCAGCCCACTCCCCGGCCTCAAACTCATAGGTCACCGCAGGGTCCCCCCGCCCCCCACCCCGGCCGGCCCCGGCCCGCAGGGCGGGTCAGGGCTGCGCTCCCCCAGCCGGCCCCGGCCCGCACTCACGGGTCATTGCGCCGCTCCCTCCCGCCCTCCGCTCCGCCGCCACGTCCCGCACTGACCCCCCCCGCGCTCCGCCCCGCGCCGCTCTTTTAAGGGTGCAGCACGGCCAATCGCCGTCCCGAGCCCGCCCCCTCCGCCCTCCTATTGGCCCGCCTCTCCGCCTAAGCCCCGCCTGATTGGCCGCGGGCTACGGCTGCCATTCTGCCGGCGGGGGCGAAAAAGCCGGAAGCTGGGGCGCAGGCGCCGGGGCCGTGGTGCCGCGCCTACGCGCCAGGGGGCGGGTCAGGGCGGGGCCACACCCCCTCGTAACGCCACATCGGGGCGTGGCCGAGGGAGCGGGGCGGAGACTGGAGTGCCCGGGCCGGGCCGGAGCGGTGCGGGAGCGAGAGCTGGAGCCGGAGCCGGTGCGACGTGGAGCGGCAGCGCGGGGCGGCCGCTTTCCTCTCCCTTCCTCTCGGGCCGACGCCCGCAGCCGCTGCGGGACCCGGGCCGGACTGGGCACCGGCGGCCCCGCGGCCTCTTCTCCATCGCCGGCGGGGCGGCTCCTCTGGGCGGACTCCGGACGGCGCTCAGGCCGCTCCTTCCGCCGTGGGCGGTGCCGGGGTGCTACGGGGAGGGACCGGCGTGAGCAACACCTATCTCGGGCACTCTTACCCGACGGCCCGTCCGCCGCCGTGCCTACGCACCCGGGGCTCGACGGCGGCATCGGGCCGTGGCGGGGCTTCGAGGGGTCGGCGCGGTCCGGGGGGCTCCGGCGGTTCACCAACCGCGACAGCTCGGCGTGGATCACCTGCGGGCGGTGGGGCGGCTGCGGCGGGCGGGACACCCGACGGTCCGCGTGCCCTCTGAGCGGGGCTGCTGCGGGTCCCCGCTCGCCACAGCGCTGCTGGGACCCGACTCCTGCGGAACCCCTGCTCTCGCCGCCAGTCGGGCCGGACCTTGCTGGCCGGATCCAGCTCCAAGGCTCTCCTCAGATCGAGCGCGGCCTCCGCGTCCCGGCCCTGCTGCGCCAGCAGCTGCAGGGAGAGGAGCGGGCGGTAGCGGGCGGCGGGGCCGGGGGACGGCCGGGCCGGCGGGCGGGACCCACCTGCCCCCGCCGGAGCAGCGCCCGGCCGTTGTCCGGGCTGATGCGGAGGGCCGCCTCGCAGGCTGCCAGCGCCTCGCTGGCCCGTTCCAGCTTCAGCTCCGCGGCCGCGCAGTTGTTGAGGCACTTGACGCGCTGGTCCCGCAGCTCCTCTTCCTCCTCCGGTCCAGGTGGGACTGCGGGGCGAGCGCAGCCTCAGTGACCCTTCCCCGCCCCGCAGCCCCGGCCCCTCCTCCCCGTCCAGTCTCACCGGTGGCGGGGCCGTCGAGGGCGCGCAGAGCCAGGCGGTACGAGCCTAGCGCCGCTGAAAAGTCGCCCCGAGCGAAGTGGAAGTTGCCCCGTTCCCTGCGCTGCGAGCCCAGGCGCAGGCGGGCGCCGGGAGACAGCGGCTGCTCCTCGGGGCTGTCCCGCACCTCCAGCAGCGTCACCTCGAACAGCAGCGGAGCCTCGGGCGGCACGTCGGGCTCCCTGCGGGCACAGCGCCAGCTGCCCCTGCCCCGCCCCCAGCCATGCCCCTGACCCCCCGGCCCTGCCCAGCCCTTGCCCGGTCCGGCTTCTGCCCTTCCGGCCCCTGACCCCCAGCCCTCTGCCCACCCCGGTCCCCCTGCTCTCCCGGCCCACCTTGACCGCCCCGGCTGCTGCCCGCCCCAGTCCCTGTCCGTCGGGTCCCCCTGCCCGCCCGCCCTACCTGCCCGAGCGGCCGTAGCTGTAGGGGAAGGCGGCGAGAAAGAAGGAGACCTCCCCGGGCTCCATGGTGGGGACGCCCAGCTCCAGGGCCTGCGGACACGGGAACGGCGGGGCTGACCGGGCACGGTACCGTGCAACGCTCAGCCCGCCCCGTGCCCCGTCCGGGGCTGACCTGCACGACGTCGCCGTGTCCCGGCACGAAGGTGAGCCGCGGGTCCCGCTCCACCAGCCCGCCGTCCTCCAGGGCGCCCAGCACCTTCACCGACACCTCCTGGCCCGGCCGCGGCCGCGGCCCGCCCTGCCCGTCCCGCACCACACGCTTCCGCAGCAGCCGGTCCTCTGCGGGAAGGGGGGGAGATGCGTGGTGGTGGCTCTGAGAGCTGCCCCTGAACCCCTGCGGTCCAGCGCCCCCGGCCCGGCTCCTCTCGGGGCCGCCCGGGGGTTCTTACCGGTCAGGTCGCTCCAGCCGTCGGCCTCGAAGAGCAGCCCGAAGCTCCCGGGGCCCGGGGCCGCCAGCGCCTCCAGCCGCCGGTAGAAAACGCGCTCCTCGTCGCGCACCGACGGCAACGGGATGTCAGTGTGGGGCAGGAGGAACCGCACCCGCCTGCCGCGGCCGAGCGTCCGCGGCCGCACTCCGGCCCCCGCCTCCCGCTCCAGGGAGCCTCCGGGAGAGGGTCCCAGCATGCCGGCCCCCGGCCCGCCTCGCCGCCCGCCGCTACCAGCCGGCCTCTGTCGGGGCTCCTCCGGGGCTTGGCGACAGGCGTCCGCGGCCCCCAGCCCGGGCCGGAGCCGCCGCCGAGCGCATCCCGCCGCGCCGTTACCTAATGCCGGGAAGCCGCTCAGGGGATTAGTCTCGGCAAAAATAGCCAGCTCAGGCCGAGCCCCGCCGCGGGACTCCCACTGTGGTCGCCCCGCCCCGCCGCTGCCCCTGAGACCGGCTCGGGACCGCCCGCCTCCTCGCACCCGCCAGGGTCCCGCACTCCGGGCCATGCCGCGGTCCTGGTCGGAGCTGCGCGGGTGGCTCCGGTACCGGTGCTGCGGGGCGGGGCCCCGGCTCAGCCTCCTGCCCGTGCGGCTCTCGGCGACGGCGGCGCGGGCGCTGCACGGCTGCGGGCGGCGGCAGGTGGGACCGGGCCGGGCCGGGCCGGGGCAGCCCGTGGGACCGGGCGCAGGCGGGACTCATCGGTGCCTGCTGTTGTTGCAGGGGTTGCCGGGGCCCGTAATCGCCTTCCAGGGCGGCCGGGGGGTGAGTGGAGGACCGGGGCGACCACGACGTGGGGAGACGTGGTGGAAACGGGGGGACAGGGAAATGCGGGGCGGCTGGGGCATGGCGGGGGAAGGACCGGGGGAACGGGAGAGGAACCAGGGGCGAATGGATCGGGGGACCGGGGAGATCGGAGGGACGGGCCAGGTCCCCGCGGAGCCCGCGCCGGTGGGAGCAGGGGGCGGCGCCGCGGGGTCGATCCGCCGCGACCCTGGGAACGGGGAGGCTCGGGGGATCGCGGCCTTGACGGCTCGTCCCGCCGGCAGCACCTGACGGTACCAGGAGGCCCCGGGGGCCCCCCGCAGCTCTTCACCTTCTCCGTCTCCCGCTGCAGCCGGGACGAACGCGGGGCCGGCTTCGAGTGCGCGCGGCTGTCCGAGCCCCGGTGAGCCCGCCGGCCCCCCGGTCCCTGCGTCACCGCCTCGGGGTCGGCTCCAGCCATGGACGGCGGGAGCCCTGCCCCGGGGTGCCGGCTCCCACCGTCGGCTTCGCTGCCGCTCTCCTCGCGGTCCCTGACAGGCCTGGCCCAGCAGCCCCGGTGTTTTTGGGGTCTCAAAGTCCCCGATGCCCTCCCCGAGCTCTCGGCATCCTGAGCTCCCAGAGAGACGGGGTGGCGGCAGCCCTGGAAACGAGGCCTTTGCAGACACGCCGGGGACAGGCTCCCTCCTCCCCGGCTTGCTCGGGGTCCCCGCCGTGCAGGGCGCTCTGTGGAGGGGTGCAGGGGAGCAGGCCAGGCGCGGCTGTCGGGAGGTGGTGTTCTCTCCCAGGCTGGGTGGGGGCTGGCTGGACACCCTGGGCAGCATCCGGGGGAAAATCACCGTCTGTGCCTGGGAGAGCAGCTGCCCACGGCCGCGGGAGCCACTGTCCCCGGCGAAGGAGCCCCGAAGCAGAGTGGGTGTTGAGCCCGATCCAGCTGTGCTCGGCCACGGTTAGTGGGGTGCCGCAGGTGGCACTGCCGGACAGACGGTGGGTGCTGAGCCTCCGCTTCCTGCCGGGCTGGGGCTTGATGGCCGCGGGAGCCCTGCTGTTGCCAGTGCTGCCTCCTCTGGGACCAGCCGTCCCCCAGATGCTCAGCCACTGCCCACCATAGTCAGGGCGGCAGCTCCACACGTCTGGGTGGCTCGGGATGCACCAGTGAGCAGGAGGCAGTGGCAGCACCGGAAGGGCTGTGCAGGGGCTCTGCTCTGTCAGCTGAGGGGGGCAGCTGTGGCGGGTGGGGGGTGCGGGGCTTGGGGGGCTGTGTGCCAGGGCTGATGCGGGAGGAAAGCAGACCCTGGTGTGGTTCTCCTTGGGGGCTAACCCCGTTCTGTCCCAACGTGTCTGCAGGCAAAGGCATCTTGGCTCCTGAGAAGGCCACCATGACCTGCCATGCCCCTGAGCGGAGCAGCCACCGGCCTGCAGCAGCCAGCCCCAGGGTTTCTCCTCAAAGCCAGGTTCAACCCAGGCCCCTGTGGCCCCCTGGCAAGGACAAGCTCCTGTGGCGGCTGGAGGGGACACCGGTGGGCAGCCGTGGCGGGGCATGGCCAGAGGAGGCGAGGGGGCTGTGGGGCCAGCTTGGGAGTGGGAGTGCTGCCGCACACCCACCCGTCTGCGATCCCCCAAGCCTCAGAGTTGGATCCTGCTGCCTGCTGTGACCATGCAAAGGGGACCCCGGGGTGCCAGGTGCAGGAGAACCGGCCAGGGGACATGGCCCAGGAGCGGCCACTAAAGTGCAGTTAGAGCAGGGCCCTGGGGCAGGTGGCAGTGAGAGGAGACCCGGGGCTCTGGGGGTGCTCGATGGCTGCAGGGGTCTGGCCACAGACACAGTGCATTTACTCACGGGTGCTCAGCACCCTTTGGGCAAGACCAGAGCCACCCCTCTGCTGCCCGGGCACTTGGCATTCACAGACACCTTCCCCAGCCTTGTTTTCTGGCCTCCGCTGCCTCTCTTGCCCCAGGAGCCAGAAGCGCAGACCCTCGGACTCCTCCTTCCTGGTGCCTCTGCAGCAGCCTCTGGAGCACGGCTCCCCTCAGGCCACGGGCAGAAACCTCCTGGGGGTGGTAACTGCTTGTGGGCTCTGGCAGCAGAAAGCCCACGGCGGGGTGTGCGGGGAGCCGGTTCAGCGCAGCTGCTTCCTGAAGGCATCAGGCTTCTTTCTCTCTGCGTCTCCTTCCCAGCAAAGTCCCCCTCACCCTCCAGCCCAAGTTCTTTGGGGCTCTGGACATGGTCCCTGCCTCATGTCCCCGCCACGCCTGGGCACGGTGCAGCAGGGGTGGGTCTGGACCTGCTGTGACCCCCCCATACAGCCCAAAGGACAGGGCACGCCTGAGCGCTGACACGAAGCGAGGGACGCAGCAGCCATGGGCTGCCAGGGCTGCAGCGGGCAGGGGACCCTGCAGCACCAGGTGCCGGCGCAGGGCCCAGGACAGGCCTGCAGCAGAGCCAGTTTGTCTTTCAGAAGTGCCTGGCACTGCTGGATTTCTCAGACCCAAGAGACAGCAAGAGGTTCCGGGCCCTGGCGTCCGGCTCAGGCTTGCACGAGTGGCACCAGAGCTGCCCGCACACTCTCACCCCACAGCACCCAGGAGCTGGGAGCCAGCAGCGAGCTGGGCCTCGGCCCCCCAACAGCTGTGCTGGGGAGCCAGAGAGCCCGGGGAATGAGGAGGCGGCGGGTGGTGACTGGGAGGAGAGCGCCCCGTGCCCAGAGCAGCAGCGCCCTGACCCTGGAGGTGAGGGGCTACCTGGGGCAGGCAGCCCTGGGGTACACGGCCCTGCCGGCTCATGCAGCAGAAACTGGACAGGACCCCAGGGTGTCCTGGGAGGAGGCGGGTGGACCAGAACAGCACTCCTGGCCAGCAGACGGGTTTTGGCCAGGAGATCAGGGCAAGCACGGGGACAGTGCAAGCCTGGGCAAACTGTTCTGTGAACTGCCTGGGTGAACCCCCAGAACTGCCCAAGGCCACCTCTGCCACAGCTCCTGCATGCCACCGACCCCCGAAAGGCCCCTGGGCTCTCCCCCATGGCCAGAGGCTCTACATCCAGCAGAAACCTGCAGCTGCAGGCTGGGTTTTGGAGAAGGGGCCTTCCAGAGAGCCCAGGGGCGGGACAGATCCTGATGAGGGGGAGGCGAGGTGCTCTAGAGAGCTTTAACCCTCATGGTCTGCTCCTTGCCAGATGCCAGGTCCCAGGCCAGCAGCTCCTCCTCAGCAGAGATCCCGGATTACCTGCGGTAAGAGCCTGGCGCTGCCGCAGGGCTCCCCGGCACTGTCATTTGTCCCAGCCCCGCAGCGCCAGGCGGGCTGAGGTGAGATGCCTGCCTCCCCTCTGGTGGCAGCAGCTAAAGGGCTGCGAGCCAGACCTCGGGCACGGCCCTGCCAAGGGACTCAGCAAGGTGACGGCACCGCCAGCCCCCCGCCCCGCCGAGAACAAGGGCTCTGCTCTGCTGCCGGGGTCCCACAGGCCCGGCAGAACGAGCCTCTCCTGGTTGCGGCAGGGAATTCTGCCCCATCCGCTCAGTGGAGCAGCGCAGGGCATACAAGGCCGCGTTTAGAGCAGAGTACCAGGAGTACCGCGACCTGCACGCTCGCATCGGTGACGTGAGCCGGACATTCGTCCAGCTGGGAGCCAAAAGGAAGACGCTGAAACAAGGAACGGAGGAGCGCAAGGCAAGCGGGGGACCTGGGGCACGATAGCACAGTACAGCCGTGCTCCAGCGCTGCTCAGCCGCTTCCTTTAGGTTTCAGGCACTTGAAGGTCTGATTGTGCGCGAGTACAGCCGCTTCAAGAGGGTGAGGCCAGAGGCCGGGCAGGGGCTGCATTCCCTCCCACAGCTGATCCATAACACAGTATTTTTTCCCCGCTCCAGACTTATCCCGGCTACCAGCAGGAGAAGAGCCACTGTGAATACCTCCACCAGAAGCTGTCTCACATCAAGACCCTGATCCTGCAGTTTGAAGGCAGCGGGAGCTCCTAGGCGCATCGCTGCCACGGTTCTTCTCGCTTTTCGGGACCTGTCCCCGAGGGGGTGGAGGAGGCAGATCCCTGAGGGCACATTAGACTAAGGACAAGGTTCAGGAGTGCCCTGCTCTGCCAGCACTTCCCAGTACCCCACGGCCCAGCTGTGGGGCTGCTCCAGCTCCTGCTGCCCTGCCTCACCCGGGGCCAGCTCCTTTCCTGCTCCCCGCAGAGCTGGAGGCCTCAGCTGCTGCAGAGAGGCAGAGCCAGGCGTTCCGAGACCCTCTGCTGAGGCCTGAGCCGAGCCCCGTAGGTGCGTTACACGAACCCTTGGGCGGTGGCTGTCCCCTCAGCTTTCCATGCAGGTCTCCTGCTGGAAGCAAGGCCTGTGTCCGTCGTGTTTGCCAAGTTAACCTGTGCCTCCTTCCTCCTGTTTCTCAGCTAGAGCCTCGTTAGCTCCCCTTCCATTGCAGCACACAGTAAGGGGTACCTGGGCAGCCACCAGCACCCCCCAGCCCAACGCCCTTCACATCCATCGTCCCTCTTGCCAGGAAGTGCCACCAAGGTCCTGCTCACCCCACCCCTGCTTGTCCCAGCCCCAGCACTGACTGAGACGGCCCTGGGCCAAACTTGCTCAGTGCCCAGCTGCCACCAGGTCCGGTCACAGACTAGGGAGCCAAGTGGAGGTCAGCTAAGCTCCCCTCGGCTCTCCCTTGCCTGACCCAGGGCCATGCCCATCATGGAAGCAGTGTCCCAGTTTGGATTTACAGGGTGTCAGCAGTAGAGCTGGTTGTATTCACTTCTTCCTTGCACCAGTGTCTGAAGTCAGAGTCCAGCCTGAGGCACCAGCACCACACAGTGTCACACACTCCCCCCAGGGTGCCACAATGTCTGCTCTGGGGCACTGAGCCCCTGCAGCAGAGCACAGAGGTAGCTGTGGTTTAAGGTACTGCTGTAGCTGAGGAGGAAATTCTTGTCCCACATCGCTGCTATAGGCAGAGAACCACATGCTACATGTTGTGTATCTGCTGTACGCAGAGGATTCCAGCAGCAATAAGTAACTGGTGCGCAGCCTGTGTTGTGGGGGAGGAATCCACAGGGGCAGCAAGCGCCGGCTCTCACCATGGTAACTGCTGCAGCACAGCAGTGCCTCGGAGCCCGTGATCCTCACCTCGACTGGCACGCAGCCCCAGAAATCTGAGCACCAGGACAACAGCCCATCCGATCACCCACCGCCTCGCTCCTCACCTTCCCGGACAGCTCGGTGTGGGCCAAAGGGAGCTCAACTGCCTGCACCATGAGATGTTCATCACTGCCTGCAGCATCCCACATGATCCCTTTCCTGCAGGGAAAGGCCCAGCCCCCAGCCTGCTCTCTACTGAGAGAAGTGACCCTCTTACAATTAACTGGTCTGAGCTGTCCCCAGCCAGGCCCACTGGCTGTGGAACACCCCCCATACTGCCCCACCTGCACTTGGGTACAGCGTGTAGCTCGCAGCTCCTCCCCTACTCGTGACTGCTTTTGCACCAGCTTAGAAGCTGACGGATGGCTGCTGAAGGTCCCCGTGCCAGCCTGCACCCAGACCCAGCAGCCACATGAAGCACCGCACACCCCCGAACTCGCTGAGGCAGTGCACCTCTCTGTCCCCAGAGCCCCGCAGCCCAAACTCTGAACATAGCACCCGAGGCACAGCACATGGGGACAGCTGCAGTTCTACAGTCTGGGAGGACTCTCGTTAGCTGAGGAGGAAGGAGAACAGCCTGAAAACTGAGCTTAGCATTTAGACTTGTAAAGGCTCACCTGGAGGAAACTGGACTCACAGGAGGGAGCTGCAGCCTAGCAAGAGCAGGATTCCTGGTGTGTGCTTTGAGAGGTCCCCACAGGACAAGGACACTTGGTCTTTAGGGGGTCGTTTTATTGTTTCACTTCTCCAAATGTACAAAAAAAATTAGAAAATAACCCTATCCCCACCCCCTCCCAAACCACAAAACAAACCAGCCTGGGGAGCCCCACGACAGTGCAGCTAAGAGACGGCAGAAATTAAACAGAGCTAGATACAGCAGCTGGGTCCCCTCGGCCCACACGGCCACCAGCTCACCACAACCCAGAACTGGCCCAGTCTGCCCAGTGCTTCCCCAATTCACACAGAGCTCATCCTGACAAGGTGACGAGTGGGTGCTTTACAAATCCTCCTTCACCTTCTTCTTGGATTTCTTGGGTTTATCTTCCTCCTGCAGCACAGGAGTGTTGGTGGCCTCCCGCTTCAAGTAGCTGATGAAGTCGCTCACTTCCCTGCCACCCTGCGGAAAGCACCAGACAGTCAGGCAGGGTCTGTGCTCCCTGCAGGCTTCCCCTTGCAGGAGCCAGGCAGGAGTCTCAAGGGGCTGCAAGCGGAGCTCTCCCTGGGGGCCTGCAGCATGTGGCACAACCACTCCAGCAGGGACCAGTGTTCCCAGGGCAATGGGACAGCAGGGCAGCCACAGTTCGAGGCTCCACACCACCTGCACACCTGGGTGCTGCTTCACCTCTTTACGAAGCAGCAAAATACTCACCTCATACTTCTTTGGACTCTGCTTCTTGCCAGCTGGAGCAAAGTAGATGGTGGGAAAGCTGGGGAGAGAGAAGAGACATCTGAATGTGCTTGGTCTCCTCTGGGACCATCAGGCTGGCCCTTGCCAAGGGGACTCGCACCCTGCGTCCCCTGGTCTAACTCGGTAACAGCCGCAGCAGCATCAAGCCTTCAGCTGTGGCCTCCAAAAGCCTGGCCCCATCCATGGCGCTGGCTGAGCTCAACCGCATCCAAGTCTGTGAGCTGAACCATTTTCAGAGAATCGAGCCCAGTACCATTTCTACGCTGCCAAGAACAGGATCAGGGCAGGGTCAAGAGCAGCAAGAGGCCCCAGGCACAGCCAGGACACCAGAACCTCAGGGCAGGATGGCACAGCAGTGACCTTTGTTTGCACACATGGTTTCTTCACACGAAGCCAAATGCCTAGCAATGGCCCCCACACACCCTCCCCGCAGACCCTCTGCTGTGGCTGCTGGCCAGAGACTGAAGCCTGAACCCATCCCAAGGCAGTGGTGGAACAGCAGCGAGACCTACCCTCGGACTTCATATGGAGAAGGCACATCGTTGGCTGTAGCGTCCATTTTGGCAATGACGATATTGGGGTCTTTACTGAGCTGTTGGTAGAAAGAGCTTATCAGTAACTGACCCACAGCAGTGAACACCAGGAACTCGGGGATCATCATGTGGGAGTGACTTCAGCACACAGGACATGCCAAAGGGAGAGCAAACATCTTCTGAGGAGTCCAATTCTGCCTCACCAGGGGCACAGGGAGCAAAGCCCCTCCTCAGCCAGAGGCGCGCAGCACACGCCTCCCAGTGGCACCTGCAGCACTGGTCTGGTGTAGCTTCTGGAGAACGCATACCCCCAAGCAACTGCTCAACCTTGACCACACAGTGCAAGCTGTGGGACACGCAGCGCTCGGGAAGGACGGGTGCCCCACGGCTAGAGAGCAAAAGCCTCGTCAGATCTGGGAGGACAGATCTGTTCACTCCACTTGTGAGAGTGTGCAGGGCAGCGTTATCTGTCCCCAGAGAGGAGACAATAATCACGCAGAGGGAAGACACCCAGAGAGGGACTCTGGCAGTCGAGGCCAGTCACTGGATTCAGGGAGTACTTAGGTGCCACAGCAAAGAGCATGGGCTGAAGCCACTAGTGTGGCTGTTGCCACGCTCCAGATCCTGCTGACTCCCTTCTGCGCTCACAGGGGCTGCCAAATCTTGTAGTCCTCAAAACACACAATTACACTCTGTTATCACAAAGGCTGGACAGACAGAACCTGCAGCACCGTTCAGT
Organism: Bucorvus abyssinicus; assembly: GCA_009769605.1. Lineage (NCBI taxonomy): Eukaryota > Metazoa > Chordata > Aves > Bucerotiformes > Bucorvidae > Bucorvus > Bucorvus abyssinicus. The sequence goes on from CM020038.1 coordinate 22,277,531, forward strand.
GCTGCAAAATTCTAGTTTGCATTTGCAGCAGAGTCCAGACCTACCTTCTCCCCCAATTCTTTGTATTTGGGCTCCAGATTCTTGCAGTGGCCGCACCAGGGTGCATAGAACTCTATCAGGACATCCTTGTCGTCTGCATTCACAATCTCATCAAAGTTCTCGGCCACCACCACCTGGTAACATTCGATCACACAGGTTAGTTTTCTCGGTCAGGAGAGAGGCTGTGACACGACACGCTCTGTACGCTCTGCCCTCCCTCAGCAAGAGTCACGCTGTCCCTACGCAGCAAGCAGCAAGAGGACGGAACACAGGACTCTTCACCAGGCTGCCACATCCCCAGCTCGCAGGGAAAAACCTGCCATAAGGTACCAGCACTACCTCAGGAGAGGTTTGTGTCTGGTATCCTCGCAGGAGCAGGATAAAATAGTTTATTTTTAATCCCAACAAGTTCCAGGCTGAGGAAGTGGTCTGGCAGGACTGGCTGAGGCCATCCCCATCCACACAGAAACAAGCAGTGACTCCAGCCCCTCATACAGCCAGGCCACGGGGTGCTTTCGTTCAGGGCCGACTCCTGGAAGGGCTGAATGGTAGGAGTTACACCCCACCCTGCGATGAGATGAACACCTAACTCCTAGGAACAGTGCAGCCATGACCAGCAACGCGGCCTTGCCGTGAGGGAGCACAAGCCAAGCAGTGGGTTTGCAGAATCCCTGTGAATCTGGATGATCCTGCATGGGCAAAGTGCGCGGCCAGCATGCTCGAGCAGCAGTTACTACGCTGAGAGAACAAGCTGCATTTCTCCCCGGCTCAGAAAACTGCCACACAACAAGGGAGCAGATTCTTCTTCCATCTGCCACAGCAGAGGCTTCACCATGTAGCACACGCAGCACAGGACGCTGGCCTGAGACAGGAGGCTGCTGCTGAACAGTGTTTTTACATCCACTGGCCGGAGCTGCTGATGCGCCCGCTGTGGCACTCACCTTCACAGGGCCATCGTTGCTTTCAGGGACAGGCTCTGACTTCAGGTACTTTTTCAAGTTTCCATCAAAGTAATCTTGCAGGAATCTCTCCAGGGCCTTTCCATCACGGCTGAAAGTGACATTTTACAGCTATCGTCACACAAACAGGATGAGAGAAAAAATGTTTCAAGGCTGACTGAAGCTCTTCCACCCACAGAACAGATGCCACCTGCATCTCCGAGAGCACTAGCCTGGGGTTGGCTTAGAAGACCCCCCCCGCACAAGGACTATGATGCCCATAACATCCTGGCAGGAGGCTGAGGACACTTCCCACTCTAAGCTTTAGGCCTTCCAGCACCCTTAAGACTCTTCTCCCAAGAAGAAAGGTACAATTATTCCCTCTGCCATTCAGTGCATCTTAGCTCCTAACCAGGCACTTGACTATCCTGAACTGAACTCAGTGTAACGGGAGGGGGCTGCCAGCTCTCTAGAGGGCAGGAAAATGCCCCAGAAGGAGCCACTGCCACCCAGCAATCATTTCTTCCAGCTGGAACATGCAGCTTTCCCGCTTCCTCCACACTAAGGCAGCATGACCTGGTCACAGACCTCCAGGCCAAAGTCCATCAAGCAAGAGGCAACTCTGCCAAAGTCAAAAACTTACGAGAATTCTTCCTGCATGACATATTTGTCCCCTTTAGCGGTCCTGATGGCAACTACCGGAGCCTCACCCACAGTGCTGTCGAGACCAAACTCTGACAGCTCATGGCCAAAGGTTTTCCGACTAGCGACAGCAAAAGACAGTTTGTGGCCGGCATCTAAGAACTTCTTTGCGATCATCATAACTCTGAAGGAAAAAAAAACCAACAAAAAAGAAAACACAAAGCATGATTCCTTGGACGTTTTCATCCACGTAAGGTACCACCCTTCAAGAGAAGCGCATGCTGGAGGAGGAATCCAACAGCGTGGCATGTAGGCAAGTTGTGTAGCCCTGGTGCTGAGCAGCAGAGGAGTGACTTTGTGTCTATGGTGAACGAGGCCTGCACAGGCGTGGTGCACTTCCACGCTCCACCCGTCGGCATGAACGCTGGGTGCTTGGGCCTGGGGAATCCCACACAGCACCAGTAAAGGAAGGTCGTACTTAAGGACTAGGGATCCAAACCCAAGTAGGTGGGGTCTCAAAGGACCACACATCACACACTCCGGGCGCCGCGGGCAGCAGCCACCCCAACAGTTCCAGTTAGGAACCCAGCTGGAAGCTTTCTGGGAGAAAATTCATGTATGAACAACAGGAGAAACCGTCAGCTGAGCTATGGGACAGCACTGACACCGGGACAAGGGCGAGCACCATCAACCCCCACCCCACTACCTGTTACGCCAGTAGTTGGATCCTTTCGCGTTCTTCTCGTAGTCCACGTCGTAGTATGCCACTAGCAAGTCCTTTCCTTGGATCAAGTCTTTGTTGTCTTCAGTCATGTGCGGGCAGATGCCGAAGCTGTCAGAGACAGATGTTAGCAGCTGCAGTCTCACCACCCAAACCCACTGCCCCCCAGGAACAGGCTCGATGCAGCACTCTCCTGTTTCCCACCCAGGAACATTAAATGCCAGCAATCAATAGGACCCAGGGAAGAAACTCTGCCCAGTCATGTACCACGTCATTCTAAGCCCAATCTCCATCTCCAGCCCCAACAGCAGTGGCTGCATCTGACCCAGGTAAGACCGAAGCTGGCACACGACCCAGGGAGTTCACCAGTTTGAACAGAAGTGTGGTGGTCAGAACATGGAGAGCAAATGCCAACAGCCGTGCCAGATTTCCAGAAAGGTGCCCCCAGGAGACAGCGCAGCAGGGACAGGCAGCAGCGCCAGCCAGAGGAAACCAGTTCAGACAGGGCCAAATCCAACTGGGGCCAGTCCACCATGTTCTCTGGTGAAGAATCACTCACATGTTCTCCTGGATGAATTTTTTGATTTTTCCACTGGTGATTTTGTCTTCTGGGTACTTGATGGAGCTGTCCTCAAACTTGCTTGTCAGGCGTGGGGGACGGAATAAGACTACACCCCTGTGGGGGAGCAGGCAAATCAGTTTAAAGTACCCCTGGGCGTCTGAAGACAGCAGCCAGATGAGATAAGAACCCAACCTCCAGCAATACCCATCCACTGTTCACAACTTCAATGCCACTGCCCAGTTTCTCGGTGTCACTCCAGCACTAGATCTATCAGACCCTTCTCCATTACTCTGACAGGCCACAACGAGAAACAAAACCCCACCATAACAAGCAATGGGGAAGCAGAACGCCTCTGCTGGAATACTACTGCAGACACTAACCCTTCTTACCTTTCTGTCCCAGCTCCAGAGAGATGAAAAAGAGCCACCACTGGCAGCTGGGGACAAAACAAGACCCTAAGCTGCATTCAGAAAGTGAATCCAGTTAACAACTGGAATCCATTGATTTGTTCCACATAACAGAAAGATTTCTTGTCACTGAGACAAGTAACTTACTCTCCATCCTCCTCATACTTCTGCACCAACTGGTCCTCACTGGTGTGTGCAAAGCGGTAGTTATCTCTGAGGTTGTTGGCAGCTTTCATGAATTCTGAGTAAGCGTCACTAGATGTGTCTCCGAAGAAGCCTGTGGCAGAAAGACAAGACGGTGGCTCCAAACCGACCCAGAGCAGCCACTGCAGTCCCCATCGTTTATCTCTGCAAGGTGCTGAAAGATCCCTGCTGAGCCAGGTCCCCAGAGCACGTTCAGGCCTTCACCCAGGACAGCCTCTCTCCTGTCTTTACTGGGACCTTTCAAACTCTCTCCCTTCCACCAGCAGGAAGTTCCTCAAGAATCTGCCCAGCTTGGTCATGCAGCCAAGAGGCACATGTGCCCTGAGCACCAAGACGCTGACCCTGAGCACCAAGATATCCATTTGTAAACCATGAGCGATAACAACTGCCAATAAACTGGGTAACGTTGGTCAATACTCATCAGTGACATTGGTAAGATGTCACCTGGTCTGCACACAGGAAAACTGGTGCTGCCACTGTGAACCACTGACACAGCACACGATGTTGATAGCGCACCTGTGTCATGAGATGGGACACGAATGCCCTTTCCAGCAGTCCAAAGCTACCTGCTGTCAGCTGGCCAAATGGAAACAAGCTCTGAAAGAGACACACTGTGGTGCCAGGAGGTCTGACAGTCAAAGAACCACAGTCAGGGGGGGAAGAGAGAAAAGTTGGCCAGAATCCCAAGAGGTCACTGAGTCCAACCTCCTGCTCAAAGTAGGAGCTGCGTCAGAGGCAGATCAGGTTGCTCAGAGCTTTGTCCAACTGACTTCTGAAAACCTGAATGTTGCAAAATCCCTCTGGGCACATGTTCTACTGCTTTAACACTCTCACCACGAAAAAACTCTTTTGCTCAGCTGGAATTTCTCTTGCTACAACGCTGCTCCTCGCCCTTTCACAACACAGTCCCCAAATCACCTCCAGAGCTGAGATCCACTCGGTTTCATGCTGCGCTGAATCTACTCACCCACCACAGAAGCATCTTTGTCACCGATGAACTTCTCGAATTCAGCCACAGAGTTGAGTGCCACTGAAGCAGGTCCCGCCTGTTTCTTGAGATGACTGACAATCCCGTCTTAAAAGAAGAGTTAAATGATTAAAGGGATCAATGGAAGTTCCACGAGACAGTCTTCAAGGTTCCCAAAGCAGAAGCTGTTGAGGCAGGATCCACCCACCTCTCCCGTACAATAAACACGAGGTGCACTTGAAAGGATGCTATCCCCAACTTCACTTCCCAGCATTTTCCAGATACCGCCCATCAGGGGCACCAGGAGTTAATGTGGAAACCTTCACCTTTAGAAGAGGGTTTTAAGGGATAATAAACCTCCAGGGCTCTGCTGGCAGGAAGAGCTATGGAAAGGGCAAGGGTGGGAACCCTCTCCGTAACCCTCGACACACATAACATCTCTGACACGAGTCTATTACACATGGATCCAGCACTTCAGCGAGCCAGACACTTGCCAACGAGCTCTTACCTGCCGTCCTGGGCCCATCGTAGGTTCCTGCCTCTTCTCCATCTCGGAAGATCTTTAAGGTGGGATACCCGCTGACTCCATACTTGTTACAGGTGTTGGAGTTTGCTGTACAGTCAACCTAAAGGAGGAGAAACATGGCTACTCACTGACCCGTACACACCAGAGAGCAGCTTTGCCGTTGCCCACATGACCACACACAGAGATCACATCCAGCGGGTCTGAAAATGCCAGTGTGCCTTTAGCCACGGCTGGATCCCTCTCACATAAAGTGTAAAGATCCACAAAGCATCCACAAAGCCAAAAGCTGGAGAGTCAAGCCTGGGGAAGGAGGTAGCATGGGTGCGAGGAGATATATTTGAGGAAATGGTAGAAAGATTTAGTAGTTCCAAGTTTGGCCAGACTACGCAAGAAAAACCACTAGAAAGGGCAGATTCTTGCAATCAATGACAGGCTCAACGGGAATCAACTGTTCTCAGCTCCTCATCAGTCCTAAAGTTCTTACAACATCTGAAGAATACAGGCTGACCTCAACTGTCATGGAGGCCACAGTGTCGATTCTGTGTCACCTTCCACAAGGAAGAGAAAGACCCTGATTTGAGAGAACCACCTGTGCTCTTGCACAGCAGTCTTTTGGCAAAAAGGGAAGCCCTTGGGCAACAGCACTTACCTTCCGAGCCAGGGGACGCCCCCATGAAGTACGGAGCAAGGCCAGCTCTCAGACCACATGGCTCAAAGGCAGCTTCTCCTCCCAGCTCGGGCGAGCCCTCGCTGCGCTCGTACACACCCATTTTATGGGCTGCACACCCTCTGCGTGGCAGCAACCCTCACGCAGTGCAGCCTCCGGATCGCTCCCTGGTGTCTAAACCTCCAGGAGGTGAAGCCCGCTGGAGCTCCGAGGAGTCTCGATGAACCGACTGCGACACCAAAGCCTTGACACGACCCAAAAGCCGGCACCGCCCCCATCCCGCGGGAGGGCTGGTGCGGCGGGTCCTCACCTTCACCAGCGGCACGATCCCCTTCAGCCTGGTCGCTGCTGACTCGTACTCCGGTGCCAGACGTTTGCAGTGCCCGCACCTGGGAGGAAGGCGGGGTTAGGCCGGCCCGGAGCGCCCCGGCCCACACCTTCCCCTCCCCGGACCCCCCGCCACCTGCCAGGCACCCTGCAGGGCCGCGCCCGTCCCGGCCGCTGCCGCCCGTCCCGGGCCGGGCCGGGCCGCCCCTCACCAGGGCGCGAAGAACTCCACCAGCACCAGCCCCGGGCGCTCGGCCAGGCCGCTCTCAAAGTCGGCATCGCTGAGCTCCACCACGTCGGAGGCGCGGGCGACGAGGGCGAGGAGCGGGAGCAGCAGCAGCGTGGCGGACGGCGACGAGGGCCGAGGCACGGACATGGCGGGCAGCGGCGCGGAGCTCCCTCCTCGGCGGCGGCGGCTGAAGAGGCGCCGGGGGCCGCAGGCCGGAAGTCCCGCCTCCGCATCCGGATCTGCCGTGTGGCAGCTCGCCGTTGGGCGCCGCGCCGCGCGTCACGCCAGTCTCGGCCAATGGGCTGCCGGCAGGGGTGGGCGGGGCCAGCTGCGGCGACCCCGCCCCTTCCCGAGCCACCGGTCTCCGAGCTGCTGGGTGGCGGGGGCGGCAGATGAAGTGCTCAGCGCAGGCCGGCCTCCTCGGAGTCCGCTGGGCCGGGTCGGGTGGCGCTCAGGGCTCGGCCCCGTCCCCGCGCCACGGCGTAGCGCTGGGCTCCTCCCTGCTGCCCGGCCGCGGCCCAGCGGCCAGCTCCGAGTCCGGCCGCAGCGGCTGGCTCCGTCCCGCCGAGCGCGGTGCCTGCCCCTGCCCCGGACGGGTCTGGGTGCCCTGGCTGCGGGCGCAGAGTCCCTGGGAGTTGCACTTTGTGGAGATGACCGTCGGTCCCCGGGGGTTTCATTCTTTTAACCACGGTGCGTTCGCCAAAGCCCCGCCGTGGCCTTCGCGCCTGTGACGCACAGCGCCGGTCTGCGTGTTGCGGAGTCTCGCGAGTCCGCGGCGTCCCTGGTGGCATTGCCACTCGTAGCACCCCACGGGCCGGCGCCCAGCTGGGCAGCACCCAGCACGGCCACTGGCGAGGGCTGAGGGATGTGCGGCAGCTCTGCTGGCACACCCACCCGCAGCACTGCTGCTCCTGCCTTAGGGAGGAGGTGGCATGCCCCGGCTTCCTGAACTCGGGTGCCAAGCCCGGGGTCGGGTCTTTCCCACGTCCCTCTGTAGCCGCATGGTCACAGAGTACCTCTGCACTGTCCAGAACTCCTGCCGAAGTGCTCGGCGTCACCAGCCATCTCTGAGCAGGCATGACCTGCTCCCACAACGCTGCTGCCGTGCCCCGGTAGCACCCCGGTCCTGTGCTGTTCCCATGCCAGGAGCACAACGCAAGGGCTGCACAGAGCCGTGGCTGTGAATGATCCCGGTTGTGCGGACGCTCCCCACACAGCCATGCCAAACCCGTGCTACCAGGCCATGACCTACATCCTCTTCCTGCTCATTTCCTTCTATATCTTCGCCGTCCCCGGTGCCTCCGTTGAGGACTACACCCTCTCGCACAGCACAGATCAAATCTACGAGGATACTTCAGGGTCAGCGCCCTGGATGCAGCTGGCGCCGGTGCCGGTGTTCTGCAGGGCACATGGCAGCGCTGCAGGACAGCCGTGTCCAGAGGGGCGCAGGCAGAGCAGCCTGGGGACAGCCCACAAAGCCCCAATTCCTCTTCACCCTGGGGGGTCAAGACCCTCTGCCCAGCTCCCACCACTGTACAATAGCTTTGGTCTCCACCATGTTAAAAAGACACAGACAGGCTGGAGATGTGGCCAGGTCCATAGAAGGGCCACAAGGATGATCCAAGGACTGGGCAGCTGCCACATGAGGAAAGACTGGGAGAACTGGGTTTGTTCAGCCTGGAGAGAAGGCGGCTCAGGGGAGACCTCGTCACCATGGTCCAGTACTTACAGGGTGGCTACAAATTAGATGAAAATTCCCTTTTTACAAGGTGTCCCGTAGAGAAGACGAGGGGTGATGGGTACAAGTTACTCCTGAGGAGATTCTGACTGGACACAAGAGGAAAGCTGTTCACAGTGAGAACAATCATCCGTTGGAATAATCACCCCAGGGCAGTGGTCGAGTCCCCAGCTCGGGACACTGTTAAGATCTGGCTGGAGAGGGGCTGGGCCAGCTTGTCTAGACCAGGCTTTGCCAAGAGAGGTGGGACAGATGATCCTTGAGGTCCCTGCAGACCTGGGGTTCCATGATTTGATGGTTCCATGAACACCTCTTGCCAGTGAGTGACTTCCGAAGTGTCCCGAGTCCCCTGACTGAAAAACTGCCGCAGAAGGAAGCGCTGAAGCAAACAGAGGTGTTTGAAATGGAGGCTGGAGAGAGGCACAGACGGGGAGGCCCCAACGGTCCCCTCCCAGAAACCATCCCCGCAGCAGTGGGAACTGCAGCACGAGGGATGTTCCTGCCTCACGACGGTCTCCCCACCGCAGCCCAGATGGGCTGCAGAGGCCCAAGCGGTGTCCCCGTGGGTGACCACAGACACGCTGGCGCTGGGCAGGAGGAGCAGTGGCCCCGGGAGTGGGGGCACAGCCCGGCCCACGCCTGAAGATGCTCTTCCCTTCCCCACTTTGGAAGGTTTGTCAGGCCGAGTTTGGCCCGGCTCTGATCATCCCACAGCTTCCAGCGCCGGGGCAGCACGGCTCCGGGGCGGCCGCATCTCACCAGGGCGTCAGAGCGTTACCGAGTCCGGCGTGGGGGGCCGGCCAGAGCAGTCCCCCCTCTCGGCGAGACGAGCAAAGCCTGAAGAGCCGCGGAGCTCACGCCTGCCCTGAGCCTGCTCGCCGCTGCTCCCGGTACCTCGGCCCGGCGCGCCCCGGGGCCGGCAGGGGGCGCTGCCGCCTGCGCCGGGACCGCCGCGGGCGGGGGGGGCGGGGCGGGGCCGTTCCGCTCCGTTCAGCGCCGCGGGGAGCCCGAGCAGCCGGCCAGCTCGGGCAATGCCCCCAGCCCGGCGTTGGCCCCAGCCCGGCTGCCCCCGCTCCAGCTGCGTTCCCGGCACCAATAGTGCAAGAGCTCGGCACAGTCTGCGACGGCCTCGGGTTACGGCCCCGAGCCGAGGCCGCCGGGACTCAGCGGTCCGCGGGGCCCCATCTCTTCTCTCGTTCCCACAGGCCGCAGGAATGGCCGCTCCCCTGCCCTGCTTTGGGGTGCTGCTCCTCCTGCTGCGGGACCCGGGCTCCGGTGAGCGAGCAGGACCCCCGGGACCGCGGCCCCGCTGCCATGGAGCCGTGCTCGGGGGTCCATCCCGCTCTCCCAGCCTCTGCCCGGGGCGGGAGCGGGAACGGCTCTCGGGGCAAAGGCCCCGTTCACGGCGGCGGCGGTGGGTGGGTGGTGGGATGCCCTCCCTGCACACCCAGTCGCTGAGGGCCAGTCCGGGACGCTACGGTGGTCCCGGCGAGGGGGGATTGTGTCCCTCCAGCTCTGGAGCTGTCGGTGGGGGTCTCGGGCGGTGACATGCCGGAGGGCTGCCAAGGAGCAGGGTCCACACTCCGTGCCTGCCGCCTGCTTGCGGGGCCGTGCGGGGGCGATGCTCGCAGGGCTCCCGGGGGACGCGGGGGCAGCCGGCCGGGCCGGGTCGCTGGCGGGGACCGTCCCGTGCGGCTTGCGGCCAGCCGGGCCCTGCCCCGCAGGAGCGGCCCCGGGAGGGAGCGGCGCCGTTCCGGGGGGGATGCCGGTCCCCAGGCAGAGCCCGCCGGAGCGGCCGGAGGCCGCTGGGACCCCGCTGGCAAGCAGCGCTGCCTCGGTCCCGCGCGGCGCGGAAGAGCTCCCGGTGCGGCCGCTGCTCCCTCCGCGGGGCAGCCGGCGCCGCTCCGCGCTCCTCGGTCTCCTCCTGGGGCTGCGGGGCCGCCCTGGCGGGGAACGGCCCCCCCGCGCCCCGGCCTCGGTGGGAGCTGCCGGCGGGCCGGGCCGCTCCGGAGCAGCGCGCCGGGGCTGCGGGACGTGCTACTGCGGCCGACGGCGCGGGCGCTGGGTACGCCGAGCGACGGGCGCTGCGGGGGTGAGCGGCGCCGCCGGGCCCCGCGCCTGGTGCCTGGTGCCTGGTGCCGGTGCTCGGTGCTCGGTGCCCCGCCTGACGGCCGCGCTGGCCCGCAGGAACTCTGCCGCCGCTGTTGCTCTGGTGAGTCGGGCCGTCGCACGTCCCCGCCGCTCCTGGGGAGCCGTGTTCCCGCTCCGCCGGTCGCTGGGGCCGAGGCTGGAGGAGCCCGCAGCGGTGCACGCACGGCCCGCGGTTGCGGGGCTGCTGCCCCGGAGCGGCTGGACACCCGACCAGGTGAGGCCCCGGGGGCCGGGGTCGCGGGGGGCGGCTGCCCCCCGTGACGGGCTCTCCCCTAGATGCGGGCCGTGGTCTCCACCTTCCTGCGGCAGCGTGGGGCAAGCACCCGGGACGTGGGGCTGCCCGAGATGTTGGCGCTGGGGCACCTGCTCTGCAGGCTGCCGGCATCCGAGCTTCGAGGCCTGGACAGCCGGGATCTCAGGCGGGTGCATGCCACGGTCAGGGATGGGAGGAGAGGGGTGGGCACCACTGCGGCCTCGGCACAGGCAGCAGAGTTGTGCCCTGGCGTGTGGCTGCCTGCTGCCACCTGCTCCCTGCAGCAAAGCTGCCCCGTTCCTGGGCTCGCTGAGCTTGCACTGCACAGAGCCACAGGCAGTGGTGCTGGCCACCCACCTCACCTTCAGCACCGCCTTTGGACCTGCTACCTCATGAGGACCCGAAATCTTCACCAAGGTTGGGACACTGTCAGGTGAGGGGTGCCATAGAGCCATGCCCGGTGGTGGCTTTCACCTGTGGCTGGCGATGCATCCTGAGCCCACCTGCTTTCTGTGCCCCAGCTGGGCTCCCTGACATGGTCCTCTCTGCACTGGTCCCCAAGCAGATCTGGGTGCTCATGCCCCGGGTCATCGCTGCTGTCCCAGCTGCCAAGTTGGCAGTGAATTCCTGGCATCCCCTGCGTGGCACCATCCTCCTGGGGGGATCCCTGTCTGGGCCAGCGTGGTGAGAGCCCCCCATGCCAGACACTGTGGCACGGGAGTGGGACGTGTCCTGGCTGCGCTGGGAGCAGGCGCAGAGCTCACCGTGGACGGCTGCCCTCTTCCCGCAGGTGGTGTTTGGCCCAGATCAGCTGTGCACCCTCTCCAGCACCCAGGCTGGCGCTGTCACCCTGGGGCAGCACTGGTGGCTTGGCAGTGCCCAGTGCCAGGCCCTGGCCAGCGCCCAGCACAAGGGAGAGGCTGCCCAGGATGGCCAAGGTGGGAGCGGCAGGGTGGCTTCTGTCCCCATGCAGTGCCCAGCCCCCTTGCCGTGGGCAGCTCATTGCGCTGGTCACCCCTTGTCCTGGCTCTGCACCTCCAGGCACAGCGTGGGCACCCCGCAGTGCCGGGAGTGCTCAGGTTGTGGGGTTTTGTCCCTGGTGCCCTGCAGAGAGGCTGGCACCACTGCCTGTCCAGCTCATGCTCCCTCTTGGCTGAGTCCCATCCCACCTCTGCCCAGACAAGACCTCCCTGCAGCCGTCCCCTGCCCTAAACCCCGGTCCTGAGCACCTGCTCCGGGGGCAGCAGCTGGAGCTGGCCCTGCCCAGAGCTGTTCTCACTTTGGGGTGCTGTGAGGACTTGGAGCATCAGCAGGGCGGGAGCCCCTCCACGAGGTGCTGGGGCTGGCACGCTCGGCTCTGATGGTGCCATCTCTCCTCAGGCAGGAGTGGGGCCTGGCTTCACCTGGGCTCTCCTCCTCTGCCTGCCCCGCTGCTTCCTGCGAGCATCCCAGCAATAAACTCGTGGTGGGAACAAGGGACGAGCTCTGCTCCCTGCCTGCCTTGCAGCGACACCTGGCCCCAGAGCACCTTCCTCTGCCTGGCCTTGACCCTCCCCACTGCTTCTAGCACCCTGCAGCAAGATGCCTCCCAGCTCCCGACCCACACGCAGTTCCCTTGTGACCCCCAGACCAGGGCAGCCCCAGCAGCCCCTCAGGCCCCTTCCCCAGGGCAGCAGTGGCTCAGGGAGATCCTGGGGAGGGCTGCTCAGGGCAGCCCGGGTGGGTGCCTCTGCAAGGGCATGGGGTGGTGGGGAGGTCGGTGGGGCAGCAGGTGCTGGGGTAAGGAGGACTCCGAGCCATGGCTACAGCAGCGCACGTTTATGGGGTCTGGCCTGGCGCATTGCAGGTAATGGGACGCAGCGACATGCTGGGCACAGAGATCACGTAAGCTATGGGGGCGGCTGGGTCCCGCAGGGCTGGCGCTACTTTGTCCATCTCAGTGCCGGAACTGCGGCACCGGGGAGGGAATGCGGATGTCCTGCCCCTTCTCCAGCCGCCGCTCGCAGTCGATCAGGTAGTTCACGCCGTCTATCACCAGCTGCACCAGCTCCACCTGCAGCGGGAGCACATGCGTCCTGACTCGAGGGCTGTCCCCGGAGCCACCCCAGCAGGGTGCCAGGCCGTCCCCACTGCGCAAAGGGCAGGCGCTGCCACCACCAGCACCCAGTACTGGCCCCAGCACATGGCCCCAGAGCTGTCTGGGTGCACATATGCTCCAGAACCTCCCTCCCCAAAAGCAGCTCTGCCCAGCACTGACCTCTGACTTCCCCAGCCGGTCCAGGTTGGAGATGTCGAAGACGCTGCCAGTAGCCGCGGTGTCCACTCCGCCTGTCCCACGCTTCTGTAGTCGGAGGTTCTCCAGGATCTTCGGGAAGCGGCTGTCCTGGTTCCCAGAGAAGGTGTCAGTGCTCAGTGAGACCATCAGCCAGGCAGTCTGCGCCCAGGGGCAGCCCTCCTGCCTCCCACAGCACCCATCAGCGGTGGGATCACAATCCCCGCAGGGAGCCCTGCCCTGAGCAGACCCAGGTCAACACCGGTGTCCCCGGCCTCTCCAGCCACTGAGGCAGGCAGGTGCTGGACCATACGTGTGTCTGGGGCACCTGAGCATGGTCTGGGGCCAGGTCCCATGCAGTCCTGCATCTCCTTCTTGGCAGCTGGGGCTTCCCGCAGTCCCGGCCCAGCTCCCCACAAAACCAGCCATGGTAATACCTTGCTGAGCAGCGGCAGCTTGATGTGGACGCCTGCTCGCAGCCCCGTGCCCAGGTTGGAGGGGCAGGTCAGGATGTAGCCCAGCCGCTCATTCCACATGAACTCCCAGCCTCGCTCCTGGATTAGCCGCTCCACCTGGGACAGAGGCACAAGTCCAGCCCCCGGCCACAGTGTGCCCAGCCCTGGGCATCGCAGCAGTGCCCAGCAGCACCCAGCCTGGCTGAGCGCAGAGGTCCAGCCCTGCTTGCCCTTGTCCATCTGTCTGCCCGTCTGCCTGCCCATGGGGCTGGCACGACGGGGGCTGCCGGGCACTCACCTCCTTCAGGCCCCGGCAGAACCGCTCGAACACGCGCTTCATGTTGCCACCCTTCTCCATGGAGATGACACGCGTGTGGTCCTCCTCGTTGATCCAGATCAGGAAGGTCTTCTCGTTGTTGTGCCTGGGGACAGGGCAGTGTTCGGCTGTGCTCATGGCCAGCAGTGATCATGGTGCCAGTGCTGCCCCGCAGCTCTGGTGCTCTGCCAGCACCCGTGGCTGGGAGCACATTGCCAGCGCACAGCCCAGCAGCAGGGCAGGCAGCCGGGAGATGCGCCTGGAGCTGGGCCAGTGCCTGTCCACACACCGCTGCGGGCGATGGGTGCTGGCTCCAGCGCTGTCGGTGCAGGTAAGTGCTGCAGGGGAGAAGCAGTGTGGAGCCAGCGTGGTGACAGCTCTGCCTGGGCTGGGGACAGGGGCACAGCTCCTGCACCACACAGGCAGTGGGAGGGGGCTGTGAGGGGCGGGGGCCACATTGGGGTGCTGGGTCAGGGGGCGGCTGGAGCTGGGGAGCGCATGGGCTGTGGAGGTGTTTTCCATGAGGCTGTACAAAGGTGCTGTGCCAGCAAGGGTGGCGTAGGTGAGTGTGGGTGCTGGCTGTCATGCTGCAGGTGCATGGGGAGCTGCGTGGCCGTGCAGAGGTGCTGGGAGGGAGCAGTGAGATGCAGTCATACAGGGAGAGTTTGGAGACAGGCAGAGTGTGCAGCGAGCCAGGAGGAACACGGGGGATTGCCTGGGGAGCAGAGGGCCATGAGAGGTTTTTGGAGCACAAGGTGCTGCAGGATGGTGGGAGCGGGCAGGGTCGACAGCAGGGGCTGTCTCCAAAGTCCCACTTCTGAGGAGGACACTGTGGTTTGTGCGTGGAGCCAGTGGCTGCTGCCTGCAGCACCCAAGGGGCTCCCAGGCCAGGCCACAGAGCCCGGGGTGAGCACGGCCCGGAGGCACTGGGGTCTGCGGTGAGGTGAGCGTGGGGAATGTGGGTGGCAGGGCTGGGCAAGCCAGATGGAGCAGCAGCATCCCCCACCCTTCTGCCCTGCTGACTGCCCAATGCCGGGCAGATCCTCACCAGATCCCTCGGGCGTCGGGCCAGTCCCGGGCCATTCCTGCTGCTGTCAGGAGCGGGGACACCGGCTTGTCGAAGAGGAAGTGGTCCTGGGGGAGCAGAGTGCGTGGACTTGCCAGGGCTGCTCAGCTGGTGCCAAGGCACCCTCTCACTGGTGTCAGCACTGAAGCTGTCCCAGGCTCACGTGCTGTCCCCACCTGCAGGCAGGAGTCCCTCCCTTCCTGGCCAGGGAGGCAGAAGGCTGCTGGTGCACAGCCCACTCCATACCAGGGGCTGGTGGGGCACCAGCCATGTGCCACAAACCTGCCTTCCCCTGGGCAGGGGCAGGGACAAGGCGCAAGAGCCAGCAGGGGCCTGAGCTGCTGGGGCTGTGTCCAGCAAGCTCCATCCTCCCCTGGCTCTGGAGGGCTGAGCAGCACCGTGAGCACCCTCTGCACCATGGGGCAGCCTCACCGGGGAGGGGAGTCCTGGTCCCACAGGGCAGCAGGGCTGGGAAGGGAGGATACAGTGCTGGGGAGGGGGTCCTGCTCCCCAGATGCCTGGCGTGGCTGGCCAGGTGCTGCACTGACTCACATCAATGAGCTGCTGTTGCTCCTTCTCTGTCATCTCGCTGAGGCGGTAGTACCGTCCCGCCAGGTCTCCGGTGAGGCCGTTCAGCGCATCCACAGTCACCTTCTCCACCTCCCGCCGCTCAGCGCGGGTGCAGGCTGGCGGCAGGCTCAGCCCGCGGATGCTGCGCCCAGTCCGGACCCGGGACGAGAGCACGTAGCGCTCATCAAAGTGGCCAAACTTGATCTGGAACAGACAAGAGCCACGGGGCACTTACGGGGTGGCACTGGAGCTGGCAGAGCCCCGTCCCCCGCGGCCTGGGAAGGGTCCCCCTGTGCAGCACCGTGCCCAGCTCATGCACCTTGCTGGCATCCAGGTCTGTGACATGCTTCATGGTGCGGGGGTTGTACCCGTTGTGCCGCTCCTGAATCACGGGGTCGAAGAGGTCAGCAAACACCTGGAAGCGAGTGGGACAATGAGCAGCACTGCAGATCCAGTGCCCCACGAAGCCCCCGCCATGAGTTTGGCACAGTCCCGCTGCCCGTGTGGGTGACGTGGCAGCTGGGGAGGCTGCAGAGGGTGGCTGGGGGCCACTGTGGTCCTGCAGTGCAATAGCAATCCACGGGCCAACACTGCCCAGGCAATGGGGCTCGGGGGCAAGGAGAAGGAGGAGGAGGCTGCAGGGCTCCAAGCTGCGCTGAAGGAGCCCTGTGTCCAGTATTGGACCCTCACTTCAAGGACATTGAGGGGCTGGAGCGTGTCCAGAGAAGGACAACGGAGCTGGAGCAGGGTCTGGAGCACAATGCGCTGAGGAGCGGCTGAGGGACCTGGTGGGGTTGAGCCTGGAGAAAAGGAGGCTCAGGGGAGACCTTCTGGCTCTGACAACTCCCTGACAGGAGGTTGGAGCGAGGTGGGGTCAGTCTCTGCTCCCCAGGAACAAGCGACAGGACGAGAGGAACCGGCCTCCGGTTGCTCCAGGGGAGGTTGAGGTTGTCCCTGAGGAACCATTTCTGTCCCGTTGGGGTTGTGCAGGCGTGTCCCAGGCTGCCCAGGGCAGTGGTGGAGTCCCCATCCCTGGAGGGGTTTCCCAGCCGTGTGGAGGTGGTGCTGCGGGACGGGGGTCAGTGGGACCTGGCAGTGCTGGGGGAGCGGGGGGACTCGAGGGGCTGAAAGGGCTTTTCCAGCCCAAACGGTTCTGACATTCTGAGCTGGGGCTGGCCGAAGGGCCTGGGCTGGGCAGGAGAAGGTGGGCAATAACATCCCAGACTGCTGGAGGGACTACAGGTTCCAGACTCCTCTGGCTGCTGCAGGCACCCTGGAGAGCCTGGAATGTAGAATTACAGAATCATGATAGAAACACAGAAACGTGGCAGGGCTCCGGCTGCCACTCACCTCATAGGTCTCTTCATCGCCAGCGACCATGCCCACAGTCTTGATGAAAGGGTGGCCAGGGTTGTCGACACCCGTCTGGATGCACTGGTCCAGGGTCCAGCCATTTGGGGTTGCTTTGTCACAGAGCCTGGCGTAGATGGCTGGCGTCAGGTTGCTGGCCATGCAGTTGTTGTGCTTCCGCAGGTCAGGGTACTCGGCACTGTGGGAGGAGAGACTGATGAGCCCTGTGGGGCCGGGACCCCAGCGCTCATGCTCCTGCCCCACAGAGACCCTCAGGGCAGGTGTGGGCAAGGGGGCTCTGGGGAGGGAGGTCGGGCTGCTCTGCTTGTCTACACCAGCGAAGGCCAGCTGGGAGCAGGAAGGCAGTTACGGGCATGGCACAGCAAGGGCAGAGAGCAGCCGGAGCCGAGGGCGGACGCTGCCGCAGGGACAAGAGTCCACGAGCAAATTGGGACCCGTTGTTAGGGTGCGGCTCCTTATCAACCACGTACCAGGGCCCAAGGGTTGGGAGAGCTTGCTGGACGAGCGGCGGTGGCCACGTCAGCCCCAGCCCTGTGCTGGGGCACAGGCAGCTGCTGGGAGCCTGTGCTGAGCTGCCAGGGTGGCTGGGCCACGGGGTGGGGATCTTGCTCCCCTTCTCCTTCCCGGGGCTGCTTCAATGCCAGCCCAAATGGAGGGTGGCTGCTCCCACTGCCCTCCCTGCCCAGCACCGGGGTCTGCCGGAGCAGTGAGTGGGGGAAGCAGGGCAGGGGGGCTCTGGTGTGTCTGGCCCCTGTCCCCCCGCTCTGGGTGCCACGGGGCAGGAGATGGGCTGACCCCGATCTGCAGCCGGTGGGAACCGCACTGCTCCAGCGCAGTTTATTGTATTAGGGGGACGCTTTCCTCTAATCAGCTTAGCGGGAGGCCGGCCGCTGACCTCATTCCCACTTTAGCCAGGCTTTGTGCTTGTGCTGCGCTTGCAGGGGGATTGGCAGGGCAGGACCCCGGCAGCACTCGCCTCCAGCAAATCCTTCCTGCTGGGAGGTGGTGCCTCCACTTGCCTTAGTGGGGCAGGACTGGCCCTTGTCAGCCCAGGAGACTCAGCTGGTGGCCGAGGGGGTTCCGCAGCCCTGGGGATGCCTGTCTCCTCTCCCAAAGGGACACTGCCTCGGGGGTAGCACAGCTTGTGGGGAGGGTCCATGTGGGAGAAGAGGTGCTGGGGATAATGCAGGTCTGGGTCAGTGGGAGAAACAACGGGCCACCATCACCAGCAGTGAGTCCTGGCACCCTCCCAGCACCCCAGCCCTGCTCCCGGGCTGAGTGTCCACACAGGGTGCCAGGCCTGGCTGCCAGCGCCGGCCCGTGCTGCAATGCAGAGGGCTGTCGCTGCCACCTCCTCCCCTGCCTCCGCAGCCCGAGGAATGAGCGCTGGCCCTTTGCCTGTGGCTTGGCTACCGCCTGTGGCTTCCTGCGCTTTGCAGAGAGAAAGGGAGGCAGGGCCGGCATTGTCTGCGCTGCGTGGGCAAGCATGGCAGCTCCAGCCTGGGCCAGCGCAGGGGTCATCTGCTGCAGGCAGGGACTTGCCCCAAGCTGTGGAGGCTGAGGGCAGCTCCCCCAGCCCTCACACAGATCTGTGCTGCTCCAGTCCAGATGCTGATTTGTGTACGGGGCGCAGCCTGCCCCAGCCTCTCCCACAGCCCTGCCGTTAGCTGGTGCTAACCAACGTCTCCCCAGGGAGACACACTCTCAGAAAAAGCATTTGCTGATCAGAATGGGACACTTGGACAAGCCCCTCCTCAGCCCCCTGCATGGCGGGTGCTGCCTGGCATGCCAGGACCCAGCCTGCTCTGCTCTCCATGCTGGCAACAGCAGACTTGTCCAGAGCCAGCAGAGGTGGCCGCGGGACCACGCTCGCTCCAGCAAGCGGAAGGAGGCTGTAGGTTGAGGCGAGCTGCTATGGGCAGTCTGCGCCTTCACTGAGGTGCTCGGAGCCCAAATCCCCCAGGCTCCAGCCCTGCCACAGGGTCTGTGCCAGCTGCAGCGCCAGTTTAGCCCCTTCTCAGAACAGCCCTGAATCACAGCCAGCAAACCTGGGCAATCTCTTCAGCCTTTCTAGAGCACCCAAGCTAAGCCGGATGGTGCCAGGATCAGCAGGGCAGCGCAGGGGTGAAGGTGCTGAGTGCCCGGTGCTGAGCTCACAAGCAGTGCCTGCAGAGCTGTGCTCCCACCGTGCTCTCCTGGGTGTCACAAGCAGGAAGGTGATGCTGCACTTGGCCTGGCTAAGGCTGCCTCAGCCCCTTGGCCTGGCTCCCCACAGCTGGTTTTTAAACCGTAACCCTTTCCGCACCGTATTTTGTTTTCAGTGCCGCGGCACCAAGCTCCCCCCGGCCGCGGAGGCTGGAAACGTCTTCAGCGGAAGACCAGCGCCTGCCAGGTCTGCCACCGCCGGCACTGCCCTGTTTCCTGCCCGCGACCCCGGGCCAGGTCGCGCTTCGCCCGGGAGGGGCTGCGGAGCGCTCGGCAGGTGTTATCAGTCCGTGTGCGGGCTGGGCAGCCTCTCCGGGAGCAGCAGCCCCCCGCATCTCCCCGCGGCTCTTCACCCCTAATCCCGCAGCCTCCAGCGCCCTTCCTGGCGCCGCCGGCTCTGCGAGGGCCCGCGCTGATGGCAGCCCCTGCCCCCCCGGAGAGGCGCGGAGTGCGCGGTGCCGGGGGGCGGAGGAGCCGGTGCCGGCAGGTTGCTGCAGGCGGTGGAGCAGGCGGCTTGTTGACGCAGGGAGGAGGGGGCTCGGGCTTTGTGCGGAGACGCTTTGGCGGGGAGCCCCGGCGCGGCCGCCTGAACGCGGGGCCGTGCCACGGGGGGACGCTGCCTGGCACATCCGTGCCATGTCTTCTCTGGGCGGCTGCCCGTGCCCCCCCCAGCGTGGAGTGTCGCTGAGATGCCACTCACCCCCCGCACGGCTGGTGACAATGTCTCTTGTTACTGGAGGAGAGGAGCAAATTCCGCAGGTGCCCCCGCACCGGCTCTGCCGCTCACCCCCGGGCTCTGCCCGGGCTCTCTCCAGGTGTCAGCACTGCCGCCATTCCCAGCCGAACAGACCCTCCCAAGAAGCCCGTTTTAGAGCTTCTCAGCCACATCCCCTGCCTCAGTTCCACCTCCTCCTCCAGACTCCCCTCAGCCCCCTCCTTCCCACAGACGGTGCCTGGCTGAACCCCCAGCCCCGGCCGTGCGCTCAGCATCAACGCTCTGACGTGCCGTTGTTCCCTGGCCACAACGGGGACACGGCCGGTGTTTTGTGGGGACACTTGTGTGCCCAGGTTTAGCGGGGACAGGCCGCTGTCCCCAGGCCTGCAGGAGCGGGGCACGGGCACAGCGCCTGCCCTTCTCAGCAGTTCCCACAGGTCCCAGCACTCTTCCCTCGCCACCCTCACTCGGTGAAGACCTGACGGCTGTGGTCCTGCAGTTGTTCAGAAAGCTTCAAAATAGGACCAGACCTCTTGGGAGGTGAATAAACAATAGCATCTCGCCTTCCCCACTCTTTGATCTCGCTCCCTTTCCGTCCCCTCGTTCTGCAGCCCGAGCCCCGTCTTGCACAGCTCTCTGCAGGAGCAGCCCGCTCTGCAATGCAGCGCCGCGCCGCTCTCGCCGCACGCTGCGTGGTGCAGGGCCACGGCAGCCGCCTGGGCGCCAGCAGCAACGTGCCGCCTCCTTCCCCACTCTGCTCCCTCACTGTGCGCAGCCTCTGCTGGTGTCGGGATGGGGAGGAAAACCCGCTCCTCGCTTCCCTGACCTGCCCGTGAGCTGTGCCAGGCCAAGCAGCTGGTGCCAGCACAAGGCGGAAGGACTGGCCGGTGGCTGCCATGTCCCTCTCCCCTCCCAGCCCTGGCCCTGCCCTGCCCGGTGCTTGTGGAGGGCAAGGGCACAGCTCCTGCCTCCAGCCCCCATGTTGTGCCTCCACGCTCCTCAGGGCCAGGCAGCGTGGTCAGGACCTGCCTACGCCTCTCCTGACCATGAGGTCCCATGTCCTGTTGCTTTGGCAAGCAGCGGTGCCTGGAGCAGCAGGAGCATCTCTGCCCATGGCAGCGAAGCCCCTGGCCCTGCTGGGGCCCTGCCGGGCTCCCCAGGGCAGCCCATGGCCAAGAGCAGTTCGAAGAGGGGCTGACACGAGACCTCCTGTGCTGGAGCTTGAACCTTAGCACCGCTCTGCAGTGGTGACACTGATCTGGCTTAGCAGATCAGCCGCAGGTTGAGAAAATAGGGCCAGCAGCTCTGGCAGAGCCAGCATTACCCCAAACGCACCCCTACGCTGGGCCAGGGCTGTGATCCCGCCTGGCCCGGCTCTGCTCTGTGACCACCTCCCAGACGTCCTTATCGCCACCTCAGGCCTCATCTTCCCGCAGGCTGCGGCTGTCTGCTCAGCACCTGCGGGTCCCTGCGGTTCTTCCTTTAAAAACTGCCCCTGAGATGGAAGAGCGAGGTCCTGCCAGGGACCCTTTTCTTTTCAGCAGAGAAGTCCCTGTCCCAAAGGCAGCGTCCGGTAAGGCCAGTACAGCCAGATGGGGCCGAGCCAGCAGCAGCCGCCAGCCCCGGGGCTGCCCAGGAGCCTCTGTCCCTGGTCCGACACTGGCTCTCGCAGACGGAGCTCCTGGGTGTTTCACCAGGAGCAGAAAGTGAACCTTTTGGTCCGTCCTGTTCCCACCGGGGCGTTGCCAAGTGTCCCCTGGCTGCGGACAACCGGGCTGAGCCTGGGGCACGTCTCACCGTAATGGCTGGCCCAGCTGCCGGGCAGCCCCCGGCCCTGCTGACAAGCACTCGTTCCCCTCCCGCTGCCCCGGGCCGGCGGTGCAACGGTCCGCCCCGGTCCACCGCGTCTGCCCAGGGCCGCCGGCATCCCCGGGGCTCCCCGCCTGGGCCGCCGCTGGAGCAACGCTGGCGCCCGGGCACGGGGATGCGCCCAGAGAGGCCCCCGCTGCCCGGCCGGCCCCGAGAGGGCCCAGCCCCCAGCCCCTGGCCGGCGCGGCGGTCGGGGCCGCCTGGCTGTCGGGGAGGGCCCGCCACGACGGCGCCGGTGCCCTTGGGCCCCTGGGTGCGGGGACGGCGGGGCGGCTCCGTCCAACACGGCCGAGTCCCCGCCACCGCCCAGGGCCCCGGGACCGGCGCGGCCTCGGCTCCTGGGTGTCTCGGTTACCCCCACCCGCGGACGAGCAGCGTCCGCCCCGCCTCCCCCCATGAGCCGCCCCGGGATCCACCACCCCCTACCGCGGCGCGGAGCTCGGGGGCAGCTCCCCCCGCGCCCGCCCCGGTGCCGGTGCCGCAGGGACCGGCCTCCGCCCGCCGCTCCCCGCACGTGCACCCCCGCCGCCCGCTCCCGGTACCTGGGCGGGTAGCGCCGCCGCTGCCGGTCGCCCGCGCTGACCGTGTCCCGGGCGAGCAGGAAGCCGGCGGCGAGGGAGCCGGCGCCCACCATGGCCAGGAGGCCGGCGGAGCGGCGGGCGGAGACGACGCGGGCGAATGTGCTGGCCATCGCGGCGCGGCGGAATGCGAACGGTAATGGGAACGGGAACGGGAACGGCGGAGGCAACGGCAGGGCGCGCGGGGGGCGGGGAGCCAGCCGGGCACGGGAGGGGACCCAACGGCACCGCCACCTGCTCGGCCGCCCCGCCCCGCGCCGCCCCGCCCCGCCCGCCGCACGGGGGCCGCCGCCGCCGCCTTCAGCACCGCGCGCCGGACAGCGCCGGAGGGTCGGCGGCTCCCGGGCCGTGTCCCGCACCGGGCCCCGGGCCCAGGCCCCCCGTCCCGGACTCCAGCCCCTCGCCCCGGGACGGGCAGCCACGGCCCAGCCCGCGGCGCCGAGGGCGCGGCGGGGGCAAAGTCCGCGCACCTGGAGCCGGCAGCGGCGGGGCGCGGACCCAGGGAGCGGCGGACGCGAGATGCAGCCCGGGAGATGGGTCGCGGGCCGGCGGCTGTTTCTCGGCGACCCGGCCTGGCGCGGGCGGCCGTCACCGGCCCTCCCGCCGCTCTCCGTGCCGCCGGCTGACGCTGGGCGCTCCCTCCGCGGCCCCCTCACGCAAGCACAGGGTGGTCGGCCCTCACACCCCGCGGGGCAGGCAGCGCGCCGCGTTCCGCCGCCGTAGACCCGCGGAACGGGAGAGGCAGCGGGCGCTGCCCGGGACGTGCCGCCCGGCTTTTCCGGTGTACCGGGAGCGGCCGGCCGGCACAGTCGCGCCTCCTGCCCCGTGTCCCGCGGGGCGGGGCGGGGCGGCTCGCGCGGCGCGGTCGCCGTGGTAACGGGGGACTCGGCGGCGCTGCCGGTGGCCGGCGCTGGGTCCGCGTCCCACGTGCGCGCGGCACAGCCGCTCGTGCAGCAATCCGCCGCCGCCGCCAGGGGCCGCCACGCCGTGCCCGCCTTGAGTCCGCCCGGCCCACCCTCCTCTCCGCCGATTGGCTGGCTGCAGCCGTCAGCAGGTCCTGATTGGCCGGCGGCCGCGCCGGCAGCGCAGGGTGCGCTCGGAGGCCTCAGGTGAGCGGAGGGAAATGGCGGCGTCCGGCGTGGCGCCCCCTGCTGCCGCCGGCGGGGCACTGGGGCGGCCCCGGTGCGGCGGGCCCGAGCCTGGGGCCGGAGCGGGGGGGTCGGTGGCGCCGGGCCAGGGAAGGGAAGCGAAGCGAAGCGAAGGACGGGGGGTGCGGCCGACCGCGCCGCTGCTGGGCCCGGCCCGTCGGCGACTGTCGGGGAGCGCCGGGTAGGTGGCAGCGGCGGTCCCCGGTGAGGCGCGGCCCGGCTCGCCGGTGCGGGGCTGCCGCGCCGGCCCGGCCCTCCTGCTCCCCGCACCCGCCCGGGTCTCTCGGGCCCGGGGCTCCCGGCCTCCCCCGGCACCGGGCGCAGGGCGGCGGAGGGCGGAGCGGGCCGGATCGGGCGCTGTGCGCGGCAGGCCCTGCCCGGGAGGGCCGGTGCGGCGGCGGGCGGGGCCGTTGGCCGGCCCTGCCGCGGTGGAGCGGGCCCGACAGCCCCTCACGGCCGCTGCGGGGTCTGGCGGGGAGCAGCCGGCTCGCCGGGGCTGTCGGTGTCGGTGCCGCCCGGCCTGGCGGCGGTGGTGCGTTCCCTTTGCGCGGGGGCGACTCGCCGGGTGCTTGGCTCTGCCCAGGCTAGGTCACTGTAGGCGCCCCCGGAGGAGGAGCCGCCGCCCCGCTCCCCCGGGGCCGCCGTGACCTCCTCCCGCCGGCTCCTGGAAGCCCCTGGGGATTGTGTCTGCATCGCTCCCGGGGTGCGAGGGAAGGGCAGAGCGGCAGCGGTTCGTTTGTTAATAAACCTTCATTAACAGTTACAGTCTTTGAGAAATTCCGATGCTGTGAACTTTCACACTTAATCTCATAAATCTCATTAAAAACGGTTTCCTAAGGCAAGAACTGATCTTACTGCGACAGCTGCCTTGTGAGCAGCACCTCACTGCTCAAACGCAGAACCCATAAGCTAGAGGCTTTTGCTGATTTTGCAGGCGGTGCTGCCTGCAGAAGCTGCTCCTGGCCGGGGAGCCCGAGGAGCGTCCAGCAGTGCCGCACTCTGCCCGGCCTGGAGGGTGTCCATGGCTTTGGAGCTGCCACAAGTGCTGCTCCAACAGGCAGAACTGTACGTGTAGGAGCTTGACTTTAGTGTCCTGGTTGTGAACGCGTTGAACTTCTGTGTTAATAGGCCGTGGAGAGCTTGCTCCCATACACCAAGTCCAAGCAGCTTTTAATCATTAACTCTGGAGTGCTTTTTCTTCTGAGGCAATTAAGTGTCTCTGATAACAGTACAGCTTTCACCTTTTGTATGGGAGTGTGTAATTGAGCTGAATACAAACAGCCCTTGTGGCGATGGGGGTAACTCCCTGGGCAGAGGCACTTCACTGGTTGTGCATGCAGAGGTTCTTCACTGTTCAAGGCCTGGATTTGCAGGGTTGGGTGTTTTTGTCCGTTTGGGCTGGTTGGTTGTATTTAGTCCCCAAAGCAGTTTCAGGTAGTTCAGTGAGGCGTTGCCAGCGTCAGTATTTTAAAATGCTGGCTATGTGTGTGTTCTTAACGGTCGCAGTCCTGCAGACCCTCAAACTGGCTCAGTCAGCCTGTAGCTCCTGGAGCTGAGTGGTCCTTGCGTCCTGTCTGCGTGCGGCGCTACCCCACGCTGCCCAGGCCTCCCACCCCGTGCTCCCAGGGTGCACAGCCCTGCTCCTGGAGTGGCTTCTGAGCACTCGCTGCGAGGTGATCAGTGGGTTTGGTTGCTGCTGGCCTTGGCCTTCAGCCCTCCCTCCATGGCAGGGACTACGCTTTCAAAGTATGCATCTGCCCCTGTAACAGACCTTGTTTAAGAAACAAAACAAAACCCGGCACCCAGCCCCACTGTTTGGTTAATGCCACAGTGAGTACAGAGTTAGCACAGGACCTGATCATACCTTCTCTCCTAAGTTCTTGGTACCTCGGAAGTGAGGCACGAGGAGTAAGTCTCTTTACTTCGTGAACATGCTTATCTGAGCAGCACTGGAACAATCTTCTGAGGAACCAGAAAACAGCTTACTGTCTCATTTCTTATCAGTAAAACAGGGAGCTGAGTTCATCCCAGGACTCTCGGAGGCAAGGTCTGTGTCTCAGCTTCAGGTTCTGATTGCCATTGGGTGACTGTGGTAACCTTTGGTATGGTCGTGAAGCAGATCATAGCTGCCCTTCTTGGAAGAGGGTGTGAGTGGCTGGTGCTTCCTCGTGCATCTGTGGTGGGACTAGCGAGCCAGAATATTCTGTGTTCACAGCCAAAAGTGTCTGTACCTTTCTTGTGTGCGTGCCAGAGCCGTGTTATTGCTTTTGTCTCTTGGGCAGTACCGCCAGCAGCACTGACTCAACACTCAATTTTCTCGCTGTGACTAGTGAAAGGCAAGACCTGCAGCACCCTCAGCAAGTGGGGCTGGTCTGGCTGTGCGCTGCAGGAGCAAGTACCTCAGGAAGCAATGAAAATGGTGCAGAACCATTGGCACCGCCTGCTGTCAGCGCTGGGTTTGAAGAGAAGCGATGGTGCAGTGGTGGTGTGGGCTGAACCTTGCTGGTACCGTTTCCGTGAGGGCAGTTGCCACCCTCCTGGCACATAAACTCTTTGGTAGTCCAGCGCTAGAGCCGGTTCAGGTACAGTGGGAAAATCTGTGTTAACAGCTCTTGAAACCAGCATAGAGCTCCGCTCGCCTGATTCCCTTTAACAGCAGCAGTCTGGCTGAGCTTTAGGTGCCTGAGTTATGCCTGTAGCTGAAAAGTTGTGTTTCACCAGGAGGCTGTAGTCTCTCTTGGTATAAATCTGGTCAGATAGGGGATTTACTTTAAAGAGAAACTTGAAAAAGGTTTTGGTTATACCCTCTCCCTTTCTCCATGCTAGAAACAACCTGAGATCAGGAGGATTTAACGCCAAGGAACACCTGATGCGTCAATGGCCGTCGGATTCAGCGAGGCACTGGGTTTTACCTGGTTTGAGTCATGGCCTCTAGAAATAGCTAGCGAGCCAGGCAGAGGCTTTTTTTGGGGATAGGAGCTAGAATGTGGAGAACTCGTTGGTTTCTTAGTTCTTAGGACAAAGGTTTTCCTGCTGCTTGATCTATTGTATCCAGGAGGGAGGGGAGAGTAAGGGATTGGAGAACCCTCCTCTTGTGGCATGGTTAACTTCATTAAATCATCAGCCATCAAGCTGATCGTGCACCCGCTAAGGTCTCATTCTGCGCTGCTGTTCTGAGGCAGCAGGGCTCAGGAATGGAAACGGTTCCTGAGCGTGTCGGGGATCCTGCTCTTGTCGTGGCGGGGAGATAGCAGGGCTGTGTGAAGCAGACGGTGAAATGCCTGCGTAGCCGGGTCTACCAGCGCTGCTGCCCCGACGGTGAGGGACAGCTCTGGCTCTTGCTGATGGGGACACTGGGTGTGCGCCATACCCCAGGTTTGCGTGGGAGTGGGCAGCACTGGGCTTGGTGCATGGGCTGGGGAGTGGCATGAGCTGGGAGCCAGGTGGAGGAGACGGTCCTTGGAGCGGTATGTGTGAAGTCTGGACTTGCTGTGTCTCCTCTCTGGTTTCTGTTGGGTTGAAGTCGGCTCCCTGGTAGATCTGGCTCACTGTCAAGCTGGTGCCTGGCAGCGTGTCTGCAGGACCTTGCCCAGTGTGGTTCTGCTCCAGTGTGTTCCCTGAGCTTACCAGTTACATCTCCCATCCTTTTTGGCAGCGCGCACGGCCTTTCTGCATGGCAGCACCTTTGTTTTCACCCTTGCTCTCAAGGGGATTTCACAAGCAGCTGGGTTGCTCCATGTGTTTCTTTCTTTTACCAGTTCCCACCCTGCTCAAGTCTCCCACCACTGTTCCCGGTGAGGGGGTTCTACCTGCCCTGAAGCCATGCTGGCAGCAGGCTGATGGCCTTTAGGTGTGTGTGCTCTGCACTGTGGAGGACAGAACTGACAGCTGTCCATGGCAGTGGAGTCTCTATGGTGTGCTGGCTGCGAGGGAAAGCTTGCTCAAAAGAGGAGGAACTCCAGCGACACTCAGTCTGGGGAACACTGGAAATCATGTGAGAGCATGAGAAGCAGCGGTAGAGAGTGTCTCATGTCTGTTTTTAGGAAGTACTTAATAACATGTGGTGTGGACAACGTCCTCTTCTCAAGGTTGCACTTACCCACGTGGGAGGAATGCTTCACCACCTCATAGTCTGGGAAAACATGGTGAAGGGCAAATGCTTGACATTGTGTGTGTGCAGCCGTGGTCTGAGGCAAGCAGCTGTGTCCTTGGTGCGTACGGTCACGCATGCGGCGTGTTCACTGTCACTCCCGCGGCTGACAGCGCTGCTGTCCAGACATGCTCCTTTCCTGGTGTCTGTGAAGCGTGGCTTGTGTCCCGATAATCGGCTTTCTCCGTCACAGAGTAAATCAGAGCCAGCCTGCAAACCCAGAAGCCCTGACCTGCAACCCAAACTGCTGCAGATGCTTCTTCTGTGTCTTCTTTCTCTGCCTAAGAGTTGTCACTTCTTCCTTTTCCCTCCTCCTCATGACTAAAGCACCTCTCATACTGGTCTCTCTGTTACTACAGGTCTTCTTGAGCTGAAAGGATGAAAATTGATGACTGGAAAGTTACTGTCACTGTCCTAAGCTTTATCCCAGCTTCTGGAGAGCCAGCTGATGTCTTCGGGTGTTCGAGCCTGTGGGGTTGTCCACTGTCCCCATCCATGATTTAGACAGCGGCTTGGAGCATGCATCAATGTAACGGTTTCGTGATTTCAGCGCTGGTGGTGACACTGTCCCTTTCCCAGTGGGTGCAAAGGGGCTAATTGCATGATGGAGCTGCCTCTCTGAATCCTGATCCCCTCCCACCCCAGGGTCTCCCCCTGCTCCCTTGGCTGCGCTGGGTAGCACTCCTGGGCTCGCTCATGCCAGATGAGTCGCTGCCCTCCTCACCATCACCCGCTTGCAGTAGCCCAGCCAGCCCCTGGCTCGCCCCCACTTCTGACTCGCTCTATCCCTTTTTGCACGCTGTGATTCCAGAGCGGGATGGTCAGCCACCGAAGCTGCAATGTCGTCCCTGACGACCTCCAGTGAGGGAGAGAGCTCCACTCCCAGGTTTGTTGTTGGTTCCAGGGATGATGAGACAGACTTTCTGGGATCAAACATGAAGACAGACGAAACCTGTGATTTCTTTGAAGATGATGAGGAGGAGGAGTCGGTAAGGAGGTCCCGGTATTCTGGGTTGGAGTATCTTTGCAGAATTCCTGAGTCTCAGCCAGGGTTTGCACACTTTCTGCTGCAGCTGCGGGCAGTCGGGACGTCAGGGGACACGGCACAGCCATGGGGAACAGTGATGTCATCTCTGACAGGACGTGTCACGTTGTCACACTGCCGTTCTCACTGCCTCACGCTGCAGTAAATCATAGCCTTCTCGGTGCAGGTCTTTTTCATCTACAGTAGTGGGTTTCTTTGTCCTAGCAATTTAACCCTGACATTCCTGTAAACCTTCCTCTTTCACCAGGGTAATTTTTGAGGAGAGCTCTGGGAACTGTGGAAGGGGCAAAGGTGTGTCTGCAGATAGGAAGCACTTATTCTTTTCTGCAACGATCAGGAACAGGTTGCAAAAAGGGGAATGGTCTCCAGCTCCTGACTCCTTTTGGCCCCTATCCAGAGTGATATTAAACGTTACATTTGCTGTTCTGCACATGGGAGGAAAATCCCTTTTTTGTTCTGCATTGCTGCGTTTCTGCACTGTTAGAGTTTAAATTCAGCGAAGTCGTTGACCCTGGACTAAACTGGTCTCTGTCTTCCCTTAGCCACCTGAACGGCAGATTGTGGTTGGGATCTGTGCCATGACCAAAAAGTCCAAGTCAAAGCCCATGACACAGATTCTGGAGCGTCTGTGCAAGTTTGAGTATATCACAGTGGTGATCATGGGGGAAGATGTTATCCTGAACGAGCCGGTGGAGAACTGGCCCTCTTGTGACTGCCTAATATCGTTCCACTCCAAAGGTAAAAAGCTTGTGGCAGGCCTTGGCCTACTCGAGATCTGGGCAAGGGAGCTTCCGCTCACGCTTCCCCACCTCCCTCCCTGTATTTCAGGATTCCCTCTGGATAAAGCAGTTGCTTATGCCAAGCTGTGCAAGCCATTTCTGATTAATGACCTCGACATGCAGTATTATATCCAGGACAGGTAGGTGTCTGTCATCCACTAAAGCCCCTCCTCTCCTTTGCGGTTTGATTCCTCAGCATGCTCTGCAAACTCTCTCTTCCTGGCCACGAGCGAGTGAGATGGGGAGGAAGGGGATCTTAGCAATAGCTTTTAGGGCTTGTTTCTCCAAAACATGGAGGGGAATAGATTTGGGGGTAAAACCATTGAGACTTGACATGTTTCATTTTCTGGTGGAAATGTAAGGAATGGCCAGATGGAGTAGGAAGTGGAAGAGGTCTCACAGAATGAGTCTGCCATGACTAAGACAAAAGGACTGGTCTCTGAGTAGGAGAGCCAAGTAGTGGGATGGGGTTCTGGGGCAGAAATTGGGAGCAAGGCCAGGTCAGATTCAGAGGAGGGTATGTTGGTTAGACACTTTCAAGAGGCTTCTTGTTAGAGGCCACCAGCAGTCGTGTACTTCAGTGCATCCAGCCAGACTGCTTTGGGTGGGACTCGTACCAAATCCCAAACCTCCTGCCACGTCTTTGGGTGTGACCGGTGCTCCCGTGGGTGCTGATAGGCACCCCAAGTGTAACTCCAGGGAAAGAATTGTGGTTTCCCCACTGACACAGGGTGAAAAGAGGCTCTGCTGCATCTGCGTGGCCTGGGCATTGGGCAACATAGTGTGACAGGGCACCCTTCAAGAGGGCAAGTCTCTGGGTGGGTGGTCTGTGCTGGGTGTGTTGCTGTGGACTGGGCATGTGCTAGTAAAGGAGCATCCATGTTTAGGCCAGGTAGAAGTTTACTCCAGGACATCTCTGTCCAGAGTAGGAGTGGGGCATGCCCTATAGGCTGTAGGTTTTATCTGGAAAGCATGTGCTGAAAGTATTTGCACTCTCTCTGAGGCTTTTTTGTGCTTGTTTGACTTTGTTCTTCATTAGCGGGAGTGAAGCCTTTGCCTTGGCACGTGCTAAGGATCTTCTAGACTCTTCTGATGCTGTTTCTCTCCTCTACAGGCGTGAAGTGTATCGGATCCTTCAAGAAGAGGGAATAGACTTGCCCCGCTATGCTGTGCTCAATCGAGACCCTGATAGACCAGAAGGTCAGTGTCCAGGCTCTGCAGAATGACACTGTCACGTACAGTACTGTTTAAGGTACTCTACAGAGAACAGGTACTAATAATCCGCTCGAAGAGGCCTGATTCGTGAGCCTGTTGGGTTATTGTGGACAAAGGTCCCAACAGCAAAACTGCCCAGGACTGAAGGGCTTCAGCTCTGCACTTGGGCTGTCGCATCCTCTCCTAACACACTGCTGCTGTGCTTTGTCTTCAGAGTGCAACCTGGTGGAAGGAGAGGACCACGTGGAGGTAAATGGAGCCGTTTTCCCAAAGCCATTTGTTGAGAAGCCAGTCAGTGCTGAAGACCATAACGTGTATATTTACTACCCAACGTCAGCAGGTGGGGGCAGCCAGCGGCTCTTTCGGAAGGTGAGGAGGGGGACTCCAGTTTTGGTATTGGAGCCAGCAAATCTGTGCCTCTGAGACCCATGTGGCTTCAGGAGGGGGTGTTGGGCAGGTGAAGGGGGAAGGAAGGTTTTGTCTTGTGGAGATCTAGACCTTCTTAGAACTTTTAGGTCAACCAGGATAACAGTTTTAAACTAAGAGAGGACAAAAGGACATATTTTAGTGATGGTAGGGCTGACTTTGCCTTCCCTATCCTCTGTTTGACCTGTGTCCTGTCTAGCAGTCATGGAGACCTGTGTCCCTTATTGAATTGGATGCTGGTTTGTCCAGATCACTTCCTCGGTTGATATATCAAGGTGATTTTTTTTTTTTTCCCAACTATGTTCCTGTCCTCTAACATCACTGTTGCCCTTCTCAGCCTTAGTGTAGCTTGCAGCTGTGATAAGTGCAGTATTTATTCCTAGATTCCACAGGGAATCCACCCTTACTCACTTCCTTTGAAGTTCACTTTGCCAGCGAACAGTTAATAGCTGTGATATATTTTTTTTCCAGTCAGTTACATATCTGCCATTAATAATCTTAAAACGATTCTTTCCTTAGCTAACACACAGGCATGAGACTGTATCCAGGGCCTTACTGAGAACAAAAACAGCATCATCCTCTGTCCATGAGATCAGTCAACAGTCCTAGAAGGAAGTAAAATTGGTCAGATTGTCACCTGTCATCACTGATTCTCACTTGCTTATTAGCTCGGCCCCTTACTTTCCAGGTCTTTATCCACTGTTTTTTGTTTCATATCCTTGTAGTGACTGGAGTCACCCTAATGGTCTATAGCAACTTTTCTCCTCTTTAAAGCCTGGAAAAGGACATACCTTCTATCTGCGTTTTGGAGTCTCTTTGGTCCTTCTTAAGTGAGCTGTAGTAGGTGGGGGTTCTGAGAGGCATTCCGCTAATTCTCTACGTATGAGATGAAACCTGTGCTTTTTGTTCCCCCAGCTAAGAGCAGGAGCCCCATGCCCTTCCCTGAGGTGTTTATTCTGTACTTCCAGATCGGCAGCCGGAGTAGCGTGTATTCCCCAGAGAGCAGCGTGAGGAAGACAGGCTCATACATTTATGAGGAGTTCATGCCTACAGATGGCACTGATGTAAAGGTAAGGAGGAGCCTGGAACAGCTCCTTCCTTCTCCAGGCCTGGGACAGCTGAAGATTGGACAGTCCTACTTAGGCTTGCTTGGATTCTGGAGTGTTTGCTTATGCTACGAGGTGCTGACCGTGCAGCTTGGATCCCAGTGCAGGGATGTTCTGTAGGTCATAACAGGAGGAATGCACGAGACCATCTGACCTCTCTGTGTCTGCAGCAGAAATGCCTCCTGGAAGCTGCAGTCGGTCTAGGTGGTTGTGCCGGGTGTGACTGTTTCTCTTTCCAGGTGTACACTGTCGGGCCAGACTATGCCCATGCAGAGGCTCGCAAGTCCCCTGCTTTGGACGGGAAGGTTGAACGGGACAGTGAAGGGAAGGAAATCCGCTACCCGGTCATGCTGACTGCCATGGAGAAACTTGTTGCCCGGAAAGTCTGTGTAGCCTTTAAGGTCTGTGTTTTCTCTTTTGTGCAAGCAGGGTACTCCATGAGTGTCTGATTCTCAGTCAGTGTTAAAGCTTGAGCTCTGCTGCCCCAATGGGTCTCCGGTGCAACAGTCTCCCTCGCTAGGTGCCAGCCGCTGTCTCTGCGGCCCAGGGGCAGCTGATCCTGCTGTCCGGGGCGGTTTGCTGGTCAGAGGTGACCAGGAGAGCAGGAGGACGTGCAGAAGATGATGGCTGGTCTCTAGCACACAGCCGAGCATTTCCTATCCAATTGTGAGCATGCTGCTGTCCATCTGGCCTGCGGTTGTCCCGCCTTTACTGTTTCCTACTTGTGTTGTGTGGAAAACTTGGTCTTCTTTTCTTCTGTGTGTGCATTGGTTGGTTGGTTTGTTTTGTTCTATTTTTGATCTGGCTTTGGTGCACGTTTGTCTTCTATTTTACTGGTCGGTAGAGTGAGTGTGTGAGTCTAGGTATGGTTACATGGCATGTTCAGGGATGTCAGCAGGAGAAACACTTGGCTACTTGGTCCTCCCCCATGGCAATCTGCACCCTGTGCAGTTGTGCTGATACAGATGGGGGCTTGTTCTACCTTGCAGCCTTTTCCACATAGTGATGGATTTCTTTGCCTGCACCACTTATCGTCTGCGCTTGTCAGTCTGGTTCAAAACAGTTGGGTTTAGAGGCCAGAGCAGGAGAGCCAGAAGCTGCTGTGTCCTAAAGCCTTTAGAGCTCTGGGAGGCAGAGGGGTGGCTTAATCCAGAGGCTGGTGGGTTGGGCCTTTGATACAGCTGTGAGGGTGTGAAGGTTCCTCTGAAGGGCCTGTAACTGCTGTGGCTGCATTTTCACACCTGTCTAGGGCTCATAAGGAAGGCATAGAGTGGAGGTTGGCTGCAGCGCTAGTGGACTATGCTGGGCAGTGTGCGCTGGCTAGTTCTGTGTGTCCCAGCCTGACTGGGCAGCTGCCAACCCCTGCTGTACTCCCTCATGTGTCCTCTGCTTCCTCACGCAGCAAACAGTGTGTGGGTTCGACCTCCTGCGGGCAAATGGACACTCTTTTGTTTGCGATGTGAACGGCTTCAGTTTTGTGAAGAACTCTATGAAGTATTACGACGACTGTGCCAAAATCCTCGGGTATGTAAGATTCAGGTTTTGATAGTGGGTGAAGTAACTCATAGCAAAGTGAAAGGAAGAGGAGTCCTGATCAGTATGTCGGTGTCTGCAGGGGGGTCACATGGGGACGTTTGTTCAGCAAGTGAAAGCTTGGCTCTGGGAGGAATGGGTTAATTGTTTTTAGCCCGTGGAGCTCCTGTCTGCAATGGCATTAGCTGTCTGTGTCTACAGCTAGATGTGCCTTACAGCATGCTAAGTCCAGCTACCGTATTGGTGATGTGAGGGAAATTGTTCCTTTGGGGTGGCCTAACTAGCTCATGGTGTGGTAGATGTCTCTGTGAGGAAGGCAAGAAGTTCTGTGGCTCTATTCAAATCTTTAGCTGGACTGCTAAGGAGGAGGTGGAGAACCAAGGAAGTGGGATTTCTTATGGGTTTTGTATTCTCATTTCTTCCAGAAATATAATCATGCGGGAACTGGCTCCTCAGTTTCATATTCCCTGGTCCATCCCAACCGAGGCAGAAGACATTCCCATTGTCCCCACAACTTCAGGCACCATGTGAGTACCTGCCACCTCCTCAAAGGAATGCCAGTGGTGGCTACATGAGGGACAAAGTGCAAACCCTGTCCAAGGGACAGACATCACCCAGCAGCACAGCGTTCTCCAGCTGCTGTCGTGGAAGGGCTTAGCCATGCACACGAAATGGGCGAAAGACGGTAAGTTAGTCGTAGGTTTGTTGAATGCAGACGAGCAGTCACTGAAGGGATTACAGAAACAGCTCACACGGCCCTCAGAAGGCCCAAATTCTGGATCAGCACAGGACACAGACTAGGACGTTGCTGCAGCTGACTTACTGTTCAGTAGACTGCTTCTCAGAGACCCTGCGTGTTGAGCTGCCAGTGAAGTTGGTGGAAAACGATGAGCTGAGGCATTCATGTGCCCTTGGCAGACCCTTGTTGAAGACTGTTGGCTTTCCTAGCTTTCCACCACGTGAGGCTAAAAGGCCAAAGGCAGAGGACTCTTTGTGATCCTCAGCACACTTGTACGCTTGTATGAATTGAACAAAGCAGGTGCTACAGAAAAGGTAGATGGAGCGTGTTCATCCTTCCTTCACTGTGTGACCTGGACAAAGCTGGTGAACGCAAACACTGCACAGCTCACAGGACTGCTGGCTTCAGGGACTCCTTGTGACAACGAGAGTGGTGGAATCAATCCCCCTTTCTCTGGGATCCTATGAGAAATAGTTGGATATTGTAGTATCTGAAAAAGCAAACTCCTGTAGCCCTTCTGAAATGAGCCAGCCTAGCTACTGGTTCCTGCAGGTAGCTGGTTGCTGTGGAATCTTTCTATGTTCAGCTTGAAGACAGGGCCCCATATATGTATATAACCACTCTTGTGAACCAAGTTGTTTTTTCCCTGGGTCTTTCTAAATGGTCCTGTGAGCATTACACAAGCTGGGCGTGAAACCCAGCTTGGCACAATTCAAAATGCTGTTTCTGCAGATCCTGTAATATCCAGCCTGGTCCTTGCTGCTGCAGATGTGGTTCTGCCTGTCATATTATGGTCCTGTGGTGCTTTTCCCTGATAGGAAACCAGGTGACCTGGTAGTGTCTGCACTACTTTGGTCTTACAGCCTCGGCACTTGTGCCTGGTTTAGTCTGGGAGAAGTTCTGCCACTGATGATGAAAGCAGCTGTCAGAAGGATGAAAGAACTGGTGGCAATTCTGGAGTGTAGGGGCACATTTGTCAGGTGTAACTTGTGTTTCCCCAGGATGGAGCTTCGTTGTGTAATTGCTGTCATCCGGCACGGAGATCGCACCCCAAAGCAGAAGATGAAGATGGAAGTTAAGCATCCCCGGTAAGAGTCAAGGCAGGAGGATGCTGTGCTGCTGGGAGGTGGGGAGGGCCCGTTCCTGAGTGAAGGAGCAGAAGGGCTGAGCATGGAGGCAGTGCTCTTTCCTGGCCCCGTTCAAGCAAATGCTTTCTGCCTGGTTGAGGGAACCCACTTTCTCCATAAGGATCCTGGCACCTTCTGTGTGAATACTGAAGGAAGAGTGAAGGTCTGATAAGTGCTGCAAAGGGAAGTGCCCCATTAAGTGGGAAGCTAGTGGCTGCTTCCTTTTTGTACCTGCAGCTGAAAGGTTGTTCAGAATTTGTGAAGCACAGCAAGGAGCCAGTGGGCCTGCTGAAGAACAGAGCGTGAATACATATGTAGGATGACAGTCCCTGTAGCCCTGAAATGGCAGAAAATGCATCAGGTTCTTTGTCGTCTGTTCAGGTTCTTTGAATTGTTTGAGAAGTACGATGGCTACAAGACAGGGAAGCTGAAGCTGAAGAAACCAGAGCAGCTACAGGTGAGGGGAGTCCCCTCTGGGGTTACTGTGTGGGACATGCAGGTAACATAGATCCCAGCGTGAGGCAATTCTTTCGGAGGGTGGAAACCCTCCAAAGGGCAGCAGACTGTCGCACAGATGCTCCCTTTCTTGTTCTCCAGCCCATGCACACTCGGCTGGGTGACAGTATGAGAGCGGAATGAAAACTGTCCCTGGCTGATGTGAAGACTATAGGATGGGGATGACCTGATGCAGTTTGCCTATCTGTGGGGTTGCCTCTGGTGAAAGATGGGTCCAGGCTAGGGAGTGGGGTAGCTGGAGGCAGCTGCTTGGTTCTGAATGGGGTGGGAGCAAAGGGTGGGGGTGAAGCAAGCCGCAGTGTGAACATTCGTCTTGGCTGAGCTGTGTCTTATGGAATGACATGTCTCTGACGAGTGTCTGTGTGGACCTGATGCTGCATGAAGCCATCCGGAGGCCTTGCAGGAGTTCGGTGGTGAGTCTGAGGCAGAATCACTGGATGCTTGAGTCTCTGCTCTCCCACAGGAAGTGCTGGACATTGCAAGGCAGCTTGTGGTGGACCTGGGAACCCACAGCGACTGTGAGATTGAGGAGAGGAAATCCAAACTGGAACAGCTGAAGAGTGTCTTGGAGATGTAAGAGTTCCTATCTCGGGGCATCAAGGGTTTGTCTCAGAGCTGCAGGTCAGTGTGCAGTGTAGGAAGAAGCTGTGCTGCCCAGCTGGCTCCCCAGAGGCCAGAGCCTCCTCCATCCCCTGTTAGCAGCTGCACGTGAAAGGTGCCACGCTCTAAACGTTTTCTCCTTGGCATCAGAACCGCTGCTGATGCTTGTTCCAAGTGTGTCTGGTTTTTGGCTAAACAACTTGAGGCAAAGCCGAGCTTCCTTTGCTGCGGGAGAACTAGAGTCCTGTGGGGACCACACTGATGTGAAGCATTTCGATAAATTTGGGGCAAATCTTGTTTTAAATGAGGTTGTCCTGGTGCCAAAAGTTTAACAAAAAGGAGCTTGGAAAACATGAAAAGATGTTTGTGTCCTATCAGGGTTCGTGCAGCCAAAATAGAAGACAATATGGTGGTGTTGGCATCCTAGAGACAAGAAGGATTTCTCTCCAACTATAGCTCGCTGTGTCATACACAGGCAGTGTCTGCGTTCAGCCACGTCTGCGGAGGAGGGACTTCTGCTGCGATTCCTCCCCCTGCTCTTCCTGCTCATTAGCAATGTGGTTATCCTCAGAGCAGCTGGCAGATCCATGTTTTTCTGATCTCATTAATTCACTTGTTAAAGATGTGGGTAGAAGTTAACTAAGGCTGATTGAAGCCCCGGTGGGGTGTGAGAGCACAGAGCGCTCTCAGCTGAAGAGCAGACAAGTAGCTGGATCGTTGAATGTCATTTGGGGAGGTGTTTGGCTTCTTTTGGGGCTGTGTTCTGGGTAACAGGTAATGGAAAAAGATTCATGTTCATGGCAGTTGGTGTCGCAGCAGAAAGTCTCTTGCCTGTGCTGTGTTTCTGCTGGGTGCTGCCTGGGGACCTCTGGGCAAAGGGTGAGGAGAGTTCTTTGTTCAAATTTCCCCCCCTTTCCTTGTGACAGGTACGGACATTTTTCTGGCATTAACCGTAAGGTTCAGTTGACCTATCTGCCTCATGGACATCCAAAAGCTGCAAGTGAAGATGAAGGTAAAGAAACCTGATGTTGCTGCCATAATCCTCAAGCCTGGTGTTGGCGTGTAGCTGTCCTACCTTTATAGGGCTCTGAACATGCAGGCAAAATTAGTGCCCCATGTCTTACCTTTGCTCACGTCACCTGAAGGGCTGGAGCGACGCAGTGTAGTGTACCAGTATACCCCGGGTGGTGCCACAGGGCTTCTGCCTATGATTTCATGAATGTCAGCCTACACCTTCAGGAAGCAGTGACTCTTAATTTCGTACTTGCTGGTTTGGATCCTACAGATTTTGGGTCAGGGCTGAGTTGAGAATGCTCCGCAAGGTGCTGAGGATAACCTCTTCTTCCTCCCCTCCTCTCTCCCTGCAAGCCCAGTTTTGAGATCTCATGTAGTGAGTACCTGTTTGTCTCCTAGAAGCTCGCCGAGAGTCTTCCCCATCCCTTCTCCTGGTGCTCAAGTGGGGTGGAGAGCTAACACCAGCAGGAAGAGTCCAGGCCGAAGAGTTGGGCCGGGCCTTTCGCTGCATGTACCCCGGGGGCCAAGGTAAGCTTTGTCCATGTGTCTCTGGTCCTGTCCTGTGGCTGTTCCAGGCTGCCCTGCCCAGGTGACCCATCGCCAGCGTGAGGGATGCTCAGACGTCTGTGGGCTGTCTGCAGCCCGTGTGACTCAGGACACTGCTGGTTTTGTTCTTCTGAGGACAAATAATTCAAGTGCCCAAAGGTTCCTGGCTAGAGATGTCCGCTGCAGTGGGTAAACTGAGTATGTCTTGAAGCACAGCAGCATTCTTTCAGCCAATGTGCCAGCATTCAAAAAGAGAAGCCGTTCTAGTAAGATACATTCTGATGCAGCAAATACAATTCAGAATTTATGTGTGATTAACACATAATTCAGGTCAGATGTAGAGAACGGAGGAAATCTATCTTGGAACACAGATAATTCTGCCTCGAGACAGAAGAATGGGAAGGTGACTTCTCCGTATTTTCTCTGCTGTAATTCTGTGACTCTGAAAAGCATTTAGTGCACACACAGGCCAGCAAGAGCCCAAAGGGAAAAGGAAAAAAAGGCCAAGATTGCCTTTTTCATCCACGTAAAGAGACAGAAGTAACACACTGCTGCTGTATTGACCTGCTGAGACCAGTGTTGGTTACTGCTTATCTTTGACTTGTATGTTTAATTAATTCAATTTAATTAATTAAATTTAAAATTAATTAAGCAAATTTAAATTGAATTGGGCTAGGGAAGAGTTACCCTTGGTGGAAGAGGATTGGGTCGGGGAATGCTTAAGCAAACTGGACACACGTAAGTCCCTGGGCCCTGTGGGATGCACCCATGGGTGCTGAGGGACCTGAAAAGAGACCTGTCCACAGAGCGGCGGTGGAGTGGAGTGCAGTTACCAGCAGGCTGGGCTGAGCCCTGTGGCTGCCCTCTGACTCACAGCAGAGCCTGTACGAAGTGACTTCAGTCCTTCTGAATCATGGCTTTGGAGAATTCTGCTTCACATTCATGGAGAGATCTTCGCAGCGAGCTGCTGTGTCCTGGGTAGCAGCTGGTACGTGGCAGCTTTGTCCAGATAACCGCTGACTTCTGGCTGGTGTCTGTCCTTGTCTAGCAGGGCGTTTCTCCCACTTGTGAGCTCAGAGCTGGGAGCAGTTCTCCCATCTTCCCCTGCATGTGTCTGGGTTCTGTGCAAATCCCCATGGGATTCCAGGCAGCAGCAAATTAGTTACCACTGCCCTGTCTTTGGAGGTCAGACTTGTGAGTTGCTTCTTCCCATCACTGATCTGACTCCTGTGGTTGACCCAGCCACCATAAGTAAACTGGCACTGTGTGCCGCAGGGTCGTTGTGGCTCTGTGGGACATGCTTTGGAAGCCAGGTGCCTGCCTACCGAACAGCTCTGCTGCGGTTCTGATGGCAGCAGCGCCTGCTCTTGTGTAGAGAACAAGCTGAAGTAGGCAGTTTTTTTCTGGTGCATCTTCATTCCGCACAGAGGTTCGGGCCAGCAGAACGGTTGTGGACTGTTCAGAGAGGGCTGCTGCAGAGTTTGGGCACCATCAGACTTGACTGGTGAATGCTCACTTTTTTCCTCAAAATGAACTTTCCCAAGTTAAGCAAAGCCTGGATCAGGTTTCTAGTCACCACATATAGCTGGAACTGTCTATTTTGGAGCAGGCTAAATGCTGGCTATGGAAGCAATTAATTCTCTGCCTAACTGTTACTACGGTAAAGTTTGTGGTCTGAAGCAGTACATTCAGCTGATAGTTTTGCAGATGTCAGAATATTGATTTTCAGTTTGTTCTCTGTTGCAGGTGATTACGCTGGCTTCCCTGGATGTGGCTTGCTTAGGCTGCACAGCACCTACCGTCATGATCTCAAGATCTATGCCTCAGATGAGGGACGCGTTCAGATGACAGCAGCAGCTTTTGCAAAGGTCCGTACTCTTTTTTTGAGCATCTGTTGGTTCTGCTACATTGGTCTTAGAATGTGCCAGTTTTAAAGGAAAGCCTCTGGTGATGAGGAAGGAGCTGTCCTAGGCAGCGTACTGTCTCTACTGGGAGGACGGTGGTTGACTATGCTCACCGCAGTGTGTGGGGCAGTGCTGGAAACCCCATGTAGCTGCACGTGTGTGTTAACTTTAGTGTCCTGTCCAGGACTCTGACTGGAGAAGGAGTTATTTATGGGATATTGTTGGTGTTTGATATTAGAGGACATGAGTCCTGTTGGCTGACTTTTAGTTGCCCACAAAATGAGTGTTGGATGACTGCCCAGCCAGAGGGGTTGTTCCCTGACTGCTGGATTTAAAAGGGGAATGAAATGTCTGTGGTGCAGTGTGGAGGTGGGGTTGAGGAGAAGACAGATTCATCTGCAATTGAGCCAAGGGGAAGCCTGTGGTGGCCTTAGCTGTTCTTCAGAGCCTCTGCTGTATCAGCATTTTCCAGAAAACTGCTCAGCCCTTGTCTAGACAAACCTGGGGCTGTTGCAGGCGGAGGTGGCCTTCTGCCTCCACTCTAGATGTGCTGCAGAGGTGAGCGGAGGTGCCGTTGCTGTAAAAATGCTCTTTGGGGCAGTTGAGATGGCACTGGGGCTGACTGAAGGCTGGCCGTGAAACTACCAGAAGTGTTTGTCACTTGTGTTGCACATAGCTGAAATCTTGTGCTGTGTGGCTTTAGGGTCTGCTGGCCCTGGAGGGAGAGCTGACCCCCATCCTGGTGCAAATGGTGAAAAGTGCCAATATGAACGGTCTCTTGGACAGTGACAGCGATTCCCTCAGCAGCTGTCAGCACAGAGTGAAGGCACGACTGCATGAGATCATGCAGAAGGATGCTGAGTTCTGCGAAGAGGATTATGAAAAGGTAAAGCACTTGTGTGGCTTTATTGCTTCCTGTATCTGGAAGGAGGATAGCATTGCTCCAGTGGTTTGCATGAAGCCTGCTGGTGTGTGAACAGTAGTTTGGTCAGTCTGAGATCAGCACTGGTCAAAATTACAGGATATAAACAGAGCTTAGGAAGGGACAGCGTTGCTCCACTGTCCCCATCAAGAATCATCATGGTACCTTCCTCTACCTTTAGAAGTCCCAGTGCATTCTAATGGGTGCGCTAAAAGAAGAGTCCTCGTGGCTCACTGCATGCTGCCCAGAGCAATCCCAGTCACTGTGGCCAGGGAGTATGCCCTGCCAGGTTCTAGATCTGTGCTCTGTGTGTGTGTGAACAGATCTGGATACAAATCCTTCTGTGGTGCTAGCAGTGTCTGATAGCTGCAGAGTGGAGAGTGGGGCCACACCCAGCACAGCAACCAATAAAAGCACTATAGCTGCTTCTCCAGCAAGCCCCAAAACACTATTTTTCCTGGACTCTGACCTGATTACCAAACTGAAATCCATCACTGTTAAGGAACACATTTATCACCTCACAGAACTACTTGAAACTTCTGTGAAGCCTTTCTGCTCAAGCACAGAAGCAAAGTGAGACAGGAGTGGATATCGTAGGTGAAGGGAGGTCTGACCTGACAGGAGCAGTTGTTTGCTCCCTCTGAGCTTGGTCCTGAGGAAGTTTTTAGGTCCCCTAGGAAAGGGCCAGCTTACTGTGCTCGGTTGGGAGCACAACCTCTGTACCTAGTCAGAAAGCCGTACAGCTGCAAAGGGCAGACATCTCGTGTTCCCAGTTTGTAGAGACACTAACTAACCTCTACTAGTGTCTTCTCTCAGCTAGCACCTACAGGCAGCACGTCTCTGCTCAACTCCATGATGTTTATCCAGAACCCAGTAGAGGTCTGTAACCAAGTGTTCACCCTGATCGAGAATCTCACCTCTCAGATACAGAAACGGCTGGAAGACCCAAAATCTGCAGGTGAGCATCAGAACTGGAAAGGGTCCAGAGCAGGTTAATTTATTTTTACATCTTCAGAGCGCCTGAACACCACCGTGGTTTATGTTTGTAGCAAAGAAATTCTAAAGTGAAATTCTGTGTGAGCTATTGAAGTTTCAATTGCTGTTAAAGAGAGCTGTGGTGTAAAGGAAATTAGATGTGCCTCTTGGGTTTAAAGGGAACGTAAACAGCAGCCTGGAGAGGTGTGCCTGACTTCTTCCAGCATTTCCTGGAGGGGAGCCCAAGACTATAAACAGCAAATTTTTCAGTCATGATTCGCTCATCTGTAAGAACTCTCCTAATAACAGTGTAGAGGCTTTGAAAAGGCATCTGTGGGACATTTAACCTGATTTATGGCAGATGTAAGCCAAAAAGCAATCTGTTTCACTTTTCTCAAGTACTCCGGACATAGCTTATGGCTGCAGGTTAAAACTCCGTGCCACAGGTCCAGTGGCTTTTTCAGTCTGAGATTCCTGTGGGTGACATAATAATCAGATCCCTTCTGTGCTGGGACTCGTGGCTGTCACTTGGAATCTACGTAGAAGTAGCCAGGATGTGAACGTGGTTTGATGTTCTCTGCTGTTCAGACCTGCAGCTGTACCACAGCGAGACTTTAGAACTGATGCTCCAACGCTGGAGTAAGCTAGAGAGAGATTTCCGCATGAAGAATGGGCGTTACGACATCAGCAAGATCCCTGACATCTACGACTGCATCAAGTATGATGTACAGCACAACTGTGCGCTGAAACTGGAAGGCACAGCTGAACTCTTCAAACTCTCCAAAGCCCTGGCAGATGTCATCATACCCCAGGTATAGCCTGTCCTGCCTGTGTGACCGTGTCTGTGGTGTCAGTTTCTGACCCCTTCCCTCTCTGTTTTCTCTTGATTCTCTTGCGCTAATATTTACTCTCAAGGCAACCTATCACAGGTGTATCTCAGATGTATCTCCTAGTGTTTGTGTAAGGCTAGAGCCATTTATGACTTAAGATGAGTCAGGGCTGGCCTCCTGGATGACGATTCTGACAGCACTGGAGTAACCAACAGCTTCGGCGCAACTCTTCCTGTTCATCGTAGTCGTTACAGCACACCTTCGAGCCAAGCGTGTTCCTGTCACCACATCCCGTTCCCACGTCCAAGACTGCATGGCGGGGAGAGGGTTTTCCGTGTTAAAGTGAAGTTTGTCATTCCTGTTTGCAAAGTTGGCTCACTTCTCACAGAGTTTATGTGCATGAATGTGGGAGAGGATAGGAGGACCACCTGCAGTGGGACCCTATTCACCATTGTTCTGTCCCACTTCCAGCAGAAATGCTTCGGGATGAGCTTCTGCCAGCAAGGACCAATTGCACTTGTGCCCATGTGGAGCAGAATTGATCTTCTAAGCTTTTTCACAGTGCTCTTGATGAGATGAGTTTGGCTATTTCCAGCATAGCACTGCAAGTTTTATCTTTGGAAATAGCAGTTGTTGCATTAATGCTCATGCCAAGTCAGGGTATCAGTGTGTGTCCTGAGAGAAGGTTCTCTGATGGTACTTATGCCTCTCAGCTGTTGGAAGAATGCTGACAGCCACGTCTAGACAGATTGGGATTCTTGGAGAAGTCTCTGTCCTCTCTTACCCTCTGCAGTAAGTGAGGAAAAAAAACAGAGAAAGGTGCTGAGTGACATTTCCCTTTCTGTGACATTTCCCTTTGCTCAACTGTAGGGCTGCTTGTGGACAGG
This sequence comes from Bucorvus abyssinicus, assembly GCA_009769605.1. Classification (NCBI taxonomy): domain Eukaryota; kingdom Metazoa; phylum Chordata; class Aves; order Bucerotiformes; family Bucorvidae; genus Bucorvus; species Bucorvus abyssinicus. The sequence goes on from CM020038.1 coordinate 22,320,781, forward strand.
ACTGCTGAAGTCCAGCCTCCTTCCATGTGAGGATGTAGCAAAGAGCCAGGGCTCATGCATATCTGTTGTTTTGTTCCTGCAGGAATATGGGATTAATAAGGAGGAGAAACTGGAGATTGCTGTTGGCTTTTGTCTTCCTCTCATTAAAAAGATCCAGTTGGACCTACAGAGGACCCATGAAGATGAGTCTGTCAACAAACTACACCCCTTGTAAGGAATGTGATGCATGCTGCTGCTGCTGATGGGGACGGCAGCTTTGGGGCAATGTGTGGGGACCACACCAGAAGAGTGTACTGGTGTGGGCGGAGTCACTGAGCATAGACTGAAGGACACACCAAGAGGGAGGCATGTTGGTGCCCCTAGAACTGGAAGGGAAATGGAAAGGCACACTGAGACTGCTGAGCAGGAGCATGGTGCCACAGAAGCTTAAGCCCATTGTTGTAGGATGGTGGTGCCTTGATCCCTTCTCTGCAAGGGGCAAGTGCTCATATGGTGAGGCCACCTCTGCCCCACCATGTGTCTCCCATAGGATACCATGAAACTTGCTGCTTCACTGCCCAGTGCTCTCCCTGTTTGTTCTGTTCCTGCTGCTCTTTGACAGCGCCAAGTGTGGGGATATCTTACTGCATTAGTCATGCAGAAGCGCTGCTGTGTGTAGAGGACATTCATCAGTGGGCTGTGAGTAACACCAGGCTGATTTTGGTTTAGGTACTCAAGAGGAGTTCTGTCGCCAGGGCGCCATGTTCGGACACGGCTCTACTTCACCAGTGAGAGCCACGTGCACTCTCTGCTCAGTATCTTCCGCTATGGGGGGCTCCTGGATGTAAGTGTCCCAGCAGTGCTCACAGAGTAAGCCTCCCTGCTTTTTTCAGTGGCCCTTTCCAAGATGGACAGCGTGTGTTTGTAGGTTGCCCCTCTAGCCAGCTCCCCTGGTAACGATGGGCTCGGTGGCCTCTGGCTAGCTCCATCTCTGCTGTGTTTGCATGCTGCAACTTCCTGCCTTTCAGGCACACAGGAAGATTGTTCTTCCTCTGTCCTGACACTGCCTACCTTGCTTGACCAGAGGTGTGTTTTCTCTGAGAGCTGTCCCGCTGATTTCAGATAAGCTGCTTTCAGACCACCCGCCTGAGTAGGAGAGTATCAGTATCAGGCAAGGGGAAAGAGGTATTTTCTCTCTTCCTGCTTCCTTCAACCCTTTACTTCAAAAGCTTGGCCCTGTGATTTAGTGACTTTCTGTCAATTCTAAGTCAAGAAAATCAGTTTGCTTACAGAGCAAGTGACTTGACCCACGTAGCGGGTGCTCTCTACTGGAAGGACAGATGACACCTGTTTAGGGGACTGGCTCACCCAGTCCAACCTTTGCTGCTCTCATAACCTGCTTCCTGAATGAACTGGCATGCAGCCCTGAGAAAGCTCTGCTTTAGACTCTTTGAGAGGCTCTCTGATTTGTCTTCCTATTTTTGAGCATGGTGTTCTGAATGCCTTGAGAGCCTGGGCGTGCTTGGCAGACACGATTTCTGGTGTCTGTGGAAGCACAGTGTATCTGTAGCAGCGATCACACAGGTACCTCTGAATTACTCACTGAATAAGGTGCTACTTTATTCCTCGACTGGAGTGTCAGAGGATGCTGTGTTCTAACACAGGGGTATTTGGGTTCATTTGTAACTGGTGGGGTTCATTCCATGTTCATCAAGGCGGGTGAGATGGCCCACAGCAGCATGAGTACCCTAGCAGTTCCATGGCAGTATTGGGAAGCACTTGAGGGGTGGGCTGCCCTGCCTTTGGAGCCCAGGGGTCCCTGTGGCTCTGTGGGCTTTCATTCAGCATTGTGCAAAAGCAGCCTCACTTGGTCCCTTATCTAGCACAGGTTCATCCCTTGTGCTTTTTTAAAGATTTCTCTAAAATGCTCCGTTCTGTAGGACACTATTTGAGAATGACTCTGTCTTGGAACCTGCTGTGGCTTCTGCTTTTCTTCAGTCAGCATGGCACAGTGCTCACCCTGTACGTGGGCTGTGTGGGTAGCTGTAGTGTCCCTCTGTGCAGTTGCTCCTCACTTCACCCTCACTGCAAGGTCACCTCTCTTCACGCAAGCTAAGCAAGATGCTTTTCGTCCCAACAATGTTGGTACCTTGTGAGAGACAAGCTCTCAGCCCCGTGTCCCTGGGTGCCGCAAGGTGTCTGCTGTTGCTGATTCCGTGCGACTGTTTGTGTGTCTGTATCAGGAGAACAAAGACCAGCAGTGGAAGAGAGCCATGGACTATCTGAGTGCTATCTCAGAGCTGAACTACATGACCCAGATTGTTATCATGCTCTACGAGGACAACAACAAGGTGAGGGATGTAGCTGTAGGATAAAATCCTTCCTGCCGTGATGTGAGGCACGGTCCCCAGAGGTGAGCTCAGCTGGGAAGTCTGTGACCCGAGCACTCTCCGCTTGTGAATCCAGACAGACGGATCATTGACGCACCTGCTAGTTCTTATTTCCAGGTGGGAGGCAGTGACCCGGTTAATGCTTATTCCATGTCAGCGGAATGCCACCCTGAGCAGCCATTCCGAACAGAAGTAATCAATACTATCAATTGTAAAGCGTTTCCTAGCACAAAATTATTTGCTGTTTCTTAATATTAATTACAAATGCACAGTAGGAAAAAATAAATAAAACCAAATTATATTTGGCAGATTTCCCCAAATATTTCTAGAAAATATCCAGAAATTCCACATTCGTAAACTTTTTTAATTTACAAAATATGTAGTTAGGGAAGTGTATAATGGTATCTTCAGGAAGTAAAGAGACTCATTTAAAAGACAGCCAGAAAGTGGAAGCTGTGGTGGTGACCAGAAGGAGGTTTGTCACCGAGCTGACCCTGAACCCGGGTCCTGTGGCTCAAGTCCTGTGCTGGAGGAGGCCGGGGTGGGTGAGGGGAGCAGTCCCTTTCCACCACACACTGGAGTTAGAATCTTGTGTTCACAGAGCTGATGTGGGGTGGTAATGGTGGAAGTGAAATATTTCCTAGTGCTGTTTGTCAAAAAAAGTCTGACTAGAGCTTCTGGGAGTGGTATAAATCTGTAGTAAGCAGAGATGGTGAAACTTTTGGTTTACATCATAAGTGTCGGATACTGTAAAGGCTCTGGCTTCCTTTTTAAAAAAAAAAAAAGATACTAGAGACAGTTACTTAAATGTTGGAACAACCTGGCTAAAGGTCCGGAGGGAACCAACCTCTCCTTGCCCCGGTGTGTGCTGGTTTTGCAGCAGGGGAGGATCAGAAGGGGCTGGGTTTTGTCTGTGTTTATATCTATATATCTGTATCTATACACACACAAATAGCCCGATTCTGCGTTGGTCTCCTGGGGGCTGTTGTCACAAAATACAACAGCTGAACACCTCAGCTTTGTGCTATTGAGAGCCGTCCTTTTGGACGAGGTAAACCTAGAGCCACTGCGTTCGTGGTTTCTCGTTGCTTCCGCTTCCCTGCCAAAAGGACGTGCTTGGGATGCCTGCTGCGCCGGCATAGCAGGGCAGCCCAGGTCCAGACCACAGCTGTGCTGACAGTGGGACTGATTTCTAGGGATTTATTTGGTCCCTGTGCCTCATGTTCACAGGACCCATCTTCTGAAGAGCGTTTCCATGTGGAGCTGCATTTCAGCCCCGGCGTGAAAGGCTGTGAGGAGGACAGGAATGTGCCCACGGGGTTTGGCTTTCGTCCTGCCTCCGCAGAGGTGAGCACGCTGCCCGGACACAGGCTGTCCTGCCTGCTGGGGATGTGGCCAGTGCCGGCCCCTCAGGCACCTCGCTGCTCTGCCAGGCTCTACGCCACCCGGTCTCCAGCAGCATGTGTTCCTCTGGCCTTTCTCTCATGCTGGTGGGCTGTACAAGTTGTGTTCCCTACCTAACTCCCAGTGTTTGTTGGGCGGTCTCTGAGGGTGCTGGTGTCCTCCTGGGCTCAGCAGGGCTGGGAGATCCCGGGCTGGAGTCAGCGCCTGGGCAATGTTCGCAGAGACCACGTGCCTGTAGGTGTCAATGTTTCCTCACGGCAGAATGGGGACAAGAAAGCAGACCAAGGCAGCCTGGAGGACCTTTCCAAAGAGAAGGGCATGGACGAGCCAGACCGTGCACAGCAAAGATCTCCACAGCCTTCTGAGCCAGTCAGCATCCAGCGAAGGTCACCACTCATCAGGAACAGGAAGACGGGGTCCATGGAGGTAACAATGCAGTGGGCACCATTGGTTGTTCTCAGGAAGGTCTTGTGCTTGGGTTTGGTTCCTGGCATTCCTTTTAACATGCCAGAGTTTGACCCGATTCTGGGAAAAGATCTACAGAAGTTAAAGAGGGATTTTTTGGAAGGCAGACCTCCCACACTCTTCCTCCTCACTGAGGAAGGACAGGAGGAACATAGGTCAGAGGAATCAATGAGGAAGAGCACGTAAGGAAGTGCTTGAGAAACACGAGGATTATTTGGATTACATGCTCTGTAGAGGCACCAGCGTCACCAGCTACAACATGGCAGCAACCTCTTCATCTAGATGTGATGACATCTTTGTCTTCCTTTAGACTCCAGCCTTTGCCGCCCACAGTTCAGCTCCACATTTCTGGTTCTCCTATCTAAGATCTCAGACAAATTGTAGGTCCCTGCTAACCAGTGGCTTTATTAACCACCAGAGTGTTTAAACTGTCAGGGTTTAGAACTGTCCCATTCACTGATCTGCTAAAGTAACAAAGATTTTACTGGTCTTCTCTCCTTATGTGTCATAAGGCAGCAGGTAGCCGGCACCCCCAGAGTGCTCCAGAGTTGCCTCTCCTTTTGAGGGGTTTCACAGGCATTTTTCTATGTCTTCTCTGAACCAGTGAGAGCAGAGAGTTAGGGCTGGAGGTATTTGCCAGCTGGCTTCCATCTCTGCCAGTCTTGATGTACTCTGCGTGCAGCCCTCGGGGGCTCTGCAGAACAGGCACATGCTAAGTTAAAGGGGAAACACTTTCCTGCTGCTGAAGAAGGAAGTCTGTGTCCCAGTGATCTCAGAAAGAGTCTTGGGGGACAAGGAGGTCAGTGCACAAGTCCCTTCATACATTTGGAATCTCTGCTGTTCCACAACCCCACACTAACTTCAAATTAAAATTGAGTGTGCTCTCTCACAGTCTTAGCACATGAGTACTGTTCAGCTTGAAAATCCTGATTTTAAGGGAGAGATGTACTTTTCTTTACCTTCAATCGTATAACAGCTTTTGAGACCGGTGGGTAACCGGGAGCATACACTGATTGTACTGTCTGTCTTTGCAGGTGCTATCTGAATCTTCCAAATCAGGAGGTTATCGCCTCTTCAGCACTTACTCCAGGCAGTCTTCCGAGATGAAGCAAAGTGGCCTAGGTACTGTACTTGACCTGTAACCAGCCTGCTCGCCTCTGCCGCTGCCTTTCTGTGGGCATCTGTCTGTCTCTCCACATATACATCTGGCTCAAGCTCCTTGTATGTCTCTCTGTGTGTATTATGTCTTCTAGTGTTACTGTTTAGACCACTGTAGAGACTCTCTTACTGCGTTTCCTTTTGTGTATGATCTTCTTCAGCTTCTCGCAACAGAAGATGCACTTCTCATCCTTTATAGTATGGGAGCAACAGAGCAAGCTGCATACGTGCAGGGTGGCTGCCTGGTTCCACCACTTGTTGTTACCATTTGTTATACTGCTGCTGAACTTAGTAGGAAGAGGTGATTTTACGTGGGAGCTAGTGTGCTTTCTGTTCTGCAGGACAGTAGTTTACATGCAGAGCTGCTCTTCTTGCAATGCCTTATACACCTACCTTTGCTTCATAAAGATCTCTTGTATGGAACAGCCTTGTCATCTGCAGCAGTGTTTGACAGCTCTCTAACTGAGCTGGAATCCATGGTTAGTCATTCTTTCATTGGTAACCAGTGGGAGAGAATATTTTGGGGCACTTGGTGTCCTCTGCCTGTCCTTGAGAGTACCATTCCATCATCCTAACCAAAGCTATGTCTCAATAGTGGAAATTCTTCCTGAAATATTTGTACTAAAGCAAGATCTGTTTGGAAGCTGAAAAGCTGTCTTTGCTGTCATGAGGTTCAAAGATAGCTGTGAAGCCCAGATCTGGCAGATGACTAATAAGCACCAGGAGATGGAAATGCCCAAGTTATGCCCACTTTCTTTTTTTGCATTATAGCATGGCCGTAGAGTTGCAGCTGACTCATTGATTCTTTACTCTGTTATGTGGACCTCCTGCAGCCAAGAGATTTCTGAAAGGCCTGGTTGTTTCTTTGCTGCTGTTGAACGAGCTGCTTCTTTGGAAGCTGATTTTTACCAAGTAAAGGGGATTTTCTTCAGCATGGTTAGGAGGTATCCCTGAAGCCTGCCAGCTGTGCTCCCAGCCAGCTGAAAAATCTTAAGAAGGAATGGCTGATGCATGTGACTGTCATAAAAGCACCACGGCCTCGGCCATAGTGCTTTTTGAATGTGCCATTTCACGTGGTGCGTCTGTGCCTGTCACAGACTAGCTGCAGGATTAAGTAAACTGTAACAGATTGCCTTGCTTAGGCTGGAAGAGACCTGTGGTTGTGCTGTGAATCTGTGCGAATCGGTGTGAGGATTTCTGGGATGGCACACGTCAAGGACGTGCATCTGCTTAGAGAATTACTGAGCACATCAAATGCTACATGCAAACTCTCTCTGCTGTTTGGATGTCCAAGTACCAGAAGGCATGTGCTCTGGAAAGCAGAAATTGTGGCCTGTGTACCGCAGCCAGGTTTTCCAGGTTTCTGGGGAATGTCTCTTCTGGCAATAGAGAAGGCTACTGCCCTGCTGGACCCTTGGACAGTGCGACTCTTCCTTGACAGCAAAATTTGAAATGTGATCCCAGCAGGTTTAATTTCAGGTTCTTGCCTGACTGGCCTTGCTGGGAAGCCTGCGCTGGTCACTCTCCCAATCGTGAAGCTCTGCAGAGACAAATCTTTGGGCAGCAGTTGCTGGAGCTGATCTGTGACTCCAGGCCTCTAGCTGGATGCTCAGTCCAGCCATCACTCTTCCCTATAGAGCCTTGCAGCTGCAGGCACTGGAGGGTTGAGCAGGAGAGACCTGTGGTGCAACACCAGCTTGCACAGTCCCTGGAGATTAGCATGGCTGTGTGTCTGAAGTTCTCTTAACCTGGGAACCCGTGAGAAGAATGATGCCTCTTGACCTGTAGAAGTCAAGCTTTTCAAGGAATCTTCCAGATTTCTTTCCTACTTGCTTTGCAGAAATGTAGTTTCTTACCCCTTTAGGATCTGAAATGTGCTCTTTCTGTGAGAGGACTCACAGGAGCCTGAGCTTTGGCTTTAGCACTTGTCTCAGCAGCTGTCCTGTGAGGAGGTTCGTTCAGACACCTCCTGCTGTTTTGGAGCTTTCCTGATGCCGAGCCTGTCTCCTGTTGCCTGACCTTGTCAGGGGCTGGCTGTCGTTATCTCTGGGGGAACGGATTCTCTGGGAGAGTGTCTGTCCAGGTGTAACCTCCTGTGTCTGGCCTGCAGGAACGGGGAGCAGGACAGAGCTCCTCTAATGACCCTGCTTACATTCCTGCCAGAATTGTGGCTTTACTGTAATTTAAAAAATGCTGAGAGCTGTCTGCTTGAAAAGGGGTGGGCTGCAGCTTGCTTTGTCTCTGCAGAGTGGTGCTGTGCGGTTTGACATGTTTTTGTGGGCAGGAGCAAGTGCATTACTGTGGATTGTCTGCAATAGTGTGTGTGCTTCTAGCCTGAGAGCCTGGGGAGGTGTGAGCGCCTTTCTCTGCTTGCGAGAACGCTTCCGAAAGGGCGGAAGTTGCTCCTCGTGTTTTAGCAGTAGAGGAGGTGTATTGAAGCGTTGTGCCAGACTCCCGTAGGGAAATAAGGGATGTCCATTTTTTAAACATCTGAAACGTTGAATGTACATGCGATGAAATACACAAGAAAGATCCAGCACATACAGCAATTTCTAGCAGATGTAGCTACATCTTAAATCCAAATGGCTGTTAGACCATTATGTGTGTGTGTTCACTGCAGACAGTTGCTGTCACCATGGAGTCATCTCTGTAAATTCTTTTCTGGCTTAAGGGTGCTAACAAAATGCCTCTGTCTGCTGTGGGGCAGCAGAAACACTGAGGTATCCTTATCTCAGTGATTAGTTGCTGGAGATAGAAAGTCATAAAAATCTTCTTTTATATTTTTATCTGCCAGCAAATGAGTCTGTTGGGGTTCTTTTTTGTCTGTTTGTTTGTTTGTTTTTAAGCCCTGGAAGGATGATTAGGAGCATCATCTGGCTGCTGCCTGACAAGATTCTGTTTGCATTCTGACAGATTCTGGTTTGTGCTGAGTCAGCACTGAGCTTCAGTTAAAGGCTTTAGGAAGAAACTTTATAGGACTTGTATGTCAGCCACCCTGCAGGCAAGCGTTCTCTGTCTGTTTGTCTAAGGACACGTGTGTGCTCCTCTGTCCTGTAGAAAGCCACCAGCAGTGTCACAGTGGTGGAACAGCTGAAGTTGGGTGCGTATGAGAACCCTTTTGGTCATTCCGCCCTGTTCCCAGGAGGAGGTGTCGTCGGCTTAGACTGAGCTTACAGGTGAATAGCTTAAAACTCAGGATCTGAGTGTTTTCTCCAGAGAAGCTCTGGCTACAAAGGAGCTTTGCAGAGGAAGAGCTGGCGTCCTGAAGAGCAGTGAGTGGACATGAGGCAGCAGTGTGTCCTCACACCAAAGACTTTGCTGGATTAGCAGGAGGACAGCATCAGGCCGAGGGATTTGGTTCTTCCCCTCTAGTCACCTCTTGGACCTGTCCTGGCTTCCCACTATGAGGAGGGTGTGGGGGCAGCAAGTATGAGCCCAGTGAGCGGCTGTGGAGGTGGTTGGGGGCTGGAGCACACGGCCTTGTAGGAGAAGCTTAGAGAGTGGGACTTGTTCAGGTGAGAGCAGAGACCTTAATGCTGTTCAACCACCTAAATGGGAGGTTGCAGGGAAGACGGAGTCAGACTGTTCTCCGAGGTGCGTGGTGATAGGATGAGAACCAACAGACACAAGCTGCAGCAGGGGAAATTCTCCTTAGGTAGGAGGAACAATTTTTTCACCATGAAAGTGCCAGATATTGGAATAGGGGCCTAGAGAGGTTGTGAAATCTCCTTTCTTGGGGGTATTCAAAACTTGACTGGACAAACCCCAGTGAGCTGAGCCAGGCTGGCCCTGCTCGGGCGTTGGGAAAGAAGCCTCCAGAGGTTCCTTCTAAGCTAGATCACGCCATGATGCTGTACTTTAGAATCAAGAGCTGCTTGCAGCATAGGCAGGATCTTTTCAGCAGTAGTAGCAGTTGCTACTAGTTGTTCCAGTCAATACTAACAGGCAGTACGTCGGGTTTTTTGCCTTGGCAGACAAGGTGGAACAAGATCAACCTGCTTGTTTCTGGAAGTCATTCGTATGTGGGAGTAATGCTGCCTTTAGCAGCTGGTATTCTCGATACAGAATGCAGCACCAAGAGGGTTTAGCAGAGAATTTATAGCCAATTGGTGGCTTTGTCTGGCCTATAATGAGGTTTTGTCTCACTCACAATTGCTTTCCTCAGTCAAAAGAATCCAGTGTCAAATGCCTGCTGTTCCCTGAATATCACATAAAGTTAAAGCCACTCTCCAGAACCCTGTGTCTTGGAGAAGCAAACACCAGCAGCTGCGACAGGTTGCCCTCCCATGCGTGAGACCTGTGTGTGCCGGATTCCTCGCCACAGGGCCAGCAGAGTTCCATGCTGGGTGCACAGCTGGTGCTTTGCAAAGGGGCTTCATGGGTCAATTGGACCTGCTCTGGAGGAGCAAGACGTGACCAAGTGGACATGAAATATCACTTGGGTGGCAGCTTGTGGAAGAAAGGTCTCTGGTCTTGTTGCTTTCCTCGCTGCTTGACAGAGCGATTAATTCACATAGGCTGATCAACAGATCAGTCAGACCTTTCTTCTTCTCGGTGTCCTACAGAAGGGGGCTTTCCAAAGAGAAAAGGCAGAAAAGCAGAGGAATGAAGCCCTGTGACATGAACATCAGTGATTTGGCGCCTGGGTTTTCTGACATGAGTATGTAGATTTGCTGACTGGATTCTGTCAAGGAGTTTCTCCTAGGACAGGGCAAGAAAGTAAAATGGAAATAAACCCCTGGATGGAGTTAGGAGCTTTCCTGGTGCAGAGATTGGGGCTACCAGTTGTGTATTGGGCACTCCTGAATTCTGAATGGGGAATTACTGCCTCCCTGTGCTCCCTGGCATCATTTTTTTCCCCTGAGATTGCCTGCGAAGTGGCCAGCTCATTCCTCATTCCTTAACTAACCCTGCTTTTCTGTAGCTGCATGCAGTGGAGATGTGATACTAACACCTTCCATGCCTTTCCAGGGTCACAATGCACCGGCCTGTTTAGCACCACTGTGCTGGGAGGCTCCTCCAGTGCCCCCAACCTCCAGGACTACGCGCGCAGCCATGGCAAAAAGTTTGCCAGCAGCCTGACATACAAAGACGGTATGTGTGTTCCCTGGGCCACAGGTGGTTAATTTGTGGACTTTGGTGTCTCAGGGTGCTCCTGAGGCAGAGACAGAGTCTGCTGGGAAGGGTGACAGTGAGCTCCGATGGTAATGCATTTTATCATATCCTGAGAAATTGTGGTCCCTGCTAGGGCAAGGCAGGAGCTGACATCGTGCAAAGAGTTTCATGCTGATGTCTGGAGTTGCTGAGGTCTGATTTTGGTCTGACATTTTCCTACTACTTGCTGTTGTGGAGGAGGATTTATTGGTCTAGATATGAAATAGGTTTGCCCTGGTACGGAAGTCCAGCACATCACATCATCTTGCTCACCTTGGTGGTCTCACTGGTGTTAAAGAAAGGTTTTGTGGAGACGGTTATCTTCACCCTGCAGAAGATGGAGCCATCCCAAGGGCAGAATGATGTGCTTGGGGGTGGATAAGATAGGTAAGGCAAGGCACGTGTAAGAGTCCAAGATAGCTGTCAGAGAGCAAGCGTAGTACGGTAAAATACTTGAGGTAAGTGGGATGCTCAGATGAAATACTGGGAAAGGACCAGAAAGTCTGTTTACTGTGCAGCGCTGCTGAAACTGCCTTAAAATTCAGCGAGATGGTCTGGTGATATGCCCTTGGATCATTAGTGTAAGCATTGCCCAATGCACATGGGTGAGGGGGTGTTGCCAGCTGCAGTGAGCGCTAGTGCGTTGTGCATCGAGAAGCAGAGGGTGTGTTGGTGCTTCCAGGAGAACTGGAGCTGGAGAAAGACTGTGGCACCCTGGAGTTGCTGGAGGGGGATAACGTACACCCCGATCCCAGTGGAGGGCACTAGGACTCTGTGAGTGCTGGGTAACAGACTGTTTCTGGGAAGGCTGCGCTGAGCCGTGCTGAGCAAGCCACCCCATGGGCAGGATCTGCAGTGCCCTGCTTGGAAACCCACCTAATGATGCACGGCTCAGGCTTCCCAGCGTTGAATGCATGTAGGGTAACCTCCCCTCTTCTGTCTTGTGTTAGTTCTGACAAACGGTATTTTAAACGGTGCTTCACAGAGCCTGAGGGGATGACAAGGTGGGGAGATGTGTTAAGACAGTGATCTGGGGCCTTTGGAAAACAGGAGGTTGGTTCATGTGGATTTTTGTCCAGGTTTGAGGCAAGGAAGATGGCCTGGCGAACAAATCAGGGTGGAGAGATGCTCTCCAGTGCTCAGCCCTTTGGAACCTCATGAATGCCGTTGCACCAAGACCATTCTGTATTCTGGCTTTCTGTGCTGCTTCTTGGAGACTATGTTGCTTGTCACCTCCGCAGGGAGCTCCCTACACACCACAGGCTGTGAGCGACAGAGGCAGGGAGGGTGAGCTGGAGGATTTTAATCCCTGCTGAGCCAGTCAGAGCTGCTCAAGGCAGCAAGTGATGGCTGCTCAGGGGTTCCCAGAACAAGCTCATGGTGTTTGGCACAAGACCTGAGTGTGAATACCAGGAGGGCTGCTGAAAAGGCCAGCAAGGGCTCTGGCTGCTTTTCTTCCATAATTCTGCAAGCAGCGTGAATCCCAGGCAGCACTAATGCTCAGGGAAAAGTATCAAAGGCTGCTCGCTGTGTGGCCAGTGGGACAGACCAAATCCGCGCGGTCCTGGGGCTGCGCTGCCTCTCTCCATAGGCTGCATGGCAGCGTGCCTGCAGGTGGCTACTGACAGCCAGGGCCCAGAGCAGAGTCCTGCTGCATCAGCCTAAAGTCAGGGACAAGGCCCTGCGTGCTGAGATGCAGTTGTGCCCTCAGGTACTTAAAAGGCAGATTTATTTAACTAGTGCGTGACTGACACAGCCCAGAATTATTCCTCTTGATGTCACCCTTCTTTTTCTATGTTTCTCGGTGTGCTGTGGCACCCTGTGCTGCCAGAGCCTTGCTGCAGCAGCAGCAGTTGTGAGGGAGGAGCGGAGGGTTGGTAAAACGAGTAGGAGGCAGAAGGGCATTCAGCTTCTGGGGAAGGTACTTTGGGATGTGAAATAAGCCCTTGATCTGCTTGTTCCTGCTCACTGAAGGAGCATCAGTGAGATGCTGAACAATGGCGTTTAAAGGGAACATCACTGGAGCCGCACACAGAAGGTGCTACAGCAGGCTCTCGGAGCACGTTTGGGTCAAGGCCTCTTCCGCAGTCATCAGGCTAATCACATTTAAAACCCTTCAGATCCTGGAGCACACCTTTGCATGAACTCTGGTATTTTTTCATGGCCGTGATGCTTCAAGATGTGGTGCATGGCTTATAGCTCTTCACCAAAGACTGGCTCAAGTGAGTTCAAATGGCTCTTATTTCTGAAGTCTGTTTTGCTCGGGGCTGGTCGAGGGATAAGGAGCACTTCAGTGGAAGGCTGTGTCCTAGCCTTGGGTGGAGGGAAGGTCCTCCGAGGGCTGTGGTTTGACGCTAGCTTGTCTGAAGCCAGGGATGCAGTAGGCTGTGCTGCGGTGCCGCTGAAATCGATCTGCTGTAAAGGCGAGGGGGAGATGCGGGGTGGAACGGAGGTTGTTACCAGCTGGCTGACTGCAGCTCCAGGGCTTGGGCACTTCTAAGGGACTGTAGGCGTGGGGAATATTGTTGTCCTCTATTTGTTGAGTTTAAAGAAAGAAAAACAGTTTTTAGGGCTGTTATGCTGGTGAAGAAAATTGCAGCAAGTTGAGAGTTGGTTTAAATACATTATTTGGCCCGGAGAAGCACAGCGGGGGTGTGGAGCACAGGGTGATAGGCGTATCTCCTGACCTTGGTGTAGAATGGCAGGTGTACAGACCCTATTGACTCGGTAGAATGGATGCATGAAGCATGAAAGAGAAATAAAAGCATTTTCTAGTATTTCTTGAAAGTTCCTGAATAGCAGCAAAAGGTATGATTGGCTGGGGCCTCATGTCAAATCCAAACCAGGTGGTCTGATCTACGCCATTCTTTCCCATGATAGCTGAGGAATTTCCAGAAAGTTCTCAGCCTTTTGGGCTTTTTTGGTGCATATAGAGACTAATCCATGTCCTTTAAAGCTCCTCTGCTTGCACCCCAGATGCAGAGTCTGTCCTTGCACTGTCTTCCCGATGGGTGATTTCTATGGGAGAGCTTGGCCTGGCCTGGGACCCAGCCAGGAGGAGCCTGTGGACCGCTCTCATGGATATCTCCCAAAACCTCGTCTGTACTGAAATGCTTTGAGCAACAGAACTGTAGGGGCATGTCTTCTGTTTGTTCCCTAGTCAGTCAGCTGATTTACCTTTAAACTCATAAGTTGCTCTGTTTAGCTGCATTAGGAGGATGTTTTGAGCTGCGCTTACCCAAGCCAGAGCTCCTCAATTCCTCTGCAGAATGGGCATTGTTTCCCTTGGTTGGAGGGGAACCCTGAGGACTGTCCTGCTGTGGTGCAGCCACTTGCTTGGCCGTGTGCTCCATGCCTGTGAGCGTGGCCTAACTGCACCATGAGCTGGGCTGAGCCTGGGTGACTCTCAGGATGGCTGGAGGTGTGGTGGGAAGGTATGAGATGCTGTCTGTGACTGAGTGTGGCTGAGGTCTTCATAGCGTCAGGGGAGACCCTGGCAGGGCAGTGAAAGGATCATGGTGAGCTGTCAAGAGTGCGAGAGGTTCAGTCAGACCCGCAGGCAGTGCCCGGGGTGCTACAGCATGTGTTACGGGGGTCAAGAAGAAGGTGAACCTGGAAAGGTAGCTGCAAGTGTATGAAGGTCGGGGATCCTCAGAAGCAGCTGTTAACTGAGATGATCTGTTTTTATTTCCTCAGAGCTCTTGTCTATGCCAGCCGTAAAACGATTTTCTGTGTCGTTTGCAAAGCATCCGACTAATGGTACGTTTGCTTCCTTGATTTGACGTTCCCTCACACTTCTAACCCCATGCTCACACTCGGTTCTCTCTGCACATGTTCTCCTCTCAGCCTTCTTGTGGTTTTTTTTGTGTCTGTGTATCTGGTGTCCAAACACGCTTCACCTTCCCCCATTGTCTCCTTGTGACTAACGTGTTCACCCATCCTCTGTTACTGCTCAGTGGTTCCTCTGCTGTCCTCTGAGGCACTTGTGTCCCAGCTGAAAAGGCAAGAGCAGCAGCTCTGCGAATGGGCTCCTGAAGCAGCCTTCAGTTCCTCTGCTGACGTTGAGGCCTTCTTTCATGCTCTCTTTCAGGGGGGTGGGGGGAGAATGCTCTTGGATTTGGGGTGGAGGGAGGGGGATATCCTATCCCTATCCTAAGAGATCTGCAGCTTAGTTCCTCAGTTTCTACAACGCAGATTTGCAGGACCAAAACAAGGATAGCCTGAGGCTACCCGTGTGTCACCTGGAAGAGCACAGTCTTCCTGAGAGAGAAGGAGGTGCTAACAGCATTCCCTCTGCGTGCTGTTCCTCAGCATAGTCCCCTTAGGAGTGCTGGTAACGTCAAGGCTTCCAATTTGCCAGCTTGTCTGTTAGGGCAGTCCCTGGGTTACTCTGAGCATGGCAATGCTGGTGGGAGGAGGCTCACCTTTCCTGCGGATGTCCTGGGTATGGTGACTCTCCAGAGCTTTCACTCTGCTGTTAGAGGACAGTGCTGGCTTGGGCCACTGCCTTCCCGAGGTAGGAGGGAATCGGCACTGTGTCACCCCAGCGTGATGTCACCTGCTTCATTCCCATCATGCTCGTAGCTATGGACAGGCTCCATGAAAGACGTCTGGCAGTGCTTCCATTGGCTCTCTAGCTCTGCTTCATGTTGCTGCTAACCTGACACCTGGACCGTGAGTCTTTAGAGGTTAAAGACCACTAGCTCTGTTGTAGCAGAAGCCTTGAACTAGTGTTTATTATCCATTTCTTGCACAGAAACGTGTGAAAAGGTTTGTTTCACAGCACTCCTCCTACCCCACAGCTCCTGCTGTTGAGACAAGTTAGAACCAAAGCAGGTTACTGGAAGATGCCAGGTTAAGTATTTCTGTCTTGTGTGATCAAGGCTTCTTCTGCCATCTTGTTGCTTAGTAAATATGAAGATACTCTGTTCTGCGTGATCTGGGAGATGAAAGAAGTTCAGAAGAATGTTACAAAGACCAAAGTTTTGGGAAAGATGAAAGGGGAGAGGGCTGCTAAATGTGGCTTTATCATTTCAAATAACTGAAGGGAATGTATTTTCTGTGTTAGCTTGGTTTTGTTTTTCCCAGAGTGGCCAACTGCTCAATTTGTTTGTATGTCTGGATACCATCTGAGCTCACATGGTGTATGTCAGCAGGATGTGTTGTTCTATCTTGCCAGCAAAACTTGTACCGAGCACCAGCCTTTCTTAAGACATGCTGTAAAGCAACTGCCCCTGCCCCAAATACAATACAGTGAAACTGGGCATCAGGTTTTTCCCAAGAATCCAATGAATATTTCTAATGGCAAAGTGCTCCTTAATCAAGAAAACAAAGACAGAGGTCCAGCAGCTGTGAGCTTGAAGTTAGGCATATTTTGTTTAGGCTTGGTGCTGGTTTTAGCAGGAAGGATGTTTAGCCACATGAACCATTCGCCTGAGGATGCAAAAGCTACTCACGGCTCTGAGTCTGGGTTTTGTTTCTGAAGAGCTGCCTCGATGTGGTGAAATGGGATGGACCAGAGCAGTGGCCAAGCACAGCGTAAGGCCAGATGGCTCATGGCTGGGTCTTGTGGGTCTTGGGCGTGTGACACGAGTCCTGAGGCTGTATATGTGGAGGCTGTCATGTGCCTGCGTGCTGGTGTCTTGTCTGCCCTGCCAGGATGTCACAGAAGATTGCACAGGGCTGTTCCAAATGTCTGGAGAGTGGAGGTCAGCCCCTCTGTGCCCGCTCTGTCCTTCCGCACTCGAAGCACTGTGCTCTCGGTCAAACCCTGCTATCCCCCAGTCCCCTCCACAGCCTCCAGCCGTTTCACGCTGGGCTCTTTGCTCTCTTCCGTGTGCCAAGGTGTCTGGCTGCGCTTGGGTGCAGGGCTCGAGTGCTCTCTTGGCAGTCCGCATTTCTTGTCTCAGTTGGGGGAGGGCCTGACCTTCTTGTCTAGCCAAACTTGAACTGTGTTCCACTTGGGAAGTGTCCTAAACTTTATTTGCTTGTCAAACTTCTGCTTGCAAAGATGAAACCTGGCTGCTGAGGGACTGCCCCTGTGCTGCAGCTGTGCCGGGGTGGGAGCTGGCCTGCTGCAGCCTGCCTGGGGCATGTGGATCTAAGGGTGTTCCTGACCTGCTCGCTTGCCACGGGGATTGGGCTCCAGTGAGTGGTGCGGGTCATTCCCACCCAGCGGCCCATCCCCACATCTCCACAGCTTCTCTCCCCCAGCTGCTCCTGCCCCTCTCCTCTCACTCTCTGTGGCCCCTTTCCTCCAGATGTGCTTGAGCACCGCCACGTTGCCCAGTTGCTGCGCCGTTTTTCCTCTGACTGTGCCTCGAGCCGGAACATCTGCGTGGATGCCACTCTGGCCCATCACCTGCAGCACTGCTCCTACCACCTGCGCCTCTTCAGGAGCTGGCTGATCTCAGGGCAGGAGGACTTGGAGTGTCTCTACGGTACTGCACGCTGCAGCTGCCTGGGCACCCTGCTCCTGTAGCTGAGCAGGGACCACTGTTTGCTTGAGAATGCAAAGTATGCTTTGCTTCTAAAAAGGGAAAGCGTTCCCCTCGCTGTGTCCCGTAAGGCTCTGGGCTGCTGCTGCAGCAAGCTGTGTGGGCTTTTGCACCCGGCAGTTCTGGGGACTTAGGAGGAGCCTTTCCACACGGAGCCAGTGCTCTTCGTGTGGCTGTAACTCTGCTCTTCCCATCTCGGGCAACTGTTCGTTGCCTCCTTCCTTTAGCCAGGGTAAGCCCTTGACCTGCCTCCAGGCCAGGTGCTGAGCTCCCAGCAGTGCGATGCTCTGCTGACATGGTACCAGCGCAGGTCTCGGTGGGGCGCCACGAGGTGCCCTGTTATTAACCAAGGAACCAAAGTGAATAGTGAGAGTACGGGGAGAAAGAAGATTAAGGAGGTGCTGCAACTGGTCACATGCAGCATGAACTTGCCCTGGAAATTTTGGGGAAGTGAGTGCTTGTGGGATTGTGGTGTTGCTTAGAGAGACAAGGTAGGGTAGAAACAGAGCTTCTATGTTGCTGCGCTGCATGGCATCTGTTCTGCCTGGTAAGACCTCGGCAGCGTGACGTGTCTGCTGGGGAGAGGTAGGCGATTTCAGCTCTGCATCCAAATGTTACATATCAAAGCTTGCTACCGCTTCTCGGGTATTGTTCAGCCTCTGGCAGACGTGAAGTCTGATGCATTGAGGACTCAGTGCTTCTCAGACAAGTGGAAGGGTTCCTCTCTGAGAGGGGCAGCTAGCTCAGGCTGACTCTTGGAGTTTGCCTGGCACCATAATGCCTGCTTGGTGCTCGTGGCTTGCTGAGCCGTGTGCCGTGATGCATGGACCCCCTTTTTCACTCAGACCAGAGGTGGAAGGGGCAGAGACAGTGTAGCTTTTCATGTAGTGACGCCACAGGATCAAGCATTTTCAGAGCCTGGAAAATGAGATTTTTTTCTTACACAGTCTGTTTTTTCTTGATATGGCCCTTTCTGTCAAGGAGGTGATTTGGAGACGGCAGTTGCTTTTCATATATAATGAGGACAATCCTTGGTCTCCTAGCAACAAACACTAAAGAGGGGCAAAATTGCTTCAAGGGAAGAGATGCTGGAACACAGCAGGCTGCTCCGAAGCCAAAGCTGAGCTTCCCATGCTGCAAATCATCTCCTGTGAGCTCTGGCAGGGAGAGGAAATGAGCTCAGCGCTTTGGGCAGCGATACCCCAAATATTGCCGCATGGTGCTGGGTTGTGCAGCCTGCCCTAGTGCAGCCAAACGTGTGAGTTAGGTGCCTCGGTGTAGCAGCCTTCCTGTGTGGAAATCAGGTCTCTGCAATCCTTTCTTTCTTCCTGTTTTCCCAGTCTGCCATCAGGCTCACAGTTCATCAACATGTTTGGGATTCTTGCTGGGGTTCTGCTCATAACAGACACTTCTCCAGCCTCTGTAGCTGACAGCCCAACTTGTCCCCTTGTGAAAAATACTTACTTCTGTCCTCTCTTTGTTGGCTTTCAACTGTACTTCCATGCACACAAAGAAAAAATGATTTAAAATATAGAACCAGGGAGTTAGAGTATGCAGTTGGTATCCATAGTTGGGAAGATCAGCGGTGGAGCCCTGAAGAAATCTGTCTGGGAACCTGTGCTTATCTGTGTGGTCATAGCTGGGAAGAGAAGAGTGTGAAGTGAGTTCCTCTTGGCGGTGAGTTGCAGTGGTACCGAAGCCAAAGGTCAGCTGCAAAGAATCACAGAGACCGGCCCCGTGATAGTGAGCGGGCAGTAAAACAGCAGGTGACGTTCACTGTAAATAGACGAAAACCACAATGGGAAACAGCCCGTACGGTGGTCTCTGATTGGACCATCACCACTTGGGATGGTGTGGAGAAGGTAGAAATCTGCAGTCTGGGCAAGATGTTTGTGCTGGTGGTTGGAGTGGCCTGGGGCAGGGAGGTGGGGATCCGCAGTTCAACATCTGTTCCGGTATAGGAGTGGGAGGTTTCTCATGGAGTGAGTAGAGGCAGATTCCAACAGAAGTGAGTTTTTTCCCTTTTCCCAGGATAAAAATCTGTTTGTTTTGGTTCTACTGCCAACACCTTTGGTTGAATTTTCTTCCAACCATGAAAATGGAACTTGTGCCTCTGTGGGCTGCTCTTTGACTTTGGTACAAAATGAATGGAATTCTGTCTAATTTCTTGTGCTGTTGTCTGCATCATGGGCCCCAGAAGATGAGTTTCAGGAAGCAGCAGCAGCAGCAGTGGAGCAGTAAGCTCAGGGTGGCTATCAGGCTGGAGAGGTTCTGTGGTTCATGCTCATGCTGTATTTTTGCTGCCCCTTCCCAAAGATGTTGGTTCTTTGCTAAATGTGTGTGGTTCAAGCAGTGCCTAAAGCCTTCGCTGGGGACTCTGGCTGCTGCTGTGGTACATGTAAGGATTATGGTCTATAGCGAAACCTTCTCTGGCTCTGCTGTGGTGGCACGAAACTGCCGTTTTTGGCCTCTCCCCAGCAGCTGAGCAGGTCAAGGGAGGTGAGCAGGGAAGTGGCTGCCGTACACAAATGAGAGGAATTTCTTGAAACCGGTAGTGCTTCACCTCAAGAAGGGAAACTTTTTTTCCCTCTACTTGCTTGAGACCGGTTAAGTGACACAGTGCTGAGCAGAGCTGTGCGGGCAGTGCTTGGTACTTCAGGGTAGAAATGTATCATTGCACATCAGCAGTGCTGTCAGTGCCACATATTTCCTTTAATGCTGAACCGTTTTTTTCCTCTTTTGATTAGAGGAGTGCCCAAGCACTCAGATCCCCATCAGTGTCTCCAGAGTATCTTGTCACTTGTCCTACGTTATATTCAAACTTTTTCCCTTTTTCTCTGGAGACCCCAACAGTTGAGCCAACTCTGTCCCCTCTTAAACCAGATTCGGTTGTGAAATGACATTAGCCTCAGACTCCACAGCCATCTCCATGGGGCTGTTTGTTAAGTCTTGCCCTCACCCTTTTCCTTTGGCTCTGTCTCCCAGAATGTCTATGAGAAGGCAATGAACAGATACTCTTCCTTGTTCAACACTTCCACTCTAAGGACTTCTCAGCAAGGGTCAGCAGAGTGTGGTGCTTTTCCTGTGTCTTATATTCCTTCGTCCTAGCCCAGGATTTGTTATCCTTCATGTCTCGAATTGATGTTTGTAGGCCCTTTGTGGCATAGGTAACCCTGGAGGGTTCTTTTTCTCCGGTAGCTGTTCTGGCCGTGAACATCTCTAGCAGTGCTAAGGAGTGATGATCTGGTCTGCAGCTTCCTCGTATTTCCCCTGGATTCACTCCAAATACCATCTGCTGACTCATGTTCCTTGCTTCCTGCAGAGCTGGGTTAGGCGAGTGGGTTGGGGCAGAGACTGTCCTGGAGGTGACTGGAACAATGACTACTCTTAGCAGATAACCCAGGTGCTCCAGGTCTTCTCCTTAGGTCTGTCGAGCTGTCTGTGCTGGCCAGCAGTCCTGACACAGTGCTGCATCCACAGCTGTTGTATCAGAGTGGTTTTTCTTCTCTGTAGGAACAAACATGATTCCTTGCCAGGGTCTTTTTTAGCTCCTTGTAGGGAGCTGGGGAGTCACAGAAAGGGAAGCCCAAGCTTGACAAGTTTAGGAGCCTTTAAACTCAAGAGGCACAGAGCAAGAGGCAGCTGCATTCCCATATGCCCAGAGACTCCTTTGTTTCTCCCTTGCTCCTCTGACAGTTTCAGGCTGGCTTGGTTCCACAAGGCATTGCCAAGAAGCTTGGATGAAGCAGAAGGTGCTTTGCTGTAATACTCCGCTGGCTTGAGCAGCGAAGAATTTATTGTGAACGGCTGTGGTGCAGCGTAGCTCTGAGCAAGTGTCTCTTAAATGTTGAGACACCTATTCCTGCTAATTCTGGGTCTGCTGGCAGTGAAGTCTTGTTACGGGGACAAATAACTCCAGCTGTTGCCCAGCCCTTCCCTGGGACACGGTCTGCCAGGTGAGCAGGGGAGGGTCTGCTGGGAGAGTGCGGTTCTGCCCTCCCCGCCATGCCTTGCTGATGGGAGAGGACAGAATGTCTCCCGGCTGGTTGCTGCTGGTGGCGGGAGCCCTTCAGTGGAGGTTCTGCTGAGTTCATTCAGACTCTGTGGAGGTCCTGTAAAGTGTGGGCACTGTAACAGCTTCTCCATCATAGCCACGTACTTTAGTAAAAGGGTCGCAGCCTTTGCAGCAGACACGGCTGCTGCTAAATACATTTCCCCCTTCCTCCTCCTTCCGCGTTGCCTGGACACTTGCTTTCAGGTCTGTTGTTGCATGTGGTGGCCTGGTGGTGATTTTCTTGGCCTGGGAGAGGAGACCTTAGGCCTGAACGTGCCTGTTGTTTGATTCCCAGAGTGCCCAGCTCCTTCAGCCACCAGTGGTCCTGCATGGGTTTAGGCTTCTCTTTGCTCTATTCATTTTCTGATTGGGTTTCTTTCCAGGTTTTGAAGGCTGTTCCATGGTTCCCACCATCTACCCCCTGGAGACCCTGCACAACTCCCTCTCTTTGCGACAGGTCAACGAGTTCCTCACGGCTGTGTGCAGGAGTTGCGAATCGCATGTCCAGTCTACCGCAGGTACTGGTGAGGTGGGCTTGGCTCTGGGAAAGCCAGAACAGAATCGAGGCGAGGAGAACTTTCAGTCTTTTACCTTGTTGGACAGATCAGCCTGGCAGGACTGGCAGTAGCCTCTGGAACCTGCTCAGGGTGTTCTAGCCCAGCAGTGAGCCATGGGATCCAGCTCAGAGCCATCCCAGGCCTTACCTGAGAGACAAGTAATCGGCCAGGTCTGTCTGTAGCTGATTCTATGGTGATGTGGATACAAACTCCAGCTTGGGGAATTGTAGCCTCATTCCTGGGAGCGGATGGCAGGCACAGCTCTGAATCTGGAGAGTTCAGAATGGGCTCTTCCCACTCCAGTGGCTGCTGGGCTACGAGCCATTCCTCTCTGTCTGTCTGAATATTACTGATCTCTGTATTTTTTTTTTTCCCTGAAGCTTTGTTTGATTCAATGATTGGCAGCCAGATACCAGGAGACCCCTTTATGTCCCAGCGAATCCTGTCGTCGTCCTCTTTGCCATTGCGCCAGCGTTCAGATAAGCCCCCTTGGTGTGAGTGTGCTCCCTTCTTGATCGGGGGTGAACAGGATGGTGAGAGAGGGAAGCAGAGGGTGCCAAACGGTGGAAGCAAAGTATCTGTGCTCACGGTTTCTGTGCTCTGCCCTTGAAGGAACAGAAACAGAAAGGGGAAATAGGTAACAGGCAAAGTAGTCAAATGGATGCAGAAAGGGACTCACTGTAGTGTAGATCATGGGGAGATCTACTGTGGGCTGGATGCTGCCTCTCCAGACATCCTCTGCTTTGTGCTCCAGGAAAGAACCAGCTTTTCAGCTTGAAGCCCGACATCACACTTCACATTTTGCTCTATGATGACCACAGAATCCACTCGTGGCTGTGTGACAGAGTGCAGTTGTGGTGTTTGTGCTGGGGTGTTCGTCAGCTGAGCTGCCGTGAACACACCTAAGAGCAGCTGCAGGCCCTGCCAGGTTGCGTGGCTTGTACACACCCTTGCCTATTGGTTGTGGAACTGCGGGACTGTGACATGGGTCTGCCCAGGCTTTGGGCTGGGGAAACATCAGCTAAATGCTTAAGATTTTCCTTCCTCTTTGCAGACAGCAGTGGCCCCTCCAGCACAGTCTCCAGTGCGGGCCCATCCTCCCCAACCTCTGTGGACAACAGCACTCATTTCAGCTTCACTGAGAAACTTGCCATCAGTCCCCCAAAAAGTGAGGAGCCACTGAGCAGCCAGTCCCCTGAGCAGGAGGAGAGACAGTCTCCAGAGAGAGGGCTTGATGTGGAGGTGGGGCTGTCAGGGTTGACGGTGGTGGAGCCAAGTGGCCCAGAGACCCTGGCCTGGAATAAGGGCCCAGAGCGAGGCAGGGTCCTGGAGCTGTGCAAGAAGGAGCTGGCGGAGGAGGACTCCAACCCAGAGGAGAAGAGCTCAGTGGAGCAGGACGAAGAAGAACCAACTGGGGAAATGTTAGAGCCAAGTAACACAGAAAACCCAAAGTTTGGTGCAGGGTCTGATGTAAGCCTGGCTGGGGAGAGAGTGGAGCCAGGTGAAGGCGGCAGGGAGGAGATGACTGGCCTGGATCAGTCAGGGCTGTCCAAGATCTTGGTGCCCTGTGAAGAGGAGCTGGTGGGAGAGGTGTTGGACCCAGAGCACATGGGCAAGGAACTGCTGGGGGACAGTGCTCTGTCAGGCCAGCTTCTGTCTGGTCACCCATGCCAGCTGCAGCCACTGTCTCCTGAGGGAAGTGCGGAGGAGCTGCAGCCACTGTGTCGGGAGGACCAACAGAATTAGCGCTCCCTGGGCAGCACACCGCAGGCACTCCACACCTGCAGGCAGCCCAGCACCTCCTGCCGCTGGCTGTCCACAGCACAGAACAAGCCATGCCCCAGGGCCGCAGGACTCTGGTGCGGAAGAGCCTGCTCTGCTCTGCCACAAGCCGGCTCTGTGTTGTCCAGCAAGAGACAATGCCCCATCTGCCGCATCGAATGAACAGCACGTGCAGCTGTGGTGCTGGCGTGGCACCTCCATGGAACAGGCATGTGGGCTGTGGGGGGGTCCCAAGGGACACGTGCTCGCTGGGACAGCAGTCAGAGGATTGTGCATCTAAGGCTTCTGGGGTGGTAAGTCCAAAGGGGACAGATGCTCCCTTGGGACTTTTTGGCCCATAGCTTTTGGAGGAAGGATTCTGGGCCCAAAGCAATCGGATCCATCGCAACTGCCAACCTCCTCTGTTCCTTTCTTCTTCCTCTCTTGGTTCCCACCACTGGCCACTGAAAACAGTCCAGAGAATCCATGGCAGGAAGACTAGGAGAAGCAGAAAGCATTCTGAATGAGTGTGGGGAGGAGAGCAATGAGGGGATCGGGTGCACGATTGCCACTTGCAAGAAAACACCTCTTTGGTGTGGACTTGGCTGTTTTCATGCCAGGCTGGGGCATGCAGGAGCCTGGGGATCCAGCCTGAGAGAGGTGGGCAGGGAGGACACACACGGGTTTTTTCTAGTCCCCAAGGATCAGGCAGGGTGCAGCTCTGAAGTCTTGGTGACAGAAATTAAAAGAAACTATTTGAACAAATCAGGATTATTAGAAACCAATAAGGAGAAATCTTTATTATATATAAAATGAAAAGTATTTAATACATATTTATGTAAAAGACTTGTGAGCACAAGCCTGAGGGCGAGAGTGACACAGGTGTCCCTGCCACACGTCGAGTGCAGGCCAGGGCTGGGCCTCTGCCCCTGCCCTATCGATGGCCACATCTGCGTGTTTGTCTGTAGCTAGAGCTGTGTGTCGTGAAGCTGTGCCCAAAGATCTCCACGCTGTCTTGTGATGATGTGTGTTCACAGTAAACCTCTGCCGTGGCTCCCGCGTCTCCCTGTCTCTGATGCGCAGCAGTGGGTGAGTGCCAGAGCTTGCGGGTGCCCGGGACAGCGAGCCCTGCTCGTTCTCCGCTGTCCTGGAAGAGGAACCGTGGCTGAAGTGAGTGCTCGGGCACGGGGCTTTGCTCAACAAGGCCAGACACCTCTTTTTTCCTCCACAGAAGAACTGGTCGTATTGGGAAGAGGCCCTGGCCAGGGCCTGCCTGCACTGTGAGGAGGCTTCTGGGCAGCCCCGCATTAAAGACCTGCTGGCACAGATGCCCCGCCTGGTGCCTGTGGGGCAAGGCCGCAGGCCTGCAGCATGGCCCTGCCCTGAGAGCTGGTTGTGGGACTGCAAACCCCAGAGCAGCACCAGCCCATGCCCTGATCCCGCCGTCCCGCCCGCACCCTCCCCGGCTCAGCAGCGTGGCAGCCGCTGCCAGCACCATCCCTGCTGGCTGCGAACTGTGTCTCCTGCCAGGATCTCTGTGTTTCTCTCTGGGGGAGGCAGCGCCCACCTCTGCACCTACGAGCAGAGACCGTGGCCCAGGCTAGGCAGGGTGGTGGCTCTGATGGGCCCAGCATCTCCTGCCACAAGCTGCCACCGCTGAGAGGGTCATGGCTCCTTCAGCAGGTTACAGAGCAGAGTCTTGTGGGGTGAGAGCCTGGCTTTCGGGTCCCACACAGCTGGGAGCTCGTCACTTCCAGGGCCCTGGCTCCTGCTGCAGGATGGCTTTATCCTGCACAGTGCCCAGCAGGTCTGCCCATCGGTCCGCTCCCCATGCGCAGCACGGGAATGGCCAGGGATGCTCCCAGGGCCGGCTGCCCCCCTCCACGTGGCCGAGCAGCGAGGGAGACTAGTGGCTTTCGGGTGCCAGGGGAGCCAGAAGGTTCTTTGTAGTCAGGAACACTTCTGCAAGCGTCCTGGTGCTTCCACAGCTTGGCAGGGGGCACTGCCCACGAGCCGCTCTGTGGGCTGTGCCACATCAATCGGGTACAGACGTGGCCTTTCTCACGAGGTTCTGAAGGCTCGTTCTGCAGGACAGGGACGGTCTGAGCGCTGCAGTGGGTGAAATTCTGGCAGATGCTGCTGCTCCCAGAACCACCGTTACGGATTATGTTGCCCAATCTTCAGTCTGTTTCTTCACCTGGAAATGAACAGGGAGAGGTGCTGGGGAAGCACAGCTGGGGCTCTGCTGGGGGCTCTGCAGCTCAGTGAGAGATCAGGCCCGGGAGAGAGTCTGGAAGGGTTTGTGGTGTGAAAAAGACAAACCTCCATACCCTAAATTGAGAATATTTCTACAAATTCTGATCAGTGTCTAATTTCAGCTTCTGAATATACATTTCCTAGCCAGTCCTCTAGCCAGAACTGACCTGGCTGCACTGGTACTTTGCATGCTGGTAATTCTGTGGAGTTTTGTTCTGGATCGTTTGTCAGATCAGAAGGGTTCCTGATGTGGGGCAGAGCAACACAGGGACAGCCTGGTCCCATGTGGCAGTGGTGCTTGTGCCGCGGCAGCGGCTGTCCTGAACATGGAGGCAGATTTTGTCCCACAGCCAGAAGAAAGCCGGGCTGCCGGCAGCGGTGCAGGTGCTGGCTCTAGTCCATGCTGCTCTCCTCGACAGGCAGGACAAGAAGGGACCGTGCCCTTTATTTTAAAGGAGCTGCTTAAGAGCTGCCTCTGTCGAGATGTGTGGTCTGTTGTGGTGCCCTAACATTTCCCAGTGAACACCTGCAGAGCGTGGTGTGAAAGCTGGGCCTGGCCGTCTGCTCTTGGTGTCTTCACCCTGTTTTTCTTGGCTGAGCAGCAGTGACTGATGGCAAAGCCCTTTCCAGACAGAAGGGTGGTGTAAGGAAGTGCTGTGAGTCATGAAGAAGGAAAAAAAGAAAGGGACAATTGCACTGTTTTGGGATACACTGGCAGAAGCCAATATTTTTGGCTTAATCCTGCCAAAGCCAGTTCTGGCTCCTCAGACCTGTGCTGATGCATAAGCTGCACTTTCAGATCCTTTGGGCTGTGTAAGTCGTGATATGCACAACTGGCTGCCACGCAGACCTGGGTCTCTGGCTGGGCACAGCTACAGCCTTTGCCTGCAGGAACTGGGGGAGTTGGGATCAGGCTTGTCATGTCTGTGGCAGGTGCAGCTCAGCAAAACGTTTCCTGCACTGTCATCACTGAGTGTGATGGAAAGGCAGCGTAGAGAAATGGGCCGGGGTCGTGTGGCAGGACAGCGGAATCCGACTGTCCGTACCGCGGGGCTAGGAGTACAGCACGTCTTGTGTGGCTGTGGAAAGCACAGGTCCTGCCAGTCAGCGCGTACTAGCTGAGACACGGCCTGGCCGTATGGCGTATGCAGGAATGTGGCCAGGTCCCGGCAGCCTGACGGAACAAGACTGCACTCAGGTGTTGCTGCTGTTGCGGAACAAGACTGCACTAGGTGTTGCTGCTGTTGCCTTGGACGTGACTGTGGCTTATCGGTTTGCAGATGCTGAAGGAGCTGGTCAAGGGAGGGCCATGCCACTGCTTTACGGGGACCCGTCTTTAGCTTATCTGTTCTTCTGGTTTCTCAGAGCCTGCCACTTCCCCACAAATTAATAACCCTTCTCTGCCCAAGTCCTGCACAGCCAGTGCTGGGTGCAGCTGAGCACCAGTGGACAGCTGTTTCTGGCCTTGGGGTGTCCCATGTCCCCGCTCCTCCTGTGGTCCAGGACGGCTGGCTCCAGTGCTGCCCAGCTGGTGCCTGCTCTGTTTGGCTTCTGTCCAGGGCTCTTGGGCTTCAGGAGCTTCCCAGCCTCAGCATGCTCCTGCTCTTTGCTCTGGAGCATTGCTTCTGCAGGACGTGCTGATGCCACTTCCCTGCCTGCTGCCGCTTGTGTTTTTCTGCTGTGCTGACCCGGCTCTGCCTCCCTTCTCCTGCCATCAGCCTGACCGATGTGTCCACCACGGCCTGCGGGGTCCACCCTGACGGCTGGCCGGGGAGCTCTGCTCTGCAGGACGGTGCTGAACAGGTCCGCAGACTCCCAACACTGCTCACCCTTGGGAAGTGCGCATATGGTCACGGCCTCTCCGTTAGCAGGAGCGCAGCCGTATCCATACGCCTGTTTAGCTGGAATGCAGCTGTGGGGATAGTTCCTGTTTACACTAAAGGTGTGTGATCCCTCCCGTCGGCCACAGCTCCGTTAGATGCCGCACACGCAATGGTGCGCTGCGCGGCCTCGATGGCCTCTCCTCTTGAGGGTCGTAGCCCAGCACCTACTTTCCTTTCCCCATGCTCTCAGCCGTGCCATCGGGTTCCTCCCGAGGACACCCCGGCAGGAGCAGAGCCGACGGGGGTGCCAGCCTGTCCCATGGCTGTCCAGCGTGGCAGAGCAGAGGGCTGCTGTCCCTGTTCTCTGCTGAGTGGCTAAAAGAGCCAAAATGAAGTGATTTCCCCACTGGAGGTCAGTTTGGGGTTCTGTGGCGGTTCGAAGGCCCACTCTTGAACTAGGGGTGGGCAGCGTGTGATGCTTCATCGGTGCCCGGCCGGCTACAGCCCCTGAGCCACGTCCCCCATGTGGGTGCACCGCCTGGCTGGCAGCGGGCGCCCGGCCAAGCACCGCGGTGGACCCACAGCACCGGAGACGTCCCCAGGTCGAGTAATGCCACCTGTGCTGTTCCCAAGAAGCGCAGGGACAAGGCTGAGGGCCACAAAGGAGACCCTGATTTGGAATGGTGAGCACCTGCAGTGTCAGCAGGGACGGGCCGTGCCGGGCTGCACCGGAGCAGCGGGGGCCGTGTCCCCACCTGCGGCCCAGCCAGCGGTGCAAGGGCCCAGGTTGTCCTCTGGAGGTGAGGTGGCCGGAGCTGTAAATCACCCTGCTGGACCAGGGGGAGGGTAGGTGTCCCAGTAGGCTCGGTGCCCCTGATGTGCGTGTCCCTTCCCTGGGCCACAGGAGGTTTAGCAGCTGCCACTGAAGGGTTAGTGGCCAGCCGTGTCTCGGCCGGGCTGGGAGGCCGCGCTGGAGGGGAGGAACGGCAGCAGCATCCTGCCTGCAGCCGGGACTCACAAAGAACAGTTTGAAAACCGCTGGAAGTGTTCTTGTTCGCAATTAATGGTGGCTTTATATTAATGTGTTGGGCTCCTCTCTCGACAGCAGTTAGTTACAGAGTGTTTCACATGGGAAATGGGCAAAAGGACAGAACTCAAGGAACTAATTCAAATAGAACATGATGCTGAAGAAAAGAATCAGGGCTCTGTTCTTAAACATTAGCAGAGAAGAAGCTAGGAGCACAAGTTGCCATTTCAATAAGTTAAGACGTTCGCTTTTTTAATTATAGGTTTAAAATAGTATTTTGTACCTATTACATACAGGAAAGATTATGCTTTGTTGCCCACATGCAGGAACAAGCAAAAAGCAGAGTTTAACTGTTTCCTCCTCTCTAGTGTTGTGTTACCTCTGGCTCTGGATGGGTTCTGCTGGCTCCTGCAGGCTAAGCAGGGTCAGACTCTGAAAATGGGCATTTTTACAAGTCTTTTTTCCCCATAGTTTTTTAAGATGGGGGAGGTTGAGGGGAGGGAGGATGAGGGGAGGAAGACAGAGAGGGAGGGAGAGGAAGCTGAGGCAGAACAGACGCCACAAAAGACTGAAAAAAAATGTGGAGCCTTGAGGACAGGGAAGCGGACCGGAGCGGGGTACAGCTGTGCAGGCAGCTGCAGCGGGCAGGAGCACGGCGCGGGGGCAGGCGTTCGGCCCGCAACAGGCCAGTGGCCGCACTCCTGCCCCGAGGACGCAGGCACCTGGCAAAGCCTCGCCGTTACCAGCTGCCGAGTCAGAATTGCTTCAAGTTTAAATCCGAGAAACATTCATATGCGGGTCTATCTACAGTTAGTGCATTAGCGCGTTTGGCCAGCCAGGCCGGGGAGCCCGCGGGCTGGCCCGGGAGGGTCACGCTGTGTGCTCCGTGCCTGGCACCCTGCGCCTGCGCTGCCCGGCCCTGGCAGGGGGCCGGATCGCCCCAAGCCTGAACCTGCCAGCAGCACCCGGGAGCAGGAGCAGGTGTCTCTGCCCACAGTCGCTTGCCATAACCAGCAGTCACGGACACTGACCCCGCGGGGTCCCAGCGAACGGCGTGTTCCTCTGCTGGCAGACACGCTGCTGATTCCACGCTGAAATGAAAACAGCTCAGGGCAGGATTGCTAAATCCCGGTGAGCTCACATGCCCCAAACAAGGGCTGTGCCGAAGGGCCTGCTGCTCCCAGGGGAGGGGGCTGCCAGCCCAAGGCTTTGTCCTGCAGCTGCTGGGTTTAGACACAGCCTTGCAGGCTGCGAGCAGAGGCCCCTTTCGCTGCCAGCGCGTTCTCTGTGGTCTTTTTGTGATGTTTAAAATTGCAGCATCTAAGTATTGTACTGAGAAACCTCTGAGCTGACACTAAGAGCACATGGTGTCGTGTTAACATGTATAAATTAAAATATTAAATCCACATAAAATGCAGCTTAACATCAAAAAATAAATACATAAATTAAATGAAAAATAAATCTTTTCCTAGAAACTCCATTTTAGTCCTAGGAGCAGGTTTCTAAGCAGCATTTTCTTTGTCAGCTGCCAAAAACTAGCACTGAGACTGAAGTGTCCCAGGCAAGCAGAACACAGGGTCCTAGGATGCATATTGTGGAGTCAGACCTCAGCTCAGGGCCAAGCCCCGTGGGCGACACAGCAGATGGAAATGCCACTGAGTTGTACGTCACGCCTTGCAGCATCGCTCTCCATCTCCTCTCACCTTCCCCAGAGAAAACCCTTCTGCCACTCTCTGGCTACAGAGAGAGAAAGCTGTCTTTGTGTCAGGACCCTCTCGTCGTGCTCTCGGATGTGGCACAGGCTCTCGGGTGCTGCGGGCTCAGCGCGCTGGAGCTGCGCTGGCTGCAGGGGGTCGGGAGCCCCAGCGGGACGGGGAGCGCGTGCCGCAGCGGCGCAGGGTGGCTGTGCAGTAGCAACGATGCACTCACGACATACAAAGGCACTTCTGCCAGCATGGCCAGAGAGCCAGGACATAGACCCATGAGGGCTGCGAGGTGTGCAGAGCACAGCACCACATCTGTACGGGCACAGGCGTCTGCGTGTCCTGGCCACAGGCGTGGAGGAACTAAGAGCAACTACACTTGCAAAACTGCTTTCCCCAAGTGGTTTTGGAAGGGCGTTCTCTCTCCTCAAACCACAGGTTCTGTTCCCTGCACCCTGACACTTAGGGGGACAACAAAAAGCTTGAACACAGCAAAGAGGCTCAGCCTGCCAGCGTACAGGCAGTGAGGAACCTGCTGCTGCTCGCAGAGCTGGCACACATCAGCGACCCCAGCCTGCCTGCTGGCCTCTCGGTGAGGCATGTGGGTTCCTCACGGCCTCACCACAGCCCTCAAGAAGCCTTTGGTTTACAAGGACAGGGAGGTTTCTCGTACATCTTAGGCCAGCAGTGGCCAGGGTTGTTTCAGCCCTTCTGCTTTACTGGGGCTGTAGTTGTGCGTTTGGGTTCTCTCTTGTGTGACTGTTCAGGCAACAGCCCCTCTGTGCCTCCTCCTGTCACACTGCTGATGTGCAGCAGTGAGTTGGCCTCTCTGTGCAAAGCTCGTTAGCAGGTTAGGAACGTGCTTTCCGTAGCAAGAACAACAGGCTGTACCCTCCCTCCCACTGCCACCCCCAAACAAACGTGTCCTTCATCCCAGCATCTTGAGCAGGGGTTGCAGGATGCCACTACCAAACACGTGGGACAGAAACCTTCCAAGCTGGCAAATGGTGGTCCTGCCTATGCTGGAGTACAGGTTCCCCTGGCTCAGAACACCACCTGCATGTTCTGGAAGGGAGATGGAAGAATGACCTCCACTATCATGTTACTGTTGGAGGGTTTCACCTTCCCTCATCTCCCAGGTGCATTTTCTTTGCAAATCAGTTTTCCGCCTCTGCCCCCATGCACTGTCTACATGCAGCAGCAGCACTTCAGCCCTCACCAGAAAGATGAGGTTGGTGGTGCTGCAGGTTAAATGGAAAGGCAGCCAGAAGAGAGTGGAACAAGCTCTCACAGCGGCAAGGCAGCCAAGATAGTATACAGAAACTGTACAGGCGAGCAGAACGAAGCAGGGAAATAAAAGTGCCCTGGCCTGCAACTGCTCTTGCACAAACTCTTAGCTCAGTCCAGAACATTACAGAGCCCTGCACTTCTTTCTCATGGCATCCAGCGCGGAGCTAGATGGATACCCGATTGCCTGACAAATGGGAACCATGTAGAGGACTAAACCAGAGAAGAACTGGACTGTGATTAGATGATGTCTCTGATGTTGCATCGGTGATTGAAGAGTCAATGGATGAACGCAAAGTGGGGGAGATTTAGAACTCGATCTTACAGGCTGGAAAAGATTCATCCTGCATCACAACAGTGCTGCTGCTTGCCAGTACCATGATGTTAGCTCCTGCTGTTTCTCATGGGTCTGTTGGTACCATTCTCGAGTCACCTCAGTGTCATGGTTGGGATCAAAGTCACCTGGGAAAAGAAAGCAGCAGGGATGATTGTCTGAGAACAACTGCAGAGACAAACGATGCCCACAGGAGCTGAGGCTAAAATTTCCCATTAATTTTGGAACACTGTACCCTTGGTACTGCTTGTTCTACTTAATGTCTTTCAGATGTCAGGGTCTCTAAGGCAGAGCTGGTGCTTTATTTTATGCGGCACCAGCACAATGGTGCTCTGAGCTGGCTGCAAACGGGCAGCACTGACGCTGTAATGATGACAATGGCTGCAGTGCAGGGGAGAGCTGCTCTCTGTGGAGCTCCAGAAACAGCCTTAGAAAGATCCCTCAGTGTGAAAAGGAACAATGCTGAGAGTGTCACTGTTATGGCCTGATATTAGACTTGATGAGCCTACTGACCCAACGTGCAACTCAGGGACCTTGAAACTGAGGGTCCTTCATCTGAAAGAACATACACACTTTTGTACCTGGCTTCAGAAGGAGCCCACCCAGGGTGTCCTGCACACCTCATGAAGCGAGAACTGCATGTTAGGAAACACTGGTTTAAAAAACGCTAACAGAAAGTTGCTCTCAGAAGGATCTTCAGCAAGCAAGGCTGGCAACCAGCACCACTGGTGTGGGACACCGTGGTGAAAATTCAGCCTGTGATGGTGCTTGTTATCCTCAGCTGACGATACCTCGTTCTGCAGCAGCTAGGGAGGAATGTATGATCTCTCAATGCTTCCTTCCTTCAGAAGGACATGGAAACGAGGACGTCTGCTTCCACTCACACCATTTTGCAGGTGTACTCCTCCTCAGGGTACAAACAGTTACTCTTCTAAAAGTGCAGAGCAGGACGTGCTCAGTACTATTGCTTCCTCTTAGTGTACTCTGGGTAGGTTTGTGACAGACCTTCTCCCCAGCGCCTGTGACAGAAGGAGCATCACACACATTCCTCAGTGTTTCCGTGACCTACTGCAGGTTCTCCCCCACTGAGACTTCCCTTCCAGGAGCGCATCCACACTGCACGGCTTGGTTCTCCATTGGCCGCATCATTCCCACTCACAACGTAATATTGATGCTCGAACCCGCTTGAAGAACTCCGGGTCTGTGTTCTTGCCACTGCAGTGGTTGGGGATGTATGCCAAGTCCACGTAGACAGGTGGACCCACGGGCACAGGCACACTGCTCTTAGGACTATTGGAAGCTTTGGAAAAAGAAAACAGAGGCTATTAAAACCCTTCTGGAAAGGACAGACACGCAAATTTACACGGAAGGACTTGAACTCCAGAAAGGTTTTTAGCTGCAGCAACAGTTAAGATTTACCCCGGCTCTGCTGCTCGGAGGTGACTGGGTATGGCCACAGCTCTTGGGAGGGAAAAAGGGTACTGCCATTCTTTGGGGAGGGACTGGAAGGCTTTAGGCTCCGAAGCCTTTCCTGGAGAAGGGGATCAAAAATCTCCATTGATAGCTTTTGCAGAGTTGTCATCCCAACCGATATTTAGGCCTAACATTTGTTGTTTAATAACCTACGTTTGATAAAGAAACCTGTTCTGATGGTCTCTATATGCTATCCGAGGGTATTACAGAAGTCTTTCTGGAAGCTCCATCCCTGGCTTTCTGCCATCCCTGGGAATCGCTGCTATTCCGAGGGCCTCTCTTGCTCTTTCCTATCCACCTTTTGTTCCTCTTTTCTTTATTGCTGCTGCTTACACTTACGAGACGAGAGATGGTCAGACAAGAGTCGTCGTACTCAGTAACATACATGCCCATATGTACAGACACAGCCCACAGAAGGACTGTCCCTTCTCTCCCTCCTGCTCTCTGTGGGCTCACAGAGGCCTCTGTCCTCTCTTTCCACTCCATATGGGTAAGTCTGGGTCATCTCTTTGTGAGCAAAACGTCACTAACTGCTGGTCTGGGCGGCTCGCTGTGCTGCCTGGCTGCACACAAACAAATAAGCCCTTCCTGCCTCAGCCAGTCTTAGGGGTGTCTCGTCCTCATCCCACGTTTGATCTGGGCAACTCAGAGAACTGCTCTGTGCTCAACCTCTACATCTTCTTTGTCTCAACCCTCCCTTCAGACTCCCTATCCAGCCACTGCATCCCGCCAGTCCTTTCTGTGTGGTGCTCTAAGATGTGGCCGCTCTGCACGGACACTCTGCCAACGCCCTGGTGCAGGTTCTCTTGACTGTCCCCTACTTGCTCATCAGCTGGCCACGAAGGCCAGCTGGCTCAGCCCCAGTTCCGTCTACGTTCCCTTGCAGAGCTCTCCCTGGCCTGGCACCATGACCACCTCGCTGCTCCATCTGCTGCTTTCCTCTCGCTCCCCATGACACCGAGCAGCCCCGTCATCAACCGCCTGGCCTGTCCCTTCCCTCGCTGTCAGAGACCCATGTCAGTGACACCAGTCTGCCTCACCTGAGCTGTATCTGCCACACACGCTCCCAGGGGTTCTCTTCAGCTGCTCTCACTCAAGAGGAGCTCCCTGCAGCCTCTGCAAACCTCCCCGCACCTCTCCCACTGCACCCTCTCCTTGCGCAGCGTCTGCAGTGGGCCTCTGCTGAGACCGCAGCACATTGGCCGGGTTTCAGTGTTCGCCGTTCTCCCTGGCACTACCCAGCACCCCGGCTCTCGCACTGAGCATCACTGATCTGGAGCAAGGGATGGGGATTTGCTCTGCCTGCGCAGGGCCTGGCGCTACAGGGTCTGGGCGCACACGGTGAGGTCAGTGTGTGATGACGCAGTGCTCTGTCACCCAGTGCTGATCTCACCTGGTAGGAACCAGTAGAGAGAACTGGTCTGTGTGTGAACACTTAGCAGAGGCCATTGGCTGCACAGACTCTTGAGGCCGAGTCCCTCTTTCACACCTCTATTTAGGGCACAGAGAGGTCCTCAGTTTCCAGCAGTAGACTGCCCCTTTCGGTGCCCTGCGGGTGGTACTCAGCTGTGGGAGCTGTTCCCACCCCACCTCTGCTGGACATTTCAGAGGAAAGGACACACCTGACATGGCAGGGTCCTTGTCTAAGTGACAGCTTCATCTCAGCCCAGCACAAAGCATTTACCCACTCGCAGGCTCAAAGGCTGCCACCTCTTTTTTAAAACACACAGCGTATTTTGTCCTTCAGCTGCTGGCATTTCTTTGGCAATACCCTCCTCTAAGCACCTGATGCCCCTCCACAGGTGGAACTGAATCTTGGCCTATACAGTTCTGAGTTAGGTGTCACAAGTCTATGTCTCCTCAGAGGTGGTTGCATTCATCTCTACAGAGGTCAAGAGTTTCCCGCAAGGCTTTGATCTTTCAATCTTTTCAAGTGATTTGTGTGACAACCTCTCTACCTTACCACTGCTCGTAACTTTTTATTCCTGACTGGGAAGTCCTATTCTCTGCTCTGCTACACTTAACCCAGTACTTTTTCTCTGCATTAGACCTAAAGAGAAGATGCTTAAGCAAGAATTTCTTACCAGGGTTTGTTTTGATGCCATTGACAAGGCCCTTGCCAGGGTTGCCATGACTGCTCCGGGATAACTCATCCTCTGTGTGAGGAGGCTGTACCACCCCACTACGTGGTTTGGGCTTCTCTCCTCCATCTCTTTCTTTTTTGGCAGTGACAGATTTTGGAGATTTGTCCAATGGCTGTTCACAGGAGTGGGTGATCGTTTACCTTTCGCATCTAATTTCCGGGCAGGTGAGGAAGATTTAGGTTTGCTCAAAGGCTTCCTCACACCTTTGTTCTTTCTTTCATGTCTTTCTTGGAAATTTTATCAGTTCTGCTCATGCTTTGCTCATTTACCAACGTATCAGGGTCTACCATGCAGGACATCAGGGTGAGGAGGATGGGGATGGGGATCTACCATCGGAACAGGCTGAGGATCGTGGCTGGACCTAGAACTGGCATGATGTGCATTCCCAACAGCTTTGTCCACTGGGAGGAAATCGGCATCTTCATCCGAGTCCATGTTGGCATCTGCTGTGATGGATGGACATTCTTCTGTCTCAGGCGGGACATCTGAGTCTGACTGGGAGGTTCCAGAATCACTCACTGATGTTGGAGGGGTTTCCTCCACTGTGGCACTTTGCATGGGCTACTACCAGTGTGGGGTGGTCTTCCTTGCACTGAAGGATGACCGTCCTCCTGTGAGAGGTCACTGTCTTCAGAGAGCTCATGAGGGCTCGGGTTGATGAACGAGGGAGAGAGCTCTCCCTTCCTGTGCTTGTATTCACATGAGGAAAATTTCTGTCCACAATCAAAACTGCCTCCTAAATGTGGCTCCATCTCATGGGAAGCATCTCCATGGTCCTCTGTTTTCCACCCCTCTGCACACCTGGGAAGAAGGGCTGGAAACTGTGTTCAGGGGACACCAGAGAGGAAGGACGGCTCTGCCTCTCTGTGTCCTCTTTGCCCGTGCACGGAGAAAAACTGCTGTCAGAACCAGGAGATGTTTTTTCATCTTTTGCCACTGCTGCGTGATATGTACTTTCGAAAGCTTGCAGACTGGGTGCTCACCTCCGTTGGACCATTGGCTGTGTTTCGTCTTCACGTTGATGATGAGGAAATGATGTCAACACATCAGGGAGAGACGTCAGTGTCATCAGCTGTTCTGCAAATGGTGCTTTCTGCTCTGGACTGCTTACACAGGGTTGCTGTTGTTTCTCCCCGGAGAACGGTGCGGGCTGTGAACTCTGGCACTCCATTCTGCACGGAGAAGTGCTGTCACCCGTGGCCCTTGTGAATGAAGAACCATGTTCTTCAGCAAATGCAAAGTCTTTGGTTTCAGCTGTATGTGTTTTCACAGCATTATCTGGAACCTGTGGAGACACATCCCAAAGACTCCTGGTACCTGGTTCCGCTCCTGCACCTGTGTAAGCGGAAAACATCTGGGAGTAGAAACTTTCTGCTGTAGTCTGTATCACAGGAGTGGTAGCTTCAGATGAAGGCTCTGACAGGCTGGAGTCATCTTTCAGCTGCTGATGGGGCACAGACTCTCTTTCCACACCTTTGGAGAACAATTTATCTTCTTCATATGGACTCAGTGGGTGAGAATTTAGTAAAAGATGAGTCAAGGCTGCTGATTTTCTCGGAAACTTCCAAGTACTCATCTTTCTTCCCTTGGTCTGAGAGCAAAGCACAAGGAGCCTTTAAAGGAAGAGAGATATCCCCTACACGGCTTGCTGACGTTTGCTCATGTCTGAACATACTGGATGTTTCACCCTTTCCTAGCAGGGAGCATTCAAACCCGGAAGAGCTCTCCATCACTCTGTCCTCTACTGGTGGGCCCTTTTTGTACCCCTCTTCCTGCTTTCCGGAAGCGGGTTTCAAGTACGTGGCTTGCTCTTGGCTCTCTGAGACCACAGCTGCACTTGGGTAATCTGTGACACAGAAATGGGAGTCCTTTGTGGATTTTTCAGCAACCTCTCTCTTTTGTAAAGAGTATTGTCTTAAACAGCACATGCCCGAAGCCTGCTCATCTCTGCCTGTGTCTGGCAGGTCACCGTAACCAGCAGCATAGCTCCCCACAACAGTGGCTGATGCAGTTTTCCTACTTCCATATTCCTCTTTCCACCCTGGATCGGAGGGTGACGAGGCAGTTGAACTGGGAGAAATGGAGTCCTGACGCCTGCTCTGCAGCAGGGGTTCTGGCGGGTGAAACTCGTCCATTGCTGAGATGTGTGCGTAGGCTGTGCCTGCAGCTTCGGCGGGGCCGTGCAGCCTAGACTCCTTTTCAGACTTCTCCTTTGCACCTTTTTCTAACTCCGAGTCACTCGTGCTTTCTTCCCCTCGACTGCTTTCTCATAGTATGTATCTTTGGGATCTGGGCTGTCCGATTTCAGGACGGAGCTTTCTGCTCCTGGCCAGACAAAACGATGTTCTCATCAGGACCAGCAGCATCAATATAGGCAGCTGATTTTTCTCGGTAAAACGCGTCAGTCATGTCTGTGGGAGAGGCAGATGCTGTGCTCGTGGATGATGGGCGCAGTTCGGAGTCCAGGTCTTCTGGCAAAGCGGAAGACACCTTCACTTGCTCCTGTCCTCCCGATGTCCCAGGCCCATCTGTCCAGACACAGGCGAGTCTCTCTCATGGGTGTCTGTATAGTCAAAGGCTGAATCTGCTTTGTCTTTAGGGGATGCAGGAGATGACAGCTCCTTCTCAGCAGAGGTGTAAAGGCAGGACTCTTCTTCCTTTGCAGAAACGTGAAAACTTTGACCTTTCGGAGAGATCCGTGCTGTCGCTGGCACCTTGTCAGTGTGACCCGCGGCCGTCCGCACCCTGGGGCGTGAAGGGGGAGGGCCCAACCCCAGACACAATTATCTTCTCATAGATGTCAGCATACTTGAAACTTCTCTCATCAGGGTAGGGAGTTGGTTCTCTTTCTTCTTGCTCTTGTCTGGCAGAACTGTCATCTCCTGTGGGCCTGCAGACCCCTTCCTCATAGGAACACGGCTCAGGGGAGCTCCTGGAACAGGCCTCTGGAGAATACGGCGCTCGGCCGGCAGAGCCGACAGCTTCAGCTTGGCCCGTGGAAGAACTGCTTTTTTGCCAAGGGCCTTGTCCTGGAGGGGTGCCTGCTCGGAGCCCTGACCCTGCAGCACCTTCCTCCCGTGACGCTGCTGAACACTCGTGCTCCGCTGCTGCAGACTGCAGCAGAGCAGACGCTGCTGCCGCCTGCTCTCTCCTTCCTGCGGAGTCATGAAGGCCCTCCCCGGGTTTGCAGACACCCTCTTGCTGCCGGTCTGACTTGTACTTGTGGTCTACGTCCTGATACAAACCACCAGTGTCTGAGTGCTCCTCTGCGTCCTGCAGTGGGACCTCCTCCTGCAGGGGTGCCTGGCTCTGATCTAACTTGGGAGGCCTTTCTGGTTCTGCTGGTGTGTCGCCCTTCTTGTCCAGGGTGGTAGCTGTTACAGGCAAGGGCGATGCCATCAGCGCTTGGTCAAGTGACTTTGCATAGATATCTAGGACAGCTTTTTCTTCATCAGCTAAGTAGGAGTAGTCTTGTTTAGATGTCAACAACAGTTCTTGCCTATCTTTGCTTCCCGTTAAAGCTTTCGTCTGATTTTCCTCACCAGAGACATATTGAGAAGACAGAGAAGAACTTTCCATGTGTGTTCTTTCTGGGAAAGTGATGTCAGCAGAAACTAATTCTACTTTCTTTGGTTCCGATGTAGGTTTAGCACTCTTCTGTGTGTCTTCCTTGTAATCACATGATTCCATCTTTAAACATTCTGCTTCTGCTTGCAGTAGCACTGCTTTGTCTTCAGCATGACAGAGATCCTCATCCTCCTCACTGTGCAACTGCCCTCCTCTTCCAGTCTCTCTTCTTTCCTGAAGATACCCATATGCAGAGCCCCACGCTTCACTTTCTGCTCTTCTCCAGGTTTGACTGCCAGGCACTGCAGGAGACAGCATCTCCTCCTCTCCCATTTTAGGGAGGGATTTTGGTTCATAGGCTGGTACCTCATCCAAGAACGTGCTTTCTCTCTCTTGATCATATCTCTGCCGCCTTCCCTGAACAGGCACCTCCTCCACCTCTTCTGGAAACCACACTTTCTTCTCGTAACTTAAATCTTTCATGTAAAAGTCTTCCGTGTCTGGAGATTTTTCTTTTTGAGCCTCCTTGAACCTGCAAGATTTTACAGCTTCAGCAGAAATGTGTGAGGATGTTTTATCCTCAGTTGGGCTAGATTCCATAAAGTGTAAGCACTTCGCATCTAGAGATACTTCCTGGGACTCCAAGCCTGCAGTTCTTCCCCTAAATGGGCCCTTTTCTGCTGTAGAAAATAAACTGCTGTCATCTGGAGACATTTCTTCAGTGGAAGTATCTCTGGGGGACATGTCTTTAGCTGAGCTACTTTCTGGGCAAGGAAAAGATTTTGACACTTCTGTTGTGAGTTCTTTGGCAGAAATTTCCAGTGATTTTTCATGTGTCACTGGGCTCTGCTCTGTGAAGCCCATGGATTTCACAGCTTCTGAAGGGAATTTGTCAGTAAAGTCAGACACAGTTTTTTCTTTTGCAGGTATCTCTTCTGTGAAACTAAGAGATTTGATGTCTTCTGGAGAAATTCCTTTAACAAAAAGGTCTGAAGAGATTTCCTTGCTGGGACTCTCAGTGAGAGAAATGGATTTGGTGTCTTCTGGAGATATGTCTTTAATGGAAACAGGAAAAGATTTCTCTTCTTCTGAGGCATCTCCTGTGAAATACAGTTTTCCTTCTTCAGTAGTCACTCCCTTGACAGAAATATCTGAGGATTTTTCTTTACCAATACTTTCTTCTGTAAAAGAAAGTGATTTGGTGTCATCTGGTGAAAACTGTGAAGATTTGTCACTTTCAGATTTGCCACTCTCAGATTTGCTTTGGCTTGTGAGCTGTGGAGGACCCACATTTCCTAGAGATGTTTCTGTGGTAGAGAATGGCTCAAAGGACAAATGTTTGGAAAATCCCATTAAACTTTCTGCCATTGTTTTAGTTCCTTGCTCTTTTCCTGGCCCCAGAAACACATCTCTGCTGGGATGGGGCAGCACAGGACGCTCCTCCTCCTCCTCCCCTATCACCACTGTGTCCTGCTTGTGGTAGGAGAGCCAAGGCAGCTCTTCATCCCCCGCTGGTTCTTCCTGCACCTCCTCCCCAGGAGACACTGGAACGTCACTGCCCAAGTCCAGCTTGCGCTGTACAGGTCCAGGCACTTCTTTTTCAAGTCCGTATTTAGCTGCAGATACCTCATCTTCTCTGAGAGGTTCACCCTTGGCTCCCATCACCACAGCAGAAGTTTGGCCTTCCAATCTGTTGGCAGCAGCATCCGTTTGTTTTTCAAAGAGATCTGAATCTACTGTTTCTAGTTTTTCCTCCACTGGAGACTGGTGGAAAGGTGTGTGTCCTGCACTGGTGGGGCCAGACGGGGTGGGAGAGGCCATTTTGACTGTACTATCATCAGGACTCATGCATCGCTCTTCAGCCTCTGCAGAGTCAACCTGGGAGAATGGTGTTTCTTCAGTGGATAACGGCAGACCAGACGTTTGCAGCACGTCAGCGGGAACACTGATTAACACACTATCAGAACATGCTTGATGAGCAAGCACGGGGACATCGTAATGCCCTCTGAGTTTCTCAGGCATTTCAATATTTGGAGTCCCATCTTCTTCTTCCTCTTCCTCTTCTTCCTCTTCATGAAGATCCTTTTCTGAGCTTCCAGTTTTCTCTCTCCTTCTGCTAATGCATGGAAATCTTCAGGGGGTGGAGATTTAAAACATTTGTCTTCCTCCAAGGATGATGTGGGAGAGATTGTGCCAGCGGAGGGAACATAGTCAAGACCTTGGGTTGCTTCTGTCCGAGAGGAGGGCATGCTGGTTGCTGTGTCTAGAAGTAAAGAGCTTTTCCCAGTCTCTTCTGTTTGTGGTGCTGTTATAGATGCAACAGACTGATCTTCTGCTACTGAAGTTGCAAAAGATGAAAGCTTATCACATTCTGTAATGGAGGTAGCAGAGGATATATGTTCCTCCTCAGCCAGAGGTGCTGCCACAATGTTTGTGGGATATGCCAGGATTTCAGACTCTTGGCCAGCATAGCCCTTGGCTGAAGGGTCAGCAGTAGGCACAGCCTGTATTCCGTGTATTGCTTCAAAGGAGCCTGGGTGGTCAGGAACAGAAATGTCATAGGTGTTGACATCATACTTCAAGTGTGGGATCCTCTCTTCCTGTTCATCATGTATTTCTTCATCAGAAATGGTCTGCTCTGTTTCTGAGTACCCAGGGATAGTTTCGTCTTGGATATATGAAACATGTTCTGCTGTTGCCCCTGGTGGGACTGGCAGACTGCTCAGATATGACTCTTCTTTTGTTACATCCTTTCCAAGTAACTTGTTTTTCTCACTCATGTCACTAAATTCTTTTCCCTTTTCTGTAGGGGTGAATATCTTGTCCTCCCTCTCATCCTGATTCAGCTCATAGAAGTCTCTTTTCTTTTCCACCTTCTCCTCTGCCTTCATGTGCCACTCTTCCTTTCCTTCCAGTTCTGCCTTTTCTATCACATCTTCTCTTTTTTCCTTCTCACCCTCCTCCTGTGCCTCTGATTCCTCAATATACTTTTCACAAGTCTTTGTTTCTGCTTCCCTCTGTTTTCTGTCCAAAGAGATTTCTCCTCTTCTTCCTTTCTTCCTCTCTGAAGGCTGATGACTGAACACCTTTTGCTAGGAGGTCTGTCTGTGATGGTACCTGTTCTTTGTCTGGAAACAGCTGAACTTCCTTGCCCTGCTCAGCTTTTCCCTCGCAGTATCTCGTGTCACGATTTTCATCTATTGCTCTTCTTCCGTCCTCTGTTCTTTCAGCAAGATCTGCTCTCAGCTCTACCGGATGGGCTGCCTTTTCCTCTGCTGGTGATTCTTTTTCCGTATCAGTAGTCGTTACTTCCTGATCAGGAATGTCTGTTTTCAAAATCAGATCCTCTTCAAGGCAGCCCTGAGCAATCATGTCAGCAGAGTCCTCTATCTCTGTTTCAGGTACTCTCATAATCTTATCACTAGTAACCTCAAGGTCAGACACTTCTTGAGTCGCCTGCAAGCCCCCTTTCTCCTCCTGCTTCAGTTCCTCAAAGTCCTTTGTAAGATCTTCTGGCGAAGACAGGACTAACCTCTGTTCTGCTATGGAAGTCTCTCCTGGCTCCACCTGTACAGGTGCCTTCTCCATTGGTGACGTCTTCAGGTCAGCAGGTACTTCCTTTTCAGGTTTGACTTTCATCTTCTCTGTTTTGAGTCTGCCTGGAACTTTTGCCTTGTATAATGTTTTTCTTACTTCTGGGGTAAATGGTTTCAAGTCTGGTTTAGAAATTTTTTTGGGCTCTGGTTTGGTTTCTTTCTTTTTATCCTCCTTCTTTGAATCTTTCTTTTCCTCTTTCTTTCCATCATCTTTTTTAAGTCCTTTTTCTCCTTCTTAATCTCTTTCTTTTCTTTGTCTTTCTTCTCCTCCAGTTTGGATACTTTCTCTTTGAGATGCTTTTTTCCAACCTTGTCTTTTGCCAATTTTCTTTTCTCAGCTTTGAGAGCATCACTTGTTTCTGTCTTTGTCTTCTCATGTTTAACGGACTTCTCAGGAATTTTCTCTGAATGTTCTTTAACCTTTTTCTCAATTTTAGCATCCTTTATGACTTCTGGTTTTACCTCCTTAATCCCCTCCTCAACTGCCTCTTCTTTCTTAGTTTGCTTTGTCACAGATGGCTTGGGAGAAGATTTAAGACTCTCTTTACTGTCAGTTCTTTGCTTGATTTTGGTCTGCTTCAGCACAGGTGGAGGTATTCCAGAAGTGATATCTTTCTGAGTAGCCACTGGATACCTCAGAAAATCCAGGTGCTTGAGTTTCTCAAGACCTTCCAGTATTTTATTTTGAGGAGCATTTCCAGGAAACAAAACCCTTACAATTTTCTCTGTTGGGCTAGCTGGGAGCCACACCACCAGGGCTGTGATGGATGTGAGATAGGGAACTGAAATTTCACCTTCTTTGCCACTTGCGAGAATTATGCCAGTCTTTGCTTTACTATTACCAGCCCATTTCTGCATTAGAAACTGCATTTCTTTACTGTCCTTGACAGGGTTCAGGATATACATGTCCAGCTTACCCACTCCCATTTTGTGGAAAAGTGTGATGGGTTCAATGGTGCTGCTCACCACCCTGTAGAGAGGCTCTGATTTAATGCCTAGTCTGTTGAGATACTGCAGTGTCAAACAAGCTTCTTCGATGCTTCTCTTTACTTTCATGGACGATTCAGGCATTTTCAGTTTTTCAGGAACATTAAAGAAAACCACTCCTAGCTCAGGAGAAATGAGGTTCTTCATCCAGTCACTGTAGTTGGTAGAGCCCTGGGATTGCTCCTCCTCTTGCTCAGCTACTTTCCTCTGCAGCAGCCCATTGATGCCAGGTAGGTTGTCTGCACCAATGTGGGTGAGCAGGATTGAGTCAATTCTGTCCAGGTGTCTCACCAGCTTCCAGAAGCAAGATTTCCTGTCAGAGCCACCATCCACAAGGATGTTAAACCCGTTGACAGCAAAGAGAGCAGAATCACCTCTTCCCCCAGGGAATATGTAGCAGCAGGGTTTAGAAAGCTTCAAAAAGCCCCCTGACGTGGGTGGCTCCAGGAGATCAAATGGAGACGGCACGTCAACTGTCTCAGAGACATACTCTGCAAACTCAGACACCCCATCCATTTCTGGCAGAACTGGATCAGGATTCAGTTTCAGATTAATAATTTCTTGGAATTGAGGATGCCCAAGGTTGCTCCAGTCTCCTTCTCCCAAGCACGACACTGTAAGGGAGGCTTTGATATCTGAATCGGTGTTGCTAAGAATCTGGGTGACCTAATGAAACAAACAGAGACAAATAAAGGTCAAATAGAGCTCTGAGACCAATTCAGCACTTAAAAAACAAACAAAGAAAAAAGCCAGTTACTGCAGAAATACTGAAGACGCCATGAGCACTTTGCTGACAGGAAACTCTGGGGATAATTAGATAGTCCGAAAGCCCGTTGCAGCTATATGGAAGGCGCCAAGTTCTGCTCTCTTTTGAAATTCTTAATGTTGATGGGCTGTTGTTTCCTGACTGTTGAGAGCGTACGGTGACAAGACCTCAGGAAAGAAAATGAAAGCAGGAACCACCTTGTCCTCTTTCCTTACTTCTTCCTATTTAACCTGGGAAATCCATCCCTGGCTTGGGCTCAAAAGTAGCAGTTTCTTTGTGATTCTTGAGTTCTAACCCTGAGATACCCTTTTCAGTGCCAAGCAGCATTGTCTGCACCTATCCTCGCACACTGGCTAGTGAATGATCATATAGCAC
The DNA here is from genome assembly GCA_009769605.1 of Bucorvus abyssinicus. NCBI lineage: Eukaryota > Metazoa > Chordata > Aves > Bucerotiformes > Bucorvidae > Bucorvus > Bucorvus abyssinicus. The sequence continues at coordinate 22,365,538 of CM020038.1, forward strand.
TTTGTGCAGTTCTAGTGCCATAAGACTTGCTTTTTCATTCTTTCCTGGGACCTATTTTGAAAGCCATGACTCCATCTCTGATATACACACAGGGCTGGGGACACACAACATGATTACTAAAGTCAATATAATTTGCTATGCTGAACATATCCCGAGCAAAGAAGCATTAAACTTCAGATTTCCTAAGTATCTGGAATGAGGTTTGTACACTTCTACATGCTGTGTTTTCTTGCTTAGACAGCCCTTAATTGACTAGTTAGTGTCCAAATAAATGGGTACCATTTATACCACCAGAAATAAATGAGATCAATCAGCCTAAAATAAACGAAGGTGGGCAGATTTGCTGATGTAATTACAGCAACAATGATATAAATTGTCAAAACATCACCCAGCCATCCCTGCAGCAACTGTGCATTCAGCCAGATGGAGACATTCTGGACACCTGACACGCACTGGTCAGTGGAAGTAGGGCTGATTTATCAAAACCAGAAGCAACATACCTGTATGGCTCCAACAGAAAGAGAGTTTAAAGCTGCTGAGGAAAGCTATAGTACACCTAGCTAAGATAATTAGCACTGAAGGACAGGTTCAGAGATGTCCTATAAGGTCTTCAAGACCCCACTGGACAAAGCCCTGAGCAATCTTGTCTAAATTCAGTGCTGACCCTGCTCTGTGCAGGAGGTTGGGCTACAGATCTCTCAAGTACCCTTCCAACATGAATGATTCAGCAATTCTAGGATTAAATAATGACATTTGTTGTTATTTCATCATCATGTTGTTATTTAATCAGCATTTAGTCACCCCTCTGTCATCTTTACACACCCCTGACGAACGCTCTGTACCTTGTGAACAGCATATACTTGCTGGACTGACTGTGACATGAAGAGAAATACCTGCATTTACTAGGGTGAGGATGGCCTCTGTTGGCTGTTTTTGGAAGCTGCCCATAGCTATTTTAAGACCCGCTTTAAGAAATTTTGGAGTGCCTGCCCACTGCAGAGCCAGTCAGGAAGGCTGTTTCAAGTTGAGCACTCAAAGGTAGAATCACCCATGCCTGTCACCTTGAAAACTTAAGCCAGGGAGTTAAAGCAAGATGCCCAAGACTATGGCATGATTTATTTATGGTGTGCTGTGTTTCGCTGGATTTCAAGCCCATCCCTTTGCAGATCTGCCACCTGAAGGAGCAGTGCAGGTGCTCTGTCATGCACTCGGTGAACAGGAGGGGACATGCTGGATTACTACTCACACTTACCTCTGGGTCCAAAAGTATCTCAGCAAAATTCTGATAAGTGAAGGTCCCCGTCTGCAGGATCAAGTCTCCTTCCTGGTCTGAGCTCTTGCCACAGAAGATCAGTAGTTTATGGGCTGATGAATCACACACTAGAGAACGGACCTGTTACCAGGAGACAAGAGTGTCGCAGTCAAAAAGTTATCTGCATTCCTCACCAGCACCCAGAAACCCAATCACATGGACAGGCCATACTTACATGTCATTCACAGAGAGCCAAAACCTAAGTTTTCTACATACAAGAGAGTCGGTTACTGAAGAGGGAAGATGCTGCTACTGCCCGCCCGACACAGCTCCATGTCACACCGTAATTCACATTGAGAAAGCAGGCCAAAGCGAAGAGAAAATGTTTGGTGTTACACTGCTGTGCAAGAGGGCAGCACATTTAGACTCTCATCAAACTAGAATGCTCAAGGTTCAGAAGCCCTCCACCTTGTTTGCTAGGAAACTCTACAAGCTCCTGAGAAATCCTTAAAATCAGGCAGTTCTAAGGCACCAACTCTTCCAGGAAGCAGCTCATTCCTAAAGGGCCAGCACACAAGAAGCCACACACTCTCGTGCGCTTCTTTGTCTAGCAGTAAATTCTGCCACAGAATAGTGGTTACTGCATGTATCGTGTAGGCAAGACCAGAAGAGCTGGCTCCTTCACCACACCTGGCAGCAGACAGGCAGCGTGTTCAAACTCTCCAGAGGTGCAAAATGTGATGGTCAATGTCAAGCAAGGGCAGGAGAGCTGATGTGGAGAAAACCCGCTGGCAACCGGTCCTTACCTCAGACACGATGCTGTCCACATTGGGATTTACCAGGATCACTGTCTCCAGCGTATCACTCCGGTGATGGAGGGTTCTTTGGCCTGGGGAGAGGCAAGGGATTAGACAGGATGGGAGAAGCTGATGAGGCAGTATCTGCCTACCAATGTTTTAGCCTCAGAAACTCCACTTCAGCATGGGTTTGACTGCAAGGCTTCAACTTGCATTCCAGACCCAATATCTGGGTCTCATAGAACAAAGCAAACTCTCTTCTGTAACAAGGAAAAAAAACGCTAGTTCTGGATCAGCACAATTTGCAACTCAATTCCAACATGTTCCAAGTCCACAGCACCAGCGTATCAAGCTGCCCGCTTGTGCCAGACAGCTGTGCGCTGTAAACGCTGGCACAGACGGGTCATCCCCTCTGGACAGAAGTATCTTGCCTCGCTGCAGCTACCATGGGGAGGTATCTCTGGATGTTGTCCAAGCCTTAGTCACCGTAGGGCTTTGTGAGCCAGCTGGTGCATGACAACTCCCCCTTCATTAGAGTGGTGCAGCACTAATACCCACCTCTCATCATTCTTAATAAGCCTTTTCTCTCATTAAGTGTTTTTTTAAATCCAAACATGCTCTCCTAGAGCTAGGTAAACTGCTGCTAGGGGAACCCTCTGGATGGCAAGAATGCCTGTTCTCCTGTCTCCTGCCTGCGAGAGTCACAAACAGGCACCCAGACAGGACTCTGTTCCCCCTCTATATATTTAGGCAAAAAAGGAAGAGCCAAAGAAGAGCAAGCAAGAGCCTGGTAGTGTAAAAAGCAGTTTGTGTGCTCACCTTGGCATGGGCATTACATGGATCTTTGGCAAAATACTGACGTAATGCCTGGGAGCTGTTGATTTCTTAGCAAGAATAGTGGTGAGTGCCTGCCATGCTGAAAGGCAGGGCAAGAGCCATCGCTGTGTACCCACGTCAAACACCTCTGGGAAGCAGGACGAGGTACAGGACCGTCCTGCAGCATCTCCCCTGACACTGCAGGCAGCACAGAATTTTTTGGATTCTGGTCTTTGCAAATACCTCCCTCTGGACATGACATCCTCTCTACAAGCCAGGCGCTTAGAACTGTTGGAATGTATAATGTACAGGGTTTAAATCTTTCATAGGCTTTAACCCCTCGTATAGGCTGGAGGGCCATAGATCTTCACTGAAGATGGACATCTATTTCTATTCCTAATTTTTGTCTTCCAGACAACTGTTGGTCTCTGACAATGTTGTTCTTCCCACCCTCTCTATTCCACAACCTCCCATCAGCTCTCTTTCTAGGCAGATCTCAATCCTTCTAAAATAGTGTGATCAAACACCAAAAGGACACAAAAAGAAAGAAGTCTGAGAAGGGCCAACACTCAATATAGCTTTCATCAAACTCTGGGATGTTTCACTCTGGCTGCCCGCAATTAAGTATAAACCAGACAGATATGCCCTGAAGGCAACTTTCATCCCAAAATGAGAGCGGCTCGAAGCTCTCAGCAGAACTGTTTTTACTCTGCATCTCTAGCTGCTTTCTGAATTCGTGTTCTTTCAGTTTGTCCAAAAATGGTCCCTCCAGACTAAAACAAAGCCACCGCTGTGCAAAAGAAATGCCTGCGCCGAGTTCAGTGGCAGTTCTGCCACTTGACATGGGATGTGGCACACGGATGGGAGAGGCTGGGAACCAAGCCCCTGCACAAAGGACCACTACAAGTGAGCCCGTGGGGAGCAGCGTGGGGGGCAGCAGGTGGTGCAGGTGTGTGTGTTCTGGGACACGCACGGCACCCAAAAGATGCAAAAACCCCACCCATCCTCGAGGTAACTGTAAAGGCATTGCTGATAGCTTGGCGTCGCTTAGATCCCAGCAGCAAACAAAGGAGTGCCTCGTTTCCTCACTGCCTGCACCGTGCGGTTTTCACACAGCTCACCCCACAGCAGCCCCTCGCCTCACGCTGCTCAGAGCACCCAGAGCGGAAGCGATCTGCTCCCATCTGTCAACGGTCGGTCTGGGACAGAGCGAAGCCCGTGCCCTGCCCCAGGATTCGGCCTCTGTGCCCTCGTTGCCCGCTCTTCCCAACAGACTTCTTTGGCAGCTGTTACCCCCGTCGCTTGGAGAACGCGGCTGGGTGTGCGGAACCAACATCAGCAGCCTCTTCCTTGAGCACTGGGCTGGCAGGGCTCCCGGGCACAGCACGGTCACTGGTGGCCAGCAGGCGGGCGTCCCTCCAGGCACCAGGTCCAAGAGGGCTGCCGGCCGGGCGGCGCGTGGTGGACAGTGCCAGCTGTACAGGGAAAGGGGCCCGTCTGCAGGACCAGCGGGCATGGTAGTACCGCTGCTCTTTGCCATGCCCATGGTTCAAGCCCAAGCAGCAGAGCTGTCGCTGCCGAGACTGGCAAACAAAGCGTGGCTGGTTAGCATTCTGCTCGCAGCCTCCTGCCCCCCGGCAGGGACCGTCCCCTTCACGCTGGAAAGAAAGAGAAGGGCTCAAGCTGTGGGGCCGGCAGCTGCCGGCAGACAGAACGCAGGAAGGGTGGAGTACCGAGTCTTGAGAAGGGCCATGAAGACGATTGAGGGACTGAAGCATTTTCGTGTGAGGCGAGGCTGAGCACCCTCAGACTGTTTAGGCTGGAAAAGAGAAGGCTTGGGGTGGGGGAGGGCTCTTATAAACGTGTATAAAAACCTGATGGGAGGGAATGAAGAGGAAGTCGGACTCTCTTCTCAGTAGCACCTAGGGACAGGACAAGAGGCACAAACTAAGACACATGCAATTCCATCTGAACACAAGAAAACACCTTTTTTTTACTGTGAGGGTTGTCAAACACTGGAATAGGTTGTACAGAGAGGCTGTGGAGTATCTGTCTTCGGAGATGCTCAAACCCCAACTGGACACAGTCCTGGGAAAACTGCTGTAGCTGACCCTGCTTTGAGCAGGTGGGATTGGAGTAGACGATCTCTCCAACCTACGATTTGGTGATTCTGACTGTGTGAGGCAGCGCAGCCCTCCAGAGCTTTGCTCCTGACCTGCTGTGGGACAGACTCCCTTTCTCCAGTTGGAGCAGCTGGTTCTCAGAAGGATACAGGAGCACAGCCGTACAGCCAGGCCACTTCCAGGAACACGGAATCACCGCACACACATGCACACCAAAAACGAAAATGGTTCTTCAGCTGAATTCAGAGATAAAGCAGAACAGCACACAAACTCCAGGCTGAGCCGTACGGTGTGAGTGAGATGGCAACACGGTGACCTAACCCAGGCTGTGACCTCACCAGGGCGAGCGCCCCGGCCCCGGTTCACACCCGGGCTCCTGGCAGCTGCCTCTCTCAGCTCAGTGACGGAGCAAAGACAGCCGTGCCCAGCTGAGGGAATACCCATCATCCCACAGTCTCTTTGAATCCAAGTGCTCCGCGGTCGGAGGAGCCCTTTGCTGGCTGCTTCCTCCACACAAGCCTGCAGAAGCAGCTGCACAGACGCAGATTTAAACACGTAGACTTCTTGTTCCTACCAAAAATCACACGTGACAGAAATCAGTAGCAGTGCGATGGACACTGCAGACAGAGTGTCTGAAACACTGTTCAGGTCATTGCCAGACACTTGTCCTTGCTAGAGCCTTGTCACAGTGACTTGCAGGCCTGGAAATACAACTGCAAACGGCCAAATCGCTGAACTGCATCTGCCAGCACGAGGAGTATCCTGCGCAGGCTCCTGGAGACTGCTGCCTTCACCTGGCCTGGAACAAACACCGGAACAGAGCTCTGGCCACAGATGTGTGTTCTGAACACAGCCCCCTCACCCTGCTCAGCCCTCTCGAACTGTGCTCGCAAGCGGCTACACTACATGAAATCTCCTCTCCCCGAGTCCCCGGGGGAGTGAATTTCGTTACCACTGAATTTCTCATTTCATATGAAACTTCACTTTGTGCATTCAGGCACCCTCTGACCGCTGCAGTCATGACAGTGCCCGTGAACTCTCAGAGACTGTTTACAGCCAGCATGTCGCCACAAGGCAGAAAGATCCCATCTGTCCCTTCAGAGGAGAGGGTCTCCAGTCCCTCACAGCCACTCACCTATCCTGAAAACTCTTCTCGTTCTGCTATGGCCATTAGGATGAGTAGGAGCAGAAGCATACGAGACAAGAAGGAACACAGAAGATTCACAGGGTGCCGTTACTGTATTTTCTGTATTATTTCCCATCATATTTTTTTATGCATCATAACATAACCTGACACTAGCTTTGCACTAAATAAAGACCTTCACTTAGGGGTACACAGTGACATCCAAATTCTACCCTGCCACTACACTATCAATTGAGCCTTTGTAAGGAGTCGGGAAGGTTTAATTTTTCTACTGTGCTTGGTTTTACATTTTTTGACAATGGATTTAATGGGACATTGTGATGACTGCTCAATCTAGTTGCGGAAGTTCCTCACAGTCTTTTCTAGATATAAGTAACTGAGTCATCTACAAATTTAGCCACCTCCACGTTCATTTCAGCCTCTTTCCTTGTCCTTACTGTACCTACCAGCTTTACGTTTAGTAGAAAATCACAAAGCCCTTGTATTTTACCTCTGCACAAAGCTGACCATACATTTGTTTTCTGATCTTCGGTAGTTTTTGACTCAAGGCATTACCCACACAAGGTGCTTGCTGCCTCTGTAAAGATTTAATACACAAATGCGCCTCATTCATGACCTCGCTGAAAATTCAGAAGACAGGCAGGGGCGTTCTCCTTCTCCACACAGGTCACATTACTTACCACTGTGCAGAAGTCACATCCCCTTCATCCCGACTGACCACAGAGGGCACACATAAAGCTCTTTCTACGCAGCAGCCACCTCTGGGATGTCAGTCAGCAGGGACGCACCATTGAGGCATTACACAACAACATCCCAGAAGTGATGAACAACTGCTTCTCCAGGCAATGCTAGAGGAACTTCCCTGGCTAGTGCTAAGGGGCATTTCAGGATGTGCAGGCTGCACTCGTGGATCATTAGAGGGGAGGGAGGAAAAGTCCAAATTTTCTTTTTAAGAGTATGTATGGCTTATATACTAGTAAGGGAGGGTGGTCAGTCACTGGATCCGGCTCCCCAGGGAAGTGGTCACAGCACCAAGCCTGTTGAGTTCAAATTGCATACGGATGACACTCTTAGTCATACGGTTTAGTTTTAGGTAGTCCTGTGAGGAGCAGGGAGTTGGACTTGATGAGCCTTATGGGTCCCTTCCAACTTGAGATATTCTATGATTATGTGGCCCATTAAGTGCAGAATTGGTTATGGTGGAGGATAGCAAATGGTGAGCAAAGCCACACAGATTTTGGAATTGGTGTGAATTAACCACCCAGCGCTGTCTACACATGCAAAGAGATACAGCACGAGAGAACTACGCAGGGAGGTCAGTCTAGGCTAAAACAGAGAACAGTGTCCTGGGGTAACTGTGACAAACAGGATGCCCGAGAAAGAGATGATCCTAGAAGCAGACAGATGGCCGTGGAGGCAGAAAAGGAGGTCATGCTGCCAATACAGATCCTGGTTTGCAATGTGTTCTGCCACGCAAATTGAAAGCACATAAAAACTCCAGTAGCTGAATAATAAATTCTGGGCTGGTCCAAAGGACTGTCAAGGATAGCTGCAAGAGCTGCTGCTTGTCATTTGCTTTAATCTTTCGGACCATCAAACCCCAGAGGTCTTATTCTTCTGTTGATCAGAACTGGAAAAATCATGCTTACAACTCACCGTGCTGAAATCAGAGACCAACTGCCAGGGCAGCAGGACCCAGGTTCTCATCTTTGTGAAATATGGTCACCTGGGCCAGAACACTAAAGAGTCAAGGAAGAGGCTGTGCTGAAATCAGTCATGATGCTCTGACTGGCACACTGAATCGTAATGACCGTAAGGGCCCCGAAGACGAGTAAAGGACTGGCACATCTCTAATGAGAGGAGGGCTGAGAGGTGGGACTGTTCAGCCTGGAACCGAGAAAGCTCAGGGTAGGGATCTTACCAATGATTGTACGTATCCGATGGCAGGGTGTAAAGTCTGGGCTGCATTGCTCTCAGGACCTTGCCATAGAAACCAACCCTCTCCCCATCCAGGGAGCATGCTTTATTCCTCATTGTCCTCCCTTGTCCCTGCCACACCCTTTTCCTCCTTTGTCGCTAGGATTATTTGGGCTTACCAGGCCAAGTTCTACCAGTAAAGTGAACACCAACAGTACTTTGATAAAAACACCAAAGTTTCAGAGTCTGGACATCATATCAAGGCACACAAGCCACAGCGATTGAAAAACAATTCATCCTAACTTTCGGATCTCTTACCTGATGTCATGGACGTATCTCTTCAGAGTGGCACTTCTGAAAAGACTCTTCACACAAGAAGATCCTGGGTATCACTATGGTTCAGTACCTTTTGCTACACTTCAGCAAAGTGCTGAGCCTCGTGTTACGTGGTCTTCCTGATGCTCTATTGAAACAAGCCCACCTCTGAAGACAGTCAAACTATGCATGAGGGTTCTCAGTGTGCATATATTTGCATAATTAACATGAGCTAGTGCAACGGAAAGACTGCCATTTCCTTCATTCTCCAATGACATCATAACACTGAGATAGTAACTGACTCTTTCATTCTAAGGCTGTGAAATCTCCAACTGCAGCTTCTTCAGTGCCAATGGGAGAAAAAGGATCCAGCCCCAAATGGTGCCCATTCAGAGAAGGTGAAACAACACATTCATTCACAAACACCCCAGGACTGTGCCGAGTACAGCAAGATACAGCTCCTTGAGAGAGGGATTATAAAGACCAGACGAAAGGGAGGAAAGGTCCTGAACAGAGTTCTGAGCACGGTCCTGCCTCTACCCCCTCTGTGCAACTATACCTTCCTCTCTCCTACTGCAATATGACCCACCCCTCCCCAAGGCCAAGGATGCCCCGTGTTGTTTAGCCATGAGGGAGAGGAGTGAAGGTGCTGGAAGCCATGTCCTACACGCAGCACCTTAAGGGCACGCAGATGCTGAAGCTCCTTCCTCCAGCACACAAACTGAACAGCATACAGCTGATAGGACCGGTGCTAGTGGAGAGTTGGAAGCTCTGCCAGCTAGTCAGATGGGCTCATGAATCAAAAAATAAACACAAAGATTGCTTTGGCAGTCAGTACAGAAGGCAGCAACTGCAAATTCACCATTCAGCTCCTCCTTACCTACAGACATGTGCATCTCAGAAACGTCCCTTGGCTTCTCTGTACCTGGGCATCCTTGCTGTGCTGCAGGAGTAACAGCCCTGACCTCTTACAACGAGTTGGAGGGACCTATCAACCCCTGTGACATGCTCAGGCGATTTCATCGCTGTGGGCAGAAGCGTGGGCAACCTGCCTGGGCCCCCCCAGCACCAGCAGCACGAACTGGAATGCGCCTCAGAGCGGCACGAGGAAAGTGCCCTCCGCCTTCCCGCTCCTGTGTGCTCAAAAGACAAGAGTCCTCCAAAAACTTAAAGAGAAACCCCTTCACAGAGGGGTGGGCTGAAGAGACTCCGACCAGTGCGTGTGGGCATTTGCGGTGGATTCTAGAAAGGAGAGGTTCTGGGCAGATCAAATCTAACGAGAACGGTCGTTTCCTCCTCTTGGCAGAGGGAGGCAGCTGCCCGCAGCAGAGCGCCTGACCAGCCCTGGCCTGGCGCCGCAGCCTGGAAAGGAAACGGCGCGACCTTTCGAGGATGAACGGGAGTCTAGAACGTGCTAGCACCTGCCTCTGCCCTGGCTGAGGGAAGCAGGCTGCCTCTGCTTCTGGGAGCTTCACCACGTCGGAGACGGCCGCCATCACAGCCCGAGGTACAGCCGCTGCCGAGGGAGATCACGCAGGCACAAGGGCAGCAGTGTGGCCGGTTCCTCGGATCCAGAGAGAGGCGATGACCCACAGCCCCGACCAGTGTCCACAGGCTGCACCTTAGATTCCAAAGGTGATGTAGCAGTTATGGTAGCTCCAACAGTAAATTGTTTTACTAACAACCTATCCTTGAAACTTATGCTTATTTCACAGCAAAATATTAATGTTTTTAGATTACAACAGAGTACCTTTGTTAGAGTGAATTAATGGCTAAAATTATGGGTAAAAGGCAATTATTTTTACTTCTCTTTCTTTTTCCTAAAAACCTGGAGAAAATTCTTTTCAGGATACTCTGTTTATTTACGCACGCAGAATCCCAGGCTCCCAGATCTTATTTTCTTTTTCATACAATACACTGAGTTCAGCATATGTTTGGATTGGGAAGATATGGCAAGGTCACTGCACTCCCTCAGTTTTAATCTCTTTGCTCTTTCTTGCCTTGACCACTTTGCTCTCTGGGCTCTCAGGATCATTTTTTCATTCGTCTTGACTGTTTGCAACACCTTCCAATTTGTGATTGTCCAACATGCTGTTTACATGCCAATCCTCACCCGCCTTAAAGGAGTATTAAGGAGGAAGAGTGTACTTCAGAGCAGCTCTACCAGGACTGGGAGGCTCAGTTGCCCTGAGCCAAGGCTCCTGCAGGGTGGCCAGTCCCAGCGGGGACTCCAAGGGCACCAACCTTTGAGCAGCTGCAGAGGAACCGCCAAGAAAGAGAAACAGGGCCCCAGCGCTACACCGTCACTCCTGCGCTCCTAAGCCAAGAGGTTCTGCCCTGCAGCTCCTCCCTTGCAGGCGGGGTGGAAAGATGGAGGCCGATACCCAGTTGCTGCCTTCGCAGAGAGCGGCAGAGAACCCCAAAGCAGATGGCCCAGCGGCCTGCTCATCAGCACCTTCTCTCGGGAGACGGCGACCTCCGACTCCTCCCTGCCAGAGATAGGGCAGGATTGCTCTCCACCCTCCGCTGGAGCTTGTCTCTTTTGTGTGCAGTAGAAACACCCACTAGCACAGAGATGTGGACGGGACCTTCACGCATCTGTGTCCCAAACACCAGACCGACAACGGTGTCTTCGCTCCCGCCCCTAACCCCTCTAAGGAATAATAAGTTAATTGTGCAAGCCACAGCTATCTCGACAGGGGACACAAAGAACGCCCTTGGACTGGCATCGCCCTTTGCCTGGGTGCACTCCTAAATCCGAGTGTTGGTTCCAGCTCAGGAATACCAACAAACCTCTAACGCCTGGATGTGTTTGTCAGAACGACGGGACATTTCCCACTCCATTGCCTCTTACCTTCCAGGGGTAGCGTTGTGTCAAAGGGGATGAGACCTTCAGGCACCGGGTGAGGAACAGCTTGAGCTTGGTGTAAACTGCCCAGAAAAGACTAAGAGAGAGTTTGAGGCGCGGCGGGAGGCTGCAGGGCAGACTGGTGCCTGACTGCTGGATTCAGGAGGAGATGCCGCGATCCCAGCCGTTCTGGGCACATGCAGCTCTTTGTTTCTTTTCCAGAACTGCGCAGAGCAAAGGGCACAGCCAGCCCACTGGGTGATCACGGCTGAAAGGGCTTTCTCACAGCCCCCCCGCCCCCAGCCCGCATTCACATGTCACAGCCACAGCAACCACTTCTTGTCACAGAAACATGACTAGGAAAGCTCTGTAGCTTTGGCTTTGTAGTGCGATTCAGCAGCTGAGGATGATGAGGAACTGGCTTCAGGCTTTGTGGCCCACCACCAAACGTTCTGCCTCTTGTGGTCTGAAAAAGTCTACAGTAAAGATTTATTTCATATACTTTCTATTTTTAGGTCTTCAAACACTCTGCAGAAATAGATAAATAAATATCTATTTACGTCCCGATGGCTAAATCTAAAGATCTGTCTCCTCAGAGATTTTCCTTATTGATTTTCCCTTCGCTAAAGAAAGAAAATCACCGTGTACTAGCAAGCGGAGATTGTATTTTTAGTGAGAATATGAAAATCAGCTGAAAATTGAGAGGCAAGAAGCTGTAGCAAAGCAGGGAGTCCCTGTGAGGGACAGCTAGGGCAGAGCTACGGGCTGCCCTGTGGAGCGACGGAAGGGAGCGTACAAGCCATCAGCCACCGGGTCATAAAGCCACACAGGACATAAAATGAGGGATGTTAAACCGCACATAGAAAAGAAGGGGAAGCCAGTGGTGTTTGAACAGGAAAGTATCATTGTATGTATGAGTTTTCATTTTTTACGGAAGGTTCAAAATAGTGTGTGATGATTTTTTATATGGGGCCACAGGTGAAATCACGGCACCACTGAAATAAACCCTCGTGAAGACACACCTCATCTGGAGGGACTGAACACACAATCCCGACAGAGATTGGCCTGACAGCACACCCCCACTGACTTCAGCCTGCTCACAAGGGGAGATCTCCAGTCAGCGGTTTGAGCCACGGACTGACGGGAATTTCAGGCACTCATGGAGCATTTACCCATATTCCAGCTAGACTGAAGCTGGGTGGAGGGTGGAAGAGCACCCCCTCAGGACTACCCCACCACATGCACTAATACTGAAGGGTTTCCGGATACGTGTCTCTGTACGTGGGAAAAAGGGTGATGGCCCTGCAGCCAGCCCTGATAGGAGGCTGGGCAGTGCAGCAGGCAGAGGACTGAGTGCAGAAGGATGCAGCACATGCAAGAGCATCAGCTGAGCCAGAGCAGAGCCAGGGACATGCTCTGTATTCCTTCAAGGGCTTCAGAGAGTTTCCGACCAGAGCGTCTATCCAGGTGTCTTCAGAAGGACAAACAGGACAACCAGTCACAGGTACACCTCCAGGAAACACCAGCCCAACCGAACTCTCTCAGTGTAAAAGGAGCCGTGCAGTGCTATGATCTGACAAGAAGAGAAAAGCTGATTTGGGACTGAATAGGCACTAACTTTGGAAAAAGCTCCAAGGCAGAGAAAAAGTCTTAAAACCTGCAGAACTCTGCAAGTAAAGAACTTGGTGTGAAAGGGTACAGAAAGAAGACTGCATCAGCAAGACAGCTCCAAGGAGAGATGTTCCTCGACAGGAGCAGACTCCAAGAGGGAAATTGAGAACCCCACTAGGCAGGAGAGAGAAAGGGAAAACACGGCAGTAACCAGTCATTACGGCCAAAAGAAGACTATCTCTGGGAGGACCAGAGAGCGACAGATTCTGAAGGATTTGGGAAAGCACAAGAGATTTAACTAATTACTGTCAAAAGCAGTAGCGTGCGGTGTGGAGACCTACACAAAGCAGGAAGGGCACAGAATGGTCTGGGGCGAAGAAGGACAAGGTCTGGTTTCCAGAACCATTGCTGAGTCTGTCAGGATGGAGGGGGCTGAGGTGTCTGAAGGCATGTTCAGGTTTTCTTTTGTGGATCTAGCTAGAGTCATTCAATAACTTACCTCACCACAGCGTTACTGCATGTCAGGCGGACTGATCATGCTTTAAAGTAAGAACAGGCTTTGCAAAATGACTGACTGCTCCTGGGGGATTACTGCAAAGGTGAACCTGCAGCACGGCAAGAGAAAGATGTGAAATATTCTTTAAGGTATGGGGAGGTTGTGGGCACTTGCCACATCCCAGGAGATACTCCTCCTAACCATTTGCCCATGTCTTCCTATCTTCCCTCCTCCCTGTGATATTTTCATGCCATCGACAGCTCCTCTCCCAGGCAACTTCTATTTCTATACTGTGACAACCATAGCAACCATCTCATCGCTTCCTAATTGCACATACTGTCTCACTTTTATTCTAAAGAGCAATTTAATAGCTCAGCCATTTTAGAACCACTAACTGAAGACACAGATGTTCACTTGGGAAACAGCTGTATCTATTTCCAGAAGTTACTGCTCATTAAATGCCCCTCAACTGGAAGCTACACCAACACTGAGCTACATTAGTGGGTAAGATGAGCACTTCTGTCTAGTTTGCCGGGTGCAGGATGGGTCTCGAGAGATTCTGTTCCCTTCAGCAGCTCTGCTGACTCAAGCAAGCCTCGTATGCTTTTGCTGTGATGCAGTGTATGGCATTCACATGAATCAAGCACACAGCTCTGCTCAAGGGGCATTACCTCCAGCTGTGAGGAGCTGGAGCTGGAACTTATTTATGCCTCCAGCTAAACCCACAAAAGGAAACCTAACCACACCTTGAGATACCCTCTTACCCGGGGCCCTCACACCACCAACCCCCAGCAGACTTACAGATGGTCTCTTTGGAAACCAAAATAATGTTTCATGTTTTCCTTGTCAGTGGGACTTCAGCTGTGATTTGTTGCCAGTTCCTAAACAGAGGCTCCCACAAAACTGTTCCTCTTGGCATTGAGGCAGAGTCCCTGCTCCAGATTCCAGGGCTGAAGTTTTCTCTACGTCACAGAGCTGGACAGCTTCTGATTTCTTAATTTTCCCAAGAATATGCATCACAGGATACATTTTCTTACAACCAGATCACAGCATAGATTCAAGAAAACTGTGCGTTCCTCCTAATTTTGAAGTATCTAGGTAATGCTGAATCTGGCTGACTTGGAGGTACATACAGCTCAGGATCTCTCTTATTTCTCTGATTTTTTTTTTTTTTTTTTTGGACAACTGATCAATATAAAACATGTAAGCAAGCTGCCTTAGGCAGAGAGAACTTAGCTGTATCAAGCAGGGATGACTGCCACAAATAAGGAAATAATTCTGAGATCTCCTCCTGTTCGCCTATTGAGATGCCAGATTTCTGGCAAGAGGCTCCTGCCTGATTTCTAGCACCTATGTAGACTTCTCAAACCTCCTCCCTATTCCGAACAGTCTCATTCTAAGCAGCTTTTCTTTCCTCTCACCTGCTTGTTTTGAAGATGACCTGCTGAATGTCATCTCTGTTTAGGACACAGATCTGACACCGGCTGTGGGCTCTGTGTGGCTAGGGAGAGAAAGCCCCGAAGGACTGGGCTCTGCCAGCCCCTCAGACAAAAGCAGCTGTCCTCTGCCAGCATCCTTCTCTGCTGCGTTTCAACTTTGCACTCTTGGATCTAGTGGCCGCTTGGCAGATTCTCTGTGCGATCTGGATCCCTGGGGTTTGATGTACAGCATGGAGTCTGGTGACGGTGAATGGGATGGAGTTATTTCAGAGCGCAGAGGCCTCCTGTCCCTTCTGCCGGCCAATGCTCAGCACTGAAAAGAGACACGTTTGGGAGAAGCCAGGGAGGCTTCTGGCAGAGCAGGGACATCTCTCAATAGTGCTGAGAAGTCAGCTCGGCCACTGCCTCTCACTGGTCCGCCTTGCACTGAGGTCACTGACGACACCTGACGCAAGCCCCTACTCCTTTGTGCTGCCCGATCCAGGCAGGTCTCCTTCAGCTCGCAGGTTACACCGAGGAATCAGGGACTGAACTGACTGAGGCGGGAGAATAAAAAGGACTAGAAGAGGCCTCCACCACCACAAACGCTTTCGTCTTGGGGCCTCTCACTTGTTCGGCTCCCTCAAAGCCACGCAGGTGCAGAACTCTTCCACGCTCCCATGCCTCCCTCTTCCTTGACAGCGGTCTTTGCCTTTGAATGCGGACCAACAGCGAGAAAGACGCCCCACAACAATCAAAACTGCCACGCAAATCTAGCAACCAGGAACTGGGCCGAAACACACTTTGTGCTCAAACCTACCAGCCTGAAAGCTGGTTCTTCAGAAAGATGCCAGGCGGACCAAAGCTACAGCGAACCACCCTATCCAGTGTTCTTCTACAATGGAAAGGAGTCATATTTGTTAGAAGGCATTTACTTCTCAGGAGCCTGGCCAGTATTCACATTACTGTCCGTGCAACTTACCTCTCTTAAACCATCTTAGGAAGCTTTTTGGAATATAAATCTAGTCAACCACAAGGTAAATCACTGGCTTCTTGCCCACAACTCCTCTAAAAGAGCTGTTAGGACCTGGAGTGCCTGATGGCAGACCAACATTCTTCAGGCAGCCTTCAAAAGGGAGATACTAATGGCCTTTCCTTCCAGTTTTCTCCTTAATTATTTAAGAATTTGGCACTGGAGCTTAATAGAGAGTGGCATAGGCAAGACGTGTGGATCCCAGTGACATAAAGGTTAGCTACAGCAAGTGCAAAAGCAATTAACTTAACCTTGTAATTTGAGAGTCAATAGAGGAAACAAACGATCCAGACTTTGCCAGTTACGCTGCCATGCATTTTTTAGACCAATCTATTTGTAGCTACAGCATGTTGTGGAAAACAGCACTAAGCCTTTACAGACAGTTTCACTGGGAACAACCAAGAAAACTTTTCTCAAGACTACCAAAGTACATGAAAAGCAGAGCTAGTAAATGCCAGCCCACCCATGCAGTGGTACCATGCAGCTTCTGAACAAGTCTCCAGGCTATAAGTTGTGCTGCTTAAGTCCTGACATAATGCAGAATAGGATAGGATAGGATACGATACGATAGGATAGAATTTCTATTTTCTTACTATGGCCTGTAACTATCGACTCTCCAACCTTAAAACAGCTGTGAGAGTTTCAGGTCAGGTATTTTATGAACATATTCAAGAACCATCATTTATTAAGGCACTGCTGCCTGACTCCCCTCCCAGGGGAGTCAGAGGAGGCTCAGCCTTTCACATACGAGGGGTCTGAAACTGTCTTGTTGTGCCTAAGTTCTGTGATTTGTTTTCACCTTTGCTTCACACTAAAGGAGATAGATTTCGACATGCCTAACTGGTGACTATAGATGAGTTCTCCTCCTGTTGCACCTTCTTCTCCAGTATCTCAAAAGTTAGTACAAATTTTCAGAAGATTTCTTGTTTTGCAGAATGCCAGAGATCCAAAGAACCTTACATACCTGGTCGAATTGTGAACCCAGCGCCCTGAGGTAGGTTCTAGTAAATCGCCAGAGACTTCGGTGCTTCACAAGAAGGCTCATGAAATACAATAATATGCGCAAAGAGACACACAAGGTATTCAGTAGGATATACTGATAACAGACATGCATATTAAATCCTACCCCCTCTGTGACTTACATGCCTCCTTCCATTTGAGATTCTCAACATTTGTCCTCTTAGAGGAAACATCCAAGCCTTTACTCTCAAAAGCAAAGAAAAAGCTGACTCATGTCTTTCAAAACATAGAAACTGGGACGATGATGCTTTTCAGAAAGGCAGAAGTGAATCAAAATTGCATTCCCCATTAAAAAAAAAATATTCAACCCAGTACTATTCTATATATTTGAGAGATCAGTCCAGCAAGACTTAAGGCCTGTCTCAGAAGAACTAAGAACCTGCTGGCCAAGGACACCAATGATCTAGTTTATCTATGAATAAAGCTTTGGAAGGACAGAGATTTCCTGAAGAACTGGATACACAATTAATTGTTCCATTAGTACTAAGTTTTGAGATTCTGGAGAGGAAGGCACAGGAGGAGATCTGAGCTACAGTCACCGGTCAGCGCATGTAGAAATTTATCTTCATTTCTTTTGTATGAAGCAACAGTATAAACAAGCCACAGAGCCTCGGCACAGCAAGGCACGGAGTTAATGAAGACAGCTTTTGGTGTGTCCACCTGCAATGATCCTGGCTCCCTCTGTGCTCCCTGCAGCCCCCTGCCACATCCTCAGTTCCTCTCATAAGCTGTAACTACCAGCCTGTCCAGTGGCAGCACGCTTGGAGACAGGAGTGCATCGTCTGACACTGGCGCCTAAATGGTGATTGCCCCAGGCCAAGCGGAATGTGCACTGTCCCAGGGAAGGCACCGATTCGGATCACTCTCCTCTACTGCCCCACCCGTTTTCACAAAACTGGTAGAGACTTGTAACTTTTAATGCTTTAGTGGAAGGGAAAGTGTTTACTCCAAACACAAAGCACATGCATTTGTAAGAGGAATTCACACTACTCAACCAAGCACCTCTAAGGGGATGGAGAAAAAAACTAATACAAACTGTGAAGTTAGAACCAAAGTAGCTGAATACTTTCTCTAGTCTCTCCTGTCAACAGCTACAAGGCTTGTGCTGGAGTCCAGAAGGACATGGTCCTGTAGCTAATTCAGGATTTTTGAGGGGAAAGAAAAAGAAATCCTTTTTCTATTTCAATAAATTCTCCTCAGAATAATTTCTAAGCATTCATTTGCACACAACTTACTCTCTTTCCTCCCATATGTGGTTACTGGGCTGATGGATAGTCTCTATCACCTCCCTTTCTTCCCCGGGTACTTTTGCCTGAGGAGCACGCTAGCAGATACACCCTTCCTTTTGAGCTAGCTACTGCTGCAAGTCCCTGAAAGCTAACCAAACCATCTTGTGTTCTTTGGCCTCCCATACCACCTCTTTTCAAGGGCCTGGAGGTGTCTCTCTTCCACTTGTCACTTAGTGGTGGAAAGCCGGTGATAAGGCCCATAGGACACTTGGCCGGGCTAGCCAGGAGTAGCACCTGCTAGGATCTCCATACTCACCCGTCACAGAGATGTATTGCTGGACCCTGATCAGGCGCTCAGTTCCCTTTTCTTTTGGGAGAGGCAGCCATCCCAAGAGCTACCTAGGATGGTCTGCTGTCCAGCCATGCTCCTTTGAATGAGACACACGGCACCTCTCGTTCAAGTACACACGGCCTCCTCGCTTTCACCGAGGAGAGCCCGTGCTGGCTATTGCTCACCGTATGCCTGTGCTCAAGTCCATCACCATTTACCACCACATCTGCTGAGGATGTGATTCAGGTATGCCAACACCGCAGATATGAGGAAGAGTGGCAAAAAAACATGACAGGACATGGATTATTTTGTCAGGAAAGAAATTACTGCAAAGCTACGCAGCTCGCTGCCTGCAGAATGTAAGCAGGGTGGAGGATCGGGCAGCCTGGCCTTGTCAGATTGCAGGAAAGGAAAGGAGGGGAGGAAAAAAGGGTTTCCAGCCTGTGTACGATAGCTGCTTGCTGGAGAAAGCATAAGGACGGACATGCTTTCTGGATGCAGCCAACCAGTACAGAGCCATCAAGGAGACAGGGAGGGTACTGACCTTGTACAGCAGAAGGCCCCCTGCCCCATCAGAGGAAAGAGGAATCCCTGTCGTCCTGGAATGGTGCCCAGCCCGCAGGGCTTTTATCAGTGGAACCAGAGCTACTTGGAATAGAAACAGCCTCGTCTCTGAGATCAGAGAGTTTAAACCAGAGCTTGTTTTTTCTGCAGTCATAAGCCAGCAGGCACCAGCTGCAGAATTTGCCGCAGTGTGTGTGTGTGTGTTTCTGGGTGTGCGAGTGTGCAGCAGCCACGCTCCTCCCCTCCAAGCTCACTGTGTGATAGATGTGTCCAGTTCCTTCCTTCTTCCCCTCCCTACATCACTGACAGTCCCAGTCTGATCGCCCTCAGCCCCCTCTCTTCTCTATTAAGAAAGCTTTTGTTGGCATCACTACTGACTTCTTTTCTTCTTCGCTCCCTCCCTGATCAGTGAGGTTGGCCTCTCCCAAAACAGCAGTGTCTGACACATATTCACGATCACATACCCTGGTTCTGTGCAACCTGCCAAACCCTGCTCCAGCTCATCTAGCTCTGGACCCTGGAGATAAAAAGGCCCTATTTTTAAATACTTCAACGCATTTTAGCATTAGCATACAGATGATTTAACACTTTTAACAAGATGTTTGCTGGTGGCAATGCTAAAGGATGCTAAAGACAGCCTATGAAAATAGAACCCTGTGTGTCCGTGTACTGCAAAGTGTCATCGTCACACTGTACCACTGGTGATGCAGGAGAGCTAATCATAAAGGGAGAAGCCAGCCCCTTACACCTCTGTGCTACATGGCGAGTATAGCAGGGCAAGGGGTGACAAAGGACCCCTGCTAGGAAAAAGAAAGCACTTTGCCATTTTCGTTTCTAAAGCACAAAATCCCTCCCTACAGCCTGCTAGGATGAAAATCACCTCCAAGCCTGGCCACATCTCCTCTCCTCTGCTGCCCTAGAAAGGCTACATCACTTAGATTTTACAAGAACTTTCCCTTTTCCCCCCCCCCACTAACTGGATGCATTTGGATGCTTTTTGGCTTCCTGTAGTGGAAGAATGTAGTGTTGAGCAGCTCGAAGCCAGACTCAGCTGCTTCAAGACTACTCATGTGTGGGTGGTGCAGCACCAAAGGAAAGAGAAATTGCAAAAGGGGCCCTGTATTCTCTTCTGTCTCATCAGCAACGTGAGAGTCCACCTTAACAACCCTCCCCCCTCCTGACTGGCATTAGCCTCATTCCAGCATCAGCTCTGAGCTGATACAGACGTTAATACTGCCTTTCAGCAAGCCTTGTCCAAAGGGAGCATCTGAGAGATGCCTGGTGCCACCTCCTCCCTTTTCCAGTAGCACACCATCTTCAGAAAAAACCGTACTGGGATAAATCATATAGCTGCAGGCCTCCTTAAGCATATATTGTGCCCTGACAGGCACAATATCTTCTCCAGATTCTTCTCTCGACCGATCTTCATGCATCCTTCTCTGTGTTTGAGCTGATGACACAAGTGCAGTAAACAGCTGAGCAGCTCGGGAATTCGGTTTCTGTGCCTCTACTCAGGACGCAGGCAGCTGAGAAGGGGCGAGGTCCTTAGATCATAAAAAACCCCAAGCTCCATCTGCAGCCACCTTTCCCTCGTCACTAGTCCTCTCCCCATCACCCCCCCTTCTCCAACAGGGTCACATTCCCAGGAACGGCTCCGCAAAGATCTCCTCCCCGGCTCCTCCGCAAGGGCAGAGCACACCCAGCGACTCACCCCGGGGCCGGGCAGCGCAGAGCGGCCGCTCGGGGCTGCGGCCGGCCCGGGCTGCGCCCGCTCGCCGGGTACCTCGATTCACAGCCACCTCCCCAGAATAACCCGCCCTGGCCGAGCAGCTTCCTTCAGAGCCGCAGACAGCATCCGAGCACGAACAAAGCCCGTGCCGGTGCGGACTCCCTCAGCGCGGCACCCACCCCGCCGCCCGCACGGCGTTAGGGGCTCCTCACCGCGGACCGCGGCCGGCGCCCTCCGCCGCCCGACCCAAGCTGCGGCGCCTCCCGGCCGGGCTGACAGGAGGGGAAGGAGGGTGCACGTACCATCGTGTCCTGGGGCGAACGGCCCTCGGAGCGGCGGCGGCGGGGTGCGCGGGGAGCCGCGGATGCGCCGGCACAGCCCGGGCTGCGGAGAGCAGCTGCGGTGTGACCGCGAGCGGAGGGAGGAGCCGCCGCCCCCCCGCACCCATCACAGTGCGCAAGGGCCGCCTTAACCCTCTGCGGGCTGCGGCTCCGGGAGAGCCCGAGCCCCGGCCGCGCCGCTCCCGCTCCGGGGCTTGTGCCACAGAGCCCGGGCCGCCGCGACCACCGGGGCTCCGGGCAGCGCTCCACAGCGGGTGCCCCTGGACAAGCCCCCGCAGACCCAGCGGCTCCCACGCCATCAGAACGTGGTTTTGCAGTACTCCACCGTCAGGCCGCTCCTCACAGGGCCGCCCCAGACGGGCGCTCCCCATCTCATCTGAGGGGGCTTTGGTTTACGTGATCCTAAAACTGGAACCTCATGCCTGGCTGCAATTGCAGAGCAGCTCCTCCGATTAAAGAGCAGCAACCCGAAATACCAGGCCCAGCATTAGCTGCCTGGCATCACATACCCTGCGTCTGGCTGCTAGTGAACAGAGACCGTCCCGAAAGATCTTGGATCCCACTGAACAGGTAACAGAACTTGAATGAGCAATGCAAGAACACCAGCAACTTGACATCTGGAGACCCATTTCCAGCACTGTTTTCAGATAACTCTTTAAATCATTTTCTAAGAACCTTGCAGCTTGTTTCATAACTGGTATCAGTGGCTGGCTCGTTAGACCTCCAAGGCACAGGATAGAGAACTGTGCTTCCTCGCTCCTGCTCTGCTGGGCTTAGGCCTATCAGTCTGAGCATACGGATCACTCCATGGCATGCGAGTTGCCAAGAGTGACCTTTTTTCACAGCAAGCACTCACGCCACCGTCGGTGCCCTGCTCGCCTCACACAATATGCCAGCTTACTTTCAGATTCCGGAATTAACTATGAAAGCTGGACAATCCTGCCTGCTCTACAGCAAATCTCCCTCTCAGTGATCTTCCAAGGGCTGTCAGAGACAATAGAATGCTCAGGAATAAAAAAAAAATAAAAAAAAAAAATCACAGAATTTTGATGACAAAAAAAATTAGAATATTATCTTCTATAGCTTTCAGATGATGCCTGTCAGTGGCAAGGATCTGAGAACCTCAGGAAAAATAAATGCACGGGAATCAAACATCTTAGATTTCTGTATGTGTCACACAGGTAACACATCCTCATCTTAACGCCCTGTTTAAAAAGGACAAAGATTAAAAAATTCTCAAGGTACAGTCTATTGAAAAAAACCAGTTCCATGCTATGGGAGCTGCTGAACTGCTCCATTACATCTGTCACATCCCAGTCTTCTGCTTGACAGCTCCAACACACAGGCAGTAACACCAACTACTCGAAGATGCCGGTTCATCTGCCGGGGTGGCTGTGAACCACTCCCAGCAGGCTGCAGCCTCTGCAGTGAGCACTGAGAGAACTGAGCCTTCGGGATTCTGCTTTCGCCTCCAACATAAAAGTCACTGCAGGGAGCCGTTCTGTAGCTCCACGCCCAACCCCTCTCTTGACAGTCAAGTCAGACAGCTAACAGATGGTGAGGGACACGGTTCTCTTCCAGTCACCAGAATCACCAGTACAGCATAACCTCTCAGACACAGCAGCAGTGAAGCGACTAAGTGCCTCTTTTTCAGAGATGCCTTTGGATTGTTAAATCCTGGGACAAAGCGTGGGAACGGTCTCTGAAAGATCCACAGCAAGGCACACTGGGCTTCCAGTGACCCGGAGGGGCAGCTGCCTTGGACGCCAAGACAAACAGACAGGTAATAGCCAACACTTTTCAGTGCAATTCTCAACTGAGATACTTAAAAGGATTCAATCTTTGGAAGGAAAATGGGGCTTCATCTGAAGCCAGCTTTTTTGGGTAAAAAAGCCTGGGTTCTGAAAAGGAATGCAAGTTCCTGCTGTCTTCTTTGAAAGGGAGCAGAGAGCTGATATTAACTGAGTAAAGCTGACCCTTTTTCTGTTTGGTGGAAAGTGAAGTTTTTCTGAAATGTGTACTACAGAATGTGGAATGAGAATCCATGGATTTACATTTCTTCAATTCAGAAAACTGCTGATTGAGTCTACTGGAAACTACAAAGTCTTCCTGAAGGTAAAAGGTAAACTCCCTTGGGTTTATGTCAGTGCTGGGATTATAGTGAAGAACAGTTCTACACATGCTGAAGAAGAGGCCATGGTCAAATGGCTACAGCCACCCCTCGACATCAGGATCTTAACATTCAGTTCAGTACCCACTGGGCGCTACCCACCACTTCAGCAAAGTCTTATTATCGTGGAATTCTTGGCTTCCGACAGTACCAGGGCTGTGAAACAAGTGATCAAAGAGAGGTGGAAAAGTAAATCGCTGCACAGAGCGGACTAGGAGTGTCCCATCTTAGGCTGCAGGAAGGCTCAGCTTCCCACCCTGCAGCCAGTCATGGGGAGTGGAAGAATTCCCACTGTCACTTCTCCAAGAGGTTTGCCTCACAGAGCAGAAGTTATCCAGTCTCCAACTTTCACAGGCTATGTGCTTTCAGTAAACCAAAAGAACTGATCACTTGTTCAAGTCTTTGGCAAATCACTTCCAAAATCCTCTTGGCTATCCTCACTTCTGCCTAGGCACAGTAATTTTCACTCTTTTCTACAGTTTTTTAAAGGGTACTTGTTTTTGCTGAATACTTCTGCACCCTTCTGTGCACCTATTTAATGAGACTTTGCTACTTCCTATCTCCCTTCTTATTTACAGATATTTGTACTTTTTATTCTGTATGGTTGCTTAAATTCTGACTAAAGATTTGTTTCCCACTTTTGTCAAGTCTTCTTATTTTTTAAATAACCATTTCTGAAATGAAATGACACCTCATTAGTTGTTTGTATACTTTATTTCAAGGGAACTTTGAACCCTTAAATATTTTATTCTTTCAGCTGCTCTGCAGGTCCACTACAACTACACATTTAGGCTTCTCTTCCTTAATTTGAGAATAACCTTTTAATCTTTCTGATGCTTCAGGGCCTAAGGAGTAATTACCTGAGCTACTGCAAATCAGCTTCTCTAAACTTGCTGTGCTATGTGACAAGTTTCTAGCTGGATAGCCCAAGTCATCCATTCCATTGTGTGTACAGCATCCCTAACGCAGGACCAGAGAGACTGTCAGCACCCATTACCAGCCTTTTTTCCAATTCTGACTTTAAACTCACGAACGCTGGGAGTTTTCTGTGGCAACGCTCTGGTGTCTCTTGTCCCAGAAAATAAGGTTTTAAAAATGGTGATCCTAATTTAACTCAGCACCACAAAAGCTTTAGGGAAAACAACGGAAGATGACCTGTCTAGAACTCTCGGTGGAAAGGATAAAGAGGTTTATAAATCAAGGCTGAGAAACTGGAGCACACATGAGCAATACTAAAGACCAGAAGGAACATGAAAAGAGGGATTGAGACAAATACCAGGGCATGGTAAGAAGAGCAGCCTGTTCCCGCATGAGTGCGGTGTGAGTTCTTGGCACGCAAAGGGTGGCTTAATGCGGCAGGGAGGAAGGAGGGACTAGGATCAAATCCTACCGATTTCTTGGTGACGCTGGGAGCAAACCCTGATGACACTGACACTGAGTTAAAGGAAGGGCTTCTCCACAAGTGTTTCCAACAGGCAGCATATGTTCACCTGAAGGAAAACCTGGGCCTGCCATGCAGCGTCCAGGCTGGCTGCAGTTCCTAACCCTGGCCAGCATCAGCACCCGAGTGGCACCCCCAGGGCTGCTCCAGCCAGAGGAACAGCAAAGCTTTCCACATGGCCTGACAGACAGGCCGAAGGAGAAGGTTCAGGCCAGTCCTAGCACTGAAAGTAAGAAAGAAATGCAGCCAAAGCAGTGTGAGAGAAACCACAAGAGCCAAAATATGGCAGGAAGATTCCTCTTCCTGCAGAAGGTACCTTCTCCCAGACACATTAATTGCCTCAGGTCACATTCTTTCTCTGAACCAGCCAATCATCATCATCATCATCATGGCTTGGCTTCGCGGACGAAGATTTGGGAAGGGCTTTGCCCACGCTTATTGCAAGCGCGTTGATGGCTGAAAAGGCCAATGCGGGATAGGCAAGACCGGTTGCAAAGAGCACACCGGAGGGTCTCCTTGGGTGGTATAGTCGAGGCACGGTTCTTTCTGCGCTGTCTTTTCTCCTCGAGCTTGATTCTACGCGTGCTCTCAAAGGAGACAGCAGCGTTATGTATGGTGTGTCTCCAAATCTCCCGATTGGAGGCCAGGGTGGACCACTGATGGTGGTCAATATGGCCTAGGCTGAGGTGTTGTTTCAGGGAGTCCTTATATCTCCTCTTTGGAGCTCTTCTCTTGCGGCAGCCGGTGGCAAGTTCACCATAGAACACGATCTTAGGGAGGCGGTGATCCGCCATCCTGGAGACGTGCCCTGCCCAACGCAGCTGCGTTTTCAGCAACATGGCCTCAATACTGGTGACGTCTGCCTGTTCAAGGACAGCAACATTAGTCACGTAGTCAGTCCAGTGGATGTTTAGGATCGTGCGGAGGCAGCGCTGATGGAAGCGTTCGAGGAGTCGCAGATGGTGGCGGTAGATGACCCATGATTCAGACCCGTACAGAAGAGTAGGCAGTACCATGGCTCTGTAGACACTGATCTTTGTACTTTTCTTCAGGTGTTTATTGCACCAGACTCTTTTATGGAGTTTTCCGAAAGCTCTGTTTGCCTTTGCTATTCTGTTGTCTATCTCTTTGTCAATCGTGGCATCTGAGGAGATGATGCTACCCAGATAGCTGAACTGCTGGACTGGCTGAAGCTCTGACTCGCCAATGGTGATGTGGGGATGATGGTAATCATCTTGTGGTGCTGGTTGGTAGAGAACTACTGTCTTCTTTAAGCTGACTTCCAGCCCAAAAAGCTCAGCCGCCTCTGCAAAGCAGGATGTTAAGCGCTGCAGAGCTGCTTCTGTGTGGGCAACAAGGGCGGCATCGTCAGCAAAAAGCAGCTCGCGGACAAGGTGATTCAGGGTCTTGGTGTGGGCCTTCAGTCGCCTTAGGTTGAAACCAGCCAATATTCTCTTGTAAAAGGCATAGGCTGCCCTGAGAAGGGCAGAGATTCCTGGGAACTGGCTGTTTTAACTCTGCCTCGAGGGCCTAAGCAGAGGCAGAAAGGCTCTAACACCCTTACGAAGGGGAGTGTCAGTCCAGAGACACCAGGTCACTGGATGCCCTGTTACCCGGGCACCAGACTCTGTGCTGCGTTAGAGAAAGGGCACCGGGGGGACAGTTCTGACACATCACAACAGCACCTTAGGAGACAGGCAACAAGCATCGGTGGCAGCTGTGAAGACGATGTCCATGGAAGTCGAGAGGCTGAGCCTGGCAGACAAACTGAGAGGAAGGCTGGGGAGAGGGTACAGTAGGCTTTACAACTGACAGCGGCACAGGTAAAACTCCCAAAGGTATTTTGTCTGGGAAAAGCTGACAGTACTCTGAATACTGCCGTGTTTACGTGACCGCGTCAAAGATCATAGACAACTTGCTTAAAAACAAAAAGGTACAGCTTATTAACCCACCGCAGTGTCACTGCTCAGTATGGTATTTAGAAGTGGAAACTAAGATGTTGAAACGCAGGCATTGTTCTGTAAACGCAAAACAGCTCTGCCACATTCCTTGACGCTGCAGACCATAACTGTCAGGTTCACGCAGATTTAACTGGCACAAGGAGGCTTCTCTCACAATGAATCTAAGTCTGAAGACAAGCAAAATATTCTAAGAAAAACTAACAGCCACAGGATCTAGCCGCTGCTGCATGCAAAGGTGCCACAAGAAATAACCATATGCTACAATTACAGAAGAGAAACTGTTCTTCCAGGCATATTTTAAACTGAAAGAGATAAAACGTTAGTCCCTCCAAACTAATGCTAGTAGGTTGTATGTATGTTTGGGATATTACAGTTACCAACCATTTGCTGCTTATAAAACCTACTAGTCAAGAAACAGGAAAAAAAAAAGATGTAAAATAAGCAAATGTTCTTTAGATGTTGATTAACTAGGACATCCATTTTAGGTGCTATTCCCTCCTGGTTTTCTGCC
Source organism: Bucorvus abyssinicus (assembly GCA_009769605.1). NCBI lineage: Eukaryota > Metazoa > Chordata > Aves > Bucerotiformes > Bucorvidae > Bucorvus > Bucorvus abyssinicus. The sequence goes on from CM020038.1 coordinate 22,392,605, forward strand.
CTCCCGTAGCATGAGATCAGCACTGCAGCACATGCTTTCTTGCAAAGATGTAGCTCAGATGAAAAACAAATTGGGGGGGAGGGGGGAATCAATACCCACCTTGAATTATTCATTGCCATGAAGTAAGAATAAAAATGCAAGCAAATTCCATCTTTAGAACAGTGATCCCAGGAGAATTTTCTTTATAGAATTCAAACTGTCTACTGCAGATTTTCCTGCAGAATCATTAGGACTCAAAATTTCAGAGGCAAAGAGGTGGGATTAGGTCAAGCCCAGACCATTCACCTACCTGAAGGCAAAGTAATGCTGTGAATAGCCTTAACCAATTTCCACAATAGCTGCTATCAAAGCAAAGGTAGACAAAATCCAGAACAGGCCAGTTTACAAAAATATGAGTAAAACTACTGAGAACAGGTAATTTGAAAGAAAAACACGGCATTGTCCTATTGTGTTGTTCATGGATTTTTTTCCTGTCTTTTTTTTTTCTGACCATGAGAACTTTAAGTCTTATCCAGCTTGTCTGTCCTAGAAAGTTCTACAGATAAAGACCAGTATGACTGGGGAAAACCCCCCCCACTGTTCAAAATGGATTCAAAACGCATTCCACCAAATCCATTTAACAAAGGACTGAGAAATCAAAATCATTGAGTGGTTCACAAGATACCACCTCAAGGACAGTCCAGCACAGACTTAGTACTTTTTAGAAAGAAAACACCTACATCCACCAGGACACAAAGTACTAAAGAAAACAAAACAACAAAATATGCTTCTTTTACTCTGTCCTGAAAAAAGGTCCAACCCTTCCCCAACAAGCTCATCATTATTTTCCGTTGCTATCTAATTAAAGGATTAATCCTCTCTCAAGGTCCATTCAAACGGATCCTGACACCTCGAATCTTTACATGTGAAAGATAGTACAGCAGAAATGGTTCAGCACAACGCACTTTCCTTGAAGGATTCAAAAGACTGTTCCAGGACACACCCACTTACTCTTTGCCTCTGTATACACTTCAAGAATTTGAATTCTATGAACTGCCAACCACGTTTAACCACAAGGTCTGATTTTAGAAGCAAGAGTAATAATTTAGTAAGGCAACTTCTAACTTTAGAAAAGCTACCACTGAATTCATGACTGTGGCAATTTCAACTCTTGGAGCTTTGATCTAAGAAATTTGCAAAATTGAACAGTTATCTGTAGAGATAAAAATGCAGAAAACAAAGGAAAAACCTCACCAAGCATTATTTTTGTCTGTGTTTTGTATAAGGACTAATTTTGAGTAGAAAATAACTGTATCAGTTTATTTCTAGGTAAATAATTATATCAACACAATCTGGTTTGTGAATATTTATTCTCAAGTAAGTACGCCTGCATCAGGAATTCCACCGCTAGCATCCTACTGACAGTTTTGCTAGTAGACTCCCACACACACCAGCCCAAAATGATGACTGAAGAACATAGAGGCTGGAGCACAGACCTTACCTGTATTGGCTAGGTTTTCTACCATAGCAGCATCTTACCCCCTCTCTGCAGCAAGGGAGCCCCACACACTACAGCTATGGCAGGAGGCTCATTCTCTACCATTTGCCCTCAAGACAGCAAGAATATTTGGTTGTGCTGAACATTTCCTTTAAGGAACATGTATGCCTGCAGTCCTCTACTTAGAGACAGCAGGTCCAAAAATCCCACTCACATACAAAACAGGAAGTGAGCTTGAGGTGACCATCGGACCACGTAGGAACTCTTAAATTACCAAATTTAGCCTCCAAGAAACGTATCATTTTCATGCACGCAGCACGGTTCTGCTCCCCATGAAAGTGGTCAATGACTTGAGTTCAGGGATAGGGTACAGCTTGTAGTGAAAAACCAAGAATCAAGATCTGGACTACGGCTCATGATTTTATGGGAAATCCTATTCAGGCAGCCAAGGACAGGTCTGATGAGTTTGTATTGCCAGGCAGAAAGAAAACAGCTCTATATTCTAGAAGAATGTTAGCTTATAGTGGGAAGGTTAAAATCAGTTTAAAATGATGGACAGCTGATGAGCAGATAGTTGTTCAAGATGTTTCTAGGGGGATCTCATATAAATCTGGTATGAAGGAATTGATTACCTGCAAGAAAATACACTAATTGTTAACTGAAACTCATTATTGGTACCCTAGTCATTATCTGATTTGTCTTCTGAACTGAGGATTTTATAGACAAGAGCAAGAAATTGACACCACACTTGTGCAATGTTGGTTATATTTTAGAAAACAGTAACTTCACAGCTGAGAACAGCGCACAGGAGCTGAGCTCAGCATAGAGAGCCAACTGTGGATGTACTGCAGGAGAGTAACAGTCTTCAGTAACGTGGTCAGGACAGAGACCTCTCGAGGGTTTTTGTTGGGTTTTAATTTTCGAAAGGCAGATTCTAAGATTCTAAAACTGAAGAGATCCTAACACAGTTACAAGCATTGTTTGAGGTCAAAGCACCCCAAATTAGTCTGATTTATACAACAGGATGCATTATGAGGTGAGAAGACAGCTGTGGGTAGTAGGATTTCTTCCAGAAGAGACCTCAAGACCTAGTAGATAAAGGTGGAATGCAATATAGTGCCTGGAAACCACAATAAACAAATTCAACCTAGAAGCTAAGCACAGTTTTAACCATGGGTAATTAACCACTGAAACTAATGGTTTATAGCAGACTGCTTCCAACCTGATGCATTCAAATAAAAAACAATGTCTCACTTTAAGAAGCCCGTATAACACAAAAATCTTAACACACCCAAAAAAACCAAACAATAGTTAAAACATCCATTTGGTTTAAAATAAAAATAGAAGACTATCTTCAGACAGTGAATTTATTTTCTTTGCAGTGCTCTTAATTTTCCAGAGCTTGAGCTCATGGATTGACTAATTTGTTCCATTACTGCCTCATACATGCCAGCAGGATAAAGCAAAAAGTAAAAAAAATTTCAGATGGAATAGGGACCTGCTGTGGATCCTCTGCAGTCGCACATTCATGTTAGCAAGAACTCGGGAAAAGCTGATTGCTCTTGCACACAATCCCCTGAAGTTTCCAAATCAAGCAGCAAGGCATTCCATTACACAGAATAGAGCAAAACCAAGTTGGTACTTCAACAGAAAGATCCTCTAGGCACAAGCCCAAAATGATTCCTCTTAACTCCACTCTGGAATTCATGATTTTTCTATCAAAGACTATAATTTCTCAGTGTCAAATAGAAAGCAGGCAATCTCCGATTCCCCAGGAAAGCAGCAACCCCAGCTCAAAGCAGGAAAGGAAAACAGTGCCTCCAGTCTGCAACTTTGGGTTTCACAGAGGGAGGAAAAGGCCTGTGTTCTAGCACTGCCACAGTTAATAGGGCAAGGCAAAACCCTGGAACAGAGCCAGTCAGACTGAGGGACATCTGTTTTCTACGGAGGCAGGAATTATGGCATTAAAAGTACAATAGCACATGACAACAATTAATCTCATGGCACCCTGAATCGGCACCTAGTGGAAGAATTGATTTCCTGAAATAGCAGCTACGACCCTAGATGAGATCGCTCTGGGGGAGTTCTGTCCAGCTCCCTTGGCCAAGCCACCTGCAGCAGAGCACTGGGAGCAGCATTACCTTCCTCAGCCAAGGGCCTGACACCACTTGGGAGTGGTGGGAAGCTGCTGACATAGCCCGTTCCTCACGCATCAAGCACGCTCATGCTGCCAGGTGCTCTGCTCTGCACTGGAACAATTGATAAAGCACGTTTGCTGGCTGTAAGGAAGAGGCTTTCCACTTCACAAAGGCACTGTGGGAAGTACTGCAGAAACTGACGGTCGGACCTTTCGAGATGTGTCCCTGAGCTCACACCCAGGGGACAGCTCAGCTGGCTCAGCCCAGGCTCCTCAGGCCCCGGAAGAGGCCAACCCTGGAACACCCAAAGCCACAACTGTTTAAGTGCAACACTCAGGGACACGGGAATTGAGAATCGTTGGCCAGAGACTCCCTCCTCAAGCCCACGCCAATACTAGGGGTTCTTTAAGAGAGTTGAGGAACCGTGTTCATGGCACAGTAGAGGGAAACAGACCAAGAAATCTGTCAGAAAGTTATAGACAGCTGTTGAAACTGTCACATGTTGAAGATTTTTCTGCTTAATCCCCCTTCCCCTTTGCTCATCTTATTTGCCTTTGTAAGGTCCAGTTGACAAGGACTGGAAAAGCCTGCTCTGAACCACTGAAGCCAGACACTAGAGGAGAAAAGTGTAGAGAGCCACAGTGAAGTAGTGACAAACTAATACTACATTAATGAGGCTTTCATTACCAACTCCAGACATGACTGATGCTGGAATCCCAGCAACATTTGTAAAGAGTCATCCAAAGCTTGTAATAAGTATCTCTAGTTTCAGCATCTCTGCTAAATGTGGAAAGACATGAAGACTCTGAAGGAAGTGTGTATTAGAACTGATCTTAATTAGGAGGTCACTCTGTCATTGCAGCTGCGGTGCTTACAATGCACATGGCCACCAAGAGAATGCTGCCTTTGTCAAGTTAAAGAAATGTCACTGCAACACAAAAAAAAGCCCCAACCAAAACCACAAACATGCAAAACCCTCCACACTCCCCCAAAGTTATTCTCTGTGTACTACTGTGATGGACAACATGAAATAGTCAGAGCAATTTAAAGAACTGTTCTGCATCATACAATCCTCCACAAACTGTTATCCAGTGACTGAAAGCTGCTAATTTTATAAGATGGAGAAAATGGTGTCTTCAACAGCCTTTGTTGTTTGTCTGCTGGCACTGAGTGGAAACACATGCCAGCCCCCCCCCCCCCCCCCCCCCCCCCTTCTTTTTTTCCTGTTCTTAACTGGCTCACTATTTCTGAACAGTAGAGATAAGTGAATAAGGCCAGACAGCCAATGAGAGAAAAGAAAATGCTATTCTAGACAAAAAATAGAAAGAATTAAAATGAGTTACACACTAAAGATGGGTGTCTGCTGAGGAAAAAAAAAAAAAAAAAAATCTTACAGAAGGTGCTAAAACCAGTGCCTGCAACCCTTGAAATGCCAGAGTCGTCAGAACAATGGAACTGGGTTCATAAGGTCACAAAAGATGCTGCTCTGTGTACTCCAGTGCCAAGTCCTAACAGCCCTTCAGCTGTCCAGCAAGAGGCCTCAGCCCAGAACCAGGGCCAGCAGCACACTGACCTCAGCCCAGTTTTACAGAAGCCAGTCAGATTGCAGAGGATGCTGAAGTCTGGAGCAGGTAGGAAAGTTTATTTTGTGGTGACATCACTCATTAATAACGGCTGAATGTGGAAACTGGCTATCTTATTTATTTTCAAGTGCTACAAGAAGTCATATAAGCACCATACCACAAAGAGGGTCCATGGCTAGACAGACAGCAACACAGTATTCACTAAAACAGGGCACCCGGTATTTTGCTGAAGTTCTATGTGTCTGTTTTCCATTCTTTAGCTTCATGAACTCTTATCTTGAGGAGGGTAAAGATGATCTAGGATAGCCCTGTAAGCTGTTGCTGCTTATGGAGATAACGCAAAGTGTTTTGTCTATCAATTCAGGTTTAGCTTAGATAATCAAAATGATTAAGAGGTTTGAACAGTGGCATTATCGTAAGAGACTCAGAAGTCCAGAACTCTTCAATTTAGAAAGGAGCTTATTTTAAAATAAATAAATAAAACCCCAAAGCTAGTAGACTGGGTCAGTACTCACCAAATCCTAAAACTGTAGAAGCTTGGGAGCACTCAGTACAGCTAAATCAACTTAAAACAGAAGAGGAATTTCTTTAGACAGCAGTCAGTGAATTTCAGGAACTTGCTGCTAACACGACTGTGGAGGCAGACAGCATTTGTAGATTCAAGAGGGACTAAACAACTTTTACTAAAAGGAGTTGCTGGTGGTGTGCCCTCTAACATCCCCAATCCAAGCATTATGCATAGTGAGGGACCTGTGCAGGGGAAAAAGGACAATCAAAAGCAGTTAGGCTCACATGCTTCCCTGAATTACATCTCTCGTTGCTACTTCTGGGGGCAGAGTATTGGGCTAGATAGACCACTGATCTGACTCAGCAAGGCATTTCCTTTGATCTTACTCGCTTTTAAAAAGCTGAACAGAATTTTCACCTTACTGTTCAGTAGAGGAGCTTAACAGAACCAGAGCGTTTATGAAAAATTGTCTCTTTCATGGGAATGATGCTTCACATGAGCAGATCCCATATGACTTTACTGAAGCCTCAGCAGTTTTGAATGTGCAACAAATCGGCACAAAAATGTCAGTTCAGAGGGCTGGTTTAATCCTCATATGAATTTGGGAGTGAAAGAAGCACCCTTTGCCCTTTCAGTCAGTAATCAACATTTGGACAGAACAGCATGAAAGTGAGAAACTGATGTTAAATTAACCTCTGCTTAGCTGAAGTGCAATATAGCTTACCGGAGCTCGGGTTTATCTTCACCAAGGAGCTGTTTGGCTACCACAGCGGCTATCATAGTGTGCACCTTATGAACAAAGGAACATTTTGAAATACACAAGAGGAAAACAAAGATTAGTCCTGATAACTTCCTAGCCTGGCCTACCACAGAAGCTTCAGTATGCTGGCTTCAAAAGCGTAAACATTACCATCAATGAGAACTCTGAAGATGTGTAGCTTCCAGAGGAGATCTCTTAGCACTAAAAACATCTGTCAAAGATGGTAAAAGCAGCATTTTGAAGTGAAGTTTTATATATGATCTTACAAGTTCTTGCTTTTGTGCTGTCTCTTGTTTTAAAACTTATCTCTGCAAGTCAAACAGAGCCAGAAGTATTCAGCACATGTGTCTGTTCTAGAAGAAATGAAGAATGTATTTTTGGCGACAATGAAATTACTTCTATTTTAACAGTAGTGGTGGCAGGAGATTGCAGCAATCAGGCTAAATCTACACAAACAGATAATTTCTGTACGAGATCTAAGAGGTTGACTAAGAAGCTTTCAGCTTCCAAACCAGAGCTGCACTGCTCTGGCATTTAAGTCCTAGAAGACTGGAAAACCCATCAGCAGTGAAGATTCAAATAGAATACAAAATGAATGCCAGTCAGCATGGCATTACAGAAAATATGACCTTACTTCTTAATAAAACCCAAATAAGCTTGTCAAAATCTCAAAGGTTGTATTGATATAGTGTAATTATTTTTTCATAAGGCATGTCATATAAGCCTATACCAACACTCATGCTATTTACCATATCTGTAAACAACCTGAGAAGGAGGAAAGCAGACTGGTAGCAAAACCTATGGATAATACCAAGTTATTAGCGTGGCTGAGATGAACTACTGAAGGAGACTTCACAAGGCTGGGGTTCATTTACCATTTTATTTATCAGTATGAATCACACATGAAATGACACTAACTATTGCTAACTAGAAGAAACTTACTACGGGGGAGCGATCTTGAGGTTACAATCCTCTTGGTTCTATTCAGGAGTCAGCTCCCTGCTCAGCAGCAGTCAGAAAGCTAACAGGCATGTTAGAAATCAGGAAAGGAAAAAATAATCTTGTGACACTGTGTAAATACATAACTCTACCCCACTTTGAACACTGCACACTTCTGACCCCAGCATCTCAAACAGGTAGATCTGGAAGACATTAATAAAACAAGAAAGATGAAAGGTATGGAATGGCTTCCCTACAAGGAACCATTAGGTAAGCCAGGCCTCTTCAGTCTGGAGAAATGACGAGAAGGCAAATACACCAAACCTGTCACACAGCTAGACCGGACAGGAACTGTCCAATGGGGGAAGGTACATCAAAGTAAGAGCAGATAGGAATGAGAATCCAAGAGGATAAAGACATTTCAGGTTTCTTCCTGGAACGTGACACTGAATTATTCTACTCCTTACCCAAGTTTTTTACTTCTAGTAGCAAAAGACTGAAAAACTTTGTGGAAGTTGAAAAGTGCTGAGTGTTACTAAGCACACAGAAAACATCTCTCTCCATGAGCTGGAAAGAGACATAAGCTAGGGCGGTACAAGGAGGAGGTATGTATGCTGTCATCTTACGCTCTTGCCCACGCATCCATTCTTTGTCACTTTGCTGGGTGCACCTTTTGCTTGAACCAGGACAACCACCTACCCTAACATACAGCATTCATATTCTTACAGAACGCACGAGTAACTGGTAGATCCTGCAAGTCCCACAGAGACATTCTTTACCAGGTACCTGGGAGAAAAATCTAAAGCTGTTTGTGACAGAAATCAGCTGAAAAGAACAATGCTTGGGATTGCTGCAGCCACATGTAGCAACAAGAGACACGGGCTGCACTTACAGCAGGAGAAACTGAATCTTGGAAGACTGAAACTCATGGGATCTTCGAGGCCACGCTCCCTGTGGTTGCTGTGAGAGCAAATACAGCCCTCAAGCACATAATGAAGCAGCACAGAAAGCTGACAAGCGCTTGCTTTTCTATTTCTCTGGTCAGAAGTATGTTGGCAGACAAACGGTGCGTGGAAGTTCATTGCTTGAGGACTAGAAATCACATCTGGAAGTCCAAAGAATCATTGGGGCATCTGTGAAAAAAAATGTTAACTGCTGGCTTTTTTTACTACCTAAACGTGCAAATTTAGGACATAGTAGTCCTTTTGTTAACAGCCAAGAGCTGAACAAAGTCCATCACTGGATGATCTGTGCTACAGAAGTCTCTCTAGCAAGAGGCCACAGCTGTGGGGAACACACACTTTCACTGTAATATAAAACTTTCACTAGCAATTGGTCTTTTGCCTCTTGTCTAGAATAGCTTTTGCTTGAACACACAAGCTTGTCATCTGTACTATCTGGCAGCTATAATTTGGATAAACAAGGCAGCTTTTTTTACTGTCATGCACTTGAGATTGATCGCTGAAAACTAAGCAGTGCAGTGGAAAGAAGTACATGGCACACACAACTCAAAGGCGTTCCAGGTTCCATGAAGAAGATGAGTCACCTGTTCAAGTAAAATCATTAACCTATCAGATACTTGTTACTGTAAAGAGAGGATCAAACTCAGGCTTTGAGACTAAGGTGTGCATAGTGGATTCGTGCATTTGCCTTTGCTTCTCGTCAGGTTTGTAACTTAACACTACCTGATTTTTGCCACTAGTAAACCTCCTCGTTCTTTACATTGCCAAGTTGAATTCATAGAAGCACAGAAAACCCAGGTTGTAAGGGACCTTGAAAGACCATCAGGTCCACCTTTCCTTGGGAAAAGGAACATAGACGATATTACCTAGCACCCCATACAGTGGTCACATTTTGAAAACCTCCAGTGACAGAGACTCTACCATGTCTCTGGGGAGGTTGTTCCTGTGACTGATTGTTCTCACATTGTAAAAAAAAAAAAAAAAAAAAAAAAAAAAATTCCTTCTTACCTGGAGTTGAAGCCTCTTCCGATGCAACTTGCACTCACTGCCCCTTGTGAAAGGAAAGCCTCCACCCTCTTTATAGCTGCCTCTACAGAGGCAGTGAAGAGATTCTTCTCCTAGCTTGAGTTAATCACATCTCAGAAGTACTCACCCAGAAAGAAAGCTGCCTTCAGGAACTATAGTGCAACTTATCTATATCCTCAGTGGCTGTGGCAGATATTTCTGTATCCTCAATTGGTATTAAAATAAAAGAGGCATCAGTAGGATGCGAAGCACAAGTATTAGGCTGAATACGACAGGCTTCAGAGCCTGAAGGCCATCTGCCTGCAAGGCAGCTAGTTATAAGACTGCTACACAAACCCTGCTGGCTTTCAGCACAAAGCATTAAGTTTGAAAAGAATTGAACTTCTAATACTTGGAACTGTTTAAAATTTCTGATAACCCTTTTACAGAGGCAAGAAAACTCTCTCATCAATGTTTCAAGCATTTGTTCCATCAAATTCAACCTGAATGTTGTCCTTAATTGCCTGATTTTCAATTATGTCATTAGTTATTTACAAGTTTTCTGAAGACTAACATAAAGAACAATTTGAGAGGAAAGTTCACTGGAACGGCTGCTGAGCTATTTAAAATCCTCCAGACAGACCGATAGCAGCTGCTAATATTCGTGTAGAGAGAACTGTTTTCAGAAATAAAAAGCTGTTGTCTCTGAACATCAAACCCAAGAGATGTCAGATGCTTCCCTTGCGCTGAGAAGCGAGCATCTCACCTCGCACCCTGTCAGTTTGTCTATTTGTACCATAGTCTCTTACAGTTGCTTCAAATTTAGACAGATCTTCTGCTGGGTGTTTCAGCTGATGTATTTCACACACAGTATTTTAATCCCTCAAGCGTGTGTGTGTATACACACATACACTCTGCTTTGCAAGGAGGGAGACTTTCTATCCCCATGTTAAAAAAACCCAGAAAAAGTTAAGAGACCTCTCAGTCAGTGGCACATTTCAGAAGAGTCCAGATACCTTCCTTCACAGCTATCCATTAGGAGAACAGCTTCCAACTGGAAAACACTCTGAGAAGCTTTGACAAGAGTGTCAAACATACAGTGAGCTATAAGACAGTTGCATATAAAAAAAAGATTTTGCAACAGTCATCTGTGCTTACTAGAGTAACGTTAACATGCATTCCATAAAAGTATTAAAAACAGCCTAATCAGAGTTCAAGCTTTCCACAAGCTAAGCAAGCACACTTCCTAACTGTTAATGTCATTGTTATAATGCTCTTATTCATTGTTCTCAGGAAAGGGAGGTAGGCCTTGAAAAAAGGGGATTCAGAAAGTCATTTGACAAGTCACACACTATTTGCAATGCATTTTGTGCACACAAAAGTACTTTTTAAAACCCCAAGAGACAGGTAATAAATAGCTTACAAATAAAACTATATTGTGCCACCTCAATAAGGTACAGAAGATAGAAAAATTCTAACTTACCAGCTTAACAGGCTTTTAAACAGCATGTTTCTATTTATTCTATTTGCAATCCTAAGATATGTCATTTTAATTTAAATTCCTTGCATCCAACATGTCCTTAAGATGGTTTCTTCTTCTTTAGTGTTTACATCTGCAAAATCCTGGGCAAATAACTCCCTAATTGACTTTGACATTCTAAATCAGTCAGCTCTATTCTGTACTTTTTCCAAACCTGAAAGCAAAGTTAAAAGTTAAGGCTGATAAACCAAAAAGCTCACCTTTGACTTCTGAAGAAAACTGAGCCAGGTGTCGCGTTACAAAGAGTCGAAGTTGCTGATTCAGGTCACAGGACAGAGTGTTAATGTTCCAGGAACGAATTCCTGCCCAACAACAAAAAAAAAGAAGAGTGAGCCGTTATTACCTTTACTCCAGAATCAGAAATGGAGACAGAAGTTAACAGGACACAAGGACCAGTGATGCTCTTCCAAAAGAGCATACTTAAGATGGAGAAATTCTTCAGAAGCAGAGGGCCGTAACGTGCTTACCTTCCATAAAACATCTATCCCTGAAGAACATGCAGTGAGCAAGTCTTCATTCAACTTGGGCTTCACACAAGTGAAACTACCAAGGGACTGAGGCTAAATAAATTACACTACTGCCTAACCCAGCAAATACCTTGTTAGTTTGCATCTTCTGCATTATCCAGCATCGGTCATTAGTGGAGATGGTCTGCTGGATGGTTACGCTAGTGCACAGCTCAGACACCAACTTCTCTGCTCTTGTAGCCTGTGCATCCTCCAAGTCCCAAAAGCACCCCACCCTCCACCCCCCCCTAAATCACCCTGCCCAATTACAACTTCAAAGCCCCTGATCCCACTGAGACCCTTTGAGTTTGCTCTTTAATCTATGTAATCTTTGCAAGCTAATCGCCTTCATATCACAGCGGGAAGCCGCATCTGCTCTCAGAGCAAGTGGCACCATGCCATGCTGGGGAAGTCACCTTCAGACCTCAGTATGAGCACTTTGGATGACACCAAATGCTGCACATCACAGATCTTCACATCCCAGTAAGGAGCAGCCTCTCCTAGATGGTGTGACACTACACTTCAGCACCATGGACAAAAAAAAAACAGGATATCAGCATGAATCACTCCTCCAGCCTCTTGTGCTGCTGCCTGCTGAAGTACAGAAGTTGAAGGCTGATGCCACAGACTTCTAAGAGTTAACTGAACCAAGAAATTCAGCCCTCGCATTTATTGATGGGGCCCTCACTGAGAGTTCTTCCACCATCTTCTAGAGACATGTCCTGTCTTGCATAAAGATTTATTGCATCTGATATCTGCCTTCTTTCAAGTGAAGCTTGTTGATTTTTCATGGAGTTATCATTCCCAGTTCCTGCAGTTCTGGTTCTCCAGCTCAGTAACTCCATGGCGTGCAACAGCTTTCTGCTGGCCACTGGTGGGAAACAGGCTCTTCCAGGATAGAAGCTCCAGCTTCCTACCCATAACCAAGGTAGAGCTGGTAATTGTTGTATCAGTCAGTTCAGTAGCCTCAAGGCCTGTAGAATCTACACTAACTCAAGAAAACTTTGATCTTAGTTTCCTTTTCTGGTGACAGCTGATGCAGCAGAGGGATATAGTTTATTTATTACTGGACACTCTGCACCGCAGAGTGCACAAAAAAGTGCTCAGTAAACACTGAATGTCAGGGGAAAAAAAACCCCGAACACCCCAGCTTACTACCACCTTCAGTGTCACAGAGCATCTATTTCTTTCATCTCAGCCATGGGATAGGAACAAATGAAACGTGTAATAAAAACAGGGAGCGAGAAAGTTAACAAAACGTTTTCCCATGCTATACTCTTGGAAAGCATGACCATTTAAACAAATGTCCAATACGAGTACATCTTAACACAGTGCTGAAGAGCGTTCTGACCTGAAACAGTGGCACTCCGCAGGGCAAACCCTGCTGACTCTAGCTGCTGTGTCACTGCCACGGTGTCCTACTGCAGCAGTAAATGCTATTTGAGGTTCTGCTACATCCTCCGCGATGCAGAAAGATCAGATCCTCTTTCAGAGCAAGGAAAGGGAAGAGTGAAATTATCATCTCACTCATCATCCTACTTAAAACAATTTAGTCAACAATTTTTCCTCTCCAAGTAGTATGAAGTTACTCCTAATCTCTCCCCACTTGCCACAATTTCAATTTATCATCCCATGGAACAGGAGCTGGAACATCGTCCTTGCTGATTTGGATCCTCTATGTCCTGACAGAAGAGTGCAGACTATACCATAACAAAGCTTCTAAATATTCATGCTCTTTGCACATGCACAGCTTGGGTAGGGTACCATGTGACTCATCAGTTTTCCATCTCTTTCCTTATGCCCTTGTGAACTTTATTTCCTGCTGAAGTAATTTGTTTATAAGATTTGGCATTTCCCCCCGTAATACCAGACCTAGTCTTCCAGATATTGTTTCAACTGGACAAAAGTCACACAGGAACAGCAAAAAAAGAAAATAAGACCAGTATTTATTAGAGAGCATTTTAGAATAAGTGTTGTTCAAGCATCCCACAGATACACAGTGCCACTCCCCAAGACTATGACACATGGGAAGAAGCAGGTTCCCATGATGTCCTACATTTGCTATTCCATTCTCCTGAACCAAGGTATAGAAAGAAGACTGGGAAAGCACACTTGGATCAGCCAGAGAAAGAGATTTATTCACTGGAAAAAAAAAAAAAATCTTTGTGGGTTTTTTTTTTGTTTGGGTTTTTTTTCCCCCCCCCAGACAGGGCTCTAGAGCCAATAGAACAGGCAAAACAAACGCCAGTTCTTTCCTCCTTTAGAAAGCCCTGTTAGATGTTCACTATCTAACAAATAGGGCCAGCTTTGCTTGCCAACTTTATTTGGCAGCTTTGTTAATCCGATTGTTATCAGGGCTATAAGCCCCTTACCATACTTAAGAAGTTGCAGAAAAATGCTTTTCTGAAGGGCAGAAGCATTTCGTTATTTACAAGCTTGGTTTCCTGAGAAAATCCAATCTTCTGCTCAGCAGCCAGCTCTACCCTCACACAAACCTCTCCAGCACGCTACCACTTCAGGAACGGGAATCTTTTCCACATTTCTTGAGCTCCCTGAATCAAGAGTCTTGCTGTCTCCAACATTATAATACGCTGCCTGTTGGCAGATCTCAAGACCCTGCTGTCATTTTAACTGTTCTTACTTTTATATCCATCTTCCAGTTTGCAGATCTTGGCCTTTTTCAAGGGGAGGTCATTCTCCCATTTCACACTGGGGAAAACTCCGATGACTTGCTGGAGGTCCTACTCCAAGTCAGTGGCAGAGGAAAGTCCCTAATCTCGGTTCCTACCTCCCTCGGCAGTTCACTTCTGCTGTTCGTAGCTTACCAGTACTGCTCTAATGGCTCTCACGCAAAGTACCTGTGCTTGGCAGAATTTCAGTAGGTTTCTGGACAGACAAAACTGTAGAACTTTCTTCTGCTGTCACAATTACAACTTACATTGCAAAATTAGCATTTATTTTTTTCTCTCCAATGGGAATTCCCAGGTTAATTGCCTACAACCACAGAATCAAAAAGCAAAATCTGTCCCTATTTCAAAGATGCAGAGAATGGATAAGGATGCAGGCTGGCACACCAGTTCAGTGAAGAGCAGAGCAAAGATGACCATCCTGTTGTGCAGAAAGCAGTAGCAGCCCATTCAAAGAGGGGCTTTCAGAGGCCAATAGCCATCATCTGACCTACCCCTACCAAATAAAGCCATCCCTTGGAAAAGGGAATGAAATGCAGCTCCCAAACTAGCTGGTAAGTGGCCTGCCAGCAGAGATAGATGGAAAAGATGAAGTGGAGAAACTGGACAAGATTTTACATTGTTACACTCACCCCCTCTCTTAAATTTCACTGTCCATCTGTTTCTCAGCACAGTTGATACTTGGGAGGAAAACAGTCACAGCAGTATCTCTGAATTACACGGTTTGGCCAGTAGTTAAAACTGGCATCTTTTAAAGCAACGTGTCTTGGAAATGGGCAGTGGGGGAGAAGTACATGCAAAGTCTAAAGGCTGTTACGTTATTTCTCAGAGGTGTACTAAACTAAGGGATTCCCTTAAGGTCCTCACATAGCTGACAAATTCTCCCTTCTCTTTTTCTTAGGAACCACAAGAAACTGCCATAAAGCAAGATCTACCACCTCACTGCCTCCTTCCCCCTTGCTTTTAAACAACACTGCAGCTAAAATGCAGACTAATTCATCACCAAGGCCTCTGGGCACTACCACAATATGGATAACAAAGGAGCAAAAGGTCCTGTCCTGCTCTGTGTCGTTCCTCAATCGGTTCACTGGTGTGGCTAATCCTCCCTCGGCCTCTCTGGTCCACGCAGCTGCTCCTCAGACAGGGGGAGGCCACAGCACGACAGGCCCCCGTGTGCAGCTGCCCCTTGCACCGCAGTAAACAGTCGAGCAACACAAATCCTCCGGATAACAGGGTAGAAGTTTGGGGTAAGATGAAACCAAGACGTAATCCACTGACCCACTAATGAAACAGAAACTCGGGGAAATTAGAACCAAGAAATGTCCTCAGGCTTTGACATTAAAAACAGCGTTAACGGCATTTCACTAATTCAAGTAAGAGTGCTCAGGGTGGGGAAAAAGATAGAGCAATGCACGGCCGGAATGCCTGCGAGCGTGCCAGCCTGCAGGAGCAGAGCCAGACGGACTCGTTACCGACGCCATCTATCACCGGGCCCGTCCTCGTCGGAGCTGACACTCCGGTCACCTCCGACACCGGCCGCGCCAAGACTGCGGGCTGCGCCACCGGGGCGAGCCACGCCCTAGCCCGGCCAGGCTTCTGCCCCCGCCCCAGGCCCTGCGGCCTCCACCTCCTCCACCCCCCCGCCTCCGGCCGAGCGGCCCCGGCAGAGCACCAGCCCTGCCCTCGGCCGCCTCCCGCGGACCTCCTCCTCCCCGGCCCGCACCGCCGTCCCTCCGGGAGGAGGGGACCGAAGCCCTGCGGCGGGGCGACGATGCCGCAGGGCAGGGCGGGGCGGGCACCGGCAGCTCCGCCTCGGGCCGGGCGGCGGCGGGAACAACGCGGCAGGCGCGGGCGGGTTCGCATCCCCGCGGCGCCCGGAGCAAGGGCCGCCCCCTCCGCCTGCCGCCGCGGCCCCGCTGCTCACCGCGCTCCAGGGCGCCGCGCAGCGCTGCGCGCTCCGGCTCCGTCCCGACCTCCCCGATCACGGCGAGCAGCGCGTGCCTCCGCGGCTCCCGGCGGCGGCGCCGCCCGCCCGGCAGCCAGGGCGCTGCCGTCTCCATAGCGACCGGCCCGGCCGTGGTCTCCATGGCAACGCCGGCGGCCGCTGCTGCAGCGCGCGGTGACTGGCGCACGGCTCTTAAAGAGCCCCGAGCCCGGCGCCGATTGGCCGCGCTGGCACGTGGTCACGCGCCACTGCGGCTGGAGGGGGCGTGGCCTCTGCGCGCCGGCCCCGCCCCCCCGCTCGCCGCGCGGGTCTTCCGCAGGCTCCGTCCCGACCTCGGGACGCGCCGCCGTCGGGCTCGGGCGGAGCCGGCGCAGCCTCGGCTCCAAGAGGCCTCGGTTCTCTGCCGGCGCAGCCTCGGCTGCAAGAGGCCCCGGTTCTCTCCCGGCTCAGGCAGTCCCCAGCACGGGCCCGCCGACGGCCCTTCCGCAGGCGCGGAGCACGGCGCCGGCCCTGACGGGCCGGCGGCTGCCGGTGAGCTCCAAGCCGGCGTTGGGGGAGCGGGGCTCTCGGTTCCCGGCTGGGCAACGGCTGCGCTCCCTTCTTCTGGCATTAGGGGAAGAGCGGCGCAGCTGCCAAGCTCAGACGCTCAGAGCCGTGGGCCGGGCTCACGGCCTTTGAAAGAACAATTCTGAGGGGAGCTTCCCCCCGTGACTGGGAGGGTTACTGAGATACAGAAATCCACGGCCGTTCTTAAACGCCTGGAGTTGTTGCAATATCCACAAGAAAATAACGGAAGCCAGCAGCGCTAAAAGATGCCGAGTCTTGGCGCCATCGTTGACAGTCGCCCTTCCTTCTCCATCACTTGGCAGTAAGCAGAGCAGTCAGAGCTTCATCTCTTCCTGGTGGTCTTCTTCCATGTTCAATTAAAGACAAGTGTAATGGTCTCCAGCGGTGAGTGATGAGATTTCCTGAATTCCGGAAAAGAGAGAGGAGAAAAATCCTCTGAACTTTGCTAGCCACCAGTGTGAAACTGGTGTGAGGTGTCACCTGCTGTGTAGACAACAGTGTGTAGGCAGGAGTTCTTAATGTCCAGGGTGACCAGAGAGGGCCTTCCCTCAGGGCACAAGTCCAGATCACTGACAGTCCGTTCTACCTACCCACATCTTCATGCACTTCAGTGCAGTACGCAGAAGAGCTGAGCAAACTCAAACCTTGAGACTTCTGCAGGCTGAACAAGGGAGAGCCACCGGAAAGTCGTGTCAGATAGAAAAATCGCTCTTTTCTGACAAAGAAAGGGAGATCCATCCCGTGCTGATGCAGATGGGTGGAAAAGCAACCCAGCTATTGTAAAACGAGCCAAGTCAGCGATGATCTGCAGCGTTTCCTAACGCAGGGTCAGGTTCTGCCCCCTGCAGTCTGCAAGGCCTCGTGGGGAGGAGCTACCGTGCGGGAAGCTTGGCGGGGGGACAGCCCGGCGGCCTGCCCTGCTCTGTCCCCCGGCACCCACCGAGCCTGCCGTGGGGACACAGCTGAAGCCTCAGAAGGTTCGGGCAGAACATGATCAGGGAAAAAGCCAGCACCATGATCTCTGCAGGCTACAGCTGATGTTAGTGGCTCACAGAGTTTTCTCAAGTTGAGACCTTTAATCAGAAGGTGCTCTGGTTCTCAACACCTAAGTTAGGAGATGATGCAAGAGGACTTTTTCACATTAAATTGTGGTGACCCTACTGGCTATGATCTTTATGAAATAAATCTTGTAAACAGGGAGAATTAGTGCATCAAAAGGATTTAATTTATTTCTGGATGTTGTAATCTGCAGAGGAGCATTAATTTAGTTTGTCTTAAGGGATTGTACTGAAGTAGGTAAATATGTGAATAAAGCAATAAACCTGTAAATAAGCACCAGGGTATAATAAATTCTACCAAGAAAGTAGGATTGTAGATCACGGAGGGGAAATATGATAACAAAACATGAAGAGGAAAGATTTTCACATATTTTCATACCAGCTGATGGAAGTGCCTTCTGCGTTCAGGGGATTCAGTCTGAATATTGCTGCTTATTTTTGACATGGTAGCTTTCCAGAGCTGCAGCATTTCACTGCAGTGCAGAGATGCTCCTCCAGCTGGCTTTCTGCCAAGGAGAGAAGAAACAGGAGACATGCAAACTGGAGTGAAAGCTTAAAAAGAATATCCAAGCATGGTTCTGCACCACAGAGACTAGAACCTCTAGGGAAGACTGTTTACAATTAGAAGATGGGGGTTTATGATGTGATCCATTCATGTGGCTTGAGTCCTCATGAGTGTGCACCGCCTAAGGCAGTGAAATGAGGGATCTCCAGCCTACCATGTCCCTCCTTTTCTCTGTAAGTTCACACTCTGGATCCCTATAGTAGATCTGTACAGTAATTATGGTGTACCTTTCTGCTCTCAGGCACCGCAGCAGTAGCTGGCATCCCCATGAAATATCAGAAGCTGCCTGGGCTGGTGACTGATATTAGAGGTCCTGACAATCATCACAGAATGAGAAGTGGTGAAAGCGGACACAGTGATTACCTCTGAAGAGTGAAGGACGATGAATCACAGGTAAATGACCGTTATAAAAATGGATTTAGAAAGCAGGCTCAAAATAGCTTAAAAAGGGTTGTCATAATACCACAGGAAGAACAATCTATACAATTTCAGTTTCTCAGTCCTTTAGCCTGGAATGATCATTTCCTGTTCTCCCCAGCTAAAAAATGTCCATTTGAATGCAAAACTTCTGGGAACCAGAGATCTATGGCATTATGTGAATGAGGATAATGCCTTTAACTGAGGTAAAGTATAATGTCATTTTGGTTGTGACATTTCTAAGAAGCAGGAAAAAATAAGCGACTGCCTAAAGGGACTTTTTGTTCAGGCCTTGACCTCTCCTATGGTGAACACAGCTATCCTTCCGTGGAGCAGAAGAACCCATCATTGATAATGTTTCCACATAGCGATGGAGCCGTGTGGCCATTTATACTGTCACTTCCAGGTGTGTTGTAAGATACAGCAAGAGAAACAGAGGGCTAAGCCCTTCAGTTTGACCAAACCACATTTATTCTTGCTTTTATTTAAGCCCATGGGTGATTTAACAAAGCAGTACTCCTATTCCTCCCACTTTTGTGGTACAAAAGGTACTGAATTCCTACCGATGCCGCAATCTGTCTTTGAAGCCAAGGTGATTTTTAATTGCTTAAATATTAAACACAAAGTGGCCAGAATTCTTACCTCTTTGTTCCGTCTTTCCTCATACCCACTGCCTGCCCTCCATCCACTAGGTGGGTGATCTTGTCACAAAAGGATGTGAGGTTTGTAAGGCACGCCTTTCCCGTCATGAACCCGTGCTGGCTTTGACCGATGACTGCACTGTCTTTCAAGTGCTTTTCAATAACTCTCAGAATAATCTTCTCCATAATTTGCCAGACACCAAAGTGAGACTAACAGGCCTGTGATTATCAGAGTCTTCTTTCTTGCCCTTCTTCAAAACTGGAGTAACATTTGCTAGCTCCCAGTTGACAGGGACCTCTCCAGATTCCCAGGACTGTTGATAAATAAATGAGAAAGGTCTCACAATAACATGGCAAACTCTTTCAAAAGCCCAGGGATGAATCACATCAGGCCCCATGGACTTACATGCGTTCAGTTGCAGCAGCAAATCCCGTACAAGTTTCAAGTCAGTTGGGAGTTTGTCACTCCCCCAGGGAAAGGTCTCCAAGCCAGGGCTCTGGGCATCTGCGGGCCTATCACTGGTGTTAAAGACAGAGAAGAAGGCGGCATTAAATGTCTGTGCTTTATCTTTGTCCCTATTTGTGAGGTGAGCAGCCTCATCAAGTAACAGACCAATGTTTTCTTTGTCCTCCTTTTGCTGTTAGCGTACTTTAAAAAGCATTTTTTGTTATCCACCACATTGACCAGCTTCAACTGCAGCTGAGCTTTGGCCATACAAATTTTCTCCCTACAGTGCTGAACAGCATCTCTGCAGTCCTCCTGGGTAGCCCAACCTTGCTTCCAAAGTCCGTACGCTTTCTTTTTCTTCCTGAGTTAGGAGAAGCTTCCTAGCCACTAGACCAGAGTCTTCTGGAAGACTTTCTCTGGTGGCCAGAAACATGCTAAGTCTGAAGGTAGAACTTAACGCATTTATGAGGTTTATGTGGTAGGGATGCATGTGATGTTAAAAGCCTGGGACTCCTCAAAGAGGAGATTCCTTTTAGCTATGTTTCCTAATAACACCATCGCTTTCTTTTATAGCTGTGTACAATTCACAATGTCTCACTCTTAGTTGTTTTCATGTGTGAGAGGGAAGCTATGATGTCCTGACATGTCAAACTGGGAAAAAAAATATTTTTGAGGGATAATCCTTATCCTTTGTGTCCTTTATGCTCATCTAATGAAACTGGTAGGGGATGGTCTTTTCTGACACCATAATATCCACTGGTCTTTTTTTTTTTCTTTCACCAATAATTCAAGAGTTTACTGTCTCCCGAATCAAACATCTTTAGACAAGGACGTCAGTAGCTCACAAGTTCCATGGCCAAATTCAATTATCCTAAAGAAACCAGCCTCCTGAAAACACAGCTGAATTAGCAAAGTGCTTAAATAAGTCTATACAGTGAAGAAACAGTTTTTGGTTTACATTAGCCATCTTTTTTCTGGAGTTGCACAGTAGAACAAGAGTTCTTAATCTTTTCACAGCCAAACCTCATCTAAGAAACTGATATTTATTTAAAAACAGAGAGCTGTAAAGGAACGTGAACATGGTGTAGTCACAAATGAACCGTCACTTGGTGAATGAGACTACTACGTTAAAAAGCCAAGCTCATCGGTCTTAGTCAACGCGTTGGTACCAGCTCTGTAACCTGGTCCTGGAGGAAGGCGAGAACTGAACAGCTTACAGGAGCTCCACAGCAACCCATCGTGGAGACGGTGTCGAGGCCTTTGTTCACACGCCAGGCAATGTCCGTGGATGCTGCTGCGCCTCAGGACGCCCCCGAGAGCCTCGGCGGACAGCGCCGGGGCCGTACGCGGGCAGGGCCTGTGAGCACGCCCGGTCCCGCTCGGGCTCTCACACCTCGGGCAGCCCCGTGAGAGAAACGCCCCGGGGTCTGGCCCGTCTCCTGCCACCCGGCAGATAACGACGGTGCGGAGCAGGAAGTCGTGTCGGGTGGGAGCCGGCCACGGGTCGCGGCACCGCTGGGGCTCGTGGGAGAGGGACGCTGCACACCGCGGCTCGGGGTGCGGGCCCGGCCCCCGCCCCTCGAGGGTGTCGCGGCGGGCCTCACTCTCCGGAAGATCCGGGGCCAGCCCCGCAGCGCTGTCCGACTCCCGCTGCACCTCGGAGCCGCCGCGAACCCCGCAGCTTTGCCGTCGCCCCTGGGCCTCGGCGCTCCAGGGGCGGGGCGGGGCGGGCGGCGGGCGTGGTCCGGCCCCTTGCCTGACGTCAGCGGGGCGGGGCCGGCCGCGGCCAGCGGTGTGGTTCGCGCGCCCGCGCCTCCGCCCGAAGCGGCGGCACCGGCTGAGACCAGGTAAAAGCGGCCCGGGGCGGCGCCGGGGCCTCCTTTGACGGCGGCCGTTTTGTCCGTTGTGCGCCGTCTGGCGAACACCGACCCGGGAAGCGGCCGGGGCAGTTCCGCCTGGCCCGCGGGGCCGGCGGGAGCCGCGGGGCAGGGCGCGGCAGAGGCAGGGCAGGGCTGTGGGGACGGGCCGCTGAGGCGCCGTGGGGCCCGCCCAGCCCCTCGCCCCGACCTCGCCGCTGCGGGCCGGGCCCTGGGCCTGCCCGGGGCGCTCCGGTGGCGGCTCGTGGGGGGAGGCACTGCGGCACGGCCGCCTCACCGGCGGGGCGGAGCGGGGCTGCGGCCCTCGTTGCGGGGCAGGAGCAGGGCCCGGCCCCAGCGCGGGCGCGACGCGCTCTGCTCGGGGCGCCCCGGCGGGGCAGGCCGTCGGCCACGCTGCCGGAGGCGGTCGAGGTGCTCAGGCGGATCTTGTCGTCGTGAAAGTGAGGGTCTCCGGCTCGCTGTAAGCGGCAAAGTTTGGGAGGCGCAAGTGCGGGTGTCTGCGCCCGCCGTGCCGCTGCCTCAGGCCAGCCGTGAGCGCAGGCAAGGGCAGCGGTTCCGCGGTGTGCTCCAGGCACTGTCCCGTCTGCGGAGCACACCGGCGCTTGGTAGCCGTTAGACGGTTGCGTGCCTGGCGTTCTTACTGACCAGTGGACTCGCCGACCCCGAGAATGGTGAATACTATGCAGTATTTATTCCCAGATGAGCAGAGCAGAGGATAAAGCATGCAGAAATGGGGCAGGTAGTTTTTACATGTGTTTCCCCCGTAAATAATAACAATTGTTATAAAACAGTAAAATACTTAGATTTTTCAAAGATAAGTAGCATTCTTACTCCTTTAAGTCTAGCTGTCTTATTGCATGTCTTTAGTTTATGTATATAATTCCCGCTTGAAGTCAGCATCTGGAATTTGGTGCTTTTCATGTGAACACTGTCCTGTTCTGAAGATGGGGCCTGGGGCTGAGCATTCAGTGGCAGAAAGGAGAATGAGTACTAGGAGTCCTGTTTCTTGGCTTCCCGTCCTAATTAGTAGACTACATTGGAAAGGAGTATTCAGAACAAAAGAGAGTATGGCTTCCCCTGTCCATTGCACATTCTGTAAGATACGAGAAATTCAGAAAAAATACTCCAAATATGAAAAATCAGACAGCCTTTTTTCCTTGAAAGTCTGCTTCTGGACATGTTTTGTTTGAAAGGTAAAGGAAGCAAAGATTAATTTTGCTCTTTTGTCTTCTTAGATGTAACCACACCCTGTCCGTAATTTATTAGAAGACTCAGAAAAAAGGTGCTTTGCAAACTGAGAGGGGATATTTAGATCAAAGATTTGTATTTATAAAGAAAGCAGGCTGCTTTTTTCATAGCATAAAAATGGGAAAGAAAAGAGATGACAAATTTAACACAAAAAATGTGCAGTTAGCTTTAAAACTCACACACAGATTTGGCATTTACTAATTTATCTGGACAGAGCTCTTGCTTTTGTCCTACCCAAGTTCATGCAGAAGTATTGCACTGCAGAAAAATGAGTCTGGAAGGGAGTCCTGGAGATGATCTAGTCCAGCTTCCTGTTCAGACCAAGATCAACTATACCTGTTTGTTACTACTTAAAAAAAAGTCTTAAATGTCAGAGACACTACAATCTTCAGAGCTCCATTGGCTTACTTTTAAAATTTTTTTGCTTATTTCTGTTTTGTCTTACTTTAAACCTATTTGCAGTTCATGTAAACAAATTCACAGCTGTCCTCTAAACTGTGAATATGAGCACTGAAGGATTTGCCATCAACTTGTTTCTGTTTGGAGACTGTTAGGATTGCCAGTCCCTTTGCCGTCTTCTCACTAGACACAGCGCTTAGCTTTGGCCTTGCCAGGGTAGAGCACGAGAATTATTTCACGCATCTGGCATACATGCATACTGTACCTATACATGTATATGTTCTCGTGGTGGTGGTTTTCTTACGGTATGTCTAGGTAATTTTCTTGTTGCTCTTGATATCTGTGGCTGTTTTATCTTTTTGGCCTTGTATGCCTCTGCTGTTCTTTTGTACTGATTCTTGAAGAAAGCCGATACAGTTCTGATTTCCTTGTTTTCTTTTCTCCTTTCCTCTGTTTCCTTGTCATACCCGAGTAAAATCACCTCCTACATTTCTTGTCCATACTTTGTATTAAGATAGTTTGCACTTGTGCCTTTAGTAAAGGAACCGCGCGCTATCTTTGTTAACTCTTTTGGTGCTTCAAGGTCGTACTTGTCGGTTATCTGTTTATTGACTCTGCTCCTCAACATCCCTTCTGTTTTTCTGCTGTGTTATCTTCTTCCCAAAGATGCATTATGCATGGCCCATGTCTGCCCACCGCCCTGTACTTCTTGTGTTGTTATAAACAACCGCTTTGTCTTTTTTCCCCTAACTACAGTTAATAGTTAACTGTATCTATTGTAATAGCACCTTCAGACGGGAGTTTGAAGGACTCGGATTAGGTAGGCATTTCAAATGCGCTAATGAAGAGCATTTATGGGCTGTCTAGGAGAAGCTAATAAAGAAGAGGTGCTGGCAGGATAGAACTGTAAAAAAAAAAAAAAAGATGCTGTGAGGAAGGATATAGTTGTTTACTCTTCTGTGGGTAAGAAAAGGAGGTTATTCTTACATGCTAAAGGGGAAGACACTTGGAGACCCACTAGTAAGTCTAGCAAGGATGAGTAGTGGAGTACCATACCATAAACTTGTTTAAAAAAAAAATGAGGGCTCATGCTGTACTTGTGCTTGGAAGATGCTTTTCTTTGTATATTGGGAAAAAAAAAAAGGATTTTGATATTTTATTTAACTTTGAGAGTAAGCACCAAGGAAGACCTTTTGAAATGTTTTCTTTCTGATGGAAGCAGAATTCTGCTCAAAGGGAATTGAAAAAATGGCAAGAGCTCATTCTCAAACTTCTGAGACACTTGAGGATCACAGACTGCCAACTGTCCCATCACAACCCCAGTCTCCTTTTCAGTTCCCAGGGATCAAGTATTTTGTGAACGTGAAATTTGCCTCTCCAGCTGGCCAGCAAAAGCCTATGAACAACTCCATCTTTCAAAAGGAGGATTTAGTAATCATAGGCCTCATGGTGTTCTTTGGCATTGGGGCAAATTTCAGACAATATCTTAAGTTGTATGTATTTTTGAAACTAGTATATCAGACAAACTTTTCAATAATACAGCTTAATATGTGCTAAAGGAGCATCTTCTGGGAGCTGAACCACCAACCACTGGAGCATCCTTCCTGCCTAGGAATTGTAAATATTTATAGCATGTTTAATTCTCTTAACATGCATGTGCAAACTTGGATTTCACATTACGCACAGAATTTGTTATCACAAACTCATATTTCCTGTGTTTCACTATGTACAACCTTTTGTCTGTAACTTCACGTAATAGCAGCTTCTTCGAGGCCAGGTATTGTTTTTTTCAGTTCTGTGCATTTTTGGTCCTGCACCAGGCTTTTAAATAGAATATATAGAATTATCATCTATAAAATACACAGAGGTACGGAAGTAAAAAAGAGAACTGGTAAAAGTGGATTTATATTAGTCTATTCAAACCAACTAGTTTTTAGGCAAAAATTTCAATGCTGAAAGACAACACTACCGTCACAATTTGTGCCCAAGGCTTCTCCAGTAACAGCCACTTATTAATGTAAACAGAAGGATACTAGTCAGATTTCCCTTCCCCATGATACCTAGAAATCTACCGGCACGGTTGTGGCTGTCGGGGTTACGCAGCGTTCCGTTCGGTGCCAGAGCTGGAGCCGGGGGTGGTCGGTACGGCTGGTGAAGGGGGGTCGGTGGGGCACCGCGCCGAAACCCCTTCCTTGGCCTGGAAACCCCTTGCCCCGCCTTTGCGCAGGAGTCGCTGTATTGTCTCCCGAGCGAGCCCCGCCGCGGCGGCGCGCCCCGAGGCCCCGGGACGGGGGGTCTCCTGCCCCGGCTTCTCACGGAGAGGCCGCGTGGACGACTCCCCTCGCTGAAGGAAACGGGGGAGCGGGGCAGCTCCAGATCCGCCGCCGTTACCGGTCCGTGGCCGGTGCAGAGCGGTGTCCCGCCGGGCCGCTGACCCTCTCGGTTCCGGGCCGCCCCGCGACGCGCGAGACCCGCCAGGCGGCGCCCGGGTCGGCGTCTCCCTGGTAACGGCGGGGCGGGAGGGTCGCGCGCAGCCAATCGGCGCTGCAAGATGGCGGCCGCGGGAAGCGTGGAGCGCCGCGGCGGCCCGGCCGGGCTGCGCGGCGGGTGTGGGGCGTAGGGCCGCGGCTGGGCTCCGCCGCACGTTCCGTGCTCCCGCAGAACCCCGCATGGAGCGCGGCGGCAGCCCGCTGGACCCCGGCTTTTCGCAGCAGGGCACGCCCCGCCTGATCGTGGAGGACTCGCAGCCCGAGAGCGCGGGCGCGGAAGAGGACGCGGAGCGGTCCTTCCTCGGCGTGCTGGCCCGCCGGCTGCCGGCCCGGCGGAGCCCGAGCCCCGTGTTGGTGAGCGCCCGGCGCGGGGGTGGCGCGGCCCGGCCCGGCCCGACCCGGCGCTGACCCGGCCCGTGCGACTGTCTTGCAGGAGATCATCTGCGGACCTGCCGGCAGCCGAGCGCTCGTGGGTGGCGAGGCGGCCCGGGAGCGACCCGCAGGTGAGAGCTGGGCGCGGGGCCGCGGCGCCGCGGCGTGCCCGGGGGGGCGCGGTCGCGCTGAGGGTGCTGTGCTTGTAGAGCCGATGGAGAGCCCTGCCCGCCCGGACGCCACCGGCCCGCAGGGCCGCGTCGCAGAGGAGGTGCCACCGCCCGGCGGGGAGAGCAGGTGCGTGAGCCGGGAGCCGCCATCCCGGGGCGAGGCGCCGGTGCTCGGCCATGGCCTCCCAGGCCTCTTCCGCCCTGTAAAATCGCTGGCGCGCAGCGAGGTTGGGCTTAAATTACGGGCTCGCTGGCGGCTGGGGCCCCACTCGGTGGCCCGGCCTGCGCAGTTCGGAGGGCTCGGGAGCGCCTGGTCAGCTGCTGCGGCTGCGAACCGGCGCCTCGGAACGCGATCGGCTGTAAGGAGGCAGCTTGCAGGAAACCCTGAGGCGATGCGCATAAGTCTTTTTGTTGCAGTGCCCTTGGAAAGGCCGGAGAAAGAGGCGAAGGTGAAGTGGAGGACTGTGCTTTGCCGTGCGTAGAAGGTAACCGCTCCATCTCAGGTCTCTGCGTGGGGCTGTGTATCTGGTCAACCATCCGTGGGTTTTGAGTTCAGCTGCCTCATTTGTTTCTCTAGGGACAGTTGTGCCGGTAATAACGGCTCAGAAATTGGTGTCTTTTTCCAGAAATTGATCTGTATGCTTAGGTGTTTATAAAAAAAAAAAAAGGTGCTTTCCTATCAATGTTAACAAGGGTCTTGGAGACAGGAAATGGTTTAGAAGAGGCATGGATGCGTCGTGGCCATTAGGAGGTGGAGCCTTCTTACCAAGAGTAAAGAACTGGCATAATGGTTGTTGTCATCAAAAGACTTTCAGGCACAGGCTATGCGTTATCAGGGTTGTTTTCTCATCATGGAATCCAAATCTGCTGCAGTATCTACCAGTGTTATGTAAGACGTTGCTGATTGACACTGGTTTCTGAATTAATGGCCACTGTCCCTGCTTTGTTACGGTATTTTTAATTAGTGCAGCTGAAATCAGAGTCCGTTATTCAGTTTCAGCAATAGCCTAAATACTTTTCTTGTTAGAGGGTGTATCTTTTGCCCTTGTAAAGTGATAGATGAATCTTTGACTTTTTATTTTGGTATGTGTATTAGTTACGGATGTTTGGTGTTAGATACAGGCATGTCACAGCTGCAGTTTGGAGCTCTAGAGCTCTCACAGAGCCAGGACTTTGAGAGTGACTTCGTGCACAAGGAAGGAGATGCTGGGCATCAGTTTCACCCTGGAGCTGCTGTCCCTCCTTCCAGGCTTGTGAAGAATGATGTGCAAGATGGTACGTGAAAGTGATCTCAGATGTCCTTTTGTTGCTCTGTCAATTCTCTCTGGCTTCTTTAAAGTACAGATGTTATGTTTCTTTGACAGGAAATGCAGTTTTAGTAATGCAGTTTCAAAAGTGAGTTCACAGCTCATTGGTAGTTGGAAAGAATTTTGCATTCTCTTTCCTTTGGGCTTGTTCACTGGCTTTCTTGTAGCAGCTCAAGTGCTGTCATTGATTCTTGCACCTCTTTCCTAATTTGTTTCTGGAATATTCAGACAGTCTGATACTGAATTCCCTCCCTGGCAAAATCCTCATCCTTTCCTTTCGTTGTTGTTACCATTGATAGTTCAAGATTATTTCTTTTCATTTAAAGCTTGTCTTGATGTTCGTGCAATTTGCAGAACGGCTTCTTCTCTTTTATATTAATCCAGGTAACCCGAGTAACAAATCCATTTATTTTTTTTCTGTCTTGCTAGAACTATGTGTGGGCAGCACGGCAGCTGCCTCCAGCACAGAAGCACAACCTGGTTTGGAAGGCCAGTCAGAGAAGTCTGAAAGGTAAAACAGTCCGTGTTCTTTGTAGGTCTCTCACTGACATTCTGGAAGTTGATTTGTGTCTTTTTTATTAGATTTTTAGACATAGGAGAGTTCAGGCTTCAAGGCAAAATAGAAAAGTGAAGGGAAGGATGAAGTACTGATGAGACCTTTTTGCAGCAGAGCTGACGAGTGCTTTCACCATTCCTAGCTGAGAAAAGAGGTGCTCTCAAACTCTTACACACAAAGATATCAATAGGTTTATTTTTAAGGGAGAGTGCACTGGATGATAAAATATACTAATAACTTTCTTAAAATTAGAGGACTGCGATATATTAAAAGTAATAATTCAGTTTGTTGCAGAAGTTATTTCAAGATAACTTAACCACTGCATCATGGGCTTTGGCCTCACAAGAGAACTCTAGAGGCTGAGACGTGGCTATTCCAGGGTGCTTTTGAGTGTTTGCTATTGTGAGTTTTATAGTCTTAATTATTTTCATACGTGAAACTTCAGTTTGTTGAAATCTCTCTATATCTTTTATGCCAGATAGAATAATATTTAGCTCATGTTAGGGGTTGAGCTTCCGAGTAGAACTCAAGGTCCCTAATGCTCCTTAAATCCCTTATTGATATAGGGAAAACGGAAACAAAACTCAAATCTCGGAATATATGGATGGGAAACTGAAACAAACTTTTAATAAAAATTC
This sequence comes from Bucorvus abyssinicus, assembly GCA_009769605.1. NCBI lineage: Eukaryota > Metazoa > Chordata > Aves > Bucerotiformes > Bucorvidae > Bucorvus > Bucorvus abyssinicus. The sequence continues at coordinate 22,421,407 of CM020038.1, forward strand.
TAAAATACTATCATATTACACAACTATATATTAAATGCTAAACAGGAAAACAATACAGTAAGAGTTAACACACTGCAAAGGGAGGAAAAGGGAAAAGAAACTACAATTATGGCCGATTGGCCACAGGCCAGGAGAGGACGTCACGCCAGGATGGTAGCTCAGAAGATGGTGTCTATCCACAATGGCGGCAGGCCAAGTGATTAAAAGTTTTTAACAGCTTAGAGAAGTATTTTAACGAGTTCGCAGGGAGACCTTTTTTTCAGTATCTTCCTGCCAGAAATGGTGGCGGAGGCTTCAGATAAAGGAGAAGCCCTCGTGGCCAGAACGCGAAGGGGGGTGAGCTTCCCCCGCGTCCGAATCCAGCGGTAGATTCTCGCCGAGTGAAAAATACCTCTTCTCTTACCCGCTACGAGAGAGAGATGCTGACTGAGTCACACAGCAATTCACAGCAGAGCTGGGCGCTGATAAACAGAACCAGTTCTGAGTTAGGCCCCGGGTGAGGGGGCAGGCCGCAGGCTTTTGGCCTGGACGGTAGCCAGCCCTCTCGCTGTGGCTCTTTCTCCGAAGCTGTCCGGTGTCCAAAGAGGAGGAGACTCCTCCTGGCTGCAGGCTTTAAGGAGTATCTGCCGGAAGAAATCTTTTGACCTGCACTTTTAGCCAATGGGATGCCGGGTTTATGGAGCTTGTATGAAATAATCCCGATACTCTATTGGGCACATTTCCAAAAGAAAGGAAGTCTTGGCTCAAACTGGGACAGCTCATCTTGTATTGTCATAATCTTCCACAAAATAATATTAAAAGGGAGGTGAAACAAAATTTCTCAAATCTACATTGAATAGAATTCAGTGGAACAATCTGCATTCTATCTAAGCATCACTTAGACTGGTAGGTAACTTAAAAACAGTTCTGAAAACACAGTTTCTGAAAAATACATGTCATTTTGTCAGGAGAAAGAGGTTGGTCTTCCTTTTTACTCTTTTTTTTTTCCCTGCGATATACACATCTGAATACCTTTCATCTGTGCTGATAAATTTCCTTCACAAGGTTGCAGTATTGCATCACACTTTGAATTTCTCAGGTCAGTGACTGTGTCTTGCTCTTCTAGGACTCTGCAGGAAGCAGAAGAGCATACCGGGAAACAACTGCCTGTCTGTGACCCCACTAAAACTGAGAAATCCCTTGATTCTGGTCACGAGGAGTCGGATATCTTGTCAAGTCAGGAAGAGATGTTTCCTGAGAATAATGCAGCAGGTAACAATAGACAAGTGGAGCCAAAATGTTCATCCTAGAGATCATCATAATCATCATCCCTACTTGATCTTTTCAGGCATGTAGTGTTTTAGGGTGCAGAGTGCTGTTGAGTATTTTTCACATAATTTCTGGTAAAATTGAGGATGCTTTGGAAATGAAAGGCCAGGTGCAACCTCTTTCACTATACTGTGGACCAATGTCTTTGTGTTAGAATAGTTACACTGCCTTGTTAAGACATTTAATTTCCTTTCTTTTTGCGCCTCTTTTGTTTGAAGAACAAAACAAAAAACCCTACCGTTGTACCCCTTTCTGAAAATGGCAATAATAATGCTCATCCTTTGTAGTGACACACAGTTTGAAGCATGGGTAAGCAGTGCAGGCAAATATCATAGACCTTCTTACGCTGGTTACTTTGGCAAAGTATTCCACCCTACTCCTCTGAATTGTCTTTCCTGTTTAGGATGGGGCAGGATCCTGCAACCAAAATCCTCATACCACAATTTTGGTCAGTCTTACTTGTCATCTAGGTTAATGTAAGAGATCCCTGTAAGAGAAGAGATTACATGAAATAGGATCAGGAGAGAAGTCATCACTGGATGTCTTGCTGGGAGGATGTCTGTGTCTGGTTTGGGGATCCTCAACTGAGAGGCTAATAAAGAAATGGAAAGGTTCTTAACTATCTTCGTAGTGAAAGGCCTAGAAAATAAAGTTTTGAAAGGCAACTTTGTCACAGTTCATAAAGCATGAGCTAAACGCTTTGTGTTTTAGTTTTAATTTGTGCACCACTGTGTCTATGCCAGTATGATCTTGTGCATGAACCCTCTCTATCCAGAAGGTTCAATAACAATCTCTTACTCACACTGAGTCCGTGGTCAATGCAAGGTGTCTTTTCTTGTAAGAATCTTGCCTGTATTTGCATTCTAATGCTGCATCAAATCCGCTGATCTTGGAGCCATTGAGGATTTTTCTTTTAAAATTCCCAGGTAGGAGCACTTGTACGGTCCATCCTGATAAACATCTGTCCTCTAGGTACAAACTTAATTTTTTCGTCTTAACTATATTGTGCTCACATTTCACATACTGAAATTTCATGTGCAGCCCTTCTCCAGTGATGTGAAAATCGGCTTGTCCTTGCCTTCCTGAGAAGTAACTGTGCAGTAGTGTGAATGTCATGCCTCAGAATTTTCTGATCAACTTGGTTATTGGCTGAATTTCTAATCTTTATTTCCCTTTGTTCAAAACTGCTGCAGGGAGTGGCTGTGCGATAACCAGGGTGGAAGAGGGAAGTTCTCTGGTGTGCACCCCTGCCCGCAGTTTGCAGCTCCTGCAGCTCTCTGGGCAGGGATCCCTTGTACAGGAGAGTCATTCCAAGTAAGCAAAAAATCCCCAAGTTATTGCAATAGCCTAATTGCAGTAGTGCGTTTCCACCACCCTTCTTTATCCAAGGACTTGTGCTTGACTTTAAGCAATCAACGTTTTAGTTTTACACTCTGAGAGGAGCAATGGCTTTATTTTGTGATGAAATGAACTAACGATGCCCATGCGGTCAATGGCCATTTCTCAAGTCTCTTGCATTTTTCAGTGATGTATGGTCTTCTTTTCCACATCCCCTTTTCTTGGTCTGCAGTGTCTCTTCAGGCCTGGTTATTCCTCCTCCGGTTGCCTTTGGATCCAATGCTCTTGTCCCCAGCAGTCCTACTGAACAGGAGCAAGCAAAAGGTAAACCTTTCTCCGTACTGGTCTGTGGTTGTGTTTCTGTACTCTATGCTTCAGTGTGAGTGTGCAACCATTTCAAAACCCGCTGAAGTTTTATTTAAAGGGTAGAGCAGGATTGAGAGCGCTGTAAGAGGCAGATGAAGGGAGATTCGTATCTGTGACTCGGAGGCTGATGTGCTCTCTATTCCCTGCGCAGCTGTCACAATAAAATCAGTACCGTCGACCAGCTCCCCTTCACTTGAAAGATGGGAAATACTTCATATGGCATACGGATTGGTGGTTGCAATTGCCCTCCTTTTTTAGGGACAAGCTACGGGCAGATACCTGTATTAAGCCTGTACTGTTAGGGCAATAGGAAGGACAGGGGAGGACATCATAACAGTTATTTTACCTTAATTTTGATGAATTCCACAGTATTTTAAAAAGCTTTCTTACATTAGAATGCCATGCCAAAACAGAGATTGTCTTATAGGATATCTTGGTTCTTAAACATTTTCTCTAAGCACCCGTTTACCATCAGGAATAAGATATCCATCCACGCAGGCTTACAGTATGATAGAAAATCACCATTGCTTTCTGTGAGATTCCTGCCACAGAATGTGAAATACTTTTAAAATAGATGTTTTGTTAGCCGGCATCTGAATTTGGTTGCATGTTAATAAAGATAGCAAAAGGGAAAAAAAAAAACCTCAGAGAAATGCTCTCTGTAAATTTCAGACAGCCTTCTTCTAATTGTAGAAGTTCTAGACCTGTAGCAAAATACTTACATAAATTCTTAACAAAACACTTTCTCCTGCCCTTGAATTTAATGATATGGATATTTTTGTTGATTTTATATTTTTTTTCACTCCAAAAAGAATTCACCTGGAGAAATGATTTTAGATTCACCCGTTAAATTGTGAGAAAGTTGCATGTGCCGCTGAAGACAAGTCTTTAAATAGAGTGTTGGAAACTTTAGGTACAACACAAGAATTTGCTGTTAATGTATTTTCTGCTCTTTTGAAGCAGATGAAGAGATGGATATATCTTCCCCTGCAGAAGGAAGAGATCTGATGAAGAAGCAGAGAGGAGATACGCTAGTGGAGATGGCCATCCTACGTATTCCACCAGAACCTCTTGTCCTGCCACAGGCTTCAACTCCAGTGTCCCAGAGTGCCCCAGCCTTCTTTCCTGGATCTTTACCTATGCCATCACAACCAGAGTTCTCTCATGTAAGGTTCATGTAAATACCTTTTCTGAGGTTTTTACATGGCTGTTGCAGATGTGTGTGTGAGTCAGCCTTTGTGCTTCTGTGTTGAGCTTCTCTGCTAAGCTGGTTCTCATGAGCTTCCCTGTTCCCACCAGTCACAGTTACATACTGATCATATGTGTGGCAGTTTGCTGTGCAGAGAAAACATGGAACAGCTTAAGAATTTCTTGTCTTTTAATCTATCCTAGATACATTTTCTGTGCTTTTTTTTCCCCCCCCCTTTTCCTTTTTGAAAAGCTGCTGCTTTCTGATGCTGAGCTGGATGTCCTGCATCTCAAACTGCATCATAAATCAGATTTTTATCAGGATAGACCTTGGCATCATTTGTCATGGAGAAAGTGAAGCTGTTTAGTGATAGAGCTTTTGTATTCTCCTACAAGGCTAGAATTCATTTACTGCATTTTTCAAGTTGCTTATTCTTACTGTGTGTTGTTTCCTTTGTGCTTTTTGAGTCTGGAAGTTATTACTCTTCAAAAGTAATTAACAGACACTTGGTAGTTTTATAGCTTAATATTACAAATTTCATCAACTTCAAGCAGAAAATAAAGGTTGTGCTAGAGTCTTCGGTAGTGGAAGCCAGGCTTTTCCTGAGCTGAAAGCAGATTCCATGCTAGTATGATAGATTCCGCCAGAGAATCTTTCCAGAACCCTTGGTTGTTTGACTTAAAGTAGCTGCTGATTTGCCATACTTGACCTGTACTTCATAATGTGGTGGTGTGAGACGTGTACCGAGGATTATGCCTGACTTTACCACAGAGGTACTAAAAAGTAATGGGTGGTGATAATTTTTCTCAGCAAGAACAGGGCAATTACCAGTCATGTAAATGGGTGGGGGAAGTTTGGGTTTTTTGGGTTTTGGTTTTTTTATCTAAAGATTTATGCTGTGCTATCTCTGCTTCATAAATGCAGTGTAACGTTCTACGAATAACAAACGAACAGACCTACTCAGGATACTCCATGTCCCACTTTTTTTCACTTTAGGATATCTTTGTTCCAACGCAAAGCCCAGAGACAAAGCCTGAAGGAGAAGGAAAATCTTCTGCTTTAACCCATTTATGCTTACCAGGAGATCTCTCTGGATCCACAGATGCTTTGTCAAAGATGTCTACAGGTGACTCTGAGTCCTGTAAGCTGATGCTTTCTGCAGGTGAATGTAGCGAGTCCACAAACACAGAGGTCAGTCCAGGCTCTCTGAACATGGGCCAAGGTAGCGAAATCACACAGGTGGAGATGATTTCTGAATGCAAGGCCTCAGACTTGAGACGCTGCTCTATGGAGAATGACAACATAAAACTGAGGATGGATGGAGGTGATCAAGCTCTCTCTGAAAACTGTGAAAAAGCAAAAAAGGAGGACTTAGATACTGCAGGAAAGCCTGTAATGCAGTTAGTTAGTGCAGATGTAGCAGGAGATGGGTCATTAGCCCCTACAGCTCATCGGGAGACTGAGCGTGTTTCTGGAAGTCAGGTTGCTGCAGATCAGTCTGGTCTGCCTGAGATTTTGTCATCCACTCAGGGTAGAGAAGCACAGTCTGAGGATTATCCATTGGAGGAAACTTCTGAACCTGAGGCAGTTCCTGAGACTCAGTGTGAAGAACAAGAAGAAAAACTGCAAGTAAAAGAGAAGCAAATAAATGAAGACCATTCCCTTGTTAACATAACACTTTCTCAGAGGTTTATTCTTGAAAGGGAAGTACAGTGTCATGAAGATATGGAAGTGGAATTTGCTGACGGTCCTTGTAAAAGTAGCAAAAATTTGTCTGATCAGGCCCAAGAACTAGAACAGATTGGACCAGAAAGCCAGGAAAAAGAAACTTCAAAAGATTGTGATTTTGACACTGGAGAGGCAGAGAGCCTGGATAAACTGTCCTTTAAGGTTGCTTCGGAAAACATGCCAAAGCTCAAAGTTTTATCTAAGCCTTCTGTAGGGGAGTTGCTGGAACAGCACAACAACTTGTTTCCTAAGGTAAAGAGTGACGTTCCATCAGAAGTGGTGTCGTGTGCCAAAAAACATCCAGGTTGTTCAGAATTAGGACAGATAATGGTGATACGGAATGAGCCACCACTTCAGGAGAGAGTGGTTGATGTGCTGGTGACGCAGCAGAAGAATCAGGTGTCAAAGAATACAGAGGATGCTGTTACGAGAAGGAATCTGGAGCAAGAGGAGCAGATGCGACCACAGGAGAAGGCACCTGCTGAATCCCCCAGTCCTTCCAGTGGTGAGTGAATTTGGGTTAGTAGTTCACAGGTGCATGTTTTGAGTAAGGACCGCTGTGTACAGTCCTCAGTGTTTTCAGGGAGCGCTGATCTTGGATGAGTGTTGAACGGTGTCTCTGGAGAGCAGCATTACAAGTTACTGTGTTAGGTGCATAACATGCCTTTTTTCCCCCTTTGTCACACTACTGCAGGCAAGAAAGAAAAGGGAATTCTTGCTCCTGAAACACTCTTGCTGTCTTATGGCAGAAACGCAGAGCAACTTTGAAAACTCAGAATGTTGCGACCTTGGCAACGCTCAGGGATTTTTGTAACTTTTTTTTTCTCCAGAAGCAGCAGCAGTAGTGACCTTGAAAGGAAGAGGGTGTGTGGCAGTCTGTATTTTCTCTCTTCAGGTCTCCTTACTTTTTTTTTTTCTTTCTTTGTTTCATTGTCAGAGGAGAATTTTCTTTGTGTGAGTGTATAGAGCAACTATGAGCTAGAAACTAATAGAGCCAATTTATCAAGAATATTTTAAAGTAGAATGGCTTTTCGCTCGTGTGTAAGCTGTGGCTCGGCAGGTATCGTCGTGATGCATTGAAATCCCTTTAACACGCTGTAGTGTAGTTAGACAAGATATGTGGGATGCTATACCTGAGTTTTGTGGAGCTTCTGCCTCTTAGTTAGCTTCATTTAAAAACGAAAGAGTTCTGTACTCCCCAAATGAGAAAGCAGTAGAAAACAAACTTTTAGTAGAGCTGTCTTGAATTGTACACATTTTTGAGACCTAAGTAATCTTTCATTAAACTGCAGGACCAGAGAATGTTTTCCCTCTCTTACGATGATGGTACGTAACTTCCAGTCCCCTGAAGTTGATGATTATGAAAGTTAAGGGTCTGAAAACATTAGTTTTCAATAGGTGATGGTTGTCTTTGCATCTCCTGAACAGACCAGTGTGTTGTAGAGGTTTATTTAACTCTTTTTCACTGATTTGCTAGGTAGTTTATGCCCTGTGAATTACCTTAAGTCCTTCAGTTAGAGTACAGTGGAAGATGAATAAAATTGTGTGGTGGTATTAGAATTAAATGAGGGGTCTAGCAGGGAAGGTGTTTGTGAGCCATCCGATAGAGTCAGATGGGCCAGTCTCTTGATTTTGATTTGTGGAACCTGTAAAGCTGTCGGCTACATAGGATTGCTCTTACCGCTATAGTCTGTTCTGCAGACCTTTGTTCAAGTGATAAGTTTTCTAGTTTTTCCTTTAGAGACATAAGGGTAAGACATGCTGCTTAAACTTACATATTCAGATGCCTTTTTTCCCTTACATTGATAACCAGCCTGAATAATTCTCTGTTCCTTGTCAGTGAAGGACATCTCTCTTATTTTCTCTGCTTATTTATGTTTGGGGTTTTTTTGAGAGCTGTACCTTTCTTCAAAACTTCTCTCATAATTCTTGCAAGTCCAATATCTTTTGTTACTGTTTTCTGAACTGCTTGTTTAATTTTGCCAGTTACAAACTGACCCTTACTGCAGTTTATGGCAGCTTTGGCTGTTTCTTCCTGAAAGCCTTTTGAGCTCGTTCTTATATGGTTCCCTCCCCTTTTCTTCAGTTCTTGTGACCTTGAACCATGCTGACTTCTGGAACATGTGATCCTGTTTGGAAAGGTCAAAATGGCACATTTCAAAAAGGAGCAAGATGAAGAGTTTTCTTCTTTATGTCTGAACAGAAGTAGGTGAGATGACTTTGAAGTGCTAGATGGAGACTTGGATGAAAAGGGATTGAGTGCAATACTTGTGTGTTTGTAATACCAAATTTGCTGACAAGTTTGAGAAGGAAAACCATTTAATAGTATGGAACTGGCTGGCGAGAAGAAACTTGAGATACTGAAAAATAGAGTGGAGGTAGTATCTTGTGTCCTAAGATAATGATGGGTAAGTATTGATACCTTAGAGGTTAGATTACAGTGAGGGGTGGAAAAGAGATTTGAGTGCTTTTGCAGGTCATCAGTTTTGGAGAGACTTCCAACAAAAGCTAATAGCAGTTTTCAAGCTAGACTTTGCTATAAGTGTCTGTCTACTTATTTTGAAACAAAATAAAGCTCAAATGACTTTCAAGGAGTATGTGGCCACAGCTTTTTCACATCACTGACATCCGAAAACAACTTCTGGAGTGGTTACTTTATTTTGAGCTAAGTATATGCTTAGTCGTGTAAAAATTCCCTTGCTTTAGGGGTTCTGATATCTTTGTTTAGAGTTAAAAACTCCTCTCTCCCAGTCATGTACTCATACGAATGAACCTGTACTGTTGAGCACTGCTTAATATACCAGCTGTCATAGCAATTTAGTGGATGTCACTTTGACACCCATTCTTCTGAATGCGGTAGGACCAGTCAGATGTTTGGGAGCTTTTTTGCGTTCTTTAACAACCCATGACTACTGACCATCACTTTCTTTCAGAATGTTATAGCAACCCGCTTCGTTGTTGAGCATGGAAGTAGAGAGTTTCAGCTGGACAGAAATGCAATGAATTTTCTTAATGTAGTGCATTCTCTGACAGTAGAGTCTTTGTGGGCCTCGGGAACTGGTGCTGAGCAAGTAACATGCTGCTGGAGGTGATTTGGTGGGTTGTTTTGTCAATCAAGACAGCAGGGTCATCAATTTCATATTGAAGTTCTTAATTTGTGGTTTTTAGATGTGTCTTAGCAACATCTTATCCAACGTTTGGAGACTGCCTCCCTAATGACATTTAGGGAAAGCTTTGGATATTGTTTATAAGTGGTACAGTTGAATCATACTGTATTTTTCAAATTAGAAAAAAAAATGAAACCTCAGTGACAGATCGTGGACAAAATCTGAGTCACCAGAGTTTTAGATCCTCTGTGCACCCAGAAGGTCAGCTTCTTTGTTAGTGTTACATTATTATAGTGCCATTTAATGGCATATTTTGTTGTTGAGGTGGGTTTTCGGTCTTTCCTGTTCAGTGTCTTGTAATAGGTCATTGCGCCTTTGTGATAACTCTGAACCAAAAACTGAAGATCATAGTCCCAGGGAACTGAGAGACTGCAACAGCTGGAGGTGCAGTTACACTTCATCAGTCTAGCTTGGCACACAGGTTCCCTCAATACTGAGTAGCAGATGCCTATAGATGAATGTAAGGGCAAAAACGCAGTCGGGAGATGCTTCTGCAGTCTCTCATCATCCGGAAAACTACGGTTTAGGAGCATGCTGAGTGTGGAGCAATGGCTTTGTTTTTTCTAGTGCTTTGAGGGGATCTGGTCAAAACACTGGTCAGGAAGTTCAAAGGTGTTCTGATCCCATCGCATTTTGTGATCTCAATTTAACTTCTCTGTGAATAAGTCCAAGGTGTTTGGTGTGCTGGGACTGCGTGTTTATTAAGACACCTTGGCACAGTCTGGAGAACAGTACTGGAACTTGAGCTGGAGAACAGCATAAGTTTTATTAAATACAGCAGTCTGTCTGCCAGCATGCTGCCGAAATGCTAATCAAGTGAAGATAGTAGCTGTAGTGAGGAAAAAAGTTGCGATGTTACGTCCTACTTCAGTATGGCCTTTCACGGAGTTCACAGTCCAAAACCTCCTTTTTAGGAGAGCATGAGTAAAACTGCCTTTAACTTGAGGTAACATTTCCCTTGTTACATTGTGCTTGAAATGTTTTTTCTTAGATAAATCTAAATGCAACTTGAACATATCACACTTGCCTGGATTTACTTTTGAAGGACAACAATAAGCCACTGTTTGGAGAAAATGAACTCAGGAATTAATGGTGGCGGTTGTGTTTTGTGCATTTATATTACAGTAAAGGGCTGATGGGTGTAGGGAGAGAGTTCAGGAGTTTGAGATGTTCTGCTTGCTGTCTTCAGACTCCTAAAGCATGGTGGGAAGGCATGGAGAGTGGCATTTGTTCTTTTACCAGCACTCAGTCCTTAAAGCATGAAGTAGTTTAGAGCATCCCTCTCTGAGCAGCTTTGTTCTCGTAATAGTTACTTCCAACAGGAGTTTAAACCCTTATCAACAGAGTATGAAGCATACATCAGTAAGCACAAACTTTGGGGGAGGACTAGAAGGATCTTGCTCTGAGTCCAAGAAGCAGGAATAGAAACTGGGTGGTGAGGTTTGGGGGGGGGTGTCTTTTTGTTTTTGAAGTTCCCTTGAATAAGATACTAATTTTTTAGTCACTCTACTAAAAAAATGCTCAAAGGCTAGAACACGATAGAATATAGGGATTCAGAAAAGAAATTTGCTCATTGAAGTCTGTTTCTAGAACTCTGTGGAGTTGTGAAACCTTTTTTGTAGATTGCATTTTTGTACATACAAAACCTTATTCTAAAAGTTATCTTTTTAGTGGAAATATAAAGAAGAAACAGATAAGCAGTGCAGTTAACATAGTTATGGTAAGGTTTAAGTATACCAAGTTAAATAAAAAGTTATTATTTTTATTAAAATAATGGAGAGTTGTGTTGTCAAGCTCTTAAATCTTTTTAACATTGCCTCATGCCTGGCTAGAGTGATGATTCTTGATCTGGAAGACTTCTGGAAGTGAAGTTGTTTCTTATTTTCTAAATGGATCCTTTTGATATATCATAGCTAGATACGAAATTGTTATGTTTTTTCCCCTCCCTTCTGTATGCACAGAAGACAGACAGTCCATCCACTGCTGCTGGCCTGCTCTGTAGACCTTCATGTGGCTGAGAGCCACAGTAGATGTGCCGCATCGCTTGCAGAGGTGATGGGTAGGAGAGAAGAGCTAGAGTAGAGGGAGCTGTGCTTGAACTGCTTGGGAGCTGCAGGCTGGCTGTCCACGTGCAGTTGCATGCAAGAAGCATCACAGTCTGCAGAAATGGTGGTGGGACTTCTCTTTTCATCTAGGAGAGGATGACAGCTCTGCTTCACTTAATTTGACTCAGGGTTGGGAGATTGCTTTGCTTTGTCTCCTTCCATTATGAGGGTGCAGTTTTTTGCCGTTGTGGTAGTTGCCATTGGCACCATGCTAGAAACATCTGCCTCTCCCTGTGAAAGTGTTGCCCAAGCAGATGATTTTTTTTTATACCTTAGCATTAGCAAACTCGAGAGAGACAAAGAGGGCTGAAGAAAGACCTGGTCTTTTGATGCTTAAAGATAAAACAAAATGTTGTAGGATGGTGTTTAAAGGACATAAGAGAAGTTTGTGGAGAGAATTCACCATTTTTGTTGTCACAACAGTTGATGCAGTTATGTGAAAGCAAATAAGCTTTTGGGCATAAGCATTTTTTTCAGGTCTTGCAGGTGTGAAAGCTTGTTTGTTTTCTCTAATAGTATCTGTTGGTTTAGTAACTCGATGATCTCTTACTAAAGGTAATTTCATAAATTCTTTTGATCATTTGTTATTGGCCTGCCGAGTGTGGATGTGTAGGCTAGAAGGGATTGTGGTAGCTAAACAGATCAAATTTCGGTGGAGTTCCTGAAGACTTCAGTTTTTAAATAAAACACTTTTTAAAATGGAGATCTGCTACAGGTCATGACACGACAGGCATTCGTAAGCCATTTGTGAGGAACGGTACTTGACCTTTTGATACGTGGTGTACCCCTGATGTGTGAGTCCCCCTGCGCTGCGAAATGCCCACTGCAAAACCACACGGGAATCCTTCGGCCGACCTCAAGGATGTTGCAGTTGCTGGACCACATCTTTCAAACTTGTGGCAGCAGGGCAGGGGATGGTTTTCAGTTTTGAAACAGACAATGGATAGCTTTCCCCTGGTTGGGTTTTTTTCTGTGGAGGGATTATGTCTTTGTCATGTATTTATGGCTTCATTTGCCACAAGGCGGTTGTGTAGATCATATGTCAGCATCTTGTGTGACTGAAGAATGATGCACTGCGTCTGGCTACAGCTAAAATTTGTATCTGAATGTCTAGTGCTAGCTCTTGGATTTGAGTAACTTGAGTTTGTGTTCTCATGACCTTAACTAACAATTTCCTGATACTGTTCAATTTTTTTTTTTTCCCCTAATACATGCTGCTTAAAATTCAGGAGTTACATAAATTGTGACTTGCATTAGTCAAGTAATATCGTGAATGAAATCCAAAGAACGAATACAGTTTTAGGAAAAAGGGAAAAGGAAGGCTAGTGACAGTGATGGTGAAAACCTATTTTGACCTCATTGCGGGGTGGAAAGGGTTATTCTGTTAGTTTTGTTAAATACTTCTATGCAGTTTGGAAAGAATGCAGCCTGCAAATTACTGATATGTGGTGTTGAAGGTTTGCGAGTAAATGACACAGGGTGAGGCAAAAGGGGAGGGAGCATTTTCCTAGGTTTTCCCTGTATTTTTTCTGTTAAATCCTACAAGATCCCATAGTAAATGCACCGAGGCATGGTTTCCCTGATGGGATAGGCTGCCTCAGCCAAGAGACCCTGCAGACCCTTTATGCTGGAGACTGCACAAGAAGGGGCAGAAGTGTTGGGAGAGGATAGGAGGATGGGGCCAGCCCTTCTGGTGGCATCCTGCAGCTGGTTCTGAAACTGCAGCATCTCTTATTTCTCTTAAAGCTTACTTTCCAGGCAAGTTTCTGCTGTCATCGTCTAACCCTTAATTGACTGCTGCTAATTGTTCGGGCTCATAGGTGGCTATCTGGAGTGCATCTGCTGACCTTTTATCCAAGGCTGTTTCATGGTAAAGCATCATTCTGTGTAAGTTTCAGGTTACTGATTCAGGCAACACATAGCTCTGCCAGTTCACTTCTGTCCTCACCTTCATTTCTGTTTCTGGCCTCATCTCCCTATTCTGTGGAAAATCCTGAGCATTTCTGAAGCCAAGCTGCATTTTGTAAAATTCCTGTTCATGTTGGGATATTTAGTCTCACTTTTATCTAGCACCTGGGGACAGCTGCATCAAGTTGACCACAGCTCTGGTTTTTTCTGAGAGAGATTTTCCACACAGAATGTGAGGAAGATCAGTTAGAGCAGCTGTCCTGAAACCAGTAGCTATTAAGGGGGTTTTGTACAGGGCAGCAGCAGGGTTATGCTTTTCCCCATTTCCACAGCACAGCCAACCTGCGCTTTTGTATTTGATCCAGAGTAGTGCCCCGAAATTACTAATCCTGGTGCTTTCTGTCTTTTAGGAACCCTGATTCATTTTACTTTGCCGAAGGAGGGGGATGTCATTCAACCCTTGACCAGCACAACACCACCTCTTATTGGCCAGCTTAAAATGGGACCCAGAAGGCACAGCACGCCGATTGGTGAGTTTGACCCAAGTGGTTCTGTTCTGCAGTGAAATCCTTTTTGGAAGCTTTTGATTCTTGATGCAGGATCTGATGGGATAACTCAAACCTACCTTGGCAAAAAACATTACTGTTCTATGGGGAAGGCTCATCCCTTCTGCACACTTTCTTGTTCTGTTCTCTCCTCTATCTCTAGTGAAGGCGTTTGCTCCCTGGGTGTGGGGTGGTATGGAACATGGCTTCCTTGTACTCGCTGCGTTCCTGCATACAACTCCCATTATAAAATGCAAAAGTCCCCTCTGAGTGATGGAAAAGCTTAGACTAGAAGAAGATTGTTCCCAATATTTATAATCTTTTATAGGACTTGCTCTGCTAGGTTCACAAAACAACACCCTGCGTTTGCTGGATGAAAGGAAGTGCATATAGTGAAGTGTTGTCGCAAGCGAAGGATGGTACCTGTGCCACAGAACTTTCATGCTTCAGAACTCTAGACAGGAATTTCCACTGCTGTGCTATTGCTAGTAATGCCTACAGGGAAGCGTCTTCAAAACAGAACTGGCACCCGAACCCCACAGTGTGATTGACAGTAGCTACTTTTTGTTTTACCATTTGTTTTTTTTCCTATTTTCAGTGGATGGTAGTTGCCCAGACAACACTATAGCAACTAGTGATGTTACGGCAGAGGGCACAATGGGGACCAACAATGTCACGGTGGAAAGTGCAGTGGTATCAGCAGATGTGTCAGAAGTGTGTGAGAAAGGAGATTCTTGTGCAGTTCCTGAGGCTGATGCAAAACTCTCTCTGCGAATGAACCTTGTCACCCCTGTGACTGATGGGAGTGAGGAGTCCCTGCCATTCAGCTTGGAAAGTAAGAGGATGAAACCTCAAAACACGCAGGTCCTACTAGATCTCAGCCCTAACGCAAAACCGCGTTGTGGCATTCCCCAAGACAGTCTCCGAGTCTCTGTAATTTTTCTCATTTTTCATTTAAATTTGTTTCTCTGTTTCTGCAATGCTCTAAACAAGGATGTAGTGAGAGGAGAGGCCTCTGTTGTGAGGAAAGGTATTTCCAGCAGACTAAAAACTGTGAGATATACTGGCAAAGTCACAGGACAGGAAGTGGAGTTTTATATTGGGAGGGAAAAGATTTTAAAAGCATAATCTGGACAAAAAAAATTTGACAGCATTTTAATCAAAACAGTTACATTGAGTGGAATAGTCTAAAACTTGCAGAAACTTAGGTCTGTAGTGAGCAGTTGGGCAGGGAGGCCTGGGCACCCTTTGTCCAGTGCTACTCAGCCTCTCTCTTCGCTGAGAGTGGGAGGCTGGGAAGGGGCAGGAGACTCTGCTCAGGTGACACCAAAATCGTCCTTCCCTCCCTTCTTGTTTCAGAGCCTGTAGCTGGTGACAGGAAAGATGGATCCTGTGCTGCTGCTGCTGGGGCTGCTGCCAGGTAATTGGGCTTGTTGCTGCATGGAGTTAATACAAAGGTCTGGCTAGATTCTTTTTCCCCTTGTTTCCACCAGCAGGGAAAAGAAAATATTAAAATGATACACAGAAGCAGGGAATGCTGTTAGCAGTAGCCATGACATTAACTCTTCAGCTTTCACAGCAGGTTTTAAGTACATAGGAAAGGTGGGTGCCTCACCTGCTCTGCCACTACAGGCTTTGTGCTTCCTACTAACGTCAGCATTTTGCTTCCTGCTGATTGTAGTCAAAGCAGAAATTCATCTCTCATGCAGTTCAGAATTCAAGTCTGCCCTTTCCGCCTCTTAAATTTCAAATACGTGGTTTTCTGCTTTCTTTCCCTATTGTGCAATTTTCTGCAAAGAATATGTGAGGAGTTCTGAAAGAGAATTCTCTTTTTGATATGAAGCTGGTAGAAACATAACAGGTCATCGATATACTGAAATCACAATTTAACATGTTGACCCAAACATAAGTTGCTCCCTCGGTCTTTTGATTCGTATGTATGTCTTATCTCACATGTAATGCTTAGCATTGCTTGATTTGAGCTTTTGGGCGGTATGGTTTATAAGCAGTAATAGAAGAGTCTGAGTTGGAAGATAGTGACCTGTAGTCATCTGAGTGAAGTATAATGGTTTGAAGCAGTGAGACAACTTTGAAATGAACTCAGTATCTCATGTCACAGGATTGCACACTGGATGGTAATCCTGCCCAGTGCTGAGGACGAGTGGCAGTCTTCCTCGCTGGTTGAGGGCGGGTTGCCTTTGTACGTATAGGTTGAACTTGATCTCTCAGGGTCTGGTTTATGATGGTCATTCCCACTGTTTTTGTGCTGTCATGAAAATCCTGAGAAGTAAGGTGTAAATGGTCTAACTGTGTCCCCTGGTGGGTGCCAGAGGAAGTGGGTGGTGAAACTCCTGATACTGCTGCAGTTTTCCGCACTTTGTTTTCTGGAACTGTTACGTTGCTCTTGGCTGTTAAGAGTGTCTGTAGAAATGACAGAAGTGCTTGTGCAATTGCAGCTTGTTTCTTGACCTTTGAGACTGACCACCTCACTCATTCTGTGACTGTATAGGTCAACAAGCTCAACACCTACTGCTGCTTTCCTGAGGGGATAGAGAACTCTTGTTTTGCTGTATAAGGGATTTTCTCGCTCCCTGATGATTTTTTTGTTTGTTTGTTTGTTTTAAATCTGCACTGCTAGCTCCCAGAAAGCATCATCTGTGTTTAGTCGTGTCTGTGAAGTTCGTCGAGAGGATGAGGCCAGAGGTCATGGTCTTTCCACTTCTCCATTTAGGTAACTCTTCACAGTCTTTGCCTGCCAGTCCTGATTGGATTTATATGCACATGTGCATTTTCTACATCAAAGAAATTGCACTAAGTCATTGTCTTTGGGTGACTTAGAAGGTTGGGGACAGCGGGGTAAGTATAATAAGTGCTGTATGTTTGTATCTCACATGGCAATCAGACTTCGTTTTTTACTGAGCAGCAGTGTGATTCCAGCTGGCTAAAATGCTTTGGGAAAATCTGGGGCTTGAGAGAACAGATCATACTTATGGCTGCTTAAACACCTTTTCTTTCTACCGTTCAAAGATCTTATGACCTGTTGTGTTTGTTATTGTTTCTGCTATTGTCTCCCAAGTCCATCAATTTTCGCTGTCTCTGGTTCCTTTGTAAAGGGCTGTGCTGTTGCATATCTTTAAGTGATGAGGGTGCTGGCTAGATGACCAGCTGTAGAAATCTGCTTCTTTAGTGTTTTCCATTCTATCTTCTATTGGGGCAGTGAGATCTTGGTCTATGGAGAAAGACTAACCTATATTTCAAGAGCATTCAGCAGTTGCTCTAAAGACGTAATGAATAGGGAGTTCCAGTGCTTGGCGATGTACAGACAGAACAAAGCCAGTCACTCCTCAAAGTCCCCAAGCACAGGAAGGAAGCAAAATGTGTACTTCTAGTCAGGCTCAGTGCACAGTCCCATACAGTACCTGATACGCTTCTGGCGGGGCAGAGAAATTCTGATCAAAACGTTAGACAGCGTTTGTGTCTGTGCTCCTGCCTCCTCTCGCTAGGTGTGATTACCAGTTTCTAGCCAATGAAGCAGCCTGTAGCAGCTTGAAGAAGGCATGACTTCCAGAAGCACGTTGCATAGTTGGTGCCTGACACGTGGAGTACAGGTTGCTTTTATTAGTGTTTGGAGAAGCACCTAGTTTGCCACGGGTGTCAGCCATTCTTCTTGCTACCGTGGCAATCACCTGAGAGGTGTCGAAAGGTTACTTTATAATTTGAGGCTTACTGAGTTCTGTGCAATCTTAAGAAGCAACTGAATGATTGCGAGGGTGGTTTTTTTATAGTGCTTTCACCTGAGTGACAGCATATTGGTTGTCTTGCTTTTTTAATCAGTAATTTTGACCTGTGTATAACTGGTTTGCAGGGGAAATCTCTTCAGTTTTCCTGGCATGCAAGAAGATGCTGAATTACATAAAAATCCCAGTGACTGGCAGTACCAGCAGCACAAGGCAGATGACAGTGGTGGGCAGGTCCTAATTCCTCAAAGGATGCAGCAGGACTGCCATCAACAACCTTCTTCTGGTGCAGAGGACAGGGAGTCTGTGGAGACTGGTACTGTAAGCGCTCAGCCAGAAGAAGGGAGAACGCAGAAGAAACCAAGTAAGGCTGTTAAAATGGATGAAAGCCCAGAGAGGTGGACAAACACCAGGAATAAAGGGATTCAAACTACAGCAGACTGCCTTTTTACTCCAACAACTGTTACAACAGCAACACAAACGTCGGAAGAAATCTGTAGGCAGGTGGAAGTGGGAACCTGTATGTCTGGGCAAAGACCTGGGCGACAAGATGCGAATGTCCAAACTGAGGAGAGTGGGCTAAAGCTTGTGAATGTCTCTGGAGAGGACACGGATTCTCTGCACAGTCAGGTGGGATGAAGGCTGCCTGCATTTAATTTTACTGCTTTTGAACAGTGAAGTTATCCCTTCAGCCAGTAAATTCACTAACAGTAGGTTCTCTGTAGAACAAAGCCGAAAGACCGCTTCAAAATGTTAATGTTGGAGGCTTTTCTGTATCAACTGCACACAACTGCTAAAGTAGCGATACTCACTGGGCAGTGCAAGTTTGGGAAGTAAATACCTCTGTATTTATTTTCTGGAAAAATATGACACATTTTGTTTGTTTGTTTGTTTTTTTGTTGGTGGGGGTTTTTTTTGTGTCCAGATGTAATTAACACTGTAAAAAAACCCCTCCTTTTTGTTGGACGGAGATGGGAGTTGCATGAATTTTTGTTTGAAGGGTTCGATGCCTTCTGTTTTGCACCAGCCAGCTTCTGACAGCTTGTTCTGCAGTTGATCCAATGGCAATGGAGCGAGCTCCTCCAGAGAAACATTCTAATAAGATGAATAACTTTGAATTACTGTTGCAGACAGTATTGCAAACTCAAGAAAAATCACTGCTTTGCAGTTACAGCTTGTACATTTTCTTGTGAACACAAAGACTAGAGAAGTGATCTTTTCTAAACTTAAGAATTCCTCTGGGATATAGGAGATTAACCGGGCCATAAATAGGCATTGTGGTGTGTCTGAGTCCGCTGAATGAAACCAACCCATGCAAGTTTGCTATTTCCTCCCTGGACTGCTGTGGTTTCCCTTCCTCTACCCATCAGCAAATTTGTGTTCAGTTCTCACTTGTTTAGGGTCTCTTGTGTTGTTACATCTGATTTGTAAGATGCTGAAAGGTTCCCTACCCCAGCACTTGAACATGGTGTGAAGAAACTACTGTAGAGATCGCTCTACCCAGAAATTACTTGCTTTTCATTGTGGTCTGTTTTGGTTTTAATTTGTCTTGTTTATTACAGGGAGAGGAGGAGTTTAACCTGCTTCACCCACCCAAAGGCCGAGTTCAGCACCGCCACACGCGAACTATTCGAGAAGTGCGCACTGTTGTTACGCGTGTTATAACGGATGTTTACTATGTAAACGGTGCAGAGGTGGAACGGAAGGTAGTTGAGGTAAGTCCCTGTTTTCAGGGCTAAATGTAATGAGGTATTGGCTGAAAAATAAAGTAAATTAAAATGAGAATGCGTTGTGGCTGCAGAAAACAAGTTCAGTGAACAAGTCAGTGTGCTGTGATGACAAACTCTTCTTCACGAGCAAACATGTAGATCATTTACTGCCTGGCGAAAGCTGTGTATGTGGCGATGGTGAGTTTCATGCCTGATACTGTATTCTGAAGACACGCTGACTT
Organism: Bucorvus abyssinicus; assembly: GCA_009769605.1. Lineage (NCBI taxonomy): Eukaryota > Metazoa > Chordata > Aves > Bucerotiformes > Bucorvidae > Bucorvus > Bucorvus abyssinicus. The sequence goes on from CM020038.1 coordinate 22,440,749, forward strand.
CTTTCTTCCCAAAGAACCAAACAAAAGACTTTACTATGTGCATCCAACTGTTTTAAAATTCTTAGGGTTTTGTTAGAGAGATTTCAGAATGGGCAGTAAGCAAAAATCACTTATGCCTGTGAAATTGAGCTATGTGAGGTATTTGCAGCTCCATGTCATCTTTAACTGCACTCTGAGTCGTGTGGGCCAGATTCTTTAAGAGGCCTGCAAAAAGCAACTTAAACCCAAAAAATGAACAAGCCTGGTTTTAGTGCACTTGGGTTGGTGTATGTCCATTCATCAATTGGAAAATCTTCAGGGAATTTCAAAAAACAGCTGACAAATGCTGATTTGATGTGCGCAGAAATCATATTGGCCTGCTAGCAATAAAATGTTACTGCTGTTCTGCTGTAATGGTGAATAACGCAAGAGCCTCGCGCTGTGTCGTTACAATGAGTAATGACACAGAAGCATGAACGAGGGCAAATAGGATAAATGAGTTCAGTGCTTATGCTTTCCCACCTGATGCTAGACATGGAATTCTTTATTGTAACATTAAAATAGAGAATTAAGTTACCTGACAACGTGCTTACCTAGGTTGTATAATCACAGTCATATAACCACTTCCAGTTTACCTACCAGCATTTGATATTTTGTAGGCACGTAGTTTTATATCCGTAAAACTGTAATGGCTCCAAATGACCAGCTGTCTGATCTTGGATTATTAGTAACCAAAGGCTGCTAGTGTCTCGTGTATTTGCTTCACTCACGCTCTCGAAGGGTGGGAATTACTCAAAGGCAGACTAATTTGATGCTAACCAAGCTCTGTCCTGCTGACTGATTTCTGAATGGGACTTCTTTATACAGAGTAGCTAAAGGCCTGTAGTGAGAGACTCGCTGTCAGCCGTCGATTAGCGCAGCCTAAGCTCTGCGTGACTCTCTTCCGTTTCATGAGTGTGGTCTCAACTTGCCTGTGCTTTTGCCTGGTGATTGTAGGGCTTCCTTCTAGCAAGTGCACCACCTTTGACGTACCTCTTTTTTTGTCTTAAGGAAACTGAGGAGCCTGTAGTAGAGTGCCAGGAGTGTGAGACTGACACAACCTCTTCTAGAACTGCGGTGGGCTCATCACTGACCTCAGGGGACCTCGGCGATGTCAGCTCCTTCTCATCTAAGGCCTCGAGCCTCCACCGTACATCCAGTGGAGCAAGCAGCGGTCACTCTGCCACACACAGCAGCAGCAGCTCAGGGCGAGGAACTGGAGCTGTCAAAGGGAAAGCGTGTGGGACAGAAACTGGAGAGTTTGCTTTACCTATTGGCAGAGGTGTCTTGGGAAAATCAAGGTATGTGCAGAGCATTGGGAAAGGACTAACTGGTATTTTGCAGAAGGGAACAGCTGGCTCAGGTGGAGTGTGAAGCAGGGTAGACCCTAAATCAAGAATTTTCTGGGAAGATAAGGAGGTAGTCTTTGCTTTCACACCTGTTCTTCCCAAAGGAATAGTTTGTTTCCTCATGAGGCCTTGCTTTGCCTAAGCTCTTGCCAGTTTAGCAGCGATGAAGGAAACTTCTTGACCGCTTGGGAGATCACAGAGAAAATGGGGGGGGTCCTAATGAGCTGGCTTCTCTTTTCAGAACAGTTCACTCATAAATTCTCTAGCCCTAGGAAAGGAGCTGGTCAGCCAGCATCCCCACTCAGAGTTAGCCAGGCAGGAGCACTGCCTTGTGAGGAAGAGGAAGACCCCATACCTGGCACTCGTCAGGGTGGCAGAGCACCTGTGACACCTCGTGGACGAGGAAGAAGAGGCCGCCCACCATCTCGAACAACAGGAACAAGGTACCCTGGAAAAAGGAGGCTATAACTTTAATTTATTCCCAAGGAAGAGAATGGGGAGCTGCTGTCTTAATGTGACAGAAGAAAAGCAGTACTAAATGTTTCAGGAGCTAGTTTTTGGTAAGAGCATGCAGCATCATCCCGCTCAAGTATTCTTTGTTTAGTAACTGTTTTTCCTGATCTTTCTGGGAATGCTTTTTTGGTTTTTTGGGTTTTTTCTTTTTTTCCTTCCTCCTTCTGGGACTGCTTTTCTCTTTTCTACAGAGATTCAGCTGGACTGCCAGGTGTGGAGGATCTATCAACTACAGCATCACTTGAGGAGAAATCATGTACTCGTTCAGTTCGCTTGCCAGATGGAGGGGAGAAATCTGACACTTCTGGCTTCTGTGCCTTACCTCGAAGTGACTCTCCAGAAATACCATTACAAGTGGTGACTGGTCCCTTGGACTGTGCAGACTCATCCTCTGGGAGCAGCTTTGTGGGCCTCAGGGTTGTAGCAAAGTGGTCCTCAAATGGATACTTCTATTCCGGGATGATTACCCAGGATGTTGGGGCAGGAAAGTACAAGCTGCTCTTTGATGACGGATATGAATGTGATGTGCTAGGAAAAGATATTTTACTCTGTGATCCTATCCCTCTGGAGACTGAGGTGACTGCACTCTCGGAGGATGAGTACTTCAGTGCAGGTAAGAGCAGGCCTTGGGTTCTCCGAGTTGTTGACTGCAATAGGAAATGGGTGCTTGTCCAGGAGGATGAGAAGCCTGGGTATAGCTGCTTACTGGGTGTTATTTGCTCTCGTCAGGTGTGGTTAAGGGACACCGGAAGGAGTCTGGAGAGCTGTACTATTGCATTGAAAAGGAAGGCCAGAGGAAGTGGTACAAACGAATGGCTGTTATACTGTCTCTGGAACAAGGAAATAAGCTCCGGGAGCAGTTTGGATTAGGTCCTTATGAACCTGTCACCCCCCTGACCAAAGCAGCTGACATCAGTCTTGGTAAGGGGTGGTGCTCTTGAGCTGCTGGCTATGCTGTTCTGCCTCTTGTGCCTTTGAGATGCTTCTAGTTCCTGATCTAAATTACCATTGTTTAAATCTTTCTGGGTATTCAGCAATGCTTTTGTTACTTTATAATGGGATCTTTGAGATCCTGTTAGTGTTTTGTGTCTTGCTCAGAGACTTAGTGGTATTGACTGGCTTGTGGGGAGTGGCCTGCTTCTAGGACAGCTGTGCTGTACTCATTTACACTTGATGGATGGCTGGTCTGACACAAACTCTTAGCAGTACTGGGAGGAAAAGACACAGGCAGGGTACAGGGCTTGAGAAGATAGATACAAAAGTGAGATTCTCTTCTTTTTCTTGCTCTTCTCTGTCAGAGCATGGTGGCGTGTACCTTCTAGGTACTACTGAGTTTAGCCACCTCTGTACAGATAGGTAGGGTGAAAGCTCATGGAGGTAGGTGACAACCAGTGACTGGTCTCTGCATACTACACTACAGATAATCTTGTGGAGGGGAAGCGGAAGCGACGCAATAACCTTGGTTCTCCCAGCACTTCCAGCAGCAGCACAACTCCCACTCGTAAAGGGCAGGAGAGTCCACGCATCCCACCAGGCACACTGTCTGGGAAACGGAAACTCGTTGCTTCTGAAGATGAGAGATCCCCCGCTAAACGTGGCCGCAAGACTGCTATGATAAAGCCTGGTGAGAACGTTATCTTCGGCCCTTAAACTTGCATTCACCTGTTTTTTTTCTTTCCTCTCTAGTATTTCTGTAATTGATCTTTCCACTTCCCATAAGCAAAAAGTAGATGAGGTTGCTTGTTTGCCCTGCAGGATTTGAGACTGATCCTCCCTGGCTGCATTCAGCAGACAGAGATATTTTTAGCACAGTCTGAGTACTTACCTGCCAGCTTTTCAGTTCTGCCTTTTTTAAATGTTCTGACCTTAATGCTGTTATTTGCCTCTCTCCTTTCTGATCTCTTCTCTTGATCTGTAGTCAGTCTTGAAATGCCTAGCTGTTAAAGGGACCCTTCACAGTGGTGTTTCAGGATGTTGACAGGCTGACGAACACCATCCCAGTAGTCATTCAGGTTTTGATTTGAAGGTTCTTTGCAACCAGAAGAGCAGAAGATCCCTACCTATCTGAGTGTAACCCTAACCCAATCCTGCCTCCCTCTGTCTCCTCCAGTAAAATAACTGAAGTTGAACATATCCCAAATCTTACCCAGGGTCTTTGTGCTCAACGTGACTGCTGAGACTCACACAGTGCTTCTGTCTCTCTGCAGGGGCTGTGAGAGCCGGAGAGTTTGTAAGCAGCTGTGAAAGTGCAGATGCTGTAGATCCCCCAGTACTGGAGGACCATCACGGACCCTTGCCCCACAATAAGACCCTCTTTTTGGGCTATGCCTTTCTCCTCACCATGGCAACTCCCAGTGACAAATCGGTCGATCACCAGAAGCCATCAGATGGTCCCACAGGGAGTAGTGAGGAGGAGGAAGGTGAGGCAAATCTTACCTACTCCATTTCCAAGTGGAATGCTGTGGCTTTAGGAAAAACACTGGATACTGTCTGATCAGGCATTTGTGTGAGTGCTTGCTTTGCCCTTTTGCTCTTTAAACCTGCGCAGGAAGGACCTAAGACTCAGTCTTTGTTCTAGAGAATTTACCGCCTGCAATGTGGCAGACCTCGATGATCGTAGGGCTGTTCAGCAAGTTGAGAAAGGTGTGAACATTAGCGAGATCAGCAGTCTCAGAATAGCATAATATGAGAAGGAAGGTTTTGAGAGGTAAGGAATGAAGCACAAAGGGGTTCCTCCCATTTGCCTTTGCTAGGGTCATGTTTCATGCAGTGAACTGCAGCATGAAAAAAGTGACCAGGTGCTCACTTGGCTCATTTGGCCAGTGCTGTGCTTCCCTTTCTGCCTCTTTTTTTTTTTTTTTTTTTTTTTTTCCTTTTTTTTCCTTGACTCTTCCAAGGGTTTTCTCTAGATACTCTCGGGAGAAAGGCTGGGGTCTCTGACTGGAATGGATGAGCGCTCTGTGGACTGAGGATTTTATGGACATAAGCAGATAGATTATAGCCAAAAATTGAACTTTATTTTTCTGCTGTAGAATTTTTAGAGATGACTCCATACGACAAACACTACATAGCACAGCAGCTGCGAGCTGGAGCTGGCTATATCCTAGAAGACTTCAATGAAACCCAGGTAAGGGCTCACTTACTAATCTAGAACGATTGCCACAGAATAGTTGAGATTGGAAGGAATTGCTACGGCTTGTCTTGTCCAACTCCCCTGCTGAAAGCAGGATCAAACAGAGCAGATTGCTTAGGTCCTTGTCCAGTTGGGTTTCAAGTATCCTCAAGGATGGAAACTCCACAACCTCTCTAGGCAGCTTGATCCTGTGTTTGACCACCCCCAACTTAAAAATAAATATATTCCTGAGTTTCAATTTGTACCTGTTGCTTCTTGTCCTTTTAGTGGGTAACACCGAGAAGACTTTGGCTCCATCTTTTGTACACCCTCCTGTCAGTCATGAATATGCATTGATAAGACCACCCAGGCCTTTCCTTCTTGAGCTTGAACAAGCTGAGCTCTCTCAGCCTCTTTCATGTATGTCAGATGCTCCAATGCCTACATATCTTAGTGGTCCTTGCCTGGGCCTGCTCCAGTATGTCTTGTGGTTTTGTTGTACTGTGGAACTGAGGAGTGGATGCAGTACTCCGGGTGTGGTCTTGCCACACGTCTGTGCCTCGGAACACTTAGAGGTAGAGCTCTTCAATTACCAGATCTATTTGGACAACTAATTTAATTTAGTGTCAATTTTACTTAAATGTAGATTTTTAATAGAGAGGGTAAGAGTTGTTCTTGGAGCATCTTGCCTGAGGATGCAGTCTTCTCTAATGACTTACTGAGTCTCAAACTAAAAGGTGACTCTTCTGTCTGAACTGAAAGAATAGTTATGATACAGAAACTAACAGGCAGAGTTTTTGCCTGTGAACTGCATAGCTTGGAATAGGTGATTATTATGGGTACTCCTGATTTCAGAATCTGTTTATCTAATTCACCTTTCACGTAATATGGCTGTGAAAATCAGGGTTTCCGTTGTTTTCTTCTTTAAAGTGTTTAGCAGCGGGATAACTTCCGGGGATTTTGCAAGCATTGTCTCCTGTTTATGTCTCTTTATCTCCTCCGAAGTGTAATGCAGCCTATCAGTGTCTCTTAATTGCGGACCAGCATTGCCGAACTCGGAAATACTTGCTGTGCCTTGCCAGAGGGATCCCTTGTGTGTCTCATATCTGGGTCCATGATAGCTGTCATGCTAACCAGCTTCAAAATTACCGGAATTACCTTTTGCCTGCTGGCTATAGCCTCCAGGAGCAAAAATTGGTAGAATGGTAAGTGCCAAATAACTGTGATCTGAGTCCACAGATCAAGGGTTTAATCAGAGAGAATCGTTATGCTTGGGAGGCTCTTGAATACGGCAAGTTCTGAAGGTGTGCCTAGCATGGCTCCCCATGCTTTCCCTTCCCTATAGGAACAGCACTTCCATCTCTTTCCTTGGATTTGCAGTGGCCTCACTGCCAAGGTACATTTAGGTGCCACACACACAAAAAGACAGTTTCCTGGGAAGGGAGAAAGGTGTCAGTCTCATGAAATCAGGCAAGGCTTCTCCAACTGCTCAGAAATGGATAAAGGAGAGCAGTACTACTGCAATTTCCTTTTCGTTTGGTACGTTTTGAAGCCAGCTTCTGCTTTTTCCATCGAGTCTAGTCCAGTAGGTGTGTTCTGAGAGAATAGTTATCAGGTCAGATTCCTCAGGCAAGGTGAGGGAGGGACAAAAGCAGTTTGTAAATCTCTGTGGGCTTTTGGGCAGGAGACCGATTCCTGCTGAGGACTGTCTGAAGGGAGGCGTTTTGGATATGCACAGAAATAGGTGGTTCAGGGTTAAGGAGGAGCTTAGCCAAACTTTGGATTTAGGCTGCTGCACACACACCCCACCAATGTTGTCTAGCTCTGCTTTACTCTCTTATAAACAGAGAATTGTTGCAAGGATTTCAGGAGAGGTGGTAAGAGAGCAGGCCATTGTATGCAAGATACTCAAAGAATGAATATGGGACTCAATCACGTGACCAGAAGTTGATGATAATGGGTCTCAAATAAAGTCTCAGATTACTAGGCTCAAATAAAGCCTCAGATTACTAGCTATTCTTAGCAGTCTGCATTTCTCCTCTTTATTCTGCAGGCACCCACGAGAAAACCCATTTCATAACCTGAAGGTTCTCCTGGTGTCAGACCAGCAGCAGAACTTCCTGGATCTGTGGTCTGAAATCCTCATGACGGGGGGAGCAGCATCTGTTAAACAGCATTACTCGAATGCTCACAACAAAGGTACTTGCTGGCCAGTTTCTCATGTCTAGTACTCACGAATCCCATGCCACTGTGGTCTCTAGCATGCTTTAAAACCATTCAGCATGGCTGACAGGTTGTCTGTAAGCATGAAGGAGGGCAAAGAGCAGACACTAGCACTCTGCTTGAATGTAATCTAGATTGCATTTGAAGTGCTACCTTCCAGAGAAGAAGGTGCTGCAGCAGTTCAGGACACAAGCCATCAGCTTCCAGCCTATGTTGTAAGGGGGAAATGCGCAAGTTGCTCTTGGACCTTCTGCAGGCCGCTACAACTGTGTTCCCCTGTCCTGAACACAACTGTCTCCCCTTCTCCACGTGGCATGTAGGCCCGAGTACTGACAGCCTGAGGTCAGGACTGGTCGTTACCTAGTCCTGCCTGTAACGTTGGCTGCTGGTTCTCTGTTAGTGTCTTTTTTGACTAGAGGGAATTGTTTACTTGCAGGGTACAGTGTCTGTAGAGCATGTCCTAACTTTTACAAAGAGAATTCACTGGCCAGGAATGAGAGGATGTGGAAGAAAGGTTATCATAGTGGTGAAAACACACCGATCTGCTGCTGCAGAGAAGGTCCTCTTTCTTTTCACCTGACAGATGCCTGTCTCTCCTTCTGTGCAGATGTTGCTTTGGGTGTTTATGACGTGGTGGTGACTGATTTTTCCTGCCCAGCTGGTGTCTTGAAGTGTGCAGAAGCTTTACGTCTGCCTGTTGTCTCACAAGAGTGGGTGATCCAGAGCCTTATTTCTGGTGAGAGAGTGGGCTACAACAAGCATCCAAAATATAAACATGACTATGTCCCTCACTAAACTGAAACTGTGCCCTGCTGTCCCACTGTTGTGTTTTAATCAGGTTTTAAATGTTTGTGTAATTGGACAGTGTGCATGGATTACTGTATATAGTTTTAACTGCTGGACTTTTATGATGAAATAAATGTTCAATCTCTTGTGGTAACTGCTGGGATGCCTCATTTATCCAAACTTATTCTAGGGCTGTGCCTCCAGAGAAGGAGGGCAGAGAGAAAAGAAACTTACATTTCTCTGAGCTGAACAGCACTAATATTCTACTTTTGGTAAAGGCTGACCTCGACACAGTGTCAGTTACAAAGGAAGGGAAAGTTGAGGGACTGGAGGGCTCTCTTCTGCCACTCATCCAAATGGACTTACAGCAAGGTAGTCTGTTCGCTATAGCAAGGCTAGGAGATCGGAGTAACACATGGGAAGTTCCTGCCAGACGCTACTTTTCATTGAAATAGGATGCTGTGCCACTCTAGTCCCTTCGCACTTGGGTGCAGACAGTGACAATGTTCCACATAATTGCACGTCAAGATGTTTTTATTTTGTTTCAGGCGGATAGTCAGTAGTAGCATTTTAAATAGTCTTGAGTGAAAACAGTAGATTTAGAGCTGGCATCCTAGTTAAGTTTATCCATACTTTCAGTTCTAGCACACTTTTCTGCCAGCAGAGAGATCTTTGTACTTTAGGGCAAAGCTCCTACTTCTGTTTTGATGTGTGAAATTTTAGCACACACAATGTTTTACGGAAAAGGCATGTGACATCACTAGCAGCTCCTTTATCTATACAGATATGCTACAACAGTGCCCTGTATGAGAAGAGACTCTTAAATCCTTCTTTATTCCTCCTTCACCTCAACCTGCTGCAGTTGTTTCATTTACCTGGAGGTATGCATTTGATTAGCAGACACTGTGCACTGTTAGCTCAGTTTACTGCTCAAGTGGGACTTCTGAATACTGCCCAAACTTCATTCATAGTCAAGAACAACAGACTACTTCCTCCATACTCAACTTGCAAAGGATCATAGTCCAGCTGAAGAGTCAAGACATCGTGATTCTTGTTGCTTTTTCACTTTCTGAAGAGGCACAGACTGCCTCTCTAGAAGCATTTATAAGTACATGCAAGGCTGCAGAAAGCATGGTTTTCTGGTTCAGAAAAAAGGGAATAGCTTTCTGCGCTCACAGGGCAGCCTCATGTAAGTGGCACTTCCTGACAGTTCCTTCTGAATCAGTTCATCAGGCAAGACCCAGCTACAAGGAAAAATTCAATTGAGTGCAAACTCTAAGGAGCACCAGTCTCCACTGCTTGACACGTCGTTGGTCACAGCCTGAAGAAAAGGTCTTACAGCTTAAACACCAAAACTGCAAGAGAAGGGTACAGTATTAACTACAGGTTGAAAGGAACTCCCTTTATCAACCCCTATCAGCACTTGAGCTAGCAAGAGGAGCTAGCAGCTAGTTCAACTTGAGACAAACTTGAAGGGGAGAAAGCACATGAGAACGAACATTTAACTCATGCTGGTTTGTTACTTTTCTGTCACAGTGTTTAGCAACAGATAGCTTCTGATTATTTTGGCTTACACAAGCAATAAAAATGACTTAGGAGCCTTTAGATCACTTTGTACTTCAAGTACCTAAAGATAAGGCTACAATCCACCCTGAAGACATTCCTACCTGCCCAAGGTTCCTCCAGCTTGTGTGTAATATTTGTTATAATCCAAGCGTAACAGCAGTTGAGCTAAGTCAGAGTTTATCTGATGGTTGCGAACACTGGAGAGAATCTTGAAGAGAAGTGATGACTGACGACTGAATCCCTACAAATTAGGAGAAGTCAGTTCTGGGCACTCTCAAGCGAGAAAGCAAGCAAGCCTCTCATCTCTGTCCTGCCTAAACAATCCTTTAGCAGTCTGAAGAAAAGACTAACTGCAACAGGAGTGATGCTTGTGGTCCAGTATAAGGTAAGCTGTCAGCAAGAATTATTACGGTTAGGTATCCAAAAGGAGGGGTAAGGGCGCCGACTGATACCCTACTGGAATAGAAGGGAGGTGGGTAAGTTCTGCATTATCTGCCCACATCCCTCCTCTCTGTGCACATGGTATTTTCAACTTGGCAACAGCCGGTTATTAAAATCACTGCAAGCACTCATAGAGCAGGTCTCAGCCTAAACTCACTCCTGTGCTACAGCTTTAAAGCCAAGCTGACTGCTTAGGCAGGTGTTTGCATGGGAGAAGAACAGGTCCGTATAAACATAGATTCACCTTCACCAAAATACTGAGTTGTGCAGCTCCCCGTTCATCTAATGGGCCCAGATTCTGACTGACCAGAGAACAAAAACTATGACAAAGATCCAGAATTTCATTTAAGCAGTGGAAAACCTGCATGGGATAAAAGTACAAGATAGTAGTTTAAACAGACTTCAAATACAGAGAAAGCTGCTCTTAGTACCTGAGAAGTTGCAGCATTCATCATCAAGATGTTGCTGATACCATGTTTTTCAATCAGTAAGGAGACGGTAAAGCACTTGTAGCATTTTTCTAGGGTTTTTCTACAGAAAAAGCCTCATAGACTGAGCAAACTAATGAAACAGGCAATATCTGTGGTATTGCTGTTTCACTGATACCAACCTTCTCTGGGAATGTTTGTGACGCTACATGTTTAATAAAAATACTGGCAACTCTGTAAGGTATTTTTGACTTAAAGAACAATAAAAAGAGACCTTGAAGTTCCCTCAGGAACATCTCGACTATTTTCATCCTCTGAAGTAAGAGAGGGAATTTTTCCTAATCTAAATTATTTCAGACTGAGTCTCTCAGGAATACAGTTCCCAGCACCATGCTTATTAGTACTTTAATAAAATTGCCTGTGAGAAAAATATAGCGACAAAAATTTAAGTCAGTAAGGTTAACTGAACACTGGAATAATCAATTTGGAATAGCCAGGAATGCAGTATCCACACTCACCAACTGTCAATTAAATGATCGTAATTCAACTATCTGTTCTAGTTTATATCTGCTTTATCCCTAGAATTGTAGTCTGTGCTCTGCAGGAGATTATCACTGATCTGTTTTAAAAGAGATGGTTTGTCCTATCTGTTCAAAAAGGTGTGTTTCTCAGGCCAGTTGGAGAATTTGTAGAAAAAGGTGAAAACAAGATCTACTTACCGGTTTTAGGAGGATGAAAGACTGAGCCAACAGATTACTTAAGAAATGATCATGAGCCAATCGTATACTCTCAAAATCTCGTGTGGCATTTATCTGCTGCAGAAGCTGTGAGAACTGAGATTCCAGTACATCCACCTGATGGGTACGTAAAGAAATCTCATTAGTATCTTGAGAAATGGGAGCACTTCAGACCAATCAAGAGTTCTGTGTACAAACCCTACTTTCCTTATTGCTGCTCTTACCTTCGAGGCTGAGGATCACCTTCTCTCTGCCTCCTGAATAGGGAATTATGTGTAACAGTAGTACATAATGGGGGGGTGGCTGGAAAATGACGACAGTGTTTGATGACTCAGTATTATCTAAGTCGAAAGGGAAATGGTCGCTTTCTGTAGGATTAAATAGTGGAAAAGTATATAGCTAGCCTGTGAACAAAGGTATTTCATTGTAGTCATCCCTGAGTTTTACAGTGGCAGATAGTATCTGGAATCTTGGGAAAGGCTGCAGTGCAGAAGCTCAGCCGGATTACTCTGGATAATCTAGAAAGGCAGGCCCTCAGCTCAGCTGTTAACAAAACGATATGTAACCCTCATAAAATCATGCTACTAGTAACTGGGGTTTACATTTGAAAAGTCTCTTTTTTACCTCAAATGGTCACAATATGGCTTCTTTCAATCTTAAAAAAAAAACCAGAGCAACTTGTCACTTAAACTCAAACTGGAGTTCACTTAGAGACAAGGGAAGAAGCCAGGATGGTATCTTAATGATGCTACTTGAGACACAGCTGTGGCTTCTCACAAGGGTTTAACAGCACTAGAGAGCCAAAACTCCTGCGTTTCCAGTAACGCTCGCTGACTCACAAGTCCAAAAACTTTATAACTGTAGCACTAAGTCTAGTGACTAGTGACTTAGTGCTACAATTATAAAGAACTGTGAGCAGAAAAGGTCTGTGGCAGATCTTGGAACGATTAGGATGTCCCCCCAAGTTCCTCAAAATGATTATCCTGTTACATGAGGGGCAGCGCGGCCAAGTCAGATATGGCGATGCACTCTCTGAGCCCTTCCCAATAGCCAATGGTGTGAAACAAGGTTGCGTTCTCGCACCAACTTTATTCACAGTTTTCTTCAGCATGATGCTCCAAAGGGCCACGGCAGACCTCGACGAACAAGACGGCATTTATATCCGATATCGTACCGATGGGAGCCTTTTCAACCTAAGGCGACTGAAGGCCCGCACCAAGACCCTGAATCACCTTGTCCGCGAGCTGCTTTTTGCTGACGATGCCGCCCTTGTTGCCCACACAGAAGCAGCTCTGCAGCGCTTAACATCCTGCTTTGCAGAGGCGGCTGAGCTCTTTGGGCTGGAAGTCAGCTTGAAGAAGACAGTAGTTCTCTACCAACCAGCACCACAAGATGATTACCATCATCCCCACATCACCATTGGCGAGTCAGAGCTTCAGTCAGTCCAGCAGTTCAGCTATCTGGGTAGCATCATCTCCTCAGATGCCACGATTGACAAAGAGATAGACAACAGAATAGCAAAGGCAAACAGAGCTTTCGGAAAACTCCATAAAAGAGTCTGGTGCAATAAACACCTGAAGAAAAGTACAAAGATCAGTGTCTACAGAGCCGTGGTACTGCCTACTCTTCTGTACGGGTCTGAATCATGGGTCATCTACCGCCACCATCTGCGACTCCTCGAACGCTTCCATCAGCGCTGCCTCCGCACAATCCTAAACATCCACTGGACTGACTACGTGACTAACGTTGCTGTCCTTGAACAGGCAGACGTCACCAGTATTGAGGCCATGTTGCTGAAAACGCAGCTGCGTTGGGCAGGGCACGTCTCCAGGATGGCGGATCACCGCCTCCCTAAGATCGTGTTCTATGGTGAACTTGCCACCGGCTGTTGCAAGAGAAGAGCTCCAAAGAGGAGATATAAGGACTCCCTGAAACAACACCTCAGCCTAGGCCATATTGACCACCATCAGTGGTCCACCCTGGCCTCCAATCGGGAGATTTGGAGACACACCATACATAACGCTGCTGTCTCCTTTGAGAGCATGCGTAGAATCAGTCTCGAGGAGAAAAGACAGCGCAGAAAGAACCGTGCCTCGAGTATACCAACCAAGGAGACCCTCCGGTGTGCTCTTTGCAACCGGTCTTGCCTATCCCGCATTGGCCTTTTCAGCCATCAACGCGCTTGCAATAAGCGTGGGCAAAGCCCTTCCCAAATCTTCGTCCGCGAAGCCAAGCCATGATGATGATGATGGTGATGATGATATAAAGAAGGTTCTAGAGAAGGTTCTGGACTCATTCCAAAGGAAATCCTGATTTCCTTCAGGTTCAAAGGATCTGAACCCCAAAAAACAGGACTTCAGTCTCCCTCCATGCATTCTGCCAGTTCCTGATTGACTGACACAGTTTTTACCTTTCTCTATAATCCTGACCTGTAGATAATACTGAAGATTGTCCACAAGGAAAGCCATGTGATCTCTCAGACGCCACTTGATGGCATCGGTTCTGTTAGATTTCAGGTGCTTGCGTTGCATCTGGAGAGCCCAGCAGTGCTGCAGCTCAGCCTGGACTCGTCTCACACTCAGCAGGTATTTGAACACAACATTGTACCTAAAAGTCAAAAAATACAAAGCTGTTTAATATGAAAATCTTTCTTGGGTGCAGGTACTGGAGATCATAATGCGGCACTGGAAAAACAAAGAGGAGGCGGCTGCCTGTCAACACACCGGGTAGGTCGGGTGATGGCCCATCTCAGAGTAACAGATTCCTGCTTGTATTTGCTACTGACCTAAAAAATACCAAGTTAATTTCACTGTGAGGAGGGAAGAGCTGTGTGTCTTTGTCAAAGTAGCACTGTTTGTGAAATAGTGCCAATCTGTCAGCATCTTGCAGGTCTTACTGTCACTACACGTACCCTCAATATGCATTAAGTGGAACCTGAGTGCCTGAGATCGGGCAACCTACAGATAAGTATACACAGACCATACCCAGTACTTACTTCTCCAGAACAGCAGGAGTAAAAAGAATGTGCAGTGGCCACTGAACTTTGTAAGAAAGGCCCAGAGCTGCCCATCCAGATGCAGGGGCTTCACGTGGAGATAACTCGCGGGAAGGCCCTTCACGAGTCTGAGAAGTATCTGAAAACAAATGAGGTGCTAAATTAAGTCACCTTCTCAGTCAAGACAACCATGGCAAGGACGAAAAGGGAAAGAACGGAGTAAGAAACAAAGCAGGCTAGGCCATCACACAGGGCTGCAAAGGGAACAAAGTATATTATTTCTTTAACTTCAGAGAAGGGTAAATAATAGGACTTGCAAACAAGGTCATCCTCTCCCCTCTAACTCACTACTAAAAATGCAAGTAGATACCTTTATGGTCCTTTCCGTGATACTCAATGGTTAAGTGAAGCAGAGGAAGAAGGTTGTCATCATCTAACAGCACCTTATGAGCAGACTGCTGAAATGCAACGTTGACATCTGGTGAGAGAGCACAGATATCAACACAAGATGATGCAGCTAGTGCTAATTTTGCATCTATTTATTATTTGTGCTTAGCCATAAGAGATGACAGTGACACGCTATTTCCAATAGTTTCATTTAATTCCAGTTTCAAACATGGAGAGAAACCTGCCAACTGAAAGTTTCTGCGATGATGTTTTCGCCCACTCTGTGAGAGATTCTAATTTACAAATGCTGTTCTTTCAAAACTAGAGGATAAGAGAGCTCATCTCTGGATGTGGCCATCCATTTCCCTGCTACACCAGAGCGAGGACGGTTTGGTAAGCGAATAAGCAACACTCACCATGTTCAGTTACAGCCGTAGGTGGTGTTTTTAACATGTGCTGTGCAGTGTCAATGAAGGCCTGGAACAGCTCACCTCTTCCCAAAAGGTAAAAGTCTTTTATAATCTGTGGAGATAATTCTTTTTTTTTATTTAAGCATATCAAAAACTGAGCAGAAATTTTAAGCATCCTAGCTGATAGCATCCACTTTCATTATTGCTTGGACAACTTAAGCCATTTCAAAACACAACTGGAGAGCTCTGAATTTCATCCAGTGCCCAAAAAATCTACGCTGCCTTTGCTTCAAGATGCAAACCACAAAACCACATACACATACCCATACCCCTCTAGCTCTGTCTCTGACCAAGTTCTATTACTCTGTGCTCATTCTCGAGACCTGGAAAATGAAAACAGCTTCACCCAAAAGAAGAAAGTGCAGAATCTAAGACAGTAAAGTATTTAATGGGAAAGAGCCATTAGAAAAGAAAGAAAAAAAGTTAAGCTGCTTTAGCAAAAACAAGCTAGGAGTTACATTACCTTCAGTTGACCAAGTAAATCTGATTCCTCCACCATCAGTTTCCAAAGATGCTAGTGAGAGAAAAGACAAACAAACCAAACATTCCCTCAAATTTATCTTAATGCATTCAGTGAGAAGAGTAGCTGTCTTAAAATACTTGCGGTGCGTACAAAAAAGCACCCATATAAAATGCTATATAAAGCATAAGAGAACACACTTAAAGAGTCCTGTGTGTAGGCAGCCCATGCTGCCACTAGTTAGAACGCTCTTTATGTTTATTAGCAAGAAACTCTGCCTAAGAAACATGAAGACCTATGATCAAAAATAAGCAAATTCTTATGAAATTAGTCCCACCTAGCTTTGTTCTCACATCTCTAATCTCCCCATCTTCTCAGGTTCCACCCCATTGCCCCAAATGAAAAAAAGATTAAAAATTGCCAAAAGCAAAGGATTTGTCATTATGCTGAAAGCATGATGAAAAGTCCTGAACTCATTTAGAGTGAAATGAAAAAATATAAAAATTCCTGTCTTTCCCCCAGGCATAGTGTTTGTTAATGGCCATTTGTCATTAGAAGTTGGGGAAACATGAAGCTCTGAGCCCCCTAAGAACATGAAAGCTGCCTGCAGCGTTCACACACTTGGTCAATCACTGATTCTAAAGAACCCCCTTCTGCTCCCAGTCATTCACAAACCTGAAGCGCTCCTCAGCCTGTATAGCAGTTACCCTTCCCAGGACCTACCTCAGCAACAGTGCTCCGTATCCAGTCAACCACTGATTCAAAGTCCACCAAACTAAAGAGCGGTTGCTGCTTGAGTCGATGTAGCTCTGCTGCAAAAGTGTCCTCCTGGTTTTTTAGGATGGAGCCTGGGCAGCAATGAGAAACGTGTTTTAGAAATAAGAGGAATACCATTTGGAGAAGTGCAGACCCCTTTCAGCACAGTGGGGCAGAAAGGCTGTCCAGGCAGCACCATCTCAGGTCTGCTGAGGGATGTAAAGTCGAGGAGGCCTCAAAGTCCAAGTTCCAAGGTACAAGACTACAGTTACAGTAGTTACAGTAGAGACACTTGACATAGCAGTGCTGTGGCGTCAGTCAAAACATAAAATATTTTCTATGTAAATGACTGCCACTAACAGCCTTTTCCTAGGACTGAGCTAGATCTTTGAACCCACAACTCTTCTGCCACATTAACCAGTTGGTTTGGTTATCCACCTACCTCTGCCCCTTTCAAATCTATCCTACTGATTGAAGGGTAGATGGAGGATTGATTTCTTTTTTTTAGCCAACGAAGCTGTAAGAACAATGTCTTTCCACCTTGCTTCTGCTACTACAAGAAAACAGTCCAGTTTAATTGTTGTGTTCTCTGCAGTGCAGCTCAAGGCATTTGAGTACTTTTGCATAGACAAGCTCAAGATAGAGCCTCCACAGCAGTCTTCCCCAATTGGTGTAGGAATATCTTTCCAAACCCACCTCCACTGTAAACTCATCAGACTCTCAAAGAGAACCATCAGCCGCAATTGCCTCTCTCTTGCTGTCTTAAAGGTCCATCTTCATCATTTGTCTTCCACAGCAACCTTTGGGACCACCTTGCAATGAATCTCTTATGTTTCTGGATGGTTTTTAATCCTATGACACCATTCTGCAAGATACACACTCAGAGCACGATACGCCTTTGTGTCTGTCTGCGCCCTTCAGGGACAGGGATGCAAACCGAAAAGTAAATACGACCTTTGCAATCGCTTTTTTATCCAGAGCAAATCACATTGTGACTTGTTGCTGAAAACTTGGAGACTATGTTTGGAAAGTGTTATTATTTACTCATTCTGCTTCCTTGGAATCAGAAGCAGAACACCGGGACCACTGCCTTGTCCTGGCACAACCATCCATACGTTCCGAATATCAGCCAATAGTTGTGAGTGTTGAGGAATTCACTTGTCAGTCACTCAAAACTGAGCAGAGCCCGCAGGAAAGATGTTCCTTACCTTTTCTGGTCAGGTTAACATTTTGATTCTCAAACATCTGTACAGATTCTCCCACAAAGAGGATTTTCTCAGCAACCCGCACAGGAATGTACGAAGGCAGCATTTCTACTCGCAGAGAAAACTGTTTTAGAGATGGAGCTAACATGTTCTCCTCCTCAATCAAGCGCTGTCAGAGAGCCCAGGGAAAAGAAATCAAGCAAAAAACACTTGTGAGAAAACTAGATAGAAAAGGTGGATAAAGGGGGGTGCGTGTGCGTGAGAGGGGGAATCCAAGTACATCGGAAGTAAGCAGAAAGGTATCAAACCTGACCTGCATCATTTCAGCAAGCCTGCAAATGTCTTTATACTTCAGGTATGATAGCAGATCTTCCTAGAGATGTTGCTTTCTTCAGAGAGGGGAGCAGAAGTGGGAAAAAGAGAAGCTAAACCTTTGTGGAATAGCAGCACATTGGCTCTCCCAAAGAATAATGTTACATCAGCAAAAGGAATTTTTGTTGCAACTGCACTATATTAGCTTTTTTGCAGCCATAACGATGTTAGTTATCATTACGAAAAATAATCCTCCCCTACACCCATTCCTCTGTTTTAACACTGCTAGAACACTTGTGATATGAGCCGAATGTAAACATCTCCACTAGTGAGCAAATAGGTTAAAGATCTGAAGGCTTGCTAGCATGAATTAGGCTATCTTCTCAGTTCCTGCAAAAGGTGTCTAGAACAATACAGTAAGTTGTTAACTCTCTTCTGAAAGTATTAATAAAGAACTTGAAGTACAGAGGCAAGATTTTCCTTCAGAGAAGCACCACGGGTTATTTCATTTGGCTTTCTTGTTATTGGAGAATTAGGTTCATTAGTCCATAGCCCAAGAAACACCATGATACCATTGTGGGAATGTTTGTTGTCTACAGAATTCTTCATTTTAATGGGAGAGTTCAGCATGGGTTTGTATACTGACATTAACAGCTTAGCAGTTCTTTTGGTAAGAGCCTTGTGACACTTTTCGATGAGGAAACACCCAAGGATTTTATCGGCCTACCCATCAACACTCAGGATTTCTTATTTTACTCTCTGACGGAAGACTTGCCAAGACTGTTAGTCGATGCTACTGAAGAAGACAGTTAATTAGGCTCTTTCAGTATTATCTTCTTAATGCCTACATTATCTACCATGGATCTAGAAGACTCAACAATTCTCACACTCTTACATCTGTTAAAGTGAAATAATAGATTTTTCACTAACTGGCTGTTAATATTTTCCCTTGGTTTTGCCTGCGTGTACTCTGTCCTCAGCAGAGACAGAACAGGGCCCTTCATTAGTATGCAACACAGGGTGTTTCGGGGGTGAATCTTCTGTGTGGTCACAGACAAGTTGCACGCAGCACACTAACAACATGGGTGCCCATGAAACGTTTTCTCGCAGGAAACTAGACTGTGAATTTACAGCGTGGCAGTTGCTCCTCACTGTCCCTGATGCAGACGCTGCTCAGATGCACAGTGTGGAAGACTACTCCATTGAGAACTCTGCTTTGCACAGGGGCACTCTGATGGTCTGCCATCTGCATGAGCAGTTACCACTTTTCAGCAGTATACCTTGCTGCACTGAGCACCCTGGACATGTTCTTAGCAGCCTCTTGACTCTCACATAGCACATTCTTCCCCAGTAGTGTCAGCAGCATTATCCTGTTAGGTAAGACCTGCACAAGAGGTTGTGCAAGAAAGGTACCTGACTCGGCTCCCAGCACCCAGAAAGGGTGCGAATCAAGTCAACACCCAAGCATCCCACACCCTGCCCCTTGAAATTGCTCACACTACCACCAGTGCCATGTTGAGCAGATGACAGTGTTGACCATAAGGAATCAGAGAAGAGTCAGTCAAGAGCGGGGTGAATACAGCAGTTCCAATTACTTGACATGAGCATCTACTCAGATTCCATCCACAGGGCTTCCTGCCCCGAGATTATCCAACTGTGCCAAACAATATGTCTCTGTCCTTTATGTCTGGCTGCGACCTACTACAACGTTCTGTTAATTTGTCATCCTACCAGCTCTCAATATATGCCCAGTCTAGCACAGCTTGCACTGAAGCTGAAGACAATATATTTTTCCTTTAGATCCCTAAGAACTGAAGGATGCCGAGCTACGACTTGCAGTCTTACCAGATCCTGCAGTTCTCGAAGCTGTTTTCCTGTAAGTCCCCCAATTCCTAGGTCGTCGTCATCTTCTTCAGGTTGGCTAGGGACATTCCCCGAAGAGGGGCCTTGTTTGATAAAGAACTCTTCATGTTGGTCTAGCAGCAATCCATGCAGCATCCAGGCAGAGAGCTGCTTATACATAACTCCGTGACACACAGCCAGAATCCTGAGGATAAGGGAAACACAGTGAGGTCTTTTCACGGAGTAACCAAAACCTCACTGCACATCATTCTGGAAAGTCCAGTTAGTCAGCCAGGCAATAGGGCAAGTACTAAATGGCTAATGTGGAATTTTTAAAATTTTTTTTTTTTTTTTTTTTTTTGTGAAACAGAATGATGGACCGATCACTTGCAAAACTAAACAAATGTATCCTCTGAATATGTGCTTTCTCCCCATCTGCTAGCAGATCTCCTGGTATACCAGAGGTGTCAGTAAATTTGCAGCGGCTTCCCAGTCCTGCAGTTTCTACCCAATTATCATTCCAGCATGTACACAAATTATCTTTTTAGTCTGACTTTCTCCCCAAGGGCATACAAACCTAGCAACACTGCCCCAGTCACATTTATCCTCTTGAAGGGTCAAAAAACAGTTAACAGGTCTACCAAACACAAAACTATGTAGGCCTCCAAAGAAGAAAAAACAGAGGGTCTGAACTTTCCTCAGCCCTAAGTCCAAAGTGTGGAGAAAGCCTTAATTCCTGTCATAAGGCTGCTTTAGATAAATATGGGGACTGAGACAGTTTTCCCTGCTTTCACATCATGCAAGCCTGTTTTGCATGTACTGTTTTCACAAGTAAGATAAACACTTTGACACTAACTCCAGTTGCCCTGGAAGAATTAAATAATAGCATTACTGTATCCACATACTTTTCAAGAGCACTGCGAACAGGAGGCAACCCCCCACAGCTATGTTTGTGGACTGTCTCCAATATCTGACATCCATGAATCTGCAGAAAGAAAACATTGTCTGACTAGATCTGTTATTTGGATCTTTACTGACCTTTTCAGACATTCAAACACTATGCTTTCAGCTAACAAGAAAATGCCTTAACAAGCTGCACAAGTTTTACAGAAAGAAAGATGTAACATACTCCATGTAGTGAAGAAAGATGCCACCTACGTGTGGCTCTACACCCAAGCTTCTCAGAAATTTCCCTGAACAAAAAGTACCATCTCTGAATTCTGAAAACATTAGCTTCTGCCTCCCCCCTTTTTTTTTTTTTTTCAGGTGATGGCAGGAGAAAACAGTCTCAGAAAAGAAGAAATTCCAACCAGCAGCATCTCATACTATGAAATATATTGTGATTACAAAACACAAGTCATCAGAGATCATGCTGAAAATAAAAAAGTCAAATCCAGTGTAAATGGATTTGCAAAATATTCAATACTTACAGTAGTACTAGGAAGAGGGCACCCATGACTGAAACCACATTCTTTCCTGGTATTAAATGTATGGGATGGGGACAGCAAGAACTTTTATCAGCTAAAGAAGAAACTTGTTAAGAGAAACTAGCTACAATTTCACTGCACCTTCTGAGTCTTGATCTGTTCCACCATGACCATTACAGAGGGGAAGAGTAACTGAAACTGCAGAAGAAGCAAAACAGTGAATTAGGTTGCGATGCAAGGGAGAGAGAAAAAGTGTACTTGACTAAGTGTGGACAGCAGCTGATTATAACAATTTAATGAAACAATCGTGTGGCTTTCTCCACAAATTAGAAACATGACATCAAGATCTCTAGGAAGTATGTCCTCCCTCCGCTGGACCAAGATGCATGAAGTTACTCTATTCCAGATGCAGTTCAGGCTAAACACAGGCCATGAGGAGTATGTGAGGGTGAAGGCGGATGACCTAAGCTTTGTGTCAAAGTGGAAATAACCCTCTGAGCGTGATTAAGGGACTACAAATGTAGAGGCATTAAAAAGAAATGGCATGATATGACAGACTAACCCTTATTTATTCCACCCACTTTCTTATTAGACTCAAGGAGTGATAAGAATAACTGAAGAGCAGTACATGTTCATTAACGTGACATACCTGGTCCAAGGAATAATTAACATGTGAGATGGAAAGATGTGGATCAGCCAGAAACTGTAAGAACAACAAAGCAATTAATGAAAATTGAAAAATAAAAAAGCACGTTTGGCTCCCACAGCTTCCCCCTCCCCTCCCATATTTTTGGGCTGTGTCCCATTTTAGGCTGCAACAACCACTGAATGGTGACAGTACCTAAGATATGACAGCTGCTAATCTAGCGGAGATTAACCCAAACCTTTACAACTGAAAACAGAAGTCACAACAGTCTGAGACAGCACTGGACTCTGAGGCAGATGGGACACTTACTGAATTGAAGGTAGAGGAGACTTAATACTTATTAGAATGAAGAGTCATTTACAGTGGCACCTCACAGGAATAATTTTGAAGACATCCCTGATGTGGAAAGGAAAATACCTTGTCTCCTCTTTAGCTACCACTACTTAGCATATTAATTGCAGCTGTGACAACTTGCCACAACCTGTCATCAGCAGGACAGCCTCTTGTTCCAAATCTCTCTCCTTTACCTCTTGTTCTAGGTCAAGTAGTGCCTGTCGATATGGCTGCAGCACCGAATC
The DNA here is from genome assembly GCA_009769605.1 of Bucorvus abyssinicus. Taxonomy (NCBI): domain Eukaryota; kingdom Metazoa; phylum Chordata; class Aves; order Bucerotiformes; family Bucorvidae; genus Bucorvus; species Bucorvus abyssinicus. The sequence goes on from CM020038.1 coordinate 22,463,000, forward strand.
AAGACCTGTGCAGAAGGCTCGCAAATAAATGCCATGTAATCCGCTCTGGTTTTGCTGTGATGGATGATGGTCCTGAAACCAAACAATAAAATCTACATCAGCTCCCCAGAAGAGTTCTAAAGAGTAAAGGAGTTTCCGTGCAGCGTTACAACAGCAGCCAGTGGTCCAAACATGCTGAAATGCACCTTAGCCCACCAGGAAGTGCCCCCCCCCCCAAAAAAAAAAAAAAGGAAAAAAATTTTGTCACAAGGACTTATATAACAAGAGTTATATTTAGCTTTGCTGGGGACACAGGCAAGTGCTGGGAACCACGGGTCACCTCAGTGCTTCCTTGTACTTACGCATGCCCCTGGGACCTCAAACCGTGCGAGGACTCGCTACAACACAGGATGAACCCCCCGCACGGCTCACAAACCCCGCCCCGTCCGGGGAGACCCGCGATTGCCAGGGTGTGCTTTCCGGGGAATGCGGTGTTCCATTTGCTCCACCTTTCGCAGTTCTGCGCCCTCTCTCATTCGCATCGCACAGAGCCTCCGGGAGCTCTGCTCGGGAACGCGCTGCAGGACACCCGTGCATCGGGGCAGCGCGGCCGGACCAGCATCCACCCCGCTCTGCCCGGGAAACGCCGCGGCGCGGCGGCCCCACCTGCTGCTGCACGTGTCCCGTGTACTGCTCCACGAATTCCGCGAAGCGGATGTAGTCGGTGCCGAGGCGGCAGAGCCGGTTCAGGACGCTGGTCTCGCTGGGGTGCAGGAACGGCAGCTCCTGAGACACCTGAAGGGTCAAACAGCGGTGAGGGCGGGCCGCTCCGGCGGGGCCGGGCCGGGCCCGGGCCGGGCCGTACCTGCAGGCCGCCGCGCTTGCTCCAGGTAAAGGCCGCCCCCGGGTACCCGCTCAGCGCCAGCAGCAGCTCGTGGATCATCCTGCCGCGCGCCGCCGCGCGGGCTGCTGGGGAGCGCGCAAGGGCCGCCGGGAGAAGGGGGGGGGCGCTGCGGGCGCCCCGCGGGAACGTGTGTGCGGGGCCGGCCGCGCCTCCCCGGCACCGCGCGGGACGGGGCCGTGCGAGCGCGGGCGCGCCCGCTTGCCAGAAGTGCCACCGGGAGCGGCCGACCGCACCGCAACGCGTCGTGAGGGGCGCCCCGGGCCCGGCCCCGGCCCTCGCCGCTCGTGGTGCGCGTTGGCGTTGGCCCGCCGCGGCAGGACTGTTGAGTACCGGGGCTGGCTGTGACGGCAGGTGCTCGTCCAGAAGGCCCCTTCCAGCACAGCAGCAAATCTACGGCCGCCTGGGCTGACTGTCGTTTCGGTTACTGCTCACCAGGTTTCTCTGTCGGTTTCCCGTATGTGTGTCGGCCTTTAGCAGGGCCGCTTTTACCTCTCCCCAGTTAGCATATTTTGCTTGCCTTCGCCCTCTGTCTTAATCCAGGTGTGCTTTTAATCAAAGCTGCCCACTTTCAAAATTGTGGAGTTACCTGACAAACAGTTTTTAGCAATCACCATTTCCTTCTTCCTATTTTTGGCCGTGTTTTTCTTCATGTGCATTTTTATTATTTTTCATTTAGAAGACATAAGGGTTAACCATCGTATAACGTGTTAACTGTCCGTTTTAAACATGTGTTTGGCTCACGATCAGCTTGTCACAATGAGGTCTGAAATGTAGGATGAAGGGCTTCTCCTGTTATGTTCTTACAGGGATGAAGAAATTCCTGGTACGTTGCCTCATTTTCTGAAGAATGTTTTCGTTCAGCATGGGCTCTTTGACGTGGATGCATTCTCTTCCTATAGCTATCTTTGTGTGTGTCTTGGAACCCCCACCCGTATCGTTCTATCACGTACCCGTGTAATACAACTACCCCCTCTGTATTGACAAAGCTGCTGTTGTCTGAATGGAGAGTGAGGCGCTTGGCTAGGCATTTGTTGGTCATTGCTGCGATAAATATCACAGCATAGAGCTGGGCCCGGAGAGCTGTGTTTGAGGTTTAGCCCTGTTGGCTTCAACCTTGCAGTGCGGAAGTGAGTGGCACTCCTTCCCTTGTTGGTAAGGGGCTTTGGTTCAGCCCCATGCTGCTGGCCAGAAGTTCTGCACTAACAGGTGGGTTTTTTTATTAATGCTGAATTTAAATACTATTTTCAGTAGATTATAAAGTAGATTATAGAGCATGCTATAGATACCTTATAGGTAGTTAAATATGTAGTGACAGCTCAATAATTGACAACCAAGTGTTTCATCTGTAAAGACCACGTACCTCAGTTAGTGGTGTCTTTGTACAGTACTCTTAATGTAATGCCTTTATTAACGTAAATACTACATATTTAGTCAGAGAAATCTCGAGTCTGAACAGTCATCTTCTGCAGCCAGAAACTAAGCTTACAGCAGCATTCCTTCACAAGTGGAAAATCCCAAGGGTCTTCGTTGAGAACAGGGCAGGAGTGAACAGGATGTAAAATTTATGAGAGCGGAAGGAACTTTCCTCTATCAAAAGTGGAGGTTGTGGGGGGAGCTAATGTTTGTGGAATTGTTGTGAATTGTTGAAGGGAATCATACTAGGTGTAAGATTATAATTAACCATGAAAGCAATTTAAATTGACACATGGTGGCTTTTTCGCCACTGGAGTCCTGTGATGGTGAAAGGTGCAGGTTTGATGCAGTGTTTGCAATGTGGCCAATGATGCGGAATTGCTCAAACTAGATGTCTCGTCATGTCTTTGCTTTACAGTCTGTAAATCTGGCTCATCCCCGCTCACTTGCTTACAGCTAAATACTGTGATCTGCTCAGGACTTAAATCACTTCAATGGTTCCCCAAGTGTCTTTTTAGATAGCCTACATGAGAACAACCAGAGAGGAAATAAAACAGCATTGCAAAGCGGATAAAAAGGCAGGGAGTGTGTACCACAGACAAAGTGAATCTTGAATTACCCAACTTACTTTGTTTTGTTTTTCTAGGTAGCTGTGGAGCTTCCAGACCTTACAGGTCCTTCAAAAGAAATTGTACCTGGTGTGTGGGGACAAGTGTGCAGTTCTCGAGTCCAAGAAGCCTTTTTGCCCGTACAGAGCTTGCCCATGTTGCACTGTCGTGAGGGGGGAAGGAGAGGACTTTATCATGGGCACTCAAACTGAGGAGATGGCTAACTTGCTTCCGAAGAGTAGGGACTCCTCTGCTATTCCAGCAGCCTATTGCTGTGCCCTAGCATCGCGTCATGACTATCAGCACAACTGGTTAGGATTTGGGCTCCGTGCTTTCTGCCGTGTGCTCTCAGTCTTCCGTGGGGAGTCCTGCAGATAGCGGTCAGGCCGGGCTGTATCCCAGGCAGCTGCTGGGCCATTTGAAGCGGGGTTGGGCAGAGTCTGGAAGGAAAGGGGATTGAGGAAACCCATTTTGAAAGCCAGACTTTCCTTTTTCCTCCTGGCTTGTCAGGTGCTGTGGGAGCATGTGGGATGGGGTGGTCTGCATTCTCTTGCCCCAAGCATGCAGCTGCTTCCCTTGCAGTTTCTCCAGAGCTTCATGCAGAGTTCCCTCCTGCAAAAATGGGCAGATCAGCGCTGTGGGAGTGACCTGAGCTAGCACTGAGCATGCAGTTGTGAACGGGCACAGGGGCAGGGGGAATGCTTGTGCGTATGTCTGTGTGTTTCTTCCTTTTAAGACTAGGTCAGTAATTCATCTTATTTGACTGCTATGATTTTGATCTGATGCTGGGAGCCAAAAGGCAACTTCTGCTGTTGGCAATCCATAGTCTAACACGCAACCATACACAAAAGAGTATCATTGAGTATATGACGAGTAGGAGTCTCTTCTACACACACACACACACACACACACACATTTTTTTCTCTCTCTATATATGTAAAATATATATATCCTTCCTCAGCTGAGCTCCATCGGGATTCCTACGGGGCATTCTGACCCTGTAGGCACAGAACATGGTGCTAAAATGGGTAATTAGAGAAGACAGCAAAAGTGAATAGGGATCTAAACATTGTTACAGACATAGAGGGTAAGAGTTAAACTTACCTGGGATAAATGGGGTCTAAAGGGAAAGGACATGACTGGCTGTACGTGATTGAAGTACAAACAATAGTATTAAGAAAAAAAACAATAAGGATGAGATGGATCATCAGAATAAGGATGCTGAGATGTAGAGTGGCCATAGAGGTATGTTACTGCAGCTGTCTGAGAGTTTCATGTGTGCCATAGAGTAAGTGACAGCTCAGAATTCCGAGTGCTAAACGGGACCTAGAGCGGATCCTACTCCATCTTCAGGCTTCTCTTTGCCAGAAATTAGGATACCGGTGAACAATTGTTCAGTGGGAGGTGGTTTGAGTAGGCTATCATTTCCCAATCTTTTTTGGATCGCAAGACTGTAATATTTTGGAAGGGCAGGTGTGATAACTGTATATTCCATCCTATTTGGAGGAGGATCTGAAGAGGTTAGAGATTCCTTACGTTTCAGTGGTAGCCTGCGGCTAGGGTAGCTTTAAGTGACTGCAGAATCACAGCTTCACAGTCTTCAGGTCTTCTAAACATGTATTTTTTCATCACCATTCTCAGAAATAATCTTTCTCATAAAGGAAGCGGCCAATAAATACTTGCAAAAGAACAGATAACAGTAGTTTAAATAAAGGCCTGAATGTTGGAGCTCTTGTTTCCCGTGGAAGCCTAGTGATAAGGCACTAAGGCCAAGTACTTTACCAAAATGTTTTTTACAGAATTGATCGCTCAAATTTTAACACTAGGGAAAAATAGGTACCTTTGCCATGCGATTTGTGAGGCTGCCTAGTGTCGATTCAACATTAAAAAAAAAAAAAAAGGACAAGAAAGAGGAGAGGCAATAAATTAAACACATAGTTACACAAGCCCTAACAACCACCAGTTAGCAGAGGCAGTGACAAAGACGAGGAATCTTAAATGAGGGAGCCACTATTACAGGAACCACTGAAATACAACCTTGAAGAGGTTCAGCCAGATTCTTTAATGATACGTGATAATCATGTTTTCTTTTGCTTCTCAGAATGGGTCTTATAGGAAAGAGTAAGTTTATGAGATTTTTTTTTTTTAATTGAGGGAGGATTGTGGGACTGTGCAAAATATATGGGGTCTTTAGGGGAAACAAAACCAGTTTGATCTACATATAAACATTATTTTAAATGTCCTGTCATTATATAACTGCAAAATGGCCACATGTGAAGTAATGCAAATAAATGCTAATAATTAGAACTATAACTGTTTGTTAGAAAATTTTTTGTTTTGAAATTTATGTCTGGCATTCACCTATGTAGTTATTTCTGTAATGGTTGAACTGCAACCTGTAACCTTTATAATCAACAGAGCCAGCTTCCACTTCGTCTCCCTTTCATACAGACCCTTTAAAAAATTTATGTAAACACACTTTTTCATGGACTCGCAGACTCATTGAGGTTAGAAGGGACCTCTGGAAACCTCTAATCCAACCTCACTTCCTCAATGCAGGGTCAACTAGAGCCAGTTGTCCAGGACTGCGTCTGGTTAGGTTTGAAGTATCTCCAAGGGCTGAGACTCTCAATTTATCTGGGCAGCTTGTTCCAGTGTTTGACCACCCTCAGAGAGAAAATGTTTCTTCTTATGTTTAAGTGGACTTTCATGAATTTCTATCCATTGCCCACTGCTTCTTGTCCTGTCCTCTCTCAGCCTCTCCTCATACGTGAGATACTCCAAGCCCTTCATCAGTTGCTCACTGCTTCACTGAACTTGTTCCAGTATGTTCACGTCTTCCTTGTGCTGGGGAAGTCGGAACCAGACTCCATACTCGAGACACAGTTTCACCAGCACTGGGAAGAGGGGAAGGATCACCTCCCTTACCTGTTGGTGATGCTTTTCCTAATAGAGGCCATTGGTCTACCAGATTACTTAATTTGTGCTTCAGTAGTTAAGTTTATGCCCTGGCAGCGAAATCCATGGAACTAATTAAAGAGGACGCAGAGCGGCATCTTCAGTACTCTGACCCTTTAACGAGCAGCAGGCAAAGCAACAGCAATAGATGAGCTTAATACGCCCTGAGCGGAACTTGGCAGGGCACGATCGTCTCCTGTGGCAGTGCTGCCAAATGTTGCTGCTGTTGCACGCTGATGTTTTGGGGCACTCTGCTTCAAACTGCAGCTGACATTTCGGTGAGTTACCACGGTGTCATCAGCAGGGCTCTTTAGAGGGAAGGGCACAAGGGCGTTCAGCAAGGCCAGGTGTGGCCACTGACGAGGGCTGAGGCAGCCGGGAAGCCTGGCCCCGCGGGGCAAGCGGAGCAGAGCCCGAGGGTCACGGCCGACCGGGCGTGGCCGCGCTGCGTGCGCGGGGCCGGCCGGGTGGCACCGTGCGCTCAGGGCGGCGGGAAGGGTTGAGGGTGGACGGCGGGCGGGGAGGAGGCTGGCCTGCGTCCCTCGTGGTAGGCTGACAGCGCTTCGGCCAGACCTCAGCTGGGTGTTACGGACTGGGCTGACGGGAAAGTTACAGGGTGCGGGCGGGACAGGGACGGGGCGGGGGCCCTGTGAGGGGGACCCTGCGGAAGCGAAGGGCAGGGCCCGGGGCGGGACACTGGGACCTGCGCGGGGCAGGGCCGCCGGGCCGAGGTCCGTGGGAGCGGAGTGCTGCGGGACGGGGTCGAGCTAGCCGGGGCGCTGAGGCCGGCGGGCGCCGCCAGCAGGGCAAGCTGTCGTCCCGCTTCGGCAGCGGCGGCGGAGGCGGCCAGGGCGCGGAGAGCGAGGAGCGGCTCCTCCTCCCCCGCCAACACCCTGAGCAGCAGGAAGAGGAACAGCCGCGCCCGCGCCCGCGCCCAGCTCCCGGCCAGCCCCGGCCCAGCGCAGCGCCATGGCGGCGGAGGAGGTGGACGGGCTGGCCATGTCCCGGCCCCACTATGGCTGTGAGTACTGGGGTGCCCGGGGTCCGGGGAACCGCGCGGCCGCCAAGCGGCGACCTGCCCGGCGACGCCCTGCCCGGCCCGTGCTGCCCGTCCCTTCTAGGGGCCGCTGCAGGGAGCGGAGGCTGGGGCGCCGCCGCGGGCCTTGGCTCTGGGACTGGCCCGCGGGCGCGGTGGACCCCGCCGGCTCTCCGCCGTGCCTCCCGCGGGGTGGGCGCCGTGGGGCGCGGGAGCTCGTCCAAGCCCGACATCCCTCCCTGGGCGCTAGAGAAGAGCGCGGGGAGGAGGCGCTGGATGGGCAGCGCGGGGGCATCCTGCGGCTCTCCCGCGGGCGGCCTCCGCGCCTCGCCCAAGATGTCCGCCGCGGGCGGGGCGGGGACGCGCGGGGCGGGGGCGCCGCGGCAGGAGCGGGGCGCGGGGCCGCGGGCCGCCGGCCCCGCTGTGCCTGCTTTCTTCCCGCTTTCTCCCTGCCCGCGTATTTCGGCGACGACACCTGGCTTACCGGGCGAAGCGCGCGTTCCGGTCGGACGCCTCCGCCTGCCCGTCATACGCTTGCTGCGGAGAGGGAGGCTTAAGGTCGAGGTGTCCGAGATACGTGCTCGCTTGTGCCGCGGCACCGCGTCGAGAATGAGCAAAGGCGGGGAGAGCCGCGGTGCTGCGGCTGGGAGATGCCGTAAGCGGCAGCCGGTTGGACCGGGGGCGCGGGGCCGGGGCCGGGGCGGGCGGCAGCAGGTGGAGTGCCGGAGGGAGGGCTGCGCGCTCAGCGCCCCGTTTAAAGTGTGAAGGAGGGATTGAGCTAGGGAGTCGGGAGGGGAGGGCGTTACTCTGGGGTTTGGGACGGTTTTCAGCTCTTGTAACTTCGGGTGCGGTCGGAGTCATCAGGAAGATGCTTTTGCAGGACTCCGAGCTGGTTTCTAGGAGACCCGCTGCAGCTCGAACCAAGACCTTGTTTGATCCTGAGCGCTGTAGTTGATACCTCATCACTAACGTGTATTTATTGAAGGCATTTTCGGTGTAAGATTAATGATCTTATTAATGTTGATTAATGATCGTATGAGACATCTCCTCTTTGTCAAGTTAGTCCATCAGATCTAAAAAGTTGTGACTTTTTTTGACATGAGAGCACGAATGAGGTATTTAACTGTAAGAGTGGAAAGAATGGGCTTTATCGCTGAGGCTTTAAACACAGAGAACATGCAAGATTTAAGCATATACCCCTGTGCAGGTCCTCAGCTTGATCCAAAGATGACAAACAGGTTGTAGACCTGAATGATTCCGTTCCAGATGAGGATTGTGAACAGCATTTCCATTTTTTTTTAGTATTTCCATATAAAGATAACAAAAGGGATATAATGATGTGAATATATATTGTCCTTCCTTAATCTTTGACTACCAGAATTGAAGGATAGATGGAGGAACACACGGTCACTGATGTTCTTTCGAGGAAGAGAAAGGCAAAACTAGAAGAAAATAAGAAATTGAAGAACTGTTTCTCAAAAATGGGGAGATTGAAGAAGTTAGATCACAGTCAAATTGAGAAATTGGAAAAAGAGAAGATGGCAAGGAAAGAAGGATAAAGAAACAGAGTCTCTTCCGTTGCTTGTAAAGAACAGATATATTTGGTCCTTCATTTTTCTGAATCAAATAAAACCTGTGATGAGTTTCTGTGGGAAGGGTTGGATCTGATTTTTTAGTGTGCTCATTCAGCTACACTCAGTCTTCAACCACCTGAGAATGTGGTTTGACTCTTTGCAGCTGTCTTGGATAATGAGAGATTAACAGCAGAGGAAATGGATGAAAGACGGCGCCAGAATGTAGCCTATGAATACCTTTGTCATCTGGAGGAAGCAAAGAGGTAAGAACAAGTGGTTTTGAGACTGCCGGTGCTTTAAAAGACATTTTGATATTTGGTGAGGGGAATGATTTGGATAGAGCTTACCTCTTGTCAGTGTTTCTTAGTGGCTATATGGATTCATTTTAAAAAACAGACAAAACCCCCAAACCCACCGACCCCTGATGTGCGTATCTAACGTGTTCTTAAAGACATTTTGTGGCAAGGACGCCTTAGCTCTAGTGCTCCAGTATTCCCCGCACTGGATGGGTTCTGCCTGTTAACTAGTTTGTTAAGTCTTGATGCAGTTTCACCTCGCTGCTTAGTGGACGTGAAGAACAGGTTATTCTCTTCCTCATAACTGCAGCCTTTTACAAATTGAAATTGTAACCATGTATTTCCCTTGCACTTATCTTCTCTTAGACTGAAAACCCAGCTCTGGCATGTTTCTCTGTGGGTCCTATTTGATAGGTCTGTAGTGCTTTTCCCTGGGTTGTTCTGACTTCGCTCACTCCTTGTCTTTCTGGAAGCACACTGCCGGAACAGAGACTAATTTTCCAACGGGGTGTTAACATGCATACTTACGAGAGTGTGGAGATTATTTTGCGTGCCCCGATAGATATGCCAGTATCGCACGTTATGGCACAGTATCTACATTTTCATAATGTGGTAGAGTTTTGCGGAGTTGCCACGTTTTTTCTTGAAGGTGTGCTGCTGAAATTTGTTCCTTATCCTGTATTTATACAGTCTGTCGTGTTTTCCTGAGTTCAATTTCCTGTCTTCATTTTCACTTGATCCTGCTGAATTTGATTTTTTCCTGATCTTTGTTTAATATCTTGGAATAATTTTGATCCGATTCCCATTCTCTAGCATGTGTGTAAGCATGTCATGTTTCTTCATTCGGATTATTAATGAAAGTATGCTCAGAAGACAGCAGATGTCAGTATCTGCTATTAAAGGAAAAAGAACCAACATTAAAAATGAGTGTATGAAGTCTTACTGTTGGTATTTTTTACATCTTTTTGCAAACATTCAATCCGCTCTGTGGTATGCAGAGAGCAGGAATGAGACAGACCAGTTTGTCTGCTGCTTCCCTTCCTGACAGTTGGGTCTTTTCATGCCTTTGTATGAAGTGAATTTTTTACTTGAAATTTACTGCGATTGAGACCAAAGACAGGTTTTCAAGAACAAGACTAAAGAGAAAGAGGTGAGGTAATGGTTGTTTGTATTGGTGACTCCCCTCGCCCCCAACACTTTTGCAAGTAAGGCTAGGGCTTCATTTGCATTTGGTTATTAGTCAGGAAATTGATTGTGAGCTTAGTCTTTCCTTGTTCCCTCAAAGATCTAGGTGAACCAGCCAGTGTGTATGCCACAGAAAATGACTTCTGGAGCAGTAGAAAAGCACAGAGCATGCATAAAAGCATGTTCTAAATAGGCAGCAGCGTGTTTTGGCACAGCTCACTGAATACTTCAGTCTGCCTTTGTCCTCCAAAGGGTCTTGTGGATTAAAAGCCAGCAAACTTTCTCTTCCACTGGCTGGGTGATGAATTTTGGATAAATCTGTGTAAGTCTTCCCTAGAGAGACAGATATACTCTGCTGTAGTGATTTTATTGGGGAGGAAATGCTGAGTCAGCACAAGTTCACTGCTGGCAGAGTCTAAAGAAGGACTTCATGATTATAATAGTTTACGCTGCCTTACCAAGAACATATAGTATGTTTTTGAAGAGGCAGGGCGCACTCAGTTTCTGCTATGATCTTTTAGGTCCTTCGTAACAATTGTCACCGCTATAGATTCACAGAGTTTGCTTAGTTACTAGCAGGTGATAATTCTCTGTCCATGCTGATGTGAATGAGGTTTGAAGTAGTGAGAAAGATCTGATTATAAGTCAAATAACTCTGTCCTTTTGAATCCAGAATCTTCAGGAGCAAATGCTGGGTGAGAGGGAGAGATGAGTGGCACTATAGTCACTGGTTGTCCTTCAGGGAGCCTCAGAACCATGTGGCTCTTTCTGTCATTGGCCTCAGAGTAAATGCTTTCTGGGATGCTCGTTCTCTTTTCAACTCCATGTCCACTTTGCAAAAAAAAAAATGCCCAAACAAACCAGACAAAAATACCTAACTCTGCAACAGCTTTAATATTTTTATTAAGCTCTTGCTTAATCATGGGAACTTACTCTTTACATAAATCAACTTTGTAAAGTTTCTTGGCTGTCTTATCTCTTGAGTATTGCCTTGGTATTGATGAGGCTGAGAGCTGCACGTTTGACTTTGCTGCACTTTGCAAGAAACGAGATATTTTCACTGTCTTGTCTCAGGACAAGCCTTCAGGTGTTTCAAGTGATGCCTAGTGGTTGCCAGGATGTTTTGTGAAGAATGAAGCATTGGCTGTGTTGCTCAAAATGCACGTCATGGTGTTACAGCCTTCCTGGTATTATTTTTTTTTTAATATCTATATATAAAAATATATGTGTTACAGACTTCCTTGGCAGTCAGAGCACTTGTTAAGTGAAAGATCTGCTTGAAGAGCTTCAAATACCCCTTTTCCAACCCTCAAGCCACGTTTGCTTCGTGGCCTACAGGCTGCTCATGCATATGTGAGTGGGCATTCCTGACTCGTGGAGCTGAAGCCATACCGCTTTGCTTAAGAGTTAAAGATTAAATGACCAGAAGGAGGGGAGCAGGCTCCTTAGTTTAATAATTAAGATACACAAGAGAGCAGAAGGGCTTGCGTTCATGGTCTACTCCCAAGGATTTTTTTTTTTCCTCACTGAGCAGTCTTTTTGTAACTTGTCCTTTGGATTTTTCTTTTATTACTGCTAGTACAGTCTCAAAGAGGGCTCTTGGCTGTTTTGTTGGAAAGGAGTTTATTAAAAAAAACCCCCAAACTACTAAAGCAGAACTGTAAGAGATCGTTATAATTGAAATTAATGTCCTTGGTCTGAGATTTTCTGTACTTGACTTCTTTGCCAGTCGTGTAACTGAGGCATAATGTGTGAATTGGATACTGTGGTGTTTTGCTTGTGCTTTTGATTGCGGTGCCTCAGAGCTGTGGGTATGGATAGGAGAGGTTATAATCTTTCTTTATAGGGAGAGATTTTCAGATTTGAAGTTATATCTGTAAGGAGGAGGACCTAATAGCCGAGGCGGGTCCTTGGTGTGCCCTGTGTCACACTCTCAGATGCTGAAAAGGTGGACATTGTGAAGTTGATGGCAGCCAAAGAACAATTCTTAGCTGCCCCCGTCGTCCCCCCTGTAATCATATTGTCTTACAGTATAATATTGCATTCAGACACTATAGTTTATATTCAGTTTTTCTATTACATAAAGCACCTAAAACGATGTGAATGATTTGCATTGCATCAGCATTGTTAGAGGCTTGATGTCCCTTCAACCAATTAATAAATGCAGAATCTAGAAGCAGAACTGATTTTTTTAAACTTTTTTTTTCCCCCCCTGTAAATATTAAAAGAAGCTAAGATGAAATTTGGCTAACACCTAATTTCATGCTGAAATTAAAAATCTAGATAAGTCTGCATTTCTGAACTGTCTGATGTGACAGAACATGTGCAGTTACTTTGAGTATTTCATGAAGTTGTTTGGAGTCCTTGCCTGCTAAGGACCATAGGTGTTATCAGAGGAATATCAATAACCTGTATTTTATAGGTATTCCAGCCTTATTTGTTGGGGTTTTTTCTTCAGCTGTCACTGTTGTTCTGTTGTTATTTAGCAGATTTTGACTTCAGCTGCTAATGTGCGACAGTCTTGTGAAACAGGAATTATTCTTGCTGGCTGGAGAGAGGGAGTCAGAATGTGCAACTAAATTGCTCGAGATTGTGAAAGACGTTGAAAGGAAAATTGGAGCTAAAATGAAGATTGTGAGCAGAGGGATTCCTGTGCTGTGCTTGGACCAGATAATCTCTTTCTTAAATAAAAACGGCTTTATGAATAATTGTTGTCTAATACTTTGTTTGGTGTTTTGTGTGTGGTTGTTTGGTGGTTTTTTTTTTTGTTTGTGCGTTGTTTTTTTTTTTAGCTGTCTCCAAATCGCAGTAGTCCATACAGAAAAGCTGTGGCCGTGCAGATGAAACTGTCGGAAGTGCTCTATTCTCTTGCGATGTGGCAGCTTGCTCTCACAGAAGGGTAAAGTTATGCTTACCTGGAAGAGAAACAACCTGAGAGAAATTCATTTTGTGGTCCTTATCTAGAAGTCAGGCTGGTGCACTATATCATCTTCATCTGTGCTGTATGATAGCCTTTTTTCCTGTGTGGGTTACTTGTTGAGGAATTGTGGCGTTTTCACGATGAAATTAGCACTTCTGAATTTGGCAAAGGCTTTTTCAAGCTTTGCCTTTCACTGTGGAATATTTTAGGTTCTCCAGGTTGGAAACTGGAATGTTGTTGGCTCTTGTCTCCTTGTCTGGCTTGCTGGGTGATGGTGCCATGCTTTTCAACCCTGAGATATCAGGAAATGTTTTCATTCTGGGTTATGCCCTAGCATGGTGTAAGCATTTTAGTGTCCAGACGATGTGGCTTCCAACAACTGTATAACTTCCATTGTGCTTGAGCAGCGTGTTTCTTCTCCTATGCATCAGGACGGAATCCGATCTTGTGGTGTTTTTTCTCCTTTTTTTGGGTTTCTTGTAGATGTTCCCTATTGAGCAAGAAAAGGATGCTGCTTGCTCTTTATCTCTGATTTAATCTGTTTAGGATTGAAGTGTACTGTCTGCGATCTGACAGACTGGTGGATGGCTTAGCGTAAACTGATGATACTGTTGAGATAAATCAGTATTTTGTGCCTGTGTGGTAAAGTCTGGACGGTCTTCCCCATTGATTGGTTTTCTCTAAGAATTACTTTCCCCTCTTCCTTGTGCATTCTCTCTCTCTTTAAAGTGGGGAGCAATTTTTTTTGATTGGGATGACTTGTGGTTTTAAGTAAAGAACAAAACTAAGTTGTTTGCCGTGTGTCCCAGTTAAATTTTGTTTCCTAGAAGAAACCTAATGTTTAAAGAAAAGAATCTTGTCTTCATCTTTTTGGGTTTCCCACTCTTAGTTTGCAAGTGTTTGGAGGAATGTCATTGTCTCTTGGAGTTTGTCGTAGTCATCCAAGATCTGCTTAAACAGGGTTCTTTATCTTCAGAGGCGTAGGGTTCCCAGAGGAATGAAGAGGAGGAATTACAGCGGACACCGCTTTCTGGACAGAATGAACACACCCAGAGTTAGTGCTAGAAGGGAGGCTCTGTAAAGCTTATTCTGTGAGTAGCTTTGTAAAGCTGGTTCATCAGTGTTTGTAAAGGCGTAGGTATCAGCTGTTAGAGAAGCTCTTGCTTGAAGATAAAAATATTTAAAATAGTACACTAAGCTTAAATCTGCTTCTGAAGGAAATGTGATAGTTGCTCTTTTACACAGAATTAGTCTCAAGAGGCTTTTTAATTGCAAATCAGATTTTTCAGAAAGGTGATAAATCGCATTGCTTCCATTTTCATATTACCCTGAACTTGGAAAAATTGAGGTAGTTTCGTTAAATAATGCGTCTTTTGAGCCTCTATTAAGCACAGGGCTGCAACAGAGAGCTAGTTACCAGTAAAGTAGTTTGAGAAAAGCAGGATTAGGCTTTCTCACTTACTTTTGTACAGTTCTCAGTGTGCCTCAGATAAGTAACTTGTGTGCAGAATATCTTATTTAAATCCCGTTTAAATTAATCAGCAAATTAGATACAGGCAAGTTTCCCATGGGTTTTGAAGCTGTAGAGTTAGCCCACCACCTCTTCGAGGATTCTGAGGGTGCAGTGGCAATAGCAGTCTGTGAAGTACAGCTTGCAGTGCCCCAGGCCTGGTGGTGCGAACCAGAGCTGCAGCTGAAGAACTGAAATTTTTTTTTTTTTTTTTTTTTTTTTATTTGATTTGTTGTAAATCTCAAGACAGCAAGAATCATAATGTAACTCTGGAGTCCCTCAAATGAAGAAAGAGGATTGTGTGTTGTTTTCCTTAGACTTAGGCCAACCTGACTTTGTGGGATGGGGTTTCTTGTACCTTTTAAAGACAGTTCTATTTGCATTCGTACCCTAACATGCAGAGTGGATGCAGCGCAGCTACACAGTTGAGTGTCCTTCAGTGATTTATGAGCAGTTCACCGTATCACCTCAGAAGCATAGGAAATTATCTTATCTTTGTTTGCAATTTGCAAAGTTGCAATAATGCAGTGGATCTGAAAACTGTTCACAAACTAGATGTGAAACAACTTCTGTAGTTACGGTGTATGAAAGCTATTTTGCCTTATGCAGGTCAGTCTGCATCTATATTTAATCCATCAGATCATAATGGTCCTATCTTTAATAATTGGTCTGTATTCCATGCTGGAAAAGATCTAAAGATGGAATTAGTTATGTTTAGAAAACATCTGCAGTAATTTAGTCAGTAGCCTGTAATGTAGAATCTAAGAAAGTGTTCCTTTTACGGATGGGGTCTTCAGACTTAGATGGAGGCAGTCTGAGACTTCTTAATGCTGTCTGTCTGGTTTGCCCATGTCTTATTTTGAATGTGTAACTCCTTTTTGGAGATATTTTTTTATTTATTTTCTAACTCCAGAATGAGGCGTTTTTCTTTTTTTTTTTTTTTTTAACCATTTGTAATATTGAAGTATGGTTGGATTTTTAGAGTTGCAGAATCAAGACAGAAATAAGCTTATCCATAAACTGATGTATTCGTATGTGAGGAGTCCCGGTATCTTCGTCTATAATTCAAGTCTCAAAATTACGGGAAGTGGCGTTTGGCTGAAAATAACTCGTATAATTGCCACACCTCTAGATCAGGTGAGTGGGCCAGAGGGTCACTAATTGACATCAGAACTTATTCATACATGGCATAAACAAGGTTTCTTTTTTTTATTCCAAGCTAATTGAGACTTTTTCCTCTTATATTTCCATCTTATTCCCAGTTGTAAATTGAGTCAGGTGCTGTTTTGGTGTTGGTTGGCGGGTTTTTTTTTGTTTGTTCCTTTCTTTGCTTTCTGCTTCTGTCAGAAGTGGTATGTCCCATGTTAGATTGTAATCCATGAGTATTCATAGTTAATATTTTATTATCAATAGGAGTAAGTTGAAGTAGCTGCTGTTTAGCTCTCGCCACTTCACCTGAGGCTTCTTAACAGCTCCTGTTCGGACTTGAAGGAGGTATTTCTCTACAGATCCTGTACTCTTTCATTGATGACCTCATGCAGCTGGCAGGGAGAGTCTGTCTGGACTGCGAGTCTCTTGGAACGCACATTCAGAACTCTGTTTTTCTGAGAGTGGGTGGAGAGAGGTGGAGGGGAGGACGGTGGTGGAGTACCACCGTCTTTGCCTCATTCAGAATACTTTTTTTATGACTCACTGGAAATAGTAATGAAAGGCAAGCCAGGAGGAGAGAAACAGCTGTTTGCACAGAATTCAATTCGGAGACCAGGTTTTTGCTGTTGCGATGTGGTTTCTGAAGGAATACTGTGTGTAATGCAAGAAGAGAGGAGCCCAAAATAACCAGAGGGAGTAGTTGTCACCTAACAACTCACTATCCGGTGCTTGGATAACCTAACAACTCCCCTATCTGGTGGAGTGCTTCTTCTAAGGCTTGTTTGCGAGAAATCAGCTTAGTTTTGAGGTAGGGTAGCTTTAGTGATGCTGTATCTTCCAAGCAGTTAAGCCTATTTAGTTTCTAAGGGTAAGTGATTAAGGCAGTAAGCTTTGGCACCAGAATGGTTCACTGTGCCTTGAAAAAGATTTTTGCATATGTGATGAAGTTCCTCATGACTGTGTGCTTGGTACTGATCCGAAAGCTCTTCAGGACTAATCTTTTCTGGCAGACATGGCAAAAGTGATAGGATTCCCATCTTACTTTTACAGGGGTGAAAAAAAAAAAAAAGGAATTTAAGTGTCAGAATATTGATATGGTCTTTGGTTCAGGTGCGTGTTGCCAGGGAGGGTGCATCAATCATTGGGAAAAATTTGTCCTATGTTACTCACTCATCTTTGTTTTTTGGTATCTTTGAGCTAAAAATGTCTGTGGATAAGGAGAATGTTCTGGGACCTTTTAGCTGTGGGCAGCACTTGTTTTCCTAGCTCTTCATTTGAGAGGCTGTGACTTTTCCTGCACAAACTCTACTGAAACATGTTTAAATCTCCATCTACTTTTCTAGAATAGAGCACTCCTGATGTGATAAATGTATTTCGCGTTGTTGTTACCTCTCTGAGAGATCTTATTTCATCTTTTCCTTGATTTATTCAGAGTTGGTAGAATGAGTTATTTTAGAGAGAAGTTTTTGTTCTGGATTTTTGCGTGGCTGTCTAATGCCCTTGCTCAGGTTAACTGGATAAATTGCTGAGGCTGTCTGCAAGTTTTCTCTTCCGATTCTCTGTGAGACTGTGTTCCAAGTCTGTGCTTGTAACTGATCTAAAAATCTTGGAGATTCCTATGTAGAAGCAGCGATCTGCTGGAGTAGATGAAGATCCCTCTTCTTTCAATAAAATGAATAGTATTATTTGTCAAAAAAATGCCATAGCTGTGGTGGTGCTGACAATACAGAGCAGTGCAAAAGCCTTTAAGTTCTTTCAGATGTCTCATGCAGACACTGTTGGGGGGGGGGAGGAAAAGCACTGCCCTTTTGCTCTGGCCGCTTTTTCCTCTGCTGTGGTGCTGCCGCGGCCACGTGTGCTTTCCTTGGCACACCCATCGGGAATTGGAACAGAGCGGCTAAATGGATGTGAAGGGAAGCACCTGTATGTGGAGGCACTGGGTGCAACAGGGAAAGGGCTGTTGGAGTGACCCGTGTTTAAAAATGCCCGGGTGAGGAGCTGGTCCTCAAGACCCCAGCGTGTTTGTGTTCAGTTTCATGAGACTCTCTTTGGAGGGAGAGCACAGTGCTAAGTCATGGGGGGTGGCACAGAGGTGCAGTCATCACTGTCAGCTACAGAAGAGGATGAAGAGGCCTGTCTGAAACCCGTAAAATCTGCACGTGGTTGCCAACTGAGGAAGAGCGCGGGAGGTGTGAGGAGAACTTGACTACTGGTGTTCCTCGCTCTCCATGTCAGGGCAACAGATCCTGGACGTCCTAATCCTTGTGTTTGGGCTCAGTGTAATGGCCTGCTGCTGGGTGGACAGCTTGATCATCCTTCAGTTAGTTGCTTGATTGTTGGCCAGACTTCTTTGTCATCAAGTGCTTTTGGTGCACGTGTGCATGAGATTGAGTGAAACTGGATTTTTTTTCGGTTTTTGTGTCAAATACAATCAACTTCCCCTTCTATAACATCTGGCCTATTTTGCTCTGTTGTTGGTACAAGAGCGTAGCTGCGTTTCCTACCGGTCTGCCACCTTACTGGCTTTAGACATAAGTTGAATGCAAGAGCTTTTTCTTTTCTGAGGCAGGCGACAAAGGTTTGAATTCTGTTTCAGCTTGTTGGATTTCCCAAAAATATTTGAATTGAAAATAAGAATGCTGCTTTTGATTGAGACATAGAGAATTATGAACAGATGGACAGTCAAAATGTGCTGTAGGCAACAGATCTTGCTCAATAGAATATTTCAAATTACAATTCTGATTGTTACGTGGTAATTACTGGTGTAATCTTAGTAGCTGTAGAAGTACCTGACTTAATATGTCATACAGATTTGAGCAAAGCCCTGTGTGTTCACAGTGTGATTTCAGGTTTACTTGCTTTGGAAAACTTTAAGGGGCTGATCTTGAACACTGTATCTCTTGATGATGATCTCGTTCCCCAGGATGACAATTATTAACACCACTGTGGAAGCCAGCTTGCCTTCCCTCCTGCTGTGGATTTGAATATGTTCTTTGAAGAGTGGAATTCTAAATAAGTATTGTTGGTACCTTCCTTTCGCTCGGACACCTGCTGTCTGGAATGTGCTGGTGTCCTTCAGTCTGCTTTTGTGAGCTTTGTTTCAGTAGGATGAACTGTCAGGAAAAGATGGCAATGTTTGAAATTCTCTGTGTCGGTGCAGAAGACTGGGTGAGGTGGGGGAAAGCCGGTGATATGTTATGGAATATCAACCCTGGGTGTGAGCAAACCTGTTGGAGAGTTAAGGAAAGGAAGATGGTTTTTCGTTCTTGAGGTTTTGTTGTTCGGAGAGGAATGCTTGGTATTCTGAAAGTTTGCGCGATGTAATTTGTCGTTTGTGTAGTCAGAGTTGAAAGGCTGGTTATCAGTGTTCACTGGCTCATTTCCAGCTTCTGATTGGCACTTATACTGTCGTCACTGAAACTCATTTTCACAGAGGGGTCTGCCGTCTTCTCCTTGCAGTTCCTCTACCATCTACCAGATTCTTGCCAAATTTTCCTGTTACAGCAGCCGCCTGAGTAAGATGTTACCGCAACCTCTGTTGCTCGAGAAAGATGATATAATTTATTGCATGTCCGAAATTCTTTGAAACAAACTACTCTCCGCTAAAATAAAAGTCCTTTTTAACACAGGGACTGGTACGTTATGTTATGGGTCCTTGTTTTTCAAATGTAGATAGCCAGGAATTGTGAAACTAGCTGATTAACTGCCAAAACCTGAACATGCTAACATTTTTTGGTCTTTGCTGCTGCTACAGTTTTTCATTTTGGCTTTGGTAGATCAGGTGCAAATTTTCCATTTATTTTCTTGTGGACAAAACTGTTATTTTTACCTTTCACTTGCCCTCCAAACTACTGAAAGGAGAAGAGAGAAACTTTTCCAGTCTTTGCCTAGGCACTCCTTTAAAGTATTAAAAAAGCCTGTACATCATCAATACAAAGAGCGACCTTCTCTCTCTTTTCCACATTTTTTCTGTTGTCTCAGGGTTAGCTAGGCTTTTGATGTTCTCGCAGGTGTAAGAGCAAAGCACATGCTGCGTGATCAGCATAAAGGTTCTGCTATGTCTAGGCTCCAGTCCTGGTTAAAACTGGCCTGTGGTACTGCTGAAAAATGTGACACCTTTGTGTAACGTGTCACAATCCTTGAGGTATCAGAGGAGAGTAAACACGGTGGTAGTTGAGATGACTGACGTTAATTTTTTCCGATCCTTGCTAAGGGAGCAGTGTTTCCTGTAGAAGTTTGACAGCAGCGTTACTGGAGAGGCTGGCTGCCTGAAAATACCCGATGTCACGTCTTCACTGTTGTGTCTTCGCAGGGAGGGCCTGGCTCTGAACTGCAGCTGACGATAGCTGCACGCTGATGGATACTCAAGGATCTCTCTTCTAGGAGGGCGATCTGCATTGCTTAATAGTAGGACTGACTGATGAGAAAGGTGCAATTACTGCTTTAGTTTGAGCTAGCTTCAGTAAAATTGGAGAGTCCAACATTGCCTATGCAGTCATGTGATGAACTTTGAAGAATTACTTTTGGGTTGAAAATTATCTTTTCTGTACTGTCAGAGGGAGGGAGCATAGTGGAAACTGCCAAAGTAGCAAAAAGGAATTCAAGGTTTCTGTGGGAAGCTTATTGGTGGCATATTGTTCTAGTGCCAAATGTCTAAAGGGAGTAGAGGTTGCTGTCCATCAGCCAGGTACAACCCCTCTGCCCCCGCCATCCACCCCCCCACCCTGGCCGTCAGAGTTGAGAAATGCTTTCTTCTGGATCATCTGGAAGTTCTGCATTTTTCTGCCTTTTAAGGATGACAATTTTAGTATGAGTGTGTGAGCTTTTAAATGTAAAAGGAACTGTGTCATGCTTTCTGGAAAGGTGGCTTTGTCCTCTGGCCTAGCAATGGTTAAGCAATGCAGCACCGAGCATTATTGTACGTAAATTGCCCGGGGTTTGTAGTTAGATCGACACCCACTTAGGGACCTGTTGAAACAGGTATGAGTACATTGAGACAGCTAGGTTCTAATGATGGGCTATTTATCTTACTTGATGGAGATGCTTAAACAGAACTCACTGCCTCTGTGTCCTTTGGGCAGGCGTTCAGTGCTTGGGTCACACCTCCCTTCCGCTCTCATTTTAGGTCTTCCTAGGTTGAACGAAGTGGGTGGGGTTTTTTGTTGCCCCAGTACGGTTCTTGGGAGGGAATTATGAACCCTCTTGTTAGCGTTTGGACTCTTCCAGGGTTTGAGTAGCTCCGTGTCAGGAGTCTTTGGTTGTGATCTAAGGCACGCATGTGATTACAGAAAGCTCCTGCCCCACTCAGAAGGAATGGGGAAAATGATTGGTTGTGGGGGCAGGGAAGAGTTGGACTAGATCTCAGAGTGAGCAGTTGGACTCGATGATCTTAAAGGTCTCTTCCAAGCAAATGATTCTGTGATCAAGAGGTCCCTTCCAGCTTCAGAGATTTGGTGAAGGCTGGGTTGAAACAGCGTAGGAAATGCAGCCATGTGGGATAGGGGAAGAGCGTGATCTGAGTGGTAGTGTTCGACTTGCTTTACAGTCTCTTTTGGATAATGGTCCAGAATTTTTAAACTTATGTTTTCTCTGTCACTCACTCACTTGCTATCTGCGGTTTTCTAGAACTTAAAATTCAATAACTGTTTTTTGAGAGGAAAGCAACAAACCCCAGCAAAATAGTAGCTTGCAGAAGAATGAGTTTCCCCCTGGTAAACACTACGCCTTGTTGCTTTTCCAAGCTCCCTATCCTGCTTTGTGTTGCTCGCTCCACTTTTCTTGGGCTGGGGCTGTTGTCCCAAAAATGGTGTCTTTTGCCCGATGTGCAATGAGCTGGTTCACACACAGTTGAGATATTTGTTTCATTGCATTTCTGTGCAGAGATGGGTGCTGGGTGTTGACTCCACAAAGACAGCACCCTTTCCCTAGGACAGGATTTCTTTTAGAGACCAAAGAATGCCAAATCACCTTATCTCTAAGATTACTGATGTAATTTGCCTGCGTGATTGGCTAACTAGTCCTCTTCCATTTAAAGTGGTAGCATATCTGCTTTTTTACCCATGTTCAGAGGCTGGGGGGCCTTGAGGGGTAGAGGGTCCTTCTAACCAAGGAGAGGGTATTTTAGTATGTTAATAAGGTAAGTTCACAGTAAGTTCAAGGAGTCAGTGCTCTCTGCTACCAGTTCTACACCCAAGGCTAAAGACACTTGTGAATAGCATCTCTCACTGGCACCTTCCATTCAACTCCTCTTAATACCAAGAGAAACTCACTAAGTGTTGCCTTCTATTGGCTGGTCTGTCCTTCTAGACATCAAGGCTGCACGCCACAGTGTAATGGTGTCTCATTTAGGATTTAAAGTGCTCTCTCAGTTTAACTGTCTACGATTCGTTTGCGGTAGATGCTTCTTTGGGAACATTCTGTTCAAGAAGCTGTGGCAACCAGCTTGGATTTTTAATCCCTTTAGGAGAGTGTTTGCATTCCTATTTATAAAATTAAGCTGAGGAACTATGACAGTCCAAGTCACAAAACGCTGTATTTGTGTCACATTATTAGAAGGGAAAGTGTGATACTAAATCTCTTATTCTAGGAGACTGTTGGGCAGCTTGCAGGAAAGCTAATGCTTTCCAGGCTAAACTAGGCTGAAATTAGCAACTTCCTAGATGTACTTTTTCCACTTCAAAATTGTTACTTACCATTTAAGTACACTGTTCCTGAAGTACTAAATATAAGGTCCATAAGACATTCTAAGGTTATTAATACCATTTTCACTTGGAGTAGAGGGACTGAGCATTCTGTGCATTGTGGAATAGTCTCTAGTATGGGGTATTTTGATTTATATCCTATTTGGAACTCTTCTGACGTGTAGCCCCCTCCATCGATGACTTGTATGTGCCCTGAGTTGGTCCCTTATCCCTTTAATGCATAAAATTTGTAAGCTGTTCACATTGAATGCTGAACTCCTGTCAAAACTTGTTGAACTGGTTTTCTTTCTGTAACTTGTGCTTTGACTCAGTTCCTTACTCCCTCAACATGTCCTACGGGTTGTATTTGTTTTCTGTACCTTACAGTCTTTGCATAAACACTCTTCCTCTTGTTTTCCCCAGTTAGGTGGCAAGGAGCTGAAAGACAAGATGGGAGAGAACATGGCTGCACACCATCTGGTGTTCAGTGGCTAACTGGTGACTTTCTCTTATGTGAATAGAGGGCCCAAACAAGGGCCTCGAAGATGACAAACTGCTGGAGAACCTGCCCTATGAGGAAACACTGGGGGAGTTAGGTCTTTTCACCTTGGAGAAAAGAGGGCTCAGGCAGGACCTCGTCGTGGTTTTCCAGTATTTAAAAGGCGGCTACAAAGAAGGCAGAGGCACTCTCTTCACGAGGAGCCACATGGAGAGGATGAGGAGCAATGGGTGCCATTTGCACTAGGAGAGGTTCCGTCTTGATATGAGAAAGAAATTTTTTTGCAGTGAGAACAATCAACCATTCTTAACAGCCTCCCCAGGGACGTGTTAGAGTCTCCATCACTGTAGGCTTTCCAGACATGACTGGACAGGGTAGTAGGTAATTTCATCCAGGCTCCCTTTCCTGCAGGAGGTTGGACCAGATGATCTTTTAAGGTCCCTTCCAATGTGGGCTGTTCTGTGATTCTATGAATAAATCAGACAGTAAGACTAATTATAATTTCCAGTTAGTCAGGTGCTATCAAAGGCCACGTAAATCGGACCTCAGGCTTCCTGCAGCTTCTTAGGGAAGGGAGTAGAACCCACAAACCCACAAAGAGTGTGTGAGACTTGAGGTTTGGAGATGTCATTTTTATGTACCTTTCCAAATAGTGTTTCAGGTGCTTCTCCAGAATACAAAAGGATACTTCATGATTTCTGCAGAGTATCCACTCTCTTTTTTGGCAGGGGGCGGGGGGAATGGAGGATTTTTTCTGCCTCTGCGCCTCCCCATGTAGCATTGCAGTGTCCCAGTTTTCAGCAGAGCTAGGGCCCGGTTGTTTTTGCGTGAAGTTTGCCTGCCATTCCAACCAGCTACGTGTTTGCTGATTGAAAGTTTCTGCACACAGAGCCTTTGTAACCTGGACATTCAGAGCAGAGGCTCCAATTGTCATGTTGTATGTTTTATGAGAAGTTTTGTGAGACGTTAATTATGAAATTTGTTCTAGGTTTGGGTGTTGAGAAAGGCTGGAAGTGAGTGACACAGCTAGAGAATGAGAAGCCCACAGAAGCTGGAAGAATCTGATGTGTTGCCCATTTCCTGCAGAAAACCACTCCCTGTTGTGGGAGGGCTGTCAGCAGGAACATAAAACTGTTTCTTGCTGTTGGTTTTTGTGAATGCTAGTTCCTGAGAAGTGTGTAGCTTCCCTTTTCTCTTCCACCTCCTCCCAGGCTGTCCTGAAATCTCCACCACTGTGTCTGTTGGAGACATCTGGTTGCTGACCTGTTTCTGTGGTTAGTTACTGTGGCAACCTTATTGGAAGGCTTTGTGGCACCTTTTTCTTGCTTATGTTAGCTTTTCAAAGGTGTCGCATCTGCTGCTCGGAGCTGTAGAGAAGCCAAGCATGAGGAAAAGGCTTTTCTGGGCAAAGAGGATGGGTCTTAAAATTGGCTAGGTGTTTGCGTTCAGATGGAGGACTCAGTCGAACTGAGATTTGGGGACTGTCATAGTGGCTGATTGTCTGTACTGTGATGAACAGCTGTGGAATGTTAGTGAGTTTTTTCTGTTGGAATAACACAGAAAAATGTGAAGTTATCTGGAGAGGAATAACCAAATAAACAGTGGTGAAATCAAGCTGTTTATAAAACCTCTATTAAATCGTGAGTAATTCTTCCAACAATGAAGCTGTGAACGTAACTGCTGCAGAATCCACAAACAGGAAAACAGCGCCAGGGATTAGATCTTTCAAAAAAAAGCTCAAACAGGAGTGAAGGACAGATGAATTAAAACTTTGAGGACTTTATGCTATGTTTGCTCTGCAGTCAGTTTTTAGATGCTCTTGGGTGTCAGCATTGGAATCGCTACAGCTGATTTTAACTTGCATTAATAGAAAAGGCCATCTGAGGATTAGCAGCAGCTTAGCTGAACAGATGTGTTTGAGTTGTACCTTTAAGCAAATTCAGAATTAGAGCAAAGAACAAAGCACTAGTGTTATGCCTTTTTTGTTGTTTTAAGAACACTGGCAAGTTTATCTTAAAAGGCAGGTGGCCACTTTATGTACTATGAGACTGCATTGTGTACTACCATTTCAGATACAGAGAGATGGAGAAGTAATAGATTCAGACATGAGAACTTGACTGGCATTCCCCTTGAGTTTGAGTAATGAAGAGGTACCTTCATCCGAAATGCATGTTTGAGCAAGCACTCTGTCTATGCTGATGGACAAGAAAATGGAGGGGCTGTGGTGGAGTAACACACTAGCTCTGTGATAGGTTAAAATAGAAACAGTTGAAACTAAATACAGGCAGGACAATTAAGGTTGTATTAGGCTGCATATCTGCATGAGTCAAAGTTATCTTTCCTTCAGCTTTTAAAATACTGCAGCCTGTGAGCTTTTTCATTTTCACTGCAGCTACCTATCTTCTCTGATTAGAAATGCAGTTTACTGCCTTCTCGGGAAGGATGGAAGAACTGGCTGTCTGGATTTGAATGCACCTCATCTCTGTCATGCACTGCTACAGTGTTCTGTATCTGAGGTTGAGAGTAAAGTCTGCAAAAATGTCCCCAAAATGCGAATTAAATCTTAGGTTTATAGTACTCCTTTTCTAAATTACTGTAAAGAAATCATTACATATTATTTTCTCATTAAGGTCAGAAAGAACAGTTGCTTATTGTGTCGTGTTCTCAGGTATTACAGGTTAACAAATTTTTAGCTCTTTCCAGAGTCTTGCCTGCTGGGCTGAAAATTGGTGGTTCAGCAGCCGATTTGTGCGTAGTTCATAGGCTGCTGCCTTAGACTTGGTGCTGTTTATTAGAGAAGGTGGAGCAGGCTGACAACAGGGACCACAGTTTCAGTCATCTGATTTCAGTCTGCTACCAAAGGACTGTCAGAGGACCAAGTGGCTTCTCAGACGTTATTTCAACAAACTGAATGCACTGCACTGTTCAGGCTTCTCACTTGCAAGTACTATCTTACCTAATCAAAAACTTCTATCTTTTCCTGCTCTCCAGTTTGAAAAACTGCAGACCACAGTGACAAGGTTAGTCCCATCAGTGTCATATACAAAGGAATAATAGTGCCCAAATGTGACTGTTCCCCTTTGTATACACCCCGTGATAATGCTAGGTCTTACAGCTTTAAAATTTGAGTTCATTACGTCTCCTGTACTTGTGACACGTTTTTCAGTGTCACAGTTGTCTTTTAGGATATAAGCCCCAGTCTGTAGATAAGCTAGATCAATGACTTAATGTTGAACCCTGTGTGAAGCCTAGGTTATTTGAATGGTCCTGTCCTTATTCAAGCTTTGACCCTCTGTGTGCTAATTATAGCTTACAGTTACGCTAATATTTGTGTTATCCTCTAATTCACTCATTTTGTCAGCCTCAGTTTTTGTGTTTACTTCCTGGAAAACTGAAAGAGGGGGGCACAGCATGCATCTATGCCAGCATGTGTTCAAAACAGCACCATTCCATGTATCCCCGTGAAAACACTGCTTGGAGATGTCTGTTAGTTCTTAGGATATATGAGCTATTTTTCAATGGAACAGCCAGGGAGCATGTTGTCTTTGGAAGAAACTGCATAGCTGAGCTTGCAGTATAGAGCTGGTGTCTCTGTACAGCAGAAGTATCAAGGTGCACCCCTCTTCTGAGAACAGTGACTTTTAAATTACTTTATGTTGTAATCTTTGTTTTTGTCATGAGGATCTGTGACACCATTAAATCAGATGGAAGGAAACGAGATAAGGGAATACCAGTTGTTACGAGGAGAGGAATGCCTGTTTGAGTTTTATTTCCCCACTGTTTTTGAAATGTACAGTAGAGTGGGAGAAAATATATGGGTCAGGAAGGTAGGCTTGATGACAACACTGTAGGGTCTCTGAGGTCAGCTATAAGAGCCTGAAGCCATAGAATAACTAGTGAATACTTAATGAGAGTAAAGAAGTGCTTGTGAGATAAGCCTGTACTCAAGAGGAAGATTTAAGCTGGTTAAAGGATAGGTTGGGCACTGCGTCTTAACCAGTACTAGCTAAATCATGTGCTGAAGGAGAAACATGATGATGAGATGGTATCTTAACTACTTGTGAAACTCTGGCTACTGGACTCCATACTTCTCCTTAATATTTTGTCTGAGCGTTACTGGCTAGCATTTTAATGACAGATCGTGTCGTAGGGCTATACTTGCCTTCAGCCCTTAATGCTAAGTAAATAGTATGCTGGAGTACGGCAGCAGCAGCAGGAAACTTGTTTAGCATGCGGTTGTGTTCGCAAAATGGAAATACACTCATGTGACTAACTTTGTTCTTGCACTTCCAGATGGATGGAGGCCTGTCTGAATGAGGAGCTGCCTCCCACAACAGAGCTGGAAGAAGGATTGAGAAATGGTGTCTACCTGGCCAAACTTGGAAACTTCTTCTCCCCTAAAGTGGTCTCTGTGAAGAAAATCTATGATAGGGAGCAGACTAGATATAAGGTGAGAGCTGTTGGCCATAGATACTGCTTTAGGTAGACATCTAAAATAAGAAAATGTGCACACACAGAGGTACTGTGAGCAGAGCAGCAGAAAGTTAGTGTATATTAGTATTACTCTAGAAACTCCACCTTCACTCCAGAACATTGATCGAAGGGGGATGAACTCTTAGTTTTATAGCTGAGCTTGCAGTCGTGTGAAAGAACGTGTCATAAACAGTCAATATAATTGAATTGAAGACTTCTGACTTCGTTTTCTGGAAGAGTACTGTTTTTGCTCTCTGTCTTACTGAACCTCCCTGCTGTTCTTGGCAGCTGTGATACTCTTGTTTCTTACTGCCCTCCCTCTTGTTCCTGCCTATTTTTATTTCAGGCAACTGGTCTCCACTTCCGGCACACCGATAATGTAATCCAGTGGCTGAATGCCATGGCTGAGATTGGTCTCCCCAAGGTAATTTCTGTGGTGTATGTGCAGATAAATAAGTAATCTCAAAAAAGCTTTATGTTCTGTGGAAGAATTTGCTGTTGTATAAAAATCAGCAGACTTCGTCTAGGTAATTCCTCATTTTCTAGGTTTGCATCCCTATAGAAATGCTGTCTTAAAACTTGCTGAAAGATTTCTTCCCGCTATGTATGCGAGAATGATTAGGAACAAAATAATTTCTTCTGTACCATATCCTTAATATCACTAATCTTGCATAACATCTGCATGACATTGTTCTTGCCCTGCGTTCTTTTGGACAATATCTGAGCTACAGTCTGATTGTGGAATTATTTTACAGAAATCTGTGCCGAATGAAGCAGTGCAACAGAAAATACTATTTTTTCACATATTCTGACAAAATGTTATCAGCAAGTTGAAATGTTTCTGGTGTAGCTTAATCAAATATAAATTATTGGCTTTGCTAGGGAAATGGCCAGATAAACTCCTCTGAGCTAGTAAACACTGTTGACTGAAAATATATGGAACTGTGGTAGTGTTGTGCTGATAGTTCAAGTTGCATACATGGATAGTAAGTAAATTTTTTTTAATGTGGGGTTTTATTTTTTTTTTTGTAAGCCATATTATGTTTAGGCTCATCAAACCCAGCATTATGTAGTTTAATCTAATGCATGTTTGTTTGCATATGTGCTTGCAAATTGAAAACTTTTATTTTTGGCAAAAATTCAGTTAACTTGTTAAGATTTACTACTTGTGAATCTTTACTACCCTCGCTGGGATTTACAGTGATCTTAACAGGAACAAATTTGGGATTAGGAAATACTGAAATATGCCGTTGTTAGGTGAAAATAAACGAGGAGGAAGCTAGTCAGAGAGAAGTTAAGTGCCAGGTATGAGGCAAGATTTTCAGATGTAAGTGGGCTTTAGGGGCGGAAATAAATGCCTAAGGAAATGTGAAAAGAAACTGGGCTGGAGTCTGGTACATTGACAAAGACATCGATGCTTTAAGTATTTTCCCATGCAGAAGAGCCAGGGAACTGATGCTGTGGGATTGTGGGAGTCCTTCAGTTGCTCTCACCTTTACAGGAAGAGCAACGCTCTTCTGTCCTTGTAGCAACAAGGAGGAACCTTCTGATAATGAGAAAGTATTATCCCTTGTCAGCACTTCTGAAGGAATTGACAACTGCAGTATTAGCCCCTCGAGTTAAACTTTGAAGAGCTTTGCATTTGAGACTGACTGAAAGCTTTTGGATCCAGCTGACTGAAAATGTGGTACGCAGAGCACCTCAGTGCTGGTCTCAGTTTCCCTTTGTCAGTGTCTCTTCTCTTGCTTCTCAACCTCATTTAGTCCAAATAAAATCCTCTCTTCTGTTGTGTATTGTTCCCATCTCTTGGCTTTCACGAAAGCCCTCGCTCATACCTTATGACCCAGTGTCTTGGGGGGCAGACAGAAGAAAGGGTGTACTCATCCGTGTGCGTGGAACATGGCCAGGAAGAGGGGAGCCCTGATGTGGCTGTTAGAAACAAAAGGGAAGATTGGCGCTCAGGTGGGAGAAATATTGGTCAGAGCAGAGAATCTTGGAAGAGTTTTGTTCTTTCAGCTGTCTTAGTATACTGCAGAAGAAAGAATTGGGCTTATCACAGTTACATGATTTGGCTATATAGAGTGAATGTAATTCAGACTGCTAACTTTGTTTTGTCTTTAGATATTCTATCCAGAAACAACAGATATCTATGACCGCAAGAACATGCCACGCTGTATCTATTGTATTCATGCGCTCAGGTAAGGCATGCTAGGCAGAAACAGAATTACTTCTGAAATCTTTGTGCTAAGCTGAAAGGTGAGAGGGGAGAGAGCTGAACAGAAGGCTGGATGAGGATGAATTTTCTAGCAGAACAATCTTACCAGGTCAGAGCAAAGATCCAGGAAGCCAGTATTTTGCCTTGGGCAGTAGCCAAATCAGATGCTGAAGGAAAAAGAACCAGTGAAGTATGTTGTGATTACTACCTTCCCAGTTCTTACCTTCCCTTTCTGCTGTCTGAGGCAGAGCCAAGCATTTTGGGACACCTAAAAGGTGTCTGTGAGAAAGCAAAATATTAGTTCACCTTGGGATCAGTCACATAACTGAATGAAAGCCAGTGTGGTCACACTATAACGTTAAAGTCTCTCATAGACTGAGTTGGATAATCGCACTTCTTGAGAAAAGTGGGAGGATTCATTCGTTGATGCTTTGCTTTTCAATTTGACAGGATGGCCCATTGCATGCATTTTTGATTTCTTGGTGGTTTGGGGTTTTGTGTGTTGTTTTTAGTTTAGGTTTTGTTTTTTTTTTTTATCTCCTGACTGGCTGGTTTGGATGCAAATACGGCTCTGGAATATGTTGAGATTTTTCTTTAAAAAAGCATTCCTTTTGTAGAATTTACTAGGTGATTCAATGCTGGATTGCATTGGCTCTTCATCTGTTGCTTGCTCAGTTTCAGATCTCAAGAATGGTCTGTTTTGCTCTCTGATCTGTTGCCAATGTGAAATCCATAGAGATAGATTGCATTTGTCTGAATGTTATACGACATTTCAGATTGCTGTAGATTAAATTCTTATTTATAGAAGTGAGCTTGATCCCAACTTTTGATCTAAAATGAGCTATCTCTGTAGAACAAGTATTTTGGAGTTTATAGTCCTGTGGTGGGGTATACTGCCCCTGTCAAGATCAGTGCTGCTTTTCGTTCAGTGTACAGCAGAGTTCCTCCCTCTCTGGCAGCTTTGTGATGACTACTGCAGCCACTTTATGGCAGAAGCTGGCAGGCATGTGCTCTCGTCACATGTTCTTTGTTACATCCTGGCTGTTCGCACCCATTGCCTGCCTCCCCAGTAGTCTGAATTGTGGACAGTTACCAAGCTTCCCAAGAAAATTAAGTTTACCACTGCTGTACTCTTTCTAATCATATATTAGGAAAAGAAAATTAATGGGTGCAAACAGTCCCACTAGTTAAGGCTATAGAATTTACAGTCTTTAATAATACCTCTTCCATACTACTTAATTTCTTGCAGTTGTTAACCTTTTTGGCTGAAATGTTCTGTAGGCACTTTCTCTGCAAAGGCAGCCTCCTCAAGATTTTATCATGTCAATAATTTTACTTAACAAGAAAAGACGAGTAATTCTGATATGTAAATATAAATACGGAAAAAGGTGTTTTTATAAAAACTTGTTCTTTTTTTAGGCTTAGTGCTGAAGTATATTTCAGTTCAGAAAAGAAGATCTAGAATGCAGTTTTATTGACAGTCTGTAGGTCAGAAATGTTCCTGCCTGGTGTTTGCGTTCTGTTTTGTTCAAAAAAAAAAAAAGAAAGGTGGGGGGGCAAAAAAAAAAAGCTTGGATTTAGATTTGACATGTTGAGATCATGTGAGAAGGTGGAAATGCTTGCCCTCTATTTTCTAGTCACACTAGAACTGGGTTTACCAGAGGAATGGATGTTTACTTTATTAATAGCTTATTTTTAATGTTCCTATATAATCAGATATTTTAATAGAGGGCACATTTCCATGATCTTCATGCTGAGCTGGCGTGACAGGTGAGAAGGAGAGGAGTTGCTTCTGTTTCCCCAGTCCCTTTTGTCCTTAACTGTATGGATACATCCCTCCTTTGTAGCAGCTCCGTTTCTCAGAAGGCTCCCAGTGAATACATGAACAGCATTTTAGTCAGTGCTGGTGAGGCCACAGCTGCAGTACTGTGTCCAGTTCTGGGCTCCCCACCACAAAAGAGACATGGACATACTGGAGAGCGTTGAAGGAAGGGTCACTAAGATGACTAATCAACTGGAGCATCTCTCCTGTGAGGAAAGGCTGAGAGACCTGGGACCGTTCAGCCTAGGGAAGAGAAGGCTCTGAGGGAATCTCAGCAATGTGTGCAGCTGTCTGGAGGAAGGGTGCAAAGAAGATGAAGACAGGCTCTTCTCCGTGGTGCCCCATGACGGGGCAAGAGGCAACTGGCACAAAATGAACCACACGAGGGTCCCTCTGAACATTGAGAAACAACTTGTTTACTGTGAGGGTGACCAAGGAGCGGCACAAGTCGTCCAGAGAAGTTGTAGAGTCTCCACCCTTGGAGATATTCAGAAGCCATCTGGACGTGATCCTGGGGAACCTGGTCCTGTGTGACCTTGTCTGAGGGGGCTTGAACAAGACAAACTTGAGAGCGCTCTTCCAACCTCAACCGTTCTGTGATTCAGAAGACTTCAAAGTGGTGCACCAGTTACGTGCATCTGAGGGGGAAAGAGTCAGCTCACCCTCTTGGTGACTGTGAGCAGTTACGTTGGCTTACCTGAGTGGCCCCTTGAATATGTATTAGAATATTATTAGAACATGTGGTTCTAATTACTTATTTTCTTTTTTAGTCTGTACCTGTTCAAACTGGGTCTTGCTCCCCAGATTCAGGATTTATATGGGAAGGTGGACTTCACAGGTAAAAAAAAGTGTTGCTATGTGTGTTAACTTTCTCTCATACTCTACCAGACGTTGTATAGATCAACTAAAGGATTGTTACTCTTGGTATCCTAAATGCAATTTAAATTCAAAATTAATGGCTCTGAGTAGTTCTAGTAATTTAAGAAAAATATTTGATTTGGGTGCCTCTGATCCAGGCTGTTGTTAAATAGCCATTGGTTTGCTAATCATTGCTTTCACAAATAACATCCCCTTTTTTGTGACTGTTGTAAGATGCTTAAACCTTGCCTCCATCCCCAGGTTTCAGTTCCCTGATGTTTGCAGAAGTGTCAAATCCTGTGTTTTGCATTAGTGAGGTTCCCCTGAGAGGGTGCATCCGATAGAAAAGGTGTTACAAACATCATTTTCCCGGAAAACAGTTATTGACTGTACCTATAAAATGCTGAACTATCAACTCTCTTTGATAGCTTTTCTCAGTGTCATTTTTCTGCGAGGGGAAAAAAAGAACACTAAAATACTCCCTATGCATTTTCCTGACCTGTTGGCAGCCATAGTTGAGGTATCTCAGAATGATGGAATCTGTTTCCAGCTCCTTATGAGAGTCGTGTGTCCTTTTCTAGTGAAAAAAACTGCAGAATATCCTCATGTGAGTTTCTGGGAGAAATGTACATTTTATCAGTTTTTGTTTATTTTGTTTCATTTACTGAGTTATGTTCAAAGTACAATTGCTGTTTAAATAATAATTTATTGCAGTTATTGTGTGTGGTTTGTTTTGGTTTTTTGTAGCAGCAGTTGGTATACCAGTGCTTATTTCTAATGTGTTTAAGCCTGTGTAACACCGTTTTTATGTATGTTTCAGAGGAGGAAATCAGTAACATGAGGCTCGAACTGGAGAAGTATGGTATTCAGATGCCTGCCTTCAGCAAGATTGGAGGGATTCTTGCAAATGAACTTTCTGTGGATGAAGCAGCATGTAAGGAGAAATGGAGTTTCATTTTATGTGATCATTCAAATCAGATTAGATTTTTTTAAAATGCCACCTGTTATAAAACAGTACGTTCCTTTTGATAAGCCTTTTGGAAGACTGGGAAAAGGGTTTTCTTCTTTCCCTTGTGTATGTTTGGTTTTTTTTTTTTTTTTTCTTTCTGGAACGTGATGATTTGACTAGCAGTAGAGTATTGTACTAGGAAGTAGGCTGCCTTTTTTTTGTCAAAAACACAAAGCCATGATGGAATGAGAGATACTTTGATCATTCTTTTGCTTTCAGTTAATTTCTGGATAATTCTTCTGCTCTTTCCATTTATGTTCTCAGTTTTTAACAGAGATGTTTTGTTTGGGACTAACTGGCAGTCTGTGACCTTTTTCAGTACATGCTGCTGTCATTGCCATTAATGAAGCAATTGACCATCGGGTTCCGGCTGACACTCTTATGGCAATGAAGAACCCTAATGCCATGCTAATAAATCTTGATGATCAACTGGAATCCACTTACCAAGACACACTCTACAGAGCAAAGCAAGATAAGATGGAGAGTGCTAAAAATAGGGTAGATCAATTCTTTTTTCAAACCCTCTATTTGCGTGCGTTGCAGTTTTGTATTGCAGTGTAAACTGGGGAATTCACAGGATGTGAGTTACAGTCCTGTTATGTATCGTGTTGGGTGGATTTGCTCCTGCTGGTGTTCCGGTGTGTTCCCTAGTAAGCTGCCTTCCTGTTGTAGAAGACAGGCAGCAGTTAGCCGTGTTACTGTTGAGCTGTCTGAAATACAGGCCGCATAGGTACAGAACTCATGTCAGCCTTTATGTGTTGAGAATGCTATCCCTCTACTTGCGTACAACATAGATAACGTTTTGCTAACGATGAATTTATGAGCAAAACTGGCTGATGCCCTTAGAAGGGGTCGGTGTTGGTTTAGAACACTGTATTTCAAATGCCTAGCTATGTGTGCTGTTTTCTGTGTTCTGGAGCTCTGCTCTATGATCATGTAGAGCCATTACATTGAAATAAGGTGTTTCTAGGCTGGCTGTGTCAGGGTGTGAGAGTATTGACTTTATATGTATTTACTTCTAGGGCCCCTTTTTGTGTGTGTGTAGAGGTAGCCTATCAGTGACCTGTCACAGCTGTGTATCCTTCCTGACCTTTTCAATGGGGAGATCTATGAGAGCAAAGGAAACTGTAGAAACACTGATTAGTTCTTATTTCATCTTCAGATTGCCACAGAAGATTCAGAGAGAGATGTGTATGAAGAACTTCTGACTCAAGCTGAGATTCAAGGAAACGTCAATAAAGTGAACAGTAGGTTTCATGCTAAAGTCATAGTCTTAATTTAAAGAGTACTTAAAAACGATAACCTGTGCTCTGTGGGAGACTTTAAGGAGCAGCAGGACTTGTTGCTGTCAGATTTGTAAACAAGGATGGACATGAACGGACAAGTATGGACATGTACTCAGAGTGAAGCTAACTAGCCAATTATAGTGTTAGAATAGGCGCGTGAATTTCACTAACGAGCCAATTAACTGTAACCTTGAAGCGCGTGATCAGTGCATGTATGGAAACTCTGTGCCTATAAATCTAACTCTGTCACACTTAATAAATAGGGCTTTCCGCACACCATATTGGCGTCAGGGTCTGCTCTGTAGCCGACACGAGATAAGCGCGCATGGGATGCAGAGAGCAACGCTACAGTGCTCCTTCTCGCTTTCCGTAATGTTAATGAAAGTGGAAGGCAGCTCCCCTGTTTTCATGGGGTTTTCTAGCTTTAGGGTTTTTTCTTTTTTTTAACTCATTGTTAGTTCATAGTTGTAAGCTACGTTAAATTCGACTTCTGTTGCTGTTCCTTTAGGAAATGGATTGTCCGTGTCGCTGGCTCCCCCAATTCTTTATCTTGAGTAATGCATGCTATTTCCAATCTTAAGCCCCTTTGTCGAGAACTACTTTGCCATTGAATTTGGAAGCCTTCCACTTGGATTACACACCTAACTTTCTATCTATCAGGTCTAAGAGTTTTTCTTTCTGAGCAGTAGGTTACATAAACCATGAGACTTACTCATGTTTCTCACAAAACTCTACAAAACTTTGCTTTACTGTTGCTAGCACATGCAGCCATATTAAAGATTGACCTAGCTTTGGAACGAGGAGACACGTTAGCGCTGTATGAAGCCTTGGCCACACCAGCCCTGGGACTCCGAGGAGTGATACGAGAAAATTGTGACTGGTATTTCAAGCAGTTTTTGAGTGACAGACAACAGAAACAGGAGGTATGGAAAAGTCTAGATTATACTAATTTGCAAGCTTTTCGCCCCACCCCACCCTTCACCCTACCACTGTATGCTAATCGCTTGCTGTATACCTGCGTTACAGTTCAGTGTTGGTTTGAAAAGGGTAACACTGAGACAGAAGTGTACAGTAAGCACACTTACCGGTTAGTTTCCATCTCTGCATGTGAAAGGCAGTATAATGCTTGTATCTATGTGTGTAAAAAAAAAAAAAAAAAAAAAAAAAAAAAAAAAAAAATCTATCAATCTCTATAGTTTGACCAAACCTTAAAATACTAACTTGTGTGTGTGTATAGAACTGTTATAATGCAGGTGTGTTTTCCATCTCATTTTGCTGTTGTTAGTGCCCAAATAAAGTGGATAGAATAGTTTTTAAACCAGCATTGTCTCAATTATCACAATATCATGTATGTTAATAGGGGAAAAATATGCTGATACAAAGATCGTTATTACTAATGCAGCTCTTCAATCAAAGATTTTTAAAAAAACTGCGGCAGGGTAGACAAGTAAGATACCGCGTGCATTTGGATCCAGGAAAAAAGCAGACGTGTCTGTTCTGCAGTTACAACAAAGTAGGTGTCGGGCACTGTGGTGGATGGATGGGTGCTTGGATGTCATAGGTAGAAAATGCAATGACGTGACTTGACAGCACCTACTGGAAGACCTGTTGAGGAGGAGGAGATGAGATGGCTTTTGCACCGTGGGGAGTGCAGAAAGACCTAGAAGAGTTCAGACCACGTAATTACAGTAAGAGACTGAAGAAACACATTTGTTCTTAGGGCCTTTGAACCACAGTTTGGAGTAGTCTGTTTCCAGAAATTCCTTCTAGCATCAACTATCTGAGATTCTGTCGTTTTAGGCAGTCTAGCTTAGAACTTAGGCCTTTCTGGGGCTGAAGAAACTCTCCGCTTTAAAGTTTCTGGGACTCAGCTGTAGTACCTAACTAGGAAACAGCTTTCAAATAGGTTCCGTAACCCTTTTGTTGTGAGACTTTTTAGCACAGCTCATTCAGCTCCTCAGGTGCTATGTAAGTTGTTGTGGAGCAGGACTGAACGCAGTTGCAATGGGACCTGTCTACCTGTGTTGACTGTTCCTGTCTCATGGGACCTGATATATTCTCTCACTTTGGGCAGTTTCTGTACGGGGCTCACGAGGACCTACATTTCTACTAACTTAACAAGTCCTCTTCCCTGAGCCCCATCAAAATCTATCTGAATCCTTATGTTGGTGCATATATATGTATATAGGTATAGAATACCTTTCTTTGGTAGACTGTTAGAGCTTTTTCTGCTGGAGTGCAGCTTTTTTGTGTTCAGAAGGATCCCTCAGTCTGAAAGGCGTACAGCAGTAGTTCAGAGCCACTTGTTTGTTTGTTTATTTACTGGTGATGCAAGATTTGTTCGGTCAATAGCTTAATGATGTTCTTTAGAGAATAATTCCTTACAGTGAATGTGCTATTTTGGGACACATTTTCCATCAGCCAGTTACTGCTATACTTGGGGAGTGTTCCTTACCTGGCATTCTGTGTGAATGATGGAGCTGGAGGATGCGTGTATTGCTGGTATACCCTTCTGTGGGGGGGTGAAGGCTTCTACAGCACAGACTTAGCCCCACAGCTGTTGCTGTTCAGAAGATTTGTCACTTATCTTTGAAGAAAGATCTTCACAAGCTATGTTTCTTGGGACCTACAATTAAGATAAAATAGGAAAAGCGGAGCTTTTTAGAAAGTCCTGCCAAGCTTTGGTATGGCAGAAACCCTCCATAGTTGTCCAAAGATGTCTGTAGGGATGAAATAGGACTGGAAAGATTTTTACAAAGTTTTTTAGTAGCCTCAAAAAAAATCAGCTATTCTCTAAACTGCAAAGTCAGATTGCACACTTTTGCAGAATGTAATTGAAAGGTCTTGTTACATAAATGTGGTCTGTTGGTGCTTTTGGAGAATTACCATCTTTACTGTGTGAACGGTACAAAGGGTCATGACCTGTGTGGCTACTACCCAAGTTATTCAAGCCGTGCTGCTCCCCAGTCAGTCTCGTTTTCTGTTTGTATTCATGTAGTACCATATAGTTCAAGCAGCATGTATGTGTAAGGCAGAACTGCACTGTCTGTTTTTGGTGTTCTGCTAACTCTTGTTGCTCGGAGGTAAAATGGAACATTAATTAATGTGCCACTTCATGGCAAACTACACAAGTACTAATTTCACTCCAGCACACATCTTGTGTACAGTCAGTCTTTCCCCACAAAATTGTCCCCTTTGTCTTAAATGTTTTATAACTTTGGAAGCTGGGTCTTGTCTTCAGTTGCTGTGTTCATGGGACTGCGCTTCTAATGCTGCAAAAGGCATCAGGTTGTACACATAGGGTCTTTCAGCATAGGAACCGAGAATCTGGTGAGTAATTTCCTGTCTTCCTCACCTATGTGGCATTCTTTGCTTGCAGTAGCTGTGTGGCATTAGAGGGTTTTAAGGAAAAGCCAGGGGTTTTTTTTTTTTTCCCTCTTGAGCTATTTGAAGTGAGTAAGCTGACATTGTTTCACTCTCATGGTTTCTTTTTTTCCCTCAGGCTGGCCTTACAGGTCCTCTGCAGAAGGAAGAGTTGCAGTTGGGAGTGGATGCTGCTAACAAGGCAGCACACCAGTATCAACAAAGTAAGGATCAGCAGAAATTAGTCCAGCAAAGTGACCGTGGATGTGTTCAAAAGGCTGAGACAGCACAATATTTGGGTCTGTGTGGGGATATGTGAGGTCTCTCTCAAATCATTATGAGAGTTCTGTAAGTTCTTCACGGCTGCGAAGAACGTTGGAGAGAGACGTTTGGTTATTTGTAGTGTCTTTTATCCAACTCTTATAATACCGCTAGAGATAACAGCGTATGATTCGAAATATTGAGAAATGTGGAACTTCAGTGTCCACCTTAACCT
The DNA here is from genome assembly GCA_009769605.1 of Bucorvus abyssinicus. NCBI lineage: Eukaryota > Metazoa > Chordata > Aves > Bucerotiformes > Bucorvidae > Bucorvus > Bucorvus abyssinicus. Next base: position 22,501,233 of record CM020038.1, read on the forward strand.
CTTTTTCTAGAATACTTTTATGATTTTTTTGTGCTGTGGATATGTGAAGGAAATCTGGTTTACTCCATGAGGTGTGAAAGCTGGTGTACTTGCTGACCATTGACATAAATCATCCTTGGTCTGAGCTACAGGACCTTTGACTGTAAATATCAGGTAGCAAATAAAATGCAGATCACGATGGCTGATTGATTGGTTTTGATCGATGCTTTTGACACCATGCAGAGCTCTTTCTGGAGAAGAATGTTCAGTTCTGGCTGTGCAGGAGCAATTAGTTCAATTTGTAATAGGTAGAAAGGAGATTGCTAGAGATTTGGGGAGAGGAGATTTAGAATACAAGAGGGAAATAGTGAATGCCTAATAACTAGGAGGCTATCTTTGAAGTAAGGTACTTCAGCATTTGTTTACCTACTTTCTCTATTTTTAAGTTAGCCAGTGTGTATCCACTGTAGACTGCCTGGTACTGCCTTGAGCAGGATAGCTGCAGGATAGAAGGGAAGAAAAAGTTGTTACAACTCATCCATCCAAAAATTTGCAATTCTGAGTATCAGAATACTGAAATGGTGAAGCAATCCTTTGATAACCAGAAAAAAGATGAACCTGTTTTAAACATAAGCTTTACTTTAAGGAAGGCATTATCTGTTTTAGTTGTCTGCAGTAATGGAAGACTAACTGGGTAAGAACGGATCAGAAAGCTTAACTGATTTCCTGCACCTAAGGGAATTACTCTTTTTTTCTTGTTAGGTATCTGATTACTGGGTAGATTAAAAGTGCTCTTATTACTGGGGACTCAACTGCCTTACTCATTCTTTATGCTACCTCTTTGAACTTCTAGGGCTGGCAGCAGTAGCCAGAATTAATTCTGCAATTCGAGTGGGTGATGCTGAGAAGACTCTGGCAGAAATTATGAACCCAGAGGCCCAGTTACCAGAGGTTTACACATTTGCTGCAGATGTTTACCAAAGGGAGCTGGCCACATTGCAGCAACAGAGCCCCGAAGTAAGTACGGTGTTCTCTCATTTCTGGAAGTTGCTATGGAGCACCAGGTCTACCTTGTCTGTTTTGTTAAATGCGCTCTCTGGAACAAACGTGCCTTCAGTCTTCATAGAACTGCTTTAGTGTTCAGTTTCTTCTGGTGTGAAATTTAATCCCCAAATCTTGACTACTTGGCCGTGTAAGGTTCTACTTTAATCTCTTACGTGGTGTTCTAGCTTTGTTTATGATACTCATCTGTATACTTCTACGTCATAAGGATTGTCCCTTTGTTACGTGTCTGTTCCGGCAACTAGTCTATTCTGTGTTCTCTGTGCAGCAGTGGTTTGAAGAGCGAGTGGAATTAACTTGTTGTGCTCTTTGTATGCAGGGTAACCTCACCCATCCTGAATTATCTGTTGCTGTGGAGATGCTGTCTTCTGTGGCCCTGATTAATAGGGCTTTGGATTCAGGGGATGTGAATACAGTGTGGAAACAACTGAGCAGTCCTGTCACAGGGCTTACAAACATTGAGGATGAGAACTCTCAGAGGTAGATATTTCAAGGAATCGTGTCTGTCTTTTGTCCTTATATTCTGTGACTTTTTGAATATTTTTTTCACTCTTAGACTTCTTCCTACATTATTTTATGGTATTGATGTAATCTCCATTGGCTCTTGCGTCTTGTTTTTGTGATTAGTTTCTTATTGGTCTGATTTCTGTGCTGTCTCTCAACGCTTTCTCATGGATTTCACGTGAAATCCATGTTGTGGTACCATTAGGTTCTCAGTAATGCTTCGCCAGCTCACCGACTGTGTTCTTTGCCCTGGACCCTCATTCAGTGATTCAGTGCTTTTGTTGATTATTTCACATTTGGGCTGACCACCCTTGACACAGTCTTTCCTCTTCTCCCATTTCGTGTTTGTTCCACTTTAAATCCTCACGATACCTCTTCCACTTTGTGTACAATTCTCACGCTGTGTTGTGTGTTTGCTAGCCAGCTTGTTGCTATGTGATGTTTGCTGGTTTGGGGTTTTGTTCTTTGACAGATATATCGATGATTTGATGAAGCTAAAAGCTCAAATACGTGCAGAAGGAAATGAATTTATCACGTGGAATGATATCCAGTCATGTCTTGATCGTGTGAACATAGTTGTGCATGAAGAACATGAAAGTAAGTTTTTTTTTCTGCTCGATTCATGTTAGACTGATCCTAGCTCATAAGGAGTCATGTCAATACAAAAAGTTATTGATTGACTTGTATGTAGTTGTGTCATATATTAGATATCTAGGAATATCTTAGTTGTGAGCAATTTGGTGGTCTGCAATGTAAAAGGTTTGATAACAGGACTGTTGATGGAGAGATCAGGCAGTCAGGAGTGTTTGTGGAATTGAAATCAGGGTCTCCAAACAGTTCATTTATCCTTCCAGTGCAAATTTCAACCCTTTTTGGATAACAAAATGTGCCATCTGCCATCAGAGTCCAGGGTTAGTGTCGAATCTTTTCTAATTTTGCTTTTCAAATTTAAGGAAAACTATTATTACCAAAATCTCCAAGTTAATTGTAGCCCAGTCTTGGAGTACTCCGTCCTCCTTCCTAATTTCCTGCGTTCAGTAGAAGCAGTCTTGTTCTCTGTTTGGCTGCAATCTCTGCCCTGTTCAGGTTTTCCTCTTCTCCCTTTTAGTCCCTCCCTTGAGTGTACTTTGGCCTTTCTGCGTTTCCAGTATTTAGTGGAAGTTCCCCAGACTCAGTCCAGGATCCCCCTCTACTCTTCATCTGTGGGTAATCTGACCTGCAAATGCAAGATAAGCTAACCTTTGTATCGATGACTCTGAGATGTAATGATCTGTCAGATGTATTCCTACACCAGGTGAGGAGCTTGAATGAACAACAGAGAGCTGAGTTCATGTCCAGGTTGTCTTCTCAGTCCTTTAACCCCTGGCTGTGTTAACGCTACTTCCAAATTACAGTTTCTTTGAAGATCGGCAGTGCAAATATTGCATCAAGGAAATAGGCTTTTGCAATTACTTTGATTCAGTGATAAATCAACAGAGATGCCCAAAAAAGTTGTTCTGAAAGGCTGTCTGTTCAACAGTGATGTGTTCAAATGTTTTTGCTTAAAACATTTGATACAGACTTTCCTTTTTTTGCAAAGAACATGTAATTGTCTCATCAATTTGATGGCATTCAAATTCTGAATTCCAGATATTGGGACCCAAACCTCAAATTAGAGTTGAAATGGAAAACGCTGACTTTTAAGAGGTTGATTGCTTTGTTTGCAGTTCAGTCAGGAAATTAGAAGCTTTTATTTTCTAATTTAACACTGCATATCACTACTAGTTGTTTAAAACCAGTATCTATAAAAGCTGAAATGACTGATAACTGACCTTCGGACCACTAGAAGAAGAATATGTCTGAACAGCTGTTGTCTTTTGATGTGAAATATTGGTAAAGTGCAAAAAAAAAAAAATCCCCGATCAGCAAATACGCAGAACACCACAGAAGTTATATCTGTATGCAGCAAGTGCAAGTACCAAAACTTAAATACTCATGAAGGAAGAAATTCCTGATGCAAGCAGAGAGATGTGACTGGGTGTTAACCTAACTCCTATCCTTCTAGTTGTGCTTTTTTTAATTATTTCTATTTTTTTAGTAATGTTCATATTAATATGTGTCTTTTAGCAGTGATAAAAGACTGGAATTGACTGTAATGATAACGAAAATTTCAGCAAATACAGAAAATTGGAGTAATTCTTCTTTCTCTGCGACAGTATTAGTTGGCTTAAAATCCAGAGTGGAGATAGGGGAGTCCTTAAAAATAGCATGATTAAGCAAACTTATTCATAGGTAGATCCTTGTGAGGTTCTGTATCAGGTAGTTTAATTTTCTATTAATTTTTTTTTTCAGTTTCATTAAGGGACCATAATTTTGGTTATGACCAGTACTGAAAACTTCCTTACTTTCAACACCTTTGTAATATTTCGCTCAAGGCCTTGCATCGTAAGAGGGGATAGATTTGTTACAAACACGAAGGTGCTGGTAAAGTTTATATCGTGCAGTGAGGTAAACGGGTGTCTTCTGCCACTTCCTGTTGCATGTTTGGTGAGCTGTGTATCACCTTGAGAAGACTTTAGAGAGGGTTGAATTTTAATGTAAGAGCCTGCTATCTTGATTCACTTGTTTTCTGGATCTCCAAATAGACGCTGGGCTTCCTCTTTGGGTTTGTTGAAACCACACAAATGCAGACCCACACCGGTGCCTGCACACCAAGATGCTAGTTTCAGAGTACTTTTTCTATGTAAGCAGTCACAGCAGAAGTCTAAAAGATTGTGTAGTCCCAACACCCTGTGTCTTATAACACTCCTTATCCTGTAAAAAAAGGGGCAGAAAATCCTGTAATGAGATAAGCTGTTCTCACAGGGAATTACTTAGTTCTTTGGTCGTCTTCATATATGCTCTTATGCAATGACACTTTATGCCTGTCTATGAAGAAGTTAAATTAGTTTGAGAAGGTCCTCAAGACATATGAGCATGTGTTTTTCATTTCCACTATCACTGCACATAGTTTCCAATTAAATGCTTTTTATTGAGGAGCTGTGACATATTGCGGTTCGATGGAGTAGTCTTGCCATGACCATAGTAGCAAACTAATCAGAGAGAATTACTACTTAACCTTCTGCGTCCTTTCCTAAGTCAAGCAGTTAGCATATCTGCTTTTTGACAGAAACCACGACATCATTTTAGTGATCCTGGTTTTTTCAGTGTCCTCAACACATTTTTCCCTAATCTCCACTTCATCCAAATACCAACTTTTTCCTAAGATGTTTTGGTTTTCCTATAAACTTTCACTTTGTGTTTCTCTTTCCTGCATAGCAGTAGTAGTCACGGTCTGTGGATACGTTAACCAAAGCTGGAAATCCCCACGCTGAGCTCCTTGCTTCTTTTGTCTAAAAGACCTCTTTGTTCTGCAGTGATCAAACCATGATTTGAATTGATACTTCTTTAAGCAGGGAGTTGAACTGGATTACCTCTAGGGTCCATCTCGACCTCAGTTGTTTTGTGATTTACAGGAGATGGTTGCTATAGGTTGGGCATGTATGATGTAGACTCTGTTTGCATTTAGATAACTAGAAGATACTTATTGTTGCTTATTTTTCTTTAGCTGAATGGTAAATTTTTCTGTACTTGAATAGTAATAACATCCACATCTCTGATAATACAGCTAATACTACATATGTTTAATAGAAGAATTTTCTAAAATATGAAGTTACAGTGGTTTTAAATGGTATTTTCTAGCTTCGTGTGAAGAGTTCCTTCTAGAGAAGCCAGAATCTTGGAAAACTGTAACCTATGAACTCTGGCCATTTGGGCGTTGATAATTCTCTGCTAGTGGCTCTGAGCTTGATATCTGAGGACTCAATTCTGTCCCTGCACGTGGTCTTTCTGAGTGCCTTTCTTTTTTTTTTTTTTTTTTTTAAAACTTTGTTTTTTAATTGCAGTGTCCAGGCATTAACGACTACTTTAGGGTAGGGAAATAATCTTGCTTTCTGTACTAGTAAATGATGTTTTCTGTTAAAAGTATTGCAATTTTCAGCCAATACTCAGTTTAGGAAGGACTTAACTGCATTTTCCTTCTGAAGCATTGCTTATAATTATCATTGACCAAAAATGGAACTTTGTATTTCTCCCCCTACGCCTTCCTCCGTAGGGATTTTGGCAATTGGTCTCATCAATGAAGCTCTGGATGAAGGGGACGCCAAAAAGACTATTCAAGCCTTACAGATTCCTGCAGCAAAATTGGAGGGTGTAGCCCCAAAGGTAGCACAGCATTACCAGGATACGCTGCTTCGAGCCAAGAGAGAGAAAGCACAAGTGAGTGCACTTAACCTTTAAATCTGTGTAATGGGCTCATTTCTGGTCCTGAAAGCTGCACATTCTGCATACCATCAACTGACCTTACCCACTCAAGTTTGGATCTTTCTATACGAGAGAAAAAGATTTGTAGCCGGACTGTATGAATCTTCCTGAACTGCGGTGATGGGTATAAGGATATTAACGGCACAAGATGGCTTGCTGCAGCTGATCCCGGTCCAGAATGAGATATGTGTCTTGTTCGCAGAGAAATAATATGCCTTGCCTGTTTTCGCAGGGAGAACTTGTTCATTCTAGGAGTTCTGAACTTCTGAATACAAGTTTCCTGCAAGCCTAAGTACTTTCTTTTTACTGTTCTTTGTTAAATGCAGACGTAGGCATAGTTATATATGGCAAAAAGAAAGTTTCTGAAAGTGGAAAAATCTGTTAGGTGATAAATTAGAAAAAGGAAATTAAGCAAAATGCGTGCTACTAGCCAAATGTACACTGGTGCCTTTTGTTCCCCTGGTGACACATTTATTGGTAATGATTTTTTGAGTGGTAGTTGTCTGTCTCAATAGCCAGGGACTTCTGCCTACTTGTACATAGTTTCTGCTTTCACTAACTGACTAAATGTGAAGGAGGTGAGGAGAGGAAGAGCAAGTTTCATCTTACGGGTTTAGGAAAGAGGATGAGAATGCGTGCGTGTACACAACTGATTTTTTGAGTACTGTGGATGAGAGACTGGGTTTTTTTGGTGCGGTTTTTTATTTCCCCTCTCTTCTGTTTTCTAAAGTAGCAGACATCTCTGCTTTCCCTGGCTTGACAGTGGTATGGGGTTTTTTTTGTTGAGCTCATTGTTCTAATACCAGTGCAGAATTTTGCATAGAGACCAAGATGTAGATTGTATTGAATGCCTTTTTTTTTTTTTGACTAAAAGTAAACTCATGTGATGGCAGTAGCTGAAGACTGCGCATTTCTGAAAATCATTAAGCAGCTTCCTGCTGTAGCCCTGAAAGAGTTAATGTTCCTCAGGAACCCATTTTGTGCTGAAGCATTTCCTCCCGCTGAGTCAGAATGAAATAATGAACTCTTTTTAGTGTGTACACTTAAGCTTGTGCCAGGCCCTCCTGGTAACTTCTCAGTTGGCATGAAATTACCTTATTTAGGCATATGTTCAGGTTGGGGCTTTTCCCAGCAGCATGGCAGTAATTTCAGAAATCAAAAGATCCTATTATAGAATAACATTGTGGGGAAAACAGTCACTCTCTGAAGTCAGCTGTTACTTACCTAAGCGGTGATTTCTGTACGTTGAGGCTGAGAGAGATTGTAGTTCATCACAAGATGTGGTTCAGTTGCTTCTGTGAATGGGGTGCGCTATATGATGCACATTCCTCCTGCAATGAGAGGAGAGAGAGAGAGAGAGAAGCAGTAGACCCTGTGGTATGGGACACTGTGTGTAACTTCCAGAAAGCCTGCAACAGTGAACCCCTAGAAAAGCTTGGGATGGTTTTGGTAGTCTTTGGTTTGACTTCTGCTGGTAGAGATTACAGTAGAGGAAGTTTCTTTGATTATTCTCCCGCACTCCCTGAACAGGAATTTCTTTGCTGGTACTCTCTTGGGACTGTTTGGGCTTTCAGATTAAATCTGCCTGTGAGAGTCATCTTAATCTCTTGAAGGAAAGATCATAAACCATGTCAGTTTGACCCAGCAAAAGAGTGGGGGGCACGTAAGGAAATGTTCATTTTCAGCCTGGCGCTAAAGCTCTTGAACACTGTAAATAGTGGCTCTTCTGTGCCGTGAAATCATTTTTCCATACTAGAAGTAAGTATTTCCTGTGTTCTGTTTGTACGACGAGAGTTGTCAGAGGGGAGGCAGTTGCATCTTAGCATTCTTTTCAGTAGTTACCTACAGGAAGCAGCGGTGGGTGGGAAGAATCTCTGCTTGGCAACTGCTGAATCATTGTTCTTTATGAATATTTTGGGACTTGCTGAACACTTGTCTCTTTCCTTTTCTCAAATTTCTGCCTGTAACGTTAGTTGATTGGATTTCTTCAAATCCCAGCCGAAGTACAGGATACTTTGTGATTACTGCTCCTGGATGAGCAGTCTTGTTAAAAGAAAGACTTAAACCGTGGCTTGGGCTGTTGTGCGTGTACACCCAGCCACGATATGTACAACACTTTTTGGTGTGCTGGTTTAGAGAGGCTTGTGAACTTTTGTGGACAGGGACAAGAACTGCCTGATGTGGCGTTAGTTTCCCAAGAATTTTTAGCTTCTGCACACAGATGTGCATTTGTTCTAAGAACTCTTTGTAGCCGTGTTCTGTCAAAGGACCCACGTGTGTTCCTGGAAAGTCATGTCCTCTTAGCAAGTACGGCTTTAGGACTAACCAGTGCCAGGTCCATGGCCTGTTATCTTAGCTTGTCAGAACGATTCCCGTTGACAACATTTCTTCTTTGTTCTGTTTCCTGAAAAGAGTTTTTGACTGGGAGGAGGTATTGAGTTTGGTAATGCCGTAGTAGTCTCCGCTAGTCACAAATGCACGTGATGTCCTTTTGTTGGAGTCAGAGTGAAATGCTGCTTACTCCCTCTGATACAGAAAACAGCTCTGTTGGCTATTGTTGAGCATGGGTTATTTTACTTTGCAAAAATAGTGATACTTTTCTCCTCATGCTGTGTGTATTTTTTCTCATTGTGTTCTCTTCAGGACACACAGGATGAAACAGCTGTACTTTGGCTAGATGAAATTCAGGATGGGATTCATAGGGCTAACAAGGACACAGAGGAGTCTGAGAGATGTAAGTATTGTCACATAATACTGCAATTAATTCCCTTTATCAACCAGATACTGGTTACTGAAGGAAAGGTTGGGAGCTAGAAATGTCACGTAAATGTGGCAAAAGAAATCAGATGCACTTATGTGGTTTTGATTAGTAATTTTTCTTTGAAGAGTGAGTGTCAGGTTCTTCAAATAATAAATTTCTTACGTTTTGGGGGGATATACCATTTTTTCAGTTTGGCATGTGACCGTGTTACCTGGTGGTAGTAACATAACGCCTGATAACATTATAAATATCTATCAAATTGTTTGTCATTTGCAACTAATTATGTGTGTCTGTGGGTGGTTAGATATGAAGATGTTCACGTGCACAGTTTAAATGGTCTTTTCTGGTGCGTGTTACCTTTAGTTTGTGTGGCATAGCATTGCCCTGTCTCGGTTCTATTAAGTGTTTCTAGACTACTTTGTATGTTTTTCAAATACAGACAAAAATGCCTGTCAGTGGTATCCACCTTTGCTCCTTAGCGCGGTTTGCAGACGGACTGGCCAACCCATCATTACATCCCAGTCTTTATAATGATGTCATTTCTGTCTCCAGAAATAATGAATTACTACTCTTTGCTTAACTGGTTGGGGTTTTTTTTGGGGGTGGGGGTGGGTTTTTTATTTTTTGGTGGGATTTTGGTTGGTGGGTTGGTTTTCTGGTTTTTTGTCCCTGACAAGCTTTCTCTTTAACAAAACATGAGGGTGTTTAAAGTCTTCTGACAGATTCTAATGGGCTGTTCTCTGTATTTGCTGTTTGTTTGCTTCTCTGTATTTGCTGTTTGTTTGCTTCAGAGCTTGTTTTTATAGATCTAAAAAATACGGTATTGTTCTATTTGCATTTACTCTAAATCTCCTTAATTTTCCATTACATTCAACGTTTGCATCTGTCTGTTTGTTTTGCTTGATTTGTACAGCATTGGTAAACTTCTTTCTCTCTTTCATAGTCACCTTATATTTTTCTTGATTCTGTTTCTTCATCTCTGATGTGCTGATAAAAATGTCTTACTTTTCACTCCCAAAACTTATAGTTCAATGTTAGGCTGATACTTAAAGTTATCCAAAGATGCACAGTCAGTCCCTTCTGATTTTGCTTTGAATAGACAACTGTACTGGAATCTGGGAAATTTAATGTGAGTCTGGAATCTCTCTGGTGCTTTATGAAACCGATTGTCCAAAGACACAGCGGAATCTCTACCCTTCGAGATTTTCCAAACTCGGTCGGACAAGGCCCTGAAGTTAGCCCGGCTTTGAGAATGGGATTGGACTACATTGCCCTCCACACTGAGTTCTTAATGAATCTGTGTATCAGATACGTAGTTTCCGGCACAGTTGATTCCTCTCGTCCTCGCACTGTTGGTGCAGAAATGTGCTTGCTTTTATATTTGTGCCTTTTCACAAAAAACTTTCTAATGAAAGGTACAATGAGTTTGTCTGACTCCATGGCTGAGTTAAGTTGTTTTTAATGACATTATGGTCATGGAATTCCCATGTCAAATGCCTTAAAAAAAGGCAAAAAACCAAAAAAACTACACCAAAGACCCCCAAAAGAACAAAAACCAACAAACCCAAAACAAAGGGAGGGGAGGAGTAGGGGCAGGGCTTTGCATTCCAGTGCAATTTTTTCATCATTTTCCCACCCGCGGAGCACTTTCGCAAGGCAGCAGCTCCAGTGTCAGGCCAAGGAACATTTGTTCAAAAGCAGAATTAAAGTTTGTGCTCTTAAGCCTGAATAAGATCTTCAGATACCCTTACCTATCCCTGTATGAACAGACATTCTTGCAGTGTTACCTAGTGCTGAAAATTACGGTATTTCATGTTTGCTGTGTCAGTGTGATTCCTGCATTCTTCTGAGTGTGTCTGTATTTGAGTTGCAGCTCTGGAGTAGTCTCAGAATGGCGTGGTGTTGGTTTTTTTTCCTTGCTCTGCCCTGTCTTTCCCTGATCATTTTTTTTACTTGTTTACAAACTACTCCATACTTTTTTCACTAGGGGTGGGTGGTACTAGTTGTTGAAAAGGCCCCTTTTGAGCTGTGACTGGCTTTGCCGGAGGAAACTGCCTCAACTAAAACGGATGTCTAGAGTAGAGCTAAAACATTGTGTGTTGTTGAGAAATACTGTTCGTAAATCAGCACCGTACTGGGACTTGGGGCACACAAACCATGTGCTGTCAAGTGCAGTACCACATAAGGTTGGACACTCGGTACTGAAAAGGCTGCTATATGGCAAGTTGTCTGGTGGTTTTTTATTCATATTTTGTATTTATATACAATTAAATACCAACCGTAAGCATGTGTTCATGTTGCCTTGCTCTATTCCATTGTCCTGTGTTTGCTGTGAGTCACTGAGCCTCTGAATGCTAAGATAACCTGCTTCCTTGTGTTATTGAAGTCTCCTTAGGAATTCTGGCCATTAATGAAGCAGTAGACCGTGGTGTTGTTAGCCAGACCCTGAGTGCTTTGCGTTCGCCGGATGTTGGGCTATATGGAGTCACTCCAGAATGTGCTGAGACGTACCAGCGAGAGCTGTCAGAAGTCAAGAGAAGAAAAATGGCAGCAGGTAAACCTCAAGTAGCTAGCCGTTAGTGAAACATTCAAGATTATTGCACATGGAATCGGAATCAGAGGTAATAAAGCCTCTGGGGAGAAGTCTTGTGTAACTCTTGTGTTACAGGTGGCAGTTGTGGATGCTTTGTGAACTGTGGTTTTAAAAATAAATAGTAGAATGTTCTCCACTTGTGGAACTTGTTGTGTTTAGGTAGCTCTCATATGAGGTCATTAGGGTCTCAGAAACATTTCTTCTCTCGCTTGGAGGAAGGAGCATCCATGTATGAGAATTTCTGAGTTGTAACATTTGCGTGCGGGAAGGATAAGACTCTTGTCTGGTTTTGAGACTTACTCTGCAGTTTCTGCTCTTAGGGAACAATGGCAGCGAATGGGTGAAACACTGGGTGAGAGGAGGCTATCATTATTACCATAACCTGTGGACCAAAGAGGGAGGATGGGATGAACCAGCGGAATTTGTGCAGAATAACACACAGCTGTCACGGGAGGAGATACAGGTAGGGTAGATAACACATGCTCTTTCTCTGAAAAGTTGACATTCCTTCCTTCTCCATCCTTAATGCAGTTCTAAGAGAGAATGCTTCAATGCTATAGTAATGTTAGCAAGCTTAGTAACGCATTTGTTTCATTGGGCATCATCAGATTGTGTGTCAAAACTCCATGTCCCATTTCAGAAAAAATGAATCCTGTTGGCAAAAGGGTACAGGACCGTGGTCTTGCTGTTTATCAAAAGGCAACTTTGAAGTTTCTTGTAAGCACAATACAGAAAGATGATGTAACATCCTGTTTCTTGTATCTCCGTTCTCTATTTTCCGTCTCTTCTTCCTACCATAACATTAATGTAGAGCACCATATCTGGAGTCACTGCAGCATACAACCGAGAGCAGTTGTGGCTGGCCAATGAGAACCTGATTACAAAACTTCAGGCTTGCTGTCGAGGGTATCTTGTTCGCCAGGAATTCAACTCAAGAATGAATTTTTTGAAGAAACAAGTCCCAGCAATCACTTGCATTCAGGTAATCATGTCCTTCAGATATGTTTGAGATTCGTACTCTGTAATTGTTTTCTGTATGCAAGCTTATTGACAGTTTTTGTTCAGTTCAAATGGTTACAGCACGCTACTGTCTTCACTTCATTTTGCAATTTATCTAATGGCATTTCCTTCTCCCAAAGAGTTTTGGTTTATTATTTACTTCTCCATGTCATATATAATCAATAAAGTCTTCTCAGGCAGAATTTGAGAGAGAAAAACTTAAATTTGAGGAAGCTTTACCTATCATTTTATTGTCAGATTCAGTGTTTTGTGAGTAGGGCGATATGTCTTTATGGTGATAATACCATGGGATGAATTGCTACTGTGATTCTTCATGAACTGAAGAGAAACAACGTGGTTTTTCAGTATTTTTGAGTAAGATTCTACTTCTCAAATTCATGAAAAAGATGGTGGGATAATTCAGCATGAGGTTGGGTGCTTTTACAGGAGAGCAATGGTGTTGTAACTGAAATGAGTGCAAATGAAGTAGATGCTTTGGGCACCCTATTACCACTTTATTATTTGAGCAGTATATGTGTGTTTGTTTCTGCCTAAGTAGCGTGTGCTCTGCGTGCGTATTTGAAAAAAATCCACAGCAAAACCCAGAAAAGCATTCCCAGCTCATTAAGATAACACTCTCTTCCTTTAAATGTCATCCAACCCCTTGCCTAACTTCTAAGTATCAGTAGCAGTGAGTCTGCTCTGAAGGCTTATTATGTTACATCACTGTTCTCATCAGCAGTGCCATCTAATGCATGATCCTCATGTAGAACAGGTTTTGTCAACTTGATTGTTTAGCTATGTCCTTGACCCCTAACTGTGCTTCATAAGGCCCAGGCTCTTCATGGGATAATGTCCAGTCTCTCATTACATGTGGCAAAGTAGTTAATGCTTCACACTGTATATCTCTTGGTAAGACAAGCATGTCTGCCTCACATTTTACGTGTTCAAAAGAGAAATCGGAAGCTGAGGAGCAGAAAGGTTTGTAATTACTTCTCTTTAATTAGAAAAGTAATGTCAGTGTGCCTTTTTTCTGTTTTCAGTCCCAGTGGCGTGGCTACAAGCAAAGGAAGGCATATCAGATACGTTTGGATTACCTGCGAGCACAAAAGGACCAAGTAGTGAAGGTTCCTTGCTGACTTTTTTTGATAAACCTTTTGGGTAGTGAACTTTGTTGGAAAGGTTTTTATTTGAGCATTTTGGTTACCCTTCTATAGATTCAGTCAATGACCAGGATGTATCAAGCCAGAAGACGTTACAGAGATCGCCTGCAGTATTTCAGAAACCACGTAAGAGGCTATCTTGTTAAGTTCAATACCTGACTTTCATACTCTTTCCAGAATGAGGTCAAGTGTTTTCTTTTTTTTAATCCTAGATAAATGATGTTATAAAAATTCAAGCCTTTATCCGAGCAAACAAAGCACGAGAAGACTACAAAACCCTCAGTAAGTATTGCTAAGAGGATAAAACTCATGTGCTTTGAATCTCTATTTGCAAGGCATGGTGCTAGTGTAATCTGTCACATCAAGACCATTTTGGAGACCAATTGGGATGAAGTTGGTAGGGCAGTACAGAGAGCAGGTAGTTCTTGAGGCTGAAGGGAAACTTGATTCCAGCCATTGCTTTTGCTGCTGAAAAATAGAACCGTAGCTTTGCAGTTACCTTTGGCAATAAGGACCACCCTGTGCTGGTACTGACTTCGTTCTCTACTGTTCGCTTCTCTCATCATTTACTCAAAACACTAAGTTCAAAATGTCAGAAGCTGTTTAGACATGGTGGTGTTAATTTTATTCTGGATGCCCCTTGATGCGCTGTTTAAATGTAGTTAAGTCATGTATTTACTGTCCCATGACATTTTCTTGCCTATTTTTAGTTAATGCTGAAAACCCACCTATGGCTGTTGTTCGGAAATTTGTCCACTTGCTCGATCAGAGTGACCAAGATTTTCAGGAGGAGCTTGAGCTAATGAAACTGCGTGAGGAAGTTGTAACCTTGATCCGATCCAATCAACAACTGGAGAATGACCTCAATCTCATGGACATCAAAATTGGGCTGCTAGTGAAAAACAAAATTACACTGCAGGTAGGAAATGGGCTCATGGGAGACCAATTGCAGGTTGAACTGAGCCTAGCAGTAATTAGCACAGAGAGCTTCTGGCCTTGGATCTCAGTTGCTCAGGCCCAGCGGAAAACATTTCCTTAGGCCTGCAGATTGTACTCCCTGTACGTTCTTACTCTGTTCCACCAATGTAGTGTACATCCCTAGAAAGAAAACCGTGGGAGGAGAAGAAACAAGACCTGAAGCTGAAGATGACAAACACCGGCCTATCTTGACATAATGAATGTAACAGATTGTGTGTTTGAAGGCTTTAAGAACTCTGTTTTCTTGCCCCTTTGTGGTTAAACACGTGACATGCCTCAAGCTTGCCGTGAGGGGAGTGATTTCAGAGGCAGGAGAATTCTCATGCCACTTCGTGTTTGCTGGTTAAAGGAGAGCCTCTCTGTCACTTGGCTGATGTGATGAATTTCACCAAAAAAAGCTCTTGGTGATACAGCATTGCCTTATCTTCAAGCTGAAGTTCTGGTCAGCTTTTCATTTGGTCCTGGATGGCATGACAGTAGGCTCCTCCCAGTGTAAAAACTCAACTGCTGCAGTGAAATTCATCTCGGAAGGAGGCTGCAGCTTTTTGGCTGGTGGCTGCATTGAAAAGTGCAGTTGCTGTCAGAGTATGTTGAGATAGTGAGCTAGCTGAGTATGAACAGGATTTTTAGGTTTTAGGCCCAGTTTAAAAAGGAAAACATTTTGAAGCATCTTCAAGATGCTACCAGCTCTGATAGTAATTGCTTCCAAAAGTGACTAACCCTTCTAGGGTTTTGGACAGGTTCAGGAAGTCAGGGACAAAGGAGAACTACTACTACCGGTCAGCGAAAAATGCTGCCATAGCAAGCAATGCTTTGCTTTATAGCCCCAGGCATACCTTGGCCCTGCCTTTCCATGTACGAGAGAGCTGGGCTCTCAGATGCAACTGTTTTCCAATATTGCCTGTTAGAAAATACTTAGAGTGGAATCTGTCCCTATTCTTTCCTTCCAGGATGTTGTTTCTCATAGCAAAAAACTTACCAAGAAGAACAAGGAACAGCTCTCTGACATGATGATGCTAAACAAACAGAGGGGAGGTCTGAAAGCTTTGAGCAAGGAGAAGAGAGAAAAGCTGGAAGCCTATCAGCATCTGTTCTACTTACTTCAGGTAAGCAGCTTCTAACCGTGCTCAGTAATCCCTTGTCATAAAGGCTTGTATGTCTTGGTGCAGTCTTTGTTTATGCGCTGTGGTTTTGAGCCACCGTAGTTCTTGGTGACACTGGCCTGTGTGGACATGCACACTGCGTAATTTTTCTTCTTGTTGTAGACTAACCCAACCTACTTGGCCAAGCTGATTTTTCAGATGCCTCAAAACAAATCCACAAAGTTCATGGATTCTGTCATCTTCACGCTGTATAACTATGCATCCAACCAAAGAGAGGAATACCTGTTGTTGCGGCTTTTCCAAACAGCACTGCAGGAGGAGATCAAGTACGTGGTAGCGTACGGCACATTCTTGCTGTTGAATGAGTTCTGGCAATTTCTCAAATTGAGGCAGTTTTCACATTATATGTCACCGTAATATGCAGACAATGCTAACCTGTCCCTTCATTTCCTCTTCCCATTTCATATCTGTTCTTTATGTAGTCTATAAAGGAAGTGTCTGTCTACTGAGGGTGAGGGCTTTTTACTTCAGTCAAGATTTCACGGCTTGAAATGACAGCCGCTTTTAATGTGCTGCAAACTTAGCCGAAAATTCGGTCTCAACTCTCCAGTGTCTGGTTATAAACACCTCCAACAAACTGCAAACTTGGGCTTCACGAGCCAGGGAGAGAGCTAACACCAAGCTCTCTGGATTTACAAAAGCTGATGAGGCAGCTGAAACCAAGAGGCTTTATTGTTTGGCACTTTATTTACTGTCAGCTGTAGGGACTCTGGCTATCTTCAGGCATGTTTTGCTTGATTGCTCGGTCCTTAGGAGCTCGGTTCTTCAGTTCTTTACCGTACAGAGCTGCCCAACTTGCTGTGAAGAATGTGCAATATTGGTTTTGAGGATCTACTCTTTAAGCGTTCTTTGGAATGTTTTCTAAGGGTGGAGGTGGTATATCCCCTGAAACAAATAACTTCTAAAAAGAGATGTGTTTTTCCTTAAATCCATGCTTCAAGCAGTAGTCCAGGAAAAAATGTAGGTACTTCGATCTCTGCTGCTGTATTTCACGTAGTGGTATGCTGGGAGTGGCTTTTGTTGTCGATTGCTTCTTTTCTTGTAGTATATACCAGGAGAAACCTACTGTTCTTTTTCTTCTCTACATAAAACATGCTCTGTTTCCTGTGTGTTTTTTGAATTGTGTTCTCAAATAGAATGTACAGTTGCATTTGCGTTAATTGTTGTGGAGATGACGACAGGCAAGTTGCACTGTAATTCCCAAACAGAGGTCGTAAGTTTCTTGTCTCGTCTGTCTTGAAGTGTTCCAGTACTGTTCTTAACACAGTTCTGTAGTTTATTGCTGTATCGAGATTTTAGTATGAATCTCTCTTTCAGGAGGGTGCTCATGCTCTTTAACACTTTGCTTTATGCTGAGAAATGTATCTAAAGCTGACAGAATTACGCATACCTCATATTTCTTATAGATTTCTTTCTTCTTCAGATCAAAAGTAGACCAAATACATGAAATTGTGACTGGGAATCCTACTGTTATTAAAATGGTGGTAAGTTTCAACCGTGGTGCCCGTGGTCAGAATGCCCTGAGGCAGATCCTGGCACCAGTTGTTAAGGAAATCATCGATGACAAATCACTCAACATCAAAACTGATCCAGTGGATATTTACAAGTCTTGGGTTAACCAGATGGAGTCTCAAACTGGCGAGGCTAGGTAGGGAAATGTTACCGCTGTGTTTTTCTGAACGTCGCTTGGCTGCTTTGCACTGCTCAGTTACTTCCAAACCGTCCTTGGCTCACTGCATGCATCCGCTCAACTGATAGCAGCTTTTCCATCTCCTCAAGATGGAAACTCTAATCTGAGAGTTCTAAAGATCATGTTCTGGCAAAGAAAATGTATTTGGGAATCGGTTCCGTGTCAGCCCCTGATGTTGTATACAGTCTGTGCAAACTTAGGTTCTATTTGCAAGCCAACAAAACCTCTTTTGCTGGAGGAGCAGCATGACCTGGCAGTTTCCTTAGTCCTAACATCTTTCTAATTAATATCAACTGCTGATGACAGTTCGATTGTGCTAGATGTTTTTGTGTCGTTCCTGTTTTCTTTTTCCTCCAGTGTGTGATTTGCTAGAACTTGAGGTTTCTATTATGTTGGTTGTTTGGGTGGTTTTTTTTTTTAACATACTAGTGAGTTTCACCATTCAAAGCAGCCTGCAGTTACATATCTTGCCATACATCTGGTTGAAAATTCTGGACGTGTTAGAAATGCAGGCAAAGATGTGTGTTTAGGTCCATCTCTTTACCTGAGATTTAGGACATGCTTTTACAAATTATCTGCTTCATCTGTCTCTCTTCACTGGAATACTATCCAGTAATTTCAGCTGATGGAGGAAAGAAAAACATACTCATTTGGCACTGCTTCACACCAATAGCATGTTATATTGAATTTATGGATACTGTTCCAGCTTCTGGCTTGTGTCCAGGTTTTTATAGTCTTCACGTTCAAATGCGTAGCTTGCTTTTTCACCAATTTATTTGCAGCCTACATGTACCACTACATGTTACAGATGGCACTTTCTTGCCTAATGTGTATTTGTGCTTGCTGTAAAAAAGATACAGTATTGATTCAGCTGGGCCTCTCCTCACAGTGGCCATTGCAAGGGAGAGTAGAGAAAGTAAAAGCAAGAAGTCTTCAGCTCTTCTAGTGCCAAAGAAGTTAATTGAAGGCAATGCACAGCTCTTGGCATCCAAGTGAATATATGCTTGTTTCTGTGTGAAGCTAGAAATTCTTGAAAATAGGCTAGCCTGAGGAATACTCACCTTCACATGTTTAACTTTTTTCAAATAGCAAACTGCCGTACGATGTTACACCTGAACAAGCTCTAAATCACGAAGAGGTGAGGACGCGCCTGGATGCCTCCATCAGAAACATGCGGACAGTGACAGACAAGTTCCTGTCTGCCATTGTTAGTTCAGTGGACAAAATCCCGTGAGTTTAGAGTACCACAGTATTATCCCTGAGAAGTTGGTGGTGGGCTGTGCTTGCAGCAGTCTTATTTACCCTTTTCTTTCTCTCAAAGTTACGGAATGCGTTTCATTGCCAAGGTATTAAAAGACTCCCTGCAGGAGAAGTTTCCTGATTCTGGCGAGGATGAGCTGCTGAAGGTGAGGATCTGAACGCCTTTGCGAATAACTGTCAGGCAAATGGGCTGTGGCAAGCACGTCTCATTCTTTGTTGAGTGTGTGGGTGGAGAGGAGTGCATGTGAATCTATAGAAAGCTTATTTATTCTGTGGATAGAAAATGTTTCTCATTGGGCTTTTGATTGTTAGCTTCATATACGTCACCTGAGATGTAATACATTGTTCAGAAGGAGGGTATCCTCTTGCTTCTGCTTTGCTTTTAGTGTCTTGGGCATTTGGTCCTTTAGGTTTCTTGGAGTACTCTTGCTTCTAGAAAGTAAACCTTGGGTTTGCTGGTATGATCACAGCTAGCTGCTCCTTCCTTAAAGAGACAATGTCAAGTTAAACCTACATGCAAAATTCTGATATTCCTAATTATCCTACCTGTAACGCTCTAGTACATTTTGACAGCAACGTGTAGAGCGTCACTTTCCATGATGTCTAGTCAGTTTTGTGTTTTGCATTTCAGTAGGTTTGGAGAACTAAAAGGATCCTAATAGTAGGCACTCTCAGATGAGTGTAACTTTGGGGGTTTCATTGAAATTTCTTTGGTTTTATGGCTGTTGGTAATTTTGAAGGCCTTTATGTCCATGACTGCTTTGCTTGTTAATAAAACAAAGTTTGGATCTTGGAATACTTGACAATGTCTCTTTAAACTTCTCTGCTTCATTACAAAATAATTACCAATCTGAATGCTGTTTTCTTCTCTCTTCTAGTTCTGTGCTTTTCCATTCTGAGACATCGATTCTTTCTGTGCAGGTGAATTAATTTCTTCCATCTGTAAATTTAGGTGGAAAGCTGCCAGTTTTCATTAATCCTTATGGGAACAATGTAACTGTCCACATGAAGGTCAAAGCCGCAGTTGCGTGCAATGATTACATATAGATGATTTTTTTTTTTTTTAGCAACCAAAGCTCCCTATATAAAATACTGTTCTTCTTCCCCCCACAAGTTTGAAAGTTATTAGTACAGTTTCCTTCATAGATGTACTTTCCCGTTACTGGTAGTAAACAGCTTGGACTGTTGCTGTCTCACGACTGCACTGAGAGTACAGCAGGGGCTTGTTCAAAACAGTTGTCAAAAACCTGACCTTGCTGAAAGCAGTTAATGGTTTCTGGGTCTGGTCAGCAATGGCCAGATTTTTTCTCTCTGTTTTCAGCTGTTTATTCAGACCCCAATCTCTTCTGTGTGTTTAAGTCACATGACAAGCAGGTGAAGCCAAGATTCAGTGACCCGGCCCTCTGCAAATTTCTGTGAACCACCAGAAAATACTAGAGCATGCGGTGTGAAGACTACTGCTTTATGTCAGCATGTTGGGTTAATTCCTTTTCATTGCTGGAATTTGGGTAAAATATCAAACACAGGTTAAAAGTATATTTGTGAGCATATGGATAATGGGGCATCTTTATTTTTGATTCCCTCAAGGTTATTGCTGCTCACATTCGACTAGGTAAATTGGGTTTTGAAGTGTCAAATGCCGTTTGTCTCTGTAGTTCTGATTTTTGTTACCTCTGGATTAAACGGTTTCTCACTCTCATTAACTGGGGGTCTGTGCCTGAAAATGTTGCTGTCTTATCAAAGAATTATTCTGAAAAAGAAAAGGGTTTTGGAGAAGGAATAGAAAAGAGTTTCCTCAGTTTAACTCCTTGGTGTGCCATGCTTCCTCACCATTTTTGCTCTGTTGGAGACGGCGGCCAATTCTGCCCGCTCCTCTAAGAATTAGCTCTTGTTCCATATTGAAAGTGGGTTCCTCTAAACTGTGATCATTCTGCCCTCTGTTAGACTAACTCAGTTACGTTTAATTCTCCTGATAGGTTGTCTCATGCTCATATGAGTAGTCCATTGGTAACATGTCCTGTCCGTACAGTTTGAGTTTTAAATCTTTATGCATGGGAATATCTGCTGCCGTTTTGTCCTGTGACTAGTAGTGCTCCGTCTTCCCTCCTTGTGTTGATCATCCTATTGCATCTTAATGATTTTTAAAATTCTTTTAAACTTTTTTATTTTTTACACTGTAGATTCTTCATAATAGTATGTGCTTGTATACATCAGCACAGCAGAACCTTTCTCTTGGAAGGCACCTCTGGCTTACAAGAAAGTGATTTAGCAAAGCCCAGTCAGAGTAGTTTCAATAAAATTCAGTTGGGTCCTATACCGTTGGTTTTTGATTCATTTCTCCTCTACTCAACTTTCCCCAGATTGTTGGCAACTTGCTCTATTATCGCTACATGAATCCAGCCATTGTTGCTCCAGATGCGTTTGACATCATTGATCTTTCAGCTGGAGGTCAACTGACCACGGATCAACGCAGAAACCTCGGTTCCATTGCAAAGATGTTGCAGCATGCTGCATCCAATAAGATGTTCATGGGAGACAATGCACACCTAAGCATCATTAATGAATACCTATCGCAGTCATACCAGAAATTCAGGTAGAAGACCTTAGCTAATTAAGTTGGAAAGTTCAGCAGAGGGTACCATTGCAATTAAAAGGGAATAATAATAAATTTTAATTCAAATTTACTTCTAAATTTTAATTTAAATTTTAAATAGATTATTCTATCTCTGCCAAATATGCACTCTGAAAATAAGAGATTGCACTCCAAACTGCCGTAAGCATCAGAGACAATGGCAGATAAAATGATATACCTGAATGATACCATCGTCTGTCAGCGAGATTGTGAAATCGAGTATTTTGACTTGGGAGTTTCCAGAATAAAGGTTGCTTTTGCACACATTTATTGTGATACCGTGGATGTGGACAGCTGGAATGGACATATGTTCTTCTGTCCCATATGAACCCTTGCTCAGTGTGAAAACCCAGTGGTGCTCAGGCATAAAGCAGGTTGGTATTTAGCTGTTCATACAGCTGAAGTAAGCTTTTCTTCAAGAATCGCCCTCTTACGCTTCTCATGTTTTGGAAGAAAGAAAACCAGAGATTGCTGGGGGCAAGGGGGGTTACTGCAGTGGAGACAGGAGGATGTCTGAACAAGGTCACCAGAGCCTTGGACCAGTCCTGTGATTGCTAGAAAAGAGCCAGTGTCAACGTGGCCAGTATCAATAACTGAATTTACTAGGTCACTTCTGATGTGTTAAACTAAAGCTGGCAAACTGCAGTATGTCATAATGTACCAGAGTTTAACGAAGAGAGACTACGCTTAGGATTGTCATGGGGAGTTAATGCTCTTGATATATCCCATGACTGTGGCTCATACTGATTCTTCTTTTCTCCTCATTTTTTCTGAAGACGTTTTTTTCAGGCTGCCTGTGAGGTTCCTGAATTGCAGGATAAATTTAATATTGATGAATATTCTGACTTGGTGACTCTCACTAAACCAGTTATTTATATTTCTATTGGTGAAATCATCAATACACACACCGTAAGTATACGTTAGTCACAGTTGCTCCTTACAAGCAGTGCTTACAAAGAAAAATGCTTCTTCTGGCTGAAACGCAAAGTTACCAGATACGAGGCTGAAAGTTGTCTTTTGATTGTAGTGTGCCAGACCATTTTGGTTTATAGAATTAAGTGATTTGCTTATGACTTCTCTGAGTTTCTTTTGAAAGTATATGTGAGTATGTGATAATGGCAAAACCTTCAATGTGACTGATGTGGAGTTCAATGAAATTAGATCTTTTACTAAAAGATACCAGCTCGAGGTAATGTAATTTTACTGTCTAGAGAAGTGTGTCTGATTAACAACATAAATGTCCTTTCTGTTCATCTAGTTGCTCTTAGACCATCAAGATGCAATTGCTCCCGAGCACAATGATCCAATTCACGAGCTGCTGGACGATCTTGGAGAAGTTCCTACAATTGAGTCCTTAATAGGTGATCTAGTTTATCCTAGTAAGAAATGGGTGGTAGCACCTTAAATGATTTGAAGTGCAGTAAAGAACTATCTAAAGATCCATTACAGGTCATTTGGGAGGATGCATGCTGAAAGACAGCAGCAGATTTGTTCCAGTGTATTCTCTCTGACTGCAGAATTCGTTACACTAATAAAACAGGGCTTCTTTCTCTTCTCCCCACCCCCCTCACCTCACCTCACCCCACCTCACCCCACTCCAGAGGTTTCTAGAAGACAGACGCGTATTAACGTGTTTTCTTCGGTCCATTGTGCTGGAGCCATTTCATAGAACACCTGGTCTGAAGGGACCTCAAGGATCATCTGTCCCACCTCTCTTGGCAAAGCCTGGTCTAGACAAGCTGGCCCAGCCCCTCTCCAGCCGAATCTTAACAGTGTCCCGAGCTGGGGACTCGACCACTGCCCTGGGGTGATTATTCCAACGGATGATTGTTCTCACTGTGAACAGCTTTCCTCTTGTGTCCAGTCAGAATCTCCTCAGGAGTAACTTGTACCCATCACCCCTCGTCTTCTCCACGGGACACCTTGTAAAAAAGGAATTTTCATCTAATTTGTAGCCACCCTGTAAGTACTGGACCATGGTGACGAGGTCTCCCCTGAGCCGCCTTCTCTCCAGGCTGAACAAACCCAGTTCTCCCAGTCTTTCCTCATGTGGCAGCTGCCCAGTCCTTGGATCACCTTTGAGATGGTTTTGGCTGGTGAAGTGTCCTTTTGTCAATACAGGAAACTAGTTTTTCTGTGGTCTGTTACATAGGGAAAAATTACAAAGCTCTAGCAGTCAAGAACCTTTAATCTATAAACCCTTTCTGCTTGGCAGGTGAAGGGTCTGGCAATGTTAATGACCCCAACAGGGAAATGCTGGCAAAGACTGAGGTTTCTCTCACACTCACTAATAAATTTGATGTTCCTGGTGATGAGAATGCAGAGATGGATGCGAGGACAATTCTTTTGAAGTAAGTAAGGGGTGGCTACCTGGTATATTTTTCAAGAGAACAAGCAACCTGAATTTTCACAGTTAACCTGAATGTCAAAATAAGAGAATCTAAGTGTAATTTGAAAAAACGTGGGACTGTTACTCCACATACACTGAGCTTGTAGCCATGTCCTTTCAAGGCTGCAGCTGTTAAATCTGTTCCTGGTAGTTCTTTGTCACTTCTGAATTTGTCATTCTTTAAAAGCCTATCTTGGATTGAATCAATGTTTGTGTTGCCTATATAATGCCCCATGCAAATGTTTTCAGTAGAATGCCTGTGACATACGGACATTTTAAGGGTAACTAAATGTGTAGTGTATGCGAATAATGCTCTGTTGCTAAGTTTGCTAGCTCCAGCAGAGTAAGTTTCTTTACTCAGCCTTAGAGTGGATCATGTCTGTACGTTGTTCGCACAGTGGGAGATGATGGTAACTTACAATACTCTCCGTGTTGCTTTCCCCTGTCTGTGGGAAATACCTCCTCAGGATATGTCTGCGTTGCCTGCTCTCCTCTCTTGGTTTATGATGTGGTCCCCTTTTCTCTGCACTCGCTGTCCCCCAAACCTGACTCTCAATGGAGGAAGACTAATAGCCTTTTTGGGAAATAGAGGTGTTATCAGCCTAATGGAAAGAGAGCAATGGGCTGTTTTAGGAATGGCATTAATGCTGGGCTCTGTAGTCCCGAGGACTTAGTACTAGTATTGACTCTTGGCCAGTTTTAAGCAAATCCCTGTTGCTGAGATGTATGGAGCAGCTACCTGACGTTCAGATGCATATTTACTCGCTCTGAGGCATTCCTGCACAGACGCGATGTAGATTATCTGATAATTCTTCGGGTCAGCTCACACTTGGCCTAGGCAAACCAGTGATGTCCCACAAGAAAATCTTGTCTCCAAAAATAACTCTTAATTGGGCTTCTCAACGGATACATCAGTATTTCCTTACCCACCAGAAGAAGATGACATTAATTTCAAAAGATATATCTAAGTTGTGGATGATGAGGAAGGTGTGCGTGTGGTGTGCTTAGTGTGATGCCAGAAATAATTCCAGGCTGACTGTGAGGTACTGGAGGTGCTATTTGGTTTCATCGTTTGGCTCCAGGACAGAATGGCCTCGAGAGTGGGTAGTGGCTTCAATTAAATCACAGTTAAGGTCAAAGAACGACCCTGTCTGTCACCAGATTGTAGTCAGGGATCTGCTTTGGCTCAGTTACCATACACATAAGAAATTAGCCTTGTGGAACTTTTTTACAAAGCACTGCAGTGCACTTAGGGTTGAATAATATTACAGACTTCTGGCTGCACAAATTTGTTGTTGCTGCTACCCGCTTTACCTTTCATCTTGGAACTGCAGCTTCCGTGGCCCACATGATGGTACTGGGGCTGCCTTGGAATATGTAGGGTAATGTTCTTGCTGTTTGAGGGGGTACTGGGGAGCAAATCCTGTGTACTATGTAGATGAACCGAGGTAGGGAACCAGTTTCTGCTAATGCACTGTCAGAGAAGTGGAGTGCTTCTCAGGGTTCTGGTCTGATCTAGCCTACGACCACCTAAGCGCGCATCCAGTGATCATCTGACTTTTAGGTAAATCAGTGATGTCGGTATTATGGCAGAATAGAATGGTATTGAAGGTCTTTCAGTTTAACGTTTTTTCTCCTGTTCTCCTTGATTTCTTTGCAGCACAAAACGTTTAATTGTTGATGTAATCCGCTTCCAACAAGGGGAGACACTGACTGAAATCTTGGAAACTCCAGCTACCTCAGAGCAAGTACGAAGTTTATCTGCATTCTTTTTAGACTGGGAAATTGTCATCTGTCTAGATACTGTCTAGATGTGGGTGTATTGGGCAATCTTGCATTATGTGTTGGAGCGAAGCTGTCTCCACTGATGCTGGAGCAGTGTGTAACAATAATGAGGAAGGAATACAATGGAAATAAATTGTATGGGTGAATCTTACTCCTCTGGTAGTTGCTAGAAACTATTTATCTAGAAGACCATTTTAAACAGCAGGTAGGCTTCTGCTGGTTCCCATATGTGGAATGTGATCATCTAACGTGGATTCATTGGAGTCAGTACGGGAATGACTAAGCAACGCTCTTAATCCTATGTTACGCTGGAGTTCAGATAATCCGTTTCTGGTTCTTTGTCACCTTAAAATTGATCTGCTGATGAACTTGTAATTTTTTGTTCTCTTTTTCTAGGAAATGGAGCATCAAAGAGCTATGCAGAAACGGGCCATTCGTGATGCTAAAACTCCTGATAAGATGAAAAAATCTGTGTCTGCAAAGGAAGATGGCAACTTAAGTCTTCAAGAAAAAAAAGATAAAATCAAGACAGGCCTGAAGAAGTTGACAGAACTGGGGACAGTGAATGCAAAAAATAAATACCAGGACCTAATCAATGACATCGCGAAGGTATGCCAATTGGTGCTTTCCTAGTAATCACAGTGGAGTTTTCCCAGTTTGCAGCATTGTGAAAATGGCATGAGTTTTCAGGAGAAGTTATGTAGTGGCTAATTTACAGACATGAAATCTACCTTTTGCCGCAGAGTTTCCACCTCTTGGCATTAGGGAAGTCCTTTATTTTTACAGGATGTTTATGTTTTTCTCAAATGACCTTGTTGCCAGAATCTCAGGCACTTTAAGGAAAAGTGTTATAGCTTGGAGAGGAAGTCCTGATGTGTGATCCTTTCTTCTGCTCATTTTCACTAACTGAAGCAGCGCCTCTACAAACTTACTCATGCAAGGAAGTTTTGCCCACAACTTAAAGACATCCTAACTGTTATTTTTATTTAAATGTACCCATTCAGGAATGCCTGAACGATAAAGGGGGGAGCTGAAAAAACTTGCAAAAGTCATCCAATACTGTTGTACATGGCTACAGTGACAATGTATTTTATATCACGTGTTTACATTTGGGAAATGTTATGTGTGTAAAATGAATTAATAATCGTCTTTAGGGATCCAATTAGTGTCAATTGTGCTGCTGTTAATATGTATCAGAAATGAAAAAAGATGTGGACATGAACACGTAATATTTTTTGTTCAGATATTAAGGTAACATATGCTTAAAGACGGCCAACCAGCAAAGAAAGATAATGAAGTCTGTCTGCTGCTGTGGTTACCATGCTTGGTCTGTAAGATACCTTTCCTACCAGCAGTGGCAGAAATGTATGCCTTCCTTTAGATCGTGTGCTGTTGGTGCCCGCTGTAGCCACTGAAGTTTGAGAAAGCAACAAAAGGTTCAAGTGAACTGCTGCGTAGCATTGGTTAGTTCCAAAAATAGTCCATACAGAGAAGAAATGGTGACACTGAAACTGGGACAAGTGCACCTGAGGGCTTCAGCTTGTAGCATGAAGCAACAACTGAGCAAAATCAAACGGTTTCTCCGTGCTCTAGGCTTGAGCGACTGGAGAGCTGGAATGACTGTTTAGTCTCTGCCTGTCTTTCTCTGCGGTATAGGATATCCGAAATCAGCGTAGGTACCGACAGAGAAGAAAGGCGGAGCTGGTGAAGCTGCAGCAGACATACGGTGCCTTGAACTCCAAAGCTACATTTTATGGGGAGCAAGTGGATTATTACAAAAGCTACATCAAAACCTGCTTGGATAACCTGGCCAGCAAGGGCAAGTAAGTGTCTTGGAATCATGCCATGGCCCTGTAAGTGCTTCTCACAGAAAGCACGTGTAGGTTGTTGCTATGAAGAATCATAATGCTTTTCTGCTCAGAGCTCCTTGGTCAAGTTCTTCATCACAGTGATAGTTCTTAGGAAAGGATCTCAGCAGTGGTGGGAAAACACTGGGAGAGGGCAGTGCCCTGAATGATATCAAAAAGACATATTGGAAAGAATGTTGGTCCCTCTGGGAAAGGATAGTGCAGAGTCCAGTGGGAATGAAGCAGGTTGCCCAGATAGTGCACATGCTGCTCAGTCAGTCTGTTCTGTCATCCTTTCTAGGAGCAAAGACTGAAAATAACAGTTACCTGCAAGGAAAGCATTGATCACAAATTATCCTCTTTTTATCCCATATGGAGTCAGTTGTAGTGCAAGACAACTCAGATTTTCCTAGGGGGGGAAAAAAAGGTTACATCCTCCCCAGTGAGATGTGGGAAGAGCAACTGCCAGTGAAAACTGAGGCAAGAAGGTTGTTGAGTAATCTCAGCCTTCTCCATGTCAGTTGTCACCAGAACCCCTTTTGCCTAGTGATAGATGGTACTGCTTTCTGTGAAGTACCGTGTGGTTTTGTTTGGGTTTTTTTGTGGTTGCGGTTTCTTTTTCTTTTCCTGTAGCATAAGAGTTATTGGTGAATAGGAGAAAAACAAAGATCTGATCTGAGCTACAAGTGCTTTGTAGCTGAGCTCACTAGTAGAAATACATCATCTATCAGCTGTGTTGGTCACAGTTGATGAGCTATACTGGTTCTATCCCCTCATCCAAATAGGGTTAAATGTTTGCTGTCCAAAATCTCTTTGGTCGTTTGACTGATCATCTTGTTTGTTGTTTGGTTATGTGGTTTTTGGGGGTTTTTGTTTGGTTGTTTATTTTTTTCCAGAGTCTCTAAGAAACCTCGGGAGATGAAAGGCAAAAACAGTAAAAAGATTTCTTTAAAATATACAGCAGCTCGACTCCATGAGAAGGGAGTCCTTTTAGAGATTGAGGACCTGCAAAGTAACCAGTGAGTATCTTTTCAAAACTTTTTAGGACTTAAATAAGCTCCTCAGGGAAAGAGGAAAACGGCTATGTTGAACTCTTGTCTCTTTCTTTTGAATTAGTCTAGGTGATGGCAGTTGAGGAACAGAAGCTCTGAGACTTGTTTGAGATAGTGACAGATTGTCGTTTGGTGTGGAATTTAGCATTGTTGGTAGATTAGCTGTTAAAGCTGAATAAATGGTTTTGGTGATCTAGGCTGGCGCCCCAAGGGCTAAGGAATGTTGCGTAATGATCACTTCTCAGTTCCCTCTTTCTCTGATTGAAGTGAAGCAGGTCTTTGATTGAGAAGTGTAATGGGATTTAAACATGACATCCTCTTCCCCACCCGCCCCTTCCCCTTCACCCCCACAGTCATGGAAGGGTACCCCCTCAGGTGAATTGCAACTTTGGTTAATAGCTCTCACTGTTGAAAAATCAACTTAATGCTAGCTTAACTTGGTCCAGCTGCAGTTTGCTAGCCTTGAGAACTTGGTGTATCTTCTGTAGAATATAGAGAAGCTGTCTGTTACTAGATTTTTTTTTTTTTTTCCCCAACCCTGAATCGTATTTTGTGTACTGAATGAGGTGTGGATGTGTAGCACTAAAGTAGACTGTTCAGACTGCGTGGGCTAAATTACCGTAATTCCTACTGCGCTTGTGTGAAGATGTGATCTACTGGACGTAGAATCTGGTAGGCTTCCGTTCACTGTTGTATTGAGTCTGGTCGGCTTTTATGGTCTCATTCCAAATGGGCATATAGAGTGAAGTGTTAGGAGTAGAATTCTTAGAAATTTATCTTCAGATTTCATCTCTTATATTCTCTCCCTGTTTCAGTAGGAACTACATCTTCAGTAATGAACTGTGGTTTTTTCATTTCTCAAATTTATAGGTTTAAAAATGTGATATTTGAAATCAATCCAACAGAAGAAGTAGGAGATTTCGAGGTAAAAGCAAAATTCATGGGGGTACAGATGGAAACCTTTATGTTACATTATCAGGTAAGAACTGTCCTATTTAATACTGGCGTATAACTTCCACTTACCAGACTCTTCATCAAAGGAATAATGACATGTTTTCTCTCTGAACAGCCTGAAAAATGCTCTCAGAAAAAACCCATTTGTGGCAGGTGAATCAGATGCAGCGCAGATGGGGAATTCAGGCTGCTTTTGTTTCTTTACTAATGAAAGCCTGGTGTCAGTCTGTATTCTTAGTTACCCTTCCAAGGTACATGCACACAAAACGAGTGTGTGCGTTTTCAACTTCCTGCTATGGCAGAGGCATCAGGCAGTCAGCTGGGCTTGGGTTTGCTGGCTTCAGCTGGCTATGTGTTGGTATTCTTTCTGCCACCCCAAGCTTACCAGTTTCTTTAGCCATGTGGCTCTTAGACCTCAATCTTTACTTAGGCCAGACTGAGGGAACAGGCGTATTGGCTGACCTTTCTCAAATGGTTCCCTGTTCTTCCTGTCATGCCAGTATTGCTGTGCCTGGTGTCTCTGTCTCTCCCCTTCTTCCGCTTCTGTCCTTGACCACCCTCCACCCAACTTGGGCATCGTTAGGTTTGTTAGTTGCGGATGCCTCAGGGGTCTCGAAACAAATTGCAGGAGCACCTTGCATTGTGGTGAGTCCATGCCACCTAACTGGCTGCTGGCAGGGACAGCTGCCTCGTGCATGCTGATCTCGTGCTCTGAGGAGTCCCCTAGTTCATTCTGGTCCTAATCCATGGAGCGGGTCACGAACTTCTTGGTTCACGGGGCTACCCAAGGTCACTTACCACTCAGGCACGTGTGTTGCTATACCCCTATGCCTTTTAGCACTGATTTGCAGAAGCAGGTGTTTTGAGGGGGCAGCAACGAGGGACCTGCTGTTGGTCATCCAAGCATAGCATTAACAGTGGCATCAGTTAAAAAGACTTGCATTGCCATGGCCAAAATTTTTACAGAAAGCAGGAGAAATAGCTTTATGGCTGTTTACTCCAGCATCACCCAGGCTGGACAGCTGCAGGAGCCAGATTCAGATTTTGGAGCACACACAGTGTTTCCCTGCAGTAGCACTACCTGAACACCTTCACTGTGTATTGTTCAGGAGCGGGCTTGCTGAAAGAAATTAATTGCTGAGATAAATGAGAGCAGGGACTCTACTGTGCTCTGTCAGGTGCATTGCTGACAAGAGCAAAGTGTAACTAGAAATACTGCCTACGTAAACACCCGAGAGAATGCATCGGCATCGTGTACTTGCTCCGAACAGAGATGCCATTTCTTTCTCTGCCCTAGACTGCAGAGCTCTAAACCTGTGCCAGCTAAGATTTTTTTAGAAGGTGATGCTGCGGAGGGCTGTAATGTTTCAGGGGTACATATTCTCATTAGACACGTAGGAGACCCTTTCTAAATGCCACAGCAATTTTATGGCTATTGTGCAAATGAAAAGCCTGGAGATGGCTAAATCTGAAATTTGGCTTTCTTAGAATGGCCTTCTGTTTCTGCCCTCCTCTGTATTTTTTTTTTTTTTTAATAAACAGATAAAAAAAACTAAGGTCTTAAATTCCTTAGAGCGACTTTATTTTTTATGCTGTATGAGAGGAACTTTAACGAGTCTCTCCTTTTTCTATCTTATGCTATGTACTTTGCGAGAGAGATTCCTCAAAAACCTACTGTACCACAGGGTCTTGTATATTCTCTGTAAGCTCTAGAGGATTCCTCACTCATAAAGCTATTCTCTTTGGCAGGATCTCTTGCAGCTGCAGTATGAAGGTGTTGCGGTCATGAAGTTGTTTGACAGAGCAAAAGTGAATGTCAACCTTCTGATCTTTCTTCTGAATAAGAAATTTTATGGGAAGTAACTGACCTCTGCCAGCAAGTCTGTGAAAGAGGAGATGAATAGAAACCTGCACATTCAACTTTTAATGACGTAGCTATGTATCAGTATATGCCCATGCTCTGCTAAAATATATCAAATGTATCATGAAGGAGGACTAAGAACCTCTTGTGAATTGACAACCCTGATTGAGTCTGCAGGGAGTTGGTTTCTTCTTTATTTATGATCTTTATCTTCAGCTTTGAAGGTCTCCTGAAAAGCAGTTAGTTTAGAACATATTTTTACGTGGCGCTGGGGATTAATGCTAGAGTATATTTAGGGTATCTGGATGCTCTGTTTGCTTAATTGTGCTTTGTGAGGCTTGAATTCTTGTTGCCTGTGTGAAGAGAAAAGCCAGCACTGTACAGCAGTTGGTTTGCCTCTTCCTGAAAGCAAAAAAGGGTTGCAGATTGTATTTGGACTTCAATTATTCTCTAACAGCAATGACCAAAATAAAAATGGTCAAGGTCCAGGTTACCTGTTTGTTTGAGGGCTTGCGGCAGTGGCCGTGGCAGCCAGTTCCCATGATAGAAATGCTCCGGTCTGGGGAATCAGTAAGCGTCATAAACCATTGCTGAACTACTCATCATTATGTACTATAGCCACATAGATCAGCTTTAGTGTCTCGTTTTTCTTGGTTTGTTTCTGTTTATCCCACTGTAAGAATTTACAGATGGCCCCTTAAACAGAGGGACCACGGAATATCTACTAGTCCGTACAGATGAAAATAAGCCTTTTGGGGAAGGGGAGGGAAACTTAAACTTCTTGAGACATGTTAACTTTCAATATTGCTTGCAAAGCATTTGAAATTTTAAAATAACTTTTTTTTCTCCAGTTCAGAGCAAAGTTCTGTATCTGATGCCATAAACATTAGGCTTTACCTGCAGACTCATCAAAGGAAGAAGGCTATCTTAAATAGTTTAACTTCTAAAAAGTTAAATTTTTTTAGCTAGACTCAAGTTCCCATTTGTTTTACTCCTTTGGATTGGTTGTTTTTTAGTTCTTTGGTTTGGGTTTGGGTTTTTTTTTTTTTTTTTTTTGCATCATGGTGGTGGTGCTGGCTGTTCTGCTATAACCAATAAAAATGCAGAGACTCTAAAAAAAAAAAAATCTGACCTTTAATCAGTTGCTTCAGCTTTGCTCCCCAGTTTCTTTCTTAACATTATTGTTTTTTAAAAAGCGACATATCTCTTAATTGCAGATTTCAAGTTGTTCATAGGTCACTTGTATTGTTCGTTCAGATTCCTGAGCTTAATTGAACAGCTTTATCTCCAGCCTACACTGAGCTGATTGAAATTTCAGCTTAGATCTCTTTCTCACAAAAGACACTTGTCGTGTCTGAAATGGCTACATCCTTGAGGGTAACTTTTCTGCAGTCCTCTCAGAAGAAAATATTTGTCTCAACCTACTGGTGTCTGGACTGTACTTAAACATATTTTAATGTTGGTGTGTGTGCAGCCCTACCCAGTAACAAAAATTACTTACTAAACCCAAGAAAGATCTTTATGGTCTGGATCATCTGAAACAGAGATGACTCAGAACTGGATTTCCACTGAAATCTGACCAAGACGTCTGAAATGGGATAAAGGACTTGCCTTGGGGTTTTGTGCGTGGTAGGGTTGGGGGGGGGGGGGGCGGGGGGTGGTGGGTTTTTTGCTGCCTCTGAATTTGCTGTATCACAGGAGGACTTAAAAAATTAATTCCTTCAATTTGGAATGATGAGAATAATGACAGAACATTATAAAATGTTTGTTAGGAAAATGCAGCTGTACTCTGCAAGCTCTTGAGCCACAGGGATTGATCACACATTTCCCCCCCCCCCTTTTTTTTTTAACGAGTACTTTTAATACTTTTCAATGTCTGCTGCCAAACGAATTTCAACTATAACCCAGCTGGGATTCAGGGACAAGGTAATGACGTGGTAGAGGCCTGTGTAGTACCTGTGGGGGAAAAAGCATCCTTACTACATGAGTTACAATAATTCTTTCATTGCCTACTCCTATTGGAAAAAAGGCAATTTTCTGGCAAAAAATGAAACAAACCAACAAATGGGTTCTTTGAAAAAAATCTTAAAAATGGGAGTCTACTCATTTTAGCTGAGCAACAGTATGAAACTGTGGAGGTTTATTTTAAAGGAAAAGCTCTATTTAAAGAGCCAATCTCAGCACTTAATTATGTGTATCTTATAATTTAATGGTAGTTTAGCTTTGCTTAATCCATGACACCACTGTATTTACCATGGGAGTAGCTGCAAGTACAAAGCGTGTCTTCTTTCTTTCTTGGTAAAATTTGCCTTCGTAACTCACATCTGAGTAAAAAGTCGTTTGTCCGCATGGGCGTCGTGTGAAGTCCTGACTGCGGGCAGCAGCCACGAGCACGGAGCTGGGCCCCGGCACAGCGTTGGGGCAGCCGCAGCGGTGAGCATGGTTTAAGGCTGCACCAGCACTGGGAAGAACCCCGTGACTCCAGAGATCTCTCACCCCCTCTGCCCATCAGGCCTACCTTTTCTCATGCCTGTGGGGATGGCCGTGGTGTGAGGAAGCACAATGGATGACACAGCACTGCGTGCCCCCCACCCTGGGCTCCCTGTGGCCACGTAGCACTGAAAGGCACCTACGTCTCCCACAACGCTCTAGCCCCATCCTAGCAGGACGAGCACAAGCCGGCTCTCCACGGCATCTTAATTAACAGACTTCTTTTGGTTCAGCTAGGGTAAATGGCAAGGCCCTTGTAGATGGTCCTGCAACCTACTTGGCCTCCCACAGGCCTTGCGGTGCCCTGGGGTTCTCGTTGTTTGCTATGGCTCTGTAGTGTCTTTGTGGCCTCCAGCTTCCCCAAATTCTGCCCCAGAGCCAACAAACATTTCCCAAAACTGCCCAGCCACCAGACCCTGCCCAAGTGCCCCCAAAGACCTCTAAGCCTGCCCCCTGAGCCCCAAAACGCCCCCAACCCTGCCTCAGGTCTTCAGTTCCCACTCAAAAACATCCCCAAATCCTTTCCCAGGGTCCGAAAGATCCCGAGATTGTTCTTCATAGCCGAGACTGACACCCAAACTGCCCCTGGCCTGAGGTTGGTACCTGTGAGAGCTTTCAGGGAGCTGCTTTCAGGATCTGGGTGGGACCTCTGCTTTGGTAGCAGAGCCAGTGTCCCTAGTGTGCCGTTAACACCCCAGCCTCCGTGGACGCGATTCAAACGTTTCTTTCCAGCAAAACCATGTCACAGAGCATTTCTTTTTGAGTCGTCTTGTGTCAGTATGAGCCACAAAAGGCAAGTTGTTTGTCATGACTTGTACAGCCTGCTGTCACTGTGCCTGTGCCAGGTATTG